>OX442330.1:21312916-22580833 GCA_949358125.1 Idaea dimidiata
CACGTCACGTTAAAATCGCACGTCTAGTCGTGCTAGTTTGCACTGGGCTTTAGACAACAGATGTTTGCACGTTAAGGGGTATTACGAGTCTAAATGAGCTAAACTGAAAATCCCTGTCGGATTCATCGACAATTGTTGATTATTTTCTGACGCAATGTTTTAGAATATTTTCGATTAAAGCGTTTGTAAACGACGACGTTTTGATGTAGATTTCAAATAACATTTTTAAAGGTGTTGAAGCCTTATCACAATTCAGGCAAAAATGTTATTTTTTTGACTAAGAGTTCGAAACAATAAGAAGTTTTATCTTGAAACTACAGTAAAATGTAGGAAACAATGTCGTTTAAACGAAAATATTCAAATAATTGCATCGAAAAATAAGGAATTATTTTCGATGATTCCGACAGGGATTTTCAGTTTAACTCGTAAATACCCCTTAAGCTTACTTAAGTCATACAAACTCTGTAAGCATGGTACCTAAGTTGCAAATAATAGCCGCAGTTAAACTCGCTCTACATTCTGGAACGGGTTGGCCGTGAGCTTACAGAGCGTATCTCACTGCGAATAATAATTAGTTCAAAAGATTTTATTCGTAAGTAAATAATGTTATTGAAAAAAAAAGCAAATTATTTGTTCTTTTAATAAAACACTGCAGATCGGTTTTAGTAATGCGAATGTAACCGAGACCTTATATTCATAAAAATATTCTGTACATTAAAACATTATCAATCAAAGTTTTATTAAAATAATTAACCGTTTAAACGCCACCTTCATTTTAACTAAGACTTTGGTACCTGTTTGTCAAGTAAGATACAAAGTGTTATTGAGAACGACATATTACATATAAAGTAATATTCAAAAAGTAAATTTGAAACCAAACATTCTTACAATTTAGCAGGATATAGTTCGAAATTGGTACTTTTGTTAAGTTAAATACAATTAAAATAATTACGAACAATAGTATACTTAATTACAAGTGAAAGTTAAGGATATTAAAAACTAAAAGAAAAACCAAACATTTTAAAATTTAGCAGGATAGGTACCCTATAGTTTGTGAACCTTTTAACCCATTTTCTTAGTCAAAGTCGTCAGAGCTAATTAGGTAGGTAAGTAGGAGAAAATTTAAGCTTTTACAAAACAAATCATAAATAACAACAGTAATTGTATTTGTTCAGAAACTTGACGTCATTAGAGTATAATATGTGGCCGGAGTAATGAAGGTTCTCTACGTCTTGTAATGAGATATAGAGTTACCCCTTACCTCTCGTTGGTACCCTGGTACAGGTTAAACGATTATAGCGATTTTGGAACGTAGGTCACGGTCGTGCGCTGTAGGTTTCAACCAACATAATCTCTTGATTAATCTAATGCATTTAGCTATTAGTCGAATTTGAATTCATTTTAATTTTAGATAATGTGTATAATTTTTATTTTCGGTTTAAGGTTGCCCGGAAGAGATAAGGCTGCCCTTTATGCCATTTATTTTTTAAGTAGTGTTTGTTTTATTTGTACCTATTGTAATTATATTTTGATGTGTAAAATAATGAATTTGTTTATTCATTTAATTATTTGTAATTAATTAAACATTGATAATAATCGTATTGTAATTCGTGTATTGTATTGTATGATCTTTGTTTATTAGATATTTATCACTGAAAATCATGTTTCTTATTAGGTGGTTTATAAATAAACGTAATATGTTACCTTAGTTTAGGCTAAACGTACGACTTCAGATGGATGTACGTGCAATTATTATTTATTATTATTATTATTAAGTATTTCCTTTTTGTATATATTATTTTATTGGTTTTCACATTTCTAACACTGCTATGAAAATCAATTAGGTAAGTTTATTACGTACCTTGCGCACAAATTAAATTATTATGCTCATTCTATTATTTGTACTTTATATCCGAATTTAATAATTTCTATTACAAACTTCTGTTAGGTGATTAAAAGTTACATAAAACCTATGAGACAGTAGGTACTAAATGCACGTATCTAATAAAATAACATACAGTTTGTGTTTATGAATGGTGAAGTAAATAAACCTAATGCATTTTGTAATTTTATTATTAGTAATTACATAAATGAAATGAGATTTATTACCCGACTACGGCAAAGCAAAAAGTAAGTTTAATGATTTTGGTTGTGTATGTTTGTGAGTTTCACAGCAGTGCCTAATCGATTGAACCGATTTTTGTGATTAAAGTGTCAATAGATTCGTTGTAATTATTGATAGCCCGGGTGGCTTAGGTTATATAAATTATTTCAAAATTTCAAATGACCTAATATTATTTTATAAGTAAAAATACGTATAATGCATTATGTATAATCTTAAAACTATGTATAATCTTTTTCATACGTTGACAATACACAAATAATATAAATATAAAAATAATAGAAATTACCTGATGCTGAAGAACGGACTGGGCTTCTGATGAGAAAACGTCACAACAACATTATTTTACCTTATTTTTAATTGAATTAAAATAAAATAGCACGGTACCTAATCTATTAAAATTAAGAATAAAATATAAAAAAATTAGCCTAACTTTATTTAAGGTAATACCCGCTTCAGCTTATACCTCACCCCAAACATGTATTTTACTTGCAAATGTAAGTTAATACGTACATTAATAGAGGTATGGTTAACCTCTTCGTTTCATTGTTAAACAGTTTTGACACAAATTAGTTCTATTAAAGTCCCATGCGAGAATAATTTAACGCGAGTAACATTAGATTCTTGCAAAATATTAAGTTTTATTTCACCTTTCGTTAGTAAGTAATATTTATATTAATTGTCTATACCTAGTTCTATACTTATCTTACTAATATTATAAACGTGAAAGTTTGTATGTATGTGAGGTTGTTACTCTTTCACACAAAAACTAGTAAACCGAGTGCGATGAAACTTGGAATATAGGTAGCTGGGGACCTGGATTAACACATAGGCTACTTTTTATCCCGATATTCCCGCGGGAACGGGACTCACGCGGGTGAAACCGCGGGGCGCAGCTAGTATTATTATAAAGAGGAAAAAGTTATTTGTTTGTTTGTTTATAATTAATAGTCTCTAAAACTACTGAACCGATTAAAAAAAAAAATTAAACTAATAGAAAGGTACAATATTGAGGAGTAACATAGGCTACTTTGATCCCGAGATGTTCTTACACTTTACTTGTTCTGAAATTAAGCGTTTATAACTTCTAGAAAGGTGGGCACTCGGTACTCACCATTGATCACAACACAACCCTAGTGCGTAATATTCCTCAATAGTACCATTGGGTGGCCTATAACAATGTTTTTACGAACGAACCAACGATCGATAATTTCGTACCGCGGTTTCAAATTTTAAATTTCGAACGTCAAAATTTTAAAACTTCTGTAAGTTTCAGAAATGCAGGTACTAACTAACCGGTTACGCGGTCAATGGAAAATTCCGCAGTTTTTATTCTGCGGCAAAAATCTGACAGGCCTGTAACCCAGTGAAAAAGGATTGTTCACTCACATGTTGCTTTTTACTAGCTTACTGAATTGGCTTTAAACAACCGCTCGTCAATCAGCAACATGGGAACGGTAAGTACATTATTAAAGTAATTATCTGCGTGAAGCAGAGCTAATTAAAGGTTCAATTACACGTTGATAGTTATAAAAAGCTGATCGAAGCCACAACTTAAACGTTTAGAACATTAAAAACTGATGTTATAGCGAATCTGCCAATATTAATAACGCCCGATCGATGTTACAAACGACAACTAAATTACCGGACCTAATTATATACGAAAGTGGCCGGAATAGGATAAGGAGCCTTTGGTTTTCTTTACATTTTCGATATAAATATTTTTATTTTTACATAAGGTCCTAATGCTGAATAATTTTATTGCTACTTAAATAGATTTAAATACTACCGACAATACTTAAAAAATACATAGGTAGGTACCTACTGTGTTAAGTTTCTATAATTATTAATAGTTTCAATAATTTAAAAAAAAATCGTATTTTGATTCATGAACTGGTTAAAAAAAATGTTAGCAAATAAATATGAGCCACATTAAAACTACAAGAATAAATTCTGTGAACATCAAACAGAGCCGTCAACCAGCATGGTAAGCTTATAAGCTACTAAGCTTGTGTTATGGTGAAAAGACAACAAATAAAAAGTTGTAGTTAAAAATATTCTATTAATTACGTCACTGTAGTAGAATTTATCGCAGTAATAATGATAAATAAACCAATTACTTGTATTGTAGGTGAGTACGGTTCATACTATGCTAATGTAAGTAACTTTTAACACTAACTCATATCTAGATGTGTACATTAACATGTAATTAATGGTCGTTAAGCATACGTGTAATTTACTAATTACGTACCTAGTTGTAATAGACTCAATTTACATTTTTCAGATCCGTAGTTGAGTAATCCATTGTTTTTGTCGATCGTATCGTTTAAAAATAGTTATTTATGTAGCCATATAATTACTGTATAAAATAAACGCACACATTTTTGTGTGAGCCGGTAAATTAATTATAAAAGCCAACACTATTTTTAGTCCTTTGACATTGTGCTTCTTTACTGTAAAACAAAAGACGATTGACAATTGCCTATGATGCCGAACTGATTAAATTTAAAGCACATTCCGATATAGTAGGCAAAAATTTAAATAATTTGTAATTAACTTTTAACGCATCACTATCCTGAGTCTTTTGACGTTGGGATTTCTTTACCATCCTACAAAAGACGATCGACAATTACCTGCGGCGGCTAGTAGGCAAACATTCAAATAATTTGTAACTAAACGATATCAATTAGAATGGTGATGTAATAAAATATACTTTACTCGGGAATCCTTTAAGATCATTACCATCTAAAATCGACAAGTTAATAAGGAATTACCTTCACAGATCTCTAAACCATTGTAAAAACAATCATTAACTGTAAGGTTACAAGTTTAAAGAACAACTGATTTAGCCAAAAGGGACTTAAGGCGTAGTGAAATAGGGGTCACTCCGTTAGCAATAGTTAAACATGTATGATCTAGTACACGAGAGCACGGGGCGCCCTACGGCAGCCTCATTAAAGTGAGCTAACGACGTAATTGGCGTGTACAGAGACATGCAATGCTAAATATAAGATGTATTGTAAAACTTCTAGTTAGTATAAGGTCAACGTTTAAGAATGAAGTACTTTATTTTTTTACCTCATATAGGTAATTAGAGATGAGGTTAAGAATAGTTAAGCTTCACATAGATGAGGATACTTAGAGCGACACTGACACTGAGACAGACTACACACCTAACTGATACAGCGAAATAAAATGTCGATGTGTGCACGAATTTGTTTATATGTGTGCTGTAGATGAGCGGTGTTGGTCTAGTGGTAGATACCCCGACTTTCATTCCGAAGGTCGTGGTTTCGAATCCCGGCTTACCGCGCACCAATGTCTTTTTCCTTGCGGAAAAGTTATAACATCGCTCATACGGTGAAGGAAAACATCGTGAGAAACCCCACGGCTTAGTTAGCTCCAGACGTATATTGACCAGTTCTTTCCTCTGGGCATGGCAAACTAGGCTGGGAGGGTGGTATAGGTGCTGGGCAAGCCTACTCCACCTAAGAACATCCCGGGCAAACAGCGCCATAAAATAGCAAGACTTAAAAAAATAAAGTTGCTTGCGCTGTATAAATCATCTAAATTTAGATGAAAAGGCCAATTATTATTATTATTTTTGTGCTGTAGGTGTGGCCTGCCTCAGTGTCTGTTTCACCTAATGCTCAGGCTACATTATAAGGCGAATATTCGTGTCGCATTAGTTGTTGCGACAAAAACATTGTGTTGGCTAACGCGATGTACTTGTCTACATTAAGCGGGCGCTCTATTGACAGCGCGAGCGCCCCGACAGTACATCGTCTTCACCCAAATACTTCGCGTTGCAACAATCTATCCGGTCACATACATCGCGTTAGTTAACACGAATGTTCGCCGTAGCTCGCTAATGTAGCTAAAGCATAAGTATCGTCGTGTATCTGAAGTGAAAGAACTTGTTCAACTTCTTGACAGTGACATTTTATTCGCGTGTTTGGCAATGCAGAGCTTAGCCCTTAGTATGAGGTTTGATAGTTTATGGAAGAGAATGAAACTGGCAGTTTATTTCCTTACATTATATTAGTACATAATAGTTACCGCTAGGGGCGCTGATGGAAAATGTATGAAGTAAACTGCCAGTTTCATCGAGACGATAAACTATCAAAACTCATACTAAAGGCTCTTGTGTAATCTGTTGCCGGAGCGTATTTCACATGTCAGCGGTAAATACGGTTTCTTCAAATTACATTTGAACTGTATCGGTAGCAGAGTCACATCAAATTATTATAATAAGTTTTTTCGTGAATGTTAAAAAAGTACAATCTAATTTAAAACAAATTGCCGCTACCCACATTTTTCTTGTTTCACACTCGTGGAGTTTGTGCAAAAAAATAGGTAGGTATCTCCTACCTAATTAGTTCATGTTAAACAATGCATAGCTGATGTGAGGACAAAAACAATATAAAGATAACGTTGTAACCATTGTTAGTAATTACATAGCCGTCTAGTTAAATAGCTAGTTTTTTCAGAATATTTTTTTGGAATGTTGTTATATTTATATCCGTAGCAACTTCATGCCTGTAGGCTATTGATTTGTTCTGTAAGTTTCCTAGACAATTTCACGGTGGGATAAATCGATCTCGACTTAAGACTTTCTGTCATTAAAACCGGTTCATCAAATGAAGTACAAACTTACCTGTCTTCATGCAGGGGTTAAAAATAGCTAGCTTTATCTGTTTAATTTCCGTTAAATACTTTATTCATTTAACACTCTTATTACATTACTAGTTGCGCCCCGCGGTAACACCCGCGTAAGTCCCGTTCCCGTTTCAGTTCCCGCGGGATTAAAAGTATTCTATGTCCTTCTCCTGGTTCTAAGCTACCACCCCACCAATTTTCAGACAAATCGATTTAGCCGTTCTTGAGTTATAAATGGTGTATCTAACACGACTTTCTTTTATATATATAGATATAGATAATAGATTTAATAAAAAAGACGTATGTTAAAACCGAGTGAGATAAACCAATATTGTTTTTATAATATTTTTTGAATTATAAGTAAAATACAAATAGTTTTTAGTTTATTTGGCAGGTGACAAACTTATGTGATTTTTTTATTCTTCCAAGTAAAATTAATTTAAAATAATAGCTTTATAAGCATACACTTTTATTAATCAACTGATAATATTTAAGTATATTATCATTGCTGTGAAACAGCCTCTCCAATATTGTTTAAAAAAAAAAGAAAAAAAAATCTTAGTTAGGTATCATAGATTTTCCGAGCTAATTAAACTAACATGTTATTTACATAGTAAGAATTTGTTTTATCTTAAAACATAGGTTAATTAACATGTAAAGCACAGACAGTAGTGACAGTAGATAATCGAAGAGAAGACCGGCGTGTATTCTGTCAGATTTCGAGGTCAAGTAGTTAACTAGGCGTTATTGAAACTGACAGATTTAGCACGCTACCCGCAACAATAACTAGACAATCTTTATTAAGTTGCCAAGATTACACCTTACTGAGACAATTGGGGATGCGTTAACCTCCTTTTATATTAAGACTAGCTGCGCCCCGCGGTTTGACCCGCATAAGTCCCGTTCCCGCGGGAATGTCGGGATAAAAAGTAGACTATGTGTTAATCTAGGTAAACCTACCTATATTTCAAGTTTCATCGCAATCGGTTCAGTAGTTTTTGTGTGAAAGAGTAACAACCTCACATAAATACATACATACATACTTACATACAAACTTTCGCGTTTATAATATTAGTAAGATCTACGCCCATTACAGGGTAACTTATTTTTATTGTAAGTATTCTATTATTCTACTTTAGCGAATAAGCGCTATTAAACAGTATAAAAAGGATGATCTAATATCGATAGGTTTTAGAAATGGGTGTGTTTCTTTACATATTAACAGATGAGCAGTAGATAAATGAGTATTATTTCCTTCATCTGGTCACCATATCACAGGCTAAAGTCAAGTTTTGTAGTAAGTAATTAACAAAGACAGTAAAAAAATGCGCAACGGAAAATTAGCTCCTGTAGCCAGCCTTACTATGAGTTGATACTATGTAAATATGTGCACAATATTAATTTAGTAATTTTAACAGTTTGGAGGCTCATGTCCGCATCTTAAAATACCTAATATGACCTCAAGTTTGTGACTCGATGTGCTTGCCGTAGCAAGGAACATGGAACAGTCCAACTATAAAGCGGAATTTCTTATTGAAACTAGAAGCATTCAATTTATAGTAATTTTCACAAACAAATTGCAGTAGGTACTACTGTTTACGTATTTGTCAATAATTTCTTTCAGTAACTGCTGGGAAATGGCTATTGTGAATTTGACTCTACCTTTATTATAATGCATGACACTAGTTTTGTAATGTCAATAAGGCTTAAACGCTACAGTTTAATTATGTACCAACTTATGTTAGAAGTACTGAATTGTCAAAAAGGGACGTAGGTTATGTTTTAACGTCATGAATAGCTAATTTAATTAACCATATTATCCCGGATTATCATTCATCTCTTTTTATAAGGACCTTTTACGGGCCCCTGAGATCATAAAGGTGAATTAAATTAATCGTAAACTTCAATAAAGATTAAAAAATCTGGAATAACGATAAAATTCTACCCAATCAACTGTTTTTATGTCATATTTAAGTAAAAAATTAGACATAAAAACTGTTAAGTAACAAAATCAATCTAAAAAACGCCCTTGAAAAAGTCAAACTTAATAATTAATGTAATTAATTAAGAGACGTCAAACGAGTCACAATAAAAATAATTAATTAATGTCGAACATAAGTCACCGATTACCAATTCAAATTATTATACTTACTACAGATTAAAGTCAGAAATAAACTGAACTTCACATGAATTTAAATTAAAATACTTTTTTCAACCATGGAACGTCTAGTTTATGTTGTTTATTAGGTAGCTTGCCATAAAAAAGTCCCAAATTGTGCCATAAATAGTGGTCTTAAAGTTATACTTAAAAGCCCGGCGCTGGCCTTTGAAAATCAATGCGAAAGCGTGTTCCGTAGGTATAATAAGTATGCTAATTTCATTAAATTAACCACCTTCTGATATTCTGACGCCTGCCGACATGTAAACTGGTAAAATAAGTTGACCACCGCGGAGTTAATCACGTCACTTTAGTTATGTGATTGACATCGCAATAACCTACTTGTTGGTGGCGGCTTAATTTGGATCTTTGGAATTTGGTCTCAATATCACTATGATTAGCTTCGTCATTTCGAAAACTTGTTTGCTTTTTGTTAGGTTTTCCTTTGCCATTGCAAACGAAAGTAATTTAATCGTATATTTTGTATTTTGACTTATTGAGCAAAGTTCATCATGGGTTATCGTGCATATAAATATGAAATATCTTTTTATTTCTCAAGCCGTAAGTAGGTCTATTTACCTGAAATATTTTGAAGCTAAAAAAATACATTTTCATATTCAATTAAGTCGCGATTTTTTAATAGATGGGTTTTTCTTTGAAAATATTCCGAGCCGAAATGAGTTGACAGAGTTGAAAAACATATATAACCCCCCTTGGACAGTCAGGTAAAAAACATATACAAGCTTTCGAGTTTCCCGAAATTGAGCGGGGTATATCCGCGGGGTATACGCGGGTAATTCCTCAAGGTCTCCGTATTCTCGAGAGCCTTGAAGTCCAAATTTTAATTACTATATCTAACATCTTATCACAGCAATCAACTCAGTAGTTTTAACAAACGTAATCTGTATACAAGCGATACAAACTCAGAGAAAATTATTTATATTAAATAAGTAAGTACCGACCTACAAGGATTCAAACCAATGAAATCATCTAAACAAAAGTGAACAAATCTATTAGATAGTTTCAATAAGACGCTTGAAGGACAATGAATCGAACCGATATCGGTAAGACAAGACAGTAAAATCGAAAGTGGGAGCCTCGACGTCTGGGTACGACCGTCCGACTTAATCGCACTTTAATAGCTGCGGCGTTTTACAAAGGGGACGAGTGCGTTTCCATTTCCTATTGCGGTCCATACTCCGGCACATATAAATATAAATACGAGTATATATATTTCAAGTCAGGTTGGCGCGTTACTGTTATGTCAGTTTTATATTGACCACATTCTATTCGTAGGTATTACATGAATGTAGGTAAAGCTTAAATTACATTACGAAACTATTGTCATGCATTATAGAGTCAGTTTTACAAAAACAGTCTCGCAGCAGTTACTGGAAGCGATCTCTTCAAATAGATAAATGGTACCGCTGTGACTTTTTTTTGTGAAAATGACTATAAATTGCTTGCCCCTAGTTTTGTAATGTAAATCCTGCTTTACCTACTGCTATTTTCTAGATATTCTAGTCACCTCTTAAATACATGCTCTGCAGAGTATAGTAGGTTAAAGTCAATTTGAAAAGCCTGTAAATTGTCCCGGTTCGGTCTACCTATCTCTATATTTAAATTAATCACCAATGTATTCAGTGGGTAAGGCATTTATAAAGACAAACAGACTTTTTTTACTGTTACTTTTGCATCATCTCAGCCCGTGGACGTCCACTGGTGGACAACGGCCGGTCTTGCGCTATCCGCATCCGACGGCTTCCCACGATCTTACCGAGTCCACAAGCCCTGCCCACGCTGCGACTTCCGGTTTGTGGTCTGGAAGACAAGCTTGCACTTATTATATGTTACCATTAGACCAAAAGTCCAAATTTAGATTAATTCGCATTTGGCTTTAACAATATAACAAAAAAAACTTAAAAACACCATCGTTTTCTGAATTTGTTTATCCCCATGACAAATCTTATTCGACTTGTTTCCTTAGAAGTAAGTTTTTAACAAAATCGTGCGTATTACGAACAATGGCAATGGAGACCCACACTTCAATAGAGAAGAGTTACCGTGAATGGTTCTTCACAATGGTGCTATGTCGGCCGCAACCCCTCCCTTTCCCCCCTGCGAGTTTGCCACGTGACGGAATGCAATGGATATACACAAATATTTTTAAACCTTCAATTTGTTCCCTTTAATAGGATTTTAATTTTAATAACATGTTCTTTGACAGGTATAGTTTGAAAACGTCTTATTTGTAGGAAAACAACAAACTTTCAACGAACGAAATAGGGGTTTTAATTAGTTTTTTTTAAACCTCATTTAGGTACTTAAACACTTAGCAAAGTATACCTAATAATTTTCGTTGCCGCACTGACGCGCCACGCGACGAAAACCAAAAAAATGTTTTATAAATTACGTTTTATTATTATGGATCATTCTCGATTAATATAATCGCTATCTCATCGCGTATAAAATTACGATTAGCAAATTAGTTATAGTCCGGATCGATCAAATTGAAATCTCTAATCCATTCCATTTTTGAATTGTTACATTTTTTAATTTCTCTACGGGCAGCACCCGCTGCTGTACATAACCAGCCAGCTCGACGTGACTGCGGCAACGCTTTGATATTCATCCTTTTTTACCATTTACACTTTTTTTTCTTTAATTTATTTTTGTTATTGATTACAATATTATCTGGCGGCTACCGGGCGCAAAGGGCTGTTATAATTTAGTTTTATTTATGCAAAATAAAAGTGATACAATCCGTGTCGTAAGAACACGGGGTGGCCCGATTGGGACTGGAAACCTACTGAGTTATAGATCTTTTCGAGTTTCGGGTAGTGGCACATCTAGTGTTAGAGATGTTAGGTCGCCTTAAGGAAACTTGATCTAACGGCTAGCGATTGCTAACTGACTGCTTCCGAAGCACGGAAAAGCTAAATAAATTATTTTTTACCGGTTTATTAATTTTGTTATCTTATTATCACTGATAGCAGTCGTTAGGTCAAGTTAGTGGTCTTAGGACCTATAAATTCTAAAGCTAGGTGAGACACACCCGCCATATATATTTGTAATGTTGGGTTATAATAATATTTTTTATAGAAGTATAATATGGAGACATTCAAAAACTGTAGGACATATTTGAAAAAAAAATTGTGATAAAAAAATTGTGCGCGTTGAAGTCTTTTATTAATTGATTTGGTAATATAGGTAATTTTGAAGAATACAACTCGTGCTTCATAATTTTCCTATATGGTTTTTTTACGAATAATAATTTAATCTCTGGTGATTATAATAATTATTTGTCCACGAACCCAATTTTCCAATCGCTAGGCCTACGTCGAGCGACTAGAATAGTTCGATTTGTACTGTTTTTTTTCTCATTCGAGTATGCTTCTACGACTGTCCTTTAAACTATAGATTAATTAAATTACCTTCTGTTATCCCATCAACTATTTCCAATCCCAAATTCAGACTACCAAAAGGAGGTTTTAATTACCCATATTAAAATCAAAAGTTTTGATATTTCGTCCGTAACATAATATATTTCCACAGCATTAGTGTTGGTGTGACGAATCCACCACGTTACAGATTCTCCACGGTGTCGAATAAAACAAAAAGTGAGGTGTGGTCGAGGTACGAGGTATCCCATTCACAAAACAGGATCTTATTAATTTTTGTCCGTTCGGTGTGATATTACGAGCTTTAATAGCTCTATTATTCAGTGTTCCCGGTTTATATGAGTTGTAGATTAATGTACCTATATCTAATTAAAATTCACTAAATAATATTTTATATAGTTAGTCAAGAGAGTATAATTTTGTATATGAGGTCTATGCATAATTTCCTATCTACATACCTATTTATGAAGAAAATACTTGACCATTATGTGATATTTGATGAACATTTCAAAAATTACGTTTAACAGCAAAGGCCAGTTTCCAAAGCGAGCAGAGCGAGGTCAATAATGTTACCGTTTACTATGTTGTTAAATGGTCATATTAATGACTTCTCTACGCTCGCAGTGGATTTATTGGCTTAGCTTTATCTAGCTTATTTTACCTACCACATAACCGTATAACTATTAAAAAGAATTCGTTGCCATTATTTGATAAGTAAAAAAAGTAAAGAAGGTTCAATCGCAGTTTCTTGTAAAACAACCGTTAAAAACTTATGAAAACCAACTACGTTTTAATGACTGGGCTGTTTCCGCCCACAAAGCCCCACCATTGACAAAACATTTAATTCATGTTTAATTTCCCCGAATAATTAGAGCTTCTATTACATTACAAGAGAATGGCTCTCGAGCAATGGCATCCATGGAGGTTCGCGAGCGAGAGAGGTGATACGTAGGAAGGGGAGGGAAGAGAGCGGTGGTCTCAAAGCGAGCGGCTGACGCCAAAGGCGGCGGTGCTGCGCTAATTGGAGACTGCGGCAAGATCAAAGGAGGCTGAGTGTACAACGTTTATATTAGGCAGGTACACTTGCGCGCAGCGATTGATTAATTTCACCGCGAGATCCGCGGTTGGCAATTAGTATGGCTTTGTTGGGGTCACTTGTATACCTGTTGACGATTTACATACACACCTTGGAATGTTACATTTACTAGATCTATGTACCTAATTTTTTGTCATTTTGAAGATGAAGTCAGACGTATAATTCGTTTTTCAATTTCGTAAAGAATCATTCTTTCAATTATTTCTTGTGAAGGAAAGATTCATTTACCAAATAGTTGTCACATATAGGTACGACTTATGACTCATTATCAATACAAAATAAGCTAATTTAATTTTACTGATATGAATATTATGTTCCAATTATAGGTAGGTACCTAATTCTAATTTGATTTTAACTAGAATTTACGCCTACAGCTACGGATTTCGTAGCATCCGGTATATAATGGATGTATGGAGAGGAGACCTACCTTATAGATTAGGTAATAGATTAGATAGTACCTTTCCATATACTTCTGGTAATCAATGTATTTGTTGATAGAAATTGTCTAATATCCAACTAAAGGTTTGTCCATAGTCTACTACAAATTTAAAATAACCCGTGTGAGCTTTTCGACACTAAACAATGCGTACACTCATGTCCCCCAGCCACACTCATTTAGTAATTTCACTGTACTGTGTTGACACTAAGACCAATTCGATCTGCCTTCTCTCAATTCGTTAACTTGCTTAATAACTCATTCACCAAATCCTTATCATTAAAAGAATAAGGTTTAAAAATGTGTGGCTAGTTGCCGTCGTATCGCAGTTCTCGCTTCCTTTCGGAACTTTTGAGAAACAGGGATTTGGACGGCATGATTGGATTATAGTGTCAATGCATGTAAATCGGTTTGACCGATCGTCTGTGTTGTGTCGGTTTGGAAGTCTTTTATTATCGAACGACCAGTGCCCTTTAGTTGCTATATTTTATAAGGTTTTTTTATGGGAAGTTGTAGAATCTTTGTTAACCTGTAATTGACATGATATATTTTTTAACAGTAAGATAAATAAGATCTTCATTTTCAATTAAATTAATTTCTCTTATTTTTTAGGTTGTAAGGGTAGTTCTTTCTCTAAATCAATGCTGAAACAATTTTTATAAAATAATAATTGTGATTTGCTTGATTGGAATGTGTTGCTGCATTCAAATATTTGTTTACATTACCTACCGGAGGAACTGCTCTGACTAAATATAGTGAAAACCTCTTCGATTCTGTTGTGTGGGAGGAGTTAGCGGATAAACAGCCAGATGGACACGAAATTCGACTTTTGTATTAGAGAAAAACGTTGAGCGAGCGCGGCCGCGGCGGTGCATGCGGCGCGGGCGGCCATCACTCGGAGGCAAAAATGTCTCAATTTAAGTATAATGTAGTCTGTTCGTTGTAGTACTAAGATATTATTATGTTTATACACTATTCTTTTCACATTGGAAATAGAAAAATAAACGTTATTTTATATCGTAGGCAGTTAGAATTTTAAATAATAACGGATTTTCAATCGTCTTTTTAAATCATATCATGCATAAATTAAGAATGATAAAATAAATTTAAAGGAAATGGGTTACGACAAAGCAAATAATACCTACCTCCTTACCTAATCTACAATTCACAACAATATGGCACACTTACTACGTAACTGCTTTATTTAAAGTTTTTTATGTTTTTGTACTATTGATTTTTCGGTGCATATTATAATATAAACCTGACGTTAAAAGTTATTTACCCTTGGTATTTTTATTTAATTTTATTACTCTACCTTTTTTTTAAATTTTCTACTACATCGCTGGCAGGCTATATGTATGTATGTTTTGGAGAAAGGCGTAATAAAATGGCTTAAACAAAAAAAAAACATTTTTTTTAATAATACCCCGCAGGCGAGGTTATAATGACTCTATCTCATCTCATCGATAATGTTAAATGAGAGTGACCATGAACAATCAGGATATTATAATACACATAGGACCTGCATAATTATAGACTGTTCAATATGCAATACAAGCGATTACAGATTAACTTGTAATTTGTAAGTTATAAACAAAAAAAAAGAAACTTACACACGTCTTATTCTATAAAAAAAAACGATTTTAATTTTTGCTTGTCTTGTAACCAATGCTTACTAATTTTGCGCCGTGTATTGTATTTTTTTATTTTCATTGAATTTTTAATATTTGAAAAAAGAATAAAAGAGCTATCAATTCGTATATTAACTTTTTATGAAAACTAAATGGATTCTAAACTATAAAATCATCAAGTTAGGTATCCCTGGATTTTGTTGATGTGCCTATGTAAATAACCAACTTGCTTTTCAGTTGATTGTCTACGACTAGTAGTTGGTATCGGGAATCTATAGAGAAACAACTAGTATAGAGTTAACCTATATAATACCTATGCAAATTGGTTAATTTATCAATATCTATAAAATAATTGATTTAGATCACCGCGCGTGGCGAAATATTAATCGATTACATCTCGATTTCTCGATCACTCGTTCTAATCGATAGTTCGTTTATCGATATTGATAATTTCGTGCTACTGTACCAAGTGGCCATTTTATAGTGCAATCATTTTATCTGTGATCTCTATAGATTTGTTTAGGTAGGTAGGTAGGTATATTTATGTGGGTAGGATATTGTTTTACTCAAAAAACAAAGTATACTTATATCATTTTCACACAAAAAAAATGCCTAGACACAGCGCAGCGGTACTATTTCTCTATTTCATAAAATAGGGTCCAGTAACTGCTGCGAGACTGCTTTTGAGAAAAGACACTATAATGCATGACACTAGTTTCGTAATGTAAATTAGGCTTTAGATAGAAATTAATTTTGTCGAGATTACTTTTTGTACCACACAATAAATGCGAATCTGGCTCTACTGTCTGCAAATAGTATGATCACAAGATCCTTTAATAAAATGATGATGTGGGGTACGTGGATGCGAACCGTTCTTTGTTATTTCAACCAAGTTATTACAACTATGCCAGACTAGGGGCATAATTTTTATAAGTCGACCTTCGGTTCCGATGTAACCGCTTATACGGACGGATAAGTCGGAGGCACAGCGATTAAAATCAATAGAGAGAGATGAAGTGTGTTTAGCTTGATTTACCACTTTTTAAACCCTACTGAGTTACGCGCTACCTCTGTTCTGTCAATATCTATTTATATTTTAATAGAAGAATTCTATACTGCTCAAGGTCCAAGTAATAATCAGCGAGCAGTGTGATATTTTCTGTTCAGAACCGGTTGCTTACGCACTAATATATTTAATATCACAGCGGTATAGATAAAACATCTGAAACTTTAAAGACCCCTTGAATCTTACCTTCAGTTAAATTCAATGGAAATCGGACACAGGAGCTTTGACGTTATAGTTAATGTACCGTGCCCCTATGTGCATTTAAAACAAATCTTTATTTTGCCTAGTTTGGAAAAGGGTAAGAGATTTAAGGTTTTGTTTAATCATTTTATTTTATTTACAAAGATTTAAAGCGACCTTGAATATATAACTTAATATGAATACTAGTAAGTTGGATTTATTCAAGCTCAAATAATTGTTTTTGCCGCATTGACATCAGGTTAAACATTTTCGTTATGCAAGTCGGCCTTAAATGTTACTTCTATTAAATGTAGATTTTAAATATCATCGATGATGGCATATGTTGTGCCTGTATTGCCCGTTGGTGGTCGATCTCGAAACTAATTGTGAGCCATTAACCTTATTATACCGCACGTCTCAGGGAAGAAAGTTTTAATCCTTTTACTTATTCCCGCACCGTTTTCTCGAAATTTTGGGTAAAAGCAAGGTTTCGGGTCATACATTTAAATAGAGGTTATGTGCCACATCTTATTTTCGGCTGCTGTAGATTAAATATAATCATTTCATGAAATGTTTGGCCACTTAATGAAGTGACCAATTCTTTGATCTGGTCACGACAAAAACACTAATTTCAATGACTTCTAGTTCACCGGTCAACGTATAGGAACTCGGACGAGATCTCTTGGCACTACGACTAACGACTTAGGCCGGTGGGTGGTAACAAACCGCGACCAAAGCCAAAGCCTCCCGCCAGATACCCCTTTGGTCACCTTTTGAGACGACTAGAGTATATGGTAGCCATAATTATAATATTCCTTTAGACTCGAATCGGTCTACATAGTCCTTATTCGATATCAGATACTACTCTAAGGAAATATATTTACCACGTTCTAAAATAAAAACAATAACATTAAAAATCTCGTTACAAAATAATAAAACAACCTACCTACGTATTCTACCTTACTAGAAGGTGTCAATTTGTACCGCGGTTTCACCCGCGTAGGACCCGATCCCGCGGGATTAACGAGATAAAAAGTAGCCTATGTTTTATTCTATGTGGATACGGGGTTCCCTACGCAACTTCGAAACACCTTTCGCCGAAGACGATGGACCGATGGATTACTTTACCGAATAATTGTTTTCCCGATACATACATATTTGCAAACTTTTGCGTTAATAATATCAGTAAGATAGGGAAAGGAAACGTCTAACAGACGGAGTCGCTAAAGATTTACTGACAATAGGCTATCATTCAACAAAGAGGTAACTAAAATTACCTTCGAATAGTTTACTTAGTCCAACAGCTACATGCGCTGGCGCATATTGCATTACACCTCATGTCACTAATTAGTAGTCCAGCAGTTAACCCTTGGTTTAATCAACATCACTTCGCGTGGCTAATTAACTTCTGCTATTGAGTACTAAAACAGCAATGTTGTTACAAGCGTTTCCTTTTCTTTATAGTTAGAGTTTTGACGATATTTCTGACTTGGTTAGGTACATGTAATGTAAGTATTTGTTTAGTTTCTTTTAGTTAGGGAAATAAAGCGCTTTCTTATTTTCGGGCTTACCGAAGGCGAAGCGGCTAACGCGCTGGTCCCCTTAGATACATTATACTCGTACCTTACTAGCTGCGCCACCCCCGTAAGTCTTGTTTCCGCGAAGTTTTTGGAATAAAAAAGTAGCCTATGTGTTATTCCAGCGTCTCCAAGTGTATACGTTCCAAGTTTCATCGCAATAACCTACGTATTCTACGTATTCGTGAAAGAGTAACAAAGTAACATACATACATGCAAACTTTTGCGTTAAGGACGCGACTGATGTGAAATCCCTTCCGATTGAATAGTTTTCTTCATAACCGGTGTCAAACAGATCTTTAAACAATGTATTACGTTATTGTACATGATACAAAAAGTGTCCCCTTCATTTCAAAAACAATAAAAAATAACTTTAAATACCACTATTATACGGGCAAAGTTACCCCTGTTTTACAAAATAAATCAATTTGTCTTCTTAATCCTTAACCGCTATATTTTCTTATAGGCATCAAAATATTAGAAAATACAATACCTATAACCTCTTCTTCGTTTTTTTTGAAAATATTATTTTAATCTTCGTTAATGATTGATTTTACGTGAAATTGTAGATTTTTTCATGCAATTTCATCTTGCTCATTTATATGCATTTGGACAAGGACCGTTAATTATCATCTATCGCCGCCTTAAGAATATTAGTAAGATTAATAATAATTGTTATTTTTATCTAATTCTTAGATGATTGTATGTTTACAGTGCAAGCAACTTTCAATACTTACATGCTATTTATGGCACTGTAGTGCCTGTGAATTTATTATATGGAAATGACTAAGTCGTGGGTTTCCCCACGATGTTTTCCTTCACCGTATAAGCGATGTTAATAACCTACAGAACGAAAAACAAATTGGTGCGCAGTCAGCCAAAATTCAAACGCATTTTTATACCAACACCTATAATAGGTAGGAGGTAGGTACGTTTTTAATTATAGACTACAATCTGACAATTCTTCTTTAAATTTGACCTTTTTCAGGGAGCTGTGTCAAACAAATCGTAGTCTTCAAATAAAAAACGAAGTAGATAAAACTATAGACTTACTCAACTATAGACTTAATCGGTTACTAACCAAACAAACCATAATAACTTGTTTACGAATACTGCAAATCGATAAGTTTTACATCCGTTAGTGATTTTCATTTACTTTTACTTAGAAAGATGTTTTATGTCCAAGTACGTATTAAATCAGTCTTTGTACTTATTATAATAATTTATTATAAAATAACAGGATTTATTTATTTATTATTTATTCGTGAGAATTATTTACTTATAAATAACGTTGGGTCGTTCTTCTTATAACATTTTTTATTCAGTACCTCTACTTTAATTTTATCAACGAACGATACAATTATCATGTGGAGAACAAATATTTATGCATTTAAATACTTGTTCGTTGTTCGCATTCGCAACATTCACTTAAACTTACCTAATGGTAATTAGGTGGTAATTAGGTAACATTCACTTAAACTTACCTAATGGTAAGTTTAAGTGAATGTTGCGAATGCGAACAACGAACAAGTATTTAAATGCATAAATATTTGTTCTCCACATGATAATTGTATCGTTCGTTGATAAAATTAAAGTAAATATTTGTACAAATATTTATAAAAATAAATATTTGTATCTGGTCTGGGCGTAATACGCCCAGACCAGATACAAATATTTATTTTTAAGCATAAATATTTGCACCCAGCGGAATCGAACCCGCAACCTTCTGTATTGTAGCCAAGCGTTCGCCCGACGCGCCACAGAGGTCGTCAAATATACCAACTGCACGTTTAGCAAACAGTAAACAATCGAGTAGATTCAAGTTCTAGGACTCGTTCTATCGATTAGTTGACCCGGGACTGTTACAAACAACAATGCACTATTTATAGCCCTGTAAGCTGGATTGGAGGAGCTCGAGCAAATCGACACTTTGTTGTGATTTGTACGCACACAAATACATACTATGTGCAATAATGTGTATTACATACTCGTACGCGACGCGACGCAATGAACGGACGATTTTGTTAAAGCCGCGGGTTTATGATTGGATGCAGGCCGCCTACAACCGAAATCTATAGGCCTATGTCACTGAACTCAAACATACCACTGGAAATTATTTTAAGGTGGCATTTTATTGAGGTGCCGCATGCCGCCCGCGCCGCCGCGCCCGCGCCGTTTTGATTTGCCCCATCTTGGCGCTGTTGTCTATTGGAAGGTGATGGTGAGCGTCCACGGAACTAAAATAGATGTTCTGAAATATTATTTCCGCTCACCATCAACTTCCAATAGCCAACAGCACAACAAGGCACAAATGAAATCAGTACCAGTATCAGTGATGCCCATCTATTTATTTATATCTATGGTCTAGGTACGTCCTGCAGTGGACGTCCTACGGCTGATATGATGATAATGATAATACTCGTATTGTAACTGAATAATGTTTCTCAATGTACTGATACGTATTACTTCCGTATACGTATACTTATGAATTGTAGACTACGATTTATTGACACTTCTTTATAAAGAAAAAATGTCAAAGAAATGTCAAACCAATTATTTATTTATTATTATTATTTATTATATTTGATTTATCAAAACGGTCCTGTTGAACCCAGTTGGTTTCTAAGTAAGCTTTCTAGTCAATACTGTACTATTTCTATGGTATGTACAATTCGAAAAGCAAAGAATTTAGACATGTCTCTTAAAATAAGAGACTAGAAGGTTTATGGTCGTTTGACAGTGAAACATTTCAAACTCGGTTCAGACGGCCGAGCTTCATCGTTTCATTAAAGTCAAGTTGTTCGGAAAATTACTCACACACCTTTAAAAAAAATCGGAACAAAATTCGAACGTTGTTGTTAGAATACCAACTATCTATGATAGATCTATGCGTTGATATATGAAATGTAGCTAGATACCCACCAACTAACATTTGTAAAACATTTGTTAATTAATGTAGGTATCAGTTAAACAACAAATTACTTTAGGTCAGTAAAAAAAACGTTACACAAATTACTTGCCCGCATTACAGTTGCTTTCCTTAATAAAAATAAACGTTAATATATTATATTAATTCACTAATCATAAATTAGACAAGACAAGCCGCTGTAAATGTTATTTTAGTAACGCATTCACGCAAATTTAATGCCATTAAGAACGGATCTATCATACGGTAATAGTTTTAATACAATGTTTTAGTATAGTTTATCTCTTATACAAATGTTAGTAGTTATAGTTAGGGAACCTACTTGGGTTGGACGAATAAACGAGCGATATTTTAGCCGAGCATTTAAAACGAAGTTTCGACCATTGATATGAGAAGGCTTATGGTCGCTTGACAGTGAAGAATTTTAAACTCGACTCAGACGGCCGAGCTTCATCCGTTCCAAAGTCAAATTGTTCGGGAAATTTATAAAAAAGTTTAAAATTCGAAAGTTTTTGTTGTAGTACCCATTATTTATTATTAACACAAATTGTTTTAACATTCCGTTATAAACTCTAATAGGTATTAAATGTTAGATTTTGTAAAAAAAAAATGGTGAGATTAAATATTACTCTCTTTAGGCTACAAACATGGTGCCTAAAGCCTACTTTGAAAACTTAATCTCAGTTAATGAATCCGCTATTAACTAATTTGTCAACTTTTTAAATTAAAATCGCGGCTTCCTTGTCTCGCCTAAATTGAATGCGGTTTGTATTATGAAACTAAATGCAATGCCCTGCGGTTTTCAAAGTGATTCGTTCGTTTCTCATGGCACTGTGTCAGTATTTTAGTGACTATTATCCTCTGTGCAATGCTCGTGGCTCGATGGGCCACTGCAATGCTGTTTTGAAATAAATTGTGTCAACAACTGTTTTAACCTAAGCTACGTAATGTCTACAGGGGCTCAATTCGGTAAGGACATAGCATGCGAAATGCCGGCGGAATGCAGGCGACGACGTGCAGGAGATGTACGTTAATTCGTATTCTGTAAATATTATTTTACTTAATTAGTTAAGTGGCCTTCAAAATTAAGGGCTACTTAATTATTTAAATAACTTCCCTTGTTCCTTAGCCAATCAGTATTAAATTAAGTTATAGAATAGCCATTGGTTTTACTCCGGCAACAAATGGACTTCTGCAATGCTCATGCATCCCGCATGTTTTTAGAGAATCAGGGCCCTGATATACCTCAGTATGTTGGAGATACTTTGTGACAAGATTTTTGTTTATCAACTTAAATCGAAATAAATGTTTTTTTTTTGTTTTTAAAAGATCATTATTTGCGTTCACATTACACAAAAAATGCCAAATCATCCGGTAGATGAAAAACCTGAAACTACTTTTAACTTGTAGGTGGTTATATTAAGTAAGTGTACGTCTCCAAGCAATAAAACAAATCATCGACATATTTTTATTAATTACCTATTTACTATTCTGCTTGATGTCACTAAAGCGGCCGAAGTGTTAGTAATTTCGTACAGAAAAACCAACAATTACTATTAAACAGTTAGTGAAAAATATAAAACTTTGATAATGCATCTGGTACCTACACTTACATTAAAATTTGAATATTGAAACGTCACTTGAAAATTAAGCACCTTCTTCTTTTTTTTTTTTAGCACCTTCTTAATTTAAATAGGAATATGGATTTTAAAAATTGTTCTAAATTCGGGTGACAAAATCGCTGGTAGCTACTTTGGCCAACGAATTGGTATAGCAATTCAAAGAGGCAATGCGGCCAGCCTTTTGGGTATCTTACGTAGGGACGCATTTTTGGATTTTTAATTTGATTAAAATATGAGTATGTTGGTGTACCTATCTAAATTAGTAGGTAATATAAAAATTTTTTAGTCTGAGAGCTGCTTAGTTTAAGTACAACTTAAGTTTTGAGTAGCATTTCTGTATTCGGCTGTTAGTCCTTTGCTGACCGTACTATATTCTTGTAGGTATATACTCAGTTGGTAGTGTTGTAGTAGACTATAAGTTTACACGCATTAATCCGCCATTACTGCGCTTTCCGACCGACCAATCAGCAGCGAGAGGCTATCAAGCTGTCACTACGCGTATTGTAAACATAATTCAATTAACTGGCAACACTGTTTTGTTACCTTATCGTGCGTGAACAATGCCACCTAAAAGATTCTCCTTATCAATGTTCTGTGTTAGTGTTGGAAAATATCGATAATTCGATATTATCGATACGCTCTGTAAACTAATTCCATGAAGTAAATTGGTTACGGTAATAAATATTGAAAATTAATTTAATTGTTTAATGTTTTATAATGGAAGTTTACTTTGAATTATTAAAAATACCAAGGAACTGTTGTAACAGTTCCTAGAGCAGGTGTACCTGCTCTACGCTTCATTATGATTTTTAAACAATCTTGATAATAAACATATTATTATAAGATAACCTGCTGAGACTTATTTTAAAAACATTTGTTTTTTTTTAGAATTAGTGAATTTACCTTCAATCAAAATTACTTTGATTAGCGAAATACTTCATCTCCTCTTTTTTGAAGTCGGCTAAAAACCGTTAAAGTTAAAGAGGAGGGTTTCAATTCATCGCGTATATTTATATTATGTTTGTACTCGAAGATGGCTTGACCGATTGAGATGGTTCTTTTTTAATAGAAAGGTGGAACCTCCGAGGTAGTCCCAAAAAAAAAATTGTGAGGATCTAATGAGGATCTTCGAAGTTATGAAGGGAAATGCACCTCAAAACGCAGTAATCAGCTCAATTGTTCACCGATTACTCAAAGATGGCTTGACCGATTGAAGTGATTCTTTGTTTAATGGAAAGGTGGAAGCACCGAGATGGTTCCGTGTCAGTGAGGATCTAATGAGTATCTTCAGAATTATGGACAGAATAGCTTTCCAGAATGTCGGAAATTACACATTTTTGGACTTCTTACAAAAAGAATTGATCCTTAAAGAATTAGATTGATTCTCATCATTATCAATACTCATCAATAATTAAAGTTACTGTCACAGTTTTGTAGATTTTTAGTGGCAGCCGGAAGTAGGTAGGTAGGTAGACAAAAGAGAGTGAAATAAAAAATAATACAAAAACTTTAAACCCTATTGAAAAAAGGAGAGAAAAAAAAACTCTACATACAGTGCCACCGATTTATCTGTTTCGGCTTCTGAAGTCGGGCTGTTTTACTGGCTATGGGTCCATATTCTAGGATGGCTAGGGACTTCAGATGACGAAACAGGGCCTCGATTCGGTAAGGACATAGCATGCGGAATGCCGGCGAACTGCAGGCGACGTGCAGAAGATGTGCGTTAATTCGTATTCTGTAAATGTTATTTTACTTAATTACTATTTAATTAGTTAAGTAGCCTTCAAAATTAAGGTCTACTTAGTTATTTAAAGAGCTCCCCTTGTTAATCAGCCCATCAGTATTTAAAGATGTTATAGAATAGCTATTACTTTTACTCCTGCAACAAATCGACTTCTGCAATGCTCTTGCATCTCTCCTGCTTGTCGCATGCTATGTTTTTACAGAATCGGCCCACAGGTCGGTTGCACTGTATGTAGAAGTTATTTATTGTTCTTTTTTTAAGTCGATTTTTATATTATGTAGGCATCTGTTATATACTTTCATTATCACCTTTTATACAAAATACCTACATTAATTTGCATTGTACTGTATGTATTAAAGAACCTCCTATTTAATACAGTTAATAGTTCGTTTACTGCCTTTATATTTTATAAGTAAATAACATTAACTCAAATTATATAGACGTGAGATAATTAAACAATTATGAAGCGAACATAATCTGAAAGGAACATAAATACAAAATACCTACATTACAATGAACTAATTATTTTTCATTCGTGAATAAGATATTAAACCTCATTACAGTAAAACTCTTTACAACAATTATAATTTCGATGAAATCGATAAATAACATAATATCGATATTCATACCTTTTGTTCGACGCCCGGCCCTTATCGATAAATAATTTGGTTAAAATTGTATGAAGTATCAATGAAGCATTTTTCGATGATGTTGCGAGATATTTTTATAACAGCAACATGAATGAGGTGTGGTTTGCGTGTTTTAATAATGACCTCGGAATTAGTGACGATATTGCAAAAGGCATTAAGTAATTTTTGGAAAGCGAAGAGTATTTATTAATCGACCTCAGAACTCAGAAGTATATATCTTGAAACACAATGGAATGAACTCTTTGTATTATGATTCTGTAAATGTGTGAAGTTGGTAGGTATGAAATTACTGTACAACTGCTTAAAGCTAAAGGTCTTCGTCCAATGCATCTCAACCGGATATTGTAATTATTTGTTTTCCTCACAACTATAGTTGTTTCCCTAAAAGTAAGACCATTTAACAAAAGTAAGACTTGTTTATCCAAAATTAAGACTTGGTAAACCCAAAAGTAAGACTTGATACACCCAACAGTAAGACTTGATATACCCAAAAGTTAGACTTGATATACCCAAAAGTAAGATTTGATAAAGGTACCCGAAAATACTTAATATATGTACCTAAAAGTAAGTCTTAATATACCCAAAAGTAAGACTTAGTATACCCAATACCCAAAAGTAAGAATTGGTCACATAGCCCGTGACCGGACTAGTATTTCAGTTTTTTTCTAAGGTTTTTTAATGATACATTTCTTGGAATTTTAAAGAAAAGATTTTTTTTAGT
This sequence comes from Idaea dimidiata, assembly GCA_949358125.1. NCBI lineage: Eukaryota > Metazoa > Arthropoda > Insecta > Lepidoptera > Geometridae > Idaea > Idaea dimidiata. Next base: position 21,338,906 of record OX442330.1, read on the forward strand.
TAAATTGCAATTAATTATTGTAGTGTGTTTAAAAAAAAAGAAACATTACAAATGAATCCAACATTATTATTAACGTCTAGACTGAGACCTTCTTAATTAATATTTAGTTATTTAGTATGTAGTAGATTGTGTTATAATTACTTAATCTCGGCTTGAAATAATTAGTAATTTAAATTAGATTACAAATGTTCTAAAATTGTAATCAAATTACTCCGACATGCTCTCAAGCTGAACTGAAAGCAGTTTGTCAAAACAAAACCAAAAAAAAATGGCAGATAAAAATGATAAATTACAATTATTTAAAGTTTTTTTCTCACGTTTAAAGGAAAAAAACTAATTTATTACCACTATGTATCACTTTATTTTATACAACTATTGTAATTTGTCAATAATAAATAATTTAATATCAAGATTCAAAACTAAATTAGTGAAATTTACAATTTATTTTGTTTTAAAACTATAACATCGCCCGTAGGTACTATAATATCCACTGTGTAGCTCCGGCATAGAATAGAATAGGGATACCCCACCTCTTTCCAGGGGTTTCGTAAAAGGCGACTAAGGGATCTGTGGGAGACTAGCGAACCTGCTGGTAGCAATTTACTAGGTCCCATGTGTAAGGCAGGGGGCCGGTTTTAAATTTGCCAAATATATTTACAGTAGATATAGTCAATAAAGATTTACCAACTGGTCGACCCTAAATAATTTTTGACAAAGACGAAGTCCTAGGAGTTGGTTAGTCGTGGACAATGGGCTCCGACCTTTACCGCACCATAAGTATATACTAGTATATAACCACACCCAACTCAAATTATTTAAACGAAACATATAATGATAAAAAAACACTGCACCTTTTATGTGCAATCAACCAATTAAAATAAAATTCACCTGATTCAGACGCCATTAGAAAAACACATAATTGCATTAGGTGAAGCATAAAAAACTATTGATTGATTTTTGGGTCGGTATCTTAATGAATATCTATTAAGCTATTTCCTTCAAGGGTAACTTTTACTATAATAGCAGACCCACTATACCGCTGGAGTGCGGTACCAACGCCCAGTCACTCGCCCACTGCATGTGAAATGGTTTTTATTTGAGTTCCGTTGGATTTTTTTCAGATTTTCTTCCTTATTTTTGCCGATTTATGTTTATATACTATATTGAAGCGTGTTTATTCACCCGCGTATCGGGACATATCCTAATCTCGCGGGAATATCAGGATAAATAAAAATAAGAAAATTAAAAAAGTCTCCATCTTTCGATTTAGTAGGTTTTGCCTGAAGGAGTAAGAAACTCGTTTTTAGAAGTTACTCGTTTACAAATATTAGTAGAATTTTTAACAACGATTGACTACTGTTTTCTGTGCGTAAAAAACACTGCACCTTTTATGTTCAATCAACCAATTAAAATAAAATACACCTGATTCAGACGCCATTAGAAAAACACATAATATAGAGACATCACACATCCTCTAATAGAGTATATCAAAGTCTACTTTTTCCAAAACCAAACTGAAAAGTTTGTAACATAATATGACCAATATTAAAGAGGACATTGGCAGAGAGAGCATAAATAAATAAATAATAATAAATAAATCCTGTGACGAACACACAGCGTCTAGCCCCGTGGTAAGCTGTTAAGCTTGTGTTACGGTGACTAGACAACGGATAAACCTACTACTTATATTTATTTTTCTTTTGTAAATACATACATATTATACATAGAAATACGCCCAGACCAGATACAAATATTTATTTTAAGTATAAATATTTGCACCCAGCGGGAATCGAACCCGCAACCTTCTGTATTGCAGCCAAGCGTTCGCCCGACGTGCCACAGAGGTCGGCATGAAAATAAAAAAGGTATACCTACCTACCTAAAGGAAAAATGTTCTAGAAGCTAAGGTATACCTAAGTATAATAGTGATGTATGCAGTAGAGGCAGCTGCTAGCACATCAAGTTCCTACGGAGTTCCTTCGTACAAGTACGTACCAACACATCGATTTAATTAACCATGCAGATTCGTTTATCTAATCGATTTTCTAATCGAATTAAATTACTAATAGATGTTCCCCATCGATACCCAGTTTAATAAAGCCCACTATTCACAATCAATTAGTCAGCGATTTACTTCTAAAACTCGCATTATTTGTGTAAAAGCTGTAGTAGAGCCTTAATGGAGCGGGTGTGGCTTTTTGCCGCCTTTTTTTCTCCATTTTTTTCATAATAGGGGGTAATATAAACGTGTCGAGGCTGACACCTTTGCGGACCCCACATGAGGTTGTATAGGAGCAGAATAATTTGTGGGATAATAAAATATAATAATGCCCCGACTGCTTCGTCGGCGAATGAATATTCTTTAGTACCGTCTTTTAGTTCGTATTAAGTGAGTTCTTTTAGGGTACGACAGGTTCTGTTTGGTGGAGCGAATTGCCGACTTCGACTTACTGAGTGCTGTTGATTATTGGTAAGATTTACTACTATGATCGTTTCTCGTTGTTTTATCGTCCTTTTGTCGTCAAAAAAATAAAATCAATTTTAAATAAAAAAAACCCTTACTACTTTAAAATTAAAAATAATAGAAGTTTTTTTTAATGTTTTAATGTTTTTTTAAAATTATGTTTTAAGCTGGACGACTTAGGGCCGATTTAGGTCCTGCAATAGGGACATCAGGTTCAGGCCATAAGCTAGGCCAGGCCAGCCAAAGGCCAGGCCTACTTATCTAAAATAAAATATCACCTAGGTACCTATAACAGTACAATGTCTTTTGTTTTCTTTAAATAACGGACAACTAGTTTCCCCTCAAAGAGGTACCTAGTTACTAAGAGGACATCCAACTAAGAAAAACAACACTTATAAATATAACGAAATCCATGATGTTTCTATTCCGATAGTTTTTTGTGTTATCATCAACTAAATTATTGCAACTAAAGAGACGAGTTAATGTTATGTACTAACAATGATAAGACATGTATTTATTTATCGACTAAGTGGGTAATGTAGATGGTTTTCTTACGTCTTTGGATAGTATACCTTTCTACACGCAGCGTCGCTCAATTTTCTCACAAGATTTTCCCAAGTGGGTTGTCTTTGACTAGAGACTTTTTGTCGGTCGAGACCTCGGAAAATTTCTCTATGTTAATTTTTTGGTCAAAATACCAAACGAGTAAATGCTAAATTCTACTTCCATTTAAACAGCTCTTAAACTAAAAAAACATAAATACCTACTTAGTAATTATGGTTTGTGTTGGTTTATGATTAAAAATGGTTTTTTTAGTAAATTGAACACATTTAGAAACTGTTCAATTATTGAAGTAGGTAGGTTGTAACGGGGTACAAGGTGTAACGGGTAAGCCCTTTTAATCCGAAAGGGGGTTGTTCTAGACGTTTAGGCGAACAACTTTTGTTCTACGACTTTTGGAAATTCGAAGTACTTTTCGAAAATTTTAGGTGTAAAGTTTACTTGAAAATCAGCTGTTTCTGAGAGTTCGAGGTCATTGACCTTATGTTGTCCTTTTATTTAGTTTGATAGTTTACAATATCAAAACTTCAATTATATTTATTTTCAAAAGCAGCTGTGTTTTCAGTGAAACATAATCTCAAAGTTTAAAAAAAAAAGTTTGAATTTTCAAAAGTCGTAGAACAAAAGGTGTTCGCCTAGACGTCTAGAACAACCCCCTTTCGGATTGAAAGGGCATACCCGTTACAAATTGTATACTCCTCAAATTTTAAGAGCGTGGTATTCGGCTGTTGGCGTGCCCACTATTACGTAAGTAATAAAAAAAAATAAGTCTCAGTAATTAAAAAAAAAACAAAAAAAAAACTCCGTTTTTCATACATAAGTACGATACGATACGATGCCAAGTTTAGAAATAAGTTAACATTAATAAAATCCGCTGAATAACGAGAACCGTACTAAAACTATTAGAACGAGGTAGGCAACATGTTATCTACCGATAGAAAGTCTTAGGACTGCATTCGGTCTAACTGTCGATCATCACATCACATGAAATTGTTACTGACATCTTTCGAGCCACGAGCGCCGACATTTACTCCTTTAATATTGTAGTACCTAGTAATCTACGACAACACGTTTAAGAATATAATGATACTTAGAACAAAACGACTAACTACCGATTACTAACTAACTACAGATAAGTAGTTATAAAAATACACAACTAACTATACAAGATGTAACAGGTAAGCCCTTTTAATCCGAAAGGGGGTTGTTCTAGACGTTTAGGCGAACAACTTTTGTTCTACGACTTTTGAAAATTCGAAGTACTTTTCGAAAAATTTAGGTGTAAAGTTTACTTGAAAATCAGCTGTTTCTGAGAGTTCGAGGTCATTGACCTTATGTTGTTCTTTCATTTAGTTTGGTCTATTACAATTAAACCTTCAATTGCCTTTACTTTTAAAAAACAGCTGTTTTTCCAGTGAAACATAATCTCAAAATTTTCAAAAAAAAAGTTCGAATTTTCAAAAGTCGTAGAACAAAAGGTGTTCGCCTAGACGTCTAGAACAACCCCCTTTCGGATTAAAAGGGCTTACCTGTTACATCTTGTATATGACGGACCTATCTTTGGAATACTAAGCTGTATCCTGTCGGGCATGGAAGGTATTTTTTTTTCAATGCAATATACCAGCTTTGAGAAGCTACCAAAATTATTAAACAAAATTAATCATTATTACACTTTTAACAGCCAAAATGTTACTTGGGAATGCTGGTAACATTACCACATTATTAAAACAATGCTGATAGGGACTTAAGATGTTTAAATTATTCGTAATCATTCATTTAAACATATCAATTTAGGAACAAACATTTATAATATAATATCCCACTGGGAGGGGATGTGAAAAAACATGATTTCCGTTCGTATCAAGAAATGACTTCCTCAATCAACCGCTCTTGTGCTTGCAAATGACAAATGACCACATTACAACTTAATCTCGTAACATATGGAGCATAGACAAGCATAGACCATTTCCCGCCTTTCTCTCACACCTATTTAAATTTGAAAAGAATAGTTTTCGGCGTGATGTCTTCTTTTGTGCCAGTAACAATAGAGTTTTTGCCCTTTTTGCGAATAATATGTTACACAAACTTTTTTTGAAGGGTATGTTTATAACTTTGGGGTATTTAAAAGCTCATTGATCGAGTCTGTCATGTTATTGAGTGGGTAATTCGTATCAATTGAGTTCATTACGCGAATCTAAGTGTAAATCTATTAATAATTTTATGTCATTTTTCAACAAAATGGCGGGTAAGCAGTTTCATAGACATGAGTTATTGCTCCGGAAGCGACGACCCGACGGGGCGTGGCGGTAATCCGGTAAATAAATAATAATAAAATTTATAGTGTCCGTACCTACTTATTAATTAGTAATTAAAAAGTAGGTATTATAGAAAATAACGAAAAATAATCTATGAGGATAAACGGTTTAATTAAAACACATTATTAATTGAATTTAGATAGGTAGTACCAATATACCTACCTAGATTCGGACTTAAACCCACGATCGTACGGCAGAATGTGAATCGCAGTTCGCTTGTTGAAGACAGCTTTGATTCTTCCTAGCACTTCTTTTCAGTTTCGTTTTTTTTAATTTTCATTTCTTTTAAAATATGCATGCTCATATATAGACAATACCATAATTGATTATATTCAATGATAGTAAGAAGGTGGCGAAGTTAATCATCAGGTTTTTCGTCTAATTAGTTATAATACCATCTTAATCATTTTCTTAACCTGTCAAACACAATTATGTCTGAGTTTGCAATAAAAAGTTAACTTACTACGTATTTATTAAAGCCACACCATAGTATTACTAATGGGAACATCGTCATTGACAAAACATTTTTAACGATATATTTTTTTCTTTTTGTACTGTAATAACAGGCAAAGGTGCCGGCTTACGTTCTACCATTCAATTATTGCGCCGCCCGATAATCATAACATAATCGAATATAATCGAGATATTTCGGCGCACATCGTGTGTCCAGCGCTTTGTGTATCGAATTGTCATCGGTAATCGATAACTGGCTACATCTTTATCGATTTTTTTACGAAGACAACTACCTATATCAATTTGATTGAGAGGTATTTTAGATACCTAGATGGATTTCTTTGCTTTGTTTTTTTTTAGTTGCGGAGATTGTGATTTATTTCTGCTACACAAGTGAAATAGATCGTGTTAACGCTATCTACTTTTGTGCATTTTCATAGAACTTATATCTTTCTTGTAAATAAAAATTACTCCCTATTTCGCGTGGTCACGGCATCACGCCTGAATAGTTGGACCGATTTCGATAATTCTTTGTGTGTTTTGTTTGTTATGAAAAAAAAGCTATTAAAAAAAACGGGACTTACTTACGCCGGGGCGCAGCTAGCTGGTTATATTATAACGAACATAATTTTATTTGAACTACTACTGAAGTTTTGGTGTGGTTCGAGATTATTTTGGACTATGCTTGAATCCCCGCTATAGCGTCTATAGCGGGGATTCAAGCATTGAATGTTATTTGATAGTTCGATTTTTTAACAAAAGACGTTTTAAAAAAAAAGAATAACATCCGGGAGCGTGACACACATTAAACCAATTATTTACAAGGTTTTTTTCTTAAACCACCAAATATTTTATAATTTAATTGTCATAATTATTAGTATTTGTATAAAATTCGAAAGTAATTGACCAATTATAATGTTTGTTTAACAAAATACATCAAATTAGACGGAATCGGCATAGGTAATTTTGAAATAGATAATTATTATTAAATTTCTGCGTTTAATTTTAAATATTTAATTGTTTGATTCGCCATTATTATGGTTTCTTTTTTTAAATTGCGACCAATAGACTAGTAACTGGTTGTGATAGGCATGTGATAGGGTAACTATTTTGTAAATTGATGTTGATGATCTGAAGAGCAGTAAACTTATGAAACAAACAACTTTTACAATAGAAAAGTAATAGATATTAGCAATCATCTTGCATCAATATATGGTATTTACGATTTACTTGCAATCTTTGGGACGTAGTTAGATCTAATTGATTTCTTTGTTTTATTATAAACACTCAAATACTTATAGGACAATACTAATTCAAACAACAAGTCTTCGTAACTTGGCAGCGAGCCCAAAATGCTGGCCGCATTGCCACGCTTAATGGCAATGCTTATTCTTTGTGGTAAGTAAACTCTAGCATGTTTGTTATATATAATTAGGAGACCTCGGAATATTAATTAGAGACAGCACTGTATATTTGATTACCAGAATTATTGTTCATCTAGCCGAAGATATGCTATGTTTGATTTATTTCAACTGAAAAATTATATTTGGACAACGCCAATTAGGTACCAGTAGGTATAGTTGGAGCAGCAGTAATAATATTTGAGGATCGCCAGTTACCTAGGTACCATTACCGTTTGTGTAACAAAATTAAAATTTGGGGCAACGCCAATTAGGGTACCAATATCGTTTGAGCAGCAGTATTAATATTTGAGGATCGCCAGTTACTTAGGTACAAATACCGTTTGGTAACAGATTTAAAATTTAAGGCAACGCCAATTAGGTACCAATATCGTTTGAGCAGCAGTATTAATATTTGAGGATCGCCAGTTACTTAGGTACAAATACCGTTTGGTAACAGATTTAAAATTTAAGGCAACGCCAATTAGGTACCAATATCGTTTGAGCAGCAGTATTAATATTTGAGGATCGCCAGTTATGTATCAATACTGTTTGGGTACAGAATTTAAATTTGGGGCAACGCCAATTAGGTACCAATATTGTTTGAGCATCAGTTTTAATATTTGTGCAGCTATATTGTCACTTGCACACTTGGACCTACGTAATATAATGCGGGTCTGCAAATTAAAATTGTACTGTCACATAAATAACTAAAACGAATAGGTATTTGTTACGTGGAATTTTAACTGCTTTTCTAGGCTCTGCTGGCGTGTACGCAGGGTTCTTACCATTCTCGTATTCGTTTTATTTTACCTCCAAATACTTACAATTGTAGTCCTTTTTTGCTATAATTTATAAGAATAGTTATGTTCATAATTATACTAGAATTAATTAAGTTTTAAGATGCATTTATACATTTATGATGTATTTAACATTTAATATTTGAGTTCTAACCTTTTAAATTAACGGAAAACCAGTGTACCTGTAATAATAATATCTGAAATACTAATACAAGTTAAAACAACAGTTATTAATTTTGAAAAAGCACGTAGTTGCTGTTTAATTTAGATTCTCCAATTGTAAAACCGCGAAAACTTGTATTTAAATTAAGTACTTTTGATTGCTAAATGAATACACTACTTGCAAGTAGGTGTAACTTATAACCAAGAAAAAGGGATTAGAGAATACACAAATTAAAAAAAAATATCCTAGAAGACATTTTAAGATAAAAACATCATAAAATGTCTTCTGAACGATAGTTTGCAAGTATGTTCATCATAACAGTAAAGCATTCAAAAGAACTCAAAATTTAAATAGGTACATTTTATTCAGATGTATTCATTCGCTTTGACTTCATCACTTTGACATGACTTAAAAGTTAATTCAAGACGAGTATTTGAGAACGCGAAAGATGTATATTACGTAGTAAATATGTAGGTACCAAAAATATGTAACTAGGTAAGTAAAATATTCTTCTGAATTTGGCTCGGTGATCGATCTTCACAAAGGCAAAAAACGGTTACAATTAAATGTGATTTTATTTTAAAGTTCTTTAAGCTATTTAAATCATGTCAAAAGAATGATTAATTTAGCAGCATGAAACTGTAATTTTAAAGATTTTCTCAGTTCACGTTTGATAATCTTTTTCTGATGGAAAATTGTGACGTACTCATCACAATATTTTTGCAAATAATCAGATGTAACTATTTTGTTCCAATTCTTGGTTATCATCACGTATTCACAATTTCATGTTTGCTTGACGATTTGATTGTAGTCGTAGATAAGTAGGTACCTATGCAGTTACACATACTAAAAATAGGATACAAGACTTCTTAAAGGAATTGAGCAGAGCTCTAAATATAGGAGCTAATCAAGTCGACCTCCCTAGACTTAATTAATGATCTTATTTATTACGTCTTGATACATTGTTCACTTGCAACTGTATAGGTAAGCCTAAGTAAATTAGTTCAATCAATCGTCTTAAACGGTTAATAAATTTTCTAAGAGTAAGTGATTAAATTACCTAATTTAGATTTCTGTAGTTTAAAATAAACCAACAATCATTCATCCATCCATTCATTCATTTGTTTAATTTTCTTGTCTGATTAATTTCATATTTTAATTAGGTATGCTAGTGTATAAAAATATTAGGTATACTTATAATATGAAATTAATCAGTTTAAACTAACAATACCTACCTAACATAAAACAAACGTTAAAAATACTTTCGCTCTAGCAACACCTATTAAAATCACCATAATGTAGTAAAGTAAATACTTTTGTAGGAGACACAAATATAATAAGACATCTTTTCTTTAAAAGAAAATCACTTACCTCCATTGTCAGCATTGTTTGCTTCGAATGTCTTGCTGGTCATGTGGAAGAGTGCATCGAGCGGTGTGTGCGGGGCGGTGGAGGTCTGCTGTTGCGGACGGCGCGGCTCGGAGCAGCAGTCGGAGGCGGAGGATGAGCGCTCGGAGGCAGAGTCGCAGCACTCGGCGGGCACCAGGTCGCGCGGCCGCAGTAGCCCCAGCGCCGCCAGCCGCCACCGCTCGCCGTCCAGCAGCGCCGCCCCCGCCAGACGCTGCAGACGCTGCAGCCGCTCCAGACCGGACGCGTCCCAAGGCCGCACGATCCGAGGCGGAGTACGAGGGCTATGACTCAAAATGTCCAATATCGAAAAACTCTTCACACCGTCGCCTCTCCTCTCTTCCACCGGCTCCGAAGCCATTTTCAATCGCTTCAAAGGTCTAAAATAATCTTGAGGTGAAGGCGACCGCGACGGTGCCGGCGACGGTCGCCCCACACTGATATCGTCTTCGGAGCAGCTGTGTCCAGACATCGACTCCTCCTCCATAGTTCACAGATCCATCACACAACAGACGCAAACGTAAGTTTTCAAATGTTCTGGTATTATTGTTTATGATAAAGCGATAGCTAACGCAAGAAACGGCTGACGGGTCGACGCGCCTCGGTCAACTGACGTGGCGTGTGACAGCCCTGCTGCGGGCGGTGAAGGGAGGCGTGGCCTGTGCGACTTTACCCAATCGGAGCTCGGGGATCGGTCGGGGTCGGCACGCGGTTGGGCGATGTGAAGTCGTGAGGCGCGTCGGATTGTCACACTCGGATCTCCAATAAAACTTTTTAATCCGGCCCTGGATTGGGGGCGAGATTCGTGGTGTGATTAATTTAGCTCGCCGTGGGTAAAGTGCGGCGTACGAGTCGTTCAGCGCGGGTGAAGGGGGGGGGGAGGGGGTGGTGGTTAATTATCAGGATGAAGACGCGGCTCTAACTACTCGCTCCATTATTTAGCGTCGATAAGGCCGACTGGCGTTTGTCACTCGAGAAATTGCCTTCTTCATTTATAGTTTTAATGGTGAACTTAGAATGTCCTGAGTGATTGGCGGGTGAGTACTACCAGATGTTGGTAGACTACACATTGAAAATAATTCAACTTTGTTGACCTCTAACTGCCACTTAATTTTCTTTAGAATGACACAGTAGCAATTAAATGCTCGGAGGTAAATAAATATGTTATGTTTTTGTACCTTTTACATGGTAATTTTCTCTTTCATGTTGGCTGGTAAGGTCGTAAACAATCTTATAATGTATAATTTATAGGTGCTTTAGAAATAAGTTAAAGTATGAGGACCTAGTTAGGTAATAAACCCAGTCATAAGTTAGGTTGTACTTAAGTACCTATATAATAGGCAGGTACCCAACAGGTACTTTCAAGTTCCTACTTGCTTATCAGGTTGTAAAACCTTTTGGTGCGTAAATGGTAATAAAAAAATAATCTTAGATTACCTAGATGGATGGGTACCTATATATTCGTAGAACAACGATGTTCCAATTTTGAGTTATCTTTTTATGTGTGAGTAAAGTTCAAACAGTTTGATTTGAAACGTTTAAAACTCGGTCGACAGGGCCTAGAAAAAAAATCTTCACTATCAGGTGGTATTTGCCCTTCTAGTATATAATAGAGACTAGTCTAGTTCTATGTAAATAATGATGATTTAGGTAAATATTGTCCATTTAAAAATCCTTTATTATTAAGATAGGTAACTAATCCGAAATTGTAATAATCCTTAAAACTTTCCCAAGCTAATAAAGCAAAGCATTGTCATATTTAATCGTAAATTCGGTTACTGTTATCCGCCATCTTGTTCCAATGTTTGTTTTCTTTACGGTCACTGGCCACCATGACGACTGGTGTGGAAAAGTAATCTAATTTCACATAGAATTTTATTTTTATAGCGGCAACACTTGGGGTAGGGCGGGACCCACGTGTTTTTAATTAACATTTTCAAATATGGAAGATCCCCTTTTGAATTTTGCGTTTTGTTATGCTTAATGTTATCGCTTGAATAGTTAACGTGAATTACGTAGAAATTTGATAAACAAACGGATCGACCACATTTTTATTAAAACTAATAGGATTAGATATGTCGGTAGCTTACTATGTTAAACAAAAAAGCAAAAAGTTTTTTTTTAATTTTTACTTTTGTTTATATGACCTATTAAGCTTTACGCTGTTTATTTTATTAATGTTTAGTTTTATTTCATTGGCATTGGCTAGTCAGCCACTGTCGTTAAGGTGAAGCATTGATAAACTAAATAGCTAGGTAGCTAGCTCGAGTTGCGACTGTGTAAGCGCCAAAACAGTGTTTCTCGTTTAATATGACTTATGTTGCTAATTAGACAAAACTGTAATACCAATACTTATGAAGTGCAGATTACTACTAATCAATATAGGAAAAACCAATGTTCAAATATCGTTGTACAATGTACTAAATAAATATTGTGTCGTTGAAGTAACTGATGGTGTAAACAAAACTACCATCAGATTGAAGTCAAAAGTAGGAGAAATGAAATACCTGTTTTCCTGAATACCAAATTTAGAAATTACTGATATATGTAGGTATATTAAACCCATTTTCAAAAAAGTGAAAATTCCATTTTTATTTTCGTTAAAATCGGGGACGCAACACCTTGTAGCATTTTTCGCTATAACTCTTATAGTTTAGGATATGGTCCCACTGAAAGCCCATGGTTCACCTGTAGATTGACATCCAAATCTACAAATTCTTCAATTCGTCATCTTAAGTAAAGCAATCTTTATAATAAATAAATAAATTACTGACCTACTGTTTGCATTTTTTTTTATTAATCGATACTTATTAAAATTAATTCCGATAGCTGCGCCCAGCGGTTTCACCCGCGTAAGTCCCGATCCCGCGGGGTTAAAAAGTAAAAAGTAGCCTATGTGTTATCCCAGGTTTGCAGCTACCTATATTCCAAGTTTCATGGTAATCGGTTCAGCGATTTTTACGTGATTGAGTAACAAACACACATACACACACACTCACAAACTTTCAGCTTTATAATATTTGTAGGATAGGATTCTTATCCTGCTAGTATGTCACGAGGACGACGCGACGTGACGTTACAAACGGAACAAACTCGGGTGCCATATCGTATGTATCCTCGCGGAATGTTTGGCCAATAGCGTTGATATACGATTTTAAACTAACATGGTTATTTTCACTACTAAAATTACTTATTAACGGGGTGGTTACCATGTTTAATAATTTATTCGCGGAGCTCGATATTTCGCTAGCAATTTCAACCAGCTTCTTAACGAGACTGGAGAATGCGGGTAGGTGATCTGCTAGCGAAATATCGAGCTCCGCGAATAAATTATTAAACATGGTAAACACCCCGTTAATAAGTAATTTTAGTAATAGCGTTGATATCCGGTAAAAACGATAAAGTAACTTAAAAAAATACAACTAATTACTCCGATAAGTCCACATTGGTTGCCTTCAGTGGCAAACGAAATTTAAAAGGAAATAGTAAAAAAGACAACCGTTGGGGTAAACGAGTTCTAGAGTGGAGACCGCGTCTCGGCAAACGTAGTGTAGGACGTCCTCAGGCACGTTGGAGCGACGATTTGCGCAAGACGGCACAAACTGGATGCCAGAAGCCGAAAATAGATCTAGGCGGCATGCAATTGGAGAGGCCTATGTCCAGCAGTGAACTGCAACAGGCTGATGATGATGACGAGTAAAAAAGGATTTCTATAAATTATTAGTACGTATAATTCTAACTAAATAACACCTATAGGCTTAGTTTTGTCGTCTGAATGTAGGTAGTCTAGTCTATAATATTTAATAATAAATACCTAATACATTTTATTTCTTGAAACAAATACTTACAATTAAGACAATTATTATTGGGTACTTACTCCTTTTAGGCATTCGCAGATGCCTGTGCCAGGAGTCTCAACTCTTCCATACCTACACTATTATTGAGTAAAATTAAGATCAACGTACAATAAAAATGCATGTTGATCTAAATTCTATACCTACCTACCTATACGTATCTACATATTAAACGCAAAGGTAAGTACCCAAGTAATTTATTGCGGCTATCCGGCTACCGACATCCTTTCGATGCTACTCAAATAATAACAAATAATTTTAAGACCCCCTTTTTCCTGGAGAAAATGGTTTCACAATTACTTTACTTCCACTATCGGTCGACAATATGATGATAATTTTACCTATAAGTACTTACTTACTAAGTTTTCTTGTAAGCAAACATAACATCCCGTTAATGTGAGAGGATGCGTCTAAACTAGAAAAACTAAAGTGTATACATTTCATTAGAAAGGAAAGGCATTGCATATCGAGTCTCTAATAACGTCCGCTTCCGTGTCTACAAAGATAAATTAGTATACAATATGTTTGGTTGTATTGATTTTATTAAAGAGGAACACGAAGTTCTGCGTATAGATCTTGGGGATCTTATTTTTACAAGACTGCATCAAGTTAACTACCTACATACTTTGTAAATAAAAAAGAACATTATAAACGGATCTCACAGCGCGGGGATATAAAGTGTAGGAGAAACATCCCACAACTTAAATATTCCTCGTGACATAAAAGATCTATTTATTAGTTAGGTATATACAGGTTATACCGAGTTTCATCAAAACCGTTTTAGCAGGTAGACTGCTACTCAATATGCGCACGATTCACGCTGCATGACAAAAGTCTGTGGTCAAGGAAGGCTTTGAAACTCCTATCCTGGAGGCGTTGCATTTCTCTAACGAAGGCTATTATCTAGGCCCTTCAGACGTTCTAATCGGACACAACGATATGATTCGATGCAAGCGGCGCAGCGCATCTTTCGCCTGACACCTCACACGAGGTATCTGAAAATCACGACAAGAATCACGAAGTGGTTATTTCATGTGGTCTATTATAAATATATAAGCAATAGTTATAAAATTAAATTTAAAGGAACTCATTTTCCAGTTTGAATCACGTTGTTTTTATTATTTTCAACATTGTTGCGATGCATTTGTTACGTTGCGGAGCCTTTACAGACTCCTTTTCTCGGGGTAGACTGAACATTTGTGTAATTTTAATAAAATTAATGGATAGTATTTATTAAATTATTAGTTTACTAGTAGTTCGCTCCGAACTGAGACCTCACGAGAATCCATTTACAGAGATTTTGTTTTTAGTATAGGATTTTAACTTCATTTTTTTACAATATAAGAATTATTATTAAACGAATAATATAACGAAAGACAAGAACAACGATAACACAACAAGAATTATTCCCTAATTACGACAATCGACCACAATTTGTAACATAAACGTTAATTATTTACATTGAACACTAATAGACGTTTACATTCTCTACAAAAATGTCAGATCTTGGAGTATATATCGCAAGCAACGCAACGATACCGCGATCTAAGATGGCTGTCGAGCGCCATCTATTGACAAATTTTTAGAACTTGATTTTTTTCTCTTTTTGCACCCCCTATCTCCCCAATCCCCCTACCGATCTGGCTCATCTTCGAACTCATAAATTCTACTGACCTGAACTACGCGCATACCAAAATTCATGAAGATCGGAGCTACGATACTCAAATTATAGTCGAACAAAGATACAAAGTTACAAAGATACAAAGATACAAGCGCCAGGCCCGTCTACACTAAACCTCACTCGCTTCGCTCGTTCGGTCAATTATGTATTCATTTAAAATGGATAAATCTACATCATTCCTACTCTAAGATCTGTAAATTAATTTTTAGCAACGTTGATAAAAAGATACATAAGGTTGATAGATAATGTCATGAATAGGGCAACACTAAGCTACGTAGCTACAATTAGTTTAACATGGTTTTGACCACGCCTCGTTAAAAAAATCATTTCAAAAGTAACATTCATTCATCACCAAAAATAAAAAACGTATACAATTATTCAAACGGTCATTGCAATCATTCGTGAAGCGGAAAAACAACAGAACTAGATATGGCCACTTCCGTTTTGATTTTTTTATTTTAGAGTGCATATAACTCTTAATTATGACGTTATGTTTGCAAAATTATAATAAGTAAGAACTACCTGCCTTTTTATATTAAAAACCGCAGATAGTAGAACATCACACCAATTTTAATAGATGACGTCTATATTCTTTTTTTAAATTGTTCGGTGTTACCCTATACTTAAAAGTGACGAAGTTTTGGTAGAAATAATTGATAACGGAAATAAACCTATGGAGGCATTACGGTCCTGCCAGTGTCATTAGGGATTTCTAGCACCCGTAGGCACGACAATGTAGCATTCGTGTTACGGATTGTAGATTGGAAACTTAATAGAATATTTATTTATTTGATTCTTTATTTCTACAGGTATGATGTTTGCTTTATTGTATATATTTTTTTGACTTGTTTTAAGACTTGATTATTTTTCGTCGGAATAAACCGGTTTTTATTATTCTAAACCGATCAAAGTCACAAGAACTTATCGGAAACGTTCTTCGAAAAACCTTTTTAAAATTAACGGTTTAGGATCGACCGAAATGAAAAGGTTTTCCGCCAAGTAGGTACATGATTAAGGTTTGGAAATTTGAGCGGTATCCGAGCCTTGATTTACATTATACATAGCGCCATCGAGTCGCAAACTTAAAACTGACACTGTTTGAATTTACATTACAACACTAAATGTTCATTGGGATTATTCTTGTAATAGAATTGTACAAAAATTTATTTCAACAACAACATTTCAATAGCAGACGACACATCCAAAATGAAACGATAACTTGCAACAGGACAGCAACCTAAACTTTATTGACTCAAAAATGCATGGTAAACTGTATTCCAAAACCACAGAAAATTGTAAGTAAAAATGTCAAAGTTTGCATTGACATTGAAATGATATTTTGGATCATTTTATTACGAGAATAGGCTATCACGTTGCTATACTTTGTTTTTCTATAACAGCATCAAACTCACTAACATTAACGAAAGCACAGCTCAACTTATAGATTGTAATTTGGAAGTTGAAAGTTACGGGTGCGGTCATTATGACACGTCTCAATTTGGTTTCGACGCATAAATCGTAATGAGGAGACTACAGTATGCGGGTGGCCTTACTCTAGCACATAGCTAGGGTGATTAACTCACGTATTATGAACACGGCCTATTCCGTTGAAGAGATCACTTTTTGAATTGGCTCGAAGAATGGACTTAGCATTTGATACCATATTTTCATAAAATAGTTATCGTTAAATAGACTATCAAATGTTTTGAATAGAAGTTAGCTAATTTGCGTTTGATTTCGATTCCGTTTTTGATTTCAGGGTCTACTTTTCGAAGAAGTATTTATGATTTAAAATTAACGTTTATACCTTGGTTTGGGCGTCTCTCTATATGTACCTATACCTAATATGTATGTATTTACAAAATAAAAAATACACAAGTCGTCTATATAGTCACTTTAACACAAACTTAATTCTATATAGTCACTTTAACACAAGTTTACCATGGGACTATATGGCTCTGGGCTTTTAACTTTTTCAAAATTAGTAAAAAGCTAGTAGGCCCCCATTGAAATAATATATATTAGGATAACTAGAGGTAAAGTTTGAAACATACTTGGTCCATGTTTCTTTTTCACGAAAAAGAGCCGCTGGCAGCGCTGTCAATATTGTTATGTACTTCGTAAAAAATAAATTTCAAAGATTAAGTCGCTGAATGACGCTTAAGACGTTAAAAACTACCATTGATTTTGATGTAGTGGGACTTAAGTTGGCACTTTTGTTTTTGACGCGTTAGCGGAACGTTGTCCTGAATTTTTATTTTTGCAAAACCTAGTTTTATAGTCTGTAAATTGTTTAATTTCGGCGGCATGTTATCAATTTAGTTACGCGAAGTTCAACGAGTGTAGTGAAAATAAAAATACCTGTGCCAAACACAAAATTAGTACGTTACAAACAAATTTTCCATGGGGTTGGAGAAAAATCGTCGCCATTTTTTCTGCTGCCTTCACGCATTGAAAATTATTTCTAATGATTACAGTATAATAGTGGTAGTACACTATTAGTACGTAAAACTGGCAAAATTGTCCTATATTGCTGACAGAAAGCCAACATCTAAGAAAATGAATGAATGACTTCAGTTGCTTGTTACAACTGTCTTCCTTCTGATGCCATATCTACTGTTAAGGTTGAGTGAGATCAATGTAGGTAGGTCCGAGATGTTCCCAACACTGTGTGACACGAGGAACAGCGTCACCCTGGAATCTGCGGATGCACTTGAAAATAGCTCGCTTTTTTTAGAGTCTCTAAACTCGTGAGATAAGGCCGCGAGGATGCGACTTAATTATACAGGTAGATAATATCTCTGTCAGCAACACTATCGATGCAACATTATTCGATATAGGATATTTATTTTTTAGATGCTTAAAATAAACACCCTATAGCTTAAAATAAACACCATATATCGAATAATAAAGGATGTTTATTTTTTGCAAAAACACAAGGTTCGATTCTTGGCTAGGGCTATAAATTTTTCAAAAATCTAATTATGCCATTTTTGTTAAAAACGGGGACGCATTTCTTTTTAGAATTTGTCGCTATCTCTTATAGTTTATGATATTTCCGATACATTCAGATACTGAAAGCTCATCGAAATGGTTCACCTGGTATACATCTGACACGATTGTATCAAATTTATTCTAAACCTAGAGTTATATAAACTAATCCTGACTAGCGCAAGAGGGGCTTAAGGTACGAAATCAACCCCCTTATTACATTTAACGAAGCCAGGTCGATTATAGACTGTTAATTTCCTAGCTAGCTATTACCGGTGTGTGTTCTGGAGCTCAATGTGTGGCCATAATGGATCCTTTTTAAATTGTGCTGCAAACGGAAGTCATTCCGAACTGCGTGGAGATGGCACCCTCAAATCATCATTAATTCTTATAGATATTATTTTTGGGAATTGTTTTTGACAGGTGTTTTATTCAAACATTTTAAGACCCCTCATACTGGACAGACAGGACTCTACAGCTTATGTTGGATTAACTGTGCCCCACGGTTTCACACGCGTCTGTCCTAATTCCGGAGGTATATCGTGATCGAAAGTAACCTATATCATTTTAAGGTTCTATCTATCTCTATACCAAAAGTCATTTAAATCGATTCAGCAGTCTAAGCGTAAAAACGTAACACATGCACATATAATAACGCACATATTATGGTCTACCAGAATCACATATTATAGAAGACAAAAAAATAGATTTTGTGCTTTTTTACATGGCATGATCTGTCTGTCATACATGATCATGTCAATACCTACGCTTAACTAGTTTCGATACGTTGTTCATAGATTGTTTACATATTATAATATAGCATCAAGATGGTAAATTCCGCTTATGTGCGAAAGCATTTTATAAATTCAATTAATCATTTTAGAAGGTGGGGTATTCAAAAGTCTATTTTTGACTACTGTTATAGCATATAAATAGCCATACAAAAAAATTAAAAAAGCCATAGTATCCAAGCTATTCCATTTTTTTAAACTACGATATTCTTAGGTATATTTTCGTCCGACCAAAAAATAAATGATGAATTATTTCATTTATTATTACTCTCTATAAAAGGAAAGATTTGTTTGGTTATTTGCTATAAATATGCTCCCAAACTACAGAACCGATATAAAAAATTCTTTCAACAATAGAACACTACATTATCGAGGAGTAACATAGACTACTTTTGATCTCTATATTTCCTCGAAATATGAACCTTCGAGCAATCGCGGGACGCAGATAGTATGTATAATAATAAAATAATTAATAATTAAGGAGTGTTTTACGATGATGTACCCACAAACAAACATCTACGTATTTATCTGCCCACCACGAAAACACCATTACTAAATTCAATCAAACAACGAAGTAGTAAAGAACGTTCTGCACACAAAATTACATCAAATTGCAAGCTCAATGCGCTTTACAGAATTTATAGCTTTATAGCAGTAAAAGCTACTATACTTCTAAGTATTAGTGGCGTTTGTTATTTACCAGACAAGAGATATTTGTGGGCGAATATTTTCTTAATAAAACACAATATTTACCGGGTTTCGCTCGCGTCGGGGAAAGATTTTTTTGACCAGTTCTTGGCTTGTTACTTGTTTATTCATTACATGCAAACAAACTAACGAAAAATCTTCCCACTTTATATTTAATCTTACTTTATATTAATATAAACGCGAAAGTTTGTATGTATGTGAGATTGTTACTCTTTCACGCAAAAACTACTGAACCGATTGCGATGAAACTTGGAATATAGGGAGCTGGAGACCTGGATTAACACATAGGCTACTTTTTATCCCGATATTCCCGCGGAAAAGGGACTTACGCGGGTGAAACCGCAGGGTGCAGCTAGTAGTATAGATAAAGATCCGTATCCATAACTCTAAACGTCTTGAAATCCTATCAATTGATCATCAAATCACCATAACAGGTGACAACGCATGATAGTCGAGTCGGCGACAAGCGACAATGTACTCGAGATGTGACAATCTCGATTGACAGATAAAGTCGTCCGACATGGCTAATCACTAGTATTGTTGTACTGCAGATGTTGAGAGATAGGGTGGCTACGGTTTACGGTTTTTCTTCGTTATAAAAACGGTTAATTTAGGTACAATTAACACGTTCCGGCGCACGGTGTTATAGCTTCTAAAGTCAAAATATTATGAAAAACAAATACGATTACTGTTATTGTAGCCGTGTGCTGGATCGATTGTATTCTCGCTGATATGAGATTATGGCTATGATAGTATTGTGATTTGCTAGTATTGTGATTTTGTATGAATTTTTTTACTGTCTATTCGATACGATTTAAAACATCTACTAATTTTGTATATTGTTAAGAAGGTTTACGTGGTAACTTTTTAATGTGAGACTTTGTGTGTTAGCAAACATATTTTCTATACCTACTGTAGCGTTTGCTGGAATAGATAACTAAATAAAACACTTTAATATCAGTTTAGATTGACTGTGAGTGTATACGTCTAGCACGCGTCTGCCCTCGTCCGCAGTGTGCGTGCGACTGACTCCGCTCGGCCGATGCGCATACACTACATCCCTTCTTTATTTAAAAGAAATTAAGAACAAAATCAATATACATATTTTACAAACTATTGTGTCTTCGGAACGCGACCTCCTATGAGAAGAAGACACAAGAAACTCATGGGGTTATCAAGTCAATATTGTAATATATAATGTTTTTACATTTAATTGCGATCATTACAATCTCATAATATTATATGATTCTACAATCAATTTAATATAATTTATAAGTAATATGTGTACGCAAAACTTAAACCAAATTGAATCTACATTTTATAAGTAGGTAACCTTTATATAATATAGTTGCTTTAAATAAGCATCTTTAAATGAACTCCGTCACGATGATGTTCTTTGCCCGCTTCATCACAGCGTACAACAAATCGTCATCAGGACCTGGCGTCACTGTATGAGAGTTAGAGGCACTTAGGGTTAACGTTTGGTATTCATTCGTTTCCTCATTATCATAGATTATGTGCTTGGCTAATACTCTAATACTGATCATTCTGATCTAGAACTGTTCTTTTTTCTCTCTCTATGTTCCTTCTCTTTTTCTTTCATTAACATATTCTAATCTTCCACATCAGTGTTTAATATTTTATATTCTACATTTTGCTGTCATCCTTGAATACACGAATCGTCAGACACATGGAAACGGCTCGTTCACTTCTCCATAAATCTCCACTGCCTAGAGTTCTTTTAACTCTTTCTATGTTATAGGTGCGTTCGGCTACACCATTTCATACTTTGCTCACCAACACATAAGTCCATAGTCGCCTGTAAGGGTCTAAAACTTACTGCCTTTGCAATACTTTTGACGTGTTTTTCTATGTAATTTCAATAGAAGAAATAAGCAAATCTACAAGCGACTCAATCAAATATTTGGGAAAACTTAGTAGGTACCAATTGTGGAGCCCGATTGAACTCTTCTACATGGCTGAAAAGTAAATTTAATGTTGTCTTCCGGGGTTTTTCTTTCTTTCCCATATTTATGACTTTTTTTTTCCGGTGGCCTTTGTCGTTGTTGGCGCTCGAGTTAGTCGGTTACAACGTTCTATAGAAAAGTCAATGTCAGATTGACATCTGTCAACAAGACATCCTGCCAGGGATCTGTAACGTTCCGTCTTTGGCTGGCTGGGATCCCGCCATTGTTTTATGGTTACTAAATAATATTATTTCCAACCGTCAATGCCGTTTCTTTGTATTTGTATTTGTATTTCATGTAATTCATTTGTGTTGTACCTATTGTATGTATAAGCTTTGTAAACTCTTGTGTTTAAATAAACATTTATTTATTATTAATATCAAACTCTTTAATTGTCAAAATGTGGTTTTATCCTACTCTCACTATAGCACTATTCTCTTCTTGCTATAACAACGTTGGCATTTTAGGCAACCTTAGCGTGACTTTTGCGACTTTTGCAATTTTTTGTAATTTTAGCAACTTTTGTAGCACTAAAACACACAGAACTTGGTAACATTTACAACTTTAGCAACATCTGCAACTTTGGAAACTTTTGTTATTTTGGACGTATGTAAATGATATTCAACTTGACAAGATGTAATAATCTGACAAGTAACTTTAGCTTTACAAGGTTCGATAATGCCTTGATCATGTATCCTACATGAAGTTAATTTAGACCATGATTATTCAGCATTTATATAACTACACTAGCTACCCACATCTCATGAGTTAAATCAAATCAAGGGGTTATTCATTCAACTAGACTAGTCTCCATCAGAGACAGAAGGAGAATAGCCGCCCGGATAGTGGCGCATTTATAAAGTCATTGTTTTCGTTTATTTGTACATAAGTATATCAACATACATCTAGAAGAAGATTGAAGAAGATTTACGTCCATATATGTACATTAATCTAAAAGTTTAGTACTTATATATTTTTTGTTTTGGCTGAAATTCTTTGTCTATTTAACTTGACAGCAGAACCGATTTTTTTAAATTTCTAAAGTACATAACAATTTCAGGTTTAGTTTACTGTAGGTTAATTAACAACAGAACGTAGCATTCCTATAACGAGACATTACATTATTTTAAATATTCGGTTGTCTATGTGTTCCCAGTTTTTTTATGTAAACCTACATTTTATTTCAATCGATGAAATTATTCATTGGAAGTAAACACGTTTTATCTTTTTAATAGGTAGCTAAGCAATCGTAATTATGACATACATAGTTAGATACAGAATAATATTATGACTTGTTATAAATATTGTCTAAATCTACGCGTAATAAAAGAAAGGTTTGTTTTAGTGATGTATCGTAACGTAATATACAACGTAAGTACATGATGTATATGTGTATAATTTACATTATTGAAATATCAGATGGGTCTCTGCCCACTCTGTTACCTCTGTAACGCCATCACTTCTCCCGTATCTTTTCCTGCTTAAGTGGACGAATCGAAACAAACATTACTAACCCATACTTCGGTTTTAATTTATATATCCGTTTCCTTTCTTCATTTTGTTTACTCGATTAGTTACAACAACTCTTTAAAACAGTTTTCCAATTCACCACAAAACGGGATATATTTAAGCATTCGCCGTTCCTGTATTTATTACTAGTAGTAATCTCTACTTCAAATCGGTAATACAGTTTTTTTTCCAATTAGCAATTCAATTAATTAATCGAGGTACGAGATGATCGTACTCGAGCTAGCTACTCATAGTAAATCAGTATAAAGTTTCTGTTTATCAATCCTCCGCCTTAAGTATACATAAATAGGTAGGAACAGAGGTAGTTGATTTTCAACGCACAAACAAGGTGCAAGCAGATAATTTAGAACCACGTCCATTGATACATTGGCTCACTTGGTAGGTGGGTAAAATTTCCCTACAAATCAAAGGACAATGAAATTATTGTTATTGAAGTCTAGGAATAATATTTTTTAATTCGAATTAGTACGTTAGCAACTCTGACAAATCTGAGTTAATTCGAAACCAAATGATAAATGACCAAATACGAACATTTGGAACCGCCTCACTTTTTCTTCATTTTTTCTTTTCTTACGCGATATCTGTTCATTATTATTATTGTTGAACGACGTTGTTTCGTTTGAAACCCGTAACACAATATTTTGTAACTATGTACTGCGTGCTTACTACGAGCATTTGGAAGCATGGCTTTTTACATTTGTGTAACAGTTCTATGACTGCATAGCCCTTGGTACTTACATTTGTAAATACTTGCGTGCTTATTACAAGCATTTGGAAGCATGGCTTCAGCTCTTTGACTGCATAGCCTTTGGTACTTACAATTGTAAATACTTGCGTGCTTATTACAAGCATTTGGAAGCATGGCTTCAGCTCTTTGACTGCATAGCCTTTGGTACTTACAATTGTAAATACTTGCGTGCTTATTACAAGCATTTGGAAGCATGGCTTCAGCTCTTTGACTGCATAGCCTTTGGTACTTACAATTGTAAATACTCGCCTGCTTATTACAAGCATTTGGAAGCATGGCTTCAGCTCTTTGACTGCATAGCCGTTGGTACTTACAATTGTAAATACTTGCGTGCCCCTTAAGAGCATATTATTATAAAACAGCATGACTATATTTTTACATTTCCATTTGTAAATACTTGCGTGCCCCTTAAAAGAGCATATAAAACAGCATGGCCATATTTTTACATTTCCTACGCACTATTTTTCAGTGCATGGTCGTTGTGTGTGATATGCATGGTACTCTGGTGACCATAATTATTTATTTGACAGAATAAAATGATTAAGTAGGTTCTTTTAATTCAGATTAAAAGCTTAATGCTTTATTATAACGTAACGTAATAACGTACCGTAATGCTTTGGATTGGTTTAAATATGACCACTGGAAATGGCTTATAATCATGTCCACACTACGGCCCACTTTTACTTACATGGCCTTATTTTCAGAATACAGTGCAACCCTGATACAACAAATCTCTATATATATTTTTTTCATTAAAATAACTGAAATTCAATAAAACATTGCACGACATTACACACAACTGAATAGAATCACTAAGCACTAGGCTCTTACTATGGGTACCAGGCAACGAATACACCACACAGGTATACTCCATACATAGGTACATGTCATAGGTACATAGTTTATTGTTAGGTATTCAAGTTATAAAGAGCGGGTTAACTTGACACAGGTGTTTTTATACCTAAAAGGTAGTCCCAACTTTAATTGCGCTGATGTACCGTTTCGCTATGAAATAAACTATTTATTTATTTTTAAATATACATTTTGGCACCTGACGGGAATTGAACCCTCAACCTAAAGCATAGCAGTCGGACCTTCGACCGACCTGCCGCAGTGGTTTTAAAATCACATAGTATGTCATTCATGTCGCGACAGGTTTGGACACGTTTTTGTTGTTTCATGGAAAGTTATTAGGTAGGTACCTAACCCTGCCGCTCGTTACTATTGTTTAAGTAAGATTGAATTCAATTGAGAAACTTATAAGTGTTCCTTATCTATCAGTCGCAGAAACTATTTATAACAAATCTTAAACCAACCTTACTTTAATATTACATAAGTACCTGAGTTTAACTAATTACTTGAAATGACGAATATTTACAAATATTCCCTTCCGATTTATTGTATCGAGGCTGCACAGCATAACAAAATTCCGCGGCCCTCGTATTTTAATGGAAATGTAACTTTTGCGTCGAATTTAATGATAGGTAGTATTTTGAGATACGTCAACATGCATCATTCTTACCTTTTTTTTTCAACAAAATGCTTTTAATTTCGTACCTTTAGCGTTTCATTCATAATAGTAATCTGGTACCTATTTCGGTCACATGGTATTTTGGGAACCAAGTAGGTGCATGACTTGGCACCTATTTATGCACTGAAGGTGCTGCTTACATCAATGTGGCAGTTAGGTACTTACTTATTTATATATCATTTAGCCGTTTTTCTTCTTAAATAAGCGGTTTAGGTACTTTATTTTACGCTATAACCAGACATTCTTTGCTGTCTTTAGTTCTATGTACAACATGATAGAATAGCAGCTGGTTATTTCCAAGAAGTAGGTACATAGTCAATGTAGTAGTCGAAATTTCGAAATACTTGTTATTATTACTTACAGTTTAACGGCACTGCCTACTACGTATGATAGTGAACAACAGTCTTCATGCATTGTTCTCCCTATTTTTTTTCAACCGATTTTGTTTTTTCTTTTACTTAATTTATCCTCGTCGCCATTTGTAGCGTTTGCTGGAATAGATAACTAAATAAAACACTTTAATATCAGTTTAGATTGACTGTGAGTGTATACGTCTAGCACGCGTCTGCCCTCGTCCGCAGTGTGCGTGCGACTGACTCCGCTCGGCCGATGCGCATACACTACACCTACAAATGTATTACATATTATTATGTTATTAATATTATGTTGTATGTACATTATTGTATTAGTATCTCAGTTCCTGCAATACAAGCTTGTGCTTAGTGTAGAGCCGATTTCTAATGTAACTTGATAAATGTTTGGTAAGATTCATTATTAATAAATAAATTCAATTCAATTTTATTCATTAGGAATTATTCTCATTAGAACAGGATGTGTACGGGCCAGAGCGGGGTTTAGCTATACTCGTATGTAGACAGCTCTTGTTTTAATTGCATATAGCCCATGCCGCGTATGGGCCACGTCCGCGCTGTTTTCATACTACAAGCCTAATGTTTGGTTTGGGACTAGATTGCGCTGTGTGTCATGTCGTGCAATATTTTTTTTTAAATTTGTTATCCTACTAATATTATAAAGCTGAAAGTTTGTGAGAATGTGTGTTTGTTACATGAAACTCTTAGCTGGAGACCTGGAATAACACATAGGCTACTATTTATCCCGATATTTCCGCGGGATAGGGACTTACGCGGGTAAAACCACGGGGCGCAGCTAGTGGTGAACAAAATCCTTTTTTAACCAAACTCATGGTCCCTCTAGCAACATAGACCTCGTTTAATTACCCATGACCGATGTACTCGTCATTATTTAGTGTTATTCACAAGTTGAATACTGTGATCGATGGATCCAGGGACACTTCACAGATGTGCTGCCTAATATGGGTTTAAATACATTTTAAATATAACCCCAGTTAGTTAGTTAGTTTTAAATATTTATCTAACTTGGGGTAAGTGTACGTTCGACCGAACTAGAATAAGCGATGAATAATAATTCTCCGCTTAAATTGTCTTTTATCAAGTTGCGAAACGGTCTCTTTCCTTAAATAATCTAATCTTTATCCTAAAGTTAGGAAGCCATAAAAAACTTTAAAAAACCAACCCTTTTAACAAAGAAAAATATTTTTTACACAGACTTGGTAGGTATAGCTGCTTGCTAAATTTCACGAAAGCGTTTAAAATCCACAAATCACATTAACATAGCATACATTTCAAATGCATTAATCACGAAAGGCCAAGTTTTAGCGCCTCTGTATTTAGTTAGGTTCCTCACCAAACAATTTATTAATACGACGATATTTTGCCCCCATCGAAATGTATCTTATTTCTAACCACCTAAGGTATGTTTTGCTTATTTCCCCGTATGTTATAAGTTGGTGGTTTGTGTCATCTGTCATCGTTGCATGTCACACATTATGTCTCATTTCGAATGAATTCAATGGTTTCTTTTGTCATACTTACAACATGATTGATCAAGAAAAAGTCAACCGATATTGTTACACGAGTTCCGAAATGTACCTACTTGTAGATGGTAGATGTCCGTCACCCAACGATTCATCTATTTGTAATTGTTTGTGAAGGACTTACCTACCTATCCTTTAACAAAATTCACCAATTCGGATGAAATCGGTATCATACTTATCAGTTGTTCCTTTTTTTTTTTTTTGTGTGTTTTTTTTGTGACTGTTGCAATATGATAGAGTTAAGGATGATTTATACTTGACCGTCACGCGGCCGAGCTTCCTTGTCTATAGCTCGGTGAGCAGTCGATCGGTCTGTTGCAACCGAGTGGCGACCGAGCAACATACAACGAAGCTCGGACCCCGCACGACCGGGTGACGGTCTAGTATAAATCATCCCTTATACTGCTGGAATAAAAATACTAACTAAGTAATTAGTCCTATTTTCCAATTGCCTTTTAATGTTTAACAACATATTAAGAACGCAACCACGGAATAACAATCGGAATGTCGAAAGGCGAACAAAGCGTATAAAATCTAACACAGTTACAACGCCATCGCCAGGCTGAGCCCTCAGATCCTGAGGCTCTGCGGCCGATTAGCGGTGGTTGTGTCGCTCTTCTCATTACAGAGGGCCCTAATTGCGCCGCGCGGTGCGTCACAAACGCGCCGCCAGCTTTCATCTCGCCGCGCGACGCGTGCGTGCGGCGTCCACACGGGGCATAGGAGGTAGCGATAGCGAGTCGACCTCATGCAGTAACACCCCCTTAACCAAACGAGTTCAATTCGACGTCGATTTGGGAATACGATGCTGTCGATAACGGGGTTGGAAAAAGTTATTGCGCAAGGAGCGAGCAGAAATTGTCGACGTTGAAGCTTTTTAGACAATTTCTGCTCGCTCCTTGCGCGACAGCTTTTTCCAACCCCGTTATCGACATTCGTATTCCCAAATCGACGTCGAGTTGAAATCGACGGGAGTTATGCGGGTCCCTGCTTCTTTATACTCTAAAAAGTTTACCTACATACTAGGGACACAAATACAAGATTCATCATGTCGAAGGGTATTTTTTCGATGTTAGTATCATAATTACAATATGTAGGTATTTACATAAAATAAGTAACAAAAAAGAGATGCGATCCTTACTTTCGACTCGACGAGACGAGTCCCTAAGGCCGAATTGGATAAGGCTTAGGGACGGATCCCCAAAGATGCCGGTTCAAGTCCTGTTGGGTGCGAATATTGTAAAAGCATTTCTTTAAAATAAACCAATGTGTTTTTTCTTTTCTAACCTTTTCATCAAAGTGTAGAAAACGCTTTAAAATATATAAAAACAGTTTAAAATAGTTAAATTACCACTCCACTAGCATGCCTATAGATAGAACTAAGTTAACACGCTTCAGCTTATAACAAAGCGTTCTATTTTATGCGCCATGACCAATGTAATTTGCGGTCAGCATAAAAAAAATCATTTACGGGCCGTTGAAATTCATCCTTTACGCGAATCATTTTAAGATTCACAATTTTTAGTTAGTAACTACATTCTTTTAAGGAATATTAAGGAGAATTTTGTTTTTCTGTCAGATAATTGTCTTTATTTATTTGAAATCTATATTAAGCATGAGGAATTAATCCTTTA
The DNA here is from genome assembly GCA_949358125.1 of Idaea dimidiata. Lineage (NCBI taxonomy): Eukaryota > Metazoa > Arthropoda > Insecta > Lepidoptera > Geometridae > Idaea > Idaea dimidiata. Next base: position 21,367,819 of record OX442330.1, read on the forward strand.
AAAGCAGGATATCTTAGGTACTATCTTACTTCTTATCTTATCTTACTAATATTATAAACGCGAAAGTTTGTATGTATGTGAGGTTGTTACTCTTTCACACAAAAACTACTGAACCGATTGCGATGAAACTTGGAATATAGGTAGCTGGAGACCTGGATTAACACATAGGCTACTTTTTATCCCGATATTTCTGCGGGAACGAGACTTACGCGGGTGAAACCGCGGGGCGCAGCTAGTATACAATATTATACAACATGCAATATATGAAGTTATTTCCCAAAAAAAAAAGCACTAGTTCCGTAATGTAGGCTGACACATCTCGAAACTTTTACGGTATAGTGACTTACGCGGATGAAACCGCAAGGCGCCGCAGTAGTAGTAGTTTGCATGTTTGCGTGGGTAGCTTTAAGTTTTCTAAGCAAGCAGCTGAACTACCGAATCCGATTAAAATATAGTGATCTATAAATCAATAAATTAATTAACACAGCAGATTTTCAATTTACATCTTTATTCGATCGAATCGAAATGATAGAACGTTCTAGCTCTCATAGAAATCGGTGTAGGTGTAAAATTAAAATATAATTAATTTTATGAAAATGTTATTTGATTAATGATTAATAAAAAGGAATTAACTAGGTACTTTCATTAAATAAAATTATGTAGGTAAATTATTTAAATTGAATATTATAGTCTCATAATTTCTGCCTCGTGGATTTACAAGTATGTCCAATGATTATTTAATGAGGAGCTCATTGGCCTAGCTGTACAGCCGATCTTGAATGGTAGTGAAGGTTAAGCAACGCTTGGCGCGGTCATTACTTGGATGGGTGACCTAAAATTTGTGTGGCAAAAATAATTTTCTCGAGCTCCTCCGTGCTTCGGAAGGCACGTTAATCAGTTGGTCCCGGTTGTTATCTCTGATAACAGTCGTTAGGTCAAGTTAGAGGCCTTAAGGCGACCTGAAAAACTCTAACACCAGGTGAGCCACACCACTACACGAAAAGAAGAAGAAGAATTATTAATAAGTTAAAAATAGTTAAAGTAAGTAAGTCAATGAGTCTATCTATTCCCATCTACTAAGTTTTACCGAATTTATAGCATACTAGCTGCGCCCCGCGGTTTCACTCGCGTAAGTCCCGTTAATACAGGAATATCGGGACAAAAAATAACCAATGTGTTATTCTCGGTATCCAGCTACCTATATTCCAAGTTTCATAGCAATTAGTAGTTTTTGCGTGAAAGAGTAACAAAGTCATGCATTCATTATGCATCCATAAATAATTAACATACATGCATTTATGCATCCATAAATAATTAAATACATACATTCATGTATGCAAACATACATACATACAATGCGCGCACCAATGTCTTTTTCTTTAAGAATAATTTATGTGCGCTATTAACATCGCTCTTACGGTGAAAGAAAACATCGTGAGGAAACCCACGGCTTTAAATCACGCACAAAGACCCAATAGTAGGGCTAATTGCGGAAACACACAGTTAAAGTTAAAACTTTAACTTTACATACATACCTACAAACTTTCGCGTATATAATATTAATAAGATAAGTTTTCTCACGACGACGACGCTTTCCTTCACAGTTAGAGCGACATTAATAGCCCACATCAATTTTCCTTACGTATAGAAAAAACATTGGGCGAATTCAGCCGAGATTCGAAAGTCGAATACAAGTAAAATATTATCAAAACTAAAGTGTAATCCTACTAATATTATAAATGTGAAAGTGTGTGTGTTTGGATGTTTCGATGTTTGGATGTTTTTTAACCAATCACGCAAAAGCAACTGAACCGATTGCGATGAAACTTGGAATATAAGTAGTTGGATACCGGGAATAAAACATAGGCTACATTTTATCTCGATATTCCCGCGGGACCGGGACTTACGCGGGTGAAACCGCGAGGCGCAGCTAGTTTATAATAAATGCAATTAAACTATAACACAAGAACCTAAAACTTGTGGTATAGTTTAATTAGAAAAACTTAGACAAGAAAAACAGGCCTTTGTCTTTTGCCACAGCTTACCTAGTAGTTGGCACGTCGTGGCGCTCTTACAGTTGCCCAACTCTCATCGAGACTTCTTGTCAGATCTCTTTTCTTGTAGAAAATACAGGAAATCTGACACATGTGACATGACTTGTTAAAGGTGGTTTTTAGAAAACAGGCAAAGAAGAGACGCAAAGAAGGGCCTCTCCTAAGAGACATCCAAAACAACTGTTTAATTTTACACGGAAACTGTGAAATTAAACACTTTTATTTATACCATTAAAATCCAATAAAACACATTAATTATTAATTAGAAAATCTATGAAAATGCAATGACTTTGCACTGTCATTTATTTATTAATTAAATTGATTATGGATTATGGGCTTATGACCATAAAATCGATATCTAACCTTCATTATATATTTTATATGGTTGTATTAATTAAATAATCAAATAAACCTTATTAAGAACGATTCTATGTTTTATTTTAATCATTATTAAAACATTTATTTGTCTATGTAGGTACCTAATAAATATTTCTAATAGGTACACCATGTCAATAAAACTTTTAGTTAAGCACAGCCAAGCATAGGTAACATAAAATAGGTATAAAGTGTACTACGTGGTTGTAGTCTATATCTTCTATATATATCTATACTTTTTTAAGTACTTATAATAAAGGAAGAGAGGACAAAAAGTCTGTACTTGGAGGTAAATGAAAAAAAGTGGTCTAAGAGATTTAGGATAAGTAGTAGACCAAAATTATATAATTACTAAAATTCATACACAATTAAAAACTACTAATTCGATTAAAATCTAGTTTTCAATATTGGATAGTTCTATTTTCGAGGAAGGTCGTGGTGTAGGTACTTTGGATCCAATTAGTAGAACTCGAGTAATGAACGAAAAAGTGCAACCGCTCGAGAACCGCTCGGCCGCGTTTTTCACTTTCGCGGCTGAAACCGCGGGGCGTAGCTAGTTATTAATATAATTTGTACATAATAATGGAAAGAAAATATTAATAATTTTAAATCTTGGAATAACTTGGGATTATTCGTTAGGCGAACATCATAAACAAGCCTGCAAATATCACATCTACCGTTTTTTTTTTAATCTAATTAATAAAGAGCTTTACCGAACAAACGGTTATGTCGCTCTGTTACGACATCACTTCACCTTATCTTCTATTCAACCCTACGAAAACAAATTTTACTGGACCTCTTTCTTATCGGTTTTGAAGTAATTCTGCCCGTTTGAAAAGAAGTCAGTCAATATTATTTATTAACTAGCTGCGTTCCGTGGTTTCAGCCGCGTAGGTAAGTCTTTATCCAAAATGTAAAAATGTCTGGCATAAGATCCTCCTCCTGATCATAACAAACACAACGCAAAGAGAATTATCCAAATCGGTCCTGCCGTTCAGACGTTATGCCGTGACAACGCAAAATAGGGTAGGTATTTTAATTATGAGTTTTTTTTTTAATTTTTAGGTATATGAAACTAGCTGTGATTAAGCAGCTTCACCCGCGTAAGACCGTTCCCGCAGGAATAACGGATTAAAATTTGCATAATTATGTGTTATTCCAGGTCTCCAAGTATCTATATTTCTAGTTTTAAACGGTTCAGTAATTTTTGCGTGAAAGAGTAACAAAGTCACGTACATACATACAAACAAACTTCCACGTTTATAATTTTAGTAAGATATTTAATCAATAGTCAAGTGGAGCGAGCCATTGCCTTTTTACAGGAGGTTTGGAGACAACGCTAAAATCCATGTTTTTCAACATGCCCCAAAAATTAAACAATTTACACGCATTTGGACTAGGTTTCACGAAAATAAAAATTTAGCAACACATCTCCTCAAAGCGTCAGAACTTCATACGTTTATTTGGAAGTGACAGCTCTTTATTTACTTTTTTTTCTTTCATATCGTCAGTTCCATGGTTACAGTTTTGGTCCAAGATTCTGAGACAGGGTTTACCTATACCCTTACCACACTCAAGATACATACCTAAAGGTGTAGTTAGGTAGGTAAATGGAGGGCCGTGTACCCATTCAGGTTAATGTTTGATATCACGCGCCCATAACGTTCATGGTGGTCTCTATTATGGGCACGTCACATGGTAAAAAGACAAGATTTAAGTTATGGTGTTAAAAGAGGATCTCAAATGTTGAATTACATGATTCCTAATGTATATTACTATTGATAGCAAAATAATCTTAAATAATATTAGAACAACATCTCAGTATTTGCTTGCTGTTTGTACTTTGATTAAAAAAAAAATGTTTGGATTATTTTTAACAGAATTAAAAAAAAGGGCGGGTTCGGAAATCAGCCAAAAATAATGCTTAGATTGTTATTTGTTGGTTCAAAAACTTTTCTCAAGTCATTTTGAAAATAACGAAATAGATACTTTTAGCTGAATCAACATTTTGAAAATCTTACAGCATGATTACACCGATCGCGTTACTGTAGTTTGTTTGTTTGTAATAAATAGGCTTCGAAACCACTGGTTCGATTTCTATAATTCTTTCACCAATAAAAATCCACATTATCGATTTGTAACATACTTTTGATCTGGATAAGGCAGCTAGTAGATTAATATAAGTAAACTTAATAATCTTTATTACTTTTTTTCCCTATTTACTGTCTTCTGTGATTACCTACCTACCTATACCAATTTTTAGAAACTTAGATCAAAAATGTAAAATCAAAGTCGTACTAGAAAGTGACAACTCTTTATTTACTTTTTCTTTAAAACACTTTATTTATCCGGTTTTATCGCGTTTTTATTCATTATTTGACCCGAGCTTTCGCCAACTTTACAGTTGGCTTTTTCAAGGTTGCATAATAAAACACTTTATTTATCCGGTTTTATCGCGTTTTTATTCATTATTTGACCCGAGCTTTCGCCAACTTTACAGTTGGCTTTTTCAAGGTTGCATAATAAAACACTTTATTTATCCGGTTTTATCGCGTTTTTATTCATTATTTGACCCGAGCTTTCGCCAACTTTACAGTTGGCTTTTTCAAGGTTGACACAACCTTGAAAAAGCCAACTGTAAAGTTGGCGAAAGCTCGGGTCAAATAATGAATAAAAACGCGATAAAACCGGATAAATAAAGTGTTTTATTATGCAAAATCGCGAAAACCATAGAAGAAATTACTTTTTCTTTGATAATTGACAGTTCTATGTTTACATTTTTGATCTAAGTTTCTGAAAAAAGGTATACGTAAGTACCTACGTATGCTATAAGTAAGTTGTAAGTATGTCTGCCTACAATCTACATCAACACAGATATTTTCCCATAGCCATAGCGCCATCGCCATCGTCGGCCTCTAATTGTATGAATAGGCCACACACACGGTACAATGATAGATGCAGCATTAACACCGTGATCTTAATCCATTTGGTACTTACCTTCTATTACTATACATACACAGTCTCTGCTCTGCCCTACGGGATGGATGGAATTCTTTTATCTTAATTATTGAATGGAATTAAATGTTCCAAAGAACGTCATGGTTATCTAAATGGACCTACAAATCAAGGCACTTTGCATTTAGCAAAGAGATTTTACTTTTGAAGCTGTTCTATCTGAGTACTTTATGAAATTAATAATTGTGTTTTCTAGACTTAAGAGATTGTTTACTCCTTTAAGCATGGCTTGGCACTGCTTGTAGATATATTTACTTAGTATTGGTAGTACTTACTTAGTCACTAGAGTCATAGTTGTAAGAACACTCGACGTATTAAAAGTGATCAATACGTACATATATTATTTTTTTTAATTTGACTTTGACTTTGAGGTACGGGAAACCGTTGTATTTGTAAGGTAAGTTGATTTGTAGTAGCTAACGAAAGACCATGACCGACGCGTCGTGGAGCGATCTCCGTTATTAAAGTTAGGTAATGTGTAGGGGATGCTTTATAAAAACATTTAGGGGATGCTTTTATAAAGCACTGGATAGCCCACGGACTATAATAATAATGATGACGACAACGAAATATAATCCTGAAACTTATGTTCACAACACTGCTACTTATACAAACTATCTAAACACTTACTTTTACTGTACAATGTACAGACTGTAATCTTTAAAAATAAACAGAGCTCACCCACAATAGAAACACAGCAACACAAAATCATAGCAGATTTATTTCAAAACGAACTAATAACGAAATTACTGGCATTTGACTAAATAACTTAATGCCCTCTACATCCACCATTTATTCTTTGACTGTGAAGCTACCACGTGAGCTATGCCACTCCTAAATAGAACTCCGAGACCGACATTTGACAAAGTCTAATGAGAAGTTCATCTATCTAAGTATATGTACTAACTAGCGTTAAATTCTTTCTTAGCGGATGCCTACGTTATAACATCTACCTACATGCCAAATTTCAGCCCGATCCGTCCAGTGGTTTAGGCTGTGCGTTGATAGATCACTATGTCAGTCAGTCAGTCACCTTTGAGTTATATATATTTAGATAATCATTATAAAGAGGAAATATTTGGCCTACTGGACCGATTTCGGAAATTCTTTCGCTAGTATTTTCAGCTACAAAGTCGAGGCTAACATAGGCTACTTTTCATCCCGATAGCCATCACCGTTCATGAGATGCAGCCTGGTATTAGACGGACGAACAGACAGACAGTCAGACAGCGAAGTCTCAGAAATAGGCTCCCGTTTTTACCTTTGGGTACGGAACTCTGAAAAGGAAATATTTATTTGCTTGTTTGTTATGAATAGACTTCGTAAACTACTGGTAGTGTTTTAAAAACTCTTTTACCAATCATAAGCTTCAATGTCGAGGAGAAACATTCTTTTAATCCCGATGGAATTAGGACTTAGACTGCTTTTCCACCAGAGATGCGCTATGCTACGATGCTATCTATGGATGCGTTTGATATCCACCAATCATATTCATTGGTGCACATAGCTTAGCGTATTTTCGTAGCGTAGATTTCACATCTTCGCAGCATAGCTGCACATCTCTGGTGGAACCGCAGCTTTACCAGTAAAGTACTTAATTCTATATTTTTGGGCGTACCCCCATGCGAAAGAGTGACCTAGCTAAATTTAAAGGAAAATAACCTTTACCCACCAGAAACAAGGTTCGTGTAAAATGAAGTACTTACAAAAATTTGTTTATATTTTGTGTCAGAGGGAATGGTAGGTCAGGTTAGAGTGGCGTGGTATATCGAATAGCCATTAGTGTAGTCTATTACTGCAATGATATTACCCACAATTTGGTTTCGTATCAGTAATTCTAATAATGGATTTATGAATCTTATACCTCTGTATTATGCGAAGTGTTTTCATAACTAACTTTCTATGGAATGGTTTTGAAGGCTTTATGTAGGTATCTACGTTAGACTAGGTTTTCATCTTTTGGTGCTAGAATTAAGAGGGAATTACTAAACTAGGAGCATGCAATTTATAGTTATTATTGAAAATAAAAATACGTAGAGACAGTGGTAATATTTATCTATTTAATAAAATTGCTTTCAATAACTTAGACACACTTAGAATTACTTAGATATAGAGGTCTGATCCACACCGGAGGAACGCCATACGAAATAATGATCCCGGGGTGGGTCGGATGTTGTGGGGCGGGTTGTGTGTCTGTGGATGCGGTTGTGTATTTTATTATTTTATTGTAAAATATTGTTCCGGTTCCGCTATAATAGCCTTAAATATACGACAATGTGAAAAACATGATCATTGCAACAAACAGAACCCCATGATTTTCTTGTGTCTTCTTCTCATGGTCGCTGGTCGCGTTCCGAAGACACGATAGTTTACTAGACGTTTCTAAAAAATATGTAATTGATGTTTCAATGAATAAAAATATTTTGATTTGATGGTTTCAGTAACTGCTGCGTGACTGCTTTTGTAGAATTGAGTATGCATAAGATTTCGTAATGTAAATTAGGCTTTAGAGGAAACCCTAAAGCCTAATTTACATTATGTAAAAAATACTAGGTACAGGAGGGAAAAGTCATACATTTAATTTTGGTTCCATTTAGTTACCGAGTGCCTACCGAGTTTCGAGTAGTCTAATTTGCAAAAAAATATTCCGTATATTCTTATACCTTTTTTCGAGAAAAATCTATCCATACTGAAGCGATTTTGGGCCGATTTATTCACAGAATACGTTCCCAGGCCTTATATTATTATGATCGATCGATTGTTCGCACGATATGTACCTGTTAGTACGTAGCTATATACAAGTACATGAACCGCAATAAATATTGTTGTAATGATCAACTGTTATTGTCCATGTATCTCGTTTGTAATTTACTGAACTCGTACTTACATCAGTAATGATTATTGTCATCAAATGATTGTGTCGGATCGTTGCTCACGCATCCCCACTAATGTTATAAATGCGAAAGTCTGTTTGATTGCTATCAATTCTATCAATTCAATATATAGATAGACTAGCTGTCAATTGCTTTTATCAATTGTCATTGGTTGCCTGGAAGAAATCGTCCATAGACGATAAGGCCACCCATTGTGCCACTTCAGTTTTTAAGTTCTTCCATGTCTAATTTGTGTTTTTGGTACAATAAAGTGTTGACGCCCAAACGGGTATCATGATGAAGCTTATCATTTTATGTATCAACTTATTGTACTCATGATTATGCAATAAAAACTTGAAACTTGAAACTTGAAACTTGATCAATCAATCCACATTTTAGACGAGAAATTAGGAATTTTTTTGTTAAAATGTAGATTGGCTTCAGCATAATTGTCTGCAAATACCTACCTAACTAAAAGAAAGCTAAACTAAAATGTAGAAAATAATAATTGTCACCTACAATCCATGCCTTAAACGCACCAACATTCCGTCATGATATAAATCTTTTAGTTAAAAATGAATCCCTTATTCCCGTGGTCACGGCATCACGTCTAAGCGGCTGGACCGATTTCGATAGGTAATTAACTTTTTGTGTTGTGTTTTTATGATCAGGAGAAGGTTCTTATGAAATAAAAAGCTAAATATCGTGACTATCGCGGGCGAAACCGCGGAGCGCAGCTAGTTTTCCATAAACCCAAAACTAATATTTTAAAGGAGAAAGCTTTACCTACCCTTTTTGTTTGTAACGAATAGGATCTGGATCATGCGGAATGCCGGCGGAATGCAGGCGACGTGCAGGAGATGTACGTTGATTCATATTCTGTAAATGTTATTTTACTTAAATACTACTTAATTAGTTAAGTAGCCTTCAAAATTAAGGGCTACTTAATTATTTAAAGAGCTCCCCTTGTTCCTCAGCCAACTAGTATTAAAAGAAGTCATAGAATAGCTATTATTTTTACTCCTGCAACAAATCGACTTCTGCAATGCTCATTCATGCATTACGCCTGTTTGTCGCATTCTATGTTTTTCGAGAATCAGGGCCCTGGTCCGATTTCAAACACTCTTTCACCAATGGAAAAATACATTACCGAGGAGTAACATAGGCTTTCGATCCCGAAAAATCCACAGGATCGGGACTTACGCGGGCGAAACCGCGGGACGCAGCTAGTCTCACAGACCGATTAAAAGCAATCGATGGCAAGTATCCAAGTAGCAATTAATTCGCGTCGAACTATTACTTCATTAGTTAGTTTATTCCAAGCGGTACCTACTAACGATGCGTGCGGAGCTCTATCAACTACCTAACTTTACTAGACATCACGGTCATTTGTATTTTTTTTTAATTACATCTACACACTTGTTAGTTACCTTATACTTACGAACCATAGACAAAGAGGATTTGCCTTTATCAGGGGCTCGATTCGGTAAGGACATAGCATGCGAAATGCCGGCGGAATGCAAGCGACGTGCAGGAGATGTACGTTAATTCGTATTCTGTAAATTTTATTTTACATAATTACTACTTAATTAGTTAAGTGGCCGTCAAAATTAAGGGCTACTTAATTATTTAAATAGCTCCCCTTGTTCCGTAGCCAATCAGTATTAAAAGAAGTTACAGAATAGCTATTATTTTTACTCCTGCAACAAATGTACTTCTGCGATGCTTATGCATCCCGCCTGTTTGTCGCCCGCTATGTTTTTAGAGAATCAGGGCCCAGGGGCCGATTCGGTAAGGACAAAGCAAGCGGAATGCCGGCAGAATGCAGGCGACGTGCAGGAGATGTACGTTAATTCGTATTCTGTACATTATATTTTACTTAATTACTACTTAATTAGTTAATTAGCATTCAAAATTAAGGGCTACTTAATTTTTTAAATAGCTCCCCTTGTTCCTTAGCCCACCAGTATTAAAAGAAGTTATAGAATAGCCATTATTTTTACTCCTGCAACAAATCGACTTTTGCGATGCTTATGCATCCCGCCTGTTTGTCGCACGCTATATTTTTAGAGAATCAGGGCCCAGGGGTCGATTTGGTAAGGACAAAGCATGCGGAATGCCGGCGGAATGCAGGCGACGTGTACCTACGTTATTTCTGTAAATGTTATTTTATTTAATTACTACTTAATTACTTAAGTAACATTCAAAATTAAGGGCTACTTAATTATTTAAATAGCTTCTCTTGTTCCTCAGCCAATCAGTATTAAAGGAAATTGAATAGCTTTTATTTTTACTCCTGCAACAAATCGACTTATGCAAAGCTCGTGCATCCCGCCTGCTTGTCGCATGCTATGTTTTTACAGAATCGGGCCACAGGTAGGCCTCGTGACACTTTTAGACGTAAGAGCCTACTTACTAAACTAGAGTTTGGGGTTGTTTAACCACGAAGTTTAACTACCTGTTTTTGATTTTACTGCGTATTAAAGTCAACATAGACCGAAGCAAGCAGTTTAGCTATTAACCTGTAGATGAAAAATAAAAAAGTGGACGGATCTTAAATCTCACACTCAACCGCAATTTGTCACGAGTTGTTTCATAGAGAAATCCGAATATAACATCAGTCTACTCTTTATGTACTCTATTATCGCGCATTTTCTTTAGGAAAAAATTGTGATTTGCGCTAATGGGCCCTACCATGATATCTTAAAAGTCGTCGCGATATCGTTCAGAAAAAAAAAACAAAAAATAAAAAAGAAAAACAAACTTAAAAAAAAAGATTTTTTTTTAATTGTCTGAGGTTTTTAAAAGTAGTCGGGGTATTTTTTATTTAAAATATACTTTGTTTTTTTTTTTTTTTGGCGGGAATGCGTTGAAGAGATGTGTTGCTAAATTTTCATTTTAGTGAAACTTAGTACAAATGCGTGTAAATTGTTTAATTTCGGGGGTATATTAATCAATTTAGTTTCGTGAAGGTGTAGGTACAAGTGAAAATAAAAGTGAAAATCGGTGCAAAACATGGGCTTCAGCTTAGTGTTCTCTCCAAAGCTCCGTGAACAAACATTGTAAAAAAATGGCCCCCTTTTTACAATGATTCCCTCGACTTGACTTTAACTATGACGACTTGACTGTTTCGTTCGATGCAAATAATCTGCAAATACTGATAATACTTGACACTGGCAAATGTCCGAATGGAAAAAGCCATTTAAATGAAGAAGAAGAAGAAGAAGAAAATATACTTTATTTTTTTGAACGACAAAAGGACGACATAGCAACGACAAACGATCATAGTAGAGCGGATTAACTTCGCTCTTACGGTGAAGGAAAACATCGTAAGGAAACCGACAACGACATGTCCTAGGACTCATCATGGTCTGAAGACATGGGACATTCGCCAATCCAGGGTAGGCTCCCGTGGCGTCTTAATGCCTAACCCCTCTAAGAGGAGGCCCTTAAACTGCAGTGATAGAAATTAACAGGTTGATTATTATTATTATTATTTAGCTAGTTGGTTTTTGAAAGGATACATCATAATTCCTTTTAATATTGAAGAAGTTAAGTTTACCTTAAAATAAAACAGCTTTTATTATAATAAATAATAATTGTAGCATTCACTTTCTGTTGTCTGTCTATCACCAAAATCACCGAATACCTAGGTACTAACTAGTAAAAGCCGAAACAAACAATGGGGTTTCGAGAACTTTACACAATCAAGAATTTCAGAAGACCTAATTGTTCATTAGGTAATATCTACACATGAGAAGCCGGTTCCCTAAAAACATCCATTTCAAAAGTTTTCATTTTTTAATTTATTTATGAAACACTAGTACTGCCATCTCTTACAGAGTAGTAAAAGTTTCTTGTAAATATTTTTATGAACCTTTTATTGCCATCTAGCTTCGAATAGAGAAACTTAATCGTCAGTTTCATCTTTGACATTCAAATAATCCAACTAAATTAAAAAGATAGTTGAATTGTATGAAGTGTGACCAAAGTATTAACATTTATTTTTAGTGGTAGTTTATTCATCGCAACTTCATTTTTTTCACGTCGATTGTCAATTTTGCTAAACGTCAAACCACAATTGCATTGAAACGAGTTGTATCACAGCGGGAATGTAGAAAATCTTGATTGTTGATTCCAAGTGATTGTAGCTGAGCACCTGAGCGATACGCGACCTTATAAATAAATTTCGTCGTACACAATGCCGCCAAGTAGCTTACGAGTCGTCTACGCGTTCGCCAGAGAAATGCATCCGAAAACTACGGACGTTTTTATACAGTACGGGACTGCAGGATTTCGGACCAAGTAAGTGAAAACTTGAACATAAATCAACTGTGACCTTAGAAGGGAATTATTTAGGTCATTATTACCAAACAAACTAACTTATTTAGCGCCTTTCTCTAACTCAGCGGCTTTAATTGTCACGTAAGCAATTGTATGAGATAATAATTGATGAGCTAGTGAGTCACAGGGGATCGTCTACGAATAAAATAACGGGAAGTCGTTATAAGTCAATGACTGTTACAGAAAAACAATGGATTAGTCATTGGCTAAGCGTTTATGGGCAAATCGAGATGAAACAGGCTGTGCAAGTAGGTGTGGTAGGTACATATATGCAATCATTAGGACCTTGGTGCAATAATTATAAGTGGCTCTATAAATAAATTACCGTGTGTTTAATTTGTGTGCTTACACATGGCATACAAATGACTTCCTGGGAGGCCTTCCCAGTAATTTATAGCTTTGTAATAGATTAGAAAAGCTGTAGGACGATTTGTATTGATTTTTAACACTTATTGCAGCATATTGATGTTAAAATATTATTTGTGTAGGTAACTATGATTTATAAAAATCAATTTAAAATTAAAATATTACGTAGGTATATTATATTTAAAAAGTCATATAATAATATTGTTAAATCTATTTGCACTAGATAAATATGGTATGGGTAATGATAATTTACTTACTGTGCCAACCCCAAATAATTTTGGGGTTAAAGCAAACCCCGGACTCCTGAAAGGGATGCAAACGGAAACATTATTTAGATGAGAATAACTATCATTACATAGTTTTAAACAAAGTTGCTTTCCTCTGCCTGTTTGTATATATGCATATATCTTTAAAAGTATGCAAAGGATTTTGATGATTTTTTTCAAGTTGATTGACTGATTCAATAGAAAGGTTTATATGTATAATACATCCTGATATTCCCTCGGAATAGGGACTTACGTGGTTGAAATTGTGGGTGTAGCTAGTTACTTATTGCTTGCAAATTATTCAAACTAATAAATATACCTTATCTATTAAAACTAGTTTTTTTGTTCATTTAACATCGCTTTTTAACAAAATAATTCAACTGCAGATAGATGTCTTATTTAGGTATACACCTAACTTTTGTATTTTGAGGAAAACTAGTTCAAATTAAATTGTCATGTAATAATGGTCTTGTTAGGTTAAGTATATTAACAAATTAATTAAGATAAAAAAGTATATTTAACTAGAAGTTAATATTAAAAAAATAGTTACTTAAAAATTTTCATGTGGACTATTTTTTTGACACATCTAAACGAAGGTATGTTTTTTAAAATGGCGAACAGAAGAGGATATATTTATTTATTCGTTTGTTATGAATTTGCTTTGAAATTACTGTGTCGATTTCAGAAAATTCTTTCACTAGTAGAAAGGTTAATTGTCAAAACCTATAGGGGTCTTGGGGAACTGGGTGGAATGGTCCCAACATGAGAGGACAGATTACCCGTCTGGTGCTTGCGCTGGCGTCCCCTATTAGAAATAATAATAAAAGTTAATAAAAGGAGTGACCTTGGCTAGTTTTGATCCCGATATTCCTACTGGATCAGGACTTATGCTGGTGAAACAGAAGGATAATTTTTGATAACTGTTACATGGATGGTCTAGAGCAGTGATGGACGAACTACGGCCCGTGGGCCATCTCCGGCCCTGTGAATGGCTTTAATCCGGCCAGGGACTATCAAATTAAAAATCAAGTGCTGACTTTGTTGTGTAAACATTTCTCTGTTGATCCCTGGTGCGTAAAAAACAATCATATAGGCACAAGTGGGATTATGGAGATAAATAGTAGCCTATGATACTCCGGGTCCCAAGCGCCCTATATTCTAAGTTTTATCGCACAAGTAATTTTTGTGTGAAAGAGTATCAAAATCACATACAGACACTTGAAAACTTTCGCGTCTATAATATGACTAAAAAAAAGATAGGATAGGATGTCAAATAAGATATATAGGTATTTTTTGCATAAATATTGGCACGTGAAGGAAAAAGCTTGCCCATCCCTGGTCTAGATTGATTGATTGCTCCACAAGTCCCCACACCATTAGTTAAAATTAAGCACTAGGTATATGTTTATAGCGCTGCTTGCACAAATGCTAGTCTAATGACGAAGTTAAAATCGTCATTCTGTCTAGAAGGTAGTAAAATTATTTTTTCAATAATTAAGATAATTTCAAATTCAAGAAATGTCAAACGCAATTCAAAACTAATGAAATTAAATTACATTTATTACATTACACCTAAAAGAAAAACTAAATACAGCACAGTAAATTTTAACAAAGCCGTTGTTAAAATGAAATAGAAAGAAAATAAATAGAAAGCGAGTATAACCTAGTAATTATTGTCTTACATTAAATACAGTAATTTGAAATAGATAAAAAACAAAATAACAGTAAAGAGCCTGTCCAGTGATGCACCCAGGCACAAAACACCAGAATACAAGTGGTATTTCCTCACTGCATGGCTATAAGCCAATATCTGGGCCTATGAACATCCCTGAACAGAATTCCAAATATATTAAATAATCAGAAAGTTATAAATTTATATAGTTTAATGTGAGAAAATAGAGCAGGCAATTCTAGAACTAAAATGTCTCAACTATGCGTCACCTCGTTTAATATTTCTCGAAAATGTTAATTAGCAATTATTGGTGATTTTGCTAGACATCATAATAAGCATTAGCAAAACTACTTATCGGAAATGTCAAAAAAATATTGTACCATATTCAAGAAAAACTGAACAGGTATTTCTTATCCATACATCGAAAGGTTGTCGGAAGAGATCGCTCTAAGCAATATGGCTGCCCTTTGTTCCACCTAGTGTTTCAGGCACTAATTTTAGTATTGTGCAATGGTAATTTACACATAATTAAGTGGCAAAGTACCAAATAGGTAGTTAGAACTTGATTACGAAGTAGTTAAATTCACCAATTCTACAGGTAGAAAACTAAAATTGTGAAATTTACTGCATTTCATTTGAGAAGCTGTTTGCTTATCACCATCAAATTCTCAACATTTTTTAGGTTATCTATCATGCCTAAAGGCCAAAAACGGGACCCTATATTATATACCAAGACTCCACTGTCTTTCTGTATGTCTGGCTGTCCCCAGGCTTTATATCATGAACCGTGATAGTTAGAGATTCGAGTTTCACACATAACAGAAAATATCAAATACATAATTATTTAAGTGGTGCACCCCTTAGAGTATACATAAGCAAACTATTGAGCGCGTCTATGGGTATTTGCCTACTGCGCAAAGTGTAAGCAGATGCTCTATACATAGATATTTAAATGTTGAGGTTGAATAGTAATCCGCGAATCATTTTTACACCGCGGCACTGAACATTTCAAAATAATTATTACTAGAATAAATTGTAACGAGAGAAACAGTCAATTCCCGTAACCCTAGGTGACGGATGACTCCGTTTTTGTCATTTTTGACTGTTCACACCGGTGCTTAAAGTTCATACTCGCATACCAGCGCTCTATAGTTTGCTTATGTATACTCTAAGGTGCACCCATACATCATATTTGATTTTTTGTAATAACGGTATGGAATTCTTCATTGGCAAGTTTATTAATAGGCCTCATGGAAAATAGTTATAACTAACTAGCCAGTTTTTTATTATGTCTCATAGAAAATAGTTAAAACTATTTGCCATGCAAATATTTATGATTTCAGAGACAAAGTTCCGTTCACCTAAATATCTATTAATAACATCAAAGCAGACAGTGTGACCGAGCGCTGACCTGCTTGAGATTTATGATTAATTGTGCCACGAGGAATATTAGGTATTATTCAGTTAGGTATGTCTAGCTAGATCATTTGGTAGGTTTGCCTTTGATGTGGGGCTTATTCCTGTTAATACAATATCAATTTAGAAAGAATATCTGTTATTGTTAAATGGGCCTTGGCATAGTCAATGGCAGTTCGCAAGGAAAGGGTTATGTTTTTCGCGCCAATCTTAGTCCCTCATCTTCCAAACCACTCGATGGATTTATCTCTTTGACACAATTAGTACATCGCGCTCGTTAAAGTCATTGTTGGTACTAGTAATTTACCTAGTTACTACAGAAAAAATGACGAAAACAAACATCAGTCAGATCTATACATATCCAAGTTAAGTCGCAGGCCGTTTACTTTATAAAATAGGTGAAACTCAAAAGACAGTATGACACAAACCATACCAACAACCGACTTCCCAAAACCTGAGGAGATTCTGAATTAGGCACAAACGTTAAATAACTTAATCAGGTTTATTAAACTTTCATGAATTTGAGATATGTTATATTATAGTCTTTACTTGCAGTTATTCACCTCATGTATAATATTTGGCTCGACGCCAAACACTTAAAGATCAATTCCCATACTGTTTTCATTCCAAATAATATCTATTTTATGAAGTATATTATTCTTAGAAAATATTATGAACTTCGTCTATAATAGTAGAGTGTATTATTCTAACATGTTTTCTATCATTCTTCTTATGTTAAGTAATAGTGTGAAATGTGAATTTGTTATCATTATTAGGTACCCAAGTGGGATACTTAACTGAGAGCTAAACCCCTGGGCATTTTTTTTGCTCAATTATTAACTCAAAATGTGAATATGTATGTAGGTGTTTTTTTATTTCGTTTTTTATTATTAATAGCTGCGCCCTAGCTGTCCCGCGTAAGTTCCGTTCCTGCGGGATTATCGGGATAAAAAGTAGCCTATGTGTTAATCCCGGTATCCAGCTACATATTCCAAGTTTAATTGCAATCGGTTCAGTAGTTTTTGCGTGAAAGTGTAACAAAGTCACAAACACATACGTACAAACTTTCGCGTTTATAATATTAGTAAGATTTTGTGAACATCACACAGGTCCATCTACCTTCATGGTAAGCTACTAAGCTTGAGTTACAGTGACTAGACAAAGGATATAATATTTATAATTATTTTTCTTTTGTTAATGCATTCTTATTATACATAGATAGACACCTAGACCAGAAACAAATATTTATTTTTAAGCATAAATACTCCCTACCGGTAAAAATCGAAACCCCTACCTTCATTGTAGTCGGGCATAATAATGGCGTTCGTAGACGTTTGTGCCCTACATCTAATAATTAACTATCTACCCGAACAATTAAGTTAATAAAACATACATTATATCAAATTAAAACACATAGGGGCGAAGGTAGAACCAATTAACGGAAGCAATCGTTTATTTGCATTTTACCTACTGCGTTACGGTATTTCGTAAAGGTTTACAACAAAGAATTTAGACAGGTTTCTAATTAATATTAGACTAGATTCTAGATACAAGCGATCATTAACCTTCTAATTAATAGAAGGTTAATGATCGCTTAACAGTGAAGCATTTTAAACTCGCCTCAGACGGCCGACCTTCATCAGAGTCCAAAGTCAAATTGTTATGGAAATTACTCACACACGTAAGAGCGGTGTTGGTCTAGTTGTAGATACCCCTTACCTTCTTTCATTCCGAAGGTCGTGGTTTCGAATCCCGGCCGCGCACCAATGGCTTTTTCTTTAAGAAAAATTTATGTGCGCTATTTACATCGCTCTTACGGTGAAGGAAAACATCGTGAGGAAACCCACGGCTTTAAATCACGCACAAAGGCCCAATAGTAGGGCTAATTGCGGAAACAAAACAGTTAAAACTTTAACTTTACTCACACACGTTCAAAAAAGTCGAAACATAATTTGAATTTTGTTGTCTACCAACTATGAATATCTATGATGGATAATCCAAGGTTTATACTTTAGGCAGTGAAATTAGCGACAAGCCGGGGCCGAAGCCGACTATATCAAGTGATGTCGCCTTTAGCACCACTCTGAAGTCATGCGTCTAGTATCTGTCTACTGACGCGAGTAATTAGAATTCCCATTACCTAACGAAGTTTTGTGTAATAGTTAGTTTTAATTTATATTTAGTTAATTAAAAGCGGTCGTAAAATCTTCGAACGGGCAAAAGTCCGAATGCACTGCAGAAGGTTGCGGGTTCGATTTCCGCCGGGTGCAAGTATATTTATGCTTAAAAATAATTATTTTTTTCTGGTCTGTGTGTTAAATACCACTATTATAATATAGTATATATATATATATCAACTGGGTCTAAGCCCACTAAGTTATAGAGCTATTCGATTTTATTACTAATAGTAAATTATTATTATATAGACTATATAGTATAACCGCGATATAAAAACGTGTTTAACGAATTTGTACTATTATACCCACTTACGCCCACATAGAACACATCTGTCTATAACATAGACAGAACCGTCTGAAAACTCGCTTTCTAAAGAGACTCCGTCATGTATATAATTTTAATGTGTGTACCTACCTATATAATTTATTGCAGTTTCTTTTAAAAGACCAGAAATAAAAACTAAAACTTCTGCTCTAAACTGTACCAATTCTAACAATAAATGTGAGGCGGCGTGTCGGGAACCACTGTAAAGCGAGGAGCGATGTACTGGAAATGCAAAGCGACATTATGAGAAGCGAGGTTGAGGGAATAAATCTTTCTATGTATCATAATGTATGATTTTACATGGTATTTACAAAGAAAAGTAGTATATCCGTTATCTAGTACCCATAATATAAGCCTAGTGCTTAGTTAGTGCTACATTTCGCTGTGTGTAATATTTATTTATTTGTAAATAGTCTTTCAACGAACACAGCTAAAATGTCAAATGGAGAAAATTATTTACCTTTTATTTAACTTTTTACATAAAACATTATACTCGTAAAATTTCTCCGTTTAAATCGCTTTGCTTTTATTTTATCATAATAGACATTTTTAACGCTAGATGTTTCGAGGTCTTTACAGACGTCTTGCTCACGGGTAGACTGGGATTCAATTATTCGGCGGTCAACAATGCTTAAAGCGGGATTTACATCTATACTTATAATAAAGGAAGAGAGGCCAAAAAGTCTGTACTTGGAAGTAAATTTAAAAAAAGTTGTCTATGGGACTTAGGAAAAGTTGTAGAACAAAATTATATAATTTTTAATATGCATGTCTGTCTTGTTCCTTATACAATTAAAAAACTACTAATCCGATTTAAATCTGGTTTTCAATATTGGATAGATCTTTTTGGAGGAACCTCGTGATGTACTTTACATCAAAATCCAATTAGTAGAACCCGAGTAATGAACGAAAAGGTCGCCCATGCACTATATCTACGCAGACGAAGTCGCGGGTAGCAGCTAGTATTTAATAGAACTGCTTATAATTTTCACCTTTACGTTCGGTATTCGTAGCAATACATACGTCGGAATACAAGGTGCCTTATTTATAATAAGACGGCACGTGAAAATAGATCTCTACTTCTGGTATGCGCTATAAATATACCGGCACATTGATTACAGAGCGACATATCGCACACGGAGTACTTGCATAACTAAATAAAAATTTCTTTATCAGAGATTTTCGTTGAAGACTTCCCACTAAGTAATCATTGATACTTGTGTTGGGAATGTCTCGCTACTACCCTTATGCAAAAGATTAATTTATATTTAAACTAGCTGCGCCCCGCGGTTTCACCTGAATAAGTCCCGTTCCCGCGGGAATATCGGGATAAAAAGTAGCCTATGTGTTAATCCAGGTCCCCAGCACCCTATATTCCAAATTTCATCGCAATCGGTTCAGTAGTTTTTGCGTGAAAGAGTAACAACCTCACATACATACATACTTACATACAAACTTTCGCGATTATAATATTATAAATAAGAAGTTTAATAGTGAACGGTAGACCTAAAAAGGTCCTTATAGCAATACTGCTAGCAATATTGATTTTTGACAGATTCACAATAACCGTGCACCTGTCATAGAACAAAGCCGTGAGAACCGAGTGCACATTTATCGTGAATGTGTCATAATTCAATATTGCTAGCAGAATTGCTGGCGGCCTTTTTAGGTCTACGGGTTGAGTTGCTATTTCATTTGTACAAGCTGGGATTACAATCTGGATAATGATAAACAAGTATAGAGAAGAAAAGAGAAAATAGATGCGTTTTTAATTTCGACTTAGCGAGACGGATTCACAAAGATTCAAGTTCTAGTCATGTTTGGTGCGAATTTTTGAAAAGCATTTCTTTAAAAATTAAAGGAGAAGAATTTCAAATATTTTTTCTATTTTGTCACTACCAGAGTCCCGCGGTTTTCCCCCCACGTAGTCTCGATTTAAGTATCTTATTATACAAAGTGTAACGGGTAAGCCCTTTTAATCCGAAAGGGGGTTGATCTAGACGTCTAGGCGAACAACTTTTGTTCCAAGACTTTTGGAAATTCGATGTACTTTTCGAAAAATTTAGGTGTAAAGTTTACTTGAAAATCAGCTGTTTCTTAGAGTTCGAGGTCATTGACCTTATGTTGTTCTTTCATTTAGTTTGGTCTACTACAATCAAACCTTCAATTACCTTTATTTTCAAAAGCAGCTGTTTTTATTGAAACATACTCTCAAAATTTAAAAAAAAAGATTGATTTATCAAAAGTCGTAGAACAAAAGGTTAGTCCTAGACGTCTAGAACAACCCTCTTTCGGATTAAAAGGGCATACCCGTTACAAATTGTATATACACCACAAACAAAGCGCTTTCCAAATTTCATGACTCAAAGATCAGCGGTTGGGACTCTGCTCTGATATATTAGTTCAGTCAGTCAATCAGTCAGGATGTTAAATTGTAAATGTATATTTTACAGTTTTTCTCTGTATACAAAAGCTCATTTCACGTAGCGTAGGTAAAACCGTCTTCAGACGTCGCGAACTGACTGAACCGGAATTTATATTGCTTTTATATAACTATATAGAAATTATAAGTTTTATAAGATATGACGTAGTTAAATTTAATAAAACACTTTATTTATCGCGTTTTATTCATGGTTTTAAATGGATAAATAAAGTGTTTTATTATGCAAAATCGCGAAAACCATAGAAGAAATTAGCTAAATTTATTTAAAAAAAACATAAGTAAACAAAATATTCTACAAATGTCATAATAAATACAATGTCAATTCTTAAAAAAAAGCAATTAAAAACAATAGATAAAAATATAATTACAAAGTCAATAGCTACAAAAACGAACAAATAATATTCGAAATATGTACACACAAAAATAAAACGGAATACCTACCTAGACATAATTAAATTAAAAAACAAGACAATAAAATTATAAAAATGGAAATAAATAAATAATAATTACAACAATAAATAAATAAATAAAATAACCAGTCTTACAGTCGTCACAGTCTGATTTACATTTACCTACATTATTTATTTAAATTTTATTATTTGAACATAACTTTGTCTGGTGAGATGATGTCTGAATTTTTTGGGCAGTAATGTAGAACAAAATCAACTATTTTACGAGTTTAACATAAAAATGAAATGCAAAAAAATTCGTCGTTAGCTTGTCATTTTGAAGACGAATACATTTTGTATTTTTGTCTAATTTTCGTATTCCTAGTCTCCTCGCGACTAGGGTCATTGAAATATCTAGTTATTTAAGAGAAGTTAAAAATTACAACACGTGTATAAGACTCCGGAAAAATGTAATTACACGTACAAATCATGTAAGTTAAAAAAGTTAGTTAGCCGAGTATATACCGATTTTCTTTCTAGGTTAGGTATGTACTCGTATACCTACTAAGTACTAACAATTAAACCTTAAAAAGACTGACCTTCATAAAGTTTATGAACTGAAGGTTCATGAACGCGACTGGACCTTTTTATACGAACTAGTAAACTTTACTCACATGCTTCGGAAGGCACGTTAAGCAGTTGGTCTCGGTTATTATACCTTTATCCGTTGTTAGGTCAGGAGACCTGCCCCCATATTATCTATCCATTGGACGTCTGACAACAGTGGAAAATCACAGGCACTATACAGCACATTGCTGCCTTGAAGTAACGTGGTTATTACCGGTAATTGCCTCAAAGCAGCAATGTACTGCATAGTGCGTTTTCCACTGTTGTCAGACATCGACTTGATAGATAATATGGGGGCTGAAAACTCTAACACTAGGTGAGCCACACCACAACACGAAAAAAAAGAACAGTCTACATATTTTTGAACACGTTCAAGAAATATATTGTTTTAGTTAAGTTTTTGAAGACTGCAGTGCGATCAGCGAGCACACAGGTCTTTATTTACACAATATTTAAAGTTGCAACCTTATTGCGGCCCAGTATTCTG
This sequence comes from Idaea dimidiata, assembly GCA_949358125.1. Classification (NCBI taxonomy): domain Eukaryota; kingdom Metazoa; phylum Arthropoda; class Insecta; order Lepidoptera; family Geometridae; genus Idaea; species Idaea dimidiata. The sequence continues at coordinate 21,390,648 of OX442330.1, forward strand.
TGTCTATAATATGTGAGTAAAGTTCGTTTGTAGGTAGTGTTATTGACACGCATTTGGATACCTAATATTCACTGTGCTAAGAGGTATTCTACCACTGTTATGAATTTCAATTTTCAAATTTAAATTTTTGAGTTTGGCATTTGCAACAAATTACATTACAAATTACGCAATCACCCCGCCGATCACTGCATTAATTTTGTTTGCTTACGCGCCTATGTCAGATGTAACGTCCTGCTATTTTGGCTTTTACAGCACCGCCGGCGGCGCTACAAACACGTTCGTGATACACGCGTAATAAATAAATACGCATTGTGTTTAACCTTTAAGGATTTGCTATAGCTAAGCTAATAGCTGCGTCCCACGGTTTTACCCGATCCAGGGGTAATATCGGAATGAAAAGTAGCCCATATCCTTCCTAACAACTTTTGAAAACTGTCCAGTAGTTTCACAGCCTATTCAGTACAAACAAACAATTAAACCCCTTTACTTTATAAACGATGATTAAGAGGTGACCAAGTTATGAGTCGTTTGCCTCTGTCTGTCAACTTTGAAACTTCATTCACAGTAAAATAAAAACGATACAGAGTTAAAGTTAAAGTTTTAACTGTGTGTTTCCGCAATTATTATTGGGCCTTTGTGCGTGATTTTAAGCCGTGGGTTTCCTCACGATGTTTTCCTTTACGGTAAGAGCGATGTTAATAGCGCACATAATTTTTTATGATACATACATAGTTATGCAGCTGTTAAATATTAGTATACATTTTTGAAATTGGTTCGGTAGTTTCGGAGCCCATTTATTACAAACAAACAAATAATCTTTTCTCTTTATAATATTAGTATAGATTGCGTTTGTGTAGCATTCCGTGTATTAAATGTTCGATACTCAACTCACAGCCTAGACACGGAAAATTGTACTTACCTAATATTGATTTTACCTACAAATGTAAATCTACCTACAGTTTGCCGCTCCACTGATATTATTCACCATGATTAGACTTTCGGACGCCCGTGAGGCCTCTATATTGTTATAATTCTTATAAACGATGATTAGCCGAAAATAGATCTAGGTGGCGTGCAATTGGAGAGGCCTATGTCCAGCAGTGGACTGCAACAGGCTGATGATGATGAAACGATGATTATAGATGCATTAAGTACGTATATATATTGTTTGTCTTTTACCTTCTGTAACATGAAGTTATAAAGTTGACAGACAGAGACAAACATTACTTAGTCATCTGTTAATCATCGTTTAATGTAAGGGGGTAGGTATACCAGAGCTTGCTATCCCTTTTAGGCTAGTATGACATCACGAGAAACATTTGTCGAATCATAAACGTTCCGTCTGTTTTTCTTGTCATTTGAAAGGAGACTGAACCGTTATGTCGATTCGACAAAATGCTTCTCATGCTGTCATGCTAGCCTAGCTGGTATATTAAACAGTTGGTACCGGATGTATTTAAATGACTTGATATGTCACATCGCAGTATAAGATACTCAAAAATAAAACAAACATTTAAGTTAGAAATTAAACTTAGTTTTAGTTTTTGATCGCGTATAGGCCCCTATTAATAAACATGGAGTTAGGTTGGTGGAACTCAGAACATGCTTTGTCGTTTTCCGTGACAAGAACTTTCATAGTTGACAGACAGAAACAAAAAGCGGAATAACTACTCCGACCTTACCTTCTCCCCTTTTATTAAAAAGGCTAGGTACCAATGTTTCTAATTTTTGAGCATCGTTTCAATGCTCGACGTTTCGACACTTTTACAGATCTCTTCAGGGTAGGCACTTTAGTCAGTAAACAAACGAATTAGTCATCCATCAAATAGATGACCGCGTCAAGCTTTGCTTTTCCCTATCGTAAACAATCGATGAAGGCAGCTAATTCGAGCCCTTCTGTATTCCCATTGATCTGAATATTTAATGATACAACTGCAGAGGCGCCATTGATTTCCGAGTTTATTTTATTTGCAACTTTTCTACCGGCTGCTAGTTATTCACCACCATTATTCATACAGAAAAACCCGACAAATCTTCAAATAAATACTAGTAAGGAGTGAATAGGTATCTTCTAGGTAAGCATGTTACATCGTCGTCGGGTTGTGACTACCCAATTAATAGCACTATTATCTGCTGATGTACATAGTAATGAACAATAAATGATTTCTATTCTATTCTATTCTATTCGACCTCATCCTCGCTTCCCAACAGGTGAGATGAGGTCAATTGCCAGCCTATTATTAACAAATCCTGTAGTCCTTCATCGTAAGATAGCGATTAAAAGCCTAATCTACATCACGAAACTAAGCTAGTCAATTTCGCAAACAATGCAGTTGTGTCTAAGCATTTTTTTTTGTGAAAATGACTAGTTTCGTAATGTAAATCCCGGTTTACAGTCTGGATCGATTAATTATCTAGCATCTACACCGAAAAACATAAACCCATTCCTTGCAGACGAGTTACAGTACAGGGATCAATTAATTGTTCCCCGGTTGTAATTGAATCTCGAACCTTCTGCGGCGTAGGCCGGTGTTTTCCCAAGTGTGTCTTTCTATGTATAATATGTATGTATATTTCCAAAAAAAAGTAAAATATGTAGTAATTGGGCCCCGCGGTTTCACCCGCGTAAATTCCGTTCCCGAGGGAATATCGGGATAAAAAATAGCCTATATGTTATTCTAGGTCTCTAACTACCTATACTCCAGTTTCATCGCAATCGGTTCAGTCGTTTTTGCGTGATTGAGTAACATACACACAAACATACATACACACATACATACATACAAACATACTGTCAGCTTTATAATATTAGTAGTATAGGCTATATCCGTTGACATTACACACAGCCACAGCGCAATCTAGATTGCACTGTGTGTAATACATTTCGTGCAATATTTATATTTACGTAAGCTATTATAGAATAATGTGTAGTTTGTTTTATATAAAAACACTTCATTTTCTTTTCAACAAACAAAGAGGAAAATGTAATTTAGTTTACCTGAACGACTGATGAGTAAAAAAATCAATATAACCAATTAAGATTAAAAGCTATCTTATCTATTGATCCATATCCTAAAGTATACATACAGGCACTCAGACACACTGTGTTGTTTGTATTGTGTTGGGTTTTTAGCTCATCCTTGTGCCACTTAATTACATGACGGCCTCAGTGGCGCGTCGGGCGAATACCTGGCTACTTCGGAGAAAGGTGCGGGTTCGATACTCGCCGGGGACAAGTATTTACGCTGACCATTAATATTTTTATGTGGTTTTACTGTATGTATTTACAATGTACAAGTACAGTACTAGTAAAGTGTAGAATATTCGTAGTTACATACCCATAGTGCAAGCATGGTTGCTTTTATGCTAATGCCTTAGGGCCTGATGGGTAATGTTTATAACAAACTTTTTATTATAATCTCACGAGTAGGTACGTATAGAAATATCATGCTTCAGAGCACAAAACAAATAGGCTTGTTTTATGGTGACTGGATAACAGAATTCAACAAATAAATAAATAAAATAAATAAATCCTGTGACGAACACACAACGTCATCTAGCTCCGTGGTAAGCTGCTAAGCTTGTGTTACGGTGACTAGACAACGGATATACTACTTATATTTAAATCATTCCTTACCTGAAATTTATTTAGCCAAGTCTTTGAATGCCTTTAGTCACCAGCCGCGATCTATGTCTATATCATTATTTTACCCGATAATTATAGGTAGAAGCTTTGTAAAATACCGTGTTCATTATCTACAATATATACCCATCTAGATAGTGTATAGTACAAGAGGTGATGCCTTAAACATATTACATCTATACTGAAATTTTATAAAGAGGAACCGTTACCAACGTTTCCTCTTTATAAAATTGTATGTATGTACAATGTATGTAAGTGTACTAGCTGCGCCCCGCGGTTTCACCCGCTAAGTCTCGTTCCCGCGGGAATATCGGGATAAAAAGTAACCTATGTGTTAATCCAGGTCCCCAACTACCTATATTCCAAATTTCATCACATTCGGTTCAGTAGCTTTTGCGTGAAAGAGTAACAACCTCACATACATACATACAAACTTTCGCGTTTATAATATTAGTAAGATTAAAACAAACCGTAATTCTGCTGACCATAAATGTTTAGTTCTGGGTGTTTTCTATGTACCTATCATTTGTATGTATTTACAGAAAAAGTACAATATGTAGTATATCCGTTGTCTAGTACCCATTGTACAAGCCTATTGCTTAGTTTGGGGCTAGTGAAAACATTTTGGGTATATCGTAAAAAAAATGAGCAACGTTTGGGCGGTAAGATAAAATCAATGAATGACGATTAAAACGTCATAGCGTCATTGAGTTTAAGTAGCGTTACCGCAGTGGCTGTTTACAGCTGTTTTCCTTCTGATGCCATGTTACCTTCACAGATATACCTACTATTAAAGTAATCTGAGGTTTCCTCAGTTTCCTGGGATCAATGACCTCTTACCTATACCTATTTTTTTATCTTTTCAGAGCCAGTTTGCTTGAGCATGTAGTGTACCGTATGGGGCTGCTGGCTGTCATCAGATCGAGATGTAAAAACGGTAAGTAAATAAAGGCTGATGCAGAACACAGAGGAAACCGGCAGCGTTCTGGACCTGGATATCTTCCTACTAATATTATAAACGCGAAAGTTTCTATGTATGTATGTGAGTTTGTTAGTCTTTCACGCTAAAACTACTGAACCGATTGCGGTGACGGCCTGTGGCGCGTCGGGCGAACGCCCGACTGCAATGCAGCAGGCTGCGGGTTCGATTCCCGCCGGGTGCAAATATTTATGCTTAAAAATAAAAAAATAAAAATTGTATCTGGTCTACTGGGTGTCTTTCTATGTATAATATATATATATTTACAAAAAAAAGTATGTGTAGTATATCCGTTGTCTAGTACTCATAGTACAAGCCTAGTGCTTAGTTTGGGGCTAGATTGCGCTGTGTGCAATTTAGTGAAAATTAGTAAAATATTTTTTGGAATATATGTAGGAGACCTGAAATAACACATAGGCTACTTTTCAACCCGATATTCCCGCGGAAACGGGAATTACGCTTGCGAAACCGCGGAGCACAGCTAGTCTTTTTTAAAGACGATAGATTTAGATAGATAGATAAGACGTTTATTTTCACCAATAACCACACACATGAATCCAAATAATTATTTAACAACTATCGATTTGTTTGTTTGTAATGAATAGGTGAATAAATAGGAATAGGTGAAAATGAATAGGAATACTCTGGACCGATTTCAAAAAATCTTTCACCAATAGAAAAGTACAATATGGAGGAGTAACAAAGACTTGAAAAATTCACTCGCGGCGAGATTTGAACTCGCGCCATGGATCATACTCCAGTGCCTCAACCACTCGGCCACACGAGTTCCTGAACTCGTGTCGCGAAACTCGTTGGGTGATATCCCAAACTCGTGTGGCCGAGTGGTTGAGGCACTGGAGTATTGATCCAGGGAGAGAATTTTTGTCGATGAATTTTTCCTTTAAAATATTTGCCTTGAGCAATAAAAACAAATTACGATACATTTCATTAAATGATAACGTTCCCGTCAAAATTGTACTGAAACTAATCTGTAACATATTTTCAGTTGTTATTTGTGTATTCGGGTTCACGTGCCCGTCCTATATCCGTTTCCGCGATGATTCCTAGAAGCGTGTGCGCACTGTGTCTACCTAACCTAATTTATATTATGGGTATTTTTGACTTTATTTAGGGTTTTAACATATCAGTTAATTTGTTTTAGTGTCAGCTCAGGGCTTAGGGTACCAGGTGCATAATTTAAAGGTATAATTATTGGTCCTTCAGGATAGGGTTTTCAGTTTACCTTGTATTATACCCCTCATTTTGAAGTTGATACTGTTAATCATATTCAATTTAGGTGTCTTGAAATTTCAACGAAACAATGAAAAACTACCTTCGAACTTACGATTTTGATATCATTATGTGTAGCGTAATTTTTTTCAAAAATATTGCTTGAATTGCCTACTTCCGCTAAGCGTAATTGGGGGTCGAATTTCGAAAAATTCTTTCGTAGTACATACACAGAATACACATGACAAAGAACACACTCTTCAAATTTAATGTTTTTGTCTGTCTGGACCAGTGGTTTAGGCGAATACACACATGACAAAGAACACACTCTTCAAATTTAATGTTTTTGTCTGTCTGGACCAGTAGTTTAGGCTCCGCGTCTATATTCAGTCAGTCAGTCAGTCAATACCTCGTTGATGCATCTACGTAGAATAGAAACCATTTATCAAACTCCAAGTAAATATCGTAATTTATACTTCGCTACAAAATCAAATATTATTTTCAGTACCTACCATAAATAAAGCAGAATACCACTCAATTCGAACACGAGTAATTCCTTTAAGATTATTTATTTCATCGCATCACCCACTCTTCACGTAAATAACATGGTATTTTCTCCCTAGGCGTTATAAAAATACGTGTTAGAATTCAGAGTTTATTTACTCTTTACGTGCGTCAATTCGATTGATTCATACAGAAATATTTACGTCTGATCTCTTGGAAATAGATATAAAATCATGCATTAAGTATGCGGTAAATATCTTGCATATTTTTGAAGTAAGTTAGGGTTATTTTCTGGAACAAACCTGTTATCGATCGAGAACGTGTTAAAAGTTTAAAGCTGGTAAGCTTTTATAGAGAATAGCTATCCCGCGGTATCACTCACATAAACCATGATCCCACGGAACTTTCAAAAAGCCTTTCTTATTTAATATATCTTCTCTCTCTCTCTGTGTCTTTATATTTATTTATATTTAATTTCAACTTTTTACTATTAGCGGTTTTAGCTGTGGGTTGATCCATCAATCAGTCTGTCAGGATAATGCATTATACAGGGTCTACCTTTTCGATGGGCTTTCAGAGGAATATCCTAAACTACTAGAGATAGCGAAAAATGCTGAAAGGAGTCTCCGATTTTGACTTAAACTAAAAGGCATTATTAGATTTTTGACAAATCTATTACCCTAGCCAGGAATCGAAGCTTGTCTTTTTGCAAAAAATCAAACACCCTCTATTTTTGTACCGACCGATAGTGTTGCTCTTTACAACTCTTTGCAATCGTTTAGGAATTTTATTAGCAAATCTGAAACCAACCAACATAAGTTTTGTTTATACCTCAGGTCGTACGATAGGGATAATGATCACAGCGTCCCATAACTTGGAGCCTGACAATGGAGTGAAGTTGGTGGACCCTGATGGTGAAATGTTGGAGCAGAGCTGGGAGGAGATCGCCACTAGACTTGCTAACGTCAGGTAAGTGAGATAACATGGGAGAAATTAGAAGAATGTTGAGTTTTCAAAAGCCACCGACCCAGAGAATATACATAGCATACATACAATAAAGGTACAGATAGACATGCAACTAAATAAGCATGCTTATTTGTGCCATACTCATGTATTATAATTTGCCTAAAAAATAATGCTTGCTTTCCCTAGTTTTCAAAAGCAAGCCTGTGTAGACGTGCCCAAACCGCGACCCCCACCACACGCGCAGCAGGTAGCATGCGAGTAGATCACACGGCGTCAACAACTTGACACACTAGGTGGCAATGGTAATCTCTATACCTTGAAAATAGATACCTGTCCCTTAATAATAGATTTTATTTGCTTACCTGGATGCTTCGAAACTGCAATGCGCGATTAAGAACCGAGAAATATATAATAATTATGAGCTTACCCTCTTACTTATAAGCGTTGGTTAACAGCTGCATAACTATGTATCGTTTGTCTTTTACTGTGACATGAAGTTTCAAAGTTGACAGACAGAGACAAACGTCACATAACTTGGTCATCTGTTAATCATCGTTTACAAGTAAAAGGGTTTGTGTATAACCACATGAATATTAGATTTTTTAGCTATATGCGAATGTCTGTATCTTTCAAATTAACAGTGATTCCTGCATGTTTAAATTATGAGTCTGCCTGGTACGTCTTTAAAAATGGCTGTTTAGAGCCAGTCTTCAGTTAGAATAGAATAGAAAACATTTATTGGCAGCAAACACACAGAAGAACACCAAAGACTCAAAATTATTTAAAAAAAAATAAAAACAACAGTTCACTAGAAATATTTTTTAAAGGAAAAATTCATCGTCAAAAATTCACTTGCGGCGAGATTTGAACTCGCGTCCCTGGGTCCCTGGAGTTCAAATCTCGCCGCAAGTGTATTTTTAAAGAGGATTTTTTCCTTTGAAAAAATTTTTTAGTAAATATGCCTTGAGCAATAAAAACAAATTTACGAAATAACAACAGTTCACATAAAAAAAAAACAATGGATAACCACAAAAACATAAACATAGTCCAATTAAAAACGTCCAAGGAGCCACGTGTCTGCTGCCAACAAGGATCTGCCTCGGCATACGTTGTGGTTCCAAAAGAAACCACAACACCGGTCTGTATTGTCAGTTACTGTATTCAAACTACCTGTGACTTTTTTTTAAAGATATTCTTAGAGAATAATTGTCTATAGCCCCATGGCGCTGCGAATGCATAAATGCTTAATGCAATTTAAATTGATTAATGCCTTTTTTAAGTAATTGGTCCATGTAATCATCACTAGACTGCATTACTTAATACAGAGAGTTGTAGGCTAAAGTAACTTCGTATGAGACTGCGTAAATTGTCACGGAAAATGATTAATTCTTTTATTTTGACAGTGATTCCAATTAGAAGACTACCTAAATGCATTTGCGAATTATTGTATTTATTTAATTACCAAGTCGCCTGTACTTTCATCCAAACTTTACCTCTTTATAATATTAGTAAAGATAAGCAGCGCGCTTAATACCCACTGTGTTAAATTACACACTTAAGCGGTGACCCAATGAAGTATTTACCGTGCATGAACTAATATTTTTGTAGAATTGAGCATCTCCTTAAGAAACGTTTAATTTGAAATGCCGCTTCCATACAGCTACACACTTACTCCCTTACTTATAAAATATTTTTTACACATGTAAGTTATTTGACGTTTGTCTCTGTCTATCAACTTTGAAACTTCATGTGACAGTAAAAGACAAACGATGCATAGTTATGCAGCGCATTCATTAGCGTTCATAAGTACGGGGTTCATTCATATTGTTCTTTGCGTATCAATGACTTTTTCATAAATGAGCGAATTATTTGCTTGTGATGGTACTAGGCACTGTATTTTTGGGTAAGGCCCTGTGCGTATGAATAAAGCACTAGGTGTAAATAAAATAAATAAATAAATAAATCCTGTGACGAACACACAGCGCCATCTAGCCCCGTGGTAAGCTGCTAAGTTTGTGTTACGGTGACTAGACAACGGATATACTATTTATAATTATTTTTCTTTTGTAAATACATACATATTATACATAGAAATACGCCCAGACCAGATACAAATATTTATTTTTAAGCATAAATATTTGCACCCAGCGGGAATCGAACCCGCAACCTTCTGCATTGCAGCCAAGCGTTCGCCCGACGCGCCACAGAGGCCGTCAGAGGTGTATGAGTATATAGAGTATTTAACGTACGAATGATAATACAATACCTTACTCGGACTATGAATTTATGTATAGGTAGCATAGGGCATTAAGCGATGGGTAGGATACAACTTGGAAACAACACCATTATGATCACCGGTTGCGAACTTTATTCGTAATGTAAAACATCCAGTTCATCATAATATACTCCGTATTTAATACATAATATAATCAAAGACTTCTATAATGCGTAATTGTGGTGGGTGATTACAATATTTTATCTCAAAACACATCACCTCTCCCATTCCTTAAGTGGTGCCCATAAATTTGTTGCTTGGAAAAGATCGCCTATAGGCGATAAAGGTTGTATTATTTGAATTTGGTGTTTTTGGTACATTAAAGCGTTATATTAAGTCTATATTGGTTGTTTCAGTGACAATGATTTAGAATCAACAACTGAACAAGTTATAAAGGAGGTGAATGCCAACATGTCTCTGAAAGCCAGCGTCTTCATTGGAATGGATACAAGGTAAGTTTAAATAAAAAATAATAAGTATTTTTGACACTAGACACGTTAAAGCGTGTACATACAAGGGTGTTGCGGGCGACTAGTCGACTAGACGAGACTTATAGCTTACTTTCCTCTAATCAGGCAATAATTTCAGATACACAAGTCCTCGGCTGGCGGCTGCCGCAGTTCACGGTGTAATGGCACTCAAGGGAACCGCTAAAGAGTTTGGCATCATGACCACACCACAGTTGCACTTCTGTGTCAAGTGCAGGAACGATAACAGCTACGGAACACCCACTGAAGAAGGTACCTTAGTGTTGAAATATTAAATTATATAAAGTACCAGCGGTTTCACCCGCGTAAGTCCCGTTTCCGCAGGAATGTCGGGATAAAAAGTAGCCTATGTGTTAATCCAGGTCCCCAGCTACCTATATTCCAAGTTTCATCGCAATCGGTTCAGTAGTTTTTGTGTCATTGAGTAATAAACACATACACACACATGCTCACAAACTTTAAGCTTTATAATATTAGTGGGATTCCGACGACCATTGAAGCCGAAAGGGGGTTGTTCTAGACGTCTAGGCGAACAACTTTTGTTCTTTAACTTTTGGAAATTTCAAGTAGTTATCGAACATTTTAAATTTAAAGGTTACTTGAAAATCAGCTCTTTCTTAGAGTTAGAGATCATTGGCCTTAAATTGTCCTTTTATTTAGTTTGGTCTACTACAATCAAAACATTAAATACCTTTATTTAAAAAAAAACAGCTGGGTTTTCAGTGAAACATAACACCAAATTTCCAAAAAAATATATTCAAATTTCCAAAAGTCGTAGAACAAAAGTAGTTCATCTAGACGTCTAGAACAACCCTCTTTCGGCTTAAAAGGGTATCCTCGTTAGAATTATCATACAATTCTAACGAGGATACCTAGGATATATGAGTAGGTACTTAGTTATTCTAGTTTTTTGGTTGGTTTTGTGTTGTCATTATTAAATTTGTCTAAATTTCTTACCACTCCAGGTTACTACGAGAAAATAGCAGGTGCTTTCAAAAAAGTGCGCCGAAATCAGCCAATATTTGGCGAATATAACACAACTTTGTACATCGACGGCGCGAACGGCGTCGGCGGAAAGAAGTTGAACATTATCAAAAAGAGTCTAGACGGTGAACTCGATCTCCACATGTTTAATATCGGCGGTAACGGAGGAAAACTTAACTTAAATGTGAGTCTATACTCTATTCTAGAATTTTAGATCTATGTGTTAAATAAACAACTTATATATTATCTTTAAAACTGCAAGGTTTTTGGCCGGATTAAAACCGGAAAATAAGTTTAATTTCGATTGAGATTGAAAACAAAAGAATAGTAGATTGTTATAAAAGTTCTAAAAGTCAAGCATTTCACCTGAGATATCTTTGGCCAAAAAGGGTGAGGGTGAAATGCGTGACATTCACCCGAGTTAAACACTCTACTTTTCATAGAAAGAAGTGTCAAATGGTTGCATTATTAAAAAAATGAAGTTTAGTTTCCACCCTAGGGATGGAATGACCCACTTTCAACCCGGCTATCTATCCATGAAAGTTAAACTTTCTGAACAGGAAAGATTACAAGAACTTTGTTGTACCTGTTTCCAGTGTGGCGCGGACCACGTGAAAGTGTCACAATCTCCTCCGGTGGGCGTGCAGCATGTGCCGTCTCAACGCGTCGCCAGTCTCGATGGAGACGGCGATAGGCTCGTCTACTACTACATCGACGATAAGTTAGTTTTTTTTTATTATTTATTATCGGCTGTAAACCGATTATGGCCATTTGGAAAGTAGCCAGTGTCAAGTATTATTAATTTTAGCAAGTTATTAGCAATTGTATTTTTTTTTGTGCAAACTTTGGTCCTATTATTAACGCGTTATTATTATTATTTATTTGTATCAAAACAGTCAAGTCTTCATAGTTAAAGTCAAGTTGAGAGAATCATTGTTAAACGGAGGCTATTTTTACAATGTTTGTTCACGGAGCTTTAGAGACAACTAAATTCCTCTTTTGCACCGATTTTCACTTTCATTACACGTGTGGTTTCACGAAGCTAAATTGATTAATATGCTCCCGAATTTGCACGCATTTGAACTAGGGGTCACAAGAATGAAAATTTAGCAACACATCTCCTCAACGCGTTCCCGCCAATACTCCGATAAGTTAGTTGACTACTTTCATATATGACACTTAGCTTTTGAACTCACCTCTTAGTTTAGATAAATGAACAATAGTAAAAAACTTCTTCTGGTATAGTGCTATATCTTACTTACCTAGTGTTATATACTAGTTAGGTTGTACTAAGGCTTCTCGAAGTCATGAAGAAATTAAACAATTCACTTGTTTTCTTATTACCAGAGAACAAATGCAGCTACTTGACGGCGACCGCATCGCGACACTCCTAGCTAGCTTCATAACGGAGTTGCTAAAGACTTGCGCCGCTACCGACCTGAAGTTGGGCCTCGTACAGACCGCATATGCTAACGGAGCCTCTACTAAATATATCACTGAACAATTGGTAAGTAAGGTACACTCGTAGCTAGCTTCATAACGGAGTTGCTAAAGACTTGCGCTGCCACCGACCTGAAGAAAACTCACGGCTTAAAATTAATCACGCACAAAGGCCCAACAGTAGGCCTAAGGGTTAAAACTTAAAACTTTAAGAGCGACGTTAAAAGCGGACATATTTTTTTTAAAAGAAAAAGACATTGGTGCCTGGCCGGGATTCGAAACCACGACCTTCGGAATGAAAGTCTGGGTATCTACCACTAGAGCAATAGCGCTCTCCCCATCTTTGCCTAACAATAACAATCTATTACTACTTGGTCGGTCCGCCGGTTAGGTGGGCTTCTTCTTGGCCTAGTGCCAACTTTGCCCTGAACAACGAGGCTAATTCGTAGAATTACTAGTGAAATAAAATAAAACGATTTTAATGAAAAAAAAATTAAATAAAAAATACCGTGACAATTTTAAAAAATCTTTTTTTTTAAGTTTGTTTTTCTTTCTTTTTTAATTATTTGATGAGTTTTTAATTTTATTTTTTAAGCTGAACGACAAGGCGACGATTTATTAGACATCATGGTAGGGCCTATTATATGGTGTTATACAGTATTAGTTCACAATTAGTACATGTTACGTGTATGTTGTAGAAAATCCCCGTAACGTGCGTGAAGACAGGCGTGAAGCACCTCCATCACGCGGCGTTGTCGTACGACGTCGGCGTCTACTTCGAGGCCAACGGACACGGGACCGTCGTCTACAGCCAGACTGCCAAGCACACCATCAGCAAGATCGCTGAGGAGGGGTCAGTACACTGGAAAAATATACAAAAACGCCTCTTGACAATTAAGAGTTACTTACATAATTGAGCAGATTCTAAATTTTAAAGCAATACACCGGAAATATATGTATACAGAAACGCCTCTCGAAATTTGCACATAATTGAACAGCTTCTAAATATTAGAACAATACACGGGAAATATATATACAGAAACGCCTCGTGACAATTGAGAGTTACTTACATAATTGAACAGCTTCTAAATTTCAAAGCATTACAAGGAAAATATATACAAAAACACCTCTTGACAATTGAGTGTTACTTACATAATTGAACACCTTCTTAATTTTAGAACAATACACGGGAAATATATACAGAAACACATCTTCAAATTTGAGAGTTACTCACATAATTGAGCAGCTTCTAAATTTTAAAGCAATCTAGCCACAAACTAATGCAACTCGATGCGTCGTACTGTACAACGAATATTCTACATAATGTTATATTTCTGTTGTTTTTTTTTTGTAAATACATAAAATGTGATACATAGAAAGTTGATTGAAAGAGATTAAGGCCGCTTTGAGCGGTATGGCGGCCCATTGTACGCCTGTTATAAGTAGTATCTGTTTTTTTCACTGTTTATTTGTCATATTTTTTGTTTCAAAGCCTAAGTTACCTAATGTATTATCTTACTTCTTACTAATATTATAAACGCTAAAGTTTGTATATATGTCTATGAGTTTGTAACTCAATCACGCAAAAACTACAATAGGATGCTGGAGACCTGGAATAACACATCAGCTACTTTTTATCCCGCTGGAACGTTTGAAACCCGAATTGAATGGGGTGAATTTCTAAAAGTCGTAGAACAAAAGTTGTTCGCCTAGACGTCTAGAACAACCCCCTCTCGGCTTAGGTATACGGTTTTCTTCGGAGCACCCTGTATAACAATATTTTATTTACAGTGAACAAGAACAACGCAAGGCCGCCCAATTACTCCTGAACTTCATCGACATGACAAACGAAACGGTTGGAGACGCCATATCCGACTTGTTCTTAGTGGAGACGGTTCTTTGTGCGAGAGGTCACGGCATCAAACAGTGGCATGAGGCGTATTCAGACTACCCTTGCAGGCAGCTTAAAGTTACCGTACAGGTAATGAAATAAATACTAAGTTCCCAAGCCACACTAAAATCAATACACCTAAGACGTAGCCAAATGATCATGTGCATTTAATGTTGTACAAGAATCTAAAGGAAATAAACTATTTTGATTTGATTTGATTGCACTACATTACACACAGCGCAACCTAGCCCCAAAATGACCACTATAATACTAGACAACGGATATACTACATATTATACTTTTTTTTGTAAAACTTACACATTATACGTAGAAAAACGCAAAGACCATCTACAAATATTTATTTTTAAGATGTTTTTAAGCATAAATATTTGCACCCGACGGGTATCGAACCCGCAGCCTTCTGCATTGCAGTCGAGCGTCTTCCTTCCCAAATAGTCTTCCTTTCATCTCAGCCCGAATTCCCATTATGAGGTTAACGAAAATTTCATTTCAATATCATCGCTGTCAATTTTCAATCTCAAATCTGACGGTTATTAATAACATTTGACATTTCTCCACACAAAAGTTTATCGCTAAATGTCAAATGTTAGTTTTAACCGACTTCAAAAAAGGAGGTTCTCAATTCGTCGCGTTTTTTTTTAAAATGTTATTTCACCGATTATACACCCGTCAACATAATTCCATTAACAGCGATGCAGTCGCTTTTATTCACGTAAAGAATTTTTTTAATATGTATGAGACATCACATCTCACTAGATTCCATGTAACATCTCAATTAGTACTAGCAAGTTTTTGAGTGCAATCACAATAGGAGTTTAGGCGGGAACGCGTTGAAGAGATGTGTTGCTTAATTTTCATTTTTGTGAAACCTAGTTCAAATATCTGTAAATTATTTAATTTTGACGGCATATTAATCAATTTAGTTTCGTGAAGGTGTACAAGTGTAAATGAAAGTGAAAATCGGTGCAAAACATGGACTTTAGCCAAAGCTCCGTGAACAAACATTGTAAAAAATGGCCCCCATTTACAATGACTTGACTTTGTTTATGACGGCTTGACTGTTTCGTTACAAATAACTTGCAAATAATAATAACTAGCTGCGCCCCGCGGTTTCACTCGCGTAAATCCCCGCAGGAATATCGGGATAAAAAGTAGTCTATGTGTTATTCCCGGTATCCAGCTACCTATATTCCAAGTTTCATCGCATTCGGTTCAGTAGTTTTTGCGTGATTGAGTAACAAACACGCAAACATACATACACACATACTTTCAGCGTTATTGACCGAACGAGCGAAGCGAGTGAGGTCCAGTGTAGACGGGCCTGGCGCTTGTATCTTTGTATGTTTGCTCGACGATAACTTGATCGTAGCTCCGATCTTCATAAATTTTGGTATGCGCGTAGTTTAGGTCAATAGAATTTATGGGTTCGAAGATGAGCCGGATCGGTAGGGGGGTTGGGGAGATAGGGGGTCGTGAGGTCTCAGTTCGGGGCGAACTCCTAGTAATAAAGAAAGATAAGACAAAAAGTCTATACTTGGAAGTAAATTGAAAAAAAAGTTGTCTAGGGGACTTAGGATAAGTAGTAGAACAAAATTATATATTTTTTTAAAATTCATGGTTGTCTGCCTGTTCCTTATACAATTAAAAAATACTAATCCGATTAGAATCTGGTTTTCAATATTGGATAGTTCTATTTTCGAGGAAGGTCGTGGTATACTTTGCATCGAGATCCAAATAGTAGAAACCGAGTAATGAACGAAAAAGTGTAACCGCTCGTTATAACTCGTTTTCACTTCTGCAGCTAGTTTATTTTATATCTATTTATTGTTCAGGACCGCAATGTAATAACGACGACTGACGCGGAACGTGAATGCACCTCACCGGAAGGTCTGCAGACGAAGATAGACGAGTTAGTGTCGTGTTACACCGCCGGTCGAGCGTTCGTTAGACCCTCCGGTACTGAAGACATCGTGAGGGTGTATGCTGAGGCAGATACACAACAGGTAACTATGAGATAGGCGAGCTACTCATATTATCTATTTTATCAGTGCTCTAAAACTTTTCTCAGGGAAATAAAGCTTTTTTGAATAAATCTAGATAAAAACAAGTTTAATTTCTTCTATGGTTTTCGCGATTTTGCATAATAAAACACTTTATTTATCGGGTTAAATCGCGTTTTTATTCATGAAAAAAGAAAAAAGTAAAATAAGTTTAATTTCAAAAACATCAACATCGAGAAAACAGAAGTCGCACGCGAAGGGATTAATTCATACTATTTTCTTAAAAAACCAAGACTTTATCAAGTTAATAATAGACCAAAAACAAGATCTTGTTCTCAGTCCCCTCGAGACCAAGATCATTGTAACATGATCGAAACGTCGAGATAAGGAACAATAAAAAAAAAGTTTAAGTTTCACCCGATTAAGACCCGGAAAAATGTGTAAATTACTGATATGAATTCGAATCGTCTTAGTTCAAAAAGTTTAACAAAACTTATCTATTATTTCTATTTATTTCAGGCTACAGATAAGTTAGCAGCAGAAGTAGCTCAAGCCGTGTTTGATCTAGCAGGAGGAGTCGGCGATCGACCCACGATACCTGCTTAAATATACCTTCTTAAACATGTTACCTGCTTAACTTGAAGATTTCTAAACAATCTTAACTTTAATTTATAGGTAAAACGACCCTTTTTAACTTTTTAAACAATTATATTGACGTTAGCACAATAATGCTTGAAGCAGTCTTAAATTAAACATGTCTTAATGTGGTTGTTATGTAAGATTAGTTAGTAACGCACGATTCACAGTGAACGGAGTGCGTCGGAACACATTTTATATTTGCTGAAGAAGTATGGACACCGTAGGATAGTAAAGGTGCTTGTCTATTTAGAATTTAATTAGCGTCAAGATGGCGGGACCAACTCTCCAATATTAAAACTTTATATTGTCAGATTTAGTACCAAATTGGTACTATTTGGTACCTCAGTTAAAAAAAATGGTACCTCTTTAGTTTAGAAGATATTTAAGTCCCGCCATCTTGACCTCAAAATGGCGGGACCAGGGTTTTTGTTAAATATCTTCTAAACTAAAGAAGTACCAATTTTTTTAACTGAGGTACCAAATAGTACCAATTTGGTACTAAATCTGACAATATAAAGTCTTAATATTGGAGAGTTGGTCCCGCCATCTTGACGCTAATAGAATTTAAACAACTGACGCGGAAATCTAAATAGACTTCTATCAAAAATCATCTCGTGACAGGGTTCAAACCTATTCCCCATCTCGTAATTTTATGTTTTTTTTTCTTATGCCGTCGCTACATGTCTCGGTCGCAAAAAAATAAGAGATGCAGTTCCCGCGGGAATGTCGGGAAAAGTAGCCTATGTGTTATTCCAGGTCCCCAGCTACCTATATTCCAAGTTTCATCCCAGTCGGTTCAGTAGTTTTTGCTTGATTGAGTAACAAACACACATACATACATTACATTATAATATTAGAAGGATAGGATAATATTTGTAGACGAATGGCTTGAACAGTAGAATTAAGAAAGAGATAAATATTATAATTTTCTTTAGCGAAATGTAAAATACGCTCCGCCGCGCATGGTTCAGTGTGAATCGTACATTATAGAATAAAATAAAAGCCAAACAAAAAATCGCCTGTGGCGCCATTTACCGTTTTTAGCTCAAGGAAAAGAGCTTCTAACGGGAGCTAAAGTGTCAAGAGTTCAAATTACGCCGCGGTGCAATTTAAAAAAAAATAGAAATAAGTTTATCTAAAAATTTATTCAAAGTGCTCACTGACGCACTTTAAAATAATAAATAAGTTTCTCTTTTTTTTCTTTAAATTTGTACTTTCATCCTACTAAACCTAAATGTAAGCCCAATTTACATTACGAAACTAGTATCATGCATTATAGAGTCAATTTCACAAAAGCAGTCTCGCAGTAGTTACTCAAAGCAATTTTATCAAATATCTAATCCATAAGCTAATCTATCTAATCTAAATATTAAATAAATAAATAGTACCACTGTAATCTATTCTATGGTTTTCGCGATTTTTTTATAATAAATCACTTTATTTACTGGGTTTAATCGCGTTTTATTCATGATTTTTTAAACGAACCAAGATTTCGCCAGCTTGACTCAAGTCAACCTTGAAAAAGCCAACTGTAAAGTTGGCGAAAGATCGGTTCGTTTAAAAATCATGAATCAAACGCCGATTAAACCTGGTAAATGAAGTGTTTCAGTACCACTGTGTCTATACATTTTTTTTAAATAACTTTAAATTCCATGCTACTAGTTTCGAAATGTTAATCCCGATTTACTGCATTGAAAAGACGCTGTTTCAAAATGTAATGTGAAAAACGTTAGGTTTGAATACCACGGAAATTTGTAAAACCGTCTGATAAATCCTTTTTTTATTTGTATTCAAAATTGTCTTTAAAAAACAACTTCAAAAAGTAACGCTCAATATTATTGTCAGAATTTTTACAATCGTACATCGTATTTTAGAAAATTTAAAATTATTTAAAAAATATATCAAAATAATCCAGTACAACGTTTTACTAGTCCCTATTGGTAACTATATAATTTTATCTAAGTATCGTTGAGTTAAAAAGAAAAATTTAATCATATCTCGTAGCTTTCTTGCTTATCTATTTTTGAATAGCTTTTGCCAATTCGAGCGATTTATAAAGTTTTATAAATATTCGTTGGATTTAAATATTTTTAATTTGTGATTCGTACGACCCACAACGAGGGGTCCGAAGTAAAAAGAAAATCGGTAGAAATCGAGCTATTTTAATCGTCCGAAATGGCAAAAGATTCAAAAATAAGGCTCTTGCTCATTAAAAGTAGGTGCTACTCAGAATAAATAATTATATTTCTATTAGCTCTCGATGAGTTTTTGTGAACTATGCTCATTGGAAACAATAAAACTAGTTTTAAAAGCTCAGACGATCAAGGATCAAGCTCAAGTCTCTCTATACTTTCGTCAAGTTTGTTGGCGCTGGTTGTATAGTAATGCAATTTGATCAACACATTTACAATTTGCCGAAGGAAGAAATTGGGATCTACCATGATGTCTTATAAGTCGTCCCGTTGTCGTTCAGCTAAAAAAAATAACATTAAAAACCCAAGTTAAAAACACATCAAATAATTTAAAAAAAAAACTTGAAAAAAAAAATATTTATTAAAATTGTCTGTGGTTTTTAAAAGTAGTCGGGGAATTTTTTATCTAAAATTTACTCGTATTTTTTTAACGACAAAAGGACGACATAGCAACGACAAACGATCATGGTAGCGCGGATTGAGATATACTTTCTTTTACGTGAAATAAATATAAAAGCTGCTGGAACGCTGAATGCACCTTAACATGGTCTCCATATTGCCTTACCTAAATCGTCCTGCAAATAAAATATATAAATTAAAAAAACCTTCAAGTAAAATAACAACTTAAAAAATATATTTGTGGTATATTTGTGGTTAGGTAAGTAGTCGAGGTTTTTTTAAATTATAATTCATTTTATTAGCAGGCCTGTTCTCACTAAAAGAGAACGATAAAAAAAACCAGAAACGATTGTGGTAAGCACTATTATTGATACTTCTATCGTAAATTTAAATTAAAAACATTAGCAAACTCGGCTGTAAATATATTTTATTGCATAACAAAACTTTTGTTGTGCAATATTCAGTGTTTCCATCGGTACGAGTACATTCTATTGTGATAATAATGATGCACACATCCAACCACGCGTCAACATGACTTCAAACATGTATACTTACAAAATGCTTTACGCTTGTAGCTTGAATTGATTTGATCGTGGCACTGGTTTTTTATAGAATGTAAGTTTTGATCGTCACATGTTTTCTTGTATTATTTGTGTGTCATAGTCACCCTAACACTGCCGGATTTGTACCAGTAGATTTAATAATAATAGCTACGTACCGTGGTTTCACCCGTATAAGCCCTGATCCCGTAGAAATTTCGAAGTCAAAAGTAGACGATCTTACTCCTCGATAATGTCTATTGCTGAAAGAATTATTGAAATCGGTCCAGTAGTTTTGGAGCCTATTTATTACAAACAAATCAATAAATCTTTCCTCTTTATAATATTAAGGTAATTCATTTCGTAAGTAATTTTAAAGTACGGGGACCTACGTGGCTAAATCTTTTTTTTTTTTCAATAATAATATTCGAACTTTTCATTTCCTGCATTTTTGTAGGTGAATTTTATAAATACTTACGTCATTAATGGCCGAATACTGAAACGGTTCTCAAAATTAAAGTACTACTTAAACTCTTACGCTCAAAATTTCGAAGACTAGATGTTTTCACTCGAAAACGGTTTGGCCATTGTTAGTCATTTTTATTTTGCAAGAAATTATCAACAATTTGGAAACTTTAGGAAGGGATATTTTACAGTTTTCAATTGCTGAACTGTTCCTGATAAAAATCTAACGATGCTGCAACGATGTCGAGAAGGTTTAG
This sequence comes from Idaea dimidiata, assembly GCA_949358125.1. Lineage (NCBI taxonomy): Eukaryota > Metazoa > Arthropoda > Insecta > Lepidoptera > Geometridae > Idaea > Idaea dimidiata. Next base: position 21,411,560 of record OX442330.1, read on the forward strand.
TTATAGAATTTGTGCCCTGCTTTATTATTTAGGTAGCTCCCAAAATTTTATTGGCGTTCCAGTATTTGGTCGAGAAATTCATCATTTTTATTTAGAAAATTAATACGTATCTGAATATTTTAGTGTTTTGAAAATAAATCAATCATTTATTAATATAGGAAAATATATTTTTAACTTTTTAGATAAATTTTCTAGATATAGATATACTATGCTATCTATACAAGATGTAACGGGCAAGCCCTTTTAATCCGAAAGGGGGTTGTTCTAGACGTCTAGGCGAACACCTTTTGTTCTACGACTTTTGAAAATTCGAACTTTTGTTTTGAAAATTTTGAGTTTATGTTTCACTGAAAAAACAGCTGTTTTGAAAATAAAGGTAATTGAAGGTGTGATTGTAGTAAACCAAACTAAATAAAAGGACAACATAAGGTCAATGACCTAGAACTCTAAGAAACAGCTGCTCTTCAAGTAAACTTTACACTTAAAATTTTCGAAAAGTACTTCGAATTTTCAAAAGTCGTAGAACAAAAGTTGTTCAACTAGACGTATAAAACAACCCATTTTCGGCTTAAAAGGGCTTGCCTGTTACATCTTGTATATACCTATTTAATCAAACTAAACAGTAGGTAACAAACTATTACTAAACTTTTCAGTCAGATTTTCTTATTCAACGTAGGAGGTCCGACGTTGAATATTCGCCATGGAATAAATTATTTAAACAAACTCGATTAGAAAGCCTTTGAAAATGTTCTTGTTTTTATGATACCATACACCATATTTAGACAGGATTCTGATAAGAGACTAGAAGGTTAATGGTCGCTTGACAGTATGGCATTTCAAACTCGGCTCGTTCATTTCGACGGCTGAGCTTCATCAGCTCCAAAGTCAAATATTGTTCGGGAAATTATATACCTACACACCCTTAAAATAACCGGAACTAAATTCGAACTTTGTTAGAATATCTATGATAATTTCAGGTATGTATCTACCATACTTGGATTTTGCGTGTTGTGAAATTTAAAAATGTATAAAATTCCGTTCTGCATTTACCTATATAAATGTGTTCTTTCGTTACTTTGAAGGGCTGATTTTTTAAATCCCTCGATAGAGATATCTGACAAATAAAATGTAACACCATCGAATAAATAACGTCACTATGATATTTAAAAATAATAAAAATGTAAATTTAGAAGATCTAAATTGGAAGGTTTAAATTTGGTTTCGTTCGAACTCATTCGACAGATATCTTTTATCCGTAGAATAAAATCAGGACTTAATTAATTATCTTAATTACATGTTATTAAAATGTTGTTTACGTCCGAAATCACAATAAAAATAGTCTACATAGAATTTCGAATAAATATATTTTATAACTCATCGTAAATGCATCAAAATGTATGCTTCCAAATGCATCATCAAAAAAAAACAGTGCGTTCCCGCTGGGTTCCCTTTTGGCGCAGTGATTAGCGCGCAAGTTTGAATCCTGTCATAGGAAAATTTTTGATGATGCATTTCTTCTTGTAAAATATTTCTAGTAAAATGCCTTGAGCAAGAAACATTAGAAATATTTCCAATAAAGATAAAAGACGTCATTTTGCTGACGAAGTAATCTTATCTAAAAACCTATCTACATAAACTGATTTCAGTAATAATGAATGATTGTGGCTGATTATGTGCGTAACTTTTATCGTTCGTGTCGCAATAATAAATAAAATCGAAAAGTCATTGTAATGAACTGTGGCCCGATTCTGTAAAAAGATAGCATGCGACAAGCAGGCGGGATGCAGGAGCATTGCAGAAGTCGGTTTGTTGCATAAGCAAAAATAAAAGCTGTTCTATAACTTCCTTAATACTGAGGGACAACGGGAGCTATTTAAAGAATTAAGGAGCCCTTAAATTTGAAGGCTACTTAACTAATTAAGTAGTAATTAAGTAAAATAACATTTACAGAATACGAATTAACGTACATCTCCTGCACGTCGCCTATATTCCGCCGGCATTCCGCATGCTATGTCCTTACCGAATCGAGCCCCTGGACTGTTCTATTGCAGACTAGAAAGAGACTGGTCTTCTAATCGTGCGATGCATTTTAAAGTCATCTCTAACGGACGAGTTTCACCATTTCCAAAGTCAAACTGGAGATCACCCTTAAAAAAAGATGAATCAAAATCGTTGTTAGAATCCCCATGATCTAGGTAATAATCATAGATCATTGATTGAAAAATAAAGTATCTACTTATATACCTATTTTAAATGAAAGTTTATTAAGGTGCTCGTAGCTACAATGCCTTAATGCCTGAAAAGAAATATATATAATTAAATATGTAGAATCAAAAGACAAAATGTGTCAGTTATTTTTGAATCAATGTTAAGTAGTGTTATAGTGTATTGTATCTATAGCTATATATTGTGCAATCGTCGTGTGAATGTACCTACCTATAATTTCGTTTATTATTGCTACTGTTAAACTTATAATCATGTCAATAAATCATTATTTACTTTACTTATTGATGTTTTACTGGTAGGTGACAGTGAAGGAAAACATTCTGATTAACCCACGGTTCAGCTCCAGCTGTGGTATCATTTAGCATCCACCGCTGTCAGTTGCTATTTGCTGTCATAAAGCATATTTTGTATTGTACATTGCTGTTTGAAGTAATCACCGGTAACAACCACGTTACGTCAAAGCAGCAATGTACTGCAACTTAGCCACTAGTAACGGTGGATGCTAATTACATGATACCACAGCAGACGTATCAAACTGACTAGCCCCCATATTATCTATCCAGTGGACGTCTGACAACAGTGGAAAATGACAGGCACTATACAGTACATTGCTGCTTTGAGGTAATCACCGGTAATAACCACGACATAGTGCCTGTCATTTTCCACTGTTGTCAGACTTCCACGGGATTAATAATAGGGTGCTGTTCTGTCCTCTAGGCATGGCTGACTAGGCTGGGAGGGGGATACGAAGTTCCGGAACTTTGTTAGGTGGAGTAGGCTTGCCCAGCACCCTTCGACATTTTTATTCAAAACTAGCTGCGCCCAGTGGTTTCACCCGCGTAAATTCCTTTCCTGTAACGTTAATGATCCATCACGTATGTCATACCAAGCGTTGCTTAACGATCATTTAATGTACCCTATATCTTATTTCTACCACTAAACCAACCCTGTACCAAGTATCATGAATATCGGTTAGCCGCTCTTTTTAACCCATTACGTATGTCGCACCAAGCGTTGCTTAACCCATACGATCATTTAGAGTACCCTGTATCTTATTTCTACTTCTAAACCAACCTTGTACCAAATGTCATTCATATTGGTTTAGCCGCCCTTTTTCACCCATCACGTATGTCGTACCAAGCGTGGCTTAACCCGTACGATCATATAACGTACCCTGTATCTTATTTCTACTTCTAATAAACCAACCCTGTACCAAATTTAATTCACATCGGTTTACGGGTTGTTGAGTTATAAATAGAAATACACGACTTTATTTTTCATAGCTGCCGTCACGCAGTTTCACTCGCGTAAGTCCCGATCCCGAGGGAATATTGGGATTAAAAGTAGTCTATGTCATTCCTGGATAATGTAGCTTTCTATTAGTGAAATAATTTTTGAAATCGGTCCAGTAGTTTCTGAGATTACCCCCAAAATACATACATATATACATGATACCAACGTTACCCCTTTAGAGATATCGATGAAAAGTTCTCGAAGAAACAAAATTCTATTGTACGTTTGTCGCAGAGAAGTAGGTATCCCAGTATAGATCTACTGACATTAAAAAACGCAGGTCACAATGTCATTTACAAACGCTACAATCGAAAATATTGTGAAACATTGCGTCAGAAAATAAAAAATAATTTTCTATGAATACGACAGGGATTTTCAGTTTAGCTCGTATAAGCTTAATAATTGTATGGCCAGGAAAACTATTCTGCAACTAAACAATGTACCGTGCACAGATTAGCTTCTACACGGTTCGCCAGTAATTTATATACGATTATTAATAGAATAGATCTAGAAAGAGCTCTTTCAATTGTCATGAAAGAATCAATTAGCCTTAACACGTGTCTGAAACACACTGGGCCTCGCTGTTTACCATTATCCTTGGATATAAAGCAATCTCACCATCAGTAATAGAATTACCAAAAGAAGGTCGATAGTTCATAGAATATTCTACTTATCTAATATTTAATCATTGGGCGGTTGTGGTTTCTAGGCACGTACCTATTACATAACTACTAGCTGCACTCCGCGGTTTTACCCGCTTTTGTCCCGTTCCCACGGGAATATCGGGATAAAAAGTAGCCATTTTTCCCGGTATCAAGCTACCTATATTCCAAGTTTCATCGCAATCGGTTTAGTAGTTTTTGCGTGATTGAGTAACAAACACACATACATACATATACACAAACTTAAAAACTTTCAGCTTTATAATATTAGTACGATTCCGTAATGCCTCTGCATTGTTAGATTTTCTCGAAAACCATTTTAAGTTTTTACTGTATGTTTTCGTAACTAGCCTTTTAACAGGCCTTTTTGCGTGACTGTAAGCCGTGAATTTGCTCACAATGTTTTCCTTCACCATAATCTATCTAAGAGCGATGTTAATAGCGCACGTGAAAGTCGTGGTATCTACCACTAGACCTAGGGTTGCCAACACTTTTTTCCTAAAATATAGTAGGTAGGTATAATATGATGCTAAAAAATTAAAAAATAAATAGTTTAACTAACTGACACTAATCAGAAGTGAATATATAAGACAAAAGACAAAACTTACAGATGCACTCTACTTTGCTCTTAAACAAAAATGGGGATGGGCAGGACATCTTGCACGTTATACTGATAAACGATGGACGAGAGAAGTAACACGATGGACTGGGCCAATCGGAGTAAGAAAAGTAGGAAGACCTAAAAAAAGATGGGAAGATGACATAATAAAAACAACAGGAAAAAACTGGATGAACAAGGCAAAGGATCGTGAGAAATGGCAAAAGCTGGAGGAGGCCTATACCCAGAAAGGGGTTTCAATCTATAAGGAAGAAAAAATAAAAGAAAAGGAAAATAAAGTGATTTGTTTAAAATATATTGTTGTTAAGTAAAAACTGTATGTATAAGATTGAAATCAATAAAGGCTTATTTATTATTATTATTATTATAACTGACACTAACCTATTTATTTCAGTAGTATTCCTTTTTCGCCTAAGGGCAAATCAGTTAGGTAAACCAATGTTACACAGGAAAAGTGCCACACTTTTTCCGGGGAAAAACTAATAAACTTTTTAAAGTTTCTAAAGTAGAAATATAGTGTTTTTGCGTACTTTATGTTTTTTCTAAAGTATACATATAGTACGCAGAGCTTGTCGCGAAAACGCGAAACATGTATATAGTTAATTGGTAAGTGTCTAAACGATATCTCATTATGTTGGTAACACTAGAAAAATAAAAAATGTATGTCTATGGTTTCAAGTAAGAAGGAGGTAGTTCCTTAGAAGTAAGAATTTAGAAAATTAACAATGGAAGGTGCGTGTGCAGTTGCAGCTATGTACCCTATTTACATACACATAATATAAGTAAGTATATATATTACCCCTAACGTGACGACAGAGCTGAATATAGTATTATACTGTAATATTTTATAATACGGTTAGCAACCCTAACTAGACCGCTCCAAACGACTTTACAAATTATGGAAAATTTGCATAGTTTCGCTAAAGCTTTGCTGAACCGATTTCGATAATAGTAATCAATTATCGAAATATCGGCGCCTATAATTATTAACTGGGGCAGATTAAGCGTGTTCCGATAAGCGCTAGTAGATCGGCTCCGGCTGATAGCTTTAATTCTTTCCATATACGGCCTAAGTGTAAGTAAAGGTTGGATAGATAGATAGGTACCTATTTCATAAAAAAAAACAGTAATAAATATAATAACAAATAATAGTATTTATTAACACACGAAGAGTACATCAAACTAAATATATATCTTACAGTCTAACACAAATCTGATTGATAATTCACTGATTAGGTATATTAGTACAATCTAGTTTTTATACCTACTGCTCACTATCTGTGTGTATCTGTGAGATACCTGATTCCCGTATTAAAATTAACTAAAATTTCATTTTTTGCAACAACATTGTAGCAATTGTATTGCTAACTTAAAACACTTAAAATTTAATTATGAAATGGGACTGCAATCGAAACTTCATGACTCATTAACACTTCCTTGGGCTGTCGTGTAAAAATGAATGGTACAAGGTATGTTTTCCAAAGAATTTTTATATAATACGTAAGTACCGGATATTGTCAAACGTTATTTTGAAAGTTAGGAGATTCGACTGCAATTCTGTTGTAATGAAGAGTAGAATATGGGCCGAGTAATATCGATATTGGCTTCGCCAAAAAAAAGTAAATTATGTAGTGGGGTAGACTGGGTACGGTTGTGCCACTAGATGATTGTGCTAGTCGCTATATTAGAGAAACTATAAGAGACAGCATAGGGTGTGCAAAGGAATTAAGGAGCAGAAAGAGCATTTGTTTGTGTATGACAGTATTGCGTGAGGCGACTTTGACGACTGGAGGAGACAATATTAGTTTTGGTAGTCAAAACTAAGTTTTTGTGTACGACTTCTTTTTGTGATAGTGATAGATAGATCTTTATGTAAATAGGTTCAGACATCGGTGTTTTATTGGCTTATAAGTTAAAAACTTAGCAAATAAATATCGGTCTATGCTATCTACGTAAAAGAGCATATTAGGGAACAGTTATGCCATGGTTGCTGGGTACAGTTATTATTTTTTCTTTTTGATGCCCAGAAAGCAGGGCATAGCTATACGCCCTTTCAGTCGTGGTGAAGACATGTCGTCGACCCAAATTCTGACGACGAAACCATAGAAAGGGTGACAGTCACAAAGGAATTCGCGACGCTACGACAACGCGCCTCCGCCACCACTTGTTAATCGAATGTCTTGAGCAAGGTGCATTTGATAATGCTTCATGGCATTCGCAAGCAATGAATAATTTAGTTTAAAGGTAGATTATTTAATAATAAAACCAATTAAAAGTCAATTTGGTGTATGTTTGTACTTGGCACAATTAGTCAAATGAAAATTGGCATAACCGTACCCAGTCTACCCTGGGGCTAGATTACGCTGTGTGTAGTAACATAGTGCAAGTCAAGGAAGCAGTCGATTTCGGTTCAGCAAACATAAATAAAAGATTCTTTAAGTAAAATATCGGAAGGAAAGTTAAGTATAAGTAAGAAGAATAGTCAAGTAGGTACATATTACTTATGCTTCACTGAGATGTTTTCTTCTTCGAGGCCGTGTTTGAAGAACATCATAACGGGTACTTTGACCCCGTTAATATACCTGTATTCACACATAGCGACCATACCATTATAGTCCATAGACTCTCCTGTGAAGAACTGAAGATCGTTAAACCTGTCCAGGATATCCCTCATTACTCTGTTCATGATCGTTTTGAACATGGCCACTTGCTCCGGCGCTTTCACTTCCAATTTCGCTACTATTTTTCTCATATAGCGCTTGAGATATATGATGAAGGATTTCTTGTTGTCAAATACAAAAGTCTCGCATAGTCTGTAGCGTAGAACTATGTCTATTCCGCTCTCAACGCAGACGACTGCGTTTCTGCCTTCGATCTCTTTGCCTGAACGGTTGGGGCCCACTATCCTCTTTACTTCTTTGGCCCTTATCACCAATTTCCCTATCACTTCGTAGATTACTTCATCGACGAGTTTAATTTTGTATTTGTCCGAAAACATCTTGTCACCAGTAATGATATCCGTATAAATTCTCATTTTGAATAAAGTCGATTTAAATTATTAATAATCGAAACGACTACTATCCCCAAGAACTGAAGCAGAAAGGCTTAGTTTTTGGAGCTCCCGTGGCATAAGTATGGTCACCTTCAATTCATTTAAATTTGGAGCCCATTGTCTGGGATAATTGTATGCCTTATGAAGACGTATTGATCTGGCAAAATATTAACATAATAACCGCCTAGATAACGTTTTTAAGGGGATTATAATAATGAGAATAAGAAGGAAGAAAAGAAATCAAGATAAGTCAGTAGTTCGCATTGAAAAGACTTCTAGATTATTTCAGTCGAGTAAGTTCTATTGAATATCGATTACCATCTTCAGCTATTTAAAGAAGTCATTTCATTGTACATTTTGCAAAAATATTTCCCTTATCCGTCTTCATGAGTAGTTAAGTACTAGAAATTATGCGTCTTAAAAATTACAAAATATTTTAATACTTAGGTAGGATGTACTTGTACTTACAGAATTATTTTAGGTAAGAGATCAAAAATATCATAATAAATACAATACAATGCAATGCAAGTTATTTTATTGGCCGAACGAGCGAAGCGAGTGAGGTCTAGTGTAGACGGACTTGGCGCTTGTATCTTTGTTCGACGATAACTTGAGTATCATATAGTTCCGATCTTCATGAATTTTGGTATGCGCGTAGTTTAGGTCAATAGCATTTATAACTTCGAAGATGAGCCGGATCGGTAGGGGGGTTGGGGAGATACTCAAGTTATCGTCGAACAAAGATACCTAACTCGCTTCGCTCGTTCGGTCAATTAGTGCTCAAAAAGAGGGTGCGGGATCCCTGGTCAGGTCTAGGCAAAAGAATATATGTCTCGTTTTGCGTGTTTTGTTATACCAAAAACTGTCTAAGCTATTTGCTTTAAAAATCATTGTTTTGCTAATACTCCTTTTTGTAATGGTTGGGTAAAAAACTCTAAATAGGCAACCCTATCCCGAAGTATAATAAACACTCATGCTTGCTAAGCCTTAGCAAACGTCTTCGTGCCTTAACAAGCATGGAAAGCCGGCATAAGACACATAATTTGTTAAAGCCTTCATTTTCAGAAAACGGGCGATCTAGCAAAAACTACTTTTTACAATGGCAATATGTTAAACAAATAAGTTGATGGTATCATCTAATTAGCATCCACCGCTACTAGTTGCTATTTACTGTCAAAAACATATTTCGTATTCTCTAAGCAGTGAGTGGATTTGATAGCCACCGATACGCAATGTTTTCTACTGTTTTGACAGTAGTTTTCGTATCGATACTTTAAAATTGGTATTCTGTACGTAGTGGATGTTGAAAAGTTACCCTGTGGATTTACATTTTAATGTCAAAATCCACGTTTCTCATTAGTGGATATATCAAATCCTTCGGTTCGTAACTTTTCTACGATTTTGACAGGAGTTTTCGTATCGATACTTTCAAAATGGTATTCTAAGAATGTAAATTAAAACTTCAAATGACGTCATAAAAGTGATTTTCCATATACACTGCTCAAGACTAGTTTTAAGAGTCTGTTCACAACAAAAATTGCTCGTCTAGAGTTCTGTAGAAGCCGATCCGTAATCTAAAAAGCAGTTTTATTTCGTGACCGTGACAATTTTCTAATTCCTTAACGGAATAAAGTGATGAGAGAATACGAAAATGCTGTTTTACTAACATTAACAAAATTATAACCTATTTCCTTTTTTGCCACGGGACTCCTATTATGTAGTGACATATTAATTACAACTAGGAGTTCGCCACGAACTGAGACCTCACGACCCCCTATCTTCCCAATCCCCCTTCCGGCTCGGAACTCATAAATTCTATTGACCTAAACTACGCGCATGCCAAAATTCATGAAGAACGGAGGTACGATACCTACACAAGTTATCGTCGAACAAACATACAAAGTTACAAAGATACAAGCGCCAGGCCCGTCTACACTGGACCTCACTCGCTTCGCTCGTTCGGTCAATTATTCTTGAGTTAGTGTACCTAATCCTTTATCGTTATTTAGTGTTGTTACAGTTTATGAAATTCATTTCAGTGTGATTACTGATTACACAGAATAGTTGTCAATAGTACACACAAGTTATGTGTAACAAGTCAGAAAGAAGCTAAGTGCTCTAAGCTTGTGTAGTTTTCCAGTTTTGCTAAAAGAATTTGAAGTTGCGAAGACTTTAAATTAATTTTTATCATAACTTCTTTCATTTTTCAACTCTATTTTAGGCCCCCCAAACACATTATACACCTACAGTATCTTGAATTATAAATTAAAATGAGTAGGTAGGAGCAGCTGCCTGTTATTTCTCTTCATATGACATCAGCACACTTAAAACTAACCAAATTCTAGACAAACAGGATTTGTTTGTGTTATTTTACCATAAAATTTAAGTTTAAGTTATTGTGATGCATTTACAAAACCAAGTCTTTTAAAATAAAATAATCTTACTCAATATCTAAAAGTAATTGAAAATCATAATAATTATTGCTATTTTTTATTAACAAAATTTATCAATAAATAAAATTCTTATGTAGTAAAATGTGATTTTTTTTGTAAAGAAACAGAAAAAAATAAATCGAAAAGTTAAAAAGGGAATGTCACAGAGGATTACAAGTAGTTGAAAAGAATTAAAAACATAATAGAGAAGACTTCAGAATCTCCATTAAATCATATTCTCGTCACAAACATCTAACATAATACAATTCTAAAAATAGTCAAAATTATTTTCCCCATTGCTTATAAACAATTATTAATAGATGTATAAAACCATGTATAGTTTGTCTTTCACTGTAATGAAGTAAGTTACAGACAGAAACGCATGTCTCTGAGTTTTGGCGGGAACGCGGTGAGGAAATGCTAATTTTTCATTGTTGCGAAACCTAGTTCAAATGCGAGTAAATTGTTTAATTTCGGGGGCATACTAATCAATTTAGTTTCGTGAAGGTGTACAAGTGTAGCGAAAGTGAAAGTTGGTGAAAAACATGGACTTGTTGTTGTCTCCAAAACTCCGTGAACAATCTTTGTAAAAAAATGGCCCCCGTTTTGCAAAGATTCTCTCGACTTGACTATAGCGATGCATATAATTAATAATACTTGACACTGGCAAATGTCCAAATGTAAAAGCCATATTAATGAAGAAAAATCTATCTCTGTTAATAATTGTTTATAGGTAAAAAAGGCTTAAGGGGATGTTTATAAATGTAATATCACACTGCATCAACTGTGGGAGCTATTGTGATCAATGATCACACTACTAGCACATTGTTGGATGAATCTTTTACTGCCTCAGATAAAGTGACAGATTGCTGTATGTATGTACCACACCTGCAGTGATATATCACAGCACTTACAGCCCAATACAGAAACGCTACTCAAAATTAGTACTACTTAATGAATTCAATACTGTCGACTTTGATATTCTCCTTGTTAACCTTTGCTCCAATAACAAATCTCCCATGGTCATTGACTGGATTCGTTATTATTAGTTTGGTGGCCGGTAGATGGTGCGTTATAGGGAGACTTTCTCCTCTTGGTGCAATACATCTCAGCAGAAGTTGGGTGAGTTGGACGAGAGGTTATTTGAGATGGAATTAATTAATTAAAAGAGAAAAGGAGATAAGACTTAAGACACCGCCCTGAAGTACACTTCAGCTGTGGTATCATGTAATTAGCATCCACCGTTACTAGTGGCTAAGTTGCAGTACATTGCTGCTTTGACGTAACGTGGTTGTTACCGGTGATTACGTCAAACAGCTATGTACAATACAAAATATGATTTTTGACAGCAAATAGCAACTGACAGCAAATAGCAACTGACAGCGGTGGATGCTAATTGGATGATACCACAGCTGGGCAGTGTCCTACCTCCTATTCTCTTTTTATTAATTCAATCTCAAATAACCTCTTGCCGCCGTACCACCTATATGCAAACGATTTGCAAATCTACAGACAAGCATCATACGAGAGCATTTCCAGTGCTATTGATTAAAAAAATGATGATCTATGGAACATTTCTGACTAGAGCAGGTTTGGCTTCAGAGTAAATCCAAATAGAACTCAGTTCATAGTTCTGAGCAATTGATACCCAAGGGGGTATCAATTAAAATTGACCAAAAATTGCTACTTGTGTCATACTCCACCACGGAAATTTAGGAATAACATTAGACTGTGACATCTCGTGGAACCAGCAACAAGTGGACTATACTAGTAGAAAAATGTTCGCTACTTATCTCTACAGAGACTGAGTAACTTCTTACTTACTGCCACCAAGTAACTTGGTGCTAGCGAATCCTTGACTATACTGGCACCAGTAGTTTATCAATTAGGTATATTTTATGATCATTGTATATTCTTTATTTAAGGTAAACCTACCACACCCTTAATCATTCGTGTGATCCTCTCCATACCAAGGTTGCCTGGAAAAGACTGCTCTCAGCAGTAACACCGCCCATTGTATCACTTTAGATTTAAGTATCCTTATTAAGTATAATTGTATTTTTGGTGTCGACACAATAAATATAAAGCAGCTTTCGAACACCAAAAATCTCACACTAATTTTAAATTTAGACACCGCTGAAATATCGAAGTACCGCTCGAATTTTAGGTGGTGTTTCTGTATTCGGTTGTTAGGGGAGCATTTGTGGATGCGATACATTAAAGGAAAAATGCACTAAATGATTATCTACATGATATGAATTAGTTTGTTATAGCCTCAATATCATAAAGTAACAGTTTGCGTAAGTACCAATAACTAAAGATAAACTACACGACCAGAGGATAACATAATATGGTAACTCTAATTTACATAGAAGGCACAACACAATTTGAACTAATACATGTTACAATATTGTAACAACATTATGACTGACAATGACTTACAAGGGAATTGTATTCCTTATTATAAATTTACCTACATTTTTTCATAATTTATTTTTAATAGCTATTTAATACTAGTCAATTTCCACCTACACTATTGTTGGGCCTAAATAAGGTGCTTGGTCACAATGAAAACATTTTGGCACTTCTATTTCTTGTAGTTCCACAACATTTGTGCTTATTTCATTAGCTACTTCATAGTATTTACACCTTCTCGGACCGACTTCTTTGATTAAGGTATCGTAAGGTGGGGCTAAGATATCGAAGAAAGCTGCGGGTAAACTGAGCGCTTGAATCTCGTGATAGTTTGAGATTGTAGGGCTCAGGACACAAGTCTCTGAAGCTGCAGAACGTACTTCAGATACAGTGACTTCAGCAAAGAGTCTCCGACGTTTGTGTATGCCCTGAGCGATACGCGCCGCCTCAAACTTAGCTCTAGTTGCAAAATCAACAACTTTACCAACCTCCTTTAGTGGATATTCCGTGAAACTTCTGATGTTCACAGCGCCTGCTATAACCTTGAGAAACCCGTGCATTTGCGGATGATCGTGCATCGGCATCTGAAAACCCGGCTTCAAGACGAAGATACTCATGTTGATGTGTTCGTTCTGAAACACTTCGATGTAAGTGCACGGAGCTTTGTTAGGCGTCTTCCAGAACTCCGAACTCGTTATCCGATCGTCCAAACCGAGGTCTTTGGCTGTTACTTTATCCATAAGTTGTTTTAGTTTACTCATGTTGGTCTGGAAATCTTTTTTGAGCTTGTCATCGAACGTTCGCATCGCTTGCCGGTAAATAGTCACAATTGGTGGTAAGGTGGCCAGCCCCATTGATGATTTCGCTTCATTGCTGTGATCCATATGAATTTTATTAGCACTGGTACACAAGAATTTAGATTTTCTGAAAAAACTTGTAAATATTCTGGTGGATGATAACAAAGCGCAGGTGTCAATAAACGTCATTTTCATTTTTGTATGGAATGAGACATTCGGTATTGCTAGTTGTTTTAAAGCTATTTTCACCGAAATCACAAAACATCAAAGGGGCGGTCACTTACATAAGGGACGGAAAAAACAGTTTCGGAAATTTACATTTCGATGGTACAGCTATACCGTGACTATAGTACTTTTTTTAAATTTAGACTATATTCTAACGTTTTGGTTCCTATAATCCAGTAACTCTATAGAACAACGTACCTATACCTACCTAAAATAATTTTACACACCTACTGCTCTACAAAGTTACTTTATTTGACCAAAAAGGTCAACGTAAAGCGACTCTTTATTCCCTAGGTGCATAAAGTGCACATTATGCACCTAGGGCATAAAGTAATTTAAATTTGGAATTAAGGTTCTGGTAGCATACGGCCATTTCGAACTGGCCACCTAGACATAACACATAAAAAAAATAAAAACTGGGCAATTTTTTTCTATTTTCATGGACGGAAGGGTAAAGCAAAAAGTTTTGGTTAGTATAAAGCCCCAACTTTTTTTTTTCATCAGCTAAGGCCGATGTGTGGTTTCGTCATTTTGATGTAACATTGTTAAATTTAATTAATATAAAGCTGTTAATATATTTCATATACGTTGCATTATTCTATTTTTTTGTTGTTAGTTAAATACTTATTTTTGTAGCCCTTTTATTGTCTCACAGTAGATGTGTAAAGTAGAGTATTCACCTCGGTACTAAAGTCTGTCCTTTATCTTAGGCGCTTGAATCCCACGCTTCACTCAGGACTCTAGGTACATAACTCCTTCGCTTCGCTCAGGAGTTAAGTTTTTAACACCCTCTACATAAGACAGGACTTTAGTACCTCGGTGCATAAACTACTATTACACATCTACTGCTCTACGAAGTTACTTTATTTGACGAAAAAAGTAAACGTAAAGCGAGTCTTTATTCCCTAGGTGCAAAGAGCTCATTATACACCTAGGGCATAAAGTAATTTAAATTTGGAACTAAGGTTCCTGTAGCATACGGCCATTTCAAACTGACAACCTAGACAAAACACAAAAAATAAAAAGTGGGCTATTTTCTTTTATTTTTATTTCGACGGAAGGGTAAGGCAAAAATTTTAGTTAATATAAAGCCCCAACTTTTTTTCATCAGCTAAGGCCTGAGGCTAAGGCTAATTTAATTAATACAGAGCTGTAAATATATTTCATACACGTTGCAATAATGTACCTATTGTTTTGCTGTTAGTTAAATGCTCATTTTTGTTGCTCTTTTGTTGTCTCGCTGTAGAGGTGTGTAAAGTAGAGTATTCACTTCGGTAATATAGCATGACTTTATCTTGAGCGCTTGAATCCCACGCTTCACTCAGGACTCTAGGCACATAACTCCTCCGGAGTCCTTCATACATTTTGGATTCAACATGACGCCCGCTATATAAGATAGGGCTTTAGTACCTATCTCGGTGCATAAACTACGATAACAGATATAAATTACTCGAAAGAAATTTAAAACACCTTAAACAAAGTAAAAGACTAGCTAAATAAAGAAGGATTTCAGATAAACCTTAGTAAACTAAAATCGTCCAATTCATATATGCCTGCTATAATGCTGCTTATAGATCTCCTCCTCTCAACTTAAATATAACAAGCAATAGCGTAAAAATTGATGAACAGCATGAGTCCAATTCCCTTCGTGTTAAATAATAGATACACACCTTATTTGGAAATTCCACATTAGAAAAGTAAATAGCAAATTAGCAAAGTAGGTCATGCCCGGTCATGCCGGTCATGCCGGTTATGCCCGTTCGATTCTTTCTAAAATTGCATCTAAGAAAATTGCCATCAATACGTGTTATAATATAAAATGTCTATCCCCAACTTTGCTATGGGGTCATTTTTTTGGGTAAGTAACTCAGTCGACGTAAAATCTGCCATTGTTATGCAGAAAAAATGCATTCGTTCCATATTTCATCTCTAAAGTACCAACTGATTCATTGCGATTATCAAAAACTACAACATTCATACTGTTTAGCATATTTATATATCCTTGAACTTTGTGTATTTGTCAAAAACAACTACAGCTACTTTTTTGCCCATAACCCATGTTTAAGAAGTAAATACAATGCGCTATTTCATAAGAGTGCCTACTTTACTGCAATAAAAGTGTATAATTCATTACCTATACTTACTGAATTCAAATTTTAGAAAATGTAAACATATTTAAATTTAGTAGCTTGTATCTATCGGCTTGTAGCAAACAGTTTTTATTCACTCAAAGAGTAGTATGAAGGAACAGACACGATTATTAATTCTTCTTCTTCTTCTTTTCGTGTAGTGGTGTGACACACCTAGTGTTAGAGATTTCAGGTCGCCCTAAGGCCTCTAACTTGACCTAACGACTGCTATCATAGATAACAACCGGGACCAACTGCTTAACGTGCCTTTCGAAGCACGGAGGAGCTCGAGAATATGATTTTTTGTCACACAAATTTTCAGTCACCCATCCAAGTAAGGACCGCGCCAAGCGTTGCTTAACCCACACGACCATTTAAGATCGGCTGGTGCAGCTAGGCCAATGAGCTCCTAGAATTCGTTAGGTATTTATTATTAGGTCTCAGCTCGATTATTAATTAGGTAGTAAATTGTATCAGTTTTCAAATTACTATACCTAGACTAATGTACCTACCTAATTTAAATTGTTGTATGCCGGTAATGGGCGAGTGATTGTATCCAAAATATTTTATGCATGTTAACTTAGGATCATTATTTGTGTACATCACTTAAACAATAAAAAATATTGATTCTTGATATGCGTTAAATCCGGTAGATCTGAGTTCTTGAATGCATATGAATATTGTATAATCCAAGTTTTTGAATTCAAAAGCCAACCACAACCTTGTCAAAAAATCTAAAAAAACTCAAATTTTGTTTGCGATTATAATCGACTATGTAACACAAGGGCTCAATCCCAAAATGATGTTTAGTTAGAGACGCAGCCCCACATCACCTCTTGCGGATGATTTCTTGCGGTTAAATTACGGATTGTGTCACGACTGCGTCACGACGAGTGTGCTTATTGTGGTCCCTTATTGTGTTTCCTTATTGTGGTCAGTTTCCATACTGCTCCCTTTATGTACTGTGGTATAATATTCATGAAGTAGGTGAACCTCCTCAAAAAGTTACAATTTTGTTCTATTTATTTTTTATTGCAATACTGTTCAAACTTGCAAATAACTAGTGCCATCTAACATTGAGTAGTTAAACTAAACTTTCCGATTTATATGCCATCTAACGGTCTTACAGAATAACTAAAGTGCTTTTTATCTCCAGTGTACACACTTTAAATTGTAGCAATTTTTTTTTGTATTTTTTCTGTTCGATAGATGGCACTCAAATTAAATTAATTATTAAGATAGTACTCACACTAGGTGATCTAGTATCTCATCCACATCATTGACCATAGGTAGGCAAAATAGATTTGGCAATATTTTCTTGTTATTACATGCTTTTTACAAGCTTTTATTTACTTTCACCTGTCCCGTTTTTTTATTATTATTATTTTTTAGATTTTTAGATTAAATCTCGCAAGTTAAATTTGTCCCACTTCCCGATTATCGTTTGAAAAGCTGAAATTTTGCATACATGTCATGTGTAAGTCGCATAACAATGCAATATTATTGACATGGAGCTGATCTGATGATGGAGCTGGAAGGTGGCCATAGGTACTCACTAATTAAACGACATAACTCATAGTCTTGAAGAGTAAGTACCTACTTTTGTTGGTGATCGATTGTCACCTATGTTTGTGAGGTTTTTCAACGTGTTTTTTGAGAATTTATTTTTAGTACATTTAGTTCGGTAGAAGCGTCATCTAATCTTACTTCTTCTTATTATCTTACTTTTGTTTGTATGTAAGTATGTATGTGAGGTTGTTACCCTTTCACACAAAAACTACTGAACCGATTGCGATGAAACTTGGAATATAGGTAGCTGGGGACCTGGATTACTTATTGGCTACTTTTATCCCGATATTCCCGCGGGAAAGTAGGTGAAACCGCGGGACGCAGCTAGGATCTACATAATAAAGTATCTATAGGAAACAATTAGGTACTTACATAGGTCGGTCGGTGTAGCCTCTGTGGAAGTTTGAACAGTACTGGTTTGTCTATATATTCTTTAGGTAGTAATGCTACAGCTTAGACCACTTTTTCACTTACTATCGAGTAATAGGCATCACTCACTTATTGTAATAGGTACTTCGCAAAGCTGATAATTCTACTAATATTCTACAAGCTGAAAGTATGTAGGTTTTGTTACTCAAGCACGTAAAGTCGTAAACCCGCTGAACCGATTACCATGAAACTCAGTACGTAGGTAGCTAAAGACCTGGAATAACAAATAGGCTACGTTTTATCCTGATTTCCTGGGAAAGTAAAGGCCAACTTGCAGTAACGAGTAAAATGTTACTCGGTACCTACTCGGCTTTACCGCATAAACTGAACCCGTAGTGTGAATTTTTTGGTAAAAAAAAAAGGCGAACGTGATGGTTAAGTTAACGCGTATTTTGTATGAAAACTGGTAACTTCGATATCGTCCGCTAGGGCGGAATACCACTGCGCAAAAGAATATAGGTGGTGGTGGTTCAAACCAAAGCGTTAATTTGCATGCATTTGAAGGCGACGGCGACGTCTCGTCGACTTATAAATAAGAGGTCATGATAGGGCGGAATATCTTAGTACACTTCGTTTTTTAATTCTAGATCAAGATTTGACACTAGTATCTAATGAAAAAATGTAAAATGTAAGTGCAAATGTAAAAAAAAAACTAGTTATAGGTAGATAATCCGCGCTACCATGCTCGTTTGTCGTTGCTATGTCGTCCTTTTGTCGTTCAAAAAAATAAAGTAATTTTTAAATAAAAAATACCCCGACTACTTTTAAAAACCACAGACAATTAAAAAAAATAATTATTTTTTAAAGTGTGTTTCTTTTTTTTTTAAATTATTTGATGTGTTTTTCAATTTTATTTTTTTAGCTGAACGACAACGCGACGACTTATAAGACATCATGGTAGGGCCCAATATATTGTATATTGTGTACACTGCAAACAAAAAAAACGTTCTTAAAAACAAATTAAATCACGTGAAGATTTAATGTGTGGTCTCTGGCATCGGCCACTGCGTGTGGTGCTATAACGACACTTAAACAAATACACCTTGATTGCAGTTTACTGGGATTTTATTGAGTTTACCGCTGAGTCTGGGTTTTATCGAGTGAACTTATTACCCAACTATAAACATAGATAAATTCGTCAATACAAATAGATCAGTTTGTTTCACAGTTAAAACATTATTATTCATGTTTTATTGTATTCTGTTCTGTATGGGGAAAATCTTCATTAAAATCTTTGATTAGAAGGTAACCTATCAACCGAGCTAGTTTCACAGTGCTTGCTTGTTTTTGTTGAAGAAAAATAGCATTGGGTTAGGTTTTTCGTAAATATATTAGTTTATCTACGTAGAAAGGTTCGTACTTATTGGTTGTTTGTTACTATTAGATAGTCAGACAGCAGTTTTTAACAATCAAGTTCAAATTTTATTATGCCTTTTTTAACGCGTGCGGTGTAGTGTAGGTAATTTACCGACAAAATTGACTTTGGAACTAATGAAGTTCGGCCGTCGCCGACGAGTTTGAAATGCTTCATTGTCAAGCAACTTTCTAGTCTCTTACATTAGACCCCACAATCATTAAGAAACGTGGAGTAGGGTCTTTCTTTTTCTTTTCTTTTTCTTAGTTATGGCTTCTGTCAGCAATAAAAAACAATTTAGCCAAATTTTCGTACAAATAGGGAACTACTACTATTATAATTATACTGTCTTGGTGTAGTGAGAATATGCTTTGTCTTTTGTCCGTGACACAACTTTCAAAGTTGACAGACAGAGACAATAACAGAAAAGTGAAAAACAAGATACTTCTAGTAGCTTTAGGAATGGTGGATGCAGTCGGGTGGGACTCCAAATAACATAAAGATGGTATGCCTAATTATATAACACTAAGTATTTGGTTTATTAAACTTATTCACCTTTTATTTGGAGTCCCACCCGACTGCATCCACCATTCCTAAAGCTACTAGAAGTATCTTGTTTTTCACTTTTCTGTTAAAAGTGCAGTCGTGTTTTTTATTTTTTAAATATTTTTTTTATTTATCGCTTTTTAGTTTTTAGAGATCAGATTTAAATACACCAGAAGAAATTCATTAATTCTAGATGTATTATACTCCAGTGGCGAGGACGTGCATTGCTTGTTTTTGCTTACTTAGGGTGATAAGTACAAGAGCTGGCGGTTTCCTATTCAGCGCGGGAACGCCGCCAGCATCTTGGGCGCAATGCCTCGGGTTGTTGTTGCTGACAACTTTTTTTAGCTTTCTTACAGCCGAATACAGAAACGTCATTTAAAATTTAGGAGGTTCTTAAATTATTGAGCAGTTTCTAAATTTAAAATTAGTATGGCAATTTTGGAGTTTGAGAGCTGCTTCTTTGTTTAATTAATTCTCAAATGTTGAGTAGCGTTTCAGTATTCGGCCGTTAGGCTATTACTTAGGTTTTTTTTCTTTGAAAAACAAAGTGGTTATTTATGTTCACAGACTAGTAAGAAGATACTAAAGTATTTTATGTCATCTCTGCCAATTCCTTCAAACTCGGCGTCAACTGCAAATCCATAGATGAGATATTTATATACGAGTGAAATCGAAAAGTTTTTAATTAACATTCCGTTGTTCTTGCGAAAATTACCTGCGTAATCATAAATGTAGTAGCAACATAACTTTCGAAGATTAACTATTAGAATGACTATTAGAATACATTATTCACACGCGGATTGTTTTTGCATGCGAATATTGAATTTTTGTGCGAAAATTCAAAAATCCCAATCCAGAGATAGGTAGTGCTAAGCCATAAAATGAAGTAAGTAAAAATAATATATTATGAACGTCATTAAAGACAAGACAACCGAGCCGAAGGCAAGTGACATATGAATGAAGACAACCTACTTAAACGACTTCCGATAATTTTATAATTAATTATTTTAAAACTTAATTGTAAAACTTTACAAGCAATACTTTTCAAATGTAAATTTACGAAAGAATAAAACATATCGTTTGAGTGAACAATGTTACGCGTTTTCTCTGTTTTTTATTGTCTTTACAAATCTTGGTTAATAGCGTTTTACTTAATTATTTTTATTTATTTATTATTTTAATGTACCCTATGTCACTCACGCGGTCATGACGAATCTAACGACGTATCGTTTATCTAAATCGGCCCAGCCGTTTAGGCCCTACGACGGCTCAAAAATAGGTCACATACATACATACACTCACGGCAAAAACATAACACTTCCTTTGGCAGTCGTGTAAAAAGCAGAAAAACTACAAATTCAAATCAATATAATTCTTAGAAATACATTTTATAAATACATAATTTTGAGATTCCCTTAAAGTTTTTTTTTTCTGCGGGCGACTCACCGATCTATCTCGACTGTCCAATCCATCTCGGATGACAGAAGCAACGTTAACCAGCCACTGCAGTAGCAAGATGAACTGAAGAGGTGTTCCCGGAAGCCCACCCAGAAAGGCAACTGACAAACAACGACGGACACTCCGCAGTCGCTGCACGATCGACCTCATTCTTTATGTTGAGACTAACTGACCGTAGACTCCTTTTCACGAAAGAAGTCCCGTGGTAATAAACAGAACTAAAGTTAGTTCTTCAAAATGTCCTTCCTATGTATTTTTATAGCTAGGTTACCTATATCATTTTGATTCAAACACGAATTTCATTATTTCATTTAAAAAAAAAGTTTTTTTTTCAATAGCGACTATTTCTTAAAATGTGTTACGAAATTCCGACCGGAATTCGGTCCTGACCGTTACCAAAAAAGGTGACAGTATGCAACACTTTTTATTGTCGCTTTTCTGGCTTCAATTTTATTACTTTGTTTTATAGATCTCTCAACCTCATTAAGAACTAATCAACTCTATACTTCTATCATATCATAAGAATGTTACTTATTTGCAACGTATATGCATGAGACATCGCATGACCGTTACCGTCCTGACGGCAGCTATTTTGGAGCAAATGCCTATCTTTCAATTTCACGTCTCTTGGACCAGCAGTTTGGGCTGGTACGTTGATATTATAGTTCACAGGCCGTATGCCCATAATGAAACTAAAACTTCATTCCATTTTCAATCTCAAATGTGGCGGTTGTCAAATAACATTTGGCATTTCTCCAACGAAAAAATTATCGTTAAAATTAATGACAATGTTTTTTGACAACCGTCAAAGAAGATCGGCGTTTTTCCTCAGAGCACAGACCTAGGGGGTAGAGGTACAATAATGTAATTATATAGGCATTCCTAAAACACAAGATATGGACTATTCAACTGATTTACGTGATCTAAAGCCACGGTGTTAGTATTTTCGTTTATTTTCCCTAAATTAAAATATATTGTATGTTAAAGTTTCACGGTCAGGAGCACCAAACCTAAAAATGGCTGCTCAATTTCTCCTTACTTAGGAGAATAGTGTAGTGCTCCTAACTGTGAAACTTTAACATACAATATCTTTTTAATTTAGCGGCAATAAAACGAAAATCCTAACACAGTGGCTTTAGGTCACGTTAATCTATTGAATAATTAATATTACTTCTTTTAAGAATGAAACAATTTCGTATTAAAAGTTGTTTGAAGTGCCAAATTTGGTATCTTTTGAACTTAGCTGGTCCATTTTGAACGGTCTTCTTTGAAAATGAAAGAAAATTGACTGCGTTGACATTGAAATGACGGTGAAATGATTTTTTTGTTAATTAAAAACGGGATTACGAGCTCTGATCTCAAATAGATTATGATGTCAATAAATATGTGCTTAGGTAGAATATTCGTAGATTGATAGTGTTTCGAAACAGCTGTTATGTATGTATGAGTCAAGTCCCGATTTCCGAAAATAATTATTTTCGTTCTACTGAACGTCAATTAGCTAAACAAGAAGATAGGGTTACTAAATGACTGGAGAGTGAACAATATTCAACGATAGTGAATAAACGAACCAACAGCCTTTATATTTATAATTTAAGGTATATTTTGAAGAAACTGATTAGGTAGGTAGATCTTATAGGTCCATGGTTATAATGTGATATTATAACAATAAATAATATAGTATGTAACGTAACATCAGATTTATTTTAAATAAATTATAGGATTATACTTAGGTAATTAAATTTGTGCGTAATAAATATAAATCAAAACACAGGAAAGTTTTGATACGATTCATATTAGGTGATACGTTAATTTTCTGTACATACATTTTTACAACAATGTGAATGACAAATTATATCTCAGTCTATCCGTAAGTCACAGGTCTGTAAAGATCTCGAACCGTCGCTCGCGCTGAAAAATTGAGCTTTATTTAAGCCGTTTCTTAGTAATTTCTTCTACGGTTTTCGCGATTTTGCATAATAATAGTAGTTTATGCACCGAGGTACTAAAGCCCTGTCTTATATAGCGGGGGTCATATTGAATCCAAAGCGTACGAAGGACTCTAGAGAATTAACTCCCGAGCGCAGCGAGGGTGTTAAAAACTCAACTCCTGAGCGAAGCCAAGGAGATATGTACCTAGAGTCCTGAGTGAAGCGTGGGCTACCAGGAAAAAAAAGAAGAGAAAATAAGACTTTAGGTACTAGACAACGAGTATACGACATATTGTACTTTTTTTTGTAAATACATACATATTATACATAGAAAAACAAAATAAAACTCATTTTCCGGTTGTTGCGTTATTTTTATTAACAGCATCGTTGCAATACCGTAGGTACGTTTCAGTGTCTTTGCAGACCTTCCTTCAGTCTACCCTGAAGAAGGCGCATTTAATACCGCATTATCACTTACATTGCCATCTGTTGAAAGGTAAGGCATTTATGTTAAGCTATAAAAGTTACCGTATTTACTCAGAAATTTCTGAATCTTCAACCTTCTATTTTTCACCTGTATTGAATAAAACTACAAGAGCGAGATAAAGCATTCTTGAACTATGTTTCTCCTCGTTACGTTCCATTCGTGAAACACATCATCATCAGCGTGTTGCAGTCCACTGTTGGACATAGGCCTCTCCAATTGCACGCCACCTAGATCTATTTTCGGCTTCTCGCATCCAGTTTGTGCTGTCTTGCGCAAATCGTCGCTCCAACGTGCCTGAGGACGTCCTACACTAAGTTTGCCGAGACGCGGTCTCCACTCTAGAACACTTTTACCCCTACGGTTGTCGGTTCTATGGCTAATATGGCCAGCCCACTGCCACTTCAGCTTGCTAATCCGGCGAGCTATCTCGATGACTTGGTTTTCTGACGGATCACCTCATTTTTGATGCGATCCCTCAGAAAACGCCGAGCATAACTTTCCATAGCCCGCTGAGCGACTTTGAATTCGTAAAACACAGGAACATAATACGTATACGGAAATAAGTACCTATCTACCTTCTCGTAGGTATATACATAAACAATTTATCATCATTAAAAAACACGTTTCATTGATAAAACAAACGGAGTTTTCATAAACACACCCTCTTAGTATCAATTCTGGAAATTCTTACACAGTTCGTCTGCGATATTTCAACACGTTTGACGGTTTATTACGTTTTATTAGTTTACAACGTGTAATTAACTAGTTTCCGAGAATGTGCACGTGACTATGGACTATTAATTTTGTTTAAGGAACGGCTTTGCTACGCGATCTAGATAGGCCATACATACAAAAATAAATTGATTTTTGTTTAATTCACATGATTTGTTAACAAAGTTACAATTTAACGTATATTTTTTTATTATTGATAGGTAAGCGTTTGACCATTATCTCAATTGATGGAAAGCGACGATGTGTTCTAAGATGTTGCACGCTTACCTAGGAGATACCTGTTCACTCGTGACTTGAAGACCCCCAAGTTGTAGACATCCGGTAAGACATACTCAGGCAACTGATTCCATTCCCTCGCAGTACGAATAAGGAATGACGATGTGAAACGCTTGGTTCGGGTGAGACGGGTATTTCTACCATGACCCGGTGCCGCTTATTCTTATTGAGTATTATTATTTATTCTCATACCTCATCTTTAAACCGTGTTACAATGGTCTTGGTCCATTGGTTGGCCAAGACCATTGAAAAATAATGGCGAATAAAATATTTATTCCATTCCACATTCATAAGATTCTTTAGTTTTTAGAGAATCAGGGCCCTGATAAAAAATGTAGAAGTGAACTAAATATAACTTTAATAATTTATTTTACACACCTACTGCTCTACAAAGTTACTTTATTTGACCAAAAAGGTCAACGTAAAGCGACTCTTTATTCCCTAGGTGCATAAAGTGCCCATTATGCACCTAGGGCATAAAGTAATTTAAATTTGGAACTAAGGTTCTGGTAGCATACGACCATTTCGAACTGGCCACCTAGACATAACACACTAAAAAAATAAAAACTGGCCTAATTTTTTCTATTTTCACGGACGAAAGGGTAAAGCAAAAAGTTTTGGTTAGTATAAAGCCCCAACTTTTTTTTTTCATCAGCTAAGGCCGATGTGTGGTTTCGTCATTTTGATATAACATTGTTAAATTTAATTAATATAGAGCTGTCAATATATTCAATACACGTTGCATTAATCTATTTTTTGTTGTTAGTTAAATGCTTATTTTTGTAGCCCTTTTATTGTCTCGCAGTAGATGTGTAAAGTAGAGTATTCACCTCGGTACTAAAGCCTGTCTTTATCTTGGGCGCTTGAATCCCACGCTTCACTCAGGACTCTAGGTACATAACTCCTTCGCTTCGCTCAGGAGTTAAGTTTTAACACCCTCGCTGCGCTCGGGAGTTAACCCTCTAGAGTCCTTCGTACGCTTTGGATTCAATATGACGCCCGCTATATAAGACAGGACTTTAGTACCTCGGTGCATAAACTACTATTACACACCTACTGCTCTACAAAGTTACTTTATTTGACCCAAAAAGGTCAACGTAAAGCGACTCTTTATTCCCTAGGTGCATAAAGTGCACATTATGCACCTAGGGCATAAAGTAATTTAAATTAGGAACTAAGGTTCTGGTAGCATACGGCCATTTCGAACTGGCCACCTAGACATAACACATAAAAAAAATAAAAACTGGACAAATTTTTTCTATTTTCATGGACGGAAGGGTAAAGCAAAAAGTTTTGGTTAGTATAAAGCCCCAACTTTTTTTTTTCATCAGCTAAGGCCGATGTGTGGTTTCGTCATTTTGATGTAACATTGTTAAATTTAATTAATATAAAGCTGTCAATATATTTCATATACGTTGCATTATTCTATTTTTTTGTTGTTAGTTAAATACTTATTTTTGTAGCCCTTTTATTGTCTCGCAGTAGATGTGTAAAGTAGAGTATTCACCTCGGTACTAAAGTCTGTCTTTATCTTGGGCGCTTGAATCCCACGCTTCACTCAGGACTCTAGGTACATAGCTCCTTCGCTTCGCTCAGGAGTTAAGTTTTTGACACCCTCGCTGCGCTCGGGAGTTAACCCTCTAGAGTCCTTCGTACGCTTTGGATTCAATATGACGCCCGCTATATAAGACAGGACTTTAGTACCTCGGTGCATAAACTACTATTTTATTGCTCAAGGCATTTTCTACTAGAACTTTTTGAAAGAAATATGAAAAGTGTTTATTCATATTACATACCTACTTAGTTTAACATTTTTATGTTCGTTTCAGTAAAGCGGCACCTTAAGTTTTTTGTCGTCAAAACTAAGACAATGTTTACATTACTGGCCTCTGGTTTAAAGGGCGGGTTACTTTTAATAGACGTTTAAGATCGTTTTAAACGATAACTGTGATTTTTTACCTTGTATAATATATCGGACCACGTGTTTGGTAACTTAAGACTTTGGGACTGAGCTCTGGGATAGACAATACTGCCGATAAAGTGAGTTTAACTACTCGGGTAAAGAATTCAGACATAGGTCTCTCATTATAAGAGGTGCAGTATTTTAAACTCGGCTTAGATGATCGAGCTTCATCAGTTCCGAAGTCAAATTGTTCGGGAAAATATTCACACCTTTAAAAAGTCAAAATTAACAAAATTTGAACTTTGCTGTTGGATTACCCACTATCTACGAGTATGATATTGATAATCCAATTGTAGGTACCTATACTAATTGGTTTGTTTTCCCAATAATAACTGTATTTGCGTACCCCTACCTGTCCTGTACCTGTCTACAGTAGTTTTTGATTTTCTCTTGTCTTAACACCCTACCTTTCATCTTTCTTTCGTTTCTGGTCCATCCAAAGGTTGCCTGGAAGAGATCGCTTTATGCGATAAGGCCGCCCATTGTGAAACCTAATTTTTAAGTATTTTCTTTCTCTTATTGTATTTATTTCATTGTGGTGTGTTGCAATAAAGAATTAATCAATCAATCAATCAATCCTCTAGCCACCATATGACATGCCTAGTAAATATTACTAAAAACTAAATTATTAAAAACTATTTCGTAACTTTGTTTTTATTGCTCAAGGCATATTTACTAGAAATATTTTAGAGGAAAAGTTCATCTTCAAAAATTCACTTGCGTAGAAACTATAAAAAGCACTAGTAAAAACTATTTGATCATAATCGTGTAGGAAAACTAGTAAGCAAATGAAAAGCCCATCTATTCCAATTCGCTTTCGTTTGGAACGTTAGGTACTCGTGGCTACCTCTGGAACAAACCTCCCAATTGTTTTCATTAGCACCTCATATAGATATTATAGATATAAGTATGTATGTATAATTAAATTATATACCAATATGAACAATTCACTTCGAAAATCGAGCATTTTTTAAGAATCTACAGGTATCTCCAGAAAGTTGCGTCGATAGCCCGGCTTGCCACCCACTAGCTATCAAATCCCATCTCGGTGCTCCAACCTACATACCAACTTTAAAGGAAAGGCAAATCTCAAAAAGAATCCACCACATTTCCAGGCCAATAGGTACCTATTGTTCGGATTACAAAGCGAGCATGTAATTACAACAACAGCTACTTGTTTCACGCTCATAACCGTGTTAGTGGCCAGCGTGATCAAACAGTTAGATGTAGTTGTCTTTGACTGCCTCTGGATTCAAGCCAGCGCTTTGATTCTTTGTTCCCATAGATATAGGCTGGTGGAGAGTTGGAAATTGTAATATTATTCAAATCCAGAGTGAATAGGTACCTTCTAGGTAAGCATGCTTCTTCGTCGACCTCATCCTCGCTTCCCATCAGGTGAGATGAGGTCAAATGCTAGCCTATTACGTATTAAAAAAAAAGACTCCCAGAATGTTGATCCGGGATTGAGTAAAGATGCTTGGTTCGAATTCCGTTCTGCGTCCGCCATGTATTTTATGTTTTCTTTTAAGAATATATCAATTGTGTAAATGTGTTAAATGAGTTGCTACACTCTGCGTTAACTCCTTCGGGTCCCAACTGTTACTAACTTATTGTAATGAAAATTATTGTAGGTTTAGTTACAGACCTCGATTCGGTAAGGACATAGCATGCGGAATGCCGGCGTACTGCAGGCGACGTGCAGACGATGTGCGTTAATTCTTATTCAGTAATTGTTATTTTACTTAATTACTACTTAATTAGTTGAGTAGCCTTCAAAATTAAGGGTTACTTAATTATTTAAAGAGCTACCCTTGTTAATCTGCGCCAATTGTGAGGGCGAGTCCTGGATTCCTAAGATACAAGCCTTGGCTTAGTTTAGGCTCCAGTTCTCCCACAAATAAATTATTTAAGTTCAATTTACCTAACATTGTAATTAGTGTTAGATAGTGGTTTTTCTTTGTTGTATTTCTTTTTTATTTTGTTTGTGGAAGAAATAAATGAAATTTATTATTATAATCAGCCAATCAGTATTTAAAGTAGTTATAGAATAGCTATTATTTTTACTCCTGCAACAAATCGACTTTTGCAATGCTCATGCATCCCGACTGCTTGTCGCATGCTATGTTTTTACAGAATCGGCCCACTGGAATAACACTTATATTTGTTGAATTTGTAGGTACTTACCGTTATTCCGGGTGATGACGCGACCTTTGAAATATACAAAATTGCTATCTTCTTTTTTAAAACCCGTGCCCTGTCTACTAGAGTAACGTACTTACAAATACAGAAGCGTGATTTAGGTGTTCTTAGTATTATGTGTGGGACTGAGCGGTCGGCGCGGCGCGGCGTGAGCGGTTAATGCGTTGGGAGTAACACAAACAATGGCGCTGCGTGTCGGTCGCTCGGCGGAAACGACGCGTCTTTCAAACTAACTAACTAACCTATAATGATTGCTTTTGTAGTGTCTACTTTAGGGCTAAGCCGGTGTTACACTCGGTGGATCACTTCTTCAAAATATACGTCGGACGGTGTACCTCTTAACATCTTCTTCTTTTTAACTGAAGGTGGGCTATCATTAGGGCGATCTTAACTCGGGAGACAGCTGCGCATGATCTTATTTACTTTCTTATCGGTTGTGAACCGATTAGGGCCAATTTGTAAATTAGCCAGTGTCAATTATTATTATTATAATAATATATGCAAGCTATTTGCATCGAAACAGTCAAGTCGTCATAGTTAAAGTCAAGTCTAGGGAATCACAAGGGAATACATAGGGAATTGAATTGAATTGAATTGAATTGAATTGAATTGAATTGAATTGAATTGAATTGAAAATGAAAATTTTGCACCACATCTCCTTAACGCGTTCACGCCAAAACTACGCGCATGATCTTGTACTCAAGATAAACCACGTTCGCAGAAATTTAAGCCATAGGTGCGCCGTCTACCAGATGGTCTCTTTTCCTGGATATTCCCCTGAATTATAAGCTGGAGCAGGTCGTATTTATCATTGCTCATTATAATACCCAAATTCTTAACTGTAGGTAGTTTGCGTTTTGCATATTACTCGGGTGAATTGTTTAAGTGCGAGAAGTTGGTACGTCGGCAACTTCTTTCTGCTAAAATAAAGGTGCAACCAACGAACTCGAATATATGGAAGTAGCAATCTTTTGAAAAAAGTTCTACGCAAACGGTGGTTGCGGGACCTAGAACGATGATTCGACCGCCAGTCTGTCACTAAAGATCGTCCGGCAGTGGTCGAATCCAAGGTCGATCATACGTAATACTGTACGGAGCATATCAGTGTGTGCATCTGCTGCTGTGTGACCGTAGAACATGTTTCTTTTTTTGAATTTAATAGAGAAGTTAGATCTCCATTTTATACATTCCTCGTAGGGTGCAACTATGTACTGAATATACTGTCTATATTCTGTGCCACTTAATTGTCAGCGAATCGAAGTGGGTCTTGATAGACCCATGTCAGGTCTTAAAAGTAGGCAAGTAAGTAGATTTAAAAGAGAAAATAGCGAAAGTGAGTATAGTATTAGATAAGTTACATTAGTGTTTAATTAAGCACCAGCTGCGACCCGCGGTTTCACACGCAGAAGTGAAAACGCGTTGTCACAGGCGCGGGCGGCCGAGCGGTTCTCGAGCGGTTGCACTATTTCGTTCATTACTCGGTTTCTACTAATTGGATTTCGATGCAAAGTATACCACGACCTTCTTCGAAAATAAAACTATCCAATATTGAAAAACAAGTTTTAAATCTGATAGTTAGTTTTTAATTGTATAAGGAACCGACAGATAAACAGACAGACATGAATTTTAAAAATTACCTATATCATTTTGTTCTACTACTTTTTCTAAGCCCTCTAGACCACTTATTTTTTAATTTACTTCCAATTACAGACTTTTTGTCCTCTCTTCCTTCATTATAAGTATAGATTAGGGATATTTTCTTCGTCAAGATTTTACAGGCAAAATAATGCGTTGCCGAAAATTAGGAATAATAATTTATTTAGGACAGTTTCGTATCTCATAAAACCATCCATTTCTTTGGCTTTAGAGTAAAATTTCCGGTAGTATTTAAACTGAGTGGTCAAAACACTAGACCGTATAATATTACTAATAGATTTCTCATTTAAATTTAGCAAACATAAAAATAAGAAACGTCTTGAAATAATCAGCGGCTTAATTATGTACTTTAGGAAAAAACCAGGTAGCTCCACTGTAGGGTCCACTCAATTTTTCTAAAACTAATAAAATGAAATAAATAAAGCACGACATTCCACACAGCTCAATCTATAGCCCCAAACTAAGCACTAGGCTTTTAATATGGAAACTAGACAACGTATATACTACTTAGGTATACTTTTTGTTTTGTAAATACATATTTTATACGTATGTTACATAGAAACACACCCAGACTAGACACATTATACCTATATTTATTTTCAAGCATAAATACTTGCACCCAGCGAGATCGTAACCCGCAACCTTCCGCATTGCGGTCGGGCATTCGCCTGACACGCTACAGAGGAAAATCCAACGAGGTTGGGGCAATATTGAGTCGATTCACTTATAGAATAGATACGTAGAAAGAAACATTTTTTGCAAAAAAAAAACACGGCACACTAAGTACATAATAAAATAAAACTACAGTTTTACAAATTAGGTTTTGCCTTGGCTAAGTGAACAAGCCGTGAAAAATAAGTTTCTCTTTTCCTTATCCAATAATCGTTTTAATGGTAATGTTATGGAAGTTATTCGTATAGAAATGTAGCAGTAAAACATTGATTATAAATAAATGTGGTAAACCGAAACACCACTAAGCGGGCGGGTAAACTGTTAATATTACCTACCTAGTAATAAAATACACAGAACCGTCCATCATTCCATCGTTTAGTTTATGCAAATCATCCTATTCTAGCATTCCTACTAATATGTATAATCAGCCTAATTTACATTACGAAACTATCCCCTTTTACAGAAACTTAGACCAAAAATGTAAACGTAGAACTGTCAATTATCTAGGGAATAAGTAAACAAAAAGCCGTCACTTTCAATCAAATATATGAGTTTTTTTTGTTTATCTTTTTGATCTTTTTGATTCTTATTGAGTATTATTATTTATTCTCATACCTCATCTTTAAACCGTGTTACAATGGTCTTGGTAGGTTGGCCAAGACCATTGAAAAATAATGGCGAATAAAATATTTATTCCATTCCACATTCATAAGATTCTTTAGTTTTTAGAGAATCAGGGCCCTGATAAAAAATGTAGAAGTGAACTAAATATAACTTTAATAATTTATTTTTTATTGCTCAAGGCATTTTCTACTAGAACTTTTTGAAAGAAATATGAAAAGTGTTTATTCATATTACATACCTACTTAGTTTAACATTTTTATGTTCGTTTCAGTAAAGCGGCACCTTAAGTTTTTTGTCGTCAAAACTAAGACAATGTTTACATTACTGGCCTCTGGTTTAAAGGGCGGGTTACTTTTAATAGACGTTTAAGATCGTTTTAAACGATAACTGTGATTTTTTACCTTGTTTAATATATCGGACCACGTGTTTGGTAACTTAAGACTTTGGGACTGAGCTCTGGGATAGACAATACTGCCGATAAAGTGAGTTTAACTACTCGGGTCAGAGATATGTAAAAACTTCTAGATACGTAATAGGGCAAATTTCTTGGCTACACAAATGCAAGCTATCTAGCCAGAGAAGTCTTAGTTCCATCCCAGCTCACGTCACGATCACCCGCTTGTTGACATACAGTACATTCGGTTCACTTTCACAACATTATTCACAGACAACAATGCCTTCGTGCGTATTTAGGCGATGCACGAATTATACACCAAAAACTGGCAAAAATATTTAATTTCATACGTAGGTAAAGCTGTATTTATTTATTTTAGTTTATTTTTTAAAAAAGTTTTTTTTCCAAAAACTCAACGAAGTTTTTGACTTTGACGTTTTATCATTCCCTCCTAACCGCTATGAGATGTCATAATAATATTATGACATCTCTTTCTTACGTCATGCAAGTAGCATTGAGTCTTTATGTTTTAGAAAGAGATAACAATAGTTTCGTCTATTTCTTCTTTAAATTATGTGAATGAATATAAATAATGAGGTTGTATAGCATACAATTTGTGCCGCTTTTCAATAATGATTTGTTCTGCAATGGCGTCTCTATAACTTTAATAGACTCATTGACTCGGGTAAAGAATTCAGACATAGGTCTCTCATTATAAGAGGTGCAGTATTTTAAACTCGGCTTAGATGATCGAGCTTCATCAGTTCCGAAGTCAAATTGTTCGGGAAAATAATCACACCTTTAAAAAGTCAAAATTAACAAAATTTGAACTTTGCTGTTGGATTACCCACTATCTACGAGTATGATATTGATAATCCAATTGTAGGTACCTACTAATTGGTTTGTTTTTCCAATAATAACTGTATTTGCGTACCCCTACCTGTCCTATACCTGTCTACAGTAGTTTTTGATTTTCTCTTGTCTTAACACCCTACCTTTCATCTTTCTTTCGCTTCCGGTCCATCCAAAGGTTGCCTGGAAGAAATCGCTTTAAGCGATAAGGCCGCCCATTGTGACACCTAATTTTTAAGTATTTTCTTCCTCTTATTGTATTTATTTAATTGTGGTGTGTTGCAATAAAGAATTAATCAATCAATCAATCCTCTAGCCACCATATGACAAGCCTAGTAAATATTACTTTTTTTTTTTTTTTTTTTTTTATTTATTTACAAAAAAAAGTAACAACATATAACTTATGCATAAAGGTGCCTCAAAAGCTCTTACGAGTTTTACCGTGCACCAGAGAGTCGTTTAAATAAATTTATAAATTGTATAAGACAAATGAATGAAACGATAATAATATCATTCCCGTCCTACATCCATCGCTATGTTATGATACATACCAACAAAAAACTTTACACATCTGTAGGTACAGTTATTATTAGATAGTCTATAAGGACGAAAACAAAAAGTATTTCCGTCCTTATCCATCATCGGTAGAATACAACTTGTGTCCTCGTCTAACCACGGTAACCTCGGCTCGTCACCGAAAGTATTCAAAGAAAATAAAAAAATACCCACTTGCACTAAATATTGCATCCCATCTATGCGAAAGCCAAACACGGCTCGAGCAAATCGCTGCATAGACATAATGCGTTAGTTATCGATATTATGCGTACAAGGTGTTAGGGATTGGTAATGTTAAGTAATATATTATTAGTAGTACAATCATAATATATTATAAAATAGGTAAGTAGATAAGTAGTATATATATAAATAGATAAAAATAAATAAATAGGTAGATATTGATTACATGTAATACGTATTAGAGATTAATGAGTAAACGTGTGCGAGTATCTGTCGTCAAGTCCCAAGTAATAGTAATTGTAAGTATTAAATAGGTATTTCTATTAGTTAATCTAACGTATCAATTAAAAATTGTTTTAATTTAGATTTAAAGTTTTTTTTTGTCAGTGAGGTTTTAAATTTTACTGGTAATTGATTGATTAGATCTGGAATTATATAATTTAATCTCCTTTTCCCGTACAAGTTGTTATAGTGGGTAGGTAACGGTAATTTTGGGTTAATCATGTTTCGTGTTCTGATTTTATCGCCACTATATGAAAGTGCGGTGTACAAATTATCGTTGAAAAACTGTTCGCAGAGCAAAGATAGATTGACCTTTACATGTACCGGTAAAACTTTGCAATAACTAAACAGCTGGTGATAATCAGTCTTGAATTTCGATTTAATCTTTGGCGGTACCACTTGCTTTAGGAGTCTAAGTTGCAACGTGTATATTCTATCTAGGTGAGTTTTATATGTTCTCCCATAGCTAGATAGTCCGTAATCTATTGTGGGCTCAACTAACGATTTGTATAACAATATCAATATGGAATACGGAGTTTTCCATTTTATTAATGAGAATTTAGCAAGCATACCTCTGAGTTTATTGCAAACGTTGTTGATATGTTCTTTCCAGTTGCAATGGTTGTCAATTGTTAGACCTAGGTATGTTTGTTTATCTACAACGTCTATACAATCACAGTCACAAGCAATCGGTCTTGCATTATTAACTTGCCTGTGCAGACAGTTGTGATTATGTACTACTAATTTCGGCTCATTGTTGTAGTTACGGTTATGGCTTGTGCTAACGTACATCAATTTCGTTTTAGTAGCATTTAACACCAATCCAACGTCATGTGACCATTTAACTACCATATCAAAGTCTTCTTGCAATGCACTCAGAGCCTCTTCGGCAGTTTCAGCAGCCGCTACCAAACAAGTGTCGTCAGCAAACTGGTAAATTTCACATTTTTTGATAAGATTCGACATGTTATTGACGTAAGTAAGGTAGTGGAGCGGACCCAACACCGAACCTTGAGCCGTTCCCTCTGTAACAGGAATAGGATCACTGTATGCATCATGGACTCTCACAACATACTGTCTGTCTTTTAGGTAGTCTGAACACCACTTTAATAAATTACCACGTATACCACTGTCTTCCAAGTTTTTTAGTAACGTATCATGCTTGAGCATATCAAATGCTTTACTGTAATCTATAAACACTACCATAATGTGCCGCCTTTTGTCAAGATGTTTATAAATGGAGTCAGTAAAAACAGAAAGTAACTGAGTTGTGCTTTTATGTGGTCGAAATCCATATTGGTTTTCTGTTAGAACATTGTTTTTTGTATAAAACGCATGAATTTCTCTACTGATATATTTTTCTACTATTTTGTCCATGACTGGCAATATAGTTATTGGTCTATAGTTTTCATATTCCTGTCTACTACCTTTTTTATATATCGGTCTAACTACTCCCATTTTTAAAACTTTAGGATATTTATTTGTCACAATACTTGTATTTATTAAGTTAGCTATTACGCTATCAATACTTTTACCTATTCGCTTTATATCCATCGCTCTAATGCCATCCACACCGGGTGCTTTTCTGCTGTTGACAGATTTAATAATAGTGTCTACATCTTTCGCAGTAGCGGGCCTAAAACGCATCGTCACATTTTGAGGTATTGCATAGGTAGTTCTATCAAGTAGAGGTACGGAACAATCTGGGGTTATGGCACACACACTATCCCTAAAGGTCTTTCCAAAATGATTTGCAATTTGTTTGTTACTTATATCCCCTTTACTAAAAGCTGTCGATATAACTTCATCTAGTGATTGCTTAATCCTACCCGTAAGTTTATTTAGAATTTGCCATAGCAATTTAGGATTGTCTTTATTTAGCAATATTTCTGATTTAATGTTATGATTTTTTGTTTTTTGAATTAATTTATTTGTATAATTCCTGTGTTTATTATATTCACGTTTGCAGTTTAGATTAAGCGGATCTTTTATCCATTTTTTAAATAATTGATCTCTATACAAACATGCCTGGTTAACACGACTATTTACCCAGTTATTATGTAGTCTCTTTCTGTTTTTTAATGTAATTTCGTATTTTGAGTTTTTATAAGTTTCGTCAATTTTTTCTCTTATATAATCATTAATAAGCATTGGACATTGCATACATTTTGTTTCGGCCCAGTCTATATTATCCAAAATTTCGGCAACCTTATTGTTATCCAGCCGAATACTCCTTTATGGGACACTCTGTATAGTCGCACTACCTATGCACGCAACACACACCGCTCGGTGGTCGGCCAGTTTGGTTCCGATAGCCGCGGTGAATAAGTCTTGTGCGCGGGATCGCGCATAAATATGATCGATGCAAGTTTTACTAAGCTTGCCTTTTTTGAACTCGATCCTAGTGTGGTCCGTGATCCCGCACAGAAGCCCTAAGCCGTGCAAAGTGTTATTATATGTATGCTTCACAGGGTCATCACGCTTTAAGTCGATATTAATGTCACCCAACAAGTATAAATCTGTGTTGTTTGTTAGCTGATTAAGTGTGGTTTGTAACTCATCAATAAACAAGTACTTATTATAGGAAGGAGGGCGGTATAACGAGCAGAGGTTAGTAGTATAGCCTGACCGAGTTGTAATTGAACATACAATATTCTCAAAATAACGGGTGGGTGTATCTTTAATACTACATTTGTGACTATTATGTACGTACATGATAATGCCACCACCTTTTCTTATTTTTCTTAATGCAGTAAACATTTGATAGCCATGTAAATTATACAAGCAACTAATACTGTCGGAAATATTAGCCTCTGTTAAAACAATTACGTCTATACGGCTTGTAGCTGACAAAACGCACTGCTCGAGTGCTGCAAAGTTCTTAATAGTTGACCTTATGTTGATATGCATACAAAGCAAATTTATATGAGAGTTAGGTATTAAGGCAAGGAAATCATTTAAATTAGTGCAATCAGTTAATTCATTAATGTCATCTAATAGTAAATTATTAAACATCATAGTAAAACTAATTTTAGATAGTGAATATAAAAGATGATTAATAGATGGTTAGGGCTTATTATTAAGGACAATGGACTGAAGGTCGTTAATGTTTTTAACAATGTAGGGCTTATCATTATCATCCTTGCGTGCTCTTATGTACCCTCTTCGGAACCACACATATTTAAAGTTTAAATTGAATTTCAATTCCTGCTTAGTTTTCCAAAAAAGCTGCTTGTTGGATTTGGACATTGCTTCCCTTATCAGTACAACAGTGTTATAACTTTTATATTTGGATAAATATCCGCTATCGTAGTTTTGATAGTTCTGGTTGCAGTAGTCCATTTTTCTTGTGTGTCCTCGTCTCTTAGCTCGACCAGTATTTTATGCGATTTGGGATCTTTTCCACGTATTTGACGCGCATTTTTAATACCTTCCTTTGGTTGATTCAGCTTAAGAGCTACGCTTTCAACTACCTGCTTTACTTCCTCATTT
Source organism: Idaea dimidiata (assembly GCA_949358125.1). Classification (NCBI taxonomy): domain Eukaryota; kingdom Metazoa; phylum Arthropoda; class Insecta; order Lepidoptera; family Geometridae; genus Idaea; species Idaea dimidiata. The sequence goes on from OX442330.1 coordinate 21,449,064, forward strand.
GATTCAGCATGTACATTAGCAATTTCAACAAATGAACCTAGTTTCTCCTGTTCCATTTCCTGAATACGTTGCTCCATCGCACCGACCCTGATTTCCAAGTTGGTATTTTTATTAGTAAGATCTATATTTTTACGTTCCAGAACCTTGATTGTTTTTTTAAATTCGTCAATGCATTCAAACATCTCATCTAGCTTAGCGCTATTAAATTGAAGAGATTCGTGAAGCTCTTTCATTTCTCTTTTTAGTGCTTTCTCTATTTCTTTCGAGAGGTTAGCTAGCAACTTCTTTGAATTTATTTCAACAGGTGAATCCTCATCTTCATCATCATCGTCGACACCTGGTATAACGACCGAAGATCCCCGGCGGGGAGATTCTGCTTGACATTCGTGACATGTCCATTCCAAACTCGATGCCGCTCTGAGTGCAGCCATTTGCTTATTGTTCAGACCAGTGCATTTGCTGGTCAAATGAACAACTCGCTCACACTTGCTACACTCAACCCTTGCCATCGATTTAGTTAGGGGTTTTTTGCAACTATCACATTTAACCGAAGACATAGCGAAATGCGGGTAGACGAGAATAAAACTATCGATTCGTATAGGGACGTGTTTAGCGTACGATCAGCGAATAACGACTGACTTAAAACTAAATTATTAAAAACTATTTCGTAACTTTGTTTTTATTGCTCAAGGCATATTTACTACAAATATTAGAAAGGAAAAATTCATCTTCAACAATTCACTTGCGTAAAAACTATAAAAAGCACTAGTAAACACTATTTGATCATAATCGTGTAGGAAAACTAGTAAGCAAATGAAAAGACCATCTATTCCAATTCGCTTTCGTTGGGAACGTTAGGTACTCGTGCCTACCTCTGGAACAAACCTCCCAATTGTTTTCATTAGCACCTCATATTATTATAGATATAAGTAGGTATGTATGTATATGAACAATTCAATTCGAAAATCGAGCATTTTTTAAGAATCTACAGGTATCTCCAGAAAGTTGCGTCGATAGCCCGGCTTGCCACCCACTAGCTATCAAATCCCATCTCGGTGCTCCAACCTACATACCAACTTTAAAGGAAAGGCAAATCTCAAAAAGAATCCACCACATTTCCAGGCCAATAGGTACCTATTGTTCGGATTACAAAGCGAGCATGTAATTACAACAACAGCTACTTGTTTCACGCTCATAACCGTGTTAGTGGCCAGCGTGATCAAACAGTTAGATGTAGTTGTCTTTGACTGCCTCTGGATTCAAGCCAGCGCTTTGATTCTTTGTTCCCATAGATATAGGCTGGTGGAGAGTTGGAAATTGTAATATTATTCAAATCCAGAGTGAATAGGTACCTTCTAGGTAAGCATGCTTCTTCGTCGACCTCATCCTCGCTTCCCATCAGGTGAGATGAGGTCAAATGCTAGCCTATTACGTATTAAAAAAAAAGACTCCCAGAATGTTGATCCGGGATTGAGTAAAGATGCTTGGTTCGAATTCCGTTCTGCGTCCGCCATGTATTTTATGTTTTCTTTTAAGAATATATCAATTGTGTAAATGTGTTAAATGAGTTGCTACACTCTGCGTTAACTCCTTCGGGTCCCAACTGTTACTAACTTATTGTAATGAAAATTATTGTAGGTTTAGTTACAGACCTCGATTCGGTAAGGACATAGCATGCGGAATGCCGGCGTACTGCAGGCGACGTGCAGACGATGTGCGTTAATTCTTATTCAGTAATTGTTATTTTACTTAATTACTACTTAATAAAACACTTTACTTATCCGGTTTTATCGCGTTTTTATTCATTATTTGACCCGAGCTTTCGCCAACTTTACAGTTGGCTTTTTCAAGGTTGACTGTCAACCTTGAAAAAGCCAACTGTAAAGTTGGCGAAAGCTCGGGTCAAATAATGAATAAAAACGCGATAAAACCGGATAAGTAAAGTGTTTTATTATGCAAAATCGCGAAAACCATAGAAGAAATTAATTACTACTTAATTAGTTGAGTAGCCTTCAAAATTAAGGGTTACTTAATTATTTAAAGAGCTACCCTTGTTAATCTGCGCCAATTGTGAGGGCGAGTCCTGGATTCCTAAGATACAAGCCTTGGCTTAGTTTAGGCTCCAGTTCTCCCACAAATAAATTATTTAAGTTCAATTTACCTAACATTGTAATTAGTGTTAGATAGTGGTTTTTCTTTGTTGTATTTCTTTTTTATTTTGTTTGTGGAAGAAATAAATGAAATTTATTATTATAATCAGCCAATCAGTATTTAAAGTAGTTATAGAATAGCTATTATTTTTACTCCTGCAACAAATCGACTTTTGCAATGCTCATGCATCCCGACTGCTTGTCGCATGCTATGTTTTTACAGAATCGGCCCACTGGAATAACACTTATATTTGTTGAATTTGTAGGTACTTACCGTTATTCCGGGTGATGACGCGACCTTTGAAATATACAAAATTGCTATCTTCTTTTTTAAAACCCGTGCCCTGTCTACTAGAGTAACGTACTTACAAATACAGAAGCGTGATTTAGGTGTTCTTAGTATTATGTGTGGGACTGAGCGGTCGGCGCGGCGCGGCGTGAGCGGTTAATGCGTTGGGAGTAACACAAACAATGGCGCTGCGTGTCGGTCGCTCGGCGGAAACGACGCGTCTTTCAAACTAACTAACTAACCTATAATGATTGCTTTTGTAGTGTCTACTTTAGGGCTAAGCCGGTGTTACACTCGGTGGATCACTTCTTCAAAATATACGTCGGACGGTGTACCTCTTAACATCTTCTCCTTTTTAACTGAAGGTGGGCTATCATTAGGGCGATCTTAACTCGGGAGACAGCTGCGCATGATCTTATTTACTTTCTTATCGGTTGTGAACCGATTAGGGCCAATTTGTAAATTAGCCAGTGTCAATTATTATTATTATAATAATATATGCAAGCTATTTGCATCGAAACAGTCAAGTCGTCATAGTTAAAGTCAAGTCTAGGGAATCACAAGGGAACACATAGGGAATTGAATTGAATTGAATTGAATTGAATTGAATTGAATTGAATTGAATTGAATTGAAAATGAAAATTTTGCACCACATCTCCTTAACGCGTTCACGCCAAAACTACGCGCATGATCTTGTACTCAAGATAAACCACGTTCGCAGAAATTTAAGCCATAGGTGCGCCGTCTACCAGATGGTCTCTTTTCCTGGATATTCCCCTGAATTATAAGCTGGAGCAGGTCGTATTTATCATTGCTCATTATAATACCCAAATTCTTAACTGTAGGTAGTTTGCGTTTTGCATATTACTCGGGTGAATTGTTTAAGTGCGAGAAGTTGGTACGTCGGCAACTTCTTTCTGCTAAAATAAAGGTGCAACCAACGAACTCGAATATATGGAAGTAGCAATCTTTTGAAAAAAGTTCTACGCAAACGGTGGTTGCGGGACCTAGAACTAGGCAGTGGTCGAATCCAAGGTCGATCATACGTAATACTGTACGGAGCATATCAGTGTGTGCATCTGCTGCTGTGTGACCGTAGAACATGTTTCTTTTTTTGAATTTAATAGAGAAGTTAGATCTCCATTTTATACATTCCTCGTAGGGTGCAACTATGTACTGAATATACTGTCTATATTCTGTGCCACTTAATTGTCAGCGAATCGAAGTGGGTCTTGATAGACCCATGTCAGGTCTTAAAAGTAGGCAAGTAAGTAGATTTAAAAGAGAAAATAGCGAAAGTGAGTATAGTATTAGATAAGTTACATTAGTGTTTAATTAAGCACCAGCTGCGACCCGCGGTTTCACACGCAGAAGTGAAAACGCGTTGTCACAGGCGCGGGCGGCCGAGCGGTTCTCGAGCGGTTGCACTATTTCGTTCATTACTCGGTTTCTACTAATTGGATTTCGATGCAAAGTATACCACGACCTTCTTCGAAAATAAAACTATCCAATATTGAAAAACAAGTTTTAAATCTGATAGTTAGTTTTTAATTGTATAAGGAACCGACAGATAAACAGACAGACATGAATTTTAAAAATTACCTATATCATTTTGTTCTACTACTTTTTCTAAGCCCTCTAGACCACTTATTTTTTAATTTACTTCCAATTACAGACTTTTTGTCCTCTCTTCCTTCATTATAAGTATAGATTAGGGATATTTTCTTCGTCAAGATTTTACAGGCAAAATAATGCGTTGCCGAAAATTAGGAATAATAATTTATTTAGGACAGTTTCGTATCTCATAAAACCATCCATTTCTTTGGCTTTAGAGTAAAATTTCCGGTAGTATTTAAACTGAGTGGTCAAAACACTAGACCGTATAATATTACTAATAGATTTCTCATTTAAATTTAACAAACATAAAAATAAGAAACGTCTTGAAATAATCAGCGGCTTAATTATGTACTTTAGGAAAAAACCAGGTAGCTCCACTGTAGGGTCCACTCAATTTTTCTAAAACTAATAAAATGAAATAAATAAAGCACGACATTCCACACAGCTCAATCTATAGCCCCAAACTAAGCACTAGGCTTTTAATATGGAAACTAGACAACGTATATACTACTTAGGTATACTTTTTGTTTTGTAAATACATATTTTATACGTATGTTACATAGAAACACACCCAGACTAGACACATTATACCTATATTTATTTTCAAGCATAAATACTTGCACCCAGCGAGATCGTAACCCGCAACCTTCCGCATTGCGGTCGGGCATTCGCCTGACACGCTACAGAGGAAAATCCAACGAGGTTGGGGCAATATTGAGTCGATTCACTTATAGAATAGATACGTAGAAAGAAACATTTTTTGCAAAAAAAAAACACGGCACACTAAGTACATAATAAAATAAAACTACAGTTTTACAAATTAGGTTTTGCCTTGGCTAAGTGAACAAGCCGTGAAAAATAAGTTTCTCTTTTCCTTATCCAATAATCGTTTTAATGGTAATGTTATGGAAGTTATTCGTATAGAAATGTAGCAGTAAAACATTGATTATAAATAAATGTGGTAAACCGAAACACCACTAAGCGGGCGGGTAAACTGTTAATATTACCTACCTAGTAATAAAATACACAGAACCGTCCATCATTCCATCGTTTAGTTTATGCAAATCATCCTATTCTAGCATTCCTACTAATATGTATAATCAGCCTAATTTACATTACGAAACTATCCCCTTTTACAAAAACTTAGATCAAAAATGTAAACGTAGAACTGTCAATTATCTAAGGAATAAGTAAACAAAAAGCCGTCACTTTCAATCAAATATATGAGTTTTTTTTGTTTATCTTTTTGATCTAAGTTTCTGTCTGAGGTTTCTGTAAAAGGGTACGGCATCCCAAGGAACAATTTTTGTTCTACGACTTTTGGAATATCGAATATTTTTTCGATTTTTTTTTGCAATGCTTTAATTGCTTTAAATTTAATTGCTTTTTCTTCTACGACTAATAAACTTTAAAAACTCACACGATAAGAACTCATATTAATATTATCCCGAGCCTTATTCACGTAATTTTATTTTGAAACTAGCTGCGCCCCGCGGTTTCACCCGCCTAAGTCCCGTTTGTTAAAATGTAGCCTATGTGTTATTACCGGTATCCAACTATTTATATTCCAAGCTTCATAGCAATCGGTTCAGTAGTTTTTGCGTGATTGAGTAACACACATCCAAACACACTCCCTTTCTTATTTATAATATTAGTAGGAAGTAGGATTCTCCTACCTCGAACGTTTCGATCATGTTACAATAACCTACTTTTGATCCCGATTTTCCCACGGGATCGTGAGTTACTTGGGTGAAACCGCGGCACGCAGTTAGTATGCAATAAAGTAAGTTTGTATAAGTACGGGGAATAGTCCATCATTCGTGGCTCTATTTATGCAATCCATTCATTTGAATCTCGCCGGAGGCACATTTACATTTCGGTAGCGTAAACTTATGATGTTTCCCCTACCTGTTTACTGGTCGGAAGTACTAGTGCTCTGTTCTCATTACACTAGCTACTTGAACGACCAGCTTTACTACAGTTAATGGAGGTCGATTACGAGATCATCTCCTAATTGCAGAACCTAAAACGTCCAGCTAATAAATTAAATTAAAATTAAAAATCATAGAATCTTTAAAACCGAATAAAAAGAAATTCAAACACTCTGAATTTTTTCGCTTGTTTAGTTCCCGCAACAAGGAGATAACCGATGAAATCATAATTATTATTATTATTTGGATGTATTGAAAAAAAAATGCTAACAATAATATTGATATGATTGATATGTTTATTAATTTAGAACATTAAATACTTACACAATAAATAAATAATCTAAGGTAAATGACCATTGAGTTTAAAAGTGCCCATCACACTGGCGTTACCTTGATATTATTATTTTCTAATGATTGCGATGCCGGATCAGTCAAACTAACAGCAGTATATCAGATGTCCAGTGTCCACTGACATTAATTGCTTAGCCAAAGTAAGATTCGACGCTTGGCTATATAATAAATACTGGCGTAAGACTCAAGAGGCTAAGTTAGTTTAGTTATTGGTCTACTACTAGCATGGACTAACTAAACTAATATAAACGCAGCATCAAACCTTTCAGCCAGTACGCTTGTCTATGTGCGTTTTATTTTTATTCACAAACACATGTGTTTGAAATTCGAATTGTTTTTAAATGGCGGCTAATTCCGTCCGCAACCGAGAAGCTGCGGTCTCAAATGTTAATTGATTTTTAAACGGTTCTAAGTAAGTTCGGTTCTTTTGTGATTGAGCCATTTCCTTCATAAAGTGAATTCATTATAGAGTTGAGATAATACTTTAATCATTCTTCTATATCTATTGTTGGGTGCATTAATGAGTTGTTAAAAAAGAAATGTTGATTTGAAGATTTGAAATTCCTTTTTATAATTGAGCTGCTAGTTTCTTGCTAATGCAGTTTTTTTACCCAACCACGGCGATGCGAAAGAAAAGGTATAATGTTTTTGGCAGTTTATTATTTACAGAGTTTTTTCATTGCTTCTAAACTACTAGTAGGTCAGTACCTACACGGTGATCTATTGACACCTGATTCATTAAAATCAGTATTTTAATGAACCAGGAGTCAATAGATCAGTAATAATGATCCAGGGAATTTTCCCTGGGCTACCTATACCTATAGTATTTCTCCCGTAGAACAGGCTTTGCCTAGACTTGTATATTTACTGTTTTGTAAACTGTTTGGCAATAAATTACCATTTTGAATACTCGGGGCTATGGAGCACCCGGACCTTTGGAAGGCTTGCCTGGGCCGAAGCCCGTTTTTGGCCCGTTTTAGTAACATTAGTAAAATACCCAATGACAACCCCTGGTTTGGATATAACTATGTCTAAAGTAGGTACGGTGAAAACTACTTAGGCTATGGAAATGGCATGGAAGTGGATTGGATACTACGGGAAACCATGGGGATAATCTATAAGTCGCAGCGTTATCGATCAGCTAGAAAAAAAAACAGCCAATAATTAAAAAAAATAACAAACTTAAAAAAAAAAACTGTGGTTTTTAAAAGTAGTCGGGTATTTTTATTTAAAACTAGCTGCGCCCCGCAGTTTCACCCGCGTAAGTCCCGCTCCCGTTTCAGTTCCCGCAGGATTAAAAGTATTCTATGTCCTTCTCCTGGTTCTAAGCTACCTCCCCACCAATTTTCAGACAAATCGATTTAGCCGTTCTTGAGTTATAAATGGTGTAACTAACACGACTTTCATTTATATATATAGATTTATTACTTAATTTTATGTAAGCGACAAAAGGACGACATACCAACGACAAACGATCATGGTAGCGCACAATATCTCAATGACCTATACCTACTTTTTTTTTTACTTTTTTTAATTTAATGTACTTACTTGCTACTTTCCATTTTGTTATTATAATTGAAATGAAATGATGAAATGAAATTGAATGAATAATTATTTTGAAATTTCACGTCAGCAAAGCTTTTGAAAGTTAAGCAGAAGCCACTATAAACATGTTATTAGCTCCGCCGCAGTTTTTAAAGGAAGTATTAAAACTATTAAACGCATAAAATCATAATGTAGTACATGAAATTACGAGCGGATTGCGTTCTAAACTGTTTCTAAGTAAAATTAGCCATGACTGGTTGGCGTGTCTATTAATTAGAAGAAGTATGAAGCTCTGTGGCTCGATTCTGTAAAAACATAGCATGCGGAATGCCGGCGAACTGCAGGCGACGCGACGTAAAGATGTGCATTAATTAGTATTCTGTAAATGTTATTTTACTTTATTACTACTTAATTTGTTAAGTAGCCTTCAAAATTAAGGGCTAATTAATAATTTAAAGAGCTCTTCTTGATAATCAGCTAATCAGTATTTAAATAAATTATAGAATAGCTATTATTTTTACTCCTGCAACAAATCGACTTCTGCAATGCTCATGCATACCACCTGCTGTCGCATGCTATGTTTTTGCAGAATCGACCTACTGGCTGCTTTTCCACTTGTTTTATTTTATTTATGAGCGGACATTTTTTGTAACATCTAGAGTTCCAGTTAAAAGAAAATCTCCCGACTACCTACTCACCGCGGAGGGCAAACAAAATGGCAATTTTATGTATTTTTAGGAAATCAAATAATTAGTATTATTTGACTGTATTTATCAAAAAATTGATGTTTTTCTCATCAGCCATGGCAAATAACAAATTTGAGGTACCTAATTAGCTTGCGATAGTTTCGATCACTTGCAACTTTCTTTTTTTTTATCGCCTACTTTTCAGCAGATATGTTTTTAAACATGGTAGAGCATTTAACCACTAACCCCCTTACTTTTTAACGCTAATTAATGCGCTGCATAACTATGCATCGTTTTTCTTTTACTGTCACATGAAGTTTTAAAGTTGACAGACAGAGACAAACGCCACCTAACAGTCATGTGTAACTAATATTTTAAGTATATTAAAATAGACGAAGTACCTACATCTCAGTCAATCTTGAAAAAGCTAACTGTAAAGTTAGCGAAAGCTCGGTACTTTGTAATCATGCGGTTATTAAATAAAACGCGAATATACAAGATGTAACAGGTAAGCCCTTTTAATCCGAAAGGGGGTTGTTCTAGACGTCTAGGCGAACACCTTTTGTTCTACGACTTTTGAAAATTCGAACTTTTTTTTTGAAAATTTTGAGATTATGTTTCACTGGAAAAACAGCTGTTTTTGAAAATAAAGGTAATTGAAGGTTTGATTGTAGTAGACCAAACTAAATGAAAGAACAACATAAGGTCAATAACCTCGAACTCTAAGAAACAGCTGATTTTCAAGTAAACTTTACACCTAAATTTTTCGAAAAGTACTTCGAATTTTCAAAAGTCGTAGAACAAAAGTTGTTCGCCTAAACGTCTAGAACAACCCCCTTTCGGATTAAAAGGGCTTACCTGTTACATCTTGTATTTGACCACTAATTCACTTGATTTGTCTCAAATGTAGAAATAACATGGTCTTTTATTGAATGACTTAAGTCGTCCTGCTAATAAAAATTAGATAAATAAAAATAAAAAATACTTCAAACAATCCGCCCTACAATGATGTCTTATAGGTCGCGAAGTCGCCACGTTGTCGATCAGCTAAAAAAATGTTACCACAAAAATAAAATTGACGCTCAAAAAATTAAGTAAATTTTAAATAAACAAATACTTCGACAACTTTTAAGTACTACCGACTACTACCTACTGATAATAAAAAAAAAGTAGTTGTTTTTTTTTAGCTAATCGATAACGCGACGAATAGCGGCTTCGCGACGACTTCATAAGAGGCGGTATGTACGCGGTCAGCAAAGGACTTAGGGTACCAACCAGGTGCACATTTTAAAGTTTTCATTTTCTCAATAAAGGTTTAGTAATTCCTTGGTTATTTCTGCAAGAAATTACGAACAATTAGGACGCGTTAGTATTAATAAGCAGAATCATCAACGATTACTGAACCATTATTGAGAAAAATAAAACTTCAATATATGCACCTGGTACCCTCAGTCCTTTTTTGACTGTACAAGTTGAGCACAATGAGGAACAAATTATTATTAAAAAAAATTACAAGTGAAACTCGAAATCTGAACACGTGTATCATCTGTTTATTATTTCAACAAGTGTGTATGTCTGTCTGTTAAAATTTTATTGTTTTACAACTACAATAAAACAGTTAACCCGGTCGTTTTTAAGGTTCCGTACTCAAAGTGTTAAAACGGGAACTTGTTACTGAGACTCCCGTCGTTTTTTTTCACAGTTGAAATACTTCTGTAGCCGCTATAACAACAGATTCAGATTTATTAAATGCTTTCATGTGTTTACAGTTAATATTTTTAAATTACTAAGTACATACATAATACCCGGTGGGCTTAGCAACACAATATTGTGATTTTAATAACTATTCTTATCTCTTAAATTATTATTTACTTCCATAAATTAAATTATTAAATCAAATTATCAAATTATAAAACTTAGGTCAATACAATACAATACAATATTTAGAAATACTCCTTTAAATGTTTTGGTTGAGTGCGACAAATACTAAAAGACAAAATTAATCTTCGTCGTTGCGAGCACTTGCGTTGGTCCAGTGGTTATTTTATGGTCCCGAACTAAATTGTGCTAATTGTACGGAACCTTTGGTGCGTGAGCCCGACTCGCGCTTGGCCGGTTTTTATTATAAACATTAGTAGATGTGGCTGAACGAATTAAAGTAAGCTTGAAAATACTGCATATTTGCAAAGACATTCCTATGATAATATAATATTAGCTGCGCAACGCGGTTTCATCCTTCGGTATAAAGAGTAGCCTATGTCCTGTGAACGGATATAATAAGCATGGAAAATATGAACAAAAGCCGAATTGCTTAGCTATTAGTGTGGTGTGTAATTTGTGTATGCATAATTTGTATTTGAGTAAGTTTTGACGCTATTATTTGAGGTGAGTTAGTATGGAAGAGCTTCTTCCATGCTTATATACCTTTCTATGTACTGTGCTTATGTGCTATTGCCCAGAATTCCAGCTAAATGCATGTATCGGTTCAATATTATTTTCCTGAAGGAGTTACACAATACACACATTCATTTAGAAGCCTACAAAGTAAGTAAACGATATACTAATTTAAGACCTTTAATGTTAAATCTTCATCTCCTGTTAAATTACATTGTGCGACAAAATTGCAATATTACATGAACCACAGATTACCTTTTAGCGGCGTTCATATAGTACCATCGTATATATTATAATAATATTCTCAAGTGAAGTAGTTCCACTAAGCTCACCTTTATGTGCAAATATAGAACCTTTTTCTGTAATTCCGATGTTGAGTTGTAATGGAACTTATTTTCCTGTCTAAATCGCGTTGCCTTTATTATTTTCAGCATTGTTGCAATTTAAGGTCGCGACTCATATGAAATCCCTTCCGATGGAATGGTTTTATTCATAACCGGTATCAAATAGATCTTTAAACAATGTATTATGTTATTGTACATGATACAAGAAGTGTCCCCTTCATTTCAAAAACAATAAAAAATAACTTTAAATACCACTATTATACAGGCAAAGTTACCCCTGTTTTACAAAATAAATCAATTTTTCTTCTAAATCCTTAACCGCTATATTTTCTTATAGGCATCATAATATTAGAAAATACAATACCTAGAATCCCTTCATCGCATTTTTTCAAAATATTATTTTAATCTTCGTTAATTATTGATTTTACGAGAAATTGTAGATTTTTCACGCAATTCCATCTCGCTCATTTATATGCAATAGGACAAGGACCGTTGCTTATCATCTATCGCCGCCTTAATGCTGTTTCTACGTTTCGGATCCTTTACAGACTTCTTCCTCAGAGTAGACTAGTAGTAGGTAGATAAAATGAAACGTCAAAGAAAAATCAGTTTTACTTGACATAGGGTAGGTAAGTACTTCCTAAATGGATGGATTACATAATGAAAAAACTCGTAGGGACAGAAGAAATAGGTGTCATCATTACCTATTTTTTCTGCAAAGAATTAAATAAGTCTCTTGTAAGAGACTAAAAGGTTAATGGGCGCTTTATAGTAAAGCATTTCAAACTTCTCATTGACGGACAAGCTTCAAAAGTTCCAAAGTCAAATTTTTCGGAAAATTACTCTCATACATTTAAAAAGGTTCAAACAAAATTCGACCATTGTTGTTAGAATACATAATAATCTAAGGTGCTAATAGATGGAACGAAAAATCATAGACACAACCTTTTTACTTAACACTGGCTAATTTCTAAATGGCCATAATAAAAAAACTCATACGTATATCGACGACACCTAACTTTTTCCGTTTCTAATTTTCTAATTTTACACAATTGAAATTAAAACAACAAACAATGACATAACGTTTGAAATTGAAATTGTTTATTATCTTACCAGATTCTACCATTTTAAACATTTAGTGGCAGCTTTTGTTGGAATGACCGTTTGTATGCAATTAAAAATATATTTCACCGACATATTGTAAACTTTACTGACGTTGATGAACTGTGTTGAGTTCTGATCGAGTTTATTATTGTTTTACTAGCTGCGCACCTCGGTTTTACTTACGAAAATCCCTCTCGATGTCTCAGGAGAATCATACTAAGTAAAATTATGAATGTGAAAGTTGTGTGTAGTAAATAAATTAACCGAGTAGGTTGTTTGTTTGTTTGTTATTCGATCACTGAAAAAGTACTGAACCGATTGCTTCGAATTTTGGTATGCTAGAGCTGGCGATCGATTAAAGTTATGTGTTTCCATTTTAGTTCGAACTTCCGCAAGTGAAACCATGGGGCGCAGCTAGTTAGCAGTACCTGTGCGTCAATGAAGAATTGAGAGAAATAACTTTTGTGGTAAAAGTACCTACCTATATTTATATCTAGATTTTTTTTCGGTTTTCGCGACGTTGCTATGATATTTAATGTGTTTAATTTATAGAATAGAATAGATTGACAACACACACATAAGTACATACAAACAATAGGACACAATTTTTTTTACATAGATAACATACTTAATATAAAACGAAACAAAGAACATTAAAAAAAAGAACGGAAAATAATATGAAAAAAAAACAGGGTCCAATTAACTGTGATAGTGTAACTTCGGTGCAACATTACAACAATGCTTTTAACTAATAAAATGCAAGTTTAATTTTCTTTATGTTCTTAAAATCAAGAATAAAACGCGATCAAACCCGGTAAATAAAGTGTTTTAAAATGCAAGTTTAACCTAGAAATACTTATATATAGTTTTTTTTATAATGCAATGTCGCGAAAACAGAAGAAAAATAAACAAATTAACCCCGTTTCGTACCCTTTCGAGACTGACATGCCGATCCCACATCGTAGGATAAGAGCAGGAAGATGATATGAAAAAAAATGTAAGAAAAATATAATATTATAAGTCCCAATCATGATATAGTTTAAAAAGATTATAAGAAGATATAGTATATTATAAGGAAAAATACCTGAACTTACTTCTTCTTCTTTTATATGGCTATTTTCCATTTGGACATAATATAGCCAGTGTGAAGCATTATTAATATTTGCAAGTTATTTGCATCGAAACCGTCAAGTCGTCATTTACAATGATTGTTCACGGAGCTTTGGAGACAACGCTAAGGTCCATGTTTTGCACCGATTTTCACTTTTACTATACTTGTACACCTTCACGAAACTAAATTAATTAATATGGCCCGAAATTAAATAATTTACACGCATTTCAACTAGGTTTCAAAAAATGAAAATTTAGCAACACATTTCCTAACCACGTTCCCGCCAAAACTCCAAACACTTAACCTCAAAAAGTAGAAACTACTAAGAAAAAACCAGTGTTGTTCTTTATGCTAATGATTTAATAGACCCCCCATAGTCGACCATTGACCTGCGCAGATCAACAAGCGAGCTGTCAATCAATCAATCAAACTGACGTAAAACAATAGCGATGTGATTGGTTGGACAGCCAAGTAACCAATGGTTGACGGGTACGCTGAGTTACATTAAAGTTAAGCTATTAGTGGTAAATGGTAATGGGAGTTTTGGCGGGAACGCATTGAGGAGATGTGTTGCTAAATTTTTATTTTTGTAAAACCTAGTTCGAATGCGTGTAATTGTTTAATTTCGGGGGCATATTAATCAATTTAGTTTCGTGAAGGTGTACAAGTGCAATGAAAGTGAAAATCGGTGCAAATCATAGACTTTAGCGTTGTCTTCAAAGCTTGAACAATCTTTGTAAATGGCCGCCGTGTTTACATGATTCCCTAGACTTGACTCTAACTATGACGACTTGACTGCTTCGATGCAAATAACTTGCATAAATTATTAATAATACTTGACACTGACTTTCAGTTGTTTTTTTATAAATGGTGTATTTCTGTTCCCGATATAAAAACAAATATCAATAACAAAAAAGTAATGAAGTCAAGACTCCCATACAACAAACGTGTTTTTTTTTAGTACGGAATCAATCTTCCACTACTCCGGTTTTTTAGTACTTTCCAAGTCTTCAGAACTTCGCTGAACGGTAGCTGCCTTTAAATGCTTCGAATCTCTTCACAAATGTTCTTTCTACAGTGGGAAAATTGAACATTTCTACAAAGAAAATAAAAGCTCACATGAATCGACATCGACAGCGAGTAAATTATCGCTTTCCCCAAGCTTTCCCAACTCGACTTACGTAACACTTTTTAAAAGAGGACGCTCAATAAACGTCGATTACCAAAGAGTTTTCAATATTGATAGAAAGTAGAGTAGACAATAAATCAAACTTATATCCCCTTATTTATAAACGCTAATTAATGCGCTGCATAACTGTGCATCGTTAGAGCGGTGTTGGTCTAGTGGTACCCCGACTTTCATTCCGAAGGTCGTGGTTTCAAATCCCAGCCGCGCACCAATGTTTTTCTTTAAGAAAAAAAACGTCGTGAGAAAACCCACGGCTTAAAATCACGCACAAAGGCCCAATAGTAGAGCTAATTGCGGAAATACACAGTTAAAACTTTAACTTTAACTGTGCATCGTCTGTCTTTTACTGTCACATGAAGTTTCAAAGTTGACATTAAGAGACAAATGTCACATAACTTAGTCATGTGTATAAGTAGTTTACGCACCGAGGTACTAAAGTCCTGTCTTATATAGCGGGCGTCATATTGAATCCAAAGCGTACGAAGGACTCCCGAGGGTTAACTTCCGAGCGCAGCGAGGGTGTTAAAAACTTAACTCCTGAGCGAAGCGAAGGAGTTATGTACCTATAGTCCTGAGTGAAGCGTGGGATTCAAGCGCCCAAGATAAAGACAGGCTTTAGTACCGAGGTGAATACTTTACACATCTACTGCGAGACAATAAAAGGGCTACAAAAATAAGAATTTAACTAACAACAAAAAAATAGATTAATGCGTGTATGAAATATATTGACAGCTCTATATTATTTAAATTTAACAATGTTACCTCAAAATGACGAAACCACACATCGGTCTTAGCTGAAGAAAACGAAGTTGGGGCTTTATACTAACCAAAACTTTTTGCTTTACCCTTCCGTCCGTGAAAATAGAAAAAAATAGCCCAGTTTTTTTTTTATGTGTTATGTCTAGGTGGCCAGTTCGAAATGGCCGTATGCTACCAGAACCTTAGTTCCAAGTTTAAATTACTGTATGCCCTAGGTGCATAATGAGCACTTTATGCACCTAGGGAATAAAGACTCGCTTTACGTTGACCTTTTTGGTCAAATAAAGTAACTATGTAGAGCAGTAGATGTGTAAATAATATTTTATAAATAAGGGTGATAATGTTTAAGAACTGACTAAGTAGTTTAATTAACTTAAAAACCCATTTTAAATGTTAAATAAATGACCTATCGAGTTTTAGAAATAAAAATAAAAACAATGTAATTGGCATTATTTTAATAATAATCAAATAAAGTACTTGTTAACCTAGTTTTATCTTCTGTTTCCGCGACTTTGTATTGAAAAAGGAGATGAAAAGTTAGATTGCCATTGCAACAATGCTGATAATAAAAACAACGCGATTAAAACCGTAAAACGAGGTTTATTTTAATAAAAATTATAATTTTATTTTATTTATAAAAATATTATAATTATAAATTTTGTAGAACTTGGTTTCAATAAAGGGTTTAGTCGTTTATAGCTTATTATTAGCTACTATGATCATTTCTTGTTTGTTTAAGTAAAAATCTAAAGCCGTGTTTTAATTACGGAACTAGTATCAAAGTTATACTTAGTCATCTCTGCAAAAAAAATGCGTAGCACCAGCGATTTTTTGATAAGACTAGTGTCGAGCAACTAACTGCTCCCAGTAAACTGCTGTGCGACTTTTTTTGTGAAGTTGACTATAACTTTCGCGACACTACTTTCGTAGTGAAAACACAGCTTAAGCGACAGCTAAAATGACGTCATAAAGGAATTAGCTCATAATATGTTGAGTTTTAATAACGGTGAACCAACTTGGCGTTAATATTATGTTCACCCAAATACTAAAGATAAAATACCTATCGTCCTGAAACGTCCTAATACCGTATCTAATGTTGGAAATTGTATTATTTTTGTCGATTATCCGCGACTAGAAGACGTGACGACGCGGACGCGCCCGCAATTCACCATCAAACGGGAAAGAACGCTAATCAAAGAAGGATTCAATAGGCGGAAACCACGAGGATTAGGTACCAGCCAGGGGACGCAGGGGAGAAGTGAGAGGGGGGAAGACTCGGCTGGGAGGAGTCGATCGAAAAAAAGTGGAAATAATTCGTTAATCACGTAATTGGAGCGCGCTACCGAACCGGAAAACAAATTTCCTATTATTGCTGTTTAGGGTTGATGCTGTTCAAGTTAAATGAAACATCAAAAGTTTTTTTTACTTTCAATTTTAAATTTGACGATTATCGTGGGATTTGTGCATAAACTAATTAAACGTGTACACTGTACTGTCAAATAACACCAGAAGCAATGAAATTTAAAAATAATGTTGTTTTTAGTAATCATTGTATCAAACTTATTTAATGTCGGCAAGTATTTTTAAGACCATTTTAATAGATAAAATTACAGCTTATTTTAAATAATTTTTGTAGTGAAAACAACCATGTACCTATATAAATTTAAAAATTATGAAATGGATAAGTACTAAGTAGGTAGTAAGTATGTATGAAAAAAAAAAACTAAATATTTTCTTTAAAAAAATTGTAAAATGACTCAATTAGGGCAACCCTACGATAATAGCTAAGGCGAACAGAAAGTGTAGCTGGATAATTATTATTAGAAGTCGACTCATTAGGGTCCGATTGTCGTCCGTGTCCCGGTCTCCCCTACCCCCGCTCGGGCGTCACACCTGATCGCGTCCATTTCTTACTGCCGTCACAATTTTACTTATAGGATGTTAAGTTTCCTTTTAAAAGGTTTTTTTAAATGTTTAAAGTTTTTTAGTCAAGACGATTCTAGTTTACGCTTGAATTCTCACTTTAGCAAAACTTAGCATTATTAGGTAGCGATTTTTTTTTTTTTTTTTTAATGTTTTAAGATCACCCTGTAAGTGGTTCTCTCACGTGAATGCTGAGACGCCATTGGTCAGTTCTACTGTATTATTTGTAGTAGAGTGCCCGCCTTACGTGACCGATGACTACTGTTTTAAGAAACAATATGAAAGCTATTTATAAGCTTTCTGCAGGATTGTTACAAAATAACTCCATCAAGGTTTTTGTCACATTTTCGTTACAGACAGACATTACACGGGTGAAACCTCGGGGCGCAGCTAGCTTATAATATTATCATATCTAGATAGATTTGTTCTAAAAATATTAAAAAAAACATCTAAGTACAACAAAAAGCACAAGGTAGGTAGGTACATATAAGTACTACATCCGTTATAAAATGGGCAAGAAATGATTTACGATAACGTCTATAGAAGTGCTCCCGAAAAACTCATAAGTGCCGCAGACTACTTCAGTTGCCAAAAGAATCAGCAAAGTACAATCGCATACAATAACGATATATTTGAAAAATATATATTTCTTTTATTTTTAAAAGTTTTTATTAGGTATATACACTCAAAAACAAATATATTACTACAAAACAATCAGCAAAGTACACTTGCACAGAATAAGGATAGGTATATTTATCTTATTTTTAAAAGTTTTATTATATACACTCAAAAACAAATATGTTTCTGAGTGTATATACAAAGGAACTTATTCTAATAAGTCCAACTCTTCGTGATTTAGCAACGAGCTCAAAATGCTGGCCGCATTGCCACGCTGAATGGCAATGCTTTTTTTGTACCAAGTAAATTTTTGAAAGTTACTATAGATTAAACGATTTAAACTAGCACAATTGGAACACATTTTTACTAATATTACAAATGCGAAAACTACTCTGTATGATAAGCTTTCGAACCGATTTTGATGAATTTGTATGCGTGGTATACATATAGATGGGACCTTGGAAAAGGACAAAGGCTACTTTTTAACCGACTTTAAAAAAGGAGGAGGTTCTCAATGCGTCGCGTATGTTTTTTTTTATTTTCATGTTTGTTCACCGATTACTCTAAGGTGACTTGACCGATTGAGATGGTTCTTTTTTAAATGGAAAGGTGGGAGTAACATATGTTATTTTTTTATCATCCCGATATTTTGCTACAAATTAATTTTGGAAATATTTTGAATACTTCTTTAATTTAGTGTTAGAGTTTTCAGGTCACCTTGAGGCCTCTTACTTGGCCTCAAGTTTGCTATACCTAAATAAATATACCTTTGAAAGTACTTTTTAATACGAAAGTATCGAGTCGATAAAACACAATTATATTTTGCTAAATACATTTACTTTACCATTCCAATAAAAGGCTACCAAGAACATTTTATTAAGAAACGTTATATATGCTAGCATTTAGCAGACTGCCGAAAAAATATTGCGTGATGTGACCCATTGTTACGTTTTATCACAATTTCCGCTTAACGCTTTTGTTCTTACCAGTACTTAAAAGAAGTGCCATTGAATTGGGCAAGCCAATCTCAAGTGTTGGCCACATTTAGACCACACTCGTGCATTCGGGTTAATGGTGCACGGAAATCTACCTACCTAAATACATACGTTCTAAAATAATAGATCATTTGAAGAAATAACTTAATCCATTACTTAATAATCCGTTCAACCTACGTATATCTAAATCGTGCTTAAATCGTATAAAAACAGTTCTACATTACTTAATAATCCGTTCATCCTACGTATATCGTGCTTAAATCGCTTCAGCATTGTTAGATTTTCTCGAAAACAGTTCTACACCGTTTAGAAAATATTCTGAAATTAGCCAAAACTTTAGAATTTTTAGTCATTTCATGTAAAATTACCGCACATATTATAAGCATCTACCGCAAACTAAGTGCGCATGAAAACTGCCTAAGTTTAACTTAGCTAAGTTAATATAAGTACTTACGATCGGTTTTAACGTTTACAATAACGTAAATACAAGCTCGCTTCACCACCGTAAGTGCCGATTCCGTGGGAATATCGGGATTAAAAGTGCCTAGCTTATGTTACTCCTCGATAGTGTAAACTGTCCGACTTCAAATGACGAAACAGATCTTCTTCTTTTCGTATAGTGGTGTGGCTCACCTGGTGTAAGAGTTTTTAGATCGCCCTAAGGCCTCTAACTTGACCTAATGACTGTTATCAGAGATAACAACCGGGACCAACTGATTAACGTGCCTTCTGAAGCACGGAGGAGCTCGAGAAAATGATTTATTGCCACACAAATTTTCGGTCACCCATCCAAGTAATGACCGCGCCAAGCGCTGCCTAACCTGTAGAACCATTCAAGATCGGCTGGTACAGCTAGGCCAATGAGCTCCTCAACGAAACAGATAAAATAGTGGCACTGTATGTAGAGGTTATCTTTGATTTCAATTAGTGAAAGAATTTAATTCAGTAGTTTCGGAGCCTCTATTTACAAACAAACAAATAAATATTACCGATTTTTCATGAATTTACAGTTTAACAAATTATTTACTGTTTTATAAATACTTACTAAAAAACATAGTTACAATACATAGGAACATATTCAAACAAGTCCAATTAAGTCTTCGGAACTTAATTGCCTATGTTAAATATTTGTATAGAAGATGAAATATATATGTAAAGAATTAACTAAATTATCCATAGATAATTTAGTTCATTCGTTAAAATATATTTTGGGTAAGTCGCAAGTCATCTGTAAAAGTGAAATCATAATAATTTGCGATTAGTTGACAGAGAAATTAGGAAAAGTGATCTTATTACACGACGGTTTTCCCACGCTTTTGTATCCACTCTATTTGTAAATATTAAATGTAAATAATTGTTTCTGGTTCTAGGTGTTTTCTTTGTGTAATATGTATGTATTTACAAAAAAAAACTATTATATGTAGTAAGTATATCCGTTGTCTAGTACCCATAGTACAAGGCTAGTGCTTAGTTTAGATTTTCACTACCTGTCTCCTATTAAACATAAAAAACAAGTGAAGTAAGTACGTTTTCTACATTAAAAAACCATTTTTTATCGATAATCTGGAGTATCCTTTTCGCCAGTAGCTGCTGCGTTATGTCAATGAGATAAAGAAGCATAAATATCAGGTGAAGTGCTACTCAGACAACTTACAACTCAAGCACTCGAGTATTTCTCTACTCTACTCCTTTCTGTGAATAGTGCTGTGTGTGAAAATATAATTGATCGATATCGATAATTTGTAAACGTGTCTCTGATGATATAGTCATTCAGTCAAATTTTAGATCTTAGAACAACCTGAAATTCACTGAAAGGAGAAGGAATATAAGTATACCAATTATAATAATTTTGTCCATTTTTTTTATTTAGTTTAAAATGTGATAATGTTAAAAACGACTTATTTCAATAAATGAAATAACTTAAATGGTTATAACGGTAACTTATTCCTCCTGCATCCCTTGTAGTTGTAATTAGAATATCTTCTAGGTTTTTTAACCAATTTCACCGATTACTCAAAGATGGCTTGACCGATTGAAATAGTTCTTTTTTAAGCTCCATGGTGGTCCTATAAAAATTTGGTTAGAATCTCACGAGTATCTTTAGAATGATGGACAGGATAGCATCCCAGAATGCAATATTACAAATTTTTGGATTTCTTCCAAAAATAATCGACCTTTAAAGAACTAGGTACAGATTTATGGAGCACTTGAAACCACCTTCTCGTCAGTAAACTCCATAATCATTTAAAGTAAATGAAACACAATTTATAGGAGAGTCGTTAGATGGAGATAGCTCGCGATCGATATTTGTGGCGTCATATAATAATAAATAAATTCAGTGACCAACACACAGCGCCATCTAGCCCCATGCTAAGCTTGTGTTACGGTGACTAGACAACTGATATTCCACTTAAGTATATTTATTTTTCTTTTGTAAATACTTACTATTATACATAGAAATACACCAAGACCAGACAGATGGGGAGGCCTATGTTCAGCAGTGGACGAATATGGGCTCAGATGATGATGATGATGAGTGTATAGGGTTTCATTATTGAACTAAAAAAAAACACAATTTAAAAAATACTTTTTGACCTACATATGACCATTATAATTCTGGGCATCATTTCGTTTGCTATAATATCGATAAACTAAGCAAAAGTTATAGACAACACTAACCCAACCACTTTGTGAATCAGTAAGCACGGTAAGTGGGTAACCCATTGCCGGTTATCTGGTACCTCTTGTTTGTCTGTCTGTTTACATCTTAAACGTTGGAGTTATCTTTACATGGCTTCTTTCATAGTTATCTAGAAATGCGTCGCATAGCTTGTCAAATCGACTTCGAGGGTTTACTGGGTGTTGTCAGAATACCCTTATTCCCTCGTTGACGGCCTATGTGGTGCGGCGGGCAGATACTCGACTGCAATGCAGAAGGTGGCGGGTTAGATTCCCACCGGGTATAAATATTTATATCTGGTCTGGGTTTATTTCTATGTATAATTTGTATGTATTTATAAGAAAAATAAATATATGTCGTATATCCGTTGTCTAGTCAATGTACCACAAGCTTAGTAGCTTACCATGGGCTAGATGGCGCTGTGTGTTGGTCACAGATTTCATTATTATTATTTATTCGATTATAACAATCCGAACAACGCCACTGTACTTACTCGTAAATTGATTGTAAGGCTGCTTTTCCACCAGAGACGTGCTATGCAGCTATGCTGCGAAGATGTGAAATCTACGCTACGAAAATACGCTAAGCTATGGGCACCAATGAATATGATCGGTGGATATCAAACGCATCCATTGCATCGCAGTACATCTCTGGTGGAAAAGCAGCTAAAGGTGGTCCCTCACACGAGCGTTCAGTTATATATATGTCACCGTATAGTAATAAGAAACGTAAATTCATAAATTTGCTAGGAATACAACTTGTTCAACATTTATTTATTTTTAAATTTTATTTTTAATTGTGTTGTTTTTGTAATGTTTTTGTGGTTGATCAAATAAAGTATCTATCTATCTATCTAATAGGCTTACCATTCGTAGATCATCTTGTAAGACGTAGCAACGATCCAGCCAGTTTTTGCTTTGGTCTCGGTAGAGCTTCCATAGACTGCTTGCAACTTACTGTTTGTGCCCTCATCTGTTACTGTTTGTTTGTTATCTCATTTCGTGCCGCTCTTTTGTGCGTTTTCTTAGCCATGCCGTTACCTGATAAAAAGGCAGAGGTACTATCGGGTCTGGTCCCACAGCCGTGATCTAAAGTAACCGTAATCAACTAAATATTTACGCCTTTATATAATTTATATGCAATAACCCCATTTCGTATGCAGAAAATATAAGATAGCCGTCCACTTATCAAATAGATCGAGATTTATTACTACAAGCACAAACACAAGTGTTTCCGAAACAGAACTTTACAGTCTGAAGTGCATTTTCATATTATTGCTATTGCCTATTTATTTGTTGCGCAACAAACATGTTGCTCGATTAGAGATACCTACTTGAGATTGATCGATTTGTCTAGACAATTTGTGGCTGTTGTTCTGGCGAATTTGCGGATTTAAGCTGTGGTCAAACCTTTAACACCAGTCGAAAGATTCACTCTTCTTCGTCGTGTCGGTGGCATTATTTTGACCAATTTAGACCTTTGGCCCAGGTTAATGATGCCCATACTCTATACGAAAAGCTGGATTTCCCCCCGCGAAAATTAAGCAAAAAAAATATATTATTCAGGGTATACTCATACTATACTGACTTATGGGTGAATTAAAAAAAAATATTAATAAAAAAGCCGGTCAAGAGCGAGTCAGACTCGCGGGTGAAGGGTTATATATTTATTTTGTATACTTTTTCAGCATTTGTTGTTTTGACGGCTTCAGATACGTTTTTGACGAACTTATGAACTTAGTAAATCTATAATTAGAGGTTTTTACCAATCTTTGACGTTTAGTTTTGACTTATTTACGTACTCGTATTTATTATTTGAGTCACGTTTTGTGCTTCTATTTAATTATATTTAATTTTTGAAATCTATTTTTGATACTATTATTTTATCATTATGATTTTTATATGCTTAATTTTATGACTTGTAATTAATTCATCCTACGTTAATATTATAAATGTGATGGTGTGTGTGTGTTAGGATGTTTCTTACTTTAAATCACGCAAAAACTGCTGAACCGATTGCAATGAAACTTGGAATATAGGTGACTGAATACCGGGAAAAATATATATAGGCTTCTTTTTATCTCGATAATCCCGTCGGAACGGGACTTATGCGGGATTATAATTGATATGAAAATAAATGAATATGAAATACATTATCTGTAAGAATTTTAACTGTCTAGCTAAAGGTTCATAAAATACAGCCTGGAGACAGACGGATGGTGAACAGACATACCGACAACGGAGTCTAAGAAATAGGGTCTCATTCGGAACCCTAAAAACAGTATTTTATTACTGCATACCAAAACAGTCAAAGGTATACGTCACTTATTTACTAGAAATATTAAACTAATGGGGTTTGAAAAGATTATACTGTTCAGAATCAAATCAATCTGTTACCACAGTTAAGTCACACCATTGTCTATTGATGGGTACTCAATAGGGATAGCGTTTACGTATGGTAGCGAAAGAAAGGACCACAGTTCTTTCAAGTGGCGGCAATCAAGTGATCATTCGAGTCCTTAGGACGCATTAACGAACGTCTGATTGTACCGAGTGTGGGAGCCTGACCACCGCAACACAGACTCCTGTATCCTTCTTCGAAACAAGGAGATTACAATATACCACCTTTTTGCTTCACTACATAGAGTACAAAATTCAGTAAGTCTTTGAGATAGAGGTTCTAAATTTAAGTTTCAATGTTATGTTGGACCGTAGAAAATTCAAATTCGGATTTGGATTCCAAATATTTATGGAAATGGATATACGGTAGTTGTCCTAAATTAAGGACAAGATATTGAATTGTTTTCAATGGCAGACTTTGTTGTTAGTCTAGCGTAAGATCCTTAACTTTCATTTCGAAGTTTGTGGTTAAGTGAGACTGTATGAACTCCTCAACAAAATATGTATAAATGTACCTACAGAAAGCTATTAAGCCATCAAATAAAATCCGATATGTAGGCGAAATTTAACGGGTCGTATAATACGATCCTCTTAAAAGCTAAAACAGAGTCAAGTGATTGTTAGAACAACAGGCAAATCTGTGTACACAGTGTAATCAATCACTAGCATTGGACTAGGCCGAGAGGGGGCTGACAGTTTTATACTGTTCTAGTTATACCACACGACAACTGACTTTACAGCTCAGAGTTTAGGAGAAACTCGCCAATATATTGGATCAAATCGACTTACAAAGGTAGTCAACTCGTTAAAGCCAAATTGTAAACAAAAGATGAAAGAAAAAAAAATGTTAAAAAAAATAAAAAACCCGACTGCTGTTTTAACAGAAAAGTGAAAAACAAGATGCTTCTAGTAGCTTTAGGAATGGTGGATGCAGTCGGGCGGGACTCCAAATAACATAAAGATAGTATACCTAATTATATAACACTAAGTATTTGGTGTTATTAAACTTATTCACCTTTTATTTAGAGTCCCACCCCGCAGTCGGGTTTTTTATTTTTTTTAATATTTTTTTATTTATCGCTTTTTAGTTTTTAGAGATTAGATTTAATTACACCAGAAGAAATTTATTAATTCCAGATGTATATACTCCAGTAGCGAGGACGTGCATTGCTTTTTTTTGCTTACTCAGGGTGATAAGTACAAGAACTAGCGGTTTCCTATCCAGCGCGGGAACGCCGCCAGCATCTTGGGCGCAATGCCTCGGTTTGTTGTTGCTGACAACTTCTTTTAGATTTCTAATTTTAGATTATTACGTAGGTATTGTTTTCTTTGAAAAATAAAGTGGTTATTTAAGTCCACAAACTAGTAAGAAGATACATAAGTATAAAACGTAGTGATTATATTCTCTTTGCTTAAGTATTTTATGTCATGTCATCTCTGCCAATTCCTTCAAACTCGGCGTCAAAGTCAAATCCATAGATGAGATATTTATACGAGCCAAATCGAAAAGTTTTTAATTAACGTTCCGTTGTTCTTGCGAAAATTACCTGCGTAATCATAATGTCATGTAGTAGCAACATAACTTTCGAAGTTAACCATTAGAATTACTATTAGAATACATTATTCACACACGGATTGTTTTCGCATGCGAATATTGAAATCCAGAGGTAGTGCTAAGCCATAAATTGAAGTAAGTAAAAAGAATATATAAACGTCATTAAAGACAAGACAACCGAGCCGAAGGCAAGTGACATATTAATGAAGACAACCTACTTAAACGACTTCCGATCATTTTATAATTAATTATTTTAAAATTTAATTGTAAAACTTTACAAGCAATACTTTTCAAATGTAAATTTACGAAAGAATAAAACATATCTTTTGAGTGAACAATGTTACGCGTTTTCTCTATTTTTTATGGTCTTTACAAATCTTGGTTAATAGCGTTTTACATCATTATTTTTATTTATTTATTATTTTAATGTACCCTATGTCACTCTCACGGTCATGACGAATCTAACGACGTATCGTTTATCTAAATCGGCCCAGCCGTTTAGGCCCTGCGACGGCACAAAAATAGGTCACATACATACATACATACATACATACACTCACGGCAAAAACATAACACTTCCTTTGGCAGTCGTGTAAAAAGAACAAAACGTTTGAAATAATATATAAAGTATGAATGAGTTAATAGTTCTCAAAAAAATCTGAAAATTATTAAAGCGGTGTCCCATAAATTAACCACGTTTTTTAATATTTTTTATTCAAAAAATAAACACAATAAATTCAATGAATTATTGTTATTTCCAGCTTAATTATGAAAGTTAAAATTTAACTGAGTGTTTTCCGCCATTAGCCCTATTACAACAACTGGGTCGTTGGGAATTCAAGCCTCCCGATGTTTTCCTTCACCGTAAGAGCGATGTTTATAGCGCAAACAAATTAATAAGATTAAATATATTAAAGAAATAAAATGCAACTAACGTTCTCTGTATTCGTTACTTCTTCTTTCGTTACTGATTTTAATCAGAATTATTTTGAGAATTGCTCAACCAAATACACAGACAAGCAGTCAGATACGGAAAGTGTTTTCGTTTATGCTATGTATAAAATATATATCTGTTTATGTGTATGCGTTATCAAATATAGCAGTGACCTCTGTGAGTAATCGCGAGGGGTCGGTCGGCCCCGCGGAGTCCCGGCTCCCGATTGGAATACAACACTTTAATGTGCCATTTATTTGTTTGAACTATTATTTTTCCCTCTACTTTGACGACACTGTGGTACGTATATACGTAGTATACTATACCTACTGCTCTGCCGACTAAGAAATCTAGGGTTAATACTTAATACCTAGGGGTATTAACCCTAGTCTTTTTAGGGATTTTCAGTTTAGCTCGTATAGGGGCTTGAGATATTTTGCACACGGGGACTCGATTTTTTACGAAAGAACGAAGTTTCAAAATCCAAAGTCTCTACTTTATACCTAATTTGTTTGGAACCTAAATTTATTTAGGAAGGTAAAACACCGCAATAGAACGAACAAACTCCCGATCGTTTATTTTTTTGTTGAAATTAGGCCCCAGCGGCCCTAGCCAACATCGTTATCGAATAACGAAATCGCCAATCGACAGATTTGTTTGTATGAAATTGACATAAGCTCGCGAAAAATCAAGCATGACCTTATGTCAATTTCATACAAAAAAATCTGTCGATTGGCGTTTTCGTTATTCGATAAGAATTTTGGCTAGAGCCGCTGGTCCGTTTCTACAAATTGAATTGTAGGTAATAAATCACCTTTAATCTAATTAATAGATATTTTTATTGTTTTATAATATAAGCTAGCATTTGACCGGTTGGCAAACTCTCAACAAAAAGTACTCTATGTGTTAATCCAGATCTCCAGCTATCTGCATGATAAATTTCACATTATCATACACATCTCATACTTACACACAAACTTCCACCTTTATAACATTAGTAGAATAACTAAAACCCCGATCATTAAAATCACGTCCGCACACTAAACCTAAAACTTGCTAACTTCAAATTACACGTTCCTCTTTATAACATAAAAAACACATAATTATGGATATAAAACCTCTTCGCTCGTTAAATTTCCAGATAAAAAGGTATAGTCAACGCACATCCTCTGTATAAGGTCGTAAACTGGTTCCGTACCGATCATTAACACTATTTTTTAATGGTTCGTAAGGTCTGCCCAGACCTGAACGAGTGTGCGAGCGATCCAACCGCGGAACCCTGTCTTTTGCTTATGTATGTACCTACTTACTAGCTGCGCCCAGCGGTTTTACGCGCATAGGTCCCGATCTCGCGAGAATATCGGGACAAAAAGTAGCCTGCCATGTGTTATTCCAGATCCCTAGTAACCCCACTTCTAAATTTCATAGCAATCGGATTAATAGTTTTCGCGTGATTGAGTAACAAAGTCACATTACATATATTCAATTTATGCAATAAGTATCGTAAAATTTGAATCAAACGTTAAGTACAATGTTTTAATTTTATCTCACAATGAAATTTAGTAAAAAGACAGGTATTTTATAATATTTAAACTTAGTTCCACTTGTCCTATTCAGAGCTAGCTTTTTAACCCTTGACTTGGGCATCATTTGAGGATAAATTGTGCAAAATTTTAGCAAATAGTACTGTGTACTCTAAGCGGGTCAAAAGACCTAGACTATGGTGTACAAAACAATGGCTACTATTTAAATTCTGACTAATTGCTTACATTACTTACTTACACACTTCGCATTTACAATATTAGTAAGATAAACAAAACTAAAGTTTTCTTATGAACTCATGTTCATACTTTCAGCTTACGTGGTTTCTGCCGCACGACAAACCGTGTATATTTGTCGAAAGCTTTACATCTTTTCCTAGCTCATTGAGCACAGTGTTCTCAATGAGGCTTATATTATTAAAAAACTACGAAAATAACCGTCTGTTTACATTAATTTTTACTCTACGATGTAAACCTGTGTGCTGAATTTTCTTGAGACAATTTCAGGGAACATAAAGGTGAAAGTTGCTTGCTCTAGTAGTTAGGATATAGTTATTGATGTATGACGGTGGTCGGGTTTTAGACAAGCGATTGACGTCTTTAACGTACTTGTAGTTCTAATTAATTTATTGGCGCTTTTAAAGCGGAAACAAATGGAATGGAGCTGCATTTAAGTATTTTTTTAATATTTAGTGAATTTAGTATAGTTGGCGAAGACGAGGAATAAGTTTAGGGGGTAAGATCTAGGGGGTAGAGGTACATTATTGAAATTTTAAAGAAATTCCTAAAACACAAAATATGGATTATTCAACTGATTTCCGTGATCTAAAGCCACGGTGTTATTATTTTCGTTTATTTTCCGCTAGATTAAAATATTTTGTATATTAAAGTTTTTACAGTTAAGAGCTCCAAACCTAAAAAATGGCGGCCCAATCTCTCCTAACCTAGGAGAATAGTGTAGTGCTCCTAACTGTGAAACTTTAACATACAAATATCTTTTAATTTAGCGGAAATAAAACGAAAATACTAACACAGTGGCTAGAGATCACGTAAACCTAGTGAATACCTAATCCATTATTTTAGGAATCAAAAGATTTCGTAGTTGTTGTTCGAAGTGCAAAACGTGTTATCTGTGGAATATAGCTGGTTCATTTTGAACAGTCTTTTTAGAGATAAATGGCGACTTGAAAACTTGTTACTTGGTGAGTCGCATTCGTATACGAAAACAAGAAAAATGTTAGTGTTAATTCATGATTAGCTTAGAGTTAAAATGACTTCTCTATATCTTTCTCTGTGCTGTGAGTGAAGCTTTGGTCGGCATATTTACAGGTCGTATCCGGAGCACAACTATTACTTAATAGTCGCTCGTCGCATCGCACTCGCTAATGCCTGCAGTGGTGCTCAAACTTTACAGAGGAGTTCCATTTTTAAAGTACAGCTTTGTACATATTTCCCATTTATATTGTCGGTATATATTGCACGGGTGCGATACACGACTTTGAAAAGTGCACTAAAATCCAAATATGTTTAATATTAAATCGGGTTGAAGTGCGACGGGGTGAGTTGCCTTAAGAGTGAACTGCGTGTAATGTAAGCCTAATTAATACATTATCAATTTATTTTTCTGTCTCGAGTCAGACAGTTCGAAGTGTGTGTAGGTACTTCGGTAGGAGGTAAATTAGAGCAGTTTTCGTAGCTTATTCGCAGGGGTAAAAGTAGAACAGGAGCTAGATCGTTTTTTCATTAGTATTTTTTTATTTTATTTGTACACTAGTCCATGATTTTAGAACTTTTAGTTACTTCAGACTATATTTTATAAAATAAATAAATAAAATAAATAAATATTTCACTACATTACACACAGCGCAATCTAGCCCCAAACTAAGTAACTAATAACTTTTACTTGGTTGTCGGGTAACAATAATGTACTTGACTATTTTTTGGCTTGATCAATATTAATACTCAAGCAAAGTAAAGTTACATCTTCTTAATACTAAGCGTCTCTGACGAAAGACACGACATTGATAGGTCGACCTGACGAAAGTGTGACGATAAGATGAAGGTTTCTTGTCGAAATTAGTTTCATAAAGGCTTCTTGTGTTTAAAATAACCTTCAAGAGTAAGTAAACCTCATATTAAAAAGTTTGAGAATCTCTACCGAAGTGCGCGGCACGCAGATTTTTTTTTTCAAAAGCGTGTAACACGATACTAAAATTGAGTTAAAATAAACAAACGACGATCAATGTGACGCCAAATATAATTTATAAAAGGGGTATCGAATATGACGTGCGCCAGATTTTAATGTAAATTTCGAAATTAGAACGTTTACACAAATAAAATTAATAGTTGTTTCTACTTTGCGAAATTATTATAGGTTTTAAAAATGCCTACACGAGTAAATGAAAGGACACTTGAATGTTTTAGTTTTGAAGGCATGCTTTCCACTCGCATTTTTCTAGGACCCTTTTTCATGAAAAATGTACACAGAACAAATTGCAAATACCTTTTAATTTGGATAACCATTTCATTATAAAGCCATTTTCATCCCCATAATATTTCTATCGAAGGTTTAATTATTATATTTATTCGTGTTTATTGAAAATATTGCTTTTCTAATTTCTTAAATGCGGGAAATATTAAAAACAGCGCGATTTTAGCCGAAAAATTAGTTTAATGGATCGCGATAACTGTAGAAAAAAATCTATATTACGTAAAGATTACGTACAGCTTTCATAGAAACGCACAAAACCCTTTCACAAAAAGATTCTAACTTCAAATTTCGTAAACTGATAGTCTTTCAATTTCCCGCTTATTTTTTTTTCTTTCTTTTTTTTTAAAGAAGCTCTCAGACCACCAAGGAGGTCGTCAGTCAAGGGTCTTGATAGTTGACCGCACGGGGTACGGCGCGACATGACGTTTTACCACCCGTGTCTAGACAATCGTGGCGACACGTACGAAATGGTGAGAACAGCAGTATTGGCGAGATAGTGACGAGTTTTCTGGTGACAATGGTACGGAATCATGACTTTTATGAACTCGAATATAACCATTATGTTTTGCAAATATAAAATTTAAATATTAATTTATATGTAGACTTTGTTTTTAGCTACGAACCTGATATGTTAGGGTTATGTTGAAATTTCTTACTACTTGACGTCTTCACAACTGTGAAGACTAAGCCGATTTAAATACAACTTTAGTAGGTAATGTAGGTAGCGAGATTTGTGGACAAATTCAACGGCAGGTTAGTTTAATAATACCTACTTTTATTTATAGGTAGATATACGCAATTGAAATCGAGGCGTACCGCAAATCTAAGTTCAATTATAAAATATATCGTCAGTGGAAAGCGAAAAACGCTAAAGCGCCACTTTGGCGAAAATGAGTTTTTTATGTCATTGAATTCGTTTTTTTTTCTGCGTTGATTGATGTTAGTTTTGAAGCAATCTGAGCATTTTTTGGTGCTTTAGCTTTCCAAAAAATTCTTAATTATGGTTAGAGTCAATGACTTAAACGACCTTATTTCGTTGTTTTTTGCAACAGTGGTGCTTAAGACCTACATTTTTTTGTATCATAGCTCTTAAGATTTTTGTCTTTCCCTTGTTTGGTTCTCTTTAGCGACATAAGCATTTGTCCCTTTCTTATATTTATTTGATCTTATTCTTTTAGCAATTTTAGGTTACTGTGATTAACTTTGTAACTGGCTGTTAGCTGTTTTTGTTTACTATTGCATACATATGTTTGGCGCTTATGCAAAAGTTCTTGCATAACATTCCAGAGAACAGTGGAGGGGTTAGGGGTGAAGTCGTCCACCTTGAAACTGGGACCAGGGTTCACTTGTACCCTTTCGAATTTGATAATAGTCAACTAGGCTCAACGGTAGCTTAGACATTGGGACGATTAAACTACATTTAATGTTCTCTAGGGGTGCATTGGTCCCAATAATGTACCATTACATTAGAAAATACCTCATTTAATTTTCAATGAATTGTTATACTCGTAGTACATACCTACTTCATGAACTCTAGTAATCCACGAAGTCGAACAAATCTCGAACTGAAGTCGTTCTACCTGGGAACCGATAGTAAGAGCAACACTTGTGTTGACGGAGTGAGCCTTAATTTTTTCTGTGTCGCGACTCCTTTTAAAGTAAAATTGTTTTGCCTATTAGTTAAGTGGCGTAGCAAATTTTTACTAATTTACTTTTTGCTTTGCCATTTTAACCGACTTTGAGAAAGAGAAGGTTCTGAATTCAAAGCGTTTCTGTCATGTTTCTTATTTTTTAAATTTTTTGGTGTTCCTTTTTCAAAGGATAGGATTATTAGGTACTTCCCTACGGAATCTTTAAAACTAAGTTATTAAATTAGGGTTTTAAAAAATAGGTTATTAAAATATAAAAATATCTATACTGATCTTATAGGTAAAGTGAAAAAAATTACATCATATGTATTTGTTTGTTTGTTAACCGGCGCGTCAGGCGAACGCCCGACTGCAATGCAGAAGGCTGCACGTCCCGCCGAAAGTTTGTTACATTAAATATGTAAGTAAATACCCATGGTAAATACATACAAAAACACCCTCAGTATCTTCCTAAGTTGCCTGGAAAAGATCGCTTTAAGCGACAACGCGGCTCATTGTGCCACCAAGATTTAAGTTGTTTCATTTATGTTTTTTCTTCTCATTTATTGTAAGTATTTTTTTTATCTATATAGGCATGTTAAAAGAGTAACGCACACATACAACAAGAACAACGCACCGACATAACGTCGTACCTATCTGCAATAATTGTTTATACGAACGAGTACAATTCCCGAACAATAAAAATCTAATAACGATGTTGGTATCGCAATCGTGATCACTTCCATTCCCATCGTAATAATAACTGTTTACAGTTTGTTTACACATTTGCAAATGATCGAGATGTGGTTCCCATAATCATTTTTTTTAAATGGCTTTTCCATTCGGACATTTGCCAGTGTCAAGTATTATCAATATTTGCAAGTTATTTGCATTTAACGAAACAGTCAAGTCGTCATAGTTAAAGTCAAGTTGAGGGAGTGAATGTAGAAAGGGGGCCATGTTTTATTTACAATGTTTGTTCACGGAGCTTTGGAGACAACACTAAGCTAAATTTCATGTTTTGCACCGATTTTCACTTTTATTTACACTTTTACACCTTCACCAAACTAAATTGATGAATATGCCCCCGAAATTAAAAAAATTACACGCATTTGAACTAAGTTTCACAAAAATAAAAATTTAGCAACACATTTAACGCATTCCCGCCAAAACTCCCGTTCCCATAATCATTGCTGGCTGAACTCTATTTCCTTTTTTTTTCTTATCGGTCTTACATCGATTATGGCAATTTGGGACTGAGCCAGTGTCAAGTATATAATCTCATCTTATCTAACTAATTTTACTTAAAGTTGAAATATATGTAGCTGGAGACCTGGAATAACACATAGACTACCCGATATTCCCTCGGAAACGGGAAAAACGCTGGTGAAACCGCGGGGCGCAGCTAGTAAGTACTATAAACGCGAAAGTTTTCATGTATGTGTGTGAATTTGTTACTCAAACATGCAAAAACTGCTGAACCGATTGAAATGAAACTTGAAACACATAAGTTTTTTATCTCGATATTCGATAAACCGCGGGGTGCAGCTAGTTAAATATAGATATGAAAGTTACAACATTTGGTTGTTAGGATATTTGTTTCAAGCACGCAAAAGCTGCTGAACTGATTGCGATAAAACTTGAAATACTTGAAAGGCTTGATGAAATGATTAATTTGATTTTAGATTTTAATTTATCTCGTTATTCCTGCAGAATTGCGATTTACGCGGGTGAAACCGCAGGACGCTGCTAATATTATAAATGTGAAAGTTTGCGTGGATAAGTAAGTTTGTCACTCCTTCACGCAAAAACGATTAGACCGATTACAATAAAACTCGGTATCCAGATAGCTGAGACATAAGCTACTTTTCAACCTGATATTCTTGTTTTTTTTTCAGGGCGATGTGACAAATCGTAGTCTAGAATTTAAAAAAAAACGTAGTAGCAGTTAGTGGTCGTAGTATAAAGTGAAGTCGAAAAAGTTTTAGTAAATTGGCGGCTGACAATTACATCAACTCGTTTAGTTTAACCGTCGATGTATGTACTCCCTATAATAAGAATTGTTCGTCGTACAGCGAACCAATTAACTGTTTTGTCGACGTACTAAGTTTGTAAACACTGCATTACCGCTCATCCTCTCAACAGGATTGATAGGGATGGGACGCAGAGTCTATCGATTATCGATACTTTCTGTAGCTAGACGCTGAAGTTCCTTGAGAAAATTTAGCTTTTGCTGTAAGTTTCACGGTGCTGCCAAATATTTAGACAGTGCTTTCAAACGAAATTCCAACAACCTACAAACGGTTTTAAAATCGGTTTAGCTGTTTCTGAGACATATGTTGACAGGCAACTTACCGTATGCGTAGCCAGCGACGGTAAAATATTATGTGTATATTATTAAATAGTAGATAAAAACATAGTTTGAAAATATTCTATTCAGCAGCTAATTTATTTATTGTTCATTTTAGTTTTTTTTTTTTAATTTATTAAGTTATTTTGTACATTCTTGAGGAACTAAGAGCATAGTTTTATCTCATGTTTTCGCGATTCTGCATTATAATGAAACACAATATTTACCGGGTACAACTCGCGTTTTATTTACCTAACGTCACAGTTAGCTTTTTCAAGGCTGACTAAATCAAAAAGCAGTCAACATGTTATTTTTTAATGCAGTAGTAGATTTTTTTAATTTAGAATGTTCATAAAGTTCATTTATATCGATAGATTATATCGAAACTTTAGGCACTACGCCCGCGCCTAGCGACGCGGCGCAAGCGCACTTGCATTACAGAGCGGGGTCGGGTTGCGGCACGTGCGCCGGAAACGAGTCGTCAGGTAAACACACGTCACAAGCACATCACTACCAAATGTAATCACATCACTAAACGAAATAATGACAACTGTAATATTGAAGAATTCATTAGTAACATCGATTAGAAGTCAAATCATCAAGTAGTTGAAACTATTTTCATTTTTGTTTCATAACACTTCCATATTATCTGAGACGGTAGGTTTTCAGTCTTCTTCTTATGTTCGTAATAAAGTGGTGTTAAAGTTCGCAGGTCAGCCAGAGGGTCTCTAAATAACTTGACCTAACGACTGCTATCAGAGGTAACAACCGACACCATCTGCACGCACAACGTCACTTCCGAACCGCGGAGGAGCTCGAAAAAACTATAACCTCTACACAAAAAAGCAACTTTTTAAACAAAAAAATTGAAAAATTACAACCCAGTCTACCTTCAA
Organism: Idaea dimidiata; assembly: GCA_949358125.1. NCBI lineage: Eukaryota > Metazoa > Arthropoda > Insecta > Lepidoptera > Geometridae > Idaea > Idaea dimidiata. Next base: position 21,484,544 of record OX442330.1, read on the forward strand.
GAAGAGACCTGCAAAGGTCTAGAAACGCCGAGCATTGAAACAGTGCTAAAAATAATAAACACCGATTTATACCGAAATGTGAGTATAATTTTAATCTAAAATCGCGATAACAAAAAGGAACACGCAGCGCTATCTAGCCCCATAGTAAGCTACCGAGCTTATTGTGTTACTAGAAACAAATATTTAGCATAAATACTTCCACCCGGCGGCGTGTCGATTCGAACCCGCAACCTTCTGCATTGCAGTCGGGCACTCGCCAAACTATTAGTTAAATAGGTCTATCTATAAAATTGCAATCGTACTTTCCAACTCAGCCAGCGCAGTCCCTCCTTTCCGAAGTGCAATTTAAGATGTATTCACGCGAGAGACTCGTGCCTCGACGAAGGCGGAATCTTAGAAAATTCTTCAACCGGAACTCGAAGCTTGGTATTTTCATAATGTAGGCTAGTTACCCTCCCTAGTGCAAAGAGTATTCATATGGTAATTTTATTTGAAGAACTTCTGAATTGAGATTAAGGATGGTTTAAGATGGGTTTAAATAAGATTTTGAAAATATGTAAATATTTATTAGCTACTTAAATCAATTTCAAAATTATACGCACACTTATTTTTAACCGACTTCAAAAAAAAGGAGGAGGTTATCAATTCGTCTGTATGTATAATTTTTTTTTTTTTTTTGTATGTTTACCGATTACTCGAAGACGGATTGACGGATTAAGATGATTCTTTTTTTAATGGATAGGTAGGAGCTCCAAGATGGTCCCATAAATATTTGATGTGGATCTGATGAGGGTCTTCGGAGTGATGAACGGAAATGCTCCTCAAAACGCATTAATCAATCCAGTTGTTTATCGATTACTCGAAGATGGCTTGACCGATTGAGATGATTCTTTTTTTAATGGAAAGGTGAAAGCTACGAGGTTGTCCCATGAAAGTTTGGTAAGGATCTGATGAGTATCTTCGGAATGATGGACAGGATAGCATCCCAGAATTCAATAAATTACTCATTTTTGGACTTCTACCAAAAAGAATAGACCCCTAAAGAACTAAGTACAGATTGATGGGGCACCTGAAACCACCTTCTCATCAGCAAACTCTTCAATAATGAAATTTACGGTAACAATATTGTTGATTTTTAGGTAGGTAAGTATACTAAAAAGGGTAAAATAAAAAAATAATTTAACAATTAAAAAACCGACTTCAAAAAGAAACAAAAAATAATTTAAATAACAACCAAAAAAAGAATTGATAAAAATTACCAAAATAACCTCTACATAGGTACAGAGCCACCGACTAATTAATCTGTTTTATCATCTGAAGTCGGGCAGTTTTACTGGTTGGTTCCATATTGTACTTAGTTTGGCTGCCCGACTTCAGATGATAAAACAGATTAATTAGTCGGTGGCTCTGTACCTATGTAGAGGTTATTTTGGTAATTTTTATCAATTCTTTTTTTGGTTGTTATTTAAATTATTTTTTGTTTCTTTTTGAAGTCGGTTTTTTCAATACCGCTTGCTCTGATTTTTAGGATAAAAAGTAGCCCATGTGTTATTCCAAGTCTCCAGCGTTGCGGGAAAGAGGTACAAAGTCGCTTTCAAACATACTTTACATACAAACTTTCGCGTTTACAATATTAGAAAAATGTATGTTTAGGCGATTACCTACGCCTAATTTTTTAGTCTCTTAAATATTACCTATATCTAAATTCTTTGGTTTATCTATTTGAAAAGTTAAGCTCTCGCTTGTTACCATTGCCTGCTTAAGAACTCTGAAGTGAGCGTGAACAACTAGTACGAATAGAGAACGGACCAGTGATTTGAACGAGTCTTCAAGTATTGTCGAGGAAATCGATGAAACTTCAGGTAAAATGTCATTATAGTTTTTCGCTTCGTCGTTCCTTATTCGCACTGCGAGATTTGCAGTCACTTGCTTACGCTAGTCTGTATTTCCCCGTGATTACAATTTGAGGGTATTCAAAACGCAACTGATGAAGTAGGCATTCCAGGTCAGCGTGTTTTATCTTAAATCGCTCCTGGCTAACTATCGGGCGTCATAGTGGTCAAACCTAGTGGTCTAGTATGTCTTGTTTCAGGTATCGGCGAGTGAACAGCGACGGGTGAACGACGTTGTTACTAATTTTTGTCGCCCACACAGTTCGGTCGGAGTCTACGTTCCTGATGATGGCTTTTTAAAGCCGAAACGCATCGATTGCACGGTTGATGATTGGTGTCGCTAATTCTACTATCTAATTTTAATATAATATCTAAGTTTCTGCCGCTTGCAAGGAGCGGGTCGAGGGAGGTGCACTTATAGCTAATCGAAACTATTTGAATTTTGAATGATATATTTTTTGAAATGTTGCAAAAAAATGTTTAAAATGTAAAGGAGAGTATTTTGAAATGCAATAAACATAATATTTTGATTATAACATGTTGTTTTTTTAAGTTACGCAAAACTTATAGTGTGTAAGTGTCAGGACTAAAAACCAAATATTATTTTTAATAAACAATTTGTAACGGGTATGCCCTTTTAATCCGAAAGGGGGGTGTTCTAGACGTCTAGGCGAACACATTTTGTTCTACGACTTTTAAAAATTCAAACTTTATGAAAATTTTGAGATTATGTTTCACTGAAAAAACAGCTGCTTTTGAAAATAAAGGTAATTGAAGTTTTGATTGTAAACTATCAAACTAAATAAAAGGACAACAAAAGGTCAATGACCTCGAACTCTCAGGAACAGCTAATTTTCAAGTAAACTTTACTCCTAAATTTTTCGAAAAGTACTTCGAATTTCCAAAATTCGTAGAACAAAAGTTGTTCGCCTAGACGTCTAGAACAACCATCTTTCGGATTAAAAGGGCTTACCCGTTACACCTTGTATATAATATAGTTAACGGATATAATACTACTTATATTTATTTTTCTTTTGTATATATTTGCACAAGCGGGAATCGCACCCGCAACCTTCTGCATTGCAGCCAAGCGTTCGCCCGACGCGCAACAGACGTCGTCAGTTGTTTGATTCTCTTTATAGTTTGTTGACTGATAGTACTATGAAAATTCTGAACTGGACTATCAACACATCATTCTTGAAGCTCTGTCTATTATTTTATCTATAACTTACCTATAATAATAATATGTTTATTACCTATTAGCTGTTACCCGCGACTTCGTCTGCTTAGAAATAGTGCATAGCAGACTTTTTTGTTCATTACTCTTCTTCTACTAATTGGATGTCGATGTAAAGACCACGAGGTTCCTCCAAAATAGAACCATATCCAATATTGAAAACCAGATTTCAATCAGTTTATAATATTGTGTTTTATATAATTTTGTTCTAAGTAGGTCCTACTTTTCGTAAGTCCCCTAGACAATTTTTTTTTATTTACTTCCAAGTACAGACTTTTTGTCCTCTTTTCCATTACTATGAGTATACAAGGTGTAACGGGTAAGCCCTTTTAATCCGAAAGATGGTTGTTCTAGAAGTATAGACGAACAACTTGTGTTCTAGATCTTTTGGAAATTCGAAGTATTTTGGAAAAAAAATGTTGTAAAGTTTACTTGAAAATCAGCTGTTTCCGAGAGTTCGAGGTCATTGACCTTATGTTGTCCTTTTATTTAGTTGAGTCTACTACAATCAAAACTTCAACTACCTTTAAACATTAAACTCACACGATTTGAACTCATAATTATTTTTCCCGGGTCTTATTCGCGTATAATTATTTTAAAATTCTCTTACCTCGACGTTTCGATCATGTTACAATGATCTTGGTCGCGAGGGGACACCTACCTTTATTTTCAACTACCTTTATTTTTAAAAGCAGCTGTTTTTTCAGTGAAACAAACCACAAAATTTTCAAAAAAAAAGTTTGAATTTTCAAAAGTCGTAGACCAAAAGGTTTTTGCCTAGACGTCTAGAACAACCCCTTTCGGATTAAAAGGGCATGTTACAAATTGTATAGTATCGACAACTATATAGATAGAAGATATTATATATATATAGTATAGATTTATGTTTTTATGGTTCTGTTTCAAAGAGTAATGTAGGTTATGTACCTACTTCCTAACATTTTTAAGCATTGACATTTGGCCTCTGTACTAAGGGGTATCTTGAGCATGGTATTTATGTATACTACTTCTTAACTTTGGATGACACTAAAGGTGCCTCCTTACCGCAAGCATTCGCGTGTACCTAATGTATCGTTTATGCTACATTATTAATGCTACATTACAAGTGAATGCTTGCGTTGAGGTTGCACCTTAACTCCCTTACTTAGAAACGCTAATTAATGCGCTGCATAACTATGCGTCGTTTCTCTTTTACTGTCACATGAAGTTTTAAAGTTGGCAGACAGAGACAAACGTCACATAACTTAGTCATGTGTAAATCATATTTTATAAGAAAGGGAGTATGGTGTTACAAGAAATAAATAAATAAAACTCCACAAAATTTTATTGCACTTTTATTTCAATAATCTATCTTTGTACTATTTACAAAATGTGCTGAATGAAACAACTACATTATATTTATTATTAACATCGAATCTTAGATAAAATTACTTACATCAATAACCCTCTTTCGGCTGTCGGGTAATAACACTAACAATAACAATTCTACTAACTACGTGTGATGATCTTTGGCTAATATCTTTGGTAGGTATTTCGTAATTTGTGTTTAATTGCTCAGTTAAGGCATTTCTACTAAAAAGATTTTGAAGGAAAAATACATCTTCCTAAATTCACTCGTGGTATGGTTTGAACATCAAAACTCCGGAGCCCTTCCCTTCGTTTTTGGAGATTATTTTTCCTTGAAAATATTTCTAGAAATCTTTGGTGTTTCAAATTTAAAGTCACAGTTTATTTGATAGTATCTACATAAGCAATGTCTTTGGTCATCTTCTATTCCCCAACGTGTAATTGCAGAGTCAGTTTCAAAAATGACATATTTGACTATAATAAAAAAGCACGTTTTATTTCGCAACTTGCTATTTTAGAGACAGTTTTAAGAAACCGATCAAGCCCGTGTCGAACTCGCGTGCCAATGGATCCGTACCTTGCGGCCATAATAAAAAAACACGCTTAAATTGTTGCCCCATTTTGTAAAAAGCTTTAAAATGAACCAGCACTCAACATAGCAAGTAAATCCTATGTTTTTCGCAATATGACATAGACAATTTTCTGTTTAGGTACTAACTATGGTATCCATAACCGTTCCTTAAAACGCAAATTTCGCTAAAGCATGATACAATAACCTCCTTCGACTTGGTCGGTTATTTAAATATTACGCCAGAACGATGATGATTAGATCCGATGACGCATAATGACGTTCTGTTGACACCGGGATGGCGTACCTAGAATATTTTATTGTATCATGGAGGTACGAGATTATTTAATTTTCAAAATGATCATATCACCGAAGTCTAAACTCTAAGCTATTAATTTTCTATTTCAATATTGCTTGCCATACTTTCATTGCTGTTTTCATTTACATCGACATTTTCAAGCATTTTTGGTTTAACATCTTTTTGTTTCTCAGAACTTTCCCCAAACCGATCCGAGTTTCTATCCTCACAGGGTACAGTAAGGGCGTTAAATGGATGCCCTGGATAGTACATATAAGACAAGGGGACATTTGGATAGTTGACGCCTAAATGAGGTACGTAAAGCGACTGTAAGACCGCCTGATTGTATGACTCCTGTAACAAAGCCTTATACTCAGGGTTTTTAGCGAAATCCACCCCATACATTCCTGCAAAATGCTTCCAAATCGGCGAACCTTCGAGCAAGTTTGATGGGGCGAACAGTGGGTTTAACGACTTAAGAGAACCCATAGAGTTTTGGTAGGTATTTAAATCAGGTAGACTTGGTTGTTTATTGTTGTTTACAAGCACTTTGACGGCGACTTTTCGCGCGTGATTCGCAGCCGCTGCAGCCGCTGCAAGCATACCGTTTTCTTGCATCTGCAACTGCTTCCGTTTTGTCTTGTATCTTCGGTTTTGGAACCAAATTTTCACTTGGGTTTCTGTGAGCTTTAGGCTTGCTGCTAAGTCGGCCCGCTCTGGTCCTGATAGATACCTTTGAACAAAAAAGAAATGCTGTAGAGTAGGTATTATTAGCTTTATGAAACTTAATTTCAACTGCTGGGAATCAAAGAAGTGTACTTGGTCATTGATTTTAACTTTAACAGTAGATACTTCCAAAAGAATCGTAACATTTGTATGGTGGCATGGCGGAACCCTAAAAATATAAGGTGGCAATGCCGCCTCTACTTAAAACTATTCCCGACTCTGTACTCTAAAGCCTGATTTAAGCCTAATTCTTGCTCAGATCGTTAGGTCACAAAATTTCGCTTAGCAAAAATAAGGACAGCATTTAAATTCTAAAACTTATGAGTAAGTATGTAAGTATAAAAGTTGGTATGTGAATATGTTTGTTTCTATATCACGTAAAATCTACTAAATCGATTGTTAAACTCGGTATGCAGATAGCTGAAGATCAGGATTAACACACAGCCCTACTAAATTAAAAAAAATTTTCACCATATTTACGTGGAATCGGGACTTAAGCGGGGGAACTGCTGGGAGGCAGTTATAGTTGGGTGATATGATAAACTTGATACGTTTGAATGTCAAGAAATACAAATTAATCACACCTATAGTGCTTCTATAATAATCTTCCTAACCTAAACCTGATAGACCTGGTCTAGTAGTCCGGGTATATTCTGTCCGGAGTGATATACTATGGTTATAACTCTCACCTCTGCTGACTGAACCGTCGCTCCAGCTCATAGACCTGGGCATGGGAGAAGGCAGCTCTAGACCGCTTCTTTCGCCCCGTGGTCTGGTAGTCCGGGTATATTCTGTCCGGGGTGGTAGTCCGGGGCTCGTACAGGAACGGCTTATAAGGGTCATTTGGGGAGGTCGTGCGACGGACTGGGGAGTCGTGCGATGAGCGGGAGTCGTAGTCATCTGGGGGCAAAGAGAGAAACTATTTAGTTTGGTGGTTTAGTTTGGGTTTTATTTAGGTTAGTGTATTTAGTTGGTACGAAATTCGATTACTTATTTGTAAAAAAAAAATCCTTCCAACAAAGATGATAGTTTTTTTCTAAGATTATTAAATAAATAAATTTTGTAATAAAAAAAATTATTAATGTGTACTTTATTTTAGTATCAATATACGTGTATCAATCTACCTAGCTACATAGTCTACAGCGCTAATTCCTTGGACTAAAAATTGATTAGTAATAGGTACATACAATTTAATAAGAACAAACTAAAATCATTTTGTCACACTAAAACGATCATTAAAAACAGATTTGCGTTGCAAATTAAAACCTGAAACCCGAAAACGTGTCACAAAAGGCACAAAAAGGTAACCAATCGCGCATCACACGCAAAGTTACTTTTACAAAACTATATCGAGGCGTTTTAGTTCGTTGTAATTTTACTCCTAATGACTGGGGACAATCTGCGTAATGGATCCCATTGTGCGACCGCCTTTATATGCGGTTGGCGTGAACGGTTTCACTAATTTAATTGATTTGTCATTGTGAGAGCGGACCTTAATGAGGATCAAGTTTATGTGGCGGCGACTTTAATTGCTGGTAAAATATTAAGGGCTGTATACGAGCTAAACTGAAAATACATCGCGTTCATAGATAATTGTTGATTATTTCATAACTGAACGGTGTTGACGTTTTGGTGTGTATAGATTGACCTATATTGTAAGTGACATTGTTTCCTACATTTTAGTGAAATAAAAGACAGTCTAATATTGACTTAAATTAAATGCGAATCGGGCATCGAAACAAAAGGAAGTTTTTGTCTTAAAAAAACTACACCAAAAGAAACAACGTTAGCTACAGTCTATACTATACACTAATAAATATTCAACATTCCATCATGCCACAACCAGCAATAATTGTCGATGAGGCATACATGGTTTTTCATGAGGCAAGCTGAAAGCTTACAAAGCTATACATATTCCGCCCTACCGCGATCTCTTTTTTTATTTTTATTTATTTCAATGATTACAAAACAAAAAAAAAACAAAAAACCTTAAATAACATTTAAAAACCAATGAGGTTTGTCACTAATGTTATACTACTATAGGTAACTCATCAACGGCGTTTATCATATTAGCTAAAAAATGAGACTTTAATTCTTATTCTTATTATAAGTCGTCGTTAAGGTCAGCTAAAAAAATATTAATAAAAAATACATAATAAAATAATAATATAAGTATAAATATATCTTTAATATTAATACCTATTAATACATAAAAATAGTAAAAAACATTTTTTTTTAATATTCTGCGGTTTTTAAAAAAAAGTCTTTATTTTTTCTTTGTTTTTTTTTGAGCGAAGTACCTTTCCCTGTCCGTACTTTTCTTCCTGGTCCGTCCACGTCCCGGTCTAATGAGAATAATTCCTAAGAGTAAAGTTTTATCCATAGACTTTATAGGTAGGGACCGTGGATTCATTTGAGAAAAAATCGTCTCTATGCAAATTTCTGCATCATGCAACATCATTTATATTAATAAACTAGCTGCGCCCCGCGGTTTCACCCGCGTAACTTCCTATCCCGTAACGTTAATGATCCCTCACGTATGTCATACCAGGTGTTGCTTAACGATCATTCAAAGTACTATATAATATTTCTACCTTTAAACCAACCCTGTACCAAGTTTATGAATATCGGGTCACCTGCTCTTTTTCACACATCACGTATGTTGTACCAAGTGTTGCTTAACCCGTACGATCATTCAAGGTACCTTATATATTATTTCTACCCTGTACCAAATTTCATTCATATCGGTTTACGGGTTGTTGAGTAACAAATAGATATACACGACTTTATTTTTCAGAGCTGCCGTCCCGCGGTTTCACTTGCGTAAGTCGCGATCCCGAGGGAATAACGGGATCAAAAGTAGCCTATGTCACATCTGGATAGTTTTCTATTAGTGAAAGAATTTTTGAAATAGGTCTAGAAGTTTCTGAGATGACCCCCAAAATACATACATACATACATGTTACCAACGTAACCTCTTTAAATATTAGTTACCAACATAAAACAAAATATTAAGAATCAAAAGTACAATGAGATATTATCAAAAAGCACTGCAGTTTGGTGACACTACCGTCTCGCATGGAGCCGACCGATTGAGCCGCGCGCGCGGCATGATGCCTCACAGAGCTGGCTGGCCACCCTCATCATCGTCGCCCGTTACGTGTATATGTATATGCACGCTTGGTACTTATTAATTATTTAATGTGGAGTTATTTTAAAACTGTAATATCTCGTGAGATATTCATTGAAATCAAGCGATGTTAAGGACAATCATGTTTAAAATTAAATACTTTTAATGAATAACGTATTTATTTGGATAAGGATTAATATCATATTTACAAAATTACCTTCGGAAATAATGCATTTTTCTACAATAAATTTCATTACTCTAAAATATGTTATACTGAGTCAACCTTAAGAGTTAGACATATGCTGTCGCGGACTATTTATTAGATCCTATTTAGAGGAAGAATTCTCTCATAAATGGTTTTTATGTAACTTTGACCGTTTACTCAGCGCACGCGACAGAATCTCGGAAAAGGGTTTTTTTTTCCCGTTTTTGCAACATATTTCATGGATGCTCCGCTCCTATTAGTCGTAGCGTGATGTAATATAGCCTATAACCTTCCTCGATAAATGGACTATCAAACACAAAAAGATTTTTTTAAATCGGACCGGCAGTTCCTGAGATTAGCGCGTTCAAACAAACAAACAAACAATCAAACAAACAAACTCTTCAGCTTTATAATATTAGTATAGATGCGACTGCCGAACAATATAGAAACCGCATAGAATCTATGCGCTATGCTCTTGGAAGGCTCTTGGTAAACATACACAAAACATAAACAACACATTCGCTATTAGCACAAGCCAAGCAAAGACCTATAAAACAAACCTCACCTACATAAGATATAGAAATGAAACTTAGCATAATAAAAAGTGATTTCTGTTGAAATAAAAAACAATAATAATAGGTAGGTCAGTGTATTTAAAGAAAAATAATATTAATTGGAATAAGCCCTTATATTTGCGAAGACCAGAAGCGATATTATTTGGATTATTATATTTTTGGATTCTTTAACTTTTTAAAAGATTTTTTACAATGTAAGAAAAATCCTGAGAATTTTTCTTCTTCTTCTTCTTCATTAAAATGGCTTTTTCCATTCGGACATTTGCCAGTGTCAAGTAATATCAATATTTGCAGGTTATTTGCATCGAACGAAACAGTCAAGTCGTCATAGTTAAAGTCAAGTCGAGGGAATCATTGTAAAAAGGGGGCCATTTTTTACAATGTTTGTTCACGGAGCTTTGGAGAGAACACTAAGCTGAAGTCCATGTTTTGCACCGATTTTCACTTTTATTTTTACTTGTACACCTTTACGAAACTAAATTGATTAATATACCCCCAAAATTAAACAATTTACATGCATTTGTACTAAGTTTCACAAAAATGAAAATTTAGCAACACATCTCTTCAACGCATTCCCGCCACAACTCCCTGAGAATTTTTGAGATTTGCAAAGTTACGGGAAGTCCACAACCAAACTAAAACATGACAAAAATAAACGCTTCCGGTTCCTTCTGTCACCTTGCTTTGTAAAACTATAGAAAAGTACGGTTTGAAGAAAAGTATAGATAAGTTCATCGAGCTATAATTTTCTGAACGTCATTCTTCCGATAATAATTTACATAAAAGCCACGCGGCACCATCACCATCACCATCGACCAACTCAACCAAAGCTAGTAATTACTAAATTGAATGCCTCAATGGTTCTTTTAAGCGCCATCATTCATAATGATGGGATTGTATAATCGGGTAAGTGCCTCGAGACGTCACCGCTTGCCACCGGTCACTGTGAACGGGCCATTACCCGACCATTGTCACGTTATAACAATTTGAATATGGAATTATATTTTGTTTTATTGACGATTTGTTTTTTTTTGTTTTGTGCCAGTAATGTTTATGTTTTTTAAGAGTAGGTATTGTAGAGTTTGGTTTGGTTTGGCGTCAATAATAAACCGGTAATTTGTTTTTGGAGGTGACATTCGGCCGAATAACAGAAACGCCACTTAAATGCAAAGGCCGCTTAAATAATTGAGCAGCTTCTAAAGTTACAATTAGAATGGGATTTTTTGAGTTTAAGAGCTGCTTAATTGTTTGAGTAGAACTAAATATTTGAGCAATGTTTCTGTATTTTGCCGATTTTTTAAAAATATTATAGCGCACAGTAATCAGCTAGTTATTTATATGCGCCTGGTTTAGTACTACTCAATAGAATATACGCTACTTGATAATAATTTCCCACGAGATCCTGAAAATAATAAAGTGGGTAAACGTCACGGAATGTTGCTGAAAAAAAATACAAATAGTAACCTATAGGTATATACATACAAGAACATACACGTATGTATATATTTTGTCCTTCATAAACTGTATTAGGTACACTAAACGTTTTATTCAATAAGTGCAACTGTGCAAGTTAAATTACATAAATTAGGTAGGTACATTCGCATGGATTATTTCACGTCATGTCTTAAGAACTAAGTTATGAAGCATAAGGGTGTTTATTAAGTTTATAATCATAGAATTTTAAAATTACTTCCTGATTGTAAACTTAAACATAATAGTAGGTAGGTGAAGGTAACTAAATTTAAAAACAGAAACATTAAATGTAAAACAGAATTAATTAAAAAAAAAGATATGTAATAAACTAATAAAGTTAGCTCACCTGAAAGCTCTGTGACTGGATACTGGTTTTTTCTCGACATGTCCAAAGCTCCATCATCAGGGAAATCACTATAAGCGTTGCAGTCGTCGTAGTATTTCACCTCCTTGCGTTCATATCCAGCCTCTTTACAACCAGAACTTTTTCCTAAATATCCCTTCGCGCCAAAATTCGAAAACATTCCATTTTCAATTTCACATTTCGCCTCCTTCGTCAAAATATCGTTTATCGAAAATGGTGTCGTCAAATTTTTCTCACTGTCTTGTAAAATCGACTTGTTAAATAATTTGGATTCCATTTTTGAAACGCGACCCGCCTTACCGCAAAAGCGTTCCACAAACGAATAAACTTCGCGTGATAGATTGTCTTGGGTTAAGCCTTAGAAAAGGACGGAATCGATTTTCATTCGGCGTTCCCTGCTGTGCGAAAGAGATAGGGCGCTTTGGGGCGTTCGTTTTTTAAAAAAGCTCTGAGGAGCTCGTAAGTGGTGGGGATCGTTGAGTTTTTCTTGAGATGTTTACGTGAATGCGATTTTATCGGCCAAGCAAGAAGCGTGCAGCTTTTAGGGATGGGCAAAGTTGGCGTTTTTAACAGATTTAGTAGAATGACTTAGTAGTTTCTAGGTTATTGCTGTGACCAAGGATTTTGGGGTATTGAAATATTTTACGAAATCTAAATAAAAATTTAACTACAAAAATATAAAATTCAGGTGTAAAGCTATATAATTATAATGCACATTTTCAGGCAACTTTTAGAGTATTTTATTTTATTTAATACCTAGTAATTAGATAAGATGGCTGACCATCGATGAAGATGTGGTCTAAGATATAACACATTAAAAAGGCAAATACTTAATTTTATTATGTATTTTATTTAATGCATAGGTTATTTTATATTGACAGCAACGCAATTAAAACCGAAAAATGAATTTTAATTTCAAATCAACATCGCGAAAACTTAAGAAAAATTGAGTAACTAGGTGTGACATGTTTAAATTCGTTTTCCTTAGTAGCTGCACCGACCAACGTCTTTGAATACGTTGATTTGCTAAGCTATACGACTACCAAATTCCACGGACGACACTCGATCGTACGAAACAAAACCGCCAATTTAAACAGCACCAATTACAAGTGCACCAACTCTCTTCGATAGGCACGTCGCTCTATCAATAAGTGCCTGAGAAGTGTCTATGTATCCCTTTCACTCACGTTCGTAGCGCCCTTCACCTAGCCGTCCCGTCCCTTTTCCGCATTCGAACGCTATTTAGACAGACCAATGGGGTGCGAGATCAAAATCTTCAACGCCAGTAAAATAAGTGGGAAGAGGAAGTGTCAATAATTTTCTTTTTTAATATTTCTTAGAATGTGTGCCAGTGACTTTTACTCAAAGTTTAACTTTTTTAATCTCTTGAAAATTGCTTTTTATGATTTAGCTAGTGATGGGAAACTGTGCCATTATTGTTATTTATAATCTAGTTTTTAAGTTCCATTTTAGTTTTTTTTTTAAACTCTTTTGTAACTTTTTTTAATATATAATTTTGGAACAGACCTACAAAAACTATCTAATCTACACTAATATTAAAAAGCTGAAGAGTGTTTGAATGTGCTGATCTCAGGAACTATACTGGACCGAATTGAAAATTCATTTTGTGTTTGATAGTCCATTTATCGAGAAAGGTTATAAGTATCAGCCTGAAGCATCCATGAATAATGTTGCAAAAACAGGAAAAAATTGCCCCTTTAAAGAGCTTCCGTCGCGTGCGCAGAATATATTTTATAAAGTGTTTGTAATATTGAACCTGGCTATTTCATAGGTGTTAACAGTACTTACCTTAACTTTTTACATAAAAACTCCTGGATATTCTTTTCTAGGAATTCGGCAGTTGTCCTATTTAAAGCATTTCAATGCCTAAAAACCTGTCTTGTTGATGAAAAATAATGTTTTTCGTTTTTTTTGTATTGTGCAACCTCTGTTTCATTAAGTTTATTTTGATAAATAGATTTAACTTTATTATTTTACTACCTAACGTAAAGAAAGTTACTGGCTGATTAGGTTCTACGAGGTTCTCGTAAAAAAAAATAACTCGCAGAAAAATAAACAGATTACTTCCGGTTAGAAACCGGATGTTGCGAAAATATTATTAATCGAATCCTGCAAATAGTTCTCTGTATAAAATGCAACCTCTTTTTTTAACCAAAAGAGATTTTATTCATCTACGAATTCATGCCGATGCGAATGACTGACGCGACTTAACATAGTTAACGTGGAGTTGAGTTTTATCTCAAAATTCAAAATAATTAGCTTTCCTCATGGGTTGTTTTTGCAATGATGATGATCACATATATTTAAAACTATAGTAAAACTGGAGCAATAATCCATAATTAGGTACTATAATTCTCAAACCTGAAGTTAAAGTTTTAAATTTAACTGTGTGTTTCCGCAATTAGCCCTACCATTAGGCCTTTGTGCGTGATTTTAAGCCGTGGGTTTCTTCACGATGTTTTCCTTCACCGTAATAGCGATGTTAATAGCGCACAAAATTTTCTCCTAAAGAAAAAGACATTAGTGCGCAGCTGGGATTCGAAACCACGACCTTCTAAATGAAAGTCGGAGTATCTACCACTAGACCAATACCATTCTCAAACCTATACTTACCTCACTAAATCTAAAATCTTTCAATAGGACTAAAGAATACTATACGAATATATGAAAATTTTGCTTCCGGCGGTAAACGGTACATATCTACGTGAAAACTGCAAGTATAGTTTATGTTACCAGAACCCTTAGTATGAGTTTTGATAGTTTATCGTCTCGATGAAACTGGCAGTTTACTTCCATACATTATTTTAGTTCATAATAGTTACCGCTAGGGGCGCTGATGGAAAATGTATGAAGTAAACTGCCAGTTTCATCGAGACGTTAAACTATCAAAACTAAGTCAGAAAGCAGTCGAACACTGCCTCCCTTACTTATAAAATATTATTTACACATGACTAAGTTATGTGACATTTGTCTCTGTCTGTTAACATTGAAACTCCATGTGACAGTAAAAGACAAACTATGCATAGTTATGCAGCGCATTAATTAGAGTTTATAAGGAAGGGGGTAAATGTTGTAGAACCTAACCTCCCGCACTTTTTATGGAAACTGTCAAGACACTTTTGGGAATCCTATTGAGACAATTCGAAATGGAGGAAAAGGACAACGGTTTATCTCCTTCGGTTTTCAACACCATTTCGAGTTTTTAACACCATAAAATTGAGTGATTACGAATTTTACCGCGTTGAGAAGATATTTATTGCCAACTTTCCCGCGGAAATATCGGGGTAAAAAGTAGCCTATGTTTTATTCCCGGTATCCAGCTACCTGTAGGACCACCGTGTAGGACGTCCTCAGGCACGTTGGAGCGACGATTTGCGCAAGACGGCTGGCACAAACTGGATGCAAGAAGTCGATTATAGATCTAGGTGGCGTGGAATTGGAGAGGCCTATATCCAGCAGTGGACTGCAACAGGCTGATGATGATGATGATGATGATCCAGCTCCTTATATTCCAAGTTGCATCGCAATCGGTTTAGTAGTTTTTGCGTGATTGAGTAACAAACATTCAAACACACACACTTTCACAATTATAATATTAGTAGGAAGTAGGATACGTGTGATTATGGTTTGAACGCTGGAGATCTAAACTAACCTATGAGATAAATACTTTTTATTGCAGGATCGAACCGTACGCGAGTGAAACTGCAGGGCGCGTAAGTTTTATTGTGTTTTATTACATATCAATAAACATAATAAAATCCCATTAATTTCGGATTATACTTGGGATGAGGTTATCTGGCAAAGTGAGTGGATATCCGATGCCATCAAGTGCTATACACCATAGAACCAACAACTAATAGAACTGCCAACAATTAGATGTAATAATTAATAAAAAAATACACTTTTTACCTGAAACGACTTTATTTCACCACAGCTACAGAATAGAATAGAAAAACATTTATTTACAGCAAATACACATAAAATGCGTGCTTTAAAAACGTAAACGATAAGAAATGCAATCCTTAATTTCGACTCGATTGAACATGCATCCGTGGCCAAATTGGAAAAAGTCGTTGGGACGGATCCCCGGAGATGCAGCAGGTTCAAGTCCTGTCGAGTGCGAAATTTTTGGAAAGCATTTCTTTAAGTAAAACAAACACACACATAAGTATATACAAACAATAGGACACAATTTTTACAGTATATATGTATAAATGAGAGCGGTTTTATAAAACATACCTACATACGTACACTCACGACAAAAACATAATACCTTTCCTTGGGCAGTCGTGTAAAAAAATAAAACACAGCGCGCGACTCTTGCCTTATTTCCTAAATAAACACCCTACTTTTCATCTTCCTTCACTTCTGGTATATCCAAAAGTTGGCTGGAAGAGCTCGCTTTAATAAGGCCAACCTGGTGATACACCGCTCTCTACTCGACTATTTATATATGTTATAGCGTCCCCACCGACCCACCTTTCGGCATAGCAGCAGGGGACGCTGTACCCGAGCGAACACCCCTAGGAGCTACGTCAGGGATCGAGTTTAAGACGGATCTAGTCCCCAATGCTAGACTGGTTCTCATAAAGGAGAGTAGCCTCGTTCCCTAGGACACTACCTGGTTATCCAGACAGGTACCGGAGCAATAAGGCCGCTCACCACCCGCACTTCAATGAGGAGCTAATGACATCCTCGCTGGGGCCGGCAGAGAAGCCACCTCCCACATCTCCAGTGTGTGCCTACTTGCCTAACCCTAATCCCTAGGACACTGCCTGGTTATCCAGACAGGTATCAGAGCAATAAGGCCGCTCACCATCCGCACCTGAATGAGGAGCTAACGACAACCTCACTGGGGCCGGCAGAGAAGCCACCTCCTACATCTCCAGTGTGGTACTGGAGCTTAACAGGCACGCTCACTTCCCAGCACACATCCGTGTGCCCTGGTGATACAATGGGAATTAACGCCCTAACTAATTAGTCCGACGAGTGTACCATAGGTCGTAGGATGACTCTCATTGAAGCGGGTCGTAAACGGGCCGGGGCGCGACGACCTTTTGTATAAAGAAATCACGGCCCGTTCTAATGAGAACGCAACGAACGTGCCACGTTCGTGATTTCTTAATACAAAAAACCCAGCCCCGTCCCGGCTCTTCCACGGCCCTTTATGCCCATTCTAATGAGAATCGTCCCTAATCCTTTTATAGTACCGTTTCTGACCTCCAAACCTCAATATAAATTATATAATAATTATAAAGAATAGCTGCGCCCGCGGTTTCACCCGCGTAAGCCCGATTTTTAGGATAAAAAGTGGCTTATGTGTTTTTCCCGGTATCCAGTTACCTATATACCAAGTTTTACCGCAATCGGTTCAGCGGTTTTTACGTGATTGAGTAACAAACACACATACAAACTTTCAGCTTTCTAAATTAGTAGGATTGATATCTCTACGAGATGTGGTGCTCTATGGCGCCCTAATACCGGTCTAAGTGGCGGTAGGTAAGTGTTTGTGATATTCCTATATCTAGGGCGATTGGTATTGAATTACTATGGTTTATTAATAAGTAGTTAAGTAGTTCGGTACACTACTTACACTATATTTGTTGGGTTAGAAAAAAAGAGAAATGTCAATAGAAATAATCATAGTTTTGCCTTAAGTTTTCGCGATTTTGCATAATTAAAATAAATAAATCCTGTGACGAACACACAGCGCCATCTAGCCCCGTGGTAATCTGCTAAGCTTGACGCCCTCGAGGACATTTTTTATTTATAGGTCATATTTAATTTTAATTTTAGTTTTATAATTAGTTTTAATTTTAGCTATTAACTTTTTTTATTGTTTTGTTTCTTGTTTAATAAATAAGCATAAGCGTTCAAACTACTTATATTTATTTAAATAAAACACATTACCTACTTACCGGGTTATTCTCGAGTTTTATTTATTAACTGCATTGTTATAATGTACCGAGCGTTTGCCAACTTTACAGTTAGCTTTTTCAAGGTTGACTGAGATGTAATTTAAATAATATAAAAATTGACGAATAACATAAAACGCGAGTGTAACCCGGTAAATATTGTGTTTTAATAGAAATAGTTCATTCTCTGGTTGCACGGAAGAGATCGTTCTTAGGCATTAAGGCCGCCCATTGGGCCAAACTGGATTTAAGAATTTCTTTGTATGTACTTCATGTTTGTATTTTTGATACAACAAAGCGTTTTTACATTTCAGTATACAAGATGTAACGGGTAAGACCTTTTAAGCCGAAAGGGGGTTGTTTTGGACTTCTAGGCGAACAACTTTTGTTCTACGACTTTTGAAAATTCGAAGTACTTTTCCAAAATTATAAGTGTAAAGTTTTCTTGAAAATCAGCTGTTTCTCAGAGTTCGAGGTCATTCACCTTATTTCGTCCTTTCATTTAGTTTGGTTTACTACAATCATTACTTCAATTAACTTTGTTTTCAAAAGAAGCTGTTTTTTCAGTGAAACATAACCTCATAATTCAAAAAAAAAAGTTTGAATTTTCAAAAGTCGTAGAACAGAAGTTGTTCCCCTAGATGTTCAGAACAATCCCCTTTCGGCTTAAAAGGACTTACCCGTTACACTTTGTATAGAAGTTTTTCCATGTATCTGAAGTATGTATTTACAAAAAAAAAAAATATTATATCCGTTGTCTAGTACCTACCCTTAGTACAAGCCTAGTGCTTAGTTTGGGGCTAGATTTCGCAGTCTGTAATGTCGTGCAATATTTATATTTAAGTATATTTATTTATTTAAATACTTAACCGATTGCGATGAAACGTAGTATGCAGATAACTGGAGATCGGGATTAACATAACACGTAGTCTAACGACATATTTTCTTAGCAATAATCCTCATGAATCAGGACTTACGCGGGTGCATCTAGTAAAAAATAAATAAACTCAAGTAAGTATTATTATATCTTCTATAGGTACCTACCTACTTATAATAAAGGAAGAGAGGACAAAAAGTCTGTACTTGGAAGTAAATAAAAAAAAAGTTTTCCAGGGGACTTAGGATAAGTAGAAGAAAAAAAATTTTTTTTTTTTTAATTCATGTCTGTCTATCTGTTTCTCTGTTTGTTCCTTGTACAATTAAAAACTACTAATCCGATTAAAATCTCGTTTTCAATATTGAATAGTTCAACAGTTCTTTTTGAATTTGAATTCAATTTAATTTAAGTTAAAAATATAAATTTGGCCGGTTTGTTAAAGTAGCCCCAAAAAAATGTAAAAATTACCCTGGATGTTAAAGAAGCCCCGGTTTTGCGGTAGGCTTTTACCGTAGATAGATCCTAGGTAACTTCTTCTAGTACCTAAGTGAGCTTTTGATCTAAGATGTAACACGCCCACAATCTAGGTAAGTATATTTATACTAATACCTACCTACTTATTTAATGAATAGGCTCCGAACCGGCACCGGCTTACTAAACCGATTTTAAAAATAAGGTAGTATTAACTTTTAATCCCGATATTCCCACGCTATCGGGACCTACGCGGGACAATCGGGAATAGAGCGCTGGTATGCGAGTATGAACTGTAAGCACCGTAAAACACAAAAAACGAGTAATTTATTACATTCTGGGAAGCTATCCTGTCCATTATTCCGAAGATACTCATCAGATCCTGACCAGAATTTTATGGGACCACCACAGGGCTTTCTATTAAAAAAATAACCATCTCAATCGGTCAAGCCACCTTCGAGTAATCGGTAAACAAGTGAATTGAATACAGGTTTTTGAGGAGCATTCCCGGTCCTCACTTCGAAGATCCTCATTAGATCCTCACCAAATTTTCCATTAAAAAAAGAACCATCTCAATCGGTCAAGCCACCTTCGAGTAATCGGTGAACAAGTGAATTGAATACAGGTTTTTGAGGAGCATTCCCGGTCCTCACTTCGAAGATCCTCATCAGATCCTCACCAAATTTTTATGGGACCACCTCGGGGCTTCCACCTTTCCATTAAAAAAAGAACCATCTTAATCGGTCAAGCCACCTTCGAGGAATCGGTAAACATACATAAAAATATATATATATACGCGACGAATTGAGAACCTCCTCCTTTTTTGAAGTCGGTTAAAAATGACAAAAACCATGTCATCAGTCACCTAGGGTTACGGGAATTTACTGTTTCTCTCGTTAGAATTTATTCTAGTAATAATTATGGTGAAATGTTCAGTGCCGCGGTGTAAAAATGATTCGCGGATCACTATTCAACCCCAACATTTGAATATCTATGTATAGAGCATCTGCTTACACTTTGCGCAGTAGGCAAATACCCATAGGCGCGCTCTATAGTTTGCTTATGTATACTCTAAGATCGGGACTAACACCGGGACGCCGCTAGTAACGCATGAAATGACTGAATAGTCAGTATTGACATACAATTTTCTATAGACTTGTGCGGTCATTTATTTTCATCAATAAAGCGAGCTCTATGTAGCACGCGCTGCCTCTGGAACGAATATGAACAAATTGTAAATTAGCGCCATCTCTATGCGGAATTTAAAAAGTTTACTGATTACACTCTTGAACCTTTTTCTTTTTGGTTCTAATTTTTTGGGTGCGTTGTTCAGCTACTCAACGGTAGATGGCGGTAAAAATGGTTATTAGGCTATTTGACGTTAGATGGTGTGAACAGTAGTTATTACGTGTTTCATTTGACTCAAAGAGCGTTTTTCGGGTTCCCATAGTCTATTACTGAGACTTCGCTGTCAGTCCGTCTGCCTGTCTGTCAAGTGTCAACCGATGTTGATGAACCGTAATAATTTCATATACTTGATATTTTTACAGATGATATTCTGTATCCGCCATAACAACAAATACTAAAATCAAAGTAAAACAAATACCTGCTTATATTTATTCCGCGCTACCATGATCGTTTGTCGTTGCTATGTCGTCCTTTTGTCGTTCAAAAAAATTAAGTAAGTAAATTTTAAATAAAAAAATGCCCCGACTACTTTCAAAAAACAGACAATTAAAAAAAAAACATTTTTTGAACTTTGTTTTTCTTTTTTTTTTAATGATTTGATGTGTTTTTATTTTTATTTTTTTGAGTTTTAGCGGGATTGCGTTGAATAGATGCTAAATTTTCATTTTTGTGTAACCTAGTTCAATCAAATGCGTGCAAATTGTTTAATTTCGGGGGCATAATACTCAATTTAGTTTCGTGAAGGAGTAGGTACAAGTGTAAATAAAAGTGAAAATCGGTGCAAAACATGGACTTTAGTGTTGTCTCCAAAGCTCCGTGAACAAACATTGTAAAAAATGGTTTCTTTTTACAATGATTCCCTCGACTTGACTTTAACTATGACGACTTGACTGTTTTGTTCAATGCAAATAACCTGCAACTATTGATAATACTTGACACTGGCAAATGTCCGAAAGGAAAAGCCATTTTTAAAGAAGAAGAATTTTATTTTTTTTAGCTGAACGACAACGCGATGACTTCGCGACGACTTAAAAGACATCATGGTAGGGCCCATTATCTTTGCTCGATTGGTTGGTTTGTAAAGTTATCGAAGTGCTAGTAATTTCTTGTATTCTCACAAAAAAAATGCAAACCTGTTTTCGAATAAAATCTAACGGTTCTGAGGCCTGAGGCTGAGGCATTGTTGAGATGCTTTAGTTACGGAATACGTGCTCTATTTGTTTGACCGAACGAGCAAAGAGAGTAAGTTCTATAACTATAATAATATATGGGTTGACCCACTAAACTAAAAATGAAATGCTCATTTTATTTATATGATAGACGTAACATAACAATACTGTCAGCGCTGCAGCAGCTTTTTGTATTATTTATTTGAGTAAAAAGGGACATGAAATATGTTAGAGCTAGCATTTAGTAGGGACTAGTAAGTTAGGTAGGTTACCTAACTTAATAGGAACTTAAGAAAATCGTGGTTTATCCCCATTTAAACCACGACCTTCCTCTGAAATAAAATATATACATATAAGATACAAAATTAAAATCGAAAAATTTGACTTCAAAAAAAGGAGTAGGTTCTCAATTCGTCGCGCATATCTTTCTTACTAATAAGCCTATCCTACTATAATATTATAAAGCTGAAAGTTTATGAGTATGTGTATTTGTAACTCAATCTCGTAAAAACCGCTCAACCGATTACCATGAAACTCGGTATGCAGATAGCCGGAGACCTGGAATAACACACAGGCTACATTTTTTCCCGATATTCTTGCGGGAACGATACTTACGCGGGTAAAACCGCAGGGCGCAGCTAGTAATCAAATAATTTTATGGACATTAATGGCTAGCGGGTTTGATTCTCATAAATTTTATTGGAATCAAACCCTATTATAAATAAATAAATAAATATTTGACGATATTACACACAGCGCAATCTAGCCCCAAATTAAGCTCTAGGCTTGTCCTATGGGTACTAGACAACGGATATACTACATATTATACCTTTTTTTTAGTAAATACATACATATATTATACATAGAAAGACACCCAGACCAGATACAAATATTTATTTTTAAACATAAATATTTGCACCCGGCGGGAATCGAGCCTGCAGCCTTCTGCATTGCAGTCATGCGTTCGCCCGACGCGCCACAGATGCCGTCAAAATTGACGACAGAGTCTCCTTAAAAGTAATCTTAATAAGAAATACACGTTTTTATAGAAATGCTTTATTTCATAATTATGTAAGTAACAATAATTTGTCTAAAACCTAATCTATATTTTGGCATACCATATTAACATCTAAAGCATTGCACGACTAACTAAAACAAAGTAAACTAAAATAATACGTACTAATTAATACTTTTTAGTAATTTTATCAGTCTAATAAATGGCACATTTTTGTTTAATACAAAAAATAAATTGTATACTGTCATTCAAATGTTATACACTAAAATAATTTTGTAAGTATTTTATTTACACAGTCATATTTAAGGCAAGAACGAAACATGTGAATTAAACCTTATACAAGCCTTTTTTTCTATTTTTTGGCAATTGACAGTACAGTAAATCTATCTAATAAAACTTAAAAAAAATACAAAAACAATCATCAACAAACATAATTATTCAATGGAAAATATTTTTTCGAATCTGCATCATACATATTCCTTCGGTCATCGTTCATTTGATTCTCAGTGTAAATTTCTTGGATACCTGACGTGCCTACGCAGGTATCCATGTCCAAAGGTTTAGGGTAATATTTATCATTCAAATGATCATAGGAAAGACTGTCATCAAAATAGATAGAAGACGTCAAATTCTCTGTCAATGATCTATCGTCATTCGTTTCGTTTTTGAAGTCGAAGTTGGTCATAGGAAAACTGATTTCATCTTTACTCTCAGGCTTGTAAAGTTTTTTGCCAGTTCGCATTGGTTTAGCGTCTGTGGAAGTCGTAACTTCTGGGCCTTTGCTCCTTTTACTCTTGTACCTTCGATTTTGGAACCAAATCTTCACTTGAGTCGGTGTCAGGTTTAAAGTCTTCGCTAGTTGTTCCCTTTCCGGTGCTGTCAGGTACTTTTGTGTTCGGAATCTGACTTCTAAAGAGTGAACTTGGTTTTGTGAGAAGAGGATCCTGGGTTTCCTTTTAACGTTCTTGTCTTTGGGCTCGGATTTTCTTGTTGCTGTTTCTGGCGCCACGAGAATTTCTGTAAAAAAAAAATGGTCATGGAATACTCATTCTTTTTTCAAACTTTTTTTATCATGGACTGGGAAAAAAATTACAAATAGGTTTACAAACATTTGTTGTAATCACAGACATTTTTATGTCCCGCGACAACGGGACATACCCAGTATGTCCCGTTGTCGCGAGAATATCGGGATAAAATGTAGCCTATGTGTTATTCCCGGTATCAAACTAATATTATATTCCAAGTTTCAACGCAATCGGTTCAGTAGTTTTTGCGTGATTGAGTAACAAACATCTAAACATTATAATATTAGTAGGATTATAAGCGGATCCCGGTCTCCCGAGAGGGATGCAACCGGGACCATCGCTTGGATGATGATGATGATAACAGACATCTTAATTATAGCCTCCGTGGTTGTAATACAGTCCGCAAACATACTTCTTTATTTATATATCGAGATCCATAAATTATTTTTACCCGACTGCGCGACGCAAAGGAGGGTAATGTGTTTAACGGTCTAGGTATGTATGTATGTATGGATGTTTCTATGTGGCGTTCTAGAGGCCAAACGCGTGGACCGATTTTGATGATTCTTACGTCAATCGATTCGTCTTAATCTGGCGAGTGTGACTAAAGACATGACAGTAATCCAAATTAACTTTTGTCTCAACCAGACGCCATATTGACAAAATTAAAAAATCCAAAATCGTCAAAGTATGTCAAGATGGGTATCGTTGAATAGGTTTTGAAAAATAAATATTAGTTTTCTTTCACCGAACAGAACCGTTTTTATTGTAATTATCTAATAGAGTTCGCATTGAAGTTAGTACGGTAAGCAAAGGACTTAGGGTACCAGGTGCATATTTTAAAGTTTTAATTTTATCAATAGCGCTTTAGTTTTTTTTGGTTATTTTGCATGACATTACTAACAGTTAGGACACTTTAGTGATATCAAGCATAATTATCAACAAAAACTGAACCATTATTGAAAAAACATAAAACTATAAAATATGCACTTGGTACCCTCAGTCTTTTTCTGACCTACGCAATTAGGCCATAAAACGATATCTCACAGGTACATAGGTAAAATTACTCTTCATAACATAAAATTCAACATAAAATAAACACAATAAAAGAAAACGGAATTTGCTTGAGCTTGCTTCTTAGTACGAACTATTAAACTACATAAAGGGAAATAAAATTACATTAAAAAATAATAGAATTCGCATTATGTATAGGGTACACAAACACTTAAGCGTACATAACATAACCCAATATTTCCGTACTTTACTAAAAAGTCGATTATGAAGTTAGAGGAAACATGATAACTTACTATGATTTTTCTGTGGTGAAACTTCTGTTTTAGGTGCAATAAGTTCATATTTGGCATCTGCTTCCCTCTTCACAGGTGACATGTCCACATTTACAACTTCACTCTCGATATCATCAGGTTTCGGTAGAGGCGGTGCAACTATTGGAACTTCATAACCTTCGTAATTTTGATTGTACAAATTACTATGACAAAAATTGTAATTGTAGTAGTCTTCTATTCTTTGCTCATGGTACACTTCCTGGTTCCAGTAATCTAAATTTGAAGGTACGGGGAGGTTTGGGTACACTTGACCGAAGTAATCAGGGCAATACGACTGGTTTTGAGGATACAGTGTTTCATATTCATAGTTTCTTCGCTCCCGATCGCATAATCCTCTCTCGAAATAATTAGTTTGATTGATGTTCAGGATATCTTTAACTAAAAACGGTGTAGTTTGTCCTTCATCCATCTTATAGCGATATTTCTCACAGTCGTTTTTGTCGTAATAGTTTTTACAGTCGTTGTAATTGAGTTTTAAGTTATTGTTGTTATTGTACGAGGTAACTTCTTCGTAATTCTCCATTTTTGTTCATTAGTCACTTTAATTAGTTCGTATGGTAATTAAGTTGTGTTGTAAAAGGCAATCGGTGGAAGACTGATGGATGCACGTAGTTGGTAACTCAAGCCAATCCTCGTCGTCTGGTGTTTGTGGGCGGACCCACACCTCTCCCTCTATCTCTTTCCATCTCGTAACTATATCGAATCGTGTTGCCTCGTTCTACGTTCCCTATGAGTGTTTACTATGGTGTAAATAAATCGGATGATTTCATTTGCTTTGCGATGCCTTTTTTATGTTGCTAATGACTTTATAATTGCTTTTATGCTCTTTTCTGTAGGAAATTGTTTTAACTTAAAATATTATGGCTTTAAATTGTAGTTAGGTATACTATTTTTAAGATAGGTGGCTAAGAGTGAATTGAATATTATTTAAAAAACAGTCGTAGCTAACAAAAAATGTTTAGCTATTCACTCAGCACAACAAATTGTAAACACGAGGTGTTAGTTGAAGGAATGTTTTCATTTCATAGATCTGTCGTCGCGTCACCCCAATTACCTACCAATAAAAGATTGGTAGGTATATAGTAAGTAAGTTAAGTTTATTTAAGATATAAAATGCTTGTTGAGTGGTGAGAACTTATCAAGTAGGTACCTAAGTGCTAGTCACATTTTAGTAATGCCTAACTTATGTTATGGAATTGGCATAATATGTTTCTTCTTACTTCTTTTAAAAACCGTGTTCCTCTATATACTTAGTACAATGCGTTCTTCTAAAACCAACTCGATGTTATAACTATAGTTTTTCATTCTAGGATTATTTCTAGGATAAATAAGGGTAGGTAGTTAAGTTAGGATGATTTCAGGAATTAATTGATAGGGAAAAAGAATATGGAGTTATATGGCTTCTTCGTATTATTCCTAAATCCATTATTTTTCTGATGACATCATGAATGCGAAAGATTGTGTGTTGGTTATTTCTTCACGGAAAAGCTATCAACCTGATTCTAAGACGTTTTGAACATAATAGTCTTAAAATTCGGGTTCACACAAAAAATAAATAAGTACCTAATAATTTTTCCTACGAAATCATGCAGGATCTTTAAGTCGCGATGTATTTTCATGACAACAAGTGTGAGAACAGTACGCTTAGTGTGAGTTCATTCGTAAAAAAAAAACGCGAACGTGATGGTTAAGTTAACGCGTATTATATATGGAAACTGGTAACTTCGATATTGTCCGCTAGGGGCGCTTTTTGAGTTTCCATACAAAATACGCGTTAACTTAACGTTAGTTAAGTTCGCATCACGTTCGCGTTTTTTCTAACGAAAAAATTCACACTACGGGTTCAGGCGACTTAAGATACGATTCCTCCGAAAGGAATTCCGACGAGCTCCAGCAACCGCGGAGCGCTGGACACCGAGGGGTTTAGTGGGTAAGCCCTGGCCGCCCACCATCTCAGGCCAGAGGGACACACCGGGCCGCCCTCCCCCGGGAGCGGCCAGATGGTCTTAAGGAGATTCCCCTCGTAAAAAAAAGGGTTACTTATACAGTTCATTAAAAAATCTTTTAATACATTATTACCTATCTATTTTGCACGTCCGAAGCGAATAAGTATCCAAATTCCACCCATCCGTCTTGAATAAAAATATTTTTTTGCTATCTCCATCAGAATTTGGCGCCACATTTATCAGCCCAGCGTGACATCAACTCTGACCTTACGATGTCAAGCTGGGATGCAGAAAATGCAGGAAAAAATTGTCATGTCCGGCATCTGTCTGTCTGTCGCGGTAGTTGTATTGTGGTGACATTTTACTGCCATTTTTTTGGAGTGAAATGTGATCATTCAGTGCGAGCTATTTTATTTAAAGTTCTTGTTAAATTTGTTTTATTACTTACGGTTTCTTGAAATTCGATACTTAATTGTGTAAGTACCTACATAAACTACTTAGTTTTTTTGTCGAAGGAATAGTAAAATATTATGAATTAAAATTTTTTTTTTGAATAGGTATTGCTAAATAAATACAATTCCAATTATACAGTGTCATTTTATAAAAATTTTACCTTTTTTAAAATGTTGCTTTCCGAAAATTCACACAAACAGGAGTTCAAAACATAGGACATGCCCAAGATTATATCCAATTCTATCCAAGAAGTAAAAAATTCTAGTAAAATACGATATCAATCCAATTTCGCGATTGTTGATCATGAAACATAAAAAATATTAAGATTATAATTCGTTCAGTAACATTGGAATATGGATCTTGGACCTTTGGAAAGACTGCGTAGAGCCAAAGCCAACACGTAGAGGCCCTTTTCAATAACAACTTTACTCGCAAACTATGAAATGGACACATGTCTGCAGTATGAAAGATTATAGTAATAATTATTTGTTGTAATTTAAAAAGTATAGACTCAGGCAACAATAAAATAATTGAAGTTTAAAACAGCAAATCAATTAAGTAATAACAATAGAGAATCATTTTCAAATAAAAAAAAAACTCAATTGACGTAAATCAGTGCTTTATTAGAACAATGAACGACTCTCGTATCAGTTACAGTAGAGCGGCGGGTGGTGTGCGCAAACGCAGCTTTCTCGATGCCAGCCCGCATATGGTTACTGTCAGACAACTTCTAACTTAGATAAAGCTTGTTGTTTATATTTCCAAGATATTAAATATCAAGATTTCTTTCAATCTTTTAAAGATAAGGTAACTTACAAAAGCTAATACTGGAGAGAAAGATACTGGGCAAGAGGGCTCAGGGAAGGCAAAGGCGGACGCAAAAATTGACCTAAAGTTTGCAAATACTTTCACCAATTGATCGACCTACCGACCAAAAGAAGGAGCTAGATGATACTGATACTTTTATAATATTAAGTACTTAGTAAAAAACTATAAAAAACCTTTAATTCCTATATGAAATGGCTAACTATATAGCTAACTTAAGTGTAAAAATGTTTTTTAAGGAAATAGTACAGGTATAGGTCTTGTAAATTATGTAAAATATGACGAACTAATGACGTTTAATTCGTTATAAATGGTTGTAAGATTTTCTCTTAAGTTTTAAAAAGTTTTCCCTTTTGTAAGTACTTGCTATTCCTGCGATAATCGATAATCGTAACTCATCTAAAACCTATTTTAATATAATATTTCTTGTTCTCAAAATTATAGTTTCAATTTCATTTCTTCGTAATTAGGTAGGTACCAGATGAGCTACAAAATAAATCTTAAATTATCTCTTTCTCAAATATAAAATATTTTCTATCTCCTCTGTAAGTTTTTTTTCAGTTTAATTTGTATAGATAGCTTTTAACTGCATTGCTACCATACCGCAGTCGATACAGGGAAGGTGACTGCAGTCTGACGTTTTTCACGCACTCCTGTTTGATCCACTTCAGCACCTACGCGCTCGGCGTACCTACATCATTTTTGTTTAATTCAAGTAGTTATTTAATTTTACAATTGATAGAGTGATCGAATACTATCTTGGTTTACACAGTGTAACAGCCAGGGCCCTGACTCTCTGAAAACATAGCATGTGACAAGCAGGGGGGATGCATGAGCATTGCAGAAGTCGATTTGTTGCAGGAGTAAAAATAATAGCTATTCTATAACTTCTTTAAATACTGATTGGCTGAGGAACAAGGGTAGCTATATAAATAATTAAGTATTAATTTTGAAGGTTACCTAACTTAATTAAGTAGTAATTAAGTAAAATAACATCTACAGAATACGAATTCACGTACATCTCTTGCACGTCGCCTGTATTCCACCGGCATTCCACATGCTATGTCCTTACCGAATCGAGCCCCAGTTCCTTTTCGATTTTCAAGAGCCAAAACGTAGTGCTTTTTGTATGTAGACCATTTTTTCCTGTGATCTAGCTTCCAAAGAAACCACAGCAAGATAACGCCTGAAAACGGCTCGTCTACCCAGACTTCGGTCCCGCCGCCGGCGCCGGCGCCAAGCCCCCACTTTCCTCATAACACGTGTCTTGTCTCCCCGACCCGCCTGGGAAACACGCCACCTGTCTCAGCTAATAGTTCGGATAAGCGTGCCTGGTGTAAAAACTTTATTGGTTTCACTTAGATACTCACTTACCGCAGTTACTCCACTTTTTATTGTGATTGCTTTAACAGATTGTAAAGTTTTAAGCAGATTTTTAAATTGCGTGTTAAACTTTAATAAAGAATATAACTTCAGAAATTGGTTTGGTCCACTTTTGTAACTGATCTTTCATAACCAGCTATGAACACGGATTTTTTTTCTTTTTTTCATAACCAGCTTCGAAAACAGAAAATTAAATCGTGCCCAGAGTAGCATTGTTTTTTACAAAATGTATAATAATTTTAACATTTTTAATTCAAATGAAACTTATTATTCGACTATGTATTAATTAGACGGTAAACACTAGTCAAAATAGTAAGTAAAAGGTAAAATCTATTACCCACCATCTAGGTAATCTTAAGGAGCCAGCCTAGATCTGCAAAACACAATATTTCGAAAACGGAATCCTAAAACGAAAAATTGTTTTTGTAAGCCCACAATAATTTTTAAAAGAGGTAGGTATTTAACTATACCCCATACAATGGGGTACAGTGGTAAACAAGACAAAAATATCATCCCGGTACCCTAAAAACGTTTATATATATTTCTGTATTATACTGTTTTCTTGACGTGATCAATAATGATGTTTGTATAATTAATTGTATTAGGCGTTACTTTTCGGAACTCCATATCAACTATATTAAAAATTAATATTTAGTTTTTAGTCCCGATACCTGACTAGTATCACTACGTATCATGCGGTCTGCCGCGTGCAAAGAACACCTCCCTCCTCCCGCTCCTTGCATGCGGCAGAAATTAGATATTATGTTAAAATTAGATATTATGTTAGTATTAGTGACACCAATCATCAACCGTGAAATCGACGCGTTTCGGCTTTAAAAAGCCATCATCAGGAACGTAGACTCCGACCGAACTGTGTATACCTACTCATGCAAAATTACAGCTTCTTGCTAAACCGCGGACAGACGGACGGACGGACTTTTGACTTTGACTTTGACTTAACCCTAAAAACAAATTAAAAATAACGAACATCACATGAACATCTTTTTATCGCCATTCAGATATAGTGTGTTATAAACATTTTAAACTCACACGATTTGAACTCATAATTATTTTTCCCGGGTCTTATTCGCGTATTATTTTGAAATTCCCTGACCTCGATGTTACAATGATCTTGGTCGCGAGGGGTCCCCTCATTGTAATATGATTTCAATAAATGCAAATCATTTTAAAATAATTATACGCGAATAAGACCCGGGAAAAATATATTATGATAGTGTGTTATGTTACTTTTACCTTAAATATACTTTCAAATGGCAGAGACGCAGAGGTCAAGAACATAATATAGGTCAAACCGATTTTTCATTTTACGGATAAAATATAAAATATATATCGAATAAATTCGAACCCATCCAAATTTAACAGTCTTCAAATTTAGATTCTTTTTAAATGTAACAGTGACGTTTTATGTTATGGTGGTGTTACATTTTATTTGTCAGATATCTCTATCTAGGGATTCGAAACATCGGCCCTTCATGCCATGAAAAATGAAACATGAATATATGGTTATCGCTGTTTATGTTACCTATATGTCGTTATGTTTATGTTATATGTTACCTCTACCTTAAAAGATACTTTTTATTCAAATGGCGGAGAAACAGATGTCAAATACATTTAATGCCATGAAAATCAACGGTACCAACAAAACGATCAAACAGAAATATTATTAACCCACAACAACAGTAGCTAGATAGGACTCTAGGTTTAGATGAATAATTAAAACCCCACAGCAGAAAAACATTAATTCAAACAATTGTAAGATCTAACTAAGACTATGTAGTCATGGGTTATACCTAATATAAATCAAATCAAATCTATCTTTAAACTACAGTCATTTCCTTGTAAGAAGCGTAGTGTAACTATGCT
This sequence comes from Idaea dimidiata, assembly GCA_949358125.1. Classification (NCBI taxonomy): domain Eukaryota; kingdom Metazoa; phylum Arthropoda; class Insecta; order Lepidoptera; family Geometridae; genus Idaea; species Idaea dimidiata. The sequence continues at coordinate 21,515,877 of OX442330.1, forward strand.
ATAGACATTGATATTGTATTAGTACAGCAATGATATTGATTCATAGTAATGATGTATGGAGAACGCACGTGGTGTATTAGTGGCTGCTTTTAAGGTTATCGCTGGTGGAAGGTGATCTGGCCCGATACACCGATGCCGCGGCATCCGACCGCTACGCCGCTAGAGGGACGTGGGTATACAGCGACACTTTATCTTTTTACCCGACTGCGCGACGCAAAGAAGGGTAATGTGTTTATCAGTCTATGTATGTATGGATGTTTCTATATGGCGTTCTAGGCTGTAATCGGTTACTGAGCGGTTTACTAAAGAAAACCACTTAAAACTCTTATGGGTAAACTATGCGAATGGAAAAATAAAACAACAAGTATGAAAATTTCATTTATGCTCCTACTAAAAAACTCACTATGTATGTATGTAACTAGCAGAACTGTACATTGCAATTTTACTTGACTTTTAGTAACCGTAATAGTTTAATTAAATTTAAAACATTTACTTTATACAAGATGTAACGGGTAAGCCCTTTTAAGCCGAAAGGGGGTTGTTCTAGACGTCTAGGCGAACAACTTTTGTTCTATGACTTTTGGAAATTCGAAGTACTTTTCGAAAATTTTAAGTGTAAAGTTTATTTGAAGATCAGCTGTTTCTTAGAGTTCGAGGTCATTGACCTTATGTTGTCTTTCATTTAGCTTGGTCTACTACAATCAAACCTTCAATAACCTTTATTTTCAAAAACAGCTGTTTTTTCAGTGAAACATAATCTCAAAATTTTCAAAAAAAAAGTTTGAATTTTCAAAAGTGGTAGAACAAAAGGTGTTCGCCTAGACGTCTAGAACAACCCCCTTTCGGATTAAAAGTACTTGCCCGTTACATCCTGTATAAACCATTTTTCACTTAATACCTACTTAAAACTTTAAAAAAAACGTTGTTTATAGCCATGCTCCAATTTGCTTTAAATTATCGAAGACAAATAGAATTATTAAGTCGATATAATTATGTGATGAACTAAAACTATGGCTATATTTAATACTAAATTGGAAAACTAAACAACAAGAAAACTTCATTAAAAAATGTCACTACAGAACTGGCTGTTAATTTTTAAGTTATATTGAAAAAAAAAAGTGCGCTATTTTTTTTTTTTTTTTTTTTTATTTATTTAAAATTGAAGAAAATACTTAAAAAACATAATGCAGGCCAAAAATCACAAAGATTTGTCTGGCGTGCTGAGTTTGAAATTAAATCAGTACAATTACACTATTTATTTCACAAACAATACACGTACGACGTACGTACATACATACGAATATAATATCGTATTAATCGCATCATTTTCATCTACCCACATTAACAAAAAACAATAAAAAATAAAAATAAAAACTCAAAACCGAAGACGAACCAAACATCACACCACATTCAAAGTTATCTCGATATACCTTCCCACCGCATTCCCTATCTACAATAATTACCAATAGCTGTGATATGGGTATGAGTTAAATTATATATTTAATTTAATGTACGAGTACCTACCTAACCGTGAGAATTCAATGGTATTGCAAGCGACAAAAAGGATTCGTTACTTCCGAAGTACTGTTTTATCCCCGCAGATAGTTCACAACATTCAGTCGCTAGCCGGTAGTACTTACAGTGCAGTATTGGCAATAAGTTGAATAAACAAGTTCTTACAAGGTGTCCAAGAAGTGTATTTTTAATTTACTTTTAATATTGGCTGAGGATATAGATTGTTTAACGGTAGTATTTAAACTATTTAGTAGACGAGGGACTATATACTGTGTTGTTCTTCTTCCATAAACATTATTAGGGGCTATTGGTGTCTTTAAAACCTGATTTATTACATTCCGAGTATTGTTTTTATGCTGAATTTTACATTGCAATTCAGTGTTAAAAAATTGTTCTTTTAATATATTATAATTGAATTTATGGACTACAGGTATAAGACATTACAATGTTTTAACATTTTTTCATAGTTGTCAGTAAATTTTCGTTTTACTTTAGGTGATACAATTTTTTTTATAATTGTCTAAGTAACTTTTATAAGTTCTACCGTAGCTAGATATTGCGTAATCAACGACTGAATCCGCCAAAGCGTTGTACAACATAAGCAAGACTTTATAAGGTATTCTGTTACTAATTATAGTAAGGTTAGCCAGAAATGCTCTAAGTCTATCACATATAGTATTAACGTGAGGTAACCAGTTGAAACTACTATCCACAACCACTCCCAAATATGTGTGCTCTTTTACACTTTCTATAATCGGACAATTACAATTCTGGATATTATTGTGGAAGCAGTTGTGATCATGAGCTCTCAATTTACATATTGTGTCATATTTATGCATATATGGAGATCTGATGTGCATAAGCTTAGTCTTAGAAGCATTAAGAACCAAACCATTATCATGACACCATTTGCTTATAGAGTCAAAGTCTCGCTGAAGCTTTTGGAGACCACTGTTTACGGCTTTAGATGCGACAATAATGCAAGTGTCATCAGCATACTGATAGGAGGAGCAAAATTTCAGGACGTTATTCATATCGTTAATATACGCAATAAAATGAAGGGGCCCTAAGACCGAACCTTGGGCCGTTCCTTCAGTTACTATCATTGTATCACTAACAGCTTTGGCAACTTTTACTTGAAATGTACGATTTTTGAGGTAATCCTGACACCAACTTAATAAGGGACCCCTAATACCTGTATTGTCTAGTTTATCGAGCAAAGTTTTATGATTTAGGGTGTCAAATGCCCTAGAAAAATCTATAAATAACGCTAAAACATGTCTCCTTTTGTGCAGATGACCATTCACCTCATCAGAAAACCTTGACAGCAATGATGTCGTGCTTTTTTTATGGTTGAAATCCATATTGACTAGGGCTTATTATACTATGTTGACGATAAAATGTATGGATTTCGTCGCTAATAAACTTTTCAATAACTTTATCAATCGTTGGTAGGATAGAAATGGGTCGATAGTTACTTACGCTGTCTTGTTTACCCTTTTTATATATAGGACGTACTACACTCTGTTTGAGTTCGTCTGGGTAAATACCGACATTTATACTACGGTTTATTAATTGTGCTATCGGGCCTGATATATGCTCGTTTATTAGTTTTAAATCAATTGCTTTAATACCATCGCTGCCAGGTGCTTTCCTATTACTTAAACTACTTATAATTTTGATTATATGCTTTTGTTCCGCCTTTTTAATTCTTAAGCTAACATCAACAGGTCTAGAATAATCGCTCTCTTTAAGAAGTTTATTCGGACAAGTAGGAAGAATCGTTTTAACAGCGTTTTTAAATTCTGTTGCAAAATTGTTCGCGACTGGTGTAAAATTTTGGTCCTGTGGGTTAAACGCTTTAGTGATAATATCTTCAATAGATTTTGTTATTCTACCGCACATTTTGTTCAGTATTCGCCACAGGTTTCGAGGATTTCTAAAGTTTTCTCTTATTTCATTTTGATAATATTTGTTTTTGCTATATTCTAGTATTCTGTGTATTTTATTTCGTAATTTATTGTACTCTAGCCTTATGCAGTTATTTGTTGTATCCTTTCTCCACATTTTGTATAACATGTCTCTCTTATCAGCTAGTTTTAACATATACGCTTTTACCCAAGGTTGTTTAAATTGCATATTTGATTTTATATTTTTTTGTTTTAATGATTTAATGAATCATAGTAGTCAAACGCGTAAATAGATGATCAATACATGATTTAGTCACCTTATTTAGCCTCTTTTCGATACGAGTGTAATCGGTTATCCCTACTATGAATCCGAGCCCGGAAAGCATGTTGATATAATCATGTGTTATAGGATTGTTACTTTTTAGGTCTAAATTCGCGTCACCGAGGATTATTGTATTCGGTGTACTACATTTGAGCAAAATAGAGTGTAGTTCAGAGATAAAAAGTGTCTTGTTTTTCGTTCTGGTGTTTGCAGGGGGTCTATAGAATGCACATACTGTTACAGTATTTTTATTCGCGGTTATCAGTGTTCCAATAAGCGACTCAAATTGCGTTGTTTTAGTAATTAGTGGAGTAAATTTCAAAAAGTTTTTAACATCGCTCTTACAGTGAAGGAAAACATCGTGAATAAAACCACAGCTTGTAATCATGCAGAAAACTCAGTTATAGGGCTAGTTGAGAAAACACATTCAAAACTTTATTATAGGGACCACTCGCAACTCCAGCCAGCGCCTGTACTCCATTACTAAGCCGCGGTACAGGCGCGATCGTTAGCTTTTATTTGGACGTCGGACTCCCGTTCGACGTGTTTGTGCACTTGCTGGTATTACAATTAGAAACATACAATTATCAAATTATTAAAAACTAGCTGTGCCCGCGACTTCGTTCGTGTGACTGATCCGAAAATTCAGAATACCCGAATAAACCCATATACCCACCCCCATCACCTTAATTCTTGTCCATCCAAAGGTTGCCTGGAAGAGATCTCTTTTAGCGATAAGGCTGCCCATTGTACCATAGTTATAAAAATCAGTTTAAGTATATGTTTCTTAATGTCATGTTTATTTATTTATTTAGATTTTTTTTGTTTATTTTTTTATTGAAAGTAAACGTTTCTTTTGGTACAATAAAGTTTTATCTTATCTTATCTTTATCTTATAAAAAGTATGCAGTTCAGGTCTTAAGCTACTTCCATACCAAATTTCATTGAAATCGGTTTAGTAGTTTTTGCGTGATTCGCGCACAAGCAGACAGACATACACACAAAAATTTCAATAATCATATTTTCGTAATCTGTTGCATGCATAGGTATAGCATATTGTTCTAATTACTTTTTCAAGAAATATTCAGTTTACAGACTCAGCTTTGTTACTGTTTTGTTATGGTGTATAGAAGATATAGACTATTAGTTATTCTATAAAAAAGTGAATGTTTGTGTGTATAGTAAGTAAGTAAATGGTCTAGAAAAAAACCAGATAACTGGACATTTGATTAAGGACGCGACTCATGTGAAATCCCTTCCGATGGAATGGTTTTATTCATAACCGGTATCAAATAGATTTTTAAACAATGTATTATGTTATTGTACATGATACAAGAAGTGTCCCCTTCATTTCAAAAACAATAAAAAATAACTTTATATACCACTATTATACAGGCAAAGTTACCCCATTTTTCTTCTAAATCCTTAACCGCTATATTTTCTTATAGGCATCATAATATTAGAAAATACAATACCTAGAACCCCTTCATCGCATTTTTTCAAAATATTATTTTAATCTTCGTTAATTATTGATTTTACGAGAAATTGTAGATTTTTCACGCAATTCCATCTCGCTCATTTATATGCAATAGGACAAGGACCGTTGCTTATCATCTATCGCCGCCTTAACTCTAAAACATTGCGTATTAAGAAAAACTCAACACAAAACAGACTTATTGTGACTTTTGATACTCCACCCTATTAAAATTTTATTTATCAAAAATTGTTTTTCAAAAACTAGATAAGACAAGTATTTGAATAACGCTATTCCGCCTTACTTACATATATACATACATATTATACATAGAAAGAAAAAAGTAAATACATACATATTATACATAGAAAGACTCCCAGACCAGATACAAATATTTATTATTAAGCATAAATATTTGCACCCAGCGGGAATCGAACCCGCAGCCTTCTGCATAGTAGTCAGGCGTTCGCCCGACGCGCCACTTGAAAGGATGATAAAAGAGCGACTATTGTCGCTCTTTTATCATCCTTTTGTCGCACAAAAAATTAAAATAATGTTTAAAAATAACATACTTCCCACTTAAAATACGCAGAAAATAAATAAAATATTTTATTATTTTTATTTTATTTTAAAATTTTATTAGATAGCTATGTGTTTTAATTTTTTTTTAGGTGAACTATACAAGGTGTAACGGGTAAGCCCTTTTATGTAACAGGTAATTTCCAAAAGTCGTAGAACAAAAGTTGTTCGCCTAGACGTATAGAACAACCCCCTTTCGGATTAAAAGGACTTACCCGTTACAAATCGTATAGCGGTGGGCGCAGCAACTTAGCGACAACTTATAATAAGAGATCCAAATCGTCGCGTTGTCGTTCAGCTAAAAAAAAAATTAAAAACACATCATTTAATTAAAAAAAAGAAAAACAAACTTAAAAAAAAGTTTTTTTTTTAAATTGCGCGTGGTTTTTAAAAGTAGTCAGGGTATTTTTTATTTAAAATTTACTTTATTTTTTTGAACGACAAAAGAACGACATATCAACGACAAACGAGCTTAGTAGCGCGGATTGTCATAAAACGAAGCAACCATAATAGAATGTCAGTAAGTGTATCGAGCGATATTTCTCAAAGTTATCAGTGCAGTAGATACATGTGCGCAGTTTAATGTTCTCATTCTATATTCAATTAATTGCCGGCTTTGCGGCGACCTCTAGGACTATAGGCCAAGAAAATGGTGATTGAGATGGTGACCTCTTGGACTGAAACAAAGTAGGTATTTTGTTAGTAATTTAATGATCTATTTGTACATCAAATGAAATTCACAGTCTTGACTATAACATTAACTCTCTTACTTATAAAATATTATTTACACATGACTAAGTTATGTGACGTTTGTCTCTGTCTGTCAACTTTGAAACTTCATGTGACAGTAAAAGACAAACGATGCGTAGCTAGCTATGCAGCGCATTAATTAGCTTTTAAAACTTTTAAAACGGTAAAACTCGTAAGAGCTTTTGAGGCACCTTTATTGACAAGTTCCATGTTGTTACTTTTTTTTGTAAATAAATAAAATAAATAAATAAATAAAATAATTATAAGGACTTTTGTTTTTGACGCGTTAGTGAAACGTCGCGTCCTAAATTTTTTTTTTAGAAAACCTAGTTTTATAGCGTTTAAATTGTTTAATTTCGGCGGCATGTTATCAATTAAGTTACGCGAAGTTCAACGAGTGAAGTGAACATAAAAATACCAGTGCCAAACACGAAATTAGCACGTTACAAACAAATGTTCCATGGGGTTGGAGAAATATTGTCGCCATTTTTTCTGCAGCCTTCACGCATTGAAAATTATTTCAAACGATTACAGTATAATAGTGGTAGTTCACTATTAGTTCGAGAAACTGGCTGAATTGTCCTATATTGCTGACAGAAGCCATAACTAAGAAAAATAAAGAAAAGCTTTTATAAGTATAAGCGGGGAGTTTTGGCGGGAATGCGTTGAGGAGATGTGTTGCTAAATTTTCATTTTTGTGAAACTTAGTTCAAATGCTTGTAAATTGTTTAATTTCGGGGCATATTAATCAATTAAGTTTCGTAAAGGTGTACAAGTGAAAATAAAAGTGAAAATCGGTGCAAAACATGGACTTTAGCTTAGTGTTCTCTCCAAAGCTCCGTGAACAAACATTGTTAAAAATGGCCCCCTTTTTACAATGACCCCCTCGACTTGACTTTAACTATGACGACTTGACTGTTTATATTGATAACCTGCAAATATTGATAATACTTGACACTGGCAAATGTCCGAATGGAAAAAGCCATTTCAAAGAAGAAGAAGTATAAGCGGGTTAATGTCAATCCGAGGATGGTGGTTTTGAATCCCAGCCGATCAGCCGACTGCGTACCACTTTCTTTTTTTTTTTGAGAAATATTTATATGCACTACTAACATCGCTATGTCGTCGAAGGAAAACATTGTGAAGAAACCAACATGTTCCAGGACTCTCCGCGATTCGAAGGCATGCGATAGTCGACAATCCAGGGTAGGCTCCTGTGGTGTATTTGCCTACCCCTCTAAGGGGACGCCCTTGCCCCACTGCAAAGGCCGGAGAAATTAACGAGCTGACTTTGTTCTTTATGTAGGCATCGTATATAGGATATAGATTTAAAAAACTTTTTTAGTTAAAGTTGAGATGATTTTATTCTCTTGGGTTCTATTATACAAATAGTTGTAGTTCTTAAAAATATGCCCAAACTAATAGCTGCGCCCCGCGGTTTCACCCTCGTAAGTCCCGTTTCCGTAGGATTTTCGGGATAAGAAGTAGCCTATATTCCAGGTCGCCAGCTACCTATATTCTAAGTTTCATCGCAATCGATGCAGTAGTTTTTGCGTGAAAGAGTAACAAATCACATACATACCTACATACTTGCAAACTTTCGCGTTTATAATATTAGTAAGATACAAAGGAAATTCTCATAGGATAGGTAGAGGTTTGGAAAGAGCATGGGGCATTTAAATCGTAAAATGACAGTTTAATTTCAATCCAACATCGCCAAAGCAGTAGAAAAATCTGAGTATTTGTTTCGAATAGGTAGCTCTACTCATCTAGGTGGGTAAAAAGGCAGTATAAATAAACAGACCTCCTTTTCGTTGTTTTTTCATGGGCGTCGGAGGGCGGAGCTGTGCGCGACAAATTCTTCTCAATATAATTTATTAGCTCATAGGCGCCGGCGCAGTTTCAGTTCAACTTTTTTTGACATGTTTCTCATCGATGGTTGATGCGTGTAGCGTTTGCACCATCTTAAAAACTGTTGTCGATTGATTGCAGATTTTTTGACTAAAATAATATCTTTTTTGAAGCGATTGTACGGCTGTTTTGTATTGCAGTTGGTACCTGTTTGTTGTAAGTACTTACATATGTATACAAGTTTAAATGACTTTCTTGTTTCTTATCTCTTATTATCCTACTAATATTATAAAGCTGAAAGTTTGCATTGATTGTATGTATATCTGTAACTTTGTTACTCGATCACGTAAAAACCACTGAACCGATTCCGATGAAACTTGGAATAAAAGTAGCTGGAAACCTGGAACAATCCAAAGGTTACTTTTTATTCCGATATTCCCGCGGGAACGGGACTAACGCGTGTGAAACAGCCTACTTACCATCAGGCGACACTCATCAATCGGGTGTAAAAAATATAATGTATTGTACTAGATATTTTAAAGGAAAAATACCTGACATCTACGGCGAGGTTAGAACTCGCGTCTCGTTTTTGAAGATGTATTTTCCTTTAAAATGCCTTGAGCAATAAAAACGAATTTCGTAATAATATAATGTATAGGTAAGTTTAAATGTTGTTTAATTAAAGTAACTCTGTGGTAAACAATTTATTTCTAAGTAGGTAGATACAGACCTACTGTCTAAATCGTTTTTCGTCGACTATCTAACAGAAACAGCATAATGTTGCTAAACGCATAATTTGCAACCAATTTAAGATCCATTAGTCGATATTCGATATAATGCGTGACAAAAAGTGCACGGTTCCCACAAGAGGTCATCTTCCCTGACATGGCCGCCCGGCCGCGTTACTTATGGGATCCTTATGTGGGACCAGGCGAGGTGGCGCCATTGAACTGAGAAAAAAGCGGGTTACAATATAATCAATTTTATATCTCAGTTAGTTTTTAGCTATCTGGATTTAATAACTAAAAATATAATCAATATTATATCTCAGTTAGTTTTTACCTATCTGGATTTTTAATAACTGGCCTTTTTCATGAAATTTGAAATAATTTTTACAGTGTAACAACTTCCAATCAAAGCTTTTTTTAAGTTGCTGTAGTACTTACTTAGGTCTGTTAGAGTAGACTTACTCAAGCTAAGCACCTATACCACACTCCCAGTAGCCAGTAAGGGCCAGTAGGTATAGTCGGCCATGTTTAGAGGAACGAACTGTGGGTCGATTCTGTAAAAACATAGCATGCGACAAGCATGCGGTATGCATGAGCATTTCAGAAGTCGATTTGTTGCAGGAGTAAAAATTATAGCTATTCTATAATTTCTTTAAATACTGATTGGCTGAGGAACAAGGGGAGCTCTTTAAATAATTAAGAAGCCCTTAATTTTGAAGGCTACTTAACTAATTAAGTAGTAATTTAGTAAAATAACATTTACAGAATACGAATTAACGCACATCTTCTGCACGTCGCCTGCAGTTCGCCGGCATTCCGCATGCTATGTTTTGACAGAATCGAGCCACTGGTCAATATACGTCTGTATTATAAATGTGTGTGTTTGGATGTTTAGATGTTTGTTACTCAATCACGCAAAAACTACTGAACCTATTGCGATGTAACTAGGAATATGGGTAGCTGGATACCGGGAATAACACAAAGGCTACTTTTTATCCCGATATTCCCGCGAGAACGAGACTTACGCGGGTGAAACCGCGGGGCGTAGCTAGTATACGAATAAAATAAAACGAACTTCATAGTCATATTTACAGAGAAGCAAAGTTTAGGTTATTATTTTTGATTGGTTTACATTCTACATTTGAAAAACTTCGACTTTATTAAGCAAAACTTTAGGTAGTTGCGAAGTTCGATGAAAAATACCAAAAATTGTACTAAGACATAAGAAGCTGTAAGTTTTCCTAGTACGTACAATTTAAAAAAATAAAAATTGTAGGATGCCTCCTCCACATGTGGAATGGGGGATGTCTTTTTCTTGTTCAGGCCATCGAATGAGGTGTTGTTTGTTACATAACTCTTATAAATGCATTGTTTAATGATTTAACGGGGTTTCAAATATATTTCTTTGTTTTAGGATACTTTAACTTAAGTGGAGTTTTTAAATTTTTTGTACTATTTTACTAAGACTCCATTGTCCGTCTGATTGTCTTTCTGTCACTCAATAGGCTGTATATCATGAGCTGTGAAGCTGCACAGTTTTTTCATAACAACAAATTTTAATACACCTGTTACAACTGAATCAATAATAAATAAATTTTGTGACCAACACACAGCGCCATCTAGCCCCATGGTAAGCTGCTAAGCTTGGGTTACGGTGACTAGACAACGGATACACAATTTATATTTATTTTTCTTTTGTAAATACCTACATATTATACATATATAGACACCCATACCAGATCCCAATATATATTTTTAAGCATAAATATTTGCACCCAGCGGGAATCGAACCCGCAGCCTTCTGCATTGCAGTAGGAAATTTGCCCGACGCTCCACAGAAAAAGCTAGCTAGTAGGAACGGACCTTAGAGGTAATTAAAATGAAATGAATAATGAGATTTCAGTGTCAATAAAATATCTGACACCGGCCACTGAACAAATAGAGGGTGCTGGTAATACATGGGTAATAATACTTACCTATAGCGGAGTGGCGTCATTGTTTTACTGACGCGACGAGACGCCTCTTTGTTTAGACACCCGTGTTGAATACTGCGTGGAAAGTAGGTATACTCACCTCAAAAAAAGTAGACAGATTTCTTTGAGAGAAGGTTTAATTCAGATTACGAAACTATTGACATGCCTTAGTATCTTCTTACTAGTCTGTGGACATGTCTTATAGACTGAATTTCACAAAAGCAGTCTCGCTTTCGCAGCATTTACTGTATAAAAAAATGTCTGTAAAGGTTAGCTAAGCTGAGGTATAGTTTAGATATTTCAATTGAAAAAAATATTTATTTACCAATCAAAACTATCCTATTACACATTTGTCTGTGACCCTCACACTCGACTATTGTCTGTACCTATTGTGAAGTGTCAGGAACAAAAAAAGATTTATACAGGTAAATTAATAAAGCCGTAATAATGAATGATCAATATAAGTAGGTAGTTACTCTAATAACATTAGTGCAATCTAATAAGTAATTAAAAATATAATATAATAATATATATATAAATACAAAAATATAATAATATATACATTAATTATTTAATTATAAAAAATGTGAACATAAAAAATACATACAATACATGTGATAAATGAATAAGACTTAAATATCATTTTCACTATAATTATAAAATAAAATATCTACTCAACATGTTTTAGCAGCAACTCCGTCTCATCGTATGTAAGTGTTGCTATCCAGGTTTTGATTTTTTGTTTTGAATCAGCCATACTAGATTTCTTTATGTCACATTTTTCTGCTATGATATTATAAATCATCATCTCATTGTAGAATAAATACATGTCCAGTAAAAGCTTAGGCACCTACAATACTTGACAAATCTAACTCGAAATCGGCCTTTATGTCGCGCCAAATAAGTCTGCACCTGACTGAGGGCGCCACTGCCTAACATTAGGCACAGTTTACCAAATAGTTGGTGCGCCATTTTAGCAGACAGCGATTAGTTCCGATTTTGACCACCTGCAGACTTATCTGACAAACACTCTATGGCTGAAACCGCTGAAACTAGAATGAGCGCGTGCTTTGACTTTGCCCAGACTGAACTTAATAAAAACTAAGCATAAACTTTGAATTGGAATTTATAGTCGAAATTAATCATAATTAATTTTAAATTAATCATAGTCATAATAGAGAAGCAAAGTTTAGATCATTATTTTTGATTGGTTTACATTTTAAATTTGAAAAAAACTTCGACTATAAGTATACTAAGCAAACACTAGATAGTTGCGAAGATCGCTTTATGAATACCAAAAGTTGTCTTAAGTCCAATTTTTTTCTTAACATAGTCATATATTTTATCTTATGTGATGTCTGGAGTGACGCTAAAAAATCTCCGCTTCAGGGGCAGCCCTCATCCGAGATATTGCAGATAAATTGCAAGAATGCTGGCTTACTGTCCATCTTACGTAAACTGGCTAGTTCCGTAGGAATCAAATGTCTTTCTATGGTGCTTCAGCCCGGCCGCGGGAAATTGGAAAGACCCAAGAAATTCTGACTTGACGTAGTAAGTACCTACCTACTTATGCGTGCAAATGGCTTCACTACACAGCCCCCAGATTATCTATCCAGTGGACGTCTAACAACCGTGGAAGATGACGGCACTATGCAGTACATTGCTGGGCCCTGATTCTCTAAAAACTAAAGTCGATTTGTTGCAGGAGTAAAAATAATAGCATTCTATAACTTCTTTTAATACTGATAGGCTGAGGAATAAGGGGAGCTATTTAAATAATTAAGTAGCCCTTAATTTTAAAGGCTACTTATAGTTAAGTAGCCTTAACTATACCTGTCTGTAAGACATAAGTAAAAATAATAGCATTCTATAACTTCTTTTAATACTGATTGGCTGAGGAATAAGGGGAGCTATTTAAATAATTAAGTAGCCCTTAATTTTAAAGGCTACTTAACTAATTTAGTAGTATTTCTGTAAAATTCTGTATTCTGTAAATGTTACAGAATACGAATTAACGTACATCTCCTGCATTCCGCCGGCATTCCGCATGCTATGTCCTTACCGAATCGAGCCCCTGTTTTGACGTAACGTGGTTATTACCGGTAATTACCTCGAAGCAGTAATGTACTGCACAGTGCCTGTTATTTTTCACTATTGTTAGACTTCCACTGGATAAGTAATCTGGGGGCTGGATGCCGAAGGTCGTGCGAAGTGGAGACGTAAAAGGACCCTGGGCTCCGGAGACGGATGCAAACGGGAACATAGCTCGGATGATGATGATGACTCTACCTGTGGCTATACCTATACAGCTTTTTTTTTTCAAATGTTGTGAGTTTTGAAATACTTAAGTATTTAAGAGATTGAATGATTAGGAACGTGTCAAGTTCAGCTATAAAGTAGCAACTTTATGATGTGACGCCTTTTCAAGTGGTATGTTTTTAGGGAAATTCTTAGCGAATATCTAAATTACGGTCTCTTACTTAGCTGATGAGTTATTCTCGTTTCTCTCATCCTTTAAAAACATTCAATTTAAAAATCAATCTATAGGTAGGTACGTACTTACTTATTACGTACTTACCTATATCTACCCAAAAAATAAGGAAATATTTACAACAATAGCGGGTTTCACCCGCGTAAGTCCCGTTCCCGCGGGAATATCGGAATAAAATGCAACCTTTGTGTTATTCCCGGTATCTAGCTACCTATATTCCAAGTTTCATCGCAATCGGTTCAGTAGTTTTTGCGTGATTGAGTAACAAACACACATGCATACACACATACTCACTAACTTTCAGCTTTACAATATTAATAGGATAGGATTAATATTTCTATGTATACATATTATAAAGAAAGAGAGGACAAAAGTCTGTACTTGGAAGTAAATTAATAGAAAGTTGTCTGTCTAGGGAACTTAGGAAAAGTAGCTTAGAATAAAATTATACAATTTTTAAAATTCTCTGTGTTTGTCTGTTTCTCTGTCTGTTCCTTTATACAATTTAAAACTACTAATCCGATTGAAATATGGTTTTAATTATTGGATAGTTCTATTTTCGAGGAACATCGTGGTATACCTTACATCGAAGTCCGATTAGTAAAACCTGAGTAATGAACGAAAAAGACGAACCTGACTGAACTACCCAGACGAAGTCGCGGGTAACAGCTAGTAAATTAATAATAGAATAAAACTAAGCATGCTAATTTAATTAATTAATTAAATTTATTGTACAACTGAAACCTATAGTACTAAAAATCAGGCAAATGCTATCCGGACTAAATCACAAAAACAATCATGCACTTTAAATTGTTAATACCTAATTAGCTATACAATTAATATTAAACGAGAAATACAACTTTGTTAAGAGTTTATCAATTTTTTTTTAACAAATATTTGAACTAGGTATTAAACAGCTTAGATCCCTAGATCCCTTAGACCTAATAAAAATACTCTTGTTCAATGCTAGGCATAGCGCCATCTAGGAGTGAGTAGAAGTATTATGTGAAACCGCGACATCTGCTGTCGAACAATCATATTTTTTTCCTTTTGGGTTGCAGTTTTTACAAAATAGTTTAATATGAGTGCGGTAGATGGCGCTATACTAAAGTTTTGTAAGTTTAAGTATAGACAAATTTAGATAGAGGTCGCTTCAAGTACTTTTACCCAACGAATTTTCTAACTGTTTTTAACTGACTTCAAACAAAGGAGGAAATTCTGAATTATGTTGTGGCTATGTTTTTTATTTAGGTGTTCTTTTGGTTTACGATATGACAGTGTTTGGTTATGTTTCGAAACTGACAAAAAGGTGTAAGTAGTTCATAAGTTGTGAAAAAAGAAAAATAACAGAAAAATCTATTTAAATCGTCGCCCTCCTAATATTTAGCTTCCTTAACCCCTCTTTTTCTAAAAATATCTAGGTTCATACCATACGTATCTAAAGTAAATTCAACTGTAGAGACCTACCTGAGAAAATTTTTTTTGGTGAAGATAAATGAAGAGTGATAAATTAGTTGCAATTTATCACTCTTAATTCAATATTATAATCAAATATAATCAGTTATGATTCTATATAACATCAAAAAACATCTAACTCCAAAAAAAAACTCTAAGGCAAAATCACATTTTGTAAAAAAATCAGTAAACCCAGCCTAAAAATCTACTTGCGTACTTTGACTTTGCTCAGACTGAGCTTATAGCAAAACTAAGCATAAAGTTTGAATTGAAAAATCATAGTCTAAATTCATGTTGTGTAGAAAGAACTTCATAGTCACAACAATGAAGAAAAGTTTAGTTCATTATTTGATATTGGTTTACCTACCTACATTTTAAATTTGAAAAAGTTCGACTTTACTAAGCAAAAACTTTGGATACCTAGTTGCAAAGATCGCTTTATAAATAACCAAGAATTGTCAAAGTTTTTGCTAAACAAAGTCAAAGTACGCAACGGGACTTACGCGGGTAAAACCGAGGTGCGCAGTCAATTATAGTAAAAAAAAAACACAAAAAGAAAGAAAAAAATGTGTTTTTTTAAAGTAGTTGGGTATTTGGTATTATAATTAGGATGAAATAACGAGAAACTACTGTCGTACTTAAGCAACATATTAATAAGTAAAGATAATACTCTTACCCCCTTACTTATTAACGTTAATTAACAGCTGCATAACTATGTATCGTTTGTATTTTACTGTGGTATGAAGTTTCAAAGTTGACAGACAGAGACAAACGTCACATAACTTGGTCATCAGTTAATCATCGTTTATAAGTAAGGGGGTTAATTCACACCAGTTCAAAGAAATAATAAATCTAACTATATTACCTTTGATGATTAATAAAAAATCCATACTCATTCGTGTGTAAAAAAATTAACCATGATTGACTAATAGCGCGCCGCGACCGCACGCGCGTCTCATTCTGCCAAATCATCGTACCTATTTATCACAAAAGACGATCGCCGAAACAATTCGTTCGAGTCAAATAATCAAATAAAAATCGATGTCGGTACCTAATTACGATTGTTCTAATGCTATAGGTACTAATATTAAAACGTGAATGTTTGTGAGAATGTATGTCTATACTTGTTGTTCCTTCACGTAATATATAACTACTGAATAACAACCGAATTTTTGTAATAGTTTAGAATTTAAATTATTTCTTGTTAACTCAAAAAACTTCTCAAGTGAGGGTGCGTTCCCATGGCTTCGGAACGCGCCTTCACATGAGAAGAAGCCACAAAGAAACTCATGGGGTTCTCATTATGCTCGGATATTTTAAAGAATATTTTTAAATCACTTAAAAAAATAATTAATTGATTAAATTACTTTTGCGTTGCTTTTATTAGGTAGGTCAGTTCATGCTTTAAGCATTTTATCAAAGCTTTACCCCTTTAAAATAGGTCTGTAGGTAAAGACCTCGAAACATAGAAAATTGATAAAATGCACATTTAAATGCAAACCGGAAAACATGTTTTACAGGTTATTTTGGTTTCCGTGGGATCGGTGCTTACGCGGGTAAAACCGCGGGGCTCAGCTAGTTGGTAACAAACCTCTGTGGGTGGCCGAGATCGCTTCACAAGATAAATAAATAAATCGATAATAATTTGAAAATTTTACTGTCATGCTTCAAGTTCTAACGAAAATTTAGTTCTAACTGCGACTGTTACAAATTCTGCTCTAAAACGCTTTAAACTAGCGAAGGAAGAACTTCTTCTTTCCGTACATTGGTTTGGCTCACCTATACCCTTTTTCAGGGACCTAGATCAAAACTGTAAACAAAATCTTATATAATTATTTGAAAATAATAGCTTTTTGTTCACTTTTTCCTTAGATAATTGATACATGTTCTGTGTTTACATTTTCGATCTAAATTTCCGAAAAAGGGTATTATAGTTGGTAAACAATTAGCAAGGAGAGATATTATGGCCAAAAAAATTTATCATGTCACGTGATTCCTATGTAGCTCCGTGGTTAGAACAATCGCCTGGTTAGCGAAAGGACGCAGGTTCGAATTCTGTCATGTTTTTTTGGAAATATATTTCCTTGCTAAAAATATTTCTTAGTTAGAATGCCTTGAGCAAAAAAATGACACTGCAACATCACAGTAAGTTAAAAGCTTAAATCGCGAAACTAGCACCTTATTCTATAAGCAACAAAAATGTCTCAACATTGCTTCAGACTTGTTAGATTTTTATTGAAAACTGTGTAGGTAAATATAAAAAAAAAACCATTTAATTACGCCCTTGTAAGTAACTTCGGCCAAAACCAAAAAGAAACTAAGTACCCACCCCAAGGCACGCGTGAAATGAGTATGTTTAATTTCTTCTATGGTTTTGCGATTTTGCATAATAAAACACTTTATTTTCCGGGTTTAATCGCGTTTTCTTCATGATTTTAAACGAACCGAGCTTACGCCAACTTTACTTTTTCAAGGTTGTCAACCTTGAAAAAGCCAACTTAAATGAATAAAACGCGATTAAACCTGGTAAATGAAAAGTTTTATTATGTGTATGTACCTATGTAAGTAGTACCAGTCTATACCGGTAGATGGAGGTCTTGTACTTTACTGACAAGAATTAAGCCTAACTTCGTCCCGTGGTTTGACCTGCGTAAGTCCCGATCCTGTGGGATTTTCGGGATCAAAAGCCCATGTTATATACCTACTCTTCGTTAATGTATTATAGCTTTCTATTGTGAATTTTTTTTTGTAATCGGTTTAGTAGTTTTGAACCAATTATTTTATTACTAATTATTTAATTTATTTGTTTGTTTGTAATGTGATTACAAACAAACAAATCTATCCTCTTTTTTAAATAAAGAACAACATCTATATCAATCTAATTAATATTTAAAATTAAAACCTAATTAATAACTTATTATAGGATAATAATTAAGTTGTATAAATGTTTTATATAATAATCATTAGGATAGGCTTTATATTATAACACAGGGATTTAACTAGAATCGATAGTAAATATACTTATTACGTTTTCTGATACTATGCCTAGCAATTGGCGGGTTAATTCATGAACAATAGCTAAGTCAAGAATAGCTACAAAATTATCAATAATTAACAAATCACTACAGCTGGTCTATTATCGAGATTGCATGGCAATTTGTGTCAGGTTGTAAAAAGCCTAATTTGCTATTTGTGATTGACACGAAGATTGAAACATTAATTTATCTAGGAACGTATTCTATAGGTAACTAAAACGTCTTATCATTGTCTCAGCATTGTTAGATTTTTGTTGAATACAGTTTACCATTTCTTGGTAATTTGGCAAAAATACTTTAAAAACCTTAGATTACAAATACATACTATCACAAATAGTAGGTACCTATTGTAACAACAGTGTTCGAATTTTGTCGACTTTTTTCTCTGGAACTGATGAAGCTCGGTCGTGTGAGCCGAGTTTGCAATACTTTACTCTCAAGCAACCGTTAAACTTCTAGCACAGAATAAATTATAATATTACTATGTATCTAGCTTTCTGACTAAATTCTTTGTCAAAAACTTTAGTGAAACCACCGGAGATAAATAAAGGAGATGGACCCTACCATGATGTTTTATAAGACGTCGCGTTGTCGTTAACTAAAAAAAAAACACATTATTAAAAAAAAACACTTAGAAAAAAAGAAAGACTTTTTTAAATTGTCTGTTGTTTTTAAAAGTAGTCGGGGTATGTTTATTTAAAATTTACTTTATTTTTTCGGAGGACAAAAGGACGACGAAGCAATGACTAACGATACGATGACCATGGTAGCGCGGATTATTTGCGGGTGAAATGTTGCAAAATTTCCTAAAATTACGGAAACATTTTCGAGAAAAATCTAACAGTGCTGAGGTGTTCTTGCGACGTTTTGCTTATAGAATACTTGCCTAGAATTGATGACTATTACCTAGATTACACTAACTATGTACTTAGGTAAATTCTTTGAAATCACGTAATGCATTTAATGATTTACTTGAGCATAAAGTGTTAGAGCCTTTTGTAGGTTTTTTCTAATGCCGGCTTTCCATACTTGCCGTTGACAAGTACAAGCCTAGGAAACGGATGTTTAGCTTGGTTTTCGTAAGTTTGAGGATGCTTGTCTCCTCGTGGACGTTTGGGGCTTAAAACCGTTTGCCCAGACTTGGCAAGCATCGAAACCCGGCATGAAAAATCAACAAATAAGGTGGACCAGTGAAATGTTAGTAGTAACAGCCAAGCAGCCAAGTAAGATTTTGAAGCAAAAATCAATATCTACTCACTTACTGCTGTAGGCAGTAGTGTTTTACTAAGTAGACTGTATAGCTTAAAAGCTCTTAAGCATCCTCCTTTAAGATTTTCCTAAGAACAAAATCAGTCACTGTCAATAAAAAATTTTTTTAATTCTAAAACAACTATTATTATTATTTGTTGTTACCATTTTGGATTCTCGGGGCTATGGAGCACCCGGACCTTTGGAAGGCGTGCGTGGGGCCGAAGCCAACACGTAGAGGCCCGTTTTAGTAACATTTTAATTTCAAAATATGTGATAGACACCAAACCGGCAATTCTCCCTGTCTGCACTATAAAATGCAGCCAAGGACAACCCCCGGGTCGGATAGAACTATGTATAAACTACGGGAACTTGGAATTGGGTTGGTAGTGGATCGGGTAATAGGGGGAACTATGGGGAATATGGCGCCTGCCGTAACAATGTTCAACAAACACGTAAAAATGGCAGACGGAGACTCGCCAACTCACAAACTGGGCCACCCTAATTAAGCCGAGCAAATTACAGCCAGGGGGCAACAGGGGCGTGAGAGGCTGAAGGATGGAGGGACCTCACTGGATTTTAAACCATCCTAGGTCGAGATCCTGTGGAGCGGGCCAACTCATCACTGACGTGAGGTGTCCATCCTCCGAGCATTTCTGCTCTCGCGACTCCACTCTGACCGGCCGGTGAAGGCAAGCCAAAGGCGGGGGACCGCTTCCTCGTCAGTGTTCACTCCGACCAGCCAACTAAGGCAAGCCGGAGGTGAGGAACGGTGACTTCCCCCTGGAGCACTCGGAAACCCGCGGGGTCGCTACTCCCCGACACCTCGCCTCAAGGTGCCCTGCGGGCTTATTATTATTATTATTATTAACTATAGGACTTTTGTTTTTAACGCGTTAGTGAAATGTCGTCCTGAATTTTCATTTTTATATTACATTGTTTTATTGCGTTTAGATTGTTTAATTTCGGCGGCAAGTTACCAATTTAGTTACGCGAAGTTCAACGAGTTAAGTGAAAATAAAAATACCAGTGCCAAACACGAAATTAGCACGTTACAAACAATTGTTCCATAGGGTTGGAGAAAAATCGTCGCCATTTTTTCTACAGCCTTCACGCATTGAAAATTATTTCAAACGATTACAGTATAATAGTGGTAGTTCACTATTCGTACGAGAAATTGGCTAAATTGTCCTATATTGCTGACAGAAGCCATAACTAAGAAAAAGAAGAAAACAACTATAGTGTTTACTTGTATTCTAAACAGGAGTAATAGTGTTCCGTGATTAAAACAACTTTTAAATACAACATTCACAATTAATCCTACGGTCTTGGTATTAAAATTGATATTGTCGAAACTCGATAATCCACGGCCTATAAAGAGGCCTAAGAATAAGTTATTTTTTTTTTAAAATAACTCTAGAATGGTCGGAATTCTAAGTAAAGTACTTAAGCCTCAACTGCCCCTAGCCCGAGGGATGTTATCCTACGCAATCATCTGGCCCATTGGCAGCATAGCCCAGGAATATATCGAACACGGTACCTACCTACTTTACTCTGATGACCGTACTAGATGATACGGCCTCACAGCCGAATACCGAAATGTTTTTGCATTGGAATTATTTGGAATAGATTTAGTTATCAGTGAACTTTAAAAAATTGTTTTTGGGAAAGGCCAAAGGATACAAATAGACGCTTCGCCTTTAACTACGACGTTTCCTCGGCTATGGCACCGTTGCTACAATTCATAGACATAATTCACTCGGTTTTCAAATTTGCCACTGATCCTTGCGTGCCATAGCTGACCAGCAGTGCTATTCTCTAACACCATAGAGCTCGACGCTGTTTCAGCGTCGAATCTGAGCAATACGACGCACTGATTGGACGCTCACTTTGGTTTGACGCTGACAGAGCGGCGATCTCTTGGCTGTTACATTAGAGAATACCACTGCAGGTTATTCTACCAGTCTACCCTGAAGATGAGAACTGTAAAGGTATCAAACATCGGGTCTGTAACAGTAAACTGTCTGTAACACAATGGTCTGTAACACAATGTAACAGTAAAATGAGTTTAATTTCAACTCAAAGCTTTTACAAAGATTGTAAGTCTGATGTGGTGTCATCCTGATAATCTTCTGTCTTCTATTCAATTGTTCATAGGTACTTCTATCGAAAACGCGGACTACGCCAGGGCAGCTCGCTTCGGCATTTTCGGGGCGATCTTCATGGCTCCCGTGTTTTACGGCTGGATGAAGTATAGCAGCAGATTTTTTAAAGGAAAGACGTTGAAAACAGCAGTATTAAGAGCTCTTGTAGAACAGGTAGGTACGTAAGTTTTGGATGGCTGTGTCTTGACCTTTCGCCTAAATTTTCTATACCTATGCATGAAAACAGTAATACTTTTACAGTAGAAGGGCATTAGCAGGAAGATATTTTATTTGGAAAAAGCCACTGATGTCCCGCTACGTCAAATTCAATACAAAAAATATTTATTTAGATAAGAAAGGTACATTTGAAAAGTTACATACTAACAAAAACAAAACTAGAATCTAAATTAACAGTAAGATGTCGACGCCACGCTCCCGCGGCATGGTACCCAAAATACTGGCAGCGTTCCCGTGCTGGATAGCTAGGCTAATCCGCTTGGACAAGAAACCACCAGCCCTAGGATCACCCGAAGCCTCGACAAGACGCGCCGACAACTCCCTGAGAAAATTCCTACTACAAGGCCCCCAACATCCAACAGTCTCAAAGCCCAAAGGAGTGAACAAAATTCAATTAATACTTTTAACACCTTCTTGTCATTCCATTTTTACATTTGCAATTGTGTTGCTTTGGGTTGCTATGGCCTTTAGTCAAAACCACGTTTTCTCCCGATAAGTATAATCTATGTGCTCACTTTACAGTTTTATGTTTAAAATTGACGGATAGAATGTGTAGAAGTAGGTAGGTAGGTAAGTAAACTGAGTTAGTGTTTGCAGAAACATGAAAACGGTTAGAACTTTTGATTGGATTGCTTGAACACTAAGAACATTTAGAGGAAGTTTGATTGTGTTACTATGGGGCATGAAATATGTTCGCGACTTCACCTCTAAGTAATAGGAGGTAGGTACCTAACTACAACTATCTCATTGTTTCAAAGTTACTTTTTGAATTCCAGGTATCGTATTCACCCCTAGCCATGGCATATTTCTTCTTCGGAATGAGTGCGTTAGAAATGAAACCGCTTTCGACCTGCGTTAACGAAGTCAGAGAGAAGTTCTGGCCAACTTACCAGATTGGCGTCGTATTCTGGCCAACTGCACAAACTTTGAATTTCTATTTTGTCTCTGAGAAGAATAGAATAGGTGAGTACTTCAAATTAAATTCGTTTTTCGGTTTGATCTTGGTACTTTTATAATCTTAAGTATTTTGTCATTGAACCTAAGGTTCAATGTCAACGCGATTAAAACCGAAAAATGGGTAGATTTTTCTTCTATTTCGCAATGTTGGATTTAAATTTAAACTCACTTTGGAGTTTTAATGCGTGGTCCATCCTGTAGAAACGTTCAAGAAACTTCGAACGCTGAGCTTTGAAACAATGCTAAAAGTAATGATCACCGCGCGATTTAAACCGGAAAATGAGATTTAATTAAAAATGAGACATTGGGTTTGTCACGGCTTAAAAAAACGATTTTAAATTTTAATCCAACATCGCGGTAACATAAGAAAAATAGTCCTTCTTTGACGTAGTTTTCTTTCTCAGTGTTTGTGAGTGCTGCCAGTTTCGTTTGGACAGTCTACATGGCTCATATGAAGGCGAAACCACAGATAAGAATCAAAAAATCAACCGATACACCTCCCATTGGCAGAGAATTAACAATTGAAAATGATCCTAAGAATACATAGTGTTCTCTTAATTTGTGTTTTGATTTCTTGTTATGGTTATGTCAACTCATTGACGACCACATTCTGAACCACCTCTTAAAATTTAAGATCTACTTAAATAATTGGTCCGTTTCTAAATTCAAACTAAGTAAAAGTAAAAGTATTTACTGTGTGTTTCCGTAACTAGCCCTACAACTGGGCCCTTTTGGGTTTTTAAACAAAAAAAAACACAAGTGACTTCGAAGTAACATTTTCATTGAGTAAATTGCTTTATTATCATTTTTAAACCGGCACTCTCTGATCAATGATCATTGATCAATGATTCATTCAGATTTTTTAAATCGGCTAAAAAAAGCCTACCTACCCGTTTGACGTCACAAAAAAGGGTGACTTCGTAATAAAATTAATAACGCGAATGAATTCCTTCAATAGGCAAGTTTTATTTTCATAATTTATCATGTTTTGTGTCGAAGTTTAGACTTGAGATTTTGGAATTTTATGGCTGTTAGTTTTTTTATTTATGTTGCTTAGGTATAGTGCCCCGCGGGTTTACCCGTTCGCCCGTTCTTGTAGAAGTACCGAGATAAAAGTGCTCTATGTCGTAATCCATGTTTTAAACTACTGCGTGCCAAAGCTCAGCCAAATTTGTTTTTGCGTGGCCAGCCAATATGGAAATTTTCGCATTTATAATTATAATATTAGTGGAATTATACCTGTAATATCGTATGAACAATGAGAGTAAATATTTTGGACTCTATTGCTATTAAATCTTGATTTCGAATATTTTACTTTCGTTGCCGAAACCGAGATCGCAACTATCTGCATCGCATCCAGGGGTTTGTGGCAGTCATTTAGGTATAATATTATTAAATATTCTTCTTCTTGTTTCTGCTCTTATTTGAAACTAGCTGTTACCCGCGACTTTGTCTACGCAGAAATAGTGCATCGCCGACTTTTTCGTTCATTACTCGAGTTCTACTAATTGGATTTCGATGTAAAATATAACATGAGGTTCCTCGAAAATAGAACTATCCAGACTTCCATTCGGATGAGTAATTTTTAATTGTATAAGGAACAAACAAACAGACAGACAGCCATGAATTTTAAAAATTATATAATTTTGTTCTACTACTTTTCCTCTCGACGACCATTTTTTTAAATTTCCTTATAAGTACAGACTGTTTGTCCTCTCTTTCTTTATTATAAGTATAGAATATTAAGACGCGGCACAGTAGGTACTTTAGTGGTCTGTACCTAATACCTAAGTCTTCATCAACCATACCAACTGCAAATTTTGGTAATATTATTGACCTGGCTGCTTGTCTGACACGAACTCCTCGTGACCTAGTGGTTTACCCGCCATCGCGCGAAGAGAAGTCCACCTTCCCAATCCCGTACCTGAAGTCTTACTCCCATATCTCATAATCACAAGACATTATTCCCACGAATGCAATAAGGTCGAAATCATATATACTCCCAGGGCATAAATAAAATGTAGCCGTGTATCTGACAGGCGTTATATATAGCGACATTCTGCGACATTGTCTGTCCGAATGTCACGTATAGTTTATAGTCCAATCAAATTGGAAGCGATTGTATGGAATTTTTGTTGCGCATATGAGGATGGCTGAATTTATGATGCGTTTATAAGTTGTTGTTTTACGCCCTCGTATTATAATACTAGCTGCCCCGCGGTTTCAACCGCGTAAGTCCTGTTCCCGCGGGAATATCGAGATTAAATGTGTGTTATTCCAGATTTCCAGCTACCTATATTCCAAGTTTCATCGCAATCGGTTCAGTAGTTTGCGTAATTGAGTAACAAACTCATAGACATACAAACTAGGCTAACTTTCGCATAGGTATATAATATAATATTACTTTCTGCGCCCCGTGATTTTACCCGCGTAAGTCCCATTCCCGCGAGAATATCGAGATTAAAAGTAGCCTGTGTGCTATTCTCGGTTCCCAGCAATAGCCACCTATATTCCAAGTTTCATCGCAATCGGTTCAGTAGTTTTTGCGTAAAAGAGTAACAAAGTCACATACATACATTTTCGCGTTTATAATATTAGTAAACGTAATAAAACACTTTATTTACCGGGTTTAATCGCGTTTTATTCATGATTTTTAACAGACCGGCTTTCCGAGCTTTTCGCTAAAACGCAATTAAACCCGGTAAATAATTTATTTATTTATTTATTTGTTTATAGTCAAATAACACGATAAAGTGCTTTATTATGCAAAACTATAGAAGAAATTATTAGTAAGATTAGATAAGATATTGGGCCCTACCATGATGTCTTATAAGTCGTCGCGAAGTCGTAGCGTTGTCGTTCAGCTAAAAAAAAAATTAAAAACACATCAAATAATTAAAAAAAAAGAAAAATATTAATAAAAAAAATTTATATTGTCTGTGGTTCTTAAAAGTAGTCGGGATATTTTTTATTTAATATTAACTTTATTTTTTTGAACGACAAAAGGACGACATAGCAACGACAAACGAGCATGGTAGCGCGGATTAGGTATACTTAGTAAGATCTCACCTACTTACATCGGTAATGAATAATCAATGGTCATGTCATTAATTACGCTTATCTAGTTTTGATATCTTTTTCATTTATTGTTTACAAACATAATGTATCATGATGGTATAATCCCTGAGGGTTGTTGTATAAAAAATCATTTACCCTATTTGCTATCAGCAAAGAGAATATAATCAATGCGTTTTGCTATCAGATTCTGGTACACCTTACTTCAACACCCAGTTTTGGCAAGAACGCATTGAGGAGATGTGGTGCAAAATTTTCATTTTTTCACAGTTTCGGGAAGGTGTACGAGTGGAATCAAAGTGAAAATCAGTGCAAAACATGAACTTAGTGTTGTCTCCAAAGCTCCGTGAAAAATCTTTGTAAATAAATGACCGCCGTGTTTACTAATGATTCCCTAGATTGGACTTTAACTATGATGACTTGACTGTTTCGATGCAAATAACTTGCCTAATATAATAATAATACTTGACACTGGCTAATTTCCTAATGGCCATAATCGGTTTACAATCGATAAGAAATAAATACTTCAACACCACAGTGAAGTCGTTATCAATACTTAGCAGCGCGTCACACCAATTTGCAAATAGGTACGCAGCAAATTGTGAGTTCCAATTACACTGTATTGTTCAAACATCCTGTTTCGTATCTCAATTTGAGCTGTCCGCATTAAAATTCACTTGTAAAAAACAACGATTAATTAGCGCGATAATACCCGGCCGAGCTACCGTCTGGGTTTAAACATTTGGCCTACAAAAGGACCGAAACAGGTCCCTTTTTCACTTAACGATCGAACGACGTCGTTGCTACCAAAAAAAGCTAAAAAATCAACTTTTACCTGACCCTGGGGATTTTTACAGAGATGTTTGTACCGTCTGCGTCGTCGTTGTTGGATAGAGATGTTAGGAAATCGTTTTGGGTAAAAGTAAATCTTCATATCTATACTAATTTTAAAGACAAGAAATAGTAGTTTGTTTCTTTGTAAAGAATAGACTCCGAAACCACTAGCCCGGTTTTTCAAATTTTTGTAACTATAGAAAGCTTAGACATCCTACTAATATTATAAAGCTGAAAGTTTGTGAGTATGTGTGTATGTGTGTTTGTTACTCAATCATGTAAAAACCGTTGAACCGATTGCGATGAAACTTGGTAGCTGGAGACCTGGAATAATACTTAGGCTACTTTTTATCCCGATAATCCCGCGAGATCGGGACTTACGCAGGTGAAACTGCGGGGCTCAGCTAGTTAAATATAATATTATCGAGGAGTAACATAAACACTTAAGATTCTTTTTTTTTACCTTTTTATTTCATAAGTAGATTAGTGTTTAGTTCTAGATATTACTAGCTGCGTCCCGCGGTTTCATACGCGGAATCCGGACTATCGGGTTTATACATGCGTAATAGGACTCAAAGGTAATTCAATGATAATATAGCTTTCTATTGGCGAAAGAATTTTTGAAATCGGTCCCAGTAATTTCGGAGTCTAATCGTTAATAAACACGGAAATAAACAATCAAATATGTATTTGCTCTATGTTATAATTATTATTTGTATAATAGATGTTCGAAATATACCTACCCATTTATCGGTATTAACATCTCCAAAGAGTCCCAGATCACTATTTCACGCTACTCCATAGATATATAGAGAAACTATATTTTGTCCAAAGATAAAACTGACCAAAATCACAAGACATAAAAACGTTTTTTTCACTAAACCTTTTCATCACCTGCCGTGTTCCTTATTTATTGATATTTGGTGAAAAGATATTTGTAAAAAACGCAGCCGACAAGGGCCAGGTCACAGTACCCAATAATTGATTTAATTTCTGACGTTTTATTAAATTAGTGTGAAATATGACTTCGAATGTATTTTTTAACGTTATCTTTGACATGGAATCATCAATTCGTTTTTGGTGCTGGGATTTTGTGAGTAAAATTAGTTTGGAAGAATTGGATATTGTGCAAATGTTGAGGACACCTATAACTTAAATGCATCAACTATGTTTTTTTTTACTAAAATAAATATAAAAGTTTACTGAAGAATTTAAAATTTTATGGTAAACTGCCACCTTTTACTTAGGTATTTCATTTGGATCGTACATTATATTGGTTTATGCAAGGGCATAGATCTTATGGTATTAGAAAAAGGCATTTTTTTTATTTATTTCGGCTGTGAACCAATTGTGGCCATTTGAAAAGTAGCCAGTGTCAAGTATTATACATTTTTCCAAGTTATTTGCAATTTGCATTAAAACAGTCAAGTCATCGTAGTAAAAGTCAAGTCAAGGAGTCATAAATGGTGGCTCTTTACATTGACGGTTCACGCGAGCTTTGGAGACAACGCAAAAGACCATGTTTTGCGTCGATTTTCAATTTCATTACACTTGGACACCATCACAAAACTAAATTGATTAATATGTTTTACGGAAGCATATTAATCAATTTAGTTTTGTTTTGTTTTAAACAATTTACATGCTTTTGAACTAGGTTTCACAAGAAAAAAAAAATTGCAACACATATCTTCTCAACGCTTTCCCGCCAAACCCCTAAAGGCACAATTAAATAAGTAATTAAGGAATGACATCTCTTTTTTACTAGAAATATTTTAAAGGAAAAATTCATCTTCAAAAATTCACTTGCGGCGAGATTTGAACTCGCGTCCCTAGATCAATATTCCAGTGCCTATACCGCTCGGCCACGCAAGTTCTTTTTTAATCTCGAAAGAGCACTAAGGGGTTTAGGTGCTACAAGTTGGGGGCTGATCATCTATCCAGTGGATGCCTGACAACTGTGAAAAATAACAGGCACTATGTAGTACGAGTACATTGCTGCTTTGACGTAACGTGGTTATTACCGATAATTACCTCAAAACAGCAACGTGCCCTCATTTTCCACAGTTGTCAGAAGATTGATAATCTGGAGGCAGGTCATCTGCTCTACCATTACCCTCCACCGGCTTTTACTTCTTTCCTAAATGTGCTACCTTATATCATGATCTTATTAAAAACGAATTCTTAAAAGCTTCGTGTCGGTGTACTCAAAAACCATCTGATAAGTTGATAAGCCATCAAAATTAGTATTTATTTCATACTCGTAACCATGATTTTGGTCTCAAACTTGGCACCCAACTCAAACATGAAGGTTTTAATACAAATTAAACAATCATTAAGTTAAGTATGAATTTCTCAGTAAATGTTGCTTACCTTTACATTTTATTGTGAGATAATTATCGCTAAAATATTAGTCAGATATTCAATGACAAAAATGTGTTTCATTTTTTTATCTGTTTCTTTTGAAACCGCCGGCAAAATGCTATGCTGTACAAATATATAAATACAGACATTGCTCTAACTGATCTATTAACATATTTACTTTATTTATTATATTTTAGCTTTCGATATGTGAAAGAATGTTTGAAATCGGTCTGGTAGTTTAAAATAAGTTTTTTTAATTATCTGTACCTAGTCGCGTTTTTTTTAAATTTTTTTTTTTTTTGAACGCCGAAAAACACGACAAAGCTACGAGAAACGGTCATGCTAAGGCGGAATATTAGAGTATAGATTGTATCGATATGTATACCTAGGGTAGTCGATAAGGTTATATATATTTTATGGGCCTTTGTTGCTTGAAATAAATTGTTTATTATTATTAATATAGTGTAAATAATTTGGTTATTTTTTAAGTCTTTCGTACTACATTATTTTGTTGCACAATAGTTCCGATATTGTTTTCTCCCTTGAAAGTCACTTAAAAACACCATTTCCCACAAAACTATAATAACCACATCTCGAAAAGACAAAAAAGTTAATTAATATAATAATGGCGTGTAACAAAAACAGTCAATTTATGACAAACAAAAGACTACCTACGTCATTATTAAACGTTTTTTGTTTCAAAATGGGCGTAACTGCAGTAACCCATAGTTTCGAAGCCATAAACCAGACAAATAACATAATTTTGATAGATTTATCTTAAATTAACTACCATATTGGGTTATTAAGTCATTTTAAACTTTATTTGTTCAGCGTAAGTACTAAATTGGAAATAAATCTATATACAGGGTTACTGATTCATGATTACTAGGAATCTTTTGGAAGAAATTTAAAATTCAACTTAAGACTATGGTCGAATGAAGAAACGCTACTTAACAATTGAGTTCTTCTAATTTTAAATTTAGAAGCAGAATTTTAGATCGCGGTTCTGTATTCGGCTGTTAGATTAGTCTAGTAGAAGTAGACTAAACTATTCGAGTTTTTAAGAAATGGGTTTACGTTTTTTTAGGTTTTTAAATTTACATGCTTGTTTTCACTTGAAATATTATTTAAAATAAAATGAAACATAGTAAATACACCGTTATTTAATAATGTTTGTTTGTGGTAATTTATTTATAGAGTTAGTTATTAACTTTTTTGCTTGTCATTTATTGAACATTGAAAGAAAGAAAGAAAGGAAAAACGTTTTTTCAGACAGGCACACGTCATACGACTTACACAGTAGGTACAATAAACACATAAATATACACACAAAATAATAAATTACTGTCTAAAAAAAGACAAAATAAAAACAAGCAAATAATAAAACAAAAACAAAAATTAAGAAGAAACAGTGACCAAAACATAAAATAAACGTATTGCATAATTGCATGCATTTGCTTTCACACTTTACGCAAAAGTAACTCTGTCAGTTTGTTACGAAATCACGTGTAAACCGATTTTGATGAATTTTAGTAATAGAGATAGATGGGAACTTGGAAAAGGAAATAGTGAAATAGGCTACATTTTGAGCCCGATCCCGAAATTGCCGGGTGAAACCACGCACGCTGAACCGATTAATGTTTTGGTATAGAGATAGATGGAACCTTTGAGAATGAAATAGACTACCTTTGATTCTGATCCCGAATTTACGAGGCGAGATCGTGTACGCTTTCAAGCCCTAGCAGTGGAATTGATTTTGATGTTTTTTTGGTATTAGCAGTTTAGGCGTGAAAGCGTTACAGAAAGATAGACAGAGTTACTTTCGCATTTATAATATTAGTAAGGACAAGCCTAGCGAAAAAAATCTGTTTTGCAGTATATCTACGCGGACGAACTCGTGGCTAGTTCATCATAAAGTGTCATAGCGGCCCATAATATCGATTCCTTCACCATGAACAGATAGGTATACTCGTAGGTACTTAAGTATCTATTTTTTCCGTTCTTTTTTTGTGTAAAATTTTGTTGTCAGCAAAAATAACGACAGCTATCTCAAATTACGAAATTTGTTTTGCTGGTAGAACCAATAACGCTGTACATTTTGAAATCGTAATAATTATACCATTCTTTTAAAATGACGTGAAATGTAATTAAAGATAAAAATTATTGTGATTGGTTCTGGCAAATTGCAAATTGGTTTTTAATAAAGTTTCTAAAAGGCTCCACGGGTACACGTTTTTTTTGGACGATTTAATGATTCCGTTTTTGGATAACGATCTTGTTTTAAAATCAACGTTTAATAACGTTATATAATTAAAATCATGAGTAAAAAAGCTTTTTAATTGATACCTTTATAATATGAGTACGTATTTTTGTCATTCATAATAGGTTTTGACTATCGAATCGATTTTAAGAAAACTAATAATGAGCATAAGAACTATAGACTAAATAATACTAAAAGAATATATATATATATATAATAAATATATTATATTATAAGAACTCACCTAGTGATAAAATTGTCAGGGACCCAACCGCGTATCTTCCGTCACAATCGTCATCGAAATCCCATCGCGCTAAAAAATAACCTGCGCAGTTCAAACCATATACAAGATGTAACGGGCAAGCCCTTTTAAGCCGAAAGGCGGTTGTTCTAGACGTCTAGGCGAACAACTTTTGTTCTACAACTTTGAAAAATCGAACTTTTTTTAAAAAAAAATTGGAGTTATGTTTCACTGAAAGAACAGCTGCATTTGAAAATAAAGGTAATTGAAGTTTTGATTGTAGTAAACCAAACTAAATGAAAGGACAACATAAAGTTAATGACCTCGAACTCTAAGAAACAGCTGATCTTCAAGTAAACTTTACACTTAAAATTTTCGAAAAGTACTTCGAATTTTCAAAAGTCGTAGAACAAAAGTTGTTCGCATAGACGTATAGAACAACCCCCTTTCGGCTTAAAAGGGCTTGCCTGTTACATCTTGTATAGTATTAATTTGCATGCATTTGAAGGCGACGCCTTTGAGTTCAACTGTCATTGAAACCGGCAGCTCAAGAGACCTCGCATTCAATGACAGTTAAACTCGACGGTGCCGGCTTCAAATGCATGCAAAGCAACGCTGTCGTTTTCACCGCGCAGGTCAGAGCGCTTGCGCTTGCGCAGAGGGATTTCGATGCCCATAGCGACGGAAGTTGCCTCTAACTTGGCCCAACGACTGCTATCAGAGATAACAACCAGGACTAATTGCTAAACTTACCTTCCGAAGCACGGTCGTTTACCCATCCGACAAGTAACCGCGAAAAGCGTTGCTTAACCCGCACGCCCATTCTAGATTTGCAGTTGCAGCTAAGCCAATGCGTTCCACGGTGGTTGCACGTATACCTACTTGTACCCTTAATCTTTTGAAGTAGTTTGGAATCACATAGGTTTGTACCTAATACTGCAATGCGCGGACACCTTGAATGAATAAAAAAAATCTTTATTACACACACCAAATATGGATAAATACGTTCAAAGAAAACAAACAACTTAAAAAAAGGCGGCACAAGGGCGGCCTTATTGCTTAAAGCGATCTCCTCCAGGCAACCTTTAGATTGACAAGATAGATGAAAGGTAGGGAGTTTAGTTTGCACAGGAAAAAGGTAAGTGAAAATTGATTGATTAATTGTGTAAGAATGTTGCAAATGTCATTTCAATGAAATGGCTGATTAAGTGTGGCTATGATGAAGTAAATTCATCACAGAGGAATAAATAGTAGCTGAGTAGGTACAACGCGCATCATAGGCTTCATTCTTAGATTGAAATATTTTGTTTTTACATAATATTTGAATCTGCAACCTTTGGCAGCTTCTGTGTAAGTAGGTAATGTTTGTTTGTAGTGTAATTGGCACGCATTTGAATTGCTTATGTTTACTGCTCTATTCATACCTCTGTGATGAATTTACTAACCTACTCATGTCATTGAAATTTCATTTGCAACCTTCTTACACAATCAAGCCGCAGCTCTTAAAACTACAACATTTCACACGCTCGTAAACCGTCAGTTCATCAGTCTTCACCGTCCGTCAAACTGACTGCTATAAACGGATCAATCTTTTTGTTTGAACATGACATGAGGACATAATACCCGTATATTGGTGTCTAACGTTCTTGCTACTGTACTAATGAGGTGATGATTTTGGATATTGTTCTAATGTGTTAATAAAATACGGGCTATTTTTTTCTTCCGTTGTTGACTTCGGACTTGTGGAGTTGTCTGTTGTCGTGTTATAAGTGAAATACGTATTAATTCATATCTAGAAAATGCTTTGTACTCACTGACTGATCAACGTATAGCCTCTAAGTTGCTGATTGTAGAGGGCTGGAATTGGATAAGCATAAGAAAGCGCAATTAGTTCTATGATTTTTGCGATTTTCCATAATAAAACACTTTATTTACCGGGTCTAATCGCGTTTTATTCGTGGTTTTTAAACGACCGAGCTTTCGCCAACTTTACAGTTGCCTTTTTCAAGGTTGACTGTCAACCTTTCAAGAAGAAATAGTTTTAAAAGCGCGAAAAAAGAAACCTTTTTAAGAAAGCGTTTTTGATAGTTCACTGGATCGGGACTTACGCGGATAAAACCGCGTTACACAACTAGTAAATGATAAATGTGATAGTAACTTAAACATCGATTAACAATTAAAATAAAATCCTTATGGTTTCATATGTCCGTTTGTCTTTCCGCCCGCGGTCTAATAGCTCAGAGACGCTTAGCAATAAGATGCTGTGACTTTGCATGAGTATACACATTGACAAAATAGCACAAACCCCTAAGCAAATGATAATTGTCGTTTGCCAATCTGTCGGCCGATTCTGTAAAAACATAGCATGCGACAAACAGGTGGGATGCATGAGCATTGCAGAAGTCGATTTGTTCCAGGAGTAAAAATATTAGCTATTCTTTAACTTCTTTTAATACTGTTTAGCTGAGGAACAAGGGGGGCTATTTAAATAATTAAGTAGCCCTTAATTTTGAAGGCTACTTAACTAATTAGGTAGTAATTAAGTAAAAGAACATTTACAGAATACGAATTAACGTACATCTCCTGCACGTCGCCTGCTTTCCGTCGGCATTCCGCATGCTATGTCTTTACCGAATCGAGCCCCTGGAATCTCTAAGAGGAGCTTGCCTTAAAGGGGAATTATTTAAGTCGACTTACACTACATTATTTTTTATTAGAGTTATATAAAATTATAATATTTATGACTACGATACCCTAAAAAAAGACAAAGTAATAAAAGTTAGTAGATAAATGTCAACATCCTGAAGACGCGGGTGCGCTTGCGCCGCTCTCCCTTCTGCTGCGTGTGCGTTTACTTTCTGTCACAAAACGGAAGAGTATTTTTAAGATGTTCCACTAATGGTGTTAGCGCTTCTTAATAGATACTTTGAGGTAGGTTCACATGATGGCTATTCAATAAAATAAATAAATTAATATTGCACGACATTACGACATAAGCACTAGGCTTTAATTATAGGTCCTAGACGACGGATATACTACATATTATACTTTTTTTATGTAATTACATACATATTATACATATAAAGACACCCAGACCAGACACAAACATTTATTTTTATAAGCATAAATATTTGCAACCGGCGGGAATCGAACCCGCAGCCTTCTGCATTGCAGCCGAGCGTTCGCCCGACGCGCCACAGGGGCCGTAAAGGTCTTATTTTTCTTATTCTTCTTCGTGTCGATGGCACATAAGTTGTCTGGGAAATGGTGTTAAACCTGACCACTCCAATATGTATTTAGGTCTTTGGATGGTTTTACTAAAAGCCACCATACCTAATAGATAAGTAGGGGTGAAGGAAAACATCGTGAGGATATCCTTACCTAGCTCCTGATCAATTGGCCCGTTCTTTCCTCTGGACATGGCTGACTAGCAAACAATTTTCGGTGAAACGAACCATAGGGGAAACGAACTATCGGGAAAACAACGATTCGGTAATGTAATCTATCGGTCAATCGTCTTCGGCGAAAGGGGTTTCGATGGATAGTGTTTCAAAGTAGCGTAGACTGTGAGTAGTATAGGTGCTTGCTGGGCAAACTTACTTATCTACCTATACCTAACAATGTTCAGGGCACTAAAGCGCCATATAAGTACTTAATATAGATTAAAGTGGCTTGCGTCGCATAAATCATCTTAAATGTAAAGCAAGATAAGATCATTATTTTCTTTTTATTTTCGTGTGGTAATGTGGCTCACCTAGTGTTAAAGATTTCAAGTTGTAAGGCTTGTAAATTGACGTTAAAATTGCTATCTGAAACAACAACCGATACCAAATGCGTAACATGCCTTCGAATCTCCCATTTTTTTTAAATACTGTAAGTATATCTGGAATATTATTTTCCCAACGTACAGCCTAAACCACTCGTTCTAAATGAAATTTGGAGTACATTTTCTTTGTGATTTGAAGCTCACGGCATCTGGGCTTACGTAAGAAACCGCGGGGCCCTGCTACTGACTTAAATTTAGAAGAAGCCATCATAAAACTCAGCATTACATTGACACCCACGACTCTCTCAAAAAAAAAAAAGTAAGTAAAATATAAAAGTCCCAGTGTAGATAAAGCAGAGAGCGATAATTACTCGTGTAGTGGCGGAAACGTTACGATTAGTGGCTTTTAACTCCAGCCGGCACTTAATGGCTTTTAAATAATTCAAACTTCGAATTGAGACGTTTGTTCCGAGCTGCTGAGACAGTTGTGCGAGATACCGCGTTCTTTATTTAAATTGGTTTAATTTAATTATTATACTATTTTTATAATTTGAGTTTTTTTGTGACTAATCTCTTTCGTTTGTTTCTCTACTGTAGAGTTGAGAGTGTACTAAGAATAATAATAAATGCAACTTAAATTTTATATTGTTATAGACGTTGCTCACTGCGTAATTGAGCAACTAGGCTTGTACTACTGATAACGGATTAACTATACATAATAAAATACTTGTTTTCTCAATGGCTTTTAAATAATTCAACCTTCGAATTGAGTATTAAGTACATACATAGTATAAAACAAAGATCAGCCAGCACCCATATTATCATCTATCCAGTGGATGTCTACAACAGTAGAAATTGACAGTATGCAGTACAATCCTGCTATGACGTAACGTGGTTATTACCGGTGATCTTTCTTTCTTTTTCTTAGTTATGGCTTCTGTCAGCAATATAGGACAATTTAGCCAATTTCTCGTACGAATAGCGAACTACCACTATTGTACTGTAATCGTTTGAAATAATTTTCAAAGCGTGACGGCTGTAGAAAAAATGGCGACGATTTTTCTCCAACCCTATAGAACAATTGTTTATAACGTGCTAATTTCGTGTTTGGCACTGGTATTTTTATTTTCACTTAACTCGTTGAACTTCGCGTAACTAAATTGGTAACTTGCCGCCGAAATTAAACAATTTAAACGCAATAAAACAATGTTTTTGTAAAAATGAAAATTCAGGACGACATTTTACTAACGCGTAAAAAACAAAACTCCTTACCGGTGATCACCTCAAAGCAGCAATGTACTGGATAGTGCCTGTCATTTTCCACTCTTGTCAGACGTCAACAGATAGATAATATGGGTACTAGTTAAGACTGCGGGCCAGCGAAGGATGCAGGTTGCTTCCAACCGCCGCCGCTGGAAGTCTATGAGGGAGGCCTATGTTCAACTGTGGACGTTCTACGGCTGTTATGATGATGATGATGAATAAGAAGGGTTTATACTTATGTATTATAACACATCCTGATATTCCCGCGGGACTTACGCGGGTTACACCGCGTGGTGCAGCTAGTTAAGCATAATTATTACCTACTAGTCTTCGGAATTGAACTCGCTAACTTTTGGGTAGTACCCGTGGGTAGTACTTATTCCGAAGCCGTCAAACTCCCAGTGATACCAACAATTATCTAAACATGATTTAAAAAGCTTATTTTAATTGAATAGATCTCAATTTGCGTGTACATCTAATTACGCGGGGCCCTAATAAGGCCCGCCGTCGGTCGCCGTGTGCTCGCGACTCGAGACGCTGATGTCTCAATGCCTCCCAGTGAGGACCTATTATTTCGAATGCACACGACTACATTCTAGGGCCACTAGTGTGGAGACGGCTTCGTCTTTTATTTTTCTAATTAGGAATTTTTCGGGGATATTTTTTTTGTATTTTTTATCGGCTATGAACCGATTATGGCAATTTGGAAAGTAGCCAGAGTCAAGTATTATCAATATTTGAAAGTTATTTGCATCGAAACAGTCAAGTCGTAGGAATCATTGTAAAACGGCGGACATTTACAATGATTGTTCTTTTTTAAAGGTGGTTGAGTATAGAAGAACGGTGTTTTTCCTCAGAGCTCAGACCTAGGGGTAGAGGTACATTAATGAAATTTAAAAGGCATTCCTAAATCACAAGATATGGATTATTCAACTGATTTACGTGATCTAAAGTCACGGTGTTAGTATTTCCGTTTATTTTCCGCTAAATTAAAAGATATTGTATATTAAAGTTTCACGGTTAGGAGCATCAAACCTAAAAATGGCGACTCAATCTCTCTTAACTTAGGAGAATAGTGCTCCGAACTGTAAAACTTTAACATACCTACAATATCTTTTAATTAAGCGGATATAAAACAAAAATACTAACACGGTGGCTTTAGATCACGTAAATTTCTTCACAACAGGCGGCTTTTCTCCTTTCGGTCTTTAATGGAGACCAGTCCAATCTCCACGCCAACAATCAGATATACCTGCCCCTTAAATGTTTCATTATCAATCACTGGTGTTTTTGAGGTGTTATATTGTAAAAAAAAAATGTGAGCCGTCATGGTACACTTGACAGATGTGAAACGCTTAACACTGACGTATTTTCACATACCGTGGCACAGCGTCGCCACGGCCTGTATCACCACGCCAACAATCATGTTTACTCGCGCCTATAGATGTTTTACATCAAAAAGATGACTCGAAATTCTAAAGTTCGTTGTTCTATTACCCACTATCTACGTAAATAAGCTCTCTCCATTATATAAAGCCACCCCCCAGCTTAGTTCCTATAAACCGTGGTGCATGGAAGTGCACCTACAATGCCATTTATGTTTCTGTCCATGCATCCGTAATGATAAACCTATTACCACTTACTCGAAATTAATCTCTATTTCAAATACTATTAAATACAGTTTTCCTCAACACTACCAAATTTTCTTAAATGCATTCCGAATTCAATTCAAATTTCGAACGGATAATTTTTAAGTTTTAATGGCCTGGCAACAAAGTTTAGTTTCCGATGCAACTGGATTTAACATTGAGCGTTTTGAAAATGGAAAATCGATTTTCAGTTTTGAAATTGGATTTAAATCGTAATAGTATAAGAGCCAATTTGATTTGTGCTGTTTTATACTCTTGTCGTTATTTTTAAGGCTCAATTTTGAATGTGGTTTTTCTTGAGTTAATATGGAAATATTTAGTGTGTATCTAGCTAGTGTGAGGTAAGGTGAATTGCGAGAAAGTAGCGTTATTTGCTACCGTATCGCGCGCCATCGCGGTGTCAGGGGTACGCAACATTCGATTGTTTTGTCACATGGAAATTTCGATAACGTTCGATCAGTTAACGGCAAATGTCAACGAATTAATTAAATGCTGACTATTATCTTTATTAAGTAAATGGGAAATAGTAGTATAATGTTAGAGATTGTTTGTATAGAACTGGACTGGTCCTCATTAGAGACTAGAAGGAGAAAGGTCGCGTGATAGTAACGCATTTTAAACTCGTCTCTGCCGGTCGAACTTCATCAGTTCAGGTGTAAAACTGTTTGGCAAATTATTAAGTTTACTTCATACGTACTTACTAACACATAAACTTCCACATTTAAAATACCTATTAGTAGCATCACTCAATTACATTTGAGAATGCTTTGGATGACCATTATTGAAAATTGAATTAGATAAATGGTAGTTAGTGGCAACCCACCTTCAACGTGAATCTATCAACGTGCATTTCGTTTGTGTATCAAGTCTGATTTAAAAGCTTATTTTAATTTTTTACAAAAACTTTAACATACTTATATCCATTTCCAAATTCAAAACTCTCTCAATATAATTTCTTCTATGGTTTTCGCGATTTTGCATAATAAACACTTTATTTACCGGGTTTAATCGCGTCATCTCAGTCAACCTTGAAAAAGCCAACTGTAAAGTTGGCGAAAGCTCGGTCGGTTAAAAAATCATGAATAAAACGCCATTAAACCCGGTAAATAAAGTGTTTTTCTTTTAAAATACGTACGTATCGCTAAGTGTTTCAATCCAAAGTAAACAAACTGTTGAGTATCCATGTTTACAGGTAAATGTCACATCTGCCCGCTTGCATCCATCCAATCAGCAGCATTATATGTTAATAGCCTATTAGAATAATCCTGCAGGTCTCTTCGCGCCGCCGCTCGCGCCGGCCTATCTCAAATGCACTATAACACCTGTCCAGTATCTTTTGAACCAGTTATTCTACTCCAACTTACATTTGTCAAAGGTCCACTTGAATTGGTTTTATCGGGATGACTTGACAAAGATTCAACATAGGTGCTCCAGTCGATTATGGCATTTAAGACGTTGAGTTTAAGTGCAGTTTGAGAGTAAAGTTAAATTTGTCTATGTTTTGCACGGTGGCTTGTTAAGAGAAGTGATCATTGTTTTTCTTTGATATCTTATGAGTAAGTACATATTTAAGGTACTCTAAGTGGTCTGTTGACCATTTTCGTGGACTTGTGGGTGGTTGATAGTTACATCGTTAAAACTGTTTAAAGTTGTTTTTTTTTGGTTTATTACTTTGTAGCTAAACACTGTTCGATACCTACGGGTGATCAGGGCACCTGTCCTAATGTTAGATCATCTCAACATAGGTTTAATATCTTTAGATCTTGCCAAAAATTACAAGGTAACACTTTAAAAGCTGCAGCAAAACTGTACAATTTTCAAATATGGTCAAATTTTTTTGAAAAACCTGACAACGCAAAAGCATTAATCTGACCATTTAGTTATAGAATGCGTGCCCAACTGTGGTATCATCTAATTAGCATCCACCGCTACTTGTTGCTATAAACTGTCAAAAACATATTTCGTATTCAACATTGCTGCTTTGAAGTAATCACCGGTAACAACCACGTTACGTCAAAGCAGCAATGTACTTACTGCAAGTCACTAGTAGCGGGATGCTAATTAGATGATACCACAGCAGATTGATAGTGTCTATGGATAAGTCAGACGACAGTGTATTGTAAGTGTATTGAAATCAAGTGTAAGTAAATCTAATAAAATAAAAAAATTAAGTACCTTCGTCTAATCTAAGAAAAAAAATTGAACAGTATATTTTTTTAAAAATAATTAAGTTGTATCGACCATAAGCACGTTTACTGCTTCTAAGTAGCCCGTTCATGTTATAAGGAACAAATTAATATACTATTAAGAAGCTAGAATCCCTAATGAAGTTATGATCCCTTGAGATTTTTAATGGGTGAGTAGATAAAAAACTCACAAGATTTTCCTAAGAAATAATTGTTAAAAAGTAAATTTAAATTCCGAATCCCGAGTTCCGAAAACACGTGATTGGTCCCTTTCGGCGGCATCTTTGGAGAGCGATAAGATCTCCTTTATAATGTATCAATTAACCAGTAGCCAGTATTTATTTGTGACACCGGACCCAACGATTCATTACCCCTGCCCTTCGCCGCTATGAAACAAAAAATAAAACAATTCGGAGTTAAGCGCGCGATATTTGAATTTGGAAGCTTTTAATTTACGAATTTCGATTTAGTAGAGTCATTCAAACTCGTTAGTTATTTGGTATTTTCAATTATCGAATTTGGTATATTTATTTAAATTTCATGTGCTTTACAAAATAACAATTTATTAAAACTAGCTGTGTGCTTCGGTTTCACCCGCGTAAGTCTCGATTACTTAAGCATTTCAAGAAACCCTCATCAGATGCCTACATCATTATAAAGAACACACTTTTTAATTTTGGCTCTCTAATATCAGCAGTTTTGTTTGTGCGTTGTGTGATCCTTCAGACAGTACTTCAGGAAAACAACCTTTTATTCAAAGCATAAAAATATTAAAATCATTGTCACCACTTCATGGTTGTACGTACCTACAGAAAAATAATAATACGTAAGACAACCAAATTTTATAAAAAAGAAAGAATTTTTTAATGTGCCTACTACAATAAGACCTCCTTTGTTTATTGGTCTCGCGTTCATTTGAAATTGGAACGCTCATATTCCGCGCGTTTCCTTTTTTCTTAGTGGTCAAGTTGGATTTATTACGGCTCTCTGTAAAGGCGGCACATTTTGAAAAGCTGTGAGATTGCTAATTAATGTTTATTTAACCAGTTTTTATTGTAAGTATCTTAATGCAAGCTAAGAGGTTATTAGTGTGGTTATCGTAAAACAATTTGGAGTATTGAAATTCTTTTGATATGTTTATTCAATGACGGCCTCGGCTATGCTCTTGTGCGTCTGTGGCATAGATAGATACCAATGAAAGTACAGTCAATTTAAAAATAAAAATATCAAAATTGTTAGTTAGAAAGATCTTGAGAAAGGTTGGACCGATTTTTAAGATATTCGATTTGTTGAATTCCTAGAATAGGAATTAATAGGATAAAAATGGTAGGTCTATTAAAACATGGTACCTACACAAGGGAAATAAATTGTAAACGCATCAGAAGGGCCTCAATAAAACTTATGAGGCATTTTTTTTTCAGGATATATATAGCGTCTAACGCCAACGTCGTTATTTTTTCGATATTAATAAATAAAAAAAGGAGTCTTGGCGGGAACTCGTTGAGGAGATGTGGTGCTAAATTTTCATTTTTGTGAAACCTAGTTCATATGCGTGCAAATTGTTTAATTTCGGGGGCATATTAATCAATTTAGTTTCGTGAAGGTGTACAAGTGGAGTGAAAGTGAAAATCGGTGCAAAACATTGACTTAGTGTTGTCTCCAAGGCTCCGTGAAGATTGTTTGTAAATGGCCGCCGTGTTTACAAATGATTCCCTAGACTTGACTTTAACTATGACGACTTGACTGTTTCGATGCAAATAACTTGCATAATATATTAAAATACATGACACTGGCTAATTTCCTAATGGCCATAATCGGTTCACAACCGATAAGAAATAAATAAAATAAAAAAATTCTGTGACCACCACACAGCGCCATCTAGCCCCATGGTAAGCAGCTTGTGTTACGGTGACTAGACAACGGATATACTACTTATATTTATTTTTCTTTTGTTAATACATACATATTATACATAGAAATACACCCAGACAAGGCACAAATATTTATTGTTTAAGCATATATCTGAGTATTTTGACCATAATGAAAAATAAATACCAAATATTGTTGTACTGGTATAAATATTGGATTTCTTACATAAATTTAAGTACCTAATGTAATTTTATACTACATTATTGTATGCTCGAAATGAGTAGACTGTGCACTAATATAGTACATATTTAAGACCAATGTACCTACATAGTTTGAACAATAAATTCTTCTTATTCTTATTCTATTCTTATTCATAAATATTTGCACCCATCAAGAATCGAACCCGCAACGTTCTGCATTGCAGCCAAGCATTCGCAGGACGCGTCACAGAGGTCGCAGATATTACTTATATAGCGATACAGAGTGAACCGGGTTAGTAGTAATTAAACTTAAAAAACGTTCTTAAACGTCACGTACTGTCATTATATAATATTAAATCTACTGAAACGCCATCTACAAATAAAAGTTAAGCCCAGTACCTCGCGACATTGGAAAAGAGAAAAAAACTCACACTCGAAGCGCCATATTTCGTTATTATTTTGGAAGACAATAGCGCCTCGATTGTCACATCCAGCGTGCCCCATGCAAATAATCATAAATAAATAAAAAATAAAATAATATGAGCATCTTCGAGTTGGATGTCTTATTTTAAGGACCGAGAGGTTCGCTATCGTTGCCATAAAACTTTCTAGATGATCTTTTAACAAATATATTACATAAAAATCTGTTCGTTTTTTAATTTTTTAATTTTAGTAGATTTATAGT
The DNA here is from genome assembly GCA_949358125.1 of Idaea dimidiata. Lineage (NCBI taxonomy): Eukaryota > Metazoa > Arthropoda > Insecta > Lepidoptera > Geometridae > Idaea > Idaea dimidiata. The sequence goes on from OX442330.1 coordinate 21,558,935, forward strand.
GAGCGTTTAATGGGATAAATCGGGATTTAAATCATGAAACTAGTGGCATGCATTTCATAGTCATTTTCCCAACGTCCCGGGCAAACAGCGCCATAAAATAGCATGGATTAAAAGTTGCTTGCGCTGTATAAATAATCTAAAATTAGATGAATAGGCCAATAATTATGCCTAAACTCAGCGGTAGGTTCTTACTTAATTGCTTCCTGTAACTGCTATGAGACTGCTTTTGTGAAATCGGCTCTATATTTACATGACACTAGTTTCGTAATACAAATTTCGCTAGAGTCGCGGTTAGTAGAGATGGTAGGACTGGTATTAAAGGTACTTTCTAGTTCAGTGTGCCTAATCTTAAACTGCAGTAACTTGCAATTTGCAATTTGTTTGTTTGTTTAATTTCGCGCCCACATCCTGAGAATCGTAAAAACTCAAAAGTGGGATCGGCAAGAAGGAATAGTGTTTTATTTCCCTAAAAAATTTAACGTAATCCCTGAAATGCGACTACAAAAGTGACTATAAATTGAATGCCACTAGTTTCGTAATATAAAATGTCGTTTAACTTCAAAATTATTAAAACTTGGTTAATTACAATAAAATTGTGCTCATTTTAAAACCGTGCCTCATCCAGTTACAACTGTTTACCAACATCTCTTACGTTTAAACTCGCTAACCAAACAAGGGAGAGAGTCTGTCGTCCCCGGCGCCATGTTGAATACGTAACAAATGTCACATACGATACAAAACTAAAACAACAACACGATCAAAAACGATAGTTATTATTTCCAATGTTGCATTTTGTATCAGAGTTGAATGTATGGAGAATCGGGTCCAGGTTACTCGCTCTTTTCCGATCGATAAATTTCAGGCGAAAGATATTTCATACTATGAACCGTACGTATATCTTTTTCGAAATATCTCTAAATTAAAATTAAAAGATGTCAAACAATTATTGTTCGTTCGAAATTAAACCGTAGAAGCAAATACTTGTAACAAACGAACAGACAAACGTTTTTCGTTGAAGTAAAGTAAGTATTACTTACTCTGCTGTTGAACCTCTTACTTATAAACGCTAATTAACAGCTGCATGACTATGTGTTGTTTGTCTATTACTGTGACATGAAGTTTCAAAGTTGACAGACAGAGACAAACGGCAAATAACTTGATTATCTGTTAATCATCGTTTATAAGTAAGGTTCATCGTTTAAAAGAACACATCCTTCGAATTTCATGTCTCTAAATTCAATCAAATATCTAAAGGCAGGCAGTATATTATACTTTAATGAGTCAGTCTATCAGTCATTCAGTCAGGTCTTTAAATTTTGTATGTGGTTATTTCATTAATCTAATTATGATACAGTAGGTACAAACTTAAAATAAAGATTTGCTATTTTCACGGAATATGGACTCAATATAGAGCAGTGCCTCTTAGCTAAATAGCATCGGATTTATCGATACTATTACACATCTATAGAATTGCCATTTTCAATAAATCGGATTGAATTAAATTTCACAATTCGAATGAAACGTCACACAAAAGCTAGAAAGGGATGACAAAAAAATGCGAACACATAACATTGACTATGCTTTTTTCTGTCGAAATATTAAACTAACACTTTATTTCTTTTATAATAAGGTTCAAAAGTGTCTAGTCATGTGTATATGGTAGTGTTGTATGCAAAAGTGGCAGACGCGCGAGTTTTCCGGACGAAATTGGAAAAATATAGTCGTTTCCACAATGGCGGGCCGCCGCGAGCCGGGCTGCGCCAATTTGAATTTAGATTAGAAAATGTGACGACGTGCATTCTAATATGTTTTAGTGATGTATGAACGTGTTTTCGATGTTTATCGATATTTTTTTGTTAATAAACTGTTTTGAAAATAAACATTTCGATCAAAATATTTGGGTGTTCAACACTCTTATTATAGTATTATATCTATACTAATTATTCTTATAAAGAGGTAACGTTAGTAACATGAATGTATGTATGTACGTGTTATTCGAAATGAATGTACGTTTTTTGTTAGCCTGATAATGATGTGTCACTGTAGGTCGTGGGCTTCCTCTTAGAGGGGTTAGTAAGCAGGCACTACAGTGAGACGCCACGGGAGACTACTCCAGTAGCCGTAGTGTGAGTTTTTTCGTAAAAAAAATGCGACCGTGATGGTCAAGTTAACGCGTAAATTGTATGGAAACTCAAAAAGCGCCCTTAGCGGACGATATCGAAGTAACCAGTTTTCATACGCGTTAACTTGACCATCACGTTCGCGTTTTTTAACCGACTTCAAAAAAAGGAGGAGGTTATCAATTCGTCTGTATGTATAATTTTTTTTTTTTTTTGTATGTTTACCGATTACTCGAAGACGGATTGACGGATTAAGATGATTCTTTTTTTAATGGATAGGTAGGATGATGAGGGTCTTCGGAGTGATGAACAGAAATGCTCCTCAAAACGCATTAATCAATCCAGTTGTTTATCGATTACTCGAAGATGGCTTGACCGATTGAGATGATTCTTTTTTTAATGAAAAGGTGGAAGGTCCGAGATTGTCCCATAAAAATTTGATGAGGATCTGATGAGGATCTTCTAAGTGAGGACCGGGAATGCTCCTCAAAACGCTGTATTCAATTCAATTGTTCATCGATTATACAAAGATGGCTTAACCGATTGATATAGTTCTTTTTTAATAGAAAGGTGGAAGCTACGAGGGGGTCCCATGAAAGTTTGGTAAGGATCTGATGAGTATCTTCGGAATGATGGACAGGATAGCATCCCAGAATTCAATAAATTACTCATTTTTGGACTTCTACCAAAAAGAATAGACCCCTAAAGAACTAAGTACAGATTGATGGGGCACCTGAAACCACCTTCTCATCAGCAAACTCCTCAATAATGAAAATTACGGTAACAATATTGTTGATTTTTAGGCAGGTAAGTATACTAAAAAGGGTAAAATAAAAAAATAATTTAACAATTAAAAAACCGACTTCAAAAAGAAACAAAAAACAACCAAAAAAAAGAATTGATAAAAATGACCAAAATAACCTCTACATAGGTACAGAGCCACCGACTAATATGTTTTATCATCTGAAGTCGGGCAGTTTTACTGGTTGGTTCCATATTGTACTTAGTTTGGCTGCCCGACTTCAGATGATAAAACAGATTAGTCGGTGGCTCTGTACCTATGTAGAGGTTATTTTGGTCATTTTTATCAATTCTTTTTTTTTGGTTGTTTTTTAAATTATTTTTTGTTTCTTTTTGAAGTCGGTTTTTTAATTGTTAAATTATTTTTTTATTTTAACGTAAAACTCACACTACGGGTACAGATTGGTGAATGTCAGATGTTATTGTATGCGTCACGTAAGAACAACGCTGACTCTCAAAGCGTGCTATAAAAATTAGCGTTCTTTTTATGTGATGCGAACTCTGCATGTATACTTATTTAAAAAAATTGAACTGATAAATCTAGTTCTTTGTGGTTTGTCGTGATTCTGTATCAAAAAATGTATCAACCTTTACTTTGCACTAATTCTTTTGCTCGATTCGTTGAGTTTATTTAGGTATAGAAACTTCAAATATTTGTTTACAAGCTAGCGTCAATCCCGTAGAAGTTAAAATTGAAATTAAACGTAGCCCAAGTTCCTCCGAAAGATGCAATGTACCTTTAATTTAATTTCTATTCAAATCGGTCTAGTGCTTTCGAATATTACCCCCAACATACAAAGTTAGCTCTAGATTCTCGATGAATTGTTCTGTTTTTAATATAAGTCAAGACTTAAAATATTATCGATATGGTAGTCGATATCGATACTAGAGTAAATCCTACACACTTGACATCACTAGTGGGTAGTTGGTAACGTACGATGATAGGTACCTACCTAATGGATTTCCTGCAACATTCAACCGGATGTTTGTCTTGAAATTTTCGTAGGTTAGTAGGTACATAACTTAGGTAAATAGGGGAAATGAGGAAGGATAGGATAGGAAAGGTACTATATCTGTGGAGATGAGGTTTTTAAAGGTATTGCAACCTAAATATAGGTTATCATTTTTGGTAATATTTAATTTTGTTGCTACTTTATTAATCAAAAGCTGTCTAAGGTTTTCGCGATTTTCGCGAATTGGTTTTAAACCGGTAAGAACATACTATAATAAATAAATATAACGCAACCGTTACGTTGCACAACCTAGCCCCGAACTAAGCAAATATAAGCTTGTACTATGGGTGATAGACGGCAAATGTACTAAGTACAATAAACATATACTTATATATTTTTTAAATTCCTGTTTTATTCGCGAAAACATAAAAAGCTGTATGTTTTAATGTAATAAGTATAATGATATTTCCAACTATACCTACCTACATATTATTATGTTATATTATATAGATTTGGTAGATAGGTACACGTGTTAAATAACATGCGTTTAAAAATAGTTAGTCTTCTAAATTATCTCTAAGCGCCACTTCGCTAAAATACTCTTTCCGTTACAAAATTACCTACTTAAAGAACGGATACTAATTTTTTTCTTCTTAAAAAAACAGCTGTTAAGTACTTAAGAATCTATTAACAGATCGTTAGCTGTTTGACACATTGTTTTACCAATTTTCACACGGACTTAGTTTTGAGTGTTAATAAAACACGATACCTACCTACATTAATTTGTTTTTAATATTTTGAATGATTTTACTAGCACGAACTACTAATTTTAGAAGTCTTTCCGCTACAGGTGGTCTTTAGCATCTGTAGCGATTTGCCAATTAGCATATTCTATATATTGTTTTACAATTTATAGTTAGTATCTACAGGTAGTTAAAATTATTTAACATTGTTTTATTGTCGTCGTCGTTTGTGATCGTCTGTTGTTTTAAAATGAGGACTATTCAGGAATAACCCGTCTTACGGTCGAATACAGTAAAGCTACTCTAAATTTGAGCTCCAGCAATTTAAAAATTCCCTTCCTAATTTTAAATTTAGAAGCCGCTTTTAATTTTGAATTTAGAACCAAGGCCCAAAATTGCATCTAGCCGTACCTTTGTTTTTTAATTGTGGCCTACGATTTGACACATCTTTCTGAAGAAAAAATATCAAATACCAAGAAACCCAAACGTCAGATTATAGTCTGAAATTTAAAAAAACTAACTATGCGTCTACGCCCTCTTTTAATCCAGGATTTTGTCGTAGACGACCTGCCAAATTTCTATCAGATACATTTTGGAAGTTTTTTTTTATAATTATAATACGTAGGTACCTCATCGACAGCTAAGTGGGTGATGGTAATGTAACACCATCTTGTGCCAGCCGCCCCCGATTAGCGGGCCTTTCATTTCGCCGACACAAGGCGTTGTTTGAACACCTTTGTGCCTTTGTCTGTTTGTGTTACATTTGCAATGTTTACTGGGTTTAGGATTATGTAGTAGTATTTAGGTGGTTATTTGCCATTGGCGAATGTATTGAGGTAGGTATATAATCTAATAGTTAGTTTTTTGTATTAATTGGCAGAAAAGGCAGCATAAACCCTACCAGTACCAACTAAAAGGTCTCAACCACAGATAATATCTATCTTCTCTGTGGTTTTAACTTTGCCTTGTGGCTCTATTTTTTCTTTCCGTTTGTCCATTGTCATTCAGTCAGTTAACCATTTTTTTTGCAAGTTTTCGTAATAGCATTTGAATTGCAAGTGATTTTTTTTAAATTATTAATTCATTGAGTTACAGTATAAGATGCACTAAGTATAGTTAATACAGAAAATATATATTTAAAAAAAATATAAAATAATCCCTATTTCGCGTGGTCACTGCATCACGCGGGAACGGATAGACCGATTTCGATAATTCTTTTTGTGTTGTGTTTGTTACGATCAGGAGAAGGTTGTTATGAAAAAAAAAGCTAATTATTGAATATCGTGACTTACGCTGGGCGCTGGTAGTTATTTATAAAATCTAAGTATTAACTTTATAGTATTAACGCAGGGTCCAAACAGCTGTTCCAAGAAACATGAAATTTGATTGGTTAACAAAAGAGATTTTTGTTATGCTTGGGTTTGGGTAAGTAAGCTTAAAATTTATCGAAATTCGCACGGAACCGGGAATTATATGAGTGAAAGCTTGAGTCATTGCTAGTCAGAATATTAAAATGGACGTACATCTCAGTCTAAAGTCTTAGAGTATACATAAGCAAACTATAGAGCGCTGGTATGCGAGAATGAACTGTAAGCACCGGTATGAACAGCCAAAAATGACAAAAAGGATGTCATCAGTCACCTAGGGTTACGGGAATTGACTGTTTCTCTCCTTAGAATTTATCCTAGTAATATTTATGGTGAAATGTTCAGTGCCGCGGTGTAAAAATGATTCGCGGATCACTATTCAACCTCAACATTTGAATATCTATGTATAGAGCATCTGCTTACACTTTGCGCAGTAGGCAAATACTAATAGGCGCCGCTCTATAGTTTTATGTATACTCTAAGTCTAAAGTAGTAGTAGCGAAACGTCGGTAATTGAGACAATGCCGTTAATAAAAAAATGCGAATAATATGATAAGTATTATGTTTTATTACATAGCTAGTAATATTTAATATCTCATTGTTCCAATAAAGCATTAGAAAGTCATATCAAAAATGAAGTAACGAGTACAATTACAAAGCAAACAATAAACCTACAAATATCATTTATCCATCAATCAAAGCACCCCTATTTAATCGCTCCTCAAATATTGGTCCAAAGTTTTATAGTGTGACCGTAGGAATATGTCCCTTTAAGGGGAAACGCAGACTGCACAACAATTCGATCGGCCGATACATTGGACTTCTCCACAGTCACTTTACCACTCCTAGAAGCTGTCTTTGCTAAGTCGCCGCTACATCGTTTTGAACGATGACTTTAAATTAAAATAAAAAAAACAACTTTAAATAATTTAATAAATATTAAAAACTCATTTAGTTATTTGTAATGTTTATCTGTGTTATTTTTAAAGTAGGCTATGATTTTTTTTGTAATAATTTATTTTATTTTTTTCTTGCTCTAAAACGTTGATTAAACAGCGAGAAAAGGACGATAAGAAACGAGAAACGAGATGCGAGATCACCACCATCGATTGTGCAATCCGAATGTAAAAAAATAAGTGAAACTGAATACCATGTTTTGGGTGTAGCAGTAGAGGCCAACCTGCAGATTAGCTAGAACGGATTTTCGAGGCCATTTCAAAGACCATTTAATGTAAACATGAACTTTGTACACTATGTTATTGCTTACATTTATTAATATCTGAAAATTAAAGATTGATAAGCTCTAGGGTTAATAAAAACCTCCGAATGAGACAAGTGGATTAAAATTACGAAGGGAAATTAAGGTTTCAAAGAACAAAAAAATATGTTCTAGTGGTCCAACTGCAAAACCTAAAAGTTTCAGAATTCCAAATACTAAATAACTTGAAAGGTCTTCCTCAATTAGAGATTGGGTCAATTTTGCGCACAACTGAAAACAACGAACGTAAATTGTTAAGTCGGCGAGCTATGTAAGCTGATAAGTTACTGTATATTCTGTTATCACCCTTATCCAACTTAGCGCCACTAAGGGTGGTTTTTGCTACAACTTTTTACAAACATTTTAAGTGTCGGCAGCTTTACGTTTTTTATGGTATTTGATTTGTTTGAACAGAGATTAAATTGTTTTAGGAGGCCCCGCTTTGAAATTCTAATGTTAGATATTATAATAATTTATTTTTGTTTTATCGTGGGAAATGGATTGAGAAACGTCCGTTTGACAATTTGTTGGTTCCGTAGCCATCGAGTTTATCGCTTTTTAATTTGGTTTTGTGATTACTTTAAGACGTAATTGGTTCTAGTAACATATTATTTGCTACTATTAGTTATTCGGTTGCAGCTAAAAACCAGTGAATGATCTTTGACCAATAAAGCGCTGAGCTTAATTCCATTTGCATACTGCTGCTTGAAAAAATGTAAAAAATGTAAATGTATTTTTATACAAATACAATAAAAATTATATGTACATAATTATTATTGTATTTATATAAATTAAATGTACCTATGTAATTAATATTGTATTTATATAAGAAATCATTTACATTTTTACATTTATTCAAGCAGCATTAGGTATACGTACACAAATGGAATTCAGCTCAATGCTTTATTGGTCAAAGACCAATCACTGGTTTTATTTCATTACAAAAGAGTTATTTCATAAACCCTTCTTAATTCTAAGGAACTAGGGTTAATGTGATGGACCAATAGAGGTAGAAGTTGAAAAGCGAGCTATTTTTATCTGTCTAGAAGAGCTTTTCTGCTCATCACTAGAATCGCTAACTTTTAGGTCTACTGTGCTAGTACTTCCCTTGAGATAACGGCCTAGTCTATAGGTAGAAGTCGAAAAGCGAGCTATTTTCTGTACCCATCTATCTAGAAGAGCTATTCTGCTCATCACTTATGCTCGGTCAATTATTTCCGTAATCTAAGCCTAACAAGTGTGACGTTAGGAACGCTTTCTATAGAACATCCGGGATTAGCTACTCGTGCCTTACAGCTGACAGCCAGTCTAGTGTGAAGATAGGCACTGTTGCCTTCTACCACGAGCCTTTTGTTCAGGCGGTTCATCTAGATTATACAATCTTGTTTCTAGTAGGTACCTACCTAAATTAATTCATATTATTTATGTGTTTTGGTTTTACTTGCTATCCCTTGGTAATTTTGAAACATCCTTTCTTATCGGATGCCTAAATAGTATAAGGAACTTTTTACTATCAGCGTTTTAGGTTGTACAGTCAGAATACGACTTGAGGTAACAGATGCATGTTTTAAAGTTTAACACAGTACATAGAAAGGCTGGGATCTAGGGCAAAGCAGTATACAAACATGCTCGTCGACGAGACTCGACACCCCTAAGGAGTTTTCGCGATGAAGTCAGTACTGCGTGCCGCGTCACGACTAGTGTGCACGTTTGAGTGTGCGTGCAGTTTCCATACTCCTTCCTTTATGTACTGTGGTTTTAATAACTTTTCAATAATTGTTGATATCACTAAAGTTTTAGAACTTGCAGTATACCCAAAGATTAATGAACCGTTAAGTATTGAAAAAAAATAAAACTTAGGTCGGATTCTGACTGTACGTTGATCCTCAGTCAGTCAGGACAAAGCAATTTAAGATTGAAAATAGGTAACCTATTTCTTTTTAACAAGGAACAACTGGTTACTAACTAGACCTATAAACTATTATTATTATTCAGTATCCCAAAAGGAAAAATAGAATCCTAAGATATTTTGAAAAAGAAACAGCAGTGGGACCAATCCTACCTGTGCTTCTTAGGGGCTGTATCGGTCTATAACTGCCTTATGCCGATACGACTTCTGACAGTAACAAGCTGCGGTTGCAGGATCATAATTTAGTTTTAACTAGCTGCGCCCCGAGGTTTCACCCGCGTAAGTCCCGTTTTCGCGGGATTTTCGCGATAAAAAGTAGTCTATGTGTTATTGATTGATTGATTGATTGATTGATTGATTGATTGATTGATTAACACTTTATTGTACCAAAAAAAACACAAATTATAACAAGTTACATTTTAGAACTTAAAAACTAAAGTGGTACAAAGGGCGGCCTTATCGCCTATGGGCGATCTCTTCCAGGCAACCAATCCCGGTATTCCCGGTGTTATTCCCGGTATCCAGCTACCTATATTCCAAGTTTCATCGCAACCTGTTTAGTAGTTTTTGCGTGAAAGAGTAATAAACTAACAAACATACATACATACATACAAACTTTCGCGTTTATACCTAACTAGCTGCGCCCCGCAGTTTCACCCGCGTAAGTTCCTTTCCCGTGCCCGCGGGAATATCGGGATAAAAAGTCAGCCAAATCGGTTCGGCCGTTCTTGAGTTATAAATGGTGTATAAACACGACTTTCTTTTATATATATAGATAACTAGCTGCGCCCCGCGGTTTCACTCGCGTAATTCCCGTTCCCGTTATCGCGGGAATGTCAGGATAAAATGTCACGACTTTCTTTTATATATATATAATAAATAATAATAGAAGAGAAGATATTAGGTAAGAAGTATAAGATATTAGGAAGATAATATAAGATTCAATTTTGACGAAATTTACCTGCTAGTCTCTACTAAAACTAGCAATTTATTTATATGAAAACTACTTAGTTGTTCAAGCACACCTGTTTAACTTAAGTATAAGTTTCGGGTCTGCCCCTAAGTGTCAACAACACACCAACAGAATTCCTGACACCGACTGCTTATTTATTTATACCTTACGCCTACAAATGATACATGGCTCCTTCACTTCCGGTACCGTATTTCCGGTTAACGCCCCCTTGCGGTTACATTTTGAAATGAACATGAACTAAAATAGGTAGGTGTAACTTTTTATTAGGGGTTAAAGTATGAAATTGCCGATTTGTACTGAAAATCTTAATTGTTTATTTTTTAAATTTTTAACAAATTTATTTAATCAAAATAGTTGCCATTATTATCTATACATTGCTGCCATCTAATGGGAAGGTTATTAATGCCTTTGCGATAGAACTCCGACGATCTAGACTGCACAAACTGTGTGAAAGCATTTTGTACTGCCTCCTGGGAAGAAAACTTCTGGTCACGTAGATAATTGTCCAAATCACGAAAAAAATGGTAGTCCGTTGGAGCAAGGTCTGGTGAATACGGAGGATGACGAATGGTTTCTAAGTGCAGTTCCTGAAGGGTCAAAATGGTTTCTCGTGCTGTGTGAGGTCTCGCGTTGTCGTGGAGCAATAATGGTGAAGATCGATTCATGAGTCGGGGCTGTTTTACTGCTAGTTTTGTCAACATGGTTCGGAGTTCGGCACAATAGACATCTGCCGTAATTGCTTGACCAGATCGAAGAAAACTATAGTGAATAACACCATGCTGAGACCACCAAACAGTTACCATTACCTTTTTATTGGCAAGTTTTGCTTTAGGACACTGTTGTGGCATTTGACCTGGGGTCAGCCATTGCATTTTTCTTTTCCGGTTATCATAAAGAATCCACTTTTCATCACATGTTACAATTCGATCCAATATTTCTTCATTTCTGTACCGGTTCAACAAGGCAACACAAGTTTCAACACGCGTTTCTTTCTGCAGATCAGTCAAATCATGAGGCACCCATTTTTCGTATTTTTTTATTTTATTGATTTGACGCAAGTGAGTCAATAAAGTGGGTAAGGTAACGTTAAACCATGCCGCTAATTCCTGGGTAGTTTGACTAGGATCGGCTTCCACTATCTCTCTTAATTCATCGTTATTCACCTGTGTGAATAACGATGAAGACCGCCCGCACCAGGAAGACCGCCCGGTCTTCCTCGTGGCTCGTTCTTTAAGTCGAAATTTCCATCACGAAAGCGTTTAAACCAAAATCGCACGGTGCGTTCATTAGTAGACCCCTCTCCAAACGCAGCATTGATATTGCGGGCTGTTTCTGCCGCGTTAGTTCCGCGTCGGAACTCGTATTCAAAAATCACTCAAATTTTCGCAGTATCCATCTTTCTTGTCTAAATTGAATAACAAAAACAATTGAAAGTCGATATTCAAATGTTTCACATTTTTTAAAAAAAGAACATCACAGAAACCATTTGAATAAAGTTTCATTCGAAAACCTCAAACCATGAAGATTCTATGTCAATTCAAAGAACCTATTGCAATAAAACGGCAATTTCATACTTTAACCCCTATTATTTTGGGGTAGGTAAGTACATGTAAGTACGAGTATGTAATTTATACCGGGTTTTAAAAAATAAATCTTTCGCCTAAAATTTAAGATATTGTGTCTTATTTATTTTTATAAAATACATCGCATAAATAATACATTTTAAATACCATTCATCCCTTTCTTCCGTTCGTTTCTATTCAAAGGTAAATTTACTTTATTTTATAATTTTAAAATGACAACAAAACAACGAGAAATCATAATAATAGTATCGAATGGATTGCGCCAGTGTGATGGGCTCTTTTGGACTCAATGGTCATTCACCTTAGATTATATATATTGTTAATTATCTTTGTAGTATTTATTTCTTTCAGTATATAATTGATCTAATTCTAATTATTAAGCAATCCTTCAAAGGTTGCCTGAAAGAGATTGCGATAAGACCACTTTTACACTGTCGATTCTGCAGAGAACTCACGCCAATCTCAAGGTGGATTCCGAGGTAAAATTTCAAATTGACTTACTTAAGGCTGAATACAGAAACTTCTCTTATAATTTGAGGGGCATTTTTAAATAATTGAACAGTAAAATTAGTATGAAAATTTTTGATTTTGAAAGTTGCTAAATTGTTTAAGTAGAACTTAAATGTTGAGTAGCGGCCGTAATTAGCATAGATAAATTAAATGCGCTGTTGAGCTTCAGCTTGCGGCGAATGCTAAAGAGCTAGAGCAAAAAGGAGAATCTATGGTAGTTTTGAATTATGTGTAGAGTGTGTGTGAAGAATGGCTAGTAATGCCCGAATTTTACAGAATAGCACTGCAGTGGTTTTTCTTTTGACTGTATTTTGATAGTAGGTAAGTATAAGAACAAAAGATTTTATAATAATAGTACATTGAACACATATGAAAACAACGGTCCAACCTACATAACCTATTCTAACCTATTCAAATAGACAAAAAAGAAAGAAATTTACAAAAACAATTTCAGTGTTGTCATAAGAATAATTTCACCATTTCTATGCTGAATGTACCTAATAGTCTCAGTGAAGCATTTTGTAGGATAGAATAGGAAATCTGTTTATATCTTGTTATGGCTGGTGATCCTTATTTTTTTTATAAAAAAGTTAAATAAAATAAAAACTTATAATGTTACTTTACCCAGCTTTTTCTAGTGTTATTTTACCCTGAAGTTTTACCTGCGTAAGTCCCTATCAAAACAAAAAGTAATATTTGTGTGCATTCAGATCTTAAGTCATCTGCATAACCAAGTTTCATCGCAATCGCTCCAGTATTTTTTTGCGTGAAGGAGTGTCAAACATAGGTACTTTCATACTTTGCCACAGATATTGATATGGAGTCGTATACCTATGAGAACCACTAGAAGTTTGTTTTTCGAAATTCAACCCCTGAAATTAAATTAGGGATGAAAATTTGTATCGTTCGAAGGAAAATTGAAAGGGAAAGATCAATTATATGGGTTGTCTCACTCATGGAATGGTTTGACAAACTTTTTTGTACCTTCCGTACGTTTCGGCGGAAATATCGGGATATAAAGTACCCTATGTGTTACCTAGATTAAGTTATATTGTAATCGGTTCAGTAGTTAATTCGGGAAAAAGTAATAAATTCTGGAGCGACAGACATACCTACATACGTAGAAACTTTCGCGTTTTAAATAATATTAGTAAGATACTGGGACCTAACACAGATTGTTTTATCTCCATCCTGCCGTGGTATCATCTGGTTAGCATCCACCGCTGCTAGTTGCTATTTCCGGTCAAAAAATATAATTCGTATTCTACATTGGTGCTTTGAAGTAATCACCGGTAACAACCACGGTACGTCAAAGCAGCAATGTACTGCAACTTAGCAACTACTAGCGGTGGATGCTAATTAGGATACCACCACAGGTGAGACCGCGGTACGGAACTACTGTGCGTACCTACGTAATATAAAAACAATAATACATTAAGATTAACATAATGTGCCCGTAAAGATACCAAGCTTTAGGTAATGGTAACTCGCATTACTTCGATATCCATTTAAGCTATGTAAAGGGGTCATAAAATTATACTGTGATTTTCAGATCGTTATCATTTCCCTTTACTACTGTGAAAACAAATATTCATTCTTTATTATTATTTTACAGATAAACTGTAAACTATTTATAATTATAAATCGGTGGGTACCCTAATTATTTGATTAGTACTTAGCTAATATCTATATCTATCTATATAAAAGAAAGTCGTGTTAGTTACACCATTTTTAACTCAAAAACGGCCGAGCCGATTTGGCTGAAAATTGGTGGGGAGGTAGCTTAGAACCAGGAGAAGGACATAGAATACTTTTAATCCCGCAGGAACTGAAACGGGAACGGGACTTACGCGGGTGAAACCGCGGGGCGCAGCTAGTTTGTTATAAGAACTAACAATAAGGTAAATTATCTAGTACATTCCTTACTTCATAATGTATTAAAAATGCTTATATAAAAATTTAGACTCATTTTCGCTTTTATTGTAAATATGGATATTTCTTTTGAATATATTTTAAAGAGTTTCCAACACTTGGATGATTAAAATTAAAGAAATGCTTTCCAAAAATATCCGCAACCGACAGGACTTGAACCTGCATCTCCGGGGATCCGTCCCGACGCCTTTTCCAATTTGGCGAAATTATTAAAAAGCATTTCTTTATTTTATTTCTTTAGTCATCCAATTGTAGGAAACACTTATCCAAGGTGTAACGGGTAAGCCCTTTTAATCCGAAAGGAGGTTGTTCTAGACGTCTAGGCGAACAACTTTTGTTCTATCTATAACTTTTGTACAACAAAAAAAAAGTTCGAATTTTCAAAAGTCGTAGAATAAAAGTTGTTCGCCTAAACGTCTAGAACAACCCCCTTTCGGATTAAAAGGACTTACCCGTTACAAATTGTATATATATTAAAACCATGTATTTTTCAATTACATAATTATCCTGAGTTCAGATATAGGAGGTTACCACGATTTCATTATTGCAGGACCAAAATCGTTCAGTTAATAAATTAAGTAAATATTAAAAATCCCAGAAACTTTTAAAACAACATTAAAAAAAATATATATACAAGATGTAACGGGTAAGCCCTTTTAATCCGAAAGGGGGTTGTTCTAGACGTTTAGGCGAACAACTTTTGTTCTACGACTTTTGAAAATTCGAAGTAGGTACTTTTCGAAAAATATAGGTGTAAAGTTTACTTGAAAATCAGCTGTTTCTTAGAGTTCGAGGTCATTGACCTTATGTTGTTCTTTCATTTAGTTTGGTCTACTACAATCAAACCTTCAATTACCTTTATTTTCAAAAACAGCTGTTTTTCCAGTGAACCATAATCTCAAAATTTTCAAAAAAAAAGTTCGAATTTTCACAAGTCGTATAACAAAAGGTGTTCGCCTAGACGTCTAGAACAACCCCCTTTCGGATTAAAAGGGCTTACCTGTTACATCTCGTATAAGAGTTTCTTGTTGACTACAAAACCACCAAAAATAAGTTTTTGTAAGCAGTCTATGATTTTTAATTTATTTTTTTAGCTGGACGATTTAGGTCCTGCTCTAAGATGATCATGGTAAGCCTCATAATACTCTAGAATACCATCTCAGTTGGTACCTACCAACCCACACATCGACATAAAATTCATACACACCATAGAAAGAAGTCAAGCTACCATTAGAGACGTAGTAGGTATGGCCCCGATAACTAAAACACTCGCGCAATGCAAACACCAATATATTTTTATTACGTAAAAACCGTTCTTTTGTCAAACCAATCGGATTTAATTCTACAGAATAGAATTCCCTTTGCAATAAAATCTTATACGCCTACATTTACTATGCAAAAATCGTTCGAATGAAACGATTCAGACCGAAGGAATTATTCTGAACGGTTTCGAGGGAAAATACGATTGAAAAGTTTAAATCGCTGACGCCCGAAATTAATATCTGATCGTTTCTGGTTTTGCAAGTCTTACTGATCTTGCCGCATCACGACGAGTGTGCA
Organism: Idaea dimidiata; assembly: GCA_949358125.1. Lineage (NCBI taxonomy): Eukaryota > Metazoa > Arthropoda > Insecta > Lepidoptera > Geometridae > Idaea > Idaea dimidiata. The sequence continues at coordinate 21,574,644 of OX442330.1, forward strand.
CGTGTGAGTGCAGTTTCCCTTCTGCTCCCTCTATGTACTGTGGTCACGAGGCCGCTCCCAGACAGCTTACCGTAATATGTGTTTTGCGTTTACTCCCTTACTTCTAAACGCTGGTTAACAGCTGCATAACTATATATCGTTTGTCTTGAACTGTGACATGAAGTTTCAAGATAGACAGACAGAGACAAACGTCACATAACTTGGTCATCTGTTAATCATCGTTTATAAGTAAGGGAGTTTAAGTACAGCTTGGAAAAAATGTCTTAAAACGAAAATAAATTTACTGGCAACACTTTGTTTCTTTATCCGAAAGATGTTAAATGTTTATTATTACTATTATTAGAACTTAAGTCAAGATTAGATTAGATTAGATTAGATTAACTCTTTATTGTACCAAATTAAAACAAACAAAATAAAAATGACAAAATAAACAAATACATTAAAAATTACAATATAACCATTTAAATGACATATATACTATAAACTAATTTTTATTATTAATATACTTAACACTATATATAAAAAAAAAACAATTAGGTACAATGGGCGGCCTTATCGCTAAGAGCGATCTCTTCCAGGCAACCTTTGGATGGAAAAGAAATGATTTTAGGGGATGGGTGGGTTGATGAAAAACCTGATAGGAAACCGGAATAAGGAAATATAAATAAAAATGTAAAATATAACATATGAACCTACAAACTACGTATAAATATAGATAAATACAAATAAATATATATATATATCATACATAAACATAATATATATACATACATATAAATATACATCATACACATTACACATACATAAATACTTCTATATAAAAGACTAGGATATAATAAAGGTTGATTAGGTACATATCTATTTGTTCGACCTACCAGTTTGGACAAGACTAAGGTAGTGTTTATAAACACGGGATTTGAATATCGCCAAGGATTTAGATTGGCGGATAGACGCAGGCAGAGCGTTCCACAATTGCACACCGCGAGCGGTAAACGAATTATGGTAAAAAGTAGAGGACCGATCTGGAATCGTAAGAAGAAGAGCTTTGGATGAACGGACCAATTGAGAAGGAGGGTGACGAAAGTTGAAGCGGGACTTTAAATAAGAGGGTGAAGTAGGGAGAAAGAGAATTCTATATAGAAGAGAGAGAATATGAGAGTCTCTACGCAGGCGAATGGGCAACCATTTAAGCTTTCCGCGGTATTCCGAGACATGGTCATATTTACTGAGACCGTAAATGAAGCGGATGGCGAGATTTTGAAGCCGCTCAAGCTTATCTAGTTGTGCTTCACACAGATCGAGGAAGCATTCGTCTGCGTAGTCAAGGATAGGAAGCAAAAGAGATTGAGCTAACATAATCTTAGTGGCAGTAGGAAGGAAATTCCGCAACCTTCTAAGCGATGCATTGGATGCAAACATCCTCTGCCTCAACCCAGCAAGCTGCGGATCCCAGGTTAGATTGCTATCCATAGTGATGCCAAGGTTCCTAACCTGTGTGCTGAATGGCACAGCTGTACCATCAAGGACAATCTGGGGTAAACAAGTGCGATTTATTTGGTCAGTTAGTCTTTTGCTACCTATTATTATAGCTTGCGTCTTAGTAGGGTTTACTGAAACACCAAACGATCTACTCCAGTCACAGATTTTTGAGAGGTCAACATTTACTAAGTTAATGGCAGAATCTAGATTAGCGAGAGGTGCTTGGGCATAAATCTGCAGATCATCAGCATACAGATGGTAGGACGAAGAGAGATTTGAGGATATCGTGTTTATGTACACAGCAAAAAGGAGAGGAGAAAGTACGCCGCCCTGAGGAACTCCGGCAGATATTGGATTCCAAGAAGAGTACTTCTCGTCAATCCGAATGCGTTGCCGTCGCCCAAACAGATAACTGTGAAACCAATCAATTACCGACGGACTAATGTTAAGAGAACGTAGTATGCCGAGAAGCAGCTCGAAGTCAACATTATTGAAAGCATTGCTGAAGTCAAGAAGGGTGAGTACAGTGAGTTTTTTGTGATCCATACCACGTCGAATGTCATCAGTTATCTTAACCAATGCTGTCGTCGTGCTGTGTCCTGGGCGGAAGCCAGACTGGAAAGGGTTTAACAGGGAATTATTGGAAAGGTAGACACTGAGTTCTTTATGAACCAGTCGCTCAAGGACCTTTGAGAGGAATGGAAGGATAGATATAGGGCGGTACTCAGAAAAGGAGGTAGGGTTAGGTTTTTTAGGCAGAGGAGTAACCTGTGCTTCTTTCCAGGCTAAAGGAAAGGAGTTTGTGGTAATAGACGTATTAAAGATGAGACAAATGACGTTAACTATCTCATCGATTATTGGCAGGATCATGTTACGGCTGATACCCTCAGTACCCACTGCACTAGAAGAAATATACTTTATGGCACTCTTAACGTCGAGGTCGGTAAATTGAGAAAAAGAAAACGAACAGGTATTGGGAAGTTGCTTTGACGAAAGATGGGAAAGAGAACTAAACCTGGTCAAGTTACTCAGATTGGAAGAAGTACAAAAATGTTGATTTAAGTGATTTATGTCAAGATCATTTGAAAACTTACAATTTGCGCGAGATTTTCCAACTCCCATAGACCTTAGAAACTTCCAAACCTTAGAAGGCTCTTCGTTTTGTACAGACTCATGGATATAACGGCGTAATGCGTCTCTACACACTCTGTTACACTGATTGCGTAATTTATGATATTTATTTTCATTCTCAGCCGTCGCCCTATGCTTCCATTTGCCTTTAGCTACATTTCTTTTGTGCATAAGCGAGCGAATTTCGTCCGTTAGCCAAGGCGAAGGAAGGTGTTTCATCTTGATCCTACGTAGAGGAGCATGTTTGTCATACAGCCCGGTAATAATTTTGTTGAAAGCAGCAAGCATATCATCGACGTTTTTAGCATCAGTAACTTCACACCAGTCAATATCCCGTGCATCACTACGGAGAGACTCCAAATCCATTCCACCAAAATTACGACAAAATAGAATTTGGGGCTTGGGTTTCGGGGGACGAAGTTTGTACGAGAGGAATATCAGATCATGATATGAGAAACCATCTGCCGAGCACTGGCCGTGTTTAGCCACATTGTTAGGAGAGGAGACAAGCATGAGATCAAGAAGAGATGGAGCACAGTTAGGAAAGTGGTGAGTAGTATTGAGAGGCAAAATAGTGAGATTAGAAGAATCAGCAAGATGCTGGAACTTAGTGGTTCTGTGATCGAGTTTGATAAGGCAGGTATTGAAATCACCCATGATAATTGTATGATTGTAAGAAGGTGTAAGGTCTTCAAGAAGTTTCTCAAATGAATCAAAGTAGTTTACATCCTTGTTAGGGCTATAATATACTCCCAGTAGAACTTTAATTTGAGACAGGGTCACTTCAACGAACAAGTGTTCACCTGCATTAGGCGGTGGTGGCTGCCGTGATGTGCTAATAACAGAGTACTGGATATGCGATTTTAGGTAAATAGCAACACCACCGCAACCAGAACCCACTCGGTCGTTTCTAATCAAATCGAAACCGGGTAACGAGTAAGTTGTACTCGGCATGCAAGGCTTGAGAAAGGTCTCAGAAACAAGTAGGGCATGAACATGTTTATTGTCAAATGACGTCAACATGGCAGGAAAATGTGCGTGGATACTCTGCGCGTTTATATGCAAGACGTTGAAGTTTTTTGGAAATTCTGACAAAAATGTTTCGATAGTCTCGGCCAGAGTTGGTATTCCACTATCATTAACGTCACTGGCCATCGACTCATCGGAACAAGATAGGAAGATGTCGCTGTCAATGTCATTAACATTAATCATTATAAATTAATAAGTGGTTTGGTAACTACAAAAAAAAAAAAAAATATAATAATAATATGTTATAATATAACTACAACCTAAACTGATAAATTGATAAAAATAAATAAGTATACTATACAAAAATAAAAGTTATAAAATATATATGTCGGAGTTGAGTCTGATATTCAAACTCCTTATACAAAGAATCGGATCGCCAGTGTTATTTATGACACTTGACAGAGTCTACAGCAGCGACGTGATGACTTGTTGTTTTCCAAGCAACGAACAATATCTTTTTACTGGTTAAAAACAAATGGTTGCGAGCACATTGTTTTTGAAAAATTTTTCAAAGTTTTTGTGTTTTTCATCGCGTTTTAACACCAATTGTAGTTTTGTGCTCCATTATTAGCTTAGAAGTACTTTATCACTAATAGGGAAGTATTATAGTAGAGCTACGATGGACGATAAACCGCCCGAACCGGATCCTCCAGATCCCGTACAAGATTTGGAAATGATTTCCCCTGATCCCAACTTTAGGCCAAAAGCCATCCCCCAAAAGAGATCCGCCAATGTATCCGTTGGACCATCCACCAAAAAATTAATGCCAAACACAGAATTATCCTCTGCCTCAATCCTAATGTCATACACCTCACCATCATTCAACGAAACGGCAAAGTGCTTCCAAAATATCGATAAAGGTCCTTACATCGTGCACGTTTCTAACACAAATACTGATCCAAACTCTAATGTAAATATGAGACCGATTGAGTTTGGTCAATTTTTATCCCAAAATAGAATTAGTAATATTTTCCCTGATGGAGTTAAAAAAGCCGGTAGAAATAAGATATCCGTTGAGTTCATGACTCCAGAAGCTGCAAATACTTTCCTAAATAATGAAATACTCACATTATATAAATTTGAAGCCTACATTCCGTCATTCATTATTTCCCAAATGGGAATTGTTCGTGGTGTCCCCATTGACATGTCTATGGAGGAATTCGTTGACAGCCTTATGCTGCCCCCTGACTGTGGCGAAATTTTAAAAGCCCGTAGGCTTAATAGAAAACATTTTGTCGAGAACACTCCATCATGGATCCCTACACAAACAGTGGTTCTAACGTTCCGTGGTCAAGTCCTTCCTTCCCGTATATACGCTTTCCACACCTCCCTTCCAGTTGAAAGATATGTCTACAGGACAATTCAATGCCAAAATTGCTGCCGTTTTGGTCACATTAAATCCCAATGCCGGTCTAATCCACGGTGTTACAAGTGTGCACAACCCCATTCTGGTGAAGACTGCATGGTTCAACAGGACAAGGCGACCTGTCTGTATTGCTCTGGTGATCATTTTGCCATAAGTACATCTTGCCCAGAGCAATCCAGACAAAAGTCTATAAAAATTGTTATGTCTCAAGACAACTTGTCATACCTGGAAGCATCTTTTAAGTGCCCAAAGGTCACTAAACCCTATTCGGAAGTTGTAGCAGCTGCTCCTCCACCAAAACCTTTCCTTTCCTCTTCTCAACAATACAATAAGCCAAGATCATATACTAAACCCCGCTCCTTTTCTCAACCAAATAAATCATACGACATACAAGCTCATCATAATATTACTAATTCTCCCAGATCATCTCAACCAAATGGTTGTGGTCTCAACTTCAATCATTCTATCAACACGCCCTCAGATTCTCAAGACTTCCTCTCCTCTCTTCTATCTCTTCTTATATCTATCCTCACTCAGAATAAATCACTTATACCGCACCACGTTGCCACTCAACTTGTCAACCTCATTTCTAATAGTCACAATGATGACCCAAATGACTATCCTGCAGTGGAACAGTCACAGTCTTAATAACAAAAAATCAGAACTCGCTCATCTTATAAACAAATTTCACCCCATCATTGTTGCCGTCTCGGAGACCTGGTTTGTCCCAGGCACTCGTTACCGGGTGGCTGGATATTCATGCCTCCGAGACGACAGGGATGATGGGCATGCAGGCTCAGCCCTGTTTATCAAGAGATCCTTATCCTTTTCACAAATATCCCTTCCTACTCCCCCTTATGGCATCCAAGTGGTAGCTGTCCGTTTTAATAACATATCCTTTGTATCAATTTACATTCCTGACCCTAACTCTCGCCTTATAGCTGATATACTTCTTCTTCTTAAATCAATCCCCCCCCCTCTCGTTGTGATGGGAGATTTCAATGCCCATCATACTTCCTGGGGCTCATATCGGGATGATCTATTTGCATGGTCTTTGTTAGATGTTTTCGATGACTGCGACCTATGCGTGATTAATGATGGTTCCCCGACTTTTAGGACTTCTCCAGGTCAAAACGCGAAAAGTGCTTTAGATCTTACAGCCTGCTCTCCTTCCTTGGCATCTCTTCTATCATGGAAAACGCTTCGTTTAACGTATGGTAGTGATCACTATCCTATTGTTATAAGGTTTAACAATTCCTCATCCCCCAGTAATAATCATTCCCCTTCGTTGAAATACAGACTTTCCGGTGCTGACTGGGCCTCCTATTCTTCTTCTTTAGACAATAAAATGAATTCTCTCTCTCCCCCTGACATAAATAACCTCTCCCAATCATATTCCATTCTGGTGGACTCAATCACAGCTGCAGCCCGATATCATATTCCTCTTAAAAAGCCTTTTAATTTCCGGATTTCCACTCCCTGGTGGGACTTCGAGTGCTCCAAATCAGTAGAAGAGAGAAAATATCATGAAAAGACATATAACTCATCTATGACCACTACTAATTTTATAAATTACAAACGTGCTGCTGCAAAATGCCGACGTACTCTTTCCTCTAAAAAGAAACTCGGTTGGCGCAATTTCTGCGAGTCATTATCTCCTAGAACTCCATCAACTAAGATATGGAATCAAATTAAAAGATACAGAAGGTCATATAATGTAGAAGATATATCAGCAAATGATACAACAGGTTGGATTGAATCTTTCACTGATAAATTATCCCCCTCGTCAGTTCCTTTTATAGACTCTTTACCTTCTCCTCCTCTCCCCATGCCTGGTGTAGACAATATGACCTGTGATTTCTCTTTTACTGAACTTGAGTTAGCCCTTCAAGGACTTACAGATTCTGCGCCAGGTATAGATGGCTTCCCTTATTCATTCTTGGTAAGATCCCCTGACACAGTTAAACAATTCTTTTTGGACATAGTCAACATATGTTTTGAATATGGGATTATTCCAGAGGCCTGGAAAACACAATTGATTATTCCAATTCCAAAACCTGGAAAAGATCCTTCTGATCATAATAGCTACAGACCAATTGCTCTTTCCTCAATTCTACTTAAAGTCACAGAACACATGATTAAACACAGACTTGAATGGTTTATTGAAAATCGCAACATCCCTTCCCGCTCCCAATTCGGTTTCCGAAGAGGTTTGAGTACTTTAGACAGTTTGGGAATTCTGTCCACTGATATTCGTATCGCCCTTGCCAAAAAACAACTATTAGTAGGTGTTTTTTTAGACATTGCTGCAGCATATGATAATGTTCTCCTTCCGATTCTCAGGAACAAACTAGTTCATAATCTGAGTATTCCTGAGAAGCTGGTTAGATTTTGTATGCATATGTTGATGGACCGACGCATTTCAATCAAAAGCCCTAATTCATCCCCTAACCTTCGCTCTGTTTTTAATGGTCTTCCACAAGGTTCAGTTTTGAGCCCCATCCTATTTAATCTTTACACTTTTGATCTTGAACATTCCATTGATTTGAACTGTCAAATCCTTCAATATGCAGACGACTTAGCCATTTATATGCAATCTTCATCTCCAGATAGTGCTCAATCCCATCTCCAGACATCTCTTGATGATCTCAATGATTGGCTGCTAAACCATAATCTTTCCCTTTCGGTACCTAAATGTAATGTTGTGGTATTTACCAATAAACGCCAAATCCCTCAAATTAATTTGAGTGTTAACAGTGAGAACATTCCTCAGGTAAATAAAGTTAAATTCTTAGGAGTTTGGCTTGACTCTAAAATGTCTGGTTCCCCTCATTATAATTATGTGGCTAGCAAATGTGAAAGGAATTTAAACATATTAAAAACTTTATCAGGTGTATGGTGGGGATCACATCCCTTCTCCCAAAAAATGCTCTACAATGCTATAATCCGCAGCAACATAGATTATGGCAGTTTTATTCTTGACCCATGTAACTTAACAGCAACCCAGAAGGTTGACAAAATCCAATCCAAAAGTCTCCGTATTATATTAGGCGCGATGAGATCTTCCCCTATTAATGCTCTTCAGGTTGAATGCGTAGATCCTCCACTTTCCATTCGAAGACAATACCTTTCGGACAGATTCTTTTTTAAACTTGTTCAAAACCCTAACCACCTTTTATTAAATAAACTTAGAAATCTCTTGGACCTACTAGTTCAAACAAACTATATTATGAACAATTCTTACTTAAATGGTAAACTCCCTTGTCTTCTTGTTAGCTACCAAAGATTTCTCAATCTCCCTAACCCTTTATATACCTCTATTCGTAATCCCATTCACTTAGTTTTATTTGAAGTCCTCTTATTCCATCCCAGTATCTTCCTAGACCTGGGTATTGATAAAGATTCAATTGACCCTCGTAGTTCTTTTAACAGAATCATACACTCCAAATTTAAAGGATGGTACACTATTTTCACCGATGCTTCTAAAATGTCAGAAAGCCAACCTGTTGGCGCTGCAGTGTGGATGCCATTCACCAGCATCATTTTGACGTTTAAATGCCCCCCTACTTCCTCAATCTTCACTGCTGAAGCTACTGCCATTTTGGAAGCCATTCTCTACATTAAATCCCACAACCTTAATAATTCCCTCATTCTTACTGATTCCAAAAGTTGTCTATATGCGATTAAATCAAATCCCTTCAAATCCAAATCTAATTTTCCTGTCATTATAAAAATCCGAGAAGCTCTTTATCAATGCCATCGACTCGGTATCATGGTATCATTAGCGTGGATTCCAAGCCATTGCGGCATCCCTGGAAATGAATACGCCGACTCATGTGCGAAACAAGCCATTCATACTGGTTCACTTGATCATTTCCATACGTTCTCATACGACCTTTGTGCTACAGCTAATCTACTCATGACGAAAACATGGTCTAGAAGATGGATGGAATCTAGAACTGTGAAAGGGAAACATTATGGAGACATTCAACCGGAAATTCCAAAGAGCCCATGGTTTTTCAAGTTTCGTCAATTTGACAAATTAACCACTAGTGTAATATGTCGCCTTCGCCTGGGTCATATTTGTTCCCCAGTTCACCTTGCCAAATTGAGGATTAGGGATCACTCTGTTTGTGAATGTGGACTTGAAGATGGTACTCCGGATCACATTTTCTTCAACTGCCCTAATCAGAATTTTTCTCTTTATGATATCCTCCCTGATGATGTCCCTCGTCCTTCATGTATGAAAATTCTCCTATCTCAAACATTTTCCCCTTTTATTAAAATTCTAGCTAAATTCATTCATAGAAATAAAATTAAACTTTAGCTAGCTGTGTACCAATATAATATTATTTACTTTATAATTTATATGTTATCTATTATTTATGAGTTATCTTAGTTATTTAAGTTATTGGTATAGTAAATGAATATTAATTGTATATTTATTTTGTATTGTCCGTAGATTAGCTAATCACCACATCTAGTCGTCCATTCTGATGAAGTTATTAAATCAACTCTTTGCTCTTCAACTAAACCCAAGACCAGTTATTTTTAAAGTGGAATCCCTATATCTCCACTGTACTCTACAAGATCAATCTTGAGGCCTCTTTACTGTACAATAATTCGTCGAACTTGGACTTATATTATTCACCTCACCATTTTTGGCTCAATTGCAGCCTTGTGGCAAGCAGAAGCCAATAACTAAGAAGAAGAAGAAGAAGAAGAAGAACAATATCTTCATGATGGTTTTTCTCTTATGGTGTTTTGTCGTTAAGGTTGTAGAAACTGTCCCGCGTTCCGTATTCTGTGATATTGTGGTTACCAGCCTTGTAATTGAGCGTTCATTATACTACCCTGTTTGTCTACCTAGAAATTGTTATTGAACCGACATACCCCAGTACGCCCACTAGCAGATCCTTAGAGCAGATCATGGATGTCTATAGCAAAGAAACTGATGAAAAACCCCCTCTGACGTCATCAGAAGTGGGATCAATGTCGGCTCATCAAAATGAAGATCGAGATATTTGGAGTGCGATATTTGAACAACAAAATTGAAACATGCGAGCACTTATTGAGGCGACTACATGTACCGAAAGCCACTAGCACCGTCGTGGACCTACCAGAGTTCGATTCTGATTAAACAGATGCGGACGCGAGATCGTGATGCAGAATGGCCGAGTTAGTTTTTGGAGAAAAACCGATGGACCCGTAGTCAGTATAATCGTTCCCAGTATAGTTTATGGATGTAACGTAACATTCGCAGTTACAATACGTTGAATTAATAAAGCGTCGCAGTACGCAGACACCGACGAAAAGTTCTCGAAGAAACAAAATTTGATTATACGTTTGTCGCAGAGAAGTAGTATCCCTAGTCAATTGTGACGAACTTAAGGCAAACAAACTTGCGATGGTTGTCGTTCACTTATTAAAAAGAATTTCGAGCGTTCATTTCATTTGAAACTTAAGATGACCAGTGAATCACCAAATATAATCGAGCATTTTAAGATAATTACGATGAAATGTTTTAACTGCTGAGAAACTGGCCACAAGCGGTCAGAATGTAGAACCAAACCTTTTAATAATAGCAAACGACCTGGGTACCTAGATCATCAAGCAACACAGATGAACAGCCTATGGTGAAATCTGTCGTTTTCGCCGTCGAGTGTTCTTGAACATAAAGGTGAGCTGTTTGGTTTCTGTTATGTTCATGATTCCAGTGCTGAGTTCTCATTGATAAGAGATATTGATAAGAGAGTTTGATATTGAAAAATCTCGAGTGTTCAGCACGGAACAGATTTTATGTTGTGTAATGAGCGGTTATTCGCTTTATGACAGATTCGCTTTAGGACTGAATCGCTTTATGACAGATTCTCTTTAGGACAGATTCCCTTTAGTTCTAAGTAGGTACAGACAACTCGACAATAATTAATGGAACCAATGATTGATATTTAACTTAAAAAAAAAACAAAGGCTTTTTGGCACGTTCAAGCCAACATATTAAATTCATCCTGCACAAGCGTTCTAAACTTTCTAATACGGTAATTTCGTTTTTCAATGCACTAGTAATAATGAGGTCAGATTTAATATCTTTCTCCTTTAACTTTAAACTACGTAACGATCATCTTCTGATATCTTCTTACACGTTTTCCCTGATAACGTAGGTACTTACAATTACGCATAATAATTTGAAACATTTTAAAAGATGCCAGAAAGTCACGAGCCATCTGAAACTATTATTAGTGTTGATAATGATGAAAATGACAATGATCAGTAGTTTTAAATGAAAGCTCGAGTGAAGTTCTCTGACAGCCGTAAAGTTCGACCGTACCAGTAACTGTTTCGTAGTCGTAGCCCAGTAGAAATCGGTATCGACTTGAGTTAATCAAGTAGTCCGTGGGTAAGCGATAAGCGTTCAGTTCTGGCGGAGGTCGGGATCTGTGATGATCTGCGGACAAGTGTTCGCGTGCCTTTCACTGGTAGAGTGATTGTGCGTAACGGGTTCGGGTGTGTGTGAACCCCGCGGGCAAGTGTTCGCGTGCCTTTCACTGGTAGAGTGATTGTGCGTATTTGAGTTCGGATGTGTGAACTCCGTGGGCAAGTGTCCGCGTGCCTTTCACTAGGAGAGTGATTGAGCGTAACGAGTTCCGGTGTATGAACTCCGTGGGCAAGTGTCCGCGTGCTTTTCACTAGGAGAGTGATTGGGCGTATTCGGCTATGAGAGCTGGGCGGCCCGCTTGGAGAGCGGATGCGCATATGTGTCGGCTAAGAGAGCCGGGCGCGGTCCGCTTGGAGGGCGGATGCGCGGTTGTGTTCGGCTAAGAGAGCCGTGGTGTTAAAGGGTTCCACTCGTGAGCAGTAGTTTTTATTTCTGGATTAGTTGTAGATTGATAAATGCATTGAAATAAGATGGCTAATGGCTCTGACTTGATGGTGATTCTGATAAGATTTTATTTTCAAGCACCTGACTGATAGGTATTTTGATGATTGAAGTTAATTAGTAAAAGTATAGGATGAGGTCCTATTATAAACCCGAAAGGGACCGTTTCCGAACAGTTTTGGTTGTCGTTGAGTTTTGTTCCCAGATGCACTAACTAGCACACGAGGACGTGTGGTAGCAGGATGGCCGTGTCGGAGTTGAGTCTGATATTCAAACTCCTTATACAAAGAATCGGATCGCCAGTGTTATTTATGACACTTGACAGAGTCTACAGCAGCGACGTGATGACTTGTTGTTTTCCAAGCAACGAACAATATCTTCATGATGGTTTTTCTCTTATGGTGTTTTGTCGTTAAGGTTGTAGAAACTGTCCCGCGTTCCGTATTCTGTGATATTGTGGTTACCAGCCTTGTAATTGAGCGTTCATTATACTACCCTGTTTGTCTACCTAGAAATTGTTAATGAACCGACATACCCCAGTACGCCCACTAGCAGATCCTTAGAGCAGATCATGGATGTCTATAGCAAAGAAACTGATGAAAAACCCCCTCTGACGTCATATATATATATAGTTTAATTAAATACTAACTAAGGGGAAGGGGGAGGGTTGCTAAACAAAATAACAACATTTTCCACCTGCCAGTTGCCTGTGTGAAAAAAAAAAAAAAGAAAAAGAAACAAGTTATACCATTGACAGAAGAGGAAAATAACAATAGTTAGTGTCTTGGCTGGTTGGCAGCACAAGCAAAGTAAACACAACTAAATTATAACTAAAACAGAAAAAAAAAACAACTAAATAGTAACCAAAAAAAAAAAAAAAAACCCATGTCACAAAACACAAGCAAACCAACAACACCGGAACATCACATTTTTGAGTTACCTGTGGTTATCTGCTCTGAGTACAACTGTCAGTGTCAGAGTGACGTTCCGATGTCGAAGGCTACACGTGCCGCGCGCCTGAGAATTCAATTCAGCTTGGAAGACAGTAATAAAATCAAAAAGTAAATAAATAAAAAAAGGAAACAGGAGTCGAAATAATCAAACAAGTAAACATCATTTACATAATTGGGGCCAATAATAAAGAAAAAATAGGTAGGTACAAACCAACCCAGCACAAATAACTTACAGAAAATACTACATGAAAGTTTATTTATTTGAGTTATTCGTATTTCTCTTTTTTTTAGGGACATTCGCTGCAGTTGGAACGGTTACTTTAGGTGTTGGCAAAGTCTGCTGGGCATTAAGAAGTCGCTGGAGATCAGTCGCAGTGCCAATACGATGTCTCGTGAAATCTGGGCCGCCCACATAGATCTTGCCCTCCCGAGTCCAACACTTCGAAATCCCAAAGTGCTCTCTGGCTTGCATGAAGAGCTCGTGGCGAGACTTTGTCAAGAACTCAGACAAAGTGACCCCGGTGTCCTTGAGGTTGGTCTTGGCAAACCATAACTTGTCCCGGACCGTGACATCACGCAGCTTGACCAACAGCGGCCGTGGACGACTCGTTGACTGACGTCCCATTCGGTGGCACCTACTGATGTCAGACACACCAAACTCCCTCACCTGCAGCTTCCCAACGACGACCCTCACAGCGGCCATGGCAGAGTCCTCCTTCTTGTCCTCAGGGACACCGTGGAACAAAAGGATTTTTCTTCTATTGTGTGTCTCAAGAAGGTCCTGCGCCTGAGAGATCTTAGACACCTGTACCTGAAGGGCCTGAAGCGAAGACAGCATAAAGTCCTTGAAGGCAGCAAAATCAGCAGCAAGACTGCTGACAGTGGGTGCCACCTCCTTCTGCTGCAACCGGGACTCAAACTCTGCCATCCGTCTAGCGAAGGTCTCCGTCATATCAGCAAATGTGGTTTGGAAGTTAGTTTGCTCCATCTTTTTGCAGTGCAGTGTTGTGATAATTATTGAGATTTGTTAATGTGAATGGTATTTAATGGATAACAACTTATGGCAGGTAGGGTAATTTATTGAATGCAAATATACATTAAAAAATTAAAAAACTTATTTATTTATATTTTAAATTAAATTTTAAATATAAGAGGTTTAAATATGAAGTGCAACGTTTTTCACGCCTACCCGCGAAAAAAACGCGATCATATCGCGATCAAGATCGCGTTTGTAGATTTTTTTTTTTAATTTAAAATTTAACGGGTTGCACCGGCCATGGTCCCGAGAAGACACCCGAATCAAACCCCTGAATTTCTAATAACAATAATGAAGAGAATCGTGATGTTTCAAAAGTCTAGTGTTGTATAAACGTTTCGGTGTAGAAAGTAGCGCCCCCATTATTTTCCATTTCTTTTTGCCAAGCTGTTGGCGTGTGTTTGCGGGTTTGAAACAGTAAGTAAGTCATATAGTAAACGGGTTGGTCATGAAATTTCAATAAATATATTGATTTTTTTTTGTATGAGAGCTATCACTCTTATTAAGGGCATATTTTGCCAGATTAGTAGAAATGGGGAGTTAACGAGTCTTTTGCGTGTGCGTATGCGACATGCGTATAAATTCGAAAGTATTAATGTGTGTTTGTGACTTTGTTATTCTTTCACGCGAAAACCACTGAACCGATTGCGATGAAACTTAGAATATAGGTAGCTGAAGACCGGGAATAACACATGGGCAGTAGCCTATGTGTTTTCCAGTAGCCTTTTATCTCGATATTTCTTCGGGAACGGGTGATACGCGGGTGAAACCGCGGGGCTCAGCTAGTTAAATTAAAGAGAAATAATAGGTTCCAAAATAATCAATTCTTTAATTTTCCCATTTCGAACCAATTTCTGCATTTACATTAGACTAGAATAGTCCCCCAAATAACGGTGTGAATAAAAAGAGTTGATTTTCGATTTGGATACGCGAGCGGCGGGGTGGTAATTCAGTAGATCGTTCGATATCAGCTCGCTTGGGAAATCGCCACTCACTGCCGAATGCAAATTTAACGCGATGAGATATTGATTTGGTAATAGAAGTTTCAGAGTAGGTACGTTTTTATTATGCTGCCTTTTATGTAGGGGTTTTCGGTTTGCAAATAAAGGCTGTATTAAGACTGCAAACTACATACCTAGTTACCATTTCAAATGAACATACATTGGGTCTAATCTACGTAGGTAACTGTCGGGTACAGAAACGCTATTCAAAATTTGAGTGCTACTTAAACAATTAAGCAGCTCTCAACCTCAAAATTACCCATACTAATTTTAAATTTATAAGCTGCTCAAATATTTAAGTAGCTCTCAAATTTTAAGTGATTTTTCTGTATTTGCCTTGCTTGTAAGCGGGTTATACGCTTTTGCTTTCAGAGATGTTTTACTCAGAGCAGAGTTTTAACTTTTAACTCTAAATTTTGATGCATCTAACAGGATAAACAATAAATTATGATATTTTATATAGTACAAATAACCAAACAACGTTTAAACTCTATCATTAAACTAAACATTTTATCGTTTTCCCTTTATATTAATAAACTAGCTTCACTCTGCAGTTTTACCCACATAAGTCCCGTCTCCCGATCCTGTAGAAATATCGGGATAAAATGTAGCCTACGTCTCCATTTATCTGCATACTAAATTTCATCTCAATCGGTGCAGTATAGTTTAATTACTTACTAATTAAAAACATTCACGTAAGAAAATATTAGTAGGATGATTTTCAAACTTATTATAACAATGGATTTAATTAATTACCTAAGTACCACTTATAAAAACTCCCAAATGAAAAACGAGCCCAATTTACAAAGAAAACTCAAAGCATTTAATTGTATAAATTAATCAAACATTAACCGAATTTGCTTAAAAAATTAAATAAAACATTAACCTCTGTTTTCATCAAGATAATAATTGTTTCTAAACAATTACTTAAGAGTTACTTAAGTTAATACGTGCCCCGGGAGCTTAATTAAGAAATTAAGATAAGGTTCTATAGGTACCTACACACGAATAAAGTATTTCTTTAATCTACGCCGGAAGCTCTTCGGAAGCGCTTCGAAACGAAACCGAAAAGTTTGTGTGCATAATAATGTTCGAATCGAACATTTTGTATTACTATCAGTTCTCGGTAGAAGATAATCGAAATTATAAAGAGGATAAGTTCGAATATACATATGGTTGTGCATTTGATGAAAATATACCCATTTGATGTGAGTAGGTATTTTATCCTATCATTTCGACTGTCAAAAGAAACATAATCAAACATAACAAAACAAATTTTAACTTTAGAATTACATAATCAAAGCGCAGCTTTATTTTACTAACATCTAAGAAGTATCAACATGCATTATGGTATTACTTAATCGACTTGATTTTTCTCGTCGTTTATAAATTTGAATAAAAAATATTAAACTTAAAATTATATTTGTAAAATAACATTTACTTGGTAATAATGCTTTTAGTAAAAATAATTTTGTAAAGCAGTTAATCTTTCATATTAATAATCTATTTTAAGAAAATATATATTTTCATTTACTTACAATATTCTCACACTTCGACTTGCTTTAAAATCAAAACACGTAGTAAGGGCAATCGCCCGGTAAATACATAAACTAACAAAGCGCTCTGCGACGAAAACATAAATTTCAATTAAGCGAAGGTGTCACTGGACTCACGGCTTATCGACCCCGTCATTAGAATACCTTATCTCTAAACTTTATTATTCAATTTATTATGACAAACGGACAAAATGTTATAAAAAATGTCGCTTTTGTTGCGCCGAATCTTGCCCCCCATCACGGGAGTTAGCGAGCCTCGCTCAGCTGTCAACGAAAGGTATCACACTTATATTCACTCAGCACGAATCTGAGGAAATGAAGCGGTGTGAACACAGCTGTACTCCTTTCGAAAATAGGATACTCGTTTAGAAGTAACTCCTATTATTATCGATTCACAGATGTCCGACCGAATGTCAAAACTGTAGTGGTGAAAATGTGACATTGACATCTGTCTTTTTAAAAGTTTATCATGTCATTGACGGTTAGTTTTATCGCTGTTTTATATCAAAATGACTTAATTTTCTGTGAAAAGTGTGGTATTGTTGGGTAACAAAGGTATCTAACGCATTCCAAATGACACGTGTTTAAACTTTGGAACCATTTGTTTAATTTTATTGACGATATTAAGTTTAAAAATTGTAATAGATTGGTACCTTCTTTTAAAATGTATGATCATTAGATATCATTAGTGATATTAGGATAGTATAAAAGCGCCGAGGAGCACCAACTATTAGGTAAACTATGATACATGTGCCGGTAAATTAGTTGATAAAATCTGGCGTGGAGGGGGTAAGTTCGCGCAGTATACTTTGCTCGCCATGCCAATGTACTGCTCGAAAATACCCCCTCCACGCCGAACATTTTCCAACTAATTTGTCGGCATCTGTATCAGCCTTACCTATGATTTCATTAAATTAATGCCTAATAAGTTTAACTCACATTTTCCGTAATTACGTCACATAAGTAAGCCATTGTACGAGTACGTGATTTTAAGACGCGGGGTACCTTACGTTGTTTACCTTTACTTCACCACTTTAGCGATGTTAATAGCGCACATATTTTTTAATATGTATAGCGACATTAGTGTGTGGTCGACCGGGATTCGAAAACACGATCTTCGTAATGAAAGTCGAGATATCCAACTACTAACGTACTTTAACTATAATTATACCGGGGTATTGGTAACGTATATGAAAGCAGATCAGGGATATCTCCTGACATCCCAAGGAACAACTTTCGTTCTACGGTTTCTGGAATTTGATTTTTATTTTTTATCAAAGACGCTCAGATAGAGCGCAGAGGTGAATTACCCTAAGATATTAGTAGCTTCTGAAGAATAGTACTTAAATTTTAAGGTTAGAGGGGATTTCAGGGAATTAGAGAATTGCAAAAATTTTCAAAAACAATATGGAAATTTCAAAAGTGGTCGAACAAATTTGTTTTCTTAGGATGTCAGGAGGTAGCCGATCTGATTTTATATTGCGTTACCTACCAATAACTCTGTATACAGACGCGACGTTTAATTTGTGTATTTAAATGCGTTGGGTATAATATTTTTAGATATTATACCCAACGCATCCGATTGAGATGATTCTTTTTTTATTTTAAAAGAGCTGTTTTAATAATGTTTCATATCACATAAAAAATAACAATTTTAGCTTATTTTCAAACGAAATTCAAGTCCTAACGGAAGAGGTACTTTAGCCGGTTACATAAGTTATTTAAAGCAACTTATAACTTGGATACGTACTGTGTATCTCCAGTTTTCAATACTTATTGATGAAAGTAACATTTTAGAATGGCGGGCGTGAACTTTGGCTGACCCTTTTATAGTCTACTGTAGTCACGATCAGGATTATATTTAATACTTAGGTAAAGAGTTAAGGGACGTATAGTTTTCTTCCGGATTAGTACTAATTCACCCAGTTCTTGTTTCCCCCCCAATAGTTATTAATAAATAAATTAATTCTAGGACCCACACACAGCGCCATCTAGCCCCATGGTATGCTGCTAAGCTTGTGTTACGGCGACTAGACAACGGATATACTATTTGTATTTAGTTTTCTTTTGTAAATACATAAATTTTAATATTATACATAGAAATACACCCAGACTAGCTACAAATATTTATTTTTAAGCATAAATAGTTGCACCCAGTGGCAATCGAACCCGTAACCTTCCGCATAGCAGTCAAACGTTCGCCCGACGCGCCACAGAGGTCGTCAATTATTAAAACGATATTGTATAACTACACATTATACATTAATTATCGATTGACCCCGAAATTAAAAAAAATGAGTAGAGTCAAGCACAACTCACAAACTATTACACAAGTTCTTACATTTGGCTTGACTTCTTTTATCCTTTTAAAATATATGTACTAGCAGCGCCCTGCGGTTTTACGCGCTGAAGTACCGTCCTTGTGGAAATACTGGGATAAAAATTAGCCTATGTGTTATTCTATGTCTCCAGCTATCTGCATACCAAATGGTTCAGTAGTTTTTACTTGTTTGAGTAACAAACATACATACATAATTATAAACAAAGATACTCACAAACTTATCCGAATTGGAACACCCTCGCTGCGCTCGGGAGTTAACCTCTAGACTAGAGTCCTTCGTACGCTTTAAATTCTATATGACGCCCGCTATATAATACAGGGCCTCGGTGCATAAACTACTATTATTGTTCTAGACATATATCTTAACTTAATTTAAAAAAATACCTCTCCTCGAGTGAATTTTTGTAGATGTATTATTGCTTTAAAATAGTTCTATTACAATATTGTCGTTTTGAAACGTAATCAAACAACCGCGTTGACCTCCAATGAGAATAAAATCGAATCGAATTGATTGTCCAAAGCTATTGAGTATGATTAATCTGAGGGTTCCCTCATTGCTAGCCACAAGATCCTTCCAGCCAATTTATTTATCTAAAGTAGGTACAAATTATAGTCAGAATACTTATCTGTGGCGGGCCTGTAGTAATTTCAATAGACTGGTGGAGCGTGTTGACAAAGATTTGGATTTGTTCAGTACCAGTGCTGAGACAGTGAGACGGCGGCTAACTGGGCATTTCTTTGGGGGTGAATGATGTGTGTTTGTTTTTGTTTTATTTTTTAACTGTTCCGCTTAAATTTGCTTAACTTATATTCTTTGTGAAATGTATTGTGATTTTGTAGGTGGTTAAGCTGATGGTTGATAGCTCACTCCTTATATTTAGTATAATTCTATTGTTAGTCGTGAGATCCTATAATTGGCTTTCTATTGTTACACTATCACTACTGTTTTATAATAGCTGTTGGATTTCCAAATAAATAAATAAATAAATAATACACAAGAAACTCATGTAGTCTTATTAATAAACCTGGACCTAAGGATTGAGTGAATTAACTACTTTTTGTTTCAGCCTGTCAACTTTTAAAGTTCTTATCGCGAAAAAAGACAAAACATGCTCTAATTACTCCAACCTTATACTCCACGTTTATTAACAGGGCTGATAGGGTTTTATTTATCTCAAGATTTGCACTTCCCCTGATTTTATTACAATAATCCTACTATCCTACTATATAAATATTATAAATCCGAAAGTCTGTTTGTTTGTTCCCTCTTCACGGTCAAACGACTCGACCGATTTGGATGAAAATTTGCATAGGGATAGACTAAATGATGGAGAGTAACATAGGATACTTTTGATCCCGAAAACAACGCGGGATCGGGACATACGCGGATGATAACTATTTATTGGATGAAAATTTGCATAGGTATAGTTTAAATGATGGAGAGTAACATAGGATACTTTGATCCCGAAAATCCCGCAGGATCGAGACTTACGCGGGTGATAACTATTCAATGAATGAAAATCGATACAGGGGTAGGGTAAGTAATGTAGATTGGCATCATCATCATCATCGTCATTGTCATTGATTGTCATCCATCGTCGTCGTCATCGTCACTTGCTGATGAAATACAAATTTTACCTTACTGCACCTACCTACCGCAGTGCAAAAATGTTGAATAATAATTGCCCATTGAAGTACTGTTGAAGCCAGGCGTTGTTCTAACAAAATAGGGCATAATTTTAAATTAAGCTTTACAATTAAACCGTATGTTAGTAATATTATAAGTTACTATGTATTTTACGAGCGCTGTAGCCGGCTACGTTACAGCTTCATTTGAGACGAGCCGATAAACTTTAAGTGACACTAATATATTTGTTTGATTTTGTTTGACTTCAATTAATGTCTACCGTGAAACGCAGTAATACTACCGGAGAAGTGTCCGCCCACTACACTCGGGACCAAAATTGCTGTTCTGGATTCGGAGCAAGTGACGTCATGTTTAGAATTGAATGCAACTTGCGTACAAGTTAGGTACTTGCTGTACAACATTTGTACAAGGGTCAACTTGAATGTGAAAATTAATTAATAAGAATATATATAATATAATAATTTATTTATTTCTTCAAAATAACATTTAGTGCTTAACTTAGGTTTAGGTTTAAACATTAATGTTTCTTCATATAATCAAAATGAACCTACCCTGTAGGTGGGTTTTTCATTTGTTATTATGGAGTCTGTGAGAGAAACATGTGAAAATTGATAGTATTGTTCTCATTAACTAGTTAGGAACTAAAATGACTATTTAGTACAATAATAACTAAATATTTTAGTTTCTCTGGCAAAGTTGCCAATTAGAAATCACACACAGTTCAGTCAGTATTTCACAATTGCATGCAACCGGCGTACAAGCTTCAATTTCATCGAAGTTGAACTTGAACGTGCAAATTGATAGATGATTTGTATGATTATCTGTCAATTATGCACTGGCATCGAGTTCTAAGGCGAGTAACAAATATTTGTTAAAAATATCAATGATGTCTCGATTGTTGAATATCTCCACTTGTATTCAAGTAAAACCTTTATACAAGTTGCACATTCAAGTTGCCAAAGCTACTGTAGGGCAAATGTAACGTATATGACGTATTTCTACTTAAGTTGCATGAAACACTTACCAAGTTGCATGGAACAGCAGCTTAAAGTAAATGTAGTTTATAGGTAGTAGGTACATTTCCAATAGCCAAAGAAGAAACGATACTTACTAGTATTATTGATATATTCTGCCCCGCGAGGGAAATGCAATATGAAGATAAGTCGCGTTGGCACGACAAGTCTTTTCTATGAAAAAAAAAAGAAGCTAGCTGAAAATTGAAAATGGGAACCACGTAGTTACATTTCACCGGGTCTTAATCGTGTATTATTATTGATTTCCTTACCTCGACGTTACGGTCATCAAAATAACAAAATTGTTTTTTAGCGGGTCTTAATCGCGTATTATTATTTATACCTAATGGGGATGATTCTCTCATTCTCGTTCGGAAGAAACGGTAGTTTGCTGAAATTTTAAAATGACCATGTGATCTTTTTGAATAAAAAAATTGAGTTTGAGTTTCATTGAACTGAAACTATTATTGCAAAATTCTTATGTCAAATATGTCAAATTTGAATGCTAAACATAAATTCTTATGTTTCGCATTCAAATTAAAAGAAAATACAATGTTTGGTCATCATGATCATCAGCCTGTTGCAGTCGACTGCTGGACATAGGCCTCTCCAATTGCACGCCACCTAGATCTATTTTCGGCTTCTCGCATCCAGTTTGTGATAGCCGTCTTGCGCAAATCGTCGTTCCAACGTGCAAAGGACGTCCTACACTACGTTGTTTGATGCTACTATAATGTTTGGTGTTAAAAACTTTTGTAACCGACTGTACAACGATCGACTCTCTTTGTAGTTACTGAAAGCTGTTTACCAGATAGTAAACCGTTTTCTCAGACGTCGACTTCAGAAGTGCAGTTTAACAGTTTAGCTTTGCCGGTGTTATGGATACGACTGTACCAACCTACTTACTTTACTTATTGAGTACTAGTCTCTGCCCGCGGCTTTGCCTGCGAGTTCTACAGGAAACAGGATTAGGGTAGGATTGAGATGGATTAGGACAGTGCCTACTAGGACAGAATTAGGAATATATCTTCTGTATGTGTATTAGTTTGTATGTCTAACGATTAAGAATTGTTTCATACAAAATCGGAACCCCCTTTTCACCCCCTTAGGAGTGGAATCTAAGCCTACACTCTCTGAGTATAGGCTCTGGGCTCTGAGTATAGTTGAGTCAATCAGTCAGGACATTGCATTATTTATGTATAGATTATATGTATTTTATGTATATATTTTTTTGTATGCGGGAATGCAGCGACGATTATTTTGGGCTGTGTTTTTTATATATATTGAATTAATTGATCGAATAAAAGCATGTATAAATAGTTCTACTTAGGTCTCAGTATAGCATTGACCTGTTTATTCGTGTGCATCAGAATGGCGGGTGTACAAATGCAAATTATCATGAATCTAATATGGCTCAAATCTACCTTAATTCTACCTAATTCTACCAATAAAGAAATTAATAGTACCTCTCTGTACGCATAGAAAACTCAATAAATATGTGAGCCGCCAATCTGACGTCAGGATGGCGGGTGTATTCCTTTTCTGGGCGAAATATCATTCGTCAATATTTATATTCACTGCCATATAAATCTACCTAATTAGTACCTTACAGAATTGTACGTAGTAATCAAATTCAGGCAAAGGCTAGAGAGTAATTTTGAAAATAATATTTCGAAACTTTAAATTTCTGCAATGTTGGTATTTAGTAATGGCGGGCGTGTCGAGAATCTGGGCTATAAAACATTGTACTTTTTTATAATTATGGCCGTTTAGAAAGTAGCCAGTGTCAAGTATTATGTTATAATTGAATCGAATTACTCTTATGTTAGCCATTTGACAAGTACATTTTTAAAATAGTACTATAATTTATACTTCTATTACTATAATTTATCAATTTTATTCCTTGAAAGTGTACAAGTGTAATGAAAACCAAACGTGGACTTTCGCGATGTCTCAAACTTCATGTAAAATTCTTTGTTATTAACCGCGTTAATTATTTAACAAAATAAATATTAATTAATTACACTTACTTCACTTTCAACTACGATGACTTAGCTGTTTCTATCATGCAAATAATAATATTTGCATTATAGAAACAGCCAAGTTATCGTTATCATTTACGAAATAAAGACTATTGACTTTATTTATAGTCAATAGTCTTTATTTCGTAAATAAAAAATGTACTTGTCAAATTTCTAACATAAGAGTAATTCGATTCAATTATACCATAATACTTGACACTGGCTACTTTCTAAACGGCCATAATTATAAAAAAGTACAATCTTTTTTTAGCTCAGATTCTCGACACGCCCGCCATTACTAAATACCAACATTGCAGAAATTTAAAGTTTCGAAATTTTATTTTCAAAATTACTCTCTAGCCTTTGCCTGAATTTGATTACTACGTACAATTCTGTAAGGTACTAATTAGGTAGATTTATATGGCAGTGAATATAAATATTGACGAATGATATTTCGCCCAGAAAAGGAATACACCCGCCATCCTGACGTCAGATTGGCGGCTCACATATTTATTGAGTTTTCTATGCGTACAGAGAGGTACTATTAATTTCTTTATTGGTAGAATTAGGTAGAATTAAGGTAGATTTGAACCATATTAGATTCATGATAATTTGCATTTGTACACCCGCCATTCTGATGCACACCTTTATTCTGATTCCTTGCACAGAGGATTTCAAGTACCTAAGTACCTAAGTATTTCAATGATTTATATATACACTAGCTGCGCCCTGCGGTTTCACCCGCGTAAGTGCCGTTCCCGCGTGACTATCGGGATTAAAAGTTGTTATTATTCCTGGTTTTCAGCTAATTACATTTCAAGTCTCATCGCAATTGGTTTAGTAGATTTTGCGGGATAGTGTAACAAATCTATCGTAAAAATCACATACATACAAACATTCGCGTTTAAAATATTAGTCAGAAGTAAGATAAGATTAGTAAGAAGTGAGATTGGCCGTAAGTATGTATAAGTACTTACCAACCTACTTACCAACAATTAGGTTTCAATAAAAACTTTACTGATTGACTTATCTCGTTTAAAACACATACAAATCCATTTATAATTGCTACTATTCCATTTATTTACAACTAAATAAACATTAATTGCAATTTAAAATAACCATTATCGATTTTTTCAACATTCTCTTTCGTTGATAGTTTAATATGATGTTTTTCATTTGCTTTTATGGAACTACTTGTCATGGACAAGCATTTCATAGCTTTTTTTCTGATTCCGGACTTTTTGCATTACGTGGGGTAAACTAATCAATTGCATGCGATGTTGAAGAAATAGAACAAAGTACAAAGTTGTGTTAATAAAAGCGAGCGATCCATGAAAGTTATTTGTGTAAAAAGTTGCGTTTTAGCTTCTTATTGAGTTTGACGTTGATGGGTTTGTAAGTAATGGTTGCAACCACAGAACTAATATTATCATAGATAGTTGAGTCCCGCGGTTTTTTACGCGTAAGTCCCGATCCTGTAACAATATCGGGATGAAATTGAACCTATGTTACTCATCGACAATGTAACTTTCTATTATAAATACATAATATACCTCTAATACCTAATACATCCATACCTACAGTTTTCAACGTTACCCCTTTTATAATATTAGTATAGATAGTCGGTAACTATATTCTGACTTCTTTAAAGGTGTGCTTTGCGATATTATGTACTAGTTTTACGTACTAAAGGTGAAGTCTCAAACATATTCCATGTTCCTATTACGGGTAAGAGATGATGCAGCGCTGACATATTATTACGTGTATCGTAATCATGAAATTACTGTATTAATTCCGCTTAAAACGTCAGAATTATCATGTAATTTGATTAAACCTGGTTTTAATGGGTGTAAGTTGTTTAATTTCGGTGCCATATCAACAATTTAGTTAAATTTAAACAAGTGTGTTTAATAAAGTGTAAAGTGCCAAACACAAAAAAACCGTGAAAAAACACAGAATTAGCGAGTTACGAACAAATGCTCCAATGGGATGGGCTTGAAATAAAATCGTCATCTTTATTGGTTCCTTACGCATTTCTAAAATTGTTTTAAACGATTTGATAGTACACTATTAAACACGTGAAACTGGACTTAATTGCTCTTTATTGGCTAGCAGACCGTCCATAATTAAGAAACTCAACTGTGGCGGGACTTTTGGGGTTAGGGGTGAAGTCGTCCCCCTCGAAACTGGGACCAGGGACCACTTGACCCCTTTCAAATTTGATAGTGGTCAACTGGTCCCAAATTGCCTTCTGTGTGACCTACTCACATTAACAGTAGGTACCATATCATAAGGTTGAAATCAATGCCCTATCGGGGTATTTAAACTTTTGCAGTTGTGACGTCACAACACTGCAGTAGATACGTGTACCTACACAGTTAACCCTTCAAAACATTCACTAACACATCTCAGCAGTAAATAAAGAAGTAAGCGATGCCTCGGATAAAATTTATCTGCGTTTAAAGAAGCGATATATTACGCTTTTATGGTGAAGGGTGACTCTTACCCCAGTGTTATTGAGATATTTATTGACTCGGTGACGGTGGGCCACGCCCCCAAGTTGAGGTCGCTTGAGGTGTAAACACATTGGATGAAAATTATCTTATCAAGTAAGGAGTAATAGATAGAAGACAGTTCAAATTTTACTGGTTTTATGGCACTTTAAGATGTGATAGGTATCTATACCTATTCGAGAGGCGACCTGAAAACTCTAACACTAGGTGAGCCACACCACTACACGAAACGAAAGAAGATTTGAGGGGTCCAGCTTAGTATTTCAACATATGATCCACAGAACATTAGAAATATAGAGACAGTAGTTTGAAATGTAGTATCAGTAACGTATTGTTCGATCAAAACGTCAACAATCTGTAGTAACGTCTCCCAAGCCAAGTAAAGCCTTAGGACATGATAGTTTCAGAAGGCAGTGATGTGAAACGTATAGTAGTCACGGTAAACGTTTCGTTCGATCGGAACGTCAGGAATCTGGGGTAACGTCCCAAGTCTATAGTAAGACCCCAGGACACGTTAGTGGCATCCACCCCCTGCTGTCTAAGCAGATAATTCCATATCCATTGGGGTCACCAAACACGCCTAATATTGAAATATGTCTTTGAGAAGGGGCATTTTCGAAGGATGATTCTTTCATCTTTAAATAGTAGATATTTTTATATGCCTTTACTGACAAGTATAGAAATAAATTGTCATTTATTTCGACTAAACTCATTAGCTACACAATTAATAGTAGTTCTCGCAGGCAGTTTATTTCAAGACCCTACCTTTAAAAATACATAAAACATTCAAGTGAAGAGTTTGGGCTGAAAAGGTGGTTCTTGGAGCACCCCCAGATGTCATCATTACCTACCTATTGGGCAGAGGGTCTATTATGTAGGTAGAAGACTAAAAGTGATCAATCTAAAAGACTAATGTGATCAATCAGACCACATATCCTTATCAGATCTTTTCCAAATTTTTATGGAACTAATTTGAAGTTATCACCTATTTCACTATTTTAGTTATCACAGATTCCTGTGTAGCTCAGTGGTTAGAGCAGTCGCCTGGTTAGCGAAAGGACGCAGGTTTGAATCCTGTCATGGAGTTTTTTTGGAAATATATTTCCTTGCTAAAAATATTTCTAAGTTGAAGTTATCACCTTGAAAATAAAAAAAGCATCATTGAAATCGCATAGTGAGAAGATATTTGGTCTAAAACAACTTACAATTATTTTCTCAAAACAAGTTCTAGCAAATAAAATATGAATTAAAACGTAAAATATATGTGTATTCTATAGATAAATTAAGCCAAAAGGAACATTGCCATATTTCATTAGCTATTGTCTTCGCTTTAGTTTTTTACGATGATCGGTAAAATCAGCTATAAGCATAAGTTTTAAAACAAAAACTCCATTTGTTTTTTCTCGGCTACATAGCTGCGCGTGCGATCAAAGCGTGTCGCCGGCGCCTGCGAACCTAATGTCAAACGTGGCAGTTTATGATACGCCCCCTTCCGTCGTTGTGATAGGTGGCGCCAGTGATACAATGTTATTGTAAAGCTAAGAGTTGCTATTTTCAGAATAGCGGCATTTGGTTGCAATTCACTTAGATTGAACAATGGTTTAATAACTACATAGCCTTTCTTTTTATCGCGCAGTCGGCTAAAGAGAGACCGAGCTACTGACACGTTCTGTGGTAATCTCAAAAAAAAAATCAGTTCAATCAGTAACCGGGAAGTGAATCAAATTTTACTTGCGAATTTTGATCAGAAACGGGACAGGTGAAACTAAATAAAAGCTAGTAAAAAAAAATCACTGAAAGAAAGAAAAAATACTGAGAATCAAAACAATCCTATTAAATCCCGTTGCGTGGTTATTAAGAAGTCAGTGAAGAAACAGACAATGGAAACAGCGATTTGGCTGTTTATATCTATTACTTTAAAAAAAATCGAATTACATTATAAAAATCGATTTAGCCGTTTTTCCAAGATTGCATTTAGAAGTAGTAATCCAAGTTTGATTAAAACTCCACTATTTGCATACCACCAAGCACCAATGGTCTACACGGTTATCTAGAAAAATAAAACAGTTTTATCTTTCGTATTCGGGACGTTCAATTGAAATAAAATTCACTTCCGTCGTCAAACTTCGAAAGGGCATTGCAACAATACCTACTGAAAATAATAAAAACAACGCAATTAAAACCGAAAAATGAATTTCATTAGAAAAGGGGAGACGAACAAACTTACACACAGACTTTCACATTAATAAATAAGTATTAGTATGATAGATTTTAGTGTTTCTTTATAGAATTGACATTTCACACGACCAATTACTACATCCTAAAATGTTAATGCACCAACCAAACGATCAGTCGGCAATTAAACAAAAACTCCCACACAAATACAATTTATTATACCTCCGTCATATAATACGGTGAGAAACTCAAACAAATCAAATCCGGGACTTACCCGTGTAGACGCGCATTAGATTTTTTATTAATAAAATGTTCGGTTTATAAATCCTTAGGGATAATAATATAATAATGGTTATTAATGCTATATGAATAATCGTTGGGGTTAGTAGTTATTAATTAAGTTATGAATAATTCAGTGTGGCCTCTGAGGGTGTTAAGTTTTATTAGTTTTGGTCTTTTTGGGTGTGTGGGAGAAAGTTTGGGTAAGGCAGGAATATTGGAGAATAATAATAGGTATAGGATTCATTACTTCATCATAACAATGTTGTTGGTATCAATTCCAAATTGCCTCTAGGTTTGAGCAGTTCCGCACTAACCTAGTTAAAGAGAAAATAAGAATTTGACCACGAATAAACCAAAACAATAGAACTGGACTGACCTCTATTAGCTAGCACAGATCACATTTACTAAAGTAGCATTAGAGACTAGAAAGAGAATGGTCGCCTGATAGTGATGCATTTCAGACTCGACTCTGGAGTCTTATTTTTGAATCGCTCGTTGCACTTCAGGCGATTTAAATAATTCGATATCTGCTGATTATCGTTTGATGCCGGACACCTGCAGCGAGTGGTTTGTACCAATCGTTGTGGACGTGCGATTCACGTAGAAAAATTACAGAAATTGAACGAAAATCAGTAGATATCGAGGTATTAAAAACCGACTTCAAAAAAGAGACAAAAAATAATTTAAAAAACAACCAAAAAAAAAAAGAATTGATAAAAAAAACCAAAATAACCTTCACATAGTGCCACCGACTAATTAATCTGTTTTATCATCTGAAGTCGGGCAGCCAAACTAAGTACAATATGGAACCAACCAGTAAAACTGCCCGACTTCAGGTGATAAAACAGATTAATTAGTCGGTGGCACTAATTAATGTTTGTTTGTTAAAAATCGCTCGAAATGCCTTATTTGGTTCAAAACTAGAGCCCCTGATCTGTGGCTATAATAGTCGCACATGTCAGTGGTGCGGTGGGCGGTGCGATTTGTACTAGATTCAATCGTCTGCTAATACCATTAGTACCTACTACAAATTAAAAGTGCCGTCAATCATAAAATCCGCAATCACGACAATCCCACGCAAGTCAAATTTTTAATAAAAACTGGACAATAAAAAAAGGCAATTTTTTTCATGATTATAATAATTTCTAGGGTGCGTCACAATGACGTATCGCTGTACCCTTACAAAAGTTAATTTCCGTTTTCTCACTTACAAATTCAATCGGAGTGGGGTACAATGGAGCATATTTGCTTATCTTTAATTGATTCACTTTAACCCCCGGCGGTGATAAGGATTAGCTCTATTCACACTGACTTTTACAAGGGTAACGCACCCTTAACGAGGGATGTCACATAGAGTAAGGGAAACGAATAGACACTTTATTGGTTGCAGACTATTCCTACTAATATAGTTACATAGTCCTTAATCGCGAATGGGAAAATGTAACTATGTTAAAAAAAAGTGTAAATTTAAAAAAGTTTATTAATAGTTATTAATATTATAAGTCTTAAAGTTTTGAGTGTTAGTAAACCAGTATATTTGTTAAGTTACGTTCAAATGGCGGGAGATCTGGATCCTGAATAATATTAGGTAAAATTGGTCAAATAGACTACTTTTTAACTCGTTTTCGGAACTTACGCGGGGAAACTGCTAGCCTACCTAACCTACCTAGAGCTAAACGTGTTATGATATAAAACATGTTTTAAATAAAATATTTCTCAAATTAATATTTTCCCCTAAAGTTTAGTTAACACTACAAATCGTAGGTCAGCTTCACATTGAAATAAAGTAGATGGTAGTTTATGTAATTATTTTTTAAGTTATGAAATACCTATCGATGTGAAGATTAAAAGTGTTATGGCAAATGTCATATTGCAATTATATTTCTGTTTCTAATAAATAAATAAATATAAATACAAATAAATATTGCACGACACTACACACAGCGCAATCTAGCCCCAAACTACTAGATATGTACTATACAGATATGTACTAGATAACGGATATACTACATATTATACTTATTTTTTTGTAAATACACATAGAAAGACACCCAGACCAGTTTTTTTTCTAAATCAACTTAAACTGAAAATAAAGTAGATATTATTAAAATTCAAGGGCAATACAAAATGACTACCAAATGCACCCTAACACAACCAACAAACCAAGTGCCATATCTGTCTTTCAACCTATTCCCCATGACATGTTCGAACAGGACATCAGATTTCATAATCGCACGCGTGCGTTGTATTATCGACACACGCCCGTAATGCGATACTGTGCGATACCGCGCTATATTTGCGAATTACATCGTATTTATCGTGCGGTGTCGGTGTAGTGGGAAGGGTTCCTAATGGCTTTATGGGATTTACTAAATCGCAAGTTTGTTTTCCTTGCGGAATGTTTTTCTTTTTATTATTAGATGTAGTATTAAGTTGGTCGGGAGTTTTATCATTTATGTTTAAATTAAAAGGTAAAAAGTTTTTAGATTAGAATGGCCGTCTAACAGTTAAGACTTTTAACTGAAACTCGGCCCTGACGGTTCCAAACTCGAACTGTTCGGAAATTTGCTCACACACCTACGAAAAAGATAACTCAAATTTGAACCCTGTAGTCTAATAACTCACCATCGATGTAAATAATGTATGATTTTTTTTAATACTTAATAGGCTATAGCATTTGACCTCATCTCACCTGATGGGAAGCGACAATAAAGTCGACGATGTAGCATGTATAACAAGAAAATACCTATTCACTCTGGACTTGAAAATTCAAAGGTTGTAGATTAGAGGAAACAGCGGAGCGGGCAGAGTATTTAACCCTTACACATCGTTTATAAGTATATCAATAACTAAAAATTGGTCATTTATCGTCTGATCGAATAATGGAATTCCCAACAAAACCCATACCTACCACAATTCAACATGGTAGCAAAATTCATTAAAAAACGGAAACAAAGCGAAAATAAAATGTCTATCATATTTTTTAATAACCAACAAAAACCATACACGGGTTTTGAGTCATTCGCGCGTACACCCGATTTCGATATCACAGGGAAATTGGAAAAATACCTACACGAGGGTTTTCACATCGCTTGAGTACGGTTGGCTGAGCGATTTTAGGCGCATTGCCTTTTGCATTCGAAACTCAAACGCATTTGGTGGAAACTACAGTTTTGTTCCATTTTTGAACGATGGACGTTTGAATTTCCAATAACGAAATGAAGTCCACTTCTGACATCTTTTTACTTGGGGACAAGCAAAGGGTTTAAACACTTATATCTGCTCAGTTATTGCTAAAAAAAATATTAAAATTCACCAATATAATAACATTAGTTATAATCCAGTCTTTTACTTGCTGCACACACAGTATTTCGCTCTCACTCCCACTCACTCACTCAATAAATTATGTCTAACCTTACTTACACTTATGATGGGTGCGCAGCGAGTGAGCAATGTGCTTTGGTATGACATCTTGACGCACATCAAGCGGTAGGTAATTTAAGTAAATAATAATACGCTTTCACGTCTAAGCCGCAGAACCGATTTTGATTAATTTTAGTAAGAAGATAGATGGAACCTGGAGAAGGATATAGGTTGCTTTTTATCCCAGGAATGGGACCGCGGTAGACAGCTAGTTTTCTATACAACTTGAAATAATGCTTTTTGTTCCAAAATTCTACTGGGAAATTTTGGAACCTTCCCATCTCTAGCGGAGCGGGCTAACCACTGCAAGTGAGCTAAAATCACAAGGGATTTTCCCAAACTTTCTCTAAAGCGTAGGTAACAATTAGATTTAGATATTTAATATGCAAATTATCCACGACTTGAGCTATCAAAGCCACTAATAAACGAATAGAAATCAATAATGCACGACATTACACACAGCGCTATCTAGCTCCAATCTATACATCATTATAAGTTTTTTTTAAGAAATACATAAAATATGATACATAGAAAACACTCAGAACCAGAAACAAACATTTATGGTCATCAGAAATATTTGTTCCCGGCGGGAATCGAACCCGCAGCCTTCTGCGTCGCAGTCCCCACAGTGGCCGGCAGTGGCTCTAATAAGTTAAAGGGTTATTCACACAACAGTTAAACCACGATAAACCAGCAACTGTGAGGTTCGGTGTTCAAACACGACTGTTTACTTCGTCTATGGTCGATTGGTTAGCGTCTCGAGACGCGTAACCCGGAGTTTGTAGACAATGTTATAGGTACCATTAATTAGCTAGTAGATACGTATAAATTTGTAAAGACAAGTTTGGGCCCCGTTGACTACTACTAAATTCTAATTCTAAATACTAAGTTTTGAACGGGACGACTTACCAGATTCGTCGGGTGGCGTAGCGAAGATTCTTGCAAATTAAAGCAATGCGATTAAACCCAAAATATGAGTTTCATTTCTTAGCAGAATCAAAAAATCAAGAAATAATCCGCCTTACCCTGATCGTCACTCGTTGTTTTGCCGCTCAAAATAAATAAAATAATTTTGAAATAAAAATACGACTACCTATTTTTCCAAAACCATATATTTTTTAAAGAAGGCTTTTAATGTTTTTTTTTTAATAATGGTGTTTTTTTTTGGCTGCACGATATAGCGACGACTTATAAGATGCCTATAAGAGATGATAGGTATATAGAATGTAACAAAACTGCAGAATTACCCAGGACAATATAATACAGGTACTAACTTTGACAGGTATGTAGTGACCAAAATACGACCTGTAGGTATTATGCAGCACATCAAAGGAAAATAAAATACATTCGTAACGGCCAAATACAGAGATGCTACTCAAAAGAGTTTTACTTAAACAATTTAGCAGTTCTCAAACTCAAAAATTCATCTACCAATTTTAAATTTTGTCTGTTCAAAAATCTGTTTAATATTTTGTCGCCACCACACCATTACACCGCTTAATATTTTTTTTATGTCTATCAAAATTATTGGGAAACTTTTAAATTTAAAATTAGTATGTGATTTTTTGAGTTTGAGAGTTGCTTGCTTGATTAAGTAGAACTCAAACTTTTAGTAGCGTGTCTGTACTTGTCTGTAAACCTAAAAACAAACAAGCATGGTGTGGACGCTACAGTTATGGTCCCAGTCTACGATTAGGTACCATTTTCTGCAATCGCAATGTGGTTTCTTTCTGGGCCAAGGACCAGTATGCACCTGAGCCGTGTAAACTGATCGAAACCCTCAAAACACCTGAGCACTGCGTGTGGCCGAGCAAACTTACACAAGACATTAGCCCAAACGATAGAGAAGCTGTTTACAACGCGATAATTGGGTGTAATGTGTGATTGTGATGCCAACCAGCTTCCAGCCATATACCTGGTACTGGTTTGCCTTGAAGAACGTACCTACCGGCTTGGACCAATGCTTATTTCGTAATTTGTTCATTGTTTAATTTTATTTAGATTCTTGCACAAGAACAAGTACCTGATCATTTGGATACGTCTTAAAAGTAATGACTTTAGTGTGACTTCGGAACGCGCTCTCCGATGAGAAGAAGCTACAAGAAATGGTTTTTTTTCTGATCATGTGTTAAATTACCAGATAATCTATAATTCGAACAGGATTAATAAATAATTATGACCATGGATTCTTTTTATTAAGATATGACGACGTATAACAGTTGCTCAAGACAATTCTACTAAAAATATTATTTAAAGGAAAAGTAAGTTCTTCTCCAAAAATTCACTCGCCGTAAGGTTTGAACTCGGTATTATACGAGTTATTAGTTGTAGCTTCTGGTGAATTAAGGGCTGGCTGCTACTTTGGCTAACGAAATAGGTCTTGCTATCCAAAAGGCAATGCAGCCGCCTTTTGGTAACAACTGTTTAGTGTGTCTTCCGAAGCACCAAGGAACTCGATAAAGTGACCTTTGCGAACTAGTTACTTCAGAAGAGTTAATGCAAATTTTCACATGATCAGCCTCCAGATTATCTATCTAGTGGACGTCTGACAACCGTGGAAAATGACGCCACTATGCAGTACATTGCTGCTTTGATGTAACGTGGTTATTACCGGTAATTATCTCAAAGCAGCAATTATTGCATAGTGCCTATTATTTTCCACTGTTGTCAGACATTTACTGGATAGATACTCTGGGGGCAGGCGAGACACAGTCAGCGACACCATAATAACCTGCGTAACAAAGAATATATCAAATGTAACCGATATCTTTAGTTTCCCGCTCATTATGTATTGTTCGTCATGTTGAACAATGTAGTCGAGTCATTAGGCTCTCGTGTCTGATCTGCTATTCCAGAGCCAGTAATCATTTATAATGTTCACCTGAAGACTGCGTGTGAGATGGGTACGAGCGTGAAACATTGGGATATGGTTTGTTTGCATTGTCGTATCCTCTTCTTCTTCATTTCGTGGTGTGGCTCACCTTAGGACCTTAAGTTTTTAAGTCACCCTATTTAACGCTCGCTACGTGCTGCGAAGCAAGAAGGATTGTCTGAAAAATAACAATTAGAACTTACTTAGTGCCGAACTCAATCTTTTGGTAATGGGTAAGTAATGATTAGAAACACAGCTATAATTTTTTAAACATACTTTAGAAGATCAGCAAAACATTCTTTACATTTCGTAATTTGAGTACCATGTCCCTGTTTGTGTGTTGTTCTTTAATTTTTGATGATGTAGGTTATTCTGTTTGAAAATATTTTTATCATGCTTTATTTAAAAAGTAAACAAATTAACATTCCAAGATTTTTGGAAAGGCATGAATTTTAAGTTTTAGTTACCGTTTCTGCGGTAGCGACCCCAGTTGCTTACGTTTTCGGCATATTAAGCCGGTGTTTGTAAGGTAGGTGTACACGTGTCAATGGAAACAGTTATCGAACACGGCAATATTTTCAGTTAGGCATCATTAATATGGAGACGCGTTCGAAAGAGCCTTATCTGCAACGCTCGGATGCGTATACCTAATGTATTTTTATGGTGACAGATACCGGAACAAAAAATAAAGTTTAAAAGATATGTCAAGCACGGGTACAGGTTAAGCGCTCTAGTGCATCTGCTCATATTTTATTAGGTAAATAAATACTAATACATAATAGGCGTTATTTTACTTTTTACCACTACGAGTATCTTACCAATATTATAAACGCGAAAGTTTGTATGCATGTATGTATGTATGTGAGTTTGTTACTCTTTTATGCAAAAACTACTGACCCAATTGCGACGAAACTTGGAATATAGGTAGCTGGATACCGGGAATAACACATAGGCTACTTTTTATCCCGTGGGGCGCAGCTAGTAGCTCTAAATATGCGACAATGTGAATCACATGATCATTGCAAAATAAAAACATGAGTTTCTTGTGTCTTTTTTTCATTGGAGGTCGCTTTCCCAAGACAATGTATTTGCTGACGATTCTAAGGTTGACTTGCGCTGCTATACTCTGCCCTAACTAACTAACTAACGTGCTGTCATTAATAAATAATATTAATAATAAAATCCTGTGACCAACACACAGCACCATCTAGCCCCGTGGTAAGCTGCTAAGCTTGTGTTACGGTGACTAGACAACGGATATACTACTTATATTTATTTTTCTTTTGTAAATACATATATATATTATTATACATAGAAATACACCCAGACCAGATACAAATATTTATTTTTAAGCATAAATATTTGCACCCAGCGGGAATCGAACCCGCAACCTTCTGCATTGCAGCCAAGCGTTCGCCCGAGACGCGCTACAGAGGTCGTCATTTGGTTGTGATTAGTTGTGCACATGTTGTGCACTGACTTGTGTCAATGCAAGACCAATTACAAGAGTTAGCACTGGGCTAGCTCACTAGCCCGGGGCTCAGTATAGCACCGGAAATCAACCAAAACGATTATGTTACGATTATAACATATTATTATCTTATGGAATGAAAATATTTTGACTTTAACTATGACTGCAATAAATATTGAATACAAAGAGCAATCATTGAGAGTAGTTAATGAGCAACATCAGAGAAGACATCAACATATCGTTATTCAATGATTTCACCTGTGAAATCGGTCGGGTTACTCTATGATTACAGTAACGGAATGTAGGTCCGTTACTGTAACCAAAAACGTAACCCGACCACTCGGCACTCACCCTGTAAGCTTTAAAAATGTATTAAGGCCTCATATTAAGCAATGTTTCTATTCTTTTGACGAATTTATGAACTTAAAATTATAATTTGACATTTATTTATTTTGATATTATTATTTATTATTGACATTTATTTATTACCAATCCTTGACATTTTATTTTGTTTGTATTATTTTAAGTCACTTTTGTGCTAAATTTTTTTTATTTTTTTATTATGTTAATTATCATTCGAAATGTATTTTGGAGACATTTTTTTTTCTCCTCTCTTTTATTGATTATTTTATTTATTATGATTTTTTAAATTGTTTTTTATTAAGTATGATTTATGTTGTTTATGCCAAATTTTTTTGACTTGTAATGAATTTATTACCAATAAATAATATGAATATGAATATGAACATACTCACCTAATGACGGGACAGGGATAGGACTAGGCTAGCGAATTTCAGATGTTTAAACGAAGGACGTAAAATGCGACTATGTAATTTAGTGAGTAAAATCAAACAATTCCTAATAACAAGATAACTATTGTTAATTTTGTAAAACTGTTTTACCAATTTCAAGTGTTTGTTATTATGCTTTTAGAAAAACAGAAGTTAAAAAAGTCACGTTTGCTGTAAAATTAAAATTGGAGTTGAGTTTGTTTGAAATTTGTATTAGATTTAAAAATATCTGTTATAAAAGTTACACAATCGTGTAAAGAAAACTACCAAAATTTTGATAAGAGAATGAAAAATAAAATACCAAGATAGTATTTTCGAATGTTTTGTAATTACTGAGAAATATACTATCCCTCCCGCCAATATTGTGAGTATGTCACCTTAAGTGAACATTTTTACTCTACTCTATGATACAGTCGTACAACCTAATTAACTGCATTTACTGATGCTCAATGGCTATTGCCTGTGCATGAGAAAGTCCGTGATTGTTCTCACCGTAGCCACCGGACACAAGAACACAGTTTGGCAGCAGAAATAACCATTTTACCGTGTATATTATTAACAATGTCGATTCCCATCCGAGCAGATGTCGCGAAATACCCACAACATTGAATTTCAACAGGCTTCACCGGTGGCTTCTCGACATTTAAATAAACCCTTTACATTTTCTAATACAACGATGGAAATATCTATAAATTCTTTCCATAATATTACGATACAATAGGCGTCTCGAGCCTATTCCACAAGCACATTACATTGAATAGCAATGTACTGCACGCATCGATGTCATAAATACGAATAAATCGAATCGTAAATACAAGAAACAAAGCAGTACACACGTATAAACAACCTACATCTCTTAATGATATGTAGATTCCCCGCATTAGTTACATGACTGTGTTCTCTCAGTGAAAACATCTCGCTGACTTTTCATTCAAACAAACATCCCAACTCTATTCAATCTTCAAGCTAATTTAACTTCAAACACCTGAGTACTACAGTCTCATTTTCAATCTACACCGTCGCAGTTAAGACTTTTGTTACTGTAGCACATTTCGACTCATTAAACAAGACATAATTTAAACGTATCTCACTGTGATTTTCAATTTAGTGATCTAAGTGCGGAATAGTTACAGTTTAATTTAGAACGTAAACCTTTGCCGTATATAGGACTCTTAGATAGTAGAGATGAAAGCTCTTGCATGTTCAATTGTGTATTAAACTGAGCTCTAAGTGGTAACTAGTAGAGTTGAGAATGTGTTGATATTTTTGTGAAATTGAGACATTAGAAATGTTCGAGGGACTATTACCGTGTTCTTTTAACAAATGCATGACGGGCGCACGGAGTGAGATGTAACTTTGAACGTGCATAAATAAATCTCTGAGAAGTATCGGTTATTTTAATCCAGGGACCCCAGGTGGGCGGGGACCCATCATAAATCATCGCCAACAATTATTAAATTATCTTTTTCGTTGACATTAAGTAATTGTTTAGGTTGATTCGTGCCCATAACTGGCGCGCCTTTCGAATGAGATATGTTTTTTAAATTGTCTTTATGCTTGTAAACAAATATTTTACAGATATTTTTAACGATTAATTGATTAATGTGCGTGTCTGCCTTTTTGAGATTTTTTAATCGATCGTTTCAATGAGGTTGGATTGCGAGAAATAATTCTGCTTTGTCTATATTAAGGCACCAAATTATCTACCATTGAAAAGTAAAAAAGAGATTTTTTGAAATGTGTTCAGGTTCAATGTCAATAACGATAACTTTTTGACATAGTTTCTCAACGATTAAATTGGTATAATTTGCACTAGGGCAAAAAACATCGAAATAGCATCAGAGTGGCAGGTGTTTTATTGATGGACGGTCACGCAAGCCATTTAAACAGCGCGATGTAGAAATAAAGAATATACCTACTCAATATCTCAAGACCTATAAATATAACTGCCAAAACGTAAACGCCACTTAACAATTGAGGCCTACTTAAGTAATTGTGCAGCTTCTAAATTTAAATTCAGTATGGGATTTGTTGAATTCGAAAGCTGGTTAATTGTTTTAGTAGATCCAAATTTTAACCAGTTTTTTTGAGCTGTATTCGGCCGTCAGCTTTCCAAACAAATTATAATAGGTACTTACTTACTTTCAAAGCCTAAATCTTTCTAATTAAACACATGGGAAAACTTGAAATGTAACAAAAAAAACTACCTGTGGAAAAACGTAGTATTACTTTTAAATACCTATCCCAATATTTCCACAGGATTGAGTAAAATCGTGGTGTGGGGTAAAGAATTACTCAAACTATAGATCTAGTAATTAAGAGGCGAATTCAGCGCCTGTCTTTAAAAATATCTCAAATTGTAGAAATCAATTAAAGATTAAATGCGAAAATGCATTAACAACATTAATCATGCTGCCATTGCAGCGGTGTACACTCCGACAAAGTTACTCTTGCAGTCAGCGGTGGCGCTATAGTCACCATCAACACACGAACTTTTGAAAGTGACACTTTAGTTCTAACTTTGTCCACCTGTCGAGATAAGTCGGTGGCACTGTAATCGGGTCATAGTCGCCGCACTCGTGTAATGAAATGAATCAAAAGTAGTGTTGTCGAAGTATCGATAGTTTTGACTATCGATTGCTGACCTCAAAAATCATCTATAATATCGCTAGGTCCTCCTTATTTGACATTATTATTATTGAATTCCTAA
The DNA here is from genome assembly GCA_949358125.1 of Idaea dimidiata. Classification (NCBI taxonomy): domain Eukaryota; kingdom Metazoa; phylum Arthropoda; class Insecta; order Lepidoptera; family Geometridae; genus Idaea; species Idaea dimidiata. The sequence goes on from OX442330.1 coordinate 21,614,332, forward strand.
TTTAATGTTATCACCATGTTTGTAATATTATTGCCATATGATTAAATAAATATAGGTAGTAATGTCAATATCAAGTTTTAATACTTAAGTACTATCGATAGTAGGTATAACTGTGTGGCGATAGTATTGTACCAAAGGTAGCTTCGATAGTAAAGCCCAGTGGCGGTAGTATTGTAGTACCAAACTTAGCTATCGAGCTTATCGATAGTCTTTAGATTGAATATCAATATTGAACTATCGAGGAACAACACTACAAGAGGTAATTAACTCACTATTACACTTATCACAACATGAACGGTGTACACGTACAATTGGAGCGGAATCGATTAAGGTACCGATTAAACGATTTAAATTCGATTGTCGATTGTCTCGAGGCGTTTGACGTTTTAGTTTAGTGTATAGGTTGTAATTTAGATCTTGAAACAACGACATTCGAATTTTGAGTAGATTTTTATACAAGGGCTGAAGGTCAAGCATTTCACCTGAGTTTGTTGGAGCGCCAATAGTTCGAGGGTGAAATGCGTGACATTCACCCGAGTTAAACACGCGTCATTTTATTTCGACTGTGAGAAAATTAAAACACTACTCGCACATTTAATAAAACAGTTATATCGAGAATCAATTAAAATATCAAGTAAATTTAGAACAATTTGTAAAATCTAAATTAAATTTTTCTTAATAAATAAAAAAAGTTACAATATACACTGTGCAAGGTATAATTATTGTGCAATGTATGGAACTCGGCCTTCAGGCCGACATAAGAAAGCTTCATCAAAGCGATCTTTCTAATTCTATATTTAATAGAAACCAGTCTAGTTCTATGAATTCGGCCTTAACAGTAGATAATTATATTATAGCAACAGAAGGAAGACAATGTAACAAGCCACTGAAGTAAAGGTAGGTACATCAAATTAAATTTTTGTCATTGTCATTTCAAATTTACGATAGACGAAACAATATTGTCAGCGCTGCAGCGTAAAAGGGACATAAAATTATGTAAGACATCACCTCTAAGTACATAATATCTCAATAACTTCAACAGCTTTTAAATCTTTCAGTTAGCCTCTACGGGAAAATACAGAAACCTAAGTACTCTAAATTTAAGAAACAAAGCAGCTCCTAATCATAAAAGTTCGGTCTGCATTAAATACATTTTAATTAAGTAGTTATTTATTTTATTGAACCTCGAAAATTCCCATTCAAATTTAGTATTATGGCTACATATATATGAGTAGGTACTAAGAAGTAGGTATATTGTCTTTTAATAATACGCTATATTTTGCTAAAATCGCAATTGAAACTGCAGTAGCGTAGGTATAAACACGAAGGTGCTAATGAATTCTCTTGTAATTTTCCAATAAATCTTTGTTCAGAATCAAGTTGCGTTTGCGCATAATTACCCACACCTAGATACCAACGACGCTATTTCTAAGTTACGCTGTAATCTTAAATACGTTTCTTTTATCGAATTCTGCGTTGTATACATCTTCTCCTATATTAATTTATATCTTCTTCTTACACATAAAAAGGAATCCCTATTCTCTGTGGTCACTGCATCACGCTAGAACGGCTGGACCGATTTCGATAATTATTTTTGTGTTGTGTTTGTTAAAAAAAAAGATAAATATCCGGACTTACGCGGGTGAATCTGCGGTTTAATTTAAAAACATTGCGCCGATGAGATGAAGTGGTTGTACCATTAGTTAAGCAACAACTTCAGATCACACAGAGTACCCTAAAACAGAATAATGGCGTCATCGAGGTAGCGTACGTCATAAATTAGAATATTTCTGTGAAACAACTCCCTGGGATAATATACTGGCTTATTGTCAAGTCGACTGTTGTAATAAAACCATTGGAAAAATCCGCGATTCGTGTTGGAGCCACCACTGGACACAGTATAAGCAAATTCCGTAGACTAACGGCCGAATAGGTACGGAAAGGCTACTTAAAATTCAAAGGCCAAATAAGCATAAAGCAGCTATTAAACTTTAAAAAAACCCAGTCTAGATTTTGAACTTAGATGCTGCTTAATTATTACAGAAGACAATACATTTAAAGTGTTTGACGCTTCTGTATTAGCTTGTGAGCAGGGAATTAAAGTTCAAAATTGTATAGCTGCTGGGTAGTGTATTTACACTACGTCTGGGTCTGTGTAAGTATTTTACTATTTAAACCACTTGGTTTAAATAGTAAAATACTTGGATTTACTATTTGGTATTTTATCATTTAAACCACTTGGTTTAAATGGTAAAATACTAACACAGACAATGGCACAAACTGGATGCGAGAAGCCGAAAATAGATCTAGTTGGCGTGCAAATGGAGGGACCTATGTCCAGCAGTGGACTGCAACAGGCTGATAACGATGATGATGATAACAGACAAGGTATGATAGTACCTACGTATACCATTAGGAACCTGACGATAACCCCACGAGTTCTAAATATTATTTTATTTATAAGATCTGTTTAACGTTGAATCCATAGAACTGGACTGGTTTCTATTAGAGACTAGAAGTGGAAAGGTTTTTTAACGGTATTTAGGTTTTTTGAATATAAATATGTACGTAATGCCTAATACATATATTGTTACACCATACTTATTGCAAATGAATCTTTTAATCGATTTTCTAAGTACATTATCGGATTAATACAATACACACATCGCCATCTAGCACCATGGTAGGCTACTAAGCTCGTGTTACGGTGACTAGACAACGGTATATAATATTTTTATTTATTTTTCTTTTGGAAATACTTAATTTATTATTATACACAGAGGGGCACCCATACTAGACACAAACATGTAAAATAACTTATTTTTATTCGACCTTGATAAGGGACGTTTCACCTAATTGTCTACAATTTCGTAATATCGTGTTAGTCTGTGCAGAATTGAGATATCCGTGGAACGAAGAAGGCGAGCTGGGCTTGGAATCACGGAATGTTAATACGGAGCCTTTGCTCAGTTGACGCTACTAAATGTTCAGAATATTTGCACAATTTATTGGCCCGCCTTTTATAACGCTACATCACTTTGTACACATACGAATTACTTACGATCATGTGTTAAAATGTTAAATTTAATAAAAGCAAAGCGATTAAAACAGAAAAATGAGTTAAATGTCTTCAAAATGTTTTAAGCCTTTTTAGATGGGTAAGAAACACTCACGTGCCACACTAACTAAATAAAATAAAATTTATTGTTTGTGGATCTAGATATAAATAGATGGATACAAAATTAAAGAATCTCTAGTCCTACCACGTGGCATACAAACATGGTTCTTAAAAATAATCGTCAATTAGAAAAAATACATTTGTTTTTATAGTCAGGGTAGACTACTAGCAAGTCCCGTCACTTTGCAGTACGATGTCGGCAAATAAGTTTATTTTAACACTCCAATATTAAATTCAGTTACAGTACTAGATGCCTACATAGTGTCATACAGTATTAGTTCACAATTAATAATTTATCTGTCTATATTTGGAGAAAACGGTAAGTTTTATATCTAACGTATATTTTGTTTGTAAAAAATTGTTCTGTATCTAAAGCTTGCGAAATCGAAAGCTGTAACATTTTCGGGGTTCCGTTCGTATCCTAAGGGTAAAAACGGGACCCTATTACTAAGCCTCCACTGTACGTTTGTCTGTTTCCTGCATGTACCTATTGGAAATTAAACTGTCTCATTTTCTAAACGTAGGTAGCCTGTTTAAGGCTCCCTTTTGTTGAAGTATTCCCCACCCAAAACAAGAAAAGCTTTAAGAACGTGCCTTTAGTAAGAATCTAAACGTCTGTAGCCCGCTTTAGAAATCAGGTACAAGTAGTTTCAGACATCTTACTAATATTATAAACGCGAAAGTTTGTATGTATTTATGTATGTGAGGTTGTTACTCTTTCACGCAAAAACTACTGAACCGATAGCGATGAAACTTGGAATATAAGTAGCTGGGGACCTGGATTAACACATAGGTTACTTTTTATCCCGTTATTCTCGCGGGAACGGGACTTACGCAGGTGAAACCACGGGGCGCAGCTAGAGTTACATACCTATCAACTAGGTATTAGCTGCGCCGCGTAGGATTCAACCGCGTAAATCCCGTTCCTACGAGAATATCGGGATAAAAAGTAGCCTATGCATTATTCCCGGTATCCAGCTACCTACATTCCTAGTTTTATCGCAATCGGTTAAAGAGTTTTTGCGTGAAAGAGTAACAAAGTCACATACCTACTGGCAAACTTTCGCGTTTATAAAATTAGTAAGGAGTAAGAAAGGTTTTTGTGAAAAAATAAGTCTTTATACCTATATACGTCAATTATTGTTTTCAATTTCCTTCTTAGGGCTAGAACTTCTTTCATATTGATGATTTGCTAAAGATAAAAATACAACAAGGTCAAAATCTTCGATCAAAGCTTGATTGCACAATCACATTAGATAATCTAAACGAAAATCTTTTACAAACAAGCTCACAAAGCGATCAATTACAGAAAATAAATCATCCGAACACAATTTAAACTAACCCTTAATCAAACAACATGGAGATGATAAAACCCCCTCCGATACGACGACAAACTAATCATAGATAAGGTATGTACACGTGTATTTATTAAACTTCGGCTCATTACGTCTCACATACAACATTTCAATTCCTTACTTTATTCCATTGGCTTAGGGTTGATTTTTAATTGGTATTAAGGTGGTGCTCAAGTCGTTTTGATTGTAAGAATTGAGGGTAGTTATAATACTAATCTGGGTATTAACATCACAAAACATTCATTCATCAAGCACATCAAGTTGTGATTTGACGTGTGATAACGTTTGTTCAGAAGTTTGAAGAGAATTTCGGATTTGTATGGATGTGTTAACTATTAGAGAAGTACTGATGTTGTTAGCAGCTTCAATAAGACGATAGGCGACCGTTTAAGTGTGGATTTTTGCACAGCGGTAAAATTTGGTTGAATAAAAATAAAACGAGTCTGAATGTTGCTTGAGACATTTTCATTTTGGAATAGGGGCCGGCGAGGGTTATTCCTGTCATGTTAAACCCAAAATTGCAACTGGACTGCAATCGAAACTTTATCGCCTCAAATGTGGATAGCTGTATTTTCCAATTAAAAAATCTAAAAAAAGACGTTTTAAGCATCATTTGTCAATTATTTTTACGATAGACGTAACAATGTATGTAAGTCAGCGCTGCAGCGTATAAAAGGTACATGGAACATGTTTGAGACTCACCTCTGTTACTAGTACATAATATCTCAATCTCAATGAACCCGACCAAATTAAGTTTAACGAAATACGTTAGAGTCTGTAGACGGTCGAAGTGGCTGAAGGGAGTAAGTTGTCTTCACCCCATACATCAACTGCTATCCGATCCGGGTTCGATTGATTTCCGGAAATCACCTCAGAATAACCTCTGATAAAGTGATTTACTATAGGACACACGGACCGACAATTTTCTTAGTATAAGATAATATTTAAAAAAAACGGGATTTTCTTCTAAATGAGTTTTTGTGACGCTGGATATTTTGCCAGTATTTTTCTATCCTGATGGCCTATTTTCAAGTTAAAATTATTAAATATAACATTGTGGCCAATGTTTCATTTTGAATTGACATTGTCTAAGAAGACCGTTTAAAATGGACCAGCTATATTCCACAGATAACACATTTTGCACTTCAAACAACTTTTAATAAGAATTTGTTTCATTCCTAAGAAAGATATATGGATTATTCAATAGGCTTACGTGATCTAAAGCCACTGTTGTATTAGTGTTTTCGTTTTATTTCCGGTAAATTAAAAGATATTGTATGTTAAAGTTTCACAGTTAGAAGCACTACACTATATTCTTCTAAGTTAGGAGAGATTGAGCCGCCATTTTTAGTTTTTGAAGCTCTTAACTGTGAAACTTTAATATACAAAATATTTTAATCAAGCGGAAAATAAACGAAAATACTGACACCGTGGCTTTAGATCACGTAAATTAGTTGAATAATCCATATCTTGTGTTTTAGGAATGCCTTTAAAATTTCATTAATGTTCCTCTACCCACTAGGTGTGAGTTCTGAGGAAAAACGCCGTTCTTCTTTACTTTATTGGGGAATATGGTTAAAAAAGCTTCTCAATACAATACTCAACATAATAACCAAATATGTACGTAAATTTCGTAAAGGATAAACAAAAAATATATATTATATTCCATCCCGCTAGTGATGTTCAGCGCCTTGTGTCGATCGAATTATCGGTAACTGATCGTCCCTCGATTGATCCGGTTAATGGGCAGTTTATCGCGAGGGACTGAGTATTTCCAACCTTTTTCATTTGAACCAAGTGAAATATATTCAATGATGATTTGTTTTTAATTAGATATAAGGATTGTTTACCTTAAAAATACTACTAAGTAAAAACCTATTATAAATGTGAAAGTTTTTATGTAAGTAAACAAGTAAGTAAGTACATGTTTACGTGTTTTTAATAAATGTTTAATTTAAGTTTTTGGTGTAACAAAGCATTTATTCATTGATTCATCAATTTCTTTCATTATAATTGTTTATCCCTCACGTAAGTCTACTGTACCGATTTCGATGAAATTAGTCATGAAAGCTGATCGCTGTAGATCAGTCAGTGTAAAAAATAATATAAAATCTGTATACGATTTTAACGGTATGGTTTACAGTGCCCTGAAGTTTCTGCCGCCCAATCTCATGGGAATTATAAATAATAGATTTAGAATGCGTTTGGTCCCGCATGGTTCTTTACTCTTTTTAGATTTTAGATTTTTTTAATCCGGAAAAAGACAAAGTATGTTCTCATTACTCCGATCTTACTTCGCGTTTCTTAATTAGACTATTTAGGAATAAGCTATCGCCTATCGTCCAAAACAGTTCAATTAGTATTTTATTGTCAACAATAACAACAATGGCAACAAAGGTAACAAACAAACGGCAATTCAAACGCAAACCGTAGGTCGATTCAAAATCCAACTCACAAACAAACAATCCCTCTCCCACAACGCAATTTAAAATAAACAAGCTTTTCATAAAGATGAAAAAGGCAGTGAAAATTAAACAGGTTATTAGTTGAAAATTACCGCGCGTCCCCGGCCCTTAATGTCGCCGGCAATAAAGCCTCCGACGAGTTCCATTTTTACACTGAACTAGTGAATATACTAGAACCACCAACTTATTGGCTGTGCTGCGAGTTACAAAATCTACACTAATATTTTACAACTAAAGAGTTTGTTTGATCGTTTGTTTGTGATTGTTATAGGATGATAATAATATAATGTAGCTTACGGCCTGGTAGTCTACTGTGGCCAGTTCGAAAGGGCAAGCACATAAAAAAAGAAAAACTGGATTAATTATCTTCTATTTATATTTTGACGAAAGGGTAAAGCAAACAGTTTTAATTGATATAAATCTCCAACAATCGTTTTTCATCGGCTAAGGCCATGCTCGGTTCCGTTATTTTGATGCAACATTGATATATATATTTTTTGTTTTATAGAGCTGTATTAATATAATATATCATACAAGTCAATCTATTATTTGTTGTTAATTGATTATTTATTTTTATTATATATATTTTTAGCCTTTTTTATTGTCTCGCAGTTGATGTATAAAGTAGAGTATTCACCTCGGTAATAAAGCCTGTCTTAATCTTGGGCGCTTGAATCCCACGCTTCACTCGGAAGACTCGGAACTTACTTGGTAGGTACATCATTTTTAAGTTTTTTACTCTAGAGTCCTTCGTAAGCTTTGGATTCAATATGTGATAATAACTAGTGAAGTAAGTTTCAGCTTTTTGTTACGAGTATAAAACTATAGGAACCTTTTTTCAAATGAAATAGGCATAACCTTGTCTCACCTACTGGGATGCGACTTTGATTAACTAAATTGGAACCACATCCAGAAATTCTCTATACCCGTTATTTTTGTTCAAAAGTGGGGGGTGAAATGAAGGTCTAAACCCACCCTACGGGCGTCGGAAAGGGGGTAATGGAACCCCGCGAGGTGGTGGGCGGCCTTAATTACCGCTGCTTTTATAGTTTTAATGAGTTCATTTTGGACCGGGCCTAACAAGCGGCGTAATGCTTATTTAAACCAATTTTGAAATTAATATTTGAAGTGTTGTGACACACGCTAGTCGATATTTTGGGTTTAAACTTAGTTGGTTTATTTGTTTTTAGACGCGAATTGCTCAACTACTGCCCTGTCTACATAGGAGGTTATTGCTTTATTATAATTGTCTCAAATGTGATTTCAACATCATTGCAAGAGCAAACAATACACTCTAAATGAAATTACAATTTGCAATTTAACTACCTCAAAAATATATGGAAAATGGTATTCTCCAAAGAAATTTTTATCGAATAATGTCAAATGTTATATTGGACACTCGATACATTGAAATTATATTTTGGATAATTTTAATGCGAGAATAGGCCATCTGTTCGCCGGTTGCCTTAAAGAGATAGCTATTAAACTATTTCTGTGGGTAAAATAAGCGTTTAAGTTTATTCAGCTAACAGTCTTAGGAGAAGGTTTTGCATTTGTTAAAGAATATCTCAAGAAAACCTTCAATTTCCAAACCCGCTTCCGGGTGAGGATCAAAAAACATTTATCTTTTTTATTAAAAAATGCACGGAGGAGCATAATAATATGATTATGATTTTTTGCCCCACAAATCTTCGGTCACCCATCCAAGTAATGACAGCGCCAAGCGTTGCTTAACCCGCACGACCATTCATGATCGGCTGAACTGATCTAGGCCAATGAGCTTCTCCGCCTCCTCCCCAAACAATTTGCAGTGATTAAGTATATTAATGAACTTATCGATAAATCAACGACCCATCTCTAAAAACGTTATCAACGAGCAATGGCGGTCGAGTCGACTATTTTGTCGATATTAATTAAAAAGGGGTCCGCGTACAAGTTAATATTAAAGAAAATTAAGCAATCTACCCGACGCAGAAGTTATAATGAATTTAAACAATATACCAAGTTATTATGAGAGATAGGTATTCGGTATTACAATACCTAACGCTGGAAGATTGTAAATAGGTATTAGAGGAATTCTTGATTAAGTCGTCTTTTGTTTTCGTTAATTATTTTTTGGTTTTATTCTATAAAATAATTTAAGGTTACATTTATGGTTTGGGAAGCTGCACGTTCGTTTTGCACCACGAACTTAGTACTCTCTGGACCAAATTCAGTGTTGTGGCGAAGAGTCCATACTGCAGCCCTAGACAACATTCTTATCTTCTTCTTTTTCTTCTTCTTTAAAAATGGCTTTTCCATTCGGACATTTGCCAGTGTCAAGTATTATCAATATTTGCAAGTTATTTGCATTAAACAAAACAGTCAAGTAGTCTTAATTAAAGTCAAGTCGAGGGAATCATTGTAAAAAGGGGGCCATTTTTTACAATGTTTGTTCACGGAGCTTTGGAGACAACACTAAGCTAAAGTACATGTTTTGCACCGGTTTTCACTTTTATTTACACTTGTACACCTTCACTAAACTAAATTGATTAATATGCCCCCGAAATTTAACATTTTACACGCATTTGAACTGAGTTTCACAAAAATGAAAATTTAGCTACACATCTCCATAACGCATTCCCGCCAAAACTCTAACATTCTTTTTTTTTTTTTTTTATAAGTTTAATGGCTTTATGTGATCACATATTCTGCCAATGACACATCGAATAACGAAATCGCCAATCGACAGTTTTTTTTGTATGACATTGACAAAGTCACGTGACCTTTCGCGAACTTATGTCAATTTCATACAAAAAAAATCTGTGGATTGCGATTTCGTTAATCAATAACAATGTTGTCTAGGGCTGCTGCTTGCCGAATGATACAATTTGGTCCAGATCGCACAAAGTTCGGGATATGAAACGCAACACATTTGATCGGAGATATAGTTTTACTTCTTAATACTTCGCCGGGACCGATGAGACGTATCGACTTCCGTTACCCTAAAGGTCACATCCAAATCTTGATGACTGACGGATGAAACTTATCCAAGACTTGGAACTTATCCGAGTCTTGGTAGTCTTTAGCTAGTAGAAATAGTGCATAGCCGACTTTTTCGTTCATTACTCGGGTTCTACTAATCAGATTCGATGTAAAGTATACCACGAGATTCCTCGAAAATAGAATTATCCTATATTAAAAACCAGATTTCAATCGGATTAGTAGTTTTCAATTGTATAAGGAATAAACAGAGAAACAGACAGATATGAGTTTTAACAATTATATAATTTTATTCTACTACTTTTCCTAAGTCCCTTAAACAACATTATTTTTATTTACTTCCAAGTACAGACTTTTTGTCCTCTTTCCTTTATTTTAAGTAAGCGCTGATGTTTATGAGTTGATTGAATGATTCTTGTTATATATACAGTGAGCGAATGTTTTTGTGGTTATAAGCTAATTATTTCGTTTCTGTAAGGTTTTCTATCGTAGCCAACCAGGCGGTGGCTTTTGGAAATATACCAGCTGTGGTATCATCTAATTAGCATCCATCGCTAATAGTTGCTATTTACTGTCAAAAAACATATTTCGTACTCTACATTGCTGCTTTGAAGTAATCACCGGTAACAACCACGTTACCTCAAAGCAGCAATGTACTGCAACTTAGCAACTACTAGTGGTGGATGCTTATTAGATGATACCACAGCTGACCTGCCTAATGCAACGAACTCAGTAGACCTAATAATATCTCAACATACTTAAAAAAAAGTATCCTACAATTTACTAAGAAGCAAATAGGTTGGAAGGTAAATAACTTATAGCTACCTATCTAACTATACTTACCCTCATACATTACCCTCCTCGGGGAGGGTAGGGAGGGTAACAGCCAGGCAATTATCACCCTATTAAGTAGTTTAGGGTCGGCATTCACTACGATGGGTCCCGCTGTGAACCGCTGAGATGTTTTATGAGAGTGTAGGTATAAAGTGTAGGTAGGTATTTGTGGTATGTATAGTCGTTTATATAGTGGTTAGGTTGAGTTTTAATATTGAGTAGCCTTTAAAGTTAGGTACCCAAGATAGCTGTTCAATGTATTAGACGAGACGAAACTTGGCCCAAGTAATGATAAAAATTGTAGGAATTTGGTATAGAATGATAGAGTCATTTATAACTTACTAGTCCCGTTCCCGTGGAATTATCGTGATTAAATTAGCCTATGTGTTATTCCAGGTCTCCAGCTACCTAGATTCGAAGTTTTATTGCATTTGGTTCAGCGGTTTTTACGTGATTGAGTAACAACCACACATATACACATACACACATACCCACAATAAAATAATATTTTGATCATCGCTCCGGTTCATTCCTGGTGAAAAGGCTGTCCATCGCTGTTCAGCGAGGTAATGTGACCAGCATTTTGGGCAGTTTTGCATCGGGAGCTGTGGGTGGTGGTTTATTTGATTCGTTTTGTGGGTATTTTTTATTTATTCTTATTTTGTACTAGCTGCGCCCCGCGGTTTCACTTGCGTAAGATTTATCAAAACCGGTTCAGTATATATTTTCTTCCATAAGAACCCTCTCCTGATTATAACGAAGACAACGCAAAAATAATTATCGAAATCGGTCCAGCCGTTCAGGCGTGATGCCGTGACCAAGGGAAAAAGGGATTCATTTTTATATTTTAAGATTTTTTTTTTGTTAATTTTAATTAAGTTTAATCCCTTTTTTTAGTTTTTCAAGAATGTTAATATTTTCGTAAACTAATAAAACTTTGAATTATGTTTGTTTGGACATAACGTTGATAGTACACAGAATTATGGTCAATTTATTAGTATTCGCAGAAATAATTACTAAATATTCATAATATAGGTTTTATATTTCGTAATTTGTTTTTATCGCTTAAGGCATATTTATTAGAAATTTTTTTTAAAAGAAAAATTCTTCTTTAAAAATTCACTTGCGGCGAGATTTGAACTCGCGTCCCTGGATCAGTACCCCAGTGCCTCAACCCCTCGGCCACGCAAGTTCAACTTGCAATTTTAGAACTTGCGTGGCCGAGGGGTTGAGGCACTGGGGTACTGATCCAGGGACGCGATATAGGTTTTAGTGTGAATTGTTACCAGTACCTGCTGCAAGACTAATATTTTTGCGAAATTGACTCCTTAATGCGTGACACTAGTTTAGTAATGTAAAATAGGCTTGATATATCTAGAAACATCTATGAGTGCGCCTGTAAAAACCAAAGTCATGACGTCACAACAAGTAACGATCTATCGTTTTATAAGCCCAAATATATCAATAATCATTAAATTAAAACATTGATTGAGATATTATTTATTGAGGCTCTCGGTAATGGTTTGCCTACATTAGTCGGCGGAGAGCCCCGCTGCCCGCTGTTCCCGCTGGGCCGGAATTGCACTAAAATTACCCCCCACAGACGGAAATCACTAACACATTAACTTTATTCCACGATATTAAATGGTGTAATTTGCACAAAATATTTATTATAAGTTGAGTTTTTATTTGTTTGTATTCGGTTATGAATTTCGATTAAAATTTATTGTAGCGAAATTAATTTTGAGTAATTAATTAATCATATCCAAGTACTTGAGTAGGTAAAAAGGAGACTTCCGTGACAGGAAAATCCTAACCCAGGGTTATAGGTTCGATTACTGCGGACGAACAACAATTTGTAATAAATATAAATAGCAATAAATAAATAAATATATAAATAAACTAGCTGCGCCCCGCGGTTTCACCCGAGTAAGTCCCGTTCCCGTTTCAGTTCCCACGGGATTAAAAGTATTCTATGTCCTTCTCCTGGTTCTAAGCTACCTCCCCACCAATTTTCAGACAAATCGATTTAGCCGTTCTTGAGTTATAAATGGTGTAACTAAAACGACTTTCTTTTATATATATAGATTTGTATGACAGGTACAAAATTTGGTCCTAGAACCAACTTTTAGAGAACCTATTAATGTTGGGGGTAAAACCACATAATATATTTCTTTTGTTTGTTAGTCTTATTAGTGTCTAGAACTATTTCTCAAGGAGAAAATGTATCTTCAAAAAATTCCCGTGTGAGCCGGGAGTTTCCCTTGAGACGCAGTGGTTCGCAGTGGTTAGCATGCCCGAAAAGCACAGGTTCGAATACTGTCATGTAGGAATTTATGATGATGCATTTTCTCCTTGTAAATTATTTCAAGGATTTAAATTGTAGTAATTTTTTTTTTGTTTTTTTTTTGAGATATAATTAAATAAAGTATTTAGCCAAGTATTTAGAGATATTTAACCCAATAAACATTTTATCTACGAAAATATTTCAAGACGATAAATCGTAAAAATTCTCAACGAGCCACTTTGAATCAATATCCCAAAAAGAAAAAACTGATCACAAGCAAATGAAGTTATAACAATGGATCTTCTCCAATTAACTAAAGGGAACATAACTTGCGTAAGTTTACTCTAAAACCTATCTTATCGTCGACGGAATAAAGTGTATTATTCCTAAAATAAGTTACAAAGCTTCGAGTCTCAAGTCTTTGTCGTCAATTTGCATACTTTCATCCCTTTTATTCTTGTAAGGAGCTTCGCGAAGTACTAAATAGTTAACATTATTAAATCAGGGAATTATATTTATATTTCGCCTTTGTAAGTAAATTCAAAGATAACGAAGAAAATTGTGTTATTTAATGATCATAAAAGACAGGCAATTAGAGTAAAGCTTAAGGTACTGCTTGGGGTTTTTACTTTCTATAGAAACTTACTCCTTTATTTATAAAAAAAAATTTACACATGACTAAGTTATGTGACGTTCGTCTTTGTCTGTCAACTTTAGAACTTCATGTGACAGTAAAAGACAAACAATGCATATTTATGCAGCGCATTAATTAGCGTTTATAAGTAAGGGGGCTAATAGGTATATGTGTTAAAATAAGTATGTATTTATAAAAAAAGTAATAGTATTCATTCAGTATACTCATTGTCTATAGTACCCTAAGTACAAACCTAGTGCTTAGTTTGGGGCTAGGATTTGGGTTTTGGGACTAGATTGCGCTATATGTAATGTCGTACAATATTTATTTATCTATCTATAATAACAGGTAAGTAAATAAACAAAATTTGAACTTTTCCCCTTATTACGAGTAACAGTGTGTGACATAATAAACAATTTCAGTAAAATGATATATTGCTTGCTTACATACAGCAACCTGTCCTCTCTTTTATAATATCCAAGTCTGCCTGTGCCGCTAGCCAATATAATGCCCTAAGCACATACTTATACAACGAAGTTAACTTAGTGCTTAATTTCTATACTTTGTCTAAATTTGAAGTTCGAAATAAACTACACAAGTGGTTAATCACCAAGAACTATGATGAGACTGAAGCCCTCCTTATTAGAATAAAATAGACCCAAATGGTTATACATGGTACTATCTCTTATCCTTTATTTATGATATCTTATCAAATAAATAAATTATTTTATTCGTAATTAATTAAATTAAATTGAGTACTATTATATTATGTTTCCAAACCTCAGCCCAACTCTTACTCACTTTAATGCTTGTAATCCCCATCCCAGACTCTTAAGAATCTGGTGTACTGGGGAGAACTGAAATAAACGATTAATAAATTTATATTTATATTTACCTAACTAATTTCTACTACACATCGGTTGTATTGTGCTGTCTCGAAGTAGGAGGAACCCCGACTTCCAAGATACAGGTTTTTACCTAGTTTGGACGCCGGGAGCTCAAATATTATCTAAAGTCTAATTGTTACAACCTTTAGTTAGTTTACAATAAGCCTGTTTTTAAATATAGCAATTTTCTGTAATAAGCTAAGGTTTTGCAAAATAAAAATTTTATTATTATTTATTATTATTATTATTATTATTATACAATTAGAAAGTTATGCAGAAAACCAAAAGTCACGTCACAAAATGTAATTTAATTGCCACACACTGGCTACGAGTGAACTACCTAACAATATTTTATTAACCTCACATCAGTAATACTATAATAACAGTTTAATAGACACCGATTTATCTCTCAAAAAACAAATTTAATATACAGTATCTTCACAGCAAATCAGACAACCTTCGACCTTATAACACGAAACTTAGAGAAGCCCACAACTCCGTTGACCTATCGATAATATTGTATAACGACACAAGAGTCATATTATCGTCATATTTGAATCGCGTGCCATGATTCGGCATATTTCATCAAAGCATCGGCAGACCACCAAAGAACCTCTTGAATTCATCAAATAGACGTGTTAGAATTTTATCGATGTCGATAATTATGATAAATAAATCCTGACCTTTGATTAGAGATCAGTTTATTAAGTACAAGGTTAAACACTTTATTTGATACGCTTGTTACTTTGTAAAGTTATTCTTATTTTTAAATATTACGATAGCGTCCCTGTTTTTGACCAAAATATCAATTTTGCACAATCTATCCTTTTGTATCTAGTGCCTGATATTTATATTTCTAAGCCAAAAAATAAAGGTAAATACAGATAAAACTTAACTTGGACGCTGGAAGGATGCCTCTACGGCATCCTTCCAGCGATACCTAGGGCGTCCGACCGACGGGTCGCCGATCATTCGGGCTCCGACCGCACGCAAGTACATTTTTTCTGAGGCAAAGACTCACTTCGGGTCGCTGCGCCAACGGAGTAAGTAGGTAAGTAAGTAACTAAACTTTTAATTTAGTTTCATGTCAAAGTTTATTAAAAAATATATTATATTCAAAAACCACACTCCACTTATAAAACATAATAGTTTATCGATTATTATATTTTCGAGTCAGGTTTAAAAATATCGATAACATTTTTCTTCAAACTATCGACACCAAAACATCACTATCGTTTACTAAAAAGCTTTCCCAATATGCACAATCAACACACATTGAATTCTTTATTGTACCGAATGATTTATTGATTGCGTCTCTGTCAACACCGAGAAAAAACTTCACACCGACTGAATACTTCATTTGATCCGGATTTTTATCGATAATACGAGTGTAATCCACGAGCCGAGTCGCATCACTCGTTAAGTGTATTTAGTGTACAAATGATTTGATCACGGTCTCATTCTTAGTGTTACTTAAGGAATTTCTCTCATTGAATAATAAGGATTGCGTGATTTGAGAAATTAGAAATTAATTTGATACAATGACATGATCGGCTTAATTAACCGACTTCCAAAAAGGGAGGAGGTAATCTATTCGACTCTAAGTTTAAGTTTTTATGTTCGTTCCGCGGATATCTTACCTTTAGAAATTGGAACGCGGTGGTTCGTCGAGAAAAGTAAAAGCTGCTTGACAGTTGGTCTTACAAAAACTTAGTTGAAATCTGATGAGCACCTTCGGAATGATGAACAGAATATAATACCAGAATGCTGTAAATTACGTCCCCAATAAAATAGGCTCATAAAAAACCACTTTCACATTTTTTTAAATTTGTCTATGATGAGTGGATCTGGATGATCAGAGTTAATCAGCCGGTGGTACTGTATGTTACTTTGTACTTTTTGAAGTCGGTTTATCAATTTCATGAATAGTTTTAATTTTATTGTTTGGACTTTGATGTCTTAAGTGATTAGTGAGTTTGATAAGAAAATATTTTATCTCCTAGTAGGTACTTGGAAGTAAATTAAAAAAAGTGGTCTAGGGGACTTAGGAAAAGTAGTAGAACAAAAGTAGGCTGTTTGTTCCTTATACAATTAAAAACTACTAATCCGATTGAAATCTGGTTTCCAATATTAGATAGCTCTATTTTCGACAAACCTTGTGGTTATACCTACTTTGCATCGAAATCCAATTAGTAAAACCCGAGTAATGAACGAAAAAGTCGGTTATGCACTATTTCTTCGCAGACAAAGTCGCGGGTGACAGCTAGTAAAATATATACCTAACTCCTACACACCCCTAATAATTTATCTATGCTCCTGCTTAACTGTAATTAGTAAATGAAAATATTAAATACTCATGAGTAAGTAGATAATAATTATGCATAATAGGTACGTTTGTTATCCAGTAAAGTTACAAGAAACTTAGGAGTAGGTAAGTACACAGGTACTTGTTTAATTTCTTCTTATTTTTCAAAACTATTTGCCGTACAGTGCCTTTATGGTCATACAAAAAGATCTTCGTGAAATCCACACGATAGTCACCCTACTGACACATAACGGTTGCATTCACAATGTCAGTTTAATTACCTATTATCTACCTCGTTATAATTGCAACTGTTTTTACATACATTACATGCATTACACACACCTACGTACTTTATGTTTTTGTATGTTTATGGTACACTCAACCAAACGAGTTGTAAGAATACAATTATAAACTTTGACACCTTGAAACAGAGTCGATTTTTGGAGAGAGCTTTCAAATGCATTTTTGCGGGCTGTAAAATAAATATTGTGATAATACTTGCAATTAGTAGGAAAGGGTATTTTAACGGTACTGAGTGAGTACATTGTAGTGGAGGGTGAAATTGATAATGATAGATAACGATACAGTTGAAGCCTGAAAACAAAGAATTTTAACAGAGCTTTTATTATGAGAGAGTAGAAGGTGAATGGTCGCTTGACAGGTAAAGCATTTCAAACTCGGCTCAGACGACCGATCTTCATCAGTTTCACATTCAAATTACCTATTCGGGAAATTTGTCACGAACCTTTAAAAAAGTCGGAACAAAATACGTTGTTGTTTTGGGATTTTAGGAAATTCACCCAACACCGAAGGCAGAATTCGGGACTACGTAATGTTTTCTGTGCTTTTGGGTAAAAATACTGGGCCGTTTTATAGTCTGGACCACCGATTGAAGTTCATGTAACTGGCGGGTAAGATCGCGAACCTATAAACCGTCTCTCACAAAATTCTTTCCCATAATCAATAACAAAATTCACAAAGCACCTGCTTGTCTGTCTACCGCTAAATCCGTGCATTCCCGTGACAAATCCATCATAAGAATTATTTGTCTGTCAAAAGCGTAAACTATTGTGCTATGTTCAAAATACGAAAACGATTGACTTTTCATTGTACACATTTCAAGTGCATTAAATTGGAGAAACGTAATTTTTGATTGTGTGGGCGGAGAGAAAAGTATAGCAACTCAAATATTGCAATTTCTGGTCAATGATCTATTGTAGTTTCTGACAGGAATATAAATTTAGACTTTTGCTTAAATAAAGATAAACAAAATCAGAGCACTGATTTGGTTTTGGAAAATAAGTGTTAAGGTGCTCCCTCACCGCGAGCATTCGCATGTATTGATACGTTACATATTCAAGCATTAAATACAGCGCGCACACCTTGTGAGTCTAATCTAAAATATTGCATTTCCAGTAAGAAGAGTAACTTTCGAATTTATCTCTTACTAGCTGCGCCCCGCGGTTTCACCCGCGTAATTCCCATTCTCGCGGGAATATCAGAATAAAAAGTACCCTATGTGTTCCCAGCTTCCTATATTCCAAGTTTTATCGCAATCGGTTCAGTAGTTTTTGCGTGAAAGAGTAACAAACTCACTTACATACATACAAACTTTCGCGTTTATAATATTAGTAAGATATTTAAAAATGAATCCCTATTTCCTTTGGTCACGGCGCCACACGCGTGAACGGCTGGATCGATTTTGCTAATTCTTTTTTTGTTGTGTTTGCTATAATCAGGAAAACGATCATACGCCAGTATTTTTTTAATTTTGGATAAAGACTTACGCGGGTGAAACTGCGGGGCGCAGCTAGTATCTAATATTAGTAAGGATACTCAAAATCATAAATTTTCGAGTTACCTCGTTACTACCCTTAAGTTCACAATAGCACTTCATCTCATTGTTTAGAAGTAACAAGTAAACCCATGTTTGTTTGAGTGACAGGTCCGCACGGATGGGTGGCCTACAATACGACAATCAATTGACAATAGACACAAAATGCCAGTGTTCTATGAAACGTCGCTTTGAAGACATGTGATACCAAATGTAGCAATACGTATAATTGCATTAGTTCATTTTGAGATTAAATTATTACAGTTAATTTTTAAATAAGGCGTAACATTTATCGTGATATATCTTTTATTAAAAGCTTTTGTCTACATTAATGTTATAATTAGTAATGCGTGGAAAAACAGAAATTTTCAACCTGCATTAAATTTAACCGTTTTGTTAGAAAAAAAATTACCTCGGGTATTTTTATTACTTTAAAACTATCGAATTTCATATTATGATATTTTAATTTCGTTCACAAAAAGAACCATTGTGACCGTGAATTGCCTTTGACAGTTTTTTCAAAACTCGCACTATATACGTACTTAAATACAAGACCATGTTTTGAACCGATTTTCACTTTCATTACACCTTCACAAAACTAAATTGATTAATATGCCCCTGAAATTCAACAATTTACACGCTTTTGAACTAGGTTTCACAAAAATGAAACTTTAGCAACACATTCTTTTTTTTATGGAGGTAGCATTCTTTTTGCCCTTTCTTATATTTATTCAAAGGAGGTATAGATGATGTATTTATTGGTATTTTGTGTAAATTTCTTTGTATTTGTTATGGGTTGCACGTCAGTCAATCACAAGTTTGTTTTATAAAATAAACTAACACCTACGCTCAAGCAAATAATTAAAAAAAACACTCAAATCTCATTTTTTGCAAAGGAAGTGTCGTTTCCTTGAACCTAATTGTATTCAAGCCCACCTTTGTATTTAAAGTACACTCAATATTAATAAAAACATAATTGTTCGTGTCATATTGTCCGTTGTATTGAGTGCTCAAAATATGAAGTGCTCAAAATATGAAGTGCTCAACTGCTCACCCCCGCTGCTAACACTGAACCAATTATAAAGCACAAAAGAATTAAAATTTGAGTTGCTACACGTTGACTCAAGGTGCAATAATCCTATTACTGATTATAGGATTATGATGTTTTTGTATTCTTCACAGATTTTGTATGGTAATTTTAAAAGGGATAGTACCAAACAGCCCTATAGAATTTCAAATAATATTTAAAGAGACGAATTGAGATGGTCCACTTGCAATTTTTTTTATTTAAACGATACCTGGCACAAACTGGATGCGAGAAGCCGAAAATAGATCTAGGTGGCGTGCAATTGGAGAGGCCTATGTCCAGCAGTGGACTGCAACGGGCTGATGATGATGATGATGATGATAATAAACGATACCTCAACCTTAATCTAGACTATAGACTATTATACTAAGTTTTTTTTAAAGATACCAATTAATTGAATGGGTAGGTTAAAGATTATTGTTCTGTAAATATTTTCGAAATGAGTTCAAACCTTATTTTAGTATAAAAGTACATCTATACTAATATAGTACTTACTGGCGAATGTAACTCTGTCTGCCTGTTACGTTTTTACGCCTAAACCACCGGATTCGGGATCTACGCAGACGATAACACGGGGCACAGCTCGTTCATTATAAACAAGTAAACATTACTGCCCTTAAAACTGTTAAAACAAAGGTATATAAATTCCCTATAATATGTAGAATAGGGAATTTATACTTTCGTTACTATTGTCAAGCTACGTTTGTTTGTATGTAAGTATTAAGAACTAGCTTCGCCCCGCGGTTTCACCCGCAGAAGTGAAACGTGGCATCTCGGGCGCAGGCGGCCGAGGGTTGCACTTTTTCGTTCATTACTCGGGTTTTACTAATTGGATTTCGATGCAAAGTTTACCACGACCTTTCTCGAAAATAGAACTATCCAATATTTAAAACTAGATTTCAAACAGATAAGTCGTTTTTAATTGTGTAAGGAACCGACAGATAAACAGAGAAACAAACAGACAGACATGAATTTTAATAATTATATAATTTTGTTCTACTACTTTTTCTAGGCCCTCTAGAGTTTTTTTTATATTTACTTCCAAGTACGGACTTTTGTCCTCTCTTCCTTAATTATAAGTATAGATAGATTGTCCGAGATGCAACGAACCGAGGCCGATGGATAATCAAAAGCAAATCCAGACCACCAAATGATGAGGGACTGACTACAAAAAGAGAGGAGATAGTATAATTTAACACTCCTACGCATGTCAGATATAAAGAATAATCCCTACGTAATTTACTTTTAGAACTAAACGCAATGAGTTCGACTTGCACGCAATTACGATTGCATTAATTAGTGTCCGATCGCTTCAATGAGAAAGAGTGGCGATTGCGTAATTTGTTAGGGCTCCTATAGCTGCTGAACTGAAAATCCTTGTCGGATTCATCGAAAATTGTTGACTATTTTCTGACACAATGTTTCAGAATATTTTCGTTTGGAGCGTTTGTAAATTGTTAAGGCTCCTATAGCCGCTAAACTGAAAATCTCTGACGAATTCATCGAAATAGTTACTTAATTAATTTCTGACGCAATGTTTTAGAATATTTTCGTTTGTAGCGCTTGTAAATTGTTAAGGCTCCAATAGCCGCTAAACTGAAAATCCCTGTCGAATTCATCGAAAAAAGTTGTTTAATTTCTGACGCAATGTTTTAGAATATTTTTGTTTGTAGCGTTTGTAACCGACATTGTTTCCCACATTTAGGTGAAGATTTTAAATAAAAATGTCGAAATGTGTTGAAGCCTTGGCACATTTTGGACAAAAAATATACTTGTCTAAAATGTCCTAAGACTTTGAAACTACATCAAAATGTAGGAACCAATGTCATTTACAAACGCTACAAACGAAATTATTCTTAAACATTGCGCTTGAATATACCTAATCAACAATTTTCGATGAATTTGACAGGGATTTTCAGTCTAGCGGGTATAAGGGCTTTAAGGAGCTGTTATAAAGTACGCAGGTTCGAATCCTGTCATGGGGATTCTTTTGAAATATAGTTCCTTGCTAAAAATATTTCTAAGTTTAAAATGCCTTGAGCAATAAAAACAAAAAGAAATATTAGGTAAGGTATATGTAAAGTTCGATCTGTACGGACTTTTCTACAATGTTTTGTATTTTACTTTAACTTTGCAGTCTTATTTTTCAACAAAATAGTGTCACCAAGTAACTATTAAATTACTACGTGTCTCTCCGTTGTATATTACAAGATCTTTAAATTTTCATTACCTAATTAATAAATATTGGTAGATAAACAATATGATACATGGTTCGCCCTACAGGTTTGCTTCTCAGGGTATCTCAAAGTTTCTTAAAAAATATCTTATGCTTTATTTTTCCTACTTCTACTCTCATCTTGTCTCCTGATGAATCCCCTAAACTGAATAATCTTCGTCTAAAAATTATAGTCTTTGGTACGAAGTTTAAACACAGTTTTTTATGCAGAAGATTTACCTAATAAAACTCCACCCACTGAACCCTAAAACCAGCAATAAAAAAGTTTTAATTATTCAATATACTGAGTAATTCGCTTTGTTGAGTTGTTTTTAATTACCGCACATCAATTACAGTAGCTATCCGATAGGTTTCCGATACCTAGTGCATTTTTAGCGATATGTAAAAATTACTGCAACTTTGTTGGCCGGTGATGGACCATTCACATGCGTGGACCAATCCAGCACGCCAGTAAAACAACATTATGTGAACGGTTTTTTTTTTAGATTAGTCTTATAAGTCGTCGCGAAGCCGTCGCGTTGTCATTCAGCTAAAAATAATAATATAAAAACACAATGAATAATTAAAAAAAAAAACAATTGTCTGTGTTTTTTAAAAGTAGCGTTTTTTTTTAATTTTTACTTTTTTTTGAACGACATAAGGACGATATAGCAACGACAAACGATCATGGCGCGGAATATGTATTGGTTAGAGTGTATAGGTGGCCCTAAGGTGTCTAACTTGATTTAACTACTGCTATCAGAGATAACAACCAGGACCAACTGCTTAACGTATCACAGTTTTAATAGAGTGAAAAAGACATTATTATTTCGATAATAATGTATTTTTATGTAAGTAAGTATAAGTGTCTATTTCGCATTTATTATTGTAAAAATTATACCTACTACGAAAAGGACAATAATAGTCATTAGGTATTAGGCTCTTAAGGAAACACACACCTCTTCTAGGTGTCATTTCCGAAAATTCTACCTCGACGAGATATGAATTCAGGCCTTCTCGTTGTCGGATGATTAAAACCTACTTGCTAGATGGTGCAGTAGGTATAAACCAGTAGCAAACATAAAGCTATAAATATTATAGATATAGGTAGGTAGGTAGACGTTTATGTAATGAAAACCTTATTAAAGAGGTAGGTAAATGCTTTATTTAGTCTCGGAATAAATTTTCCGCAGCGTAATTCCGCAAACAAAGCAAGGAACGTATAATATTTCATTTTCACACGTCTACGTACCTTCTAGGCAGCAAAAAATATGTTTTGCAATAATTCATCATAAGTTAGGCTCTATACACACTGAGTGTGCCGACTGCCGCCGCCCGCCGTGTGGGCGTTTGACGTTTGTCATGATCGGTTATAATTTAAGTATATTTCTCTCTCTTATGTTTCCTAATGTTAATGTGTGTTTGTAAAGGTAGGTATTTTCTTTCTTAAAATCAGGTTACAGACTATTAGATTTAACTGTAGTGTATCTAATGATATTTCAGACTGAACTGTTAAAACTGTGTAGTTAAATCTTATAGTCTGCTCTGCTTTAATAAAATTTTGAGTCTTTCATATGTAGTCTGATAATTTTGGAATGGGCGCAGTTAATGTAATCAATAATGTAAAAATCAATTGGACAAAAGAAATAAAAAAAAACATATTTTTTTTGTTAAAATTTAAAATAAAATGTATTTAATCCTTAAAATTTGATAAAACTTATTGATTTGTCAACATGGTCGCTTAGGGAATTTATTTGTTTTTCTGTTAATAGAAATAACCCAACTGCAATTCTCTTGCACTGGTGGGAACCTTAGTGGGGATTATGACAATAAACTAGAAAACGGAAGTCGAGGGGCCGATTAAGTATTTATTGAAAAAAAAAAATACAGCTACATCATAGTCTAGTGCAACTCTACCTTTACCGCTAATGACTGAAAATGAAACGAAAAAAAAATAGGTAAGTATATCGTAAAAAAAATTAAAGTCAACTGTCCACACGAACCTTGTTACACTGACATAAAACCAGAATGAGGGCGACTAATTTCTACCATTACCTACCATTTCTACCAAAGATGTGCACTTAAATTACAATTGGGAATAAATAAAACATCGCACGTGAACATTTTCGCTTAACAACAACCTTGGAATCTTCAACTCTAGAGTTAAATAGGTTTCTTCTATAGACTAAGAGGCGATCGTTGGCGACCCTATCTCATGGAGTACTAAGGGGAGACTGATATGGTAGAAAGTAAAAGCTATGCGTGCTTAACCACAAAAGGTTAGCTGCGATTCAGTCTGGCTTTGTCTTTGTCTTTAGTCTGCCTTTTTATGATCCCATTCAAGAGATCAACCCTTTGTCATGTATCGAATACCAAATTAAGACAATTACAAATGTAAAAATTACAAAATTATATGAAGCCGCTTAAGCAGCCAATAAACAAACAAAATAAAATCAATAAAAAAGGTCATCCTCCAAGGCACTTCGACCCAAATACTTTGACTTTGTAATTTTATATTTAATTGATTTTGTAATTTTATGTTTAATTTAATAAATAAACATGAATTAAAACTAATAAGGCACCTAGGCAAGCAATATGTAATTATGTGACGCCCGCGCCGTCTCACCTTCATCGTCGCTTCCCATCAAGTGAGTTGGGGTCAAATGGTATCCTACCACATGTAAAAAATGTAAATAACAACAGCAAAATGTTTTGCAATTATTTTCTTTTTTTATCTTTCTTGTTAAAACTAAAAACTATATCCGTAGCCACAGGTCGTAGGTCGAACGAGATGAGCCAAAACAGTAATTTATATCTCCTTTAAATAATAATATAAAGATTGCTAATTTAGTGTAGGTAATTTTTCGTTCGTTCTCAACAGTATTATTTTTTTATTAAAAATTTACATTTGTATAAGATTTTGCTTAAACGGAATTAAGTTTGAAAGTAGATTTTGTAATCATGTATTATCAATTATATTTCGAATTCAGCTTATTTTTATGAAAACTAATATTGAAAAACTGTTAAAAAAATTACAAATATTATTGACCATAATTTGGTAATAATTTGGCGGACTAAAAGACAAGACATTGTTGACAAGTAGACATTGGATTGGATTCGAACTTATTCGACAGATATTTTTAATCCGTGGAATGAAAAATCAGCCCTTAAGCAAACTTATCATGTAAGTTTAAAATCATCTAAAAATAAATTGGTTAACAAATTTACTTATATTTATTTTTAAATGATAACCTCAAATTGCTCGCTTTTAAAGTGATTACTCAGTAGTTAGAAACGAGGTGTTCTGTCTATATAACTTTAACGTTAAACATCTTCGTTTATTAAAGCCACCGTATTGTGTTAATTGCTTCATGAAAGAGACAGAAGTATAACTAAACAGAGAAGAGAAAGAGAAGGCGTAAAAGTTGAATTACCAGTTTTAATCACACAGAAGCTCGTTAGTGTGCTTTAACATCTTAATAAGTTTTTAATTTATAAAACGAGGTAGGTAAATTACATGATATGGACTTATTTTATAGGCGAACTAATTGCGATTTCAAACTATTATTTAGATATCGAATGAAATAAAATTGAATTTGCTCAATAATAAAATTTAAAAAAAATCAACGAACTAGAATCAACTAACTTATTTACTAAATAAATACTAGCCAACGAATACAAATATTATAACTTGTAAAATGAAGTTATTTTGTGACCGTATCTTAACTTTAAATTGTGACACCCCACTTTTGACTATTAACATGACATCATAAAATCTTTTTATTGGGAACGCATCCAATGATCCAAAAAAAAGCAAACTATTTACTTGGATGTAAGTAGGGCATGCAAAATCTCGAGGTTTTCAATCCAGGGATTGATTTCGATATTAGAACTCAATCCCGGAATCCCGAGATTAGTCTCGAGATTTCATATATTATTAAAAAAGCGAATCAAATATAATGAGAAATGTTTAAAATTATTTATTTTTTACAAACTAAAGACTTCGTTGTTTCTTTACGCAAATAAGTTACCCCAGGGGCAGTCTACCTCACGATTTTGCAAATATGGCGGACAAATAACTGCTGTCTAAAATTTTGCGCCTAGTTCTATTCGCGCCACTAAATGGACGGTAGCAGTAAAATTTGCGTATGATTTTTTTTATGAGTAGGTACTAAAGGAGAACTTAAATTCATGTCGATGTGCCCATGTTTTGTCCATGTCTTTAGTCAACGTCCGCCATCTTGTTTTTTTTTTTTTTTTCGATATATTGACGCGCATTAAAGCCAATATATTTGGATAGAGAAAGTCTAAATAGACTAATATTCCATCACAGTCATGTATCCTAAAGGGACTCGTATCGGAGATATCGGCCTATGAAGTTAAAAAAAAACATGTTAATAAAACGTCATGTCGCAGTTAGATTTGTTCTTCAAATCCAACAACGACATAACGTCGAAAGAAGACATCAAACCAAACAAACTTTTCCTTTAAACTATTCCCATAAGCCGTCACGTTATTCAAAGGTTAAGATTAAAACCGTCCAAAGGCATAAAAAATCGCCGTGTAGCAGAATGAAGCCTATAATATTTTGATAAAAGCGGTCTAAATGGACAGAAAACATTCCATCACATGATGTCCTAAAGCGACTCGTTTCAGAGATACAAACTTACTTTTATCATTTACTTCATATTTGAGAATTAAAACTCATTTTTATGCTTAAAATAACCAAAGTATCACGTACGTATTATGTTCGAATTGAGGTACTCGATATCTCGATATCGGGTCTCTCAATCCCGGGATTGTAATATCGAACTTTTTCGTCCGAGATTCCGGGATTACGAGATCCCGGGATCCCGGGATTCATGCCCTAGATGTAAGTTGATAAACATCCTTACTAATTCTATAAAACCAAAAGTAACTGTCTGTCCGTCTGCCTGTTAAGCCATCACGCCTATACCGCTTAACCGTATTTGATGAATTTTGGTATGACAGCTGGGAACTTGGAAAAGGCCATAGGCTAGCTTTGAACCCGACCCCAATCCCGATCCCGAAATCACGGGGCTAAACCTTCGGATGGCAGCCGAAAAATCAGCCACTGAGCTGCCCCGCCGCTACTCTGCAATCAACCAATTAAAAATAATTATATTATTATGTACATTATTGTAAACAATCGATCACGCATTGACTGCAAGTTGTAAGAAAAACAATATTAGATAAAAATGGCTTACAATAAATTCGAAAGGGGGGATTGAAAGTTCACATTGTTGACGACTAGCGACTACCAATAATAACGTAGCGACTGCGACTTTTCCAATTAAAGTCATTTTTTATGTAACTAGTTGTGTCGCACAGTTAAAAGAACATTATCCGCCTACCATGATGTCTTATAAGTCAAATAATAAAAAAAACAACTCCAAAAAAAAGTTGAGTTTTTTAAATTGTCTGTGGTAATTAATTAACTTCAATTTCTAGTTGAATGTGTAAGAATATCGTCTTGTCGAATGTCTTAGCGGTTAGGAACCGATTATGGCCATTTGGAAATTAGCCTGTGTCAAGTAAATATTAATAAATATTATGCAAGTCATTTGTATTGAAACAGTCAAGTCGTCATAGTTAAAGTCTAGTCTAGGGATTCATTTGTAGGTATTCTATATAACTCATAATGAATTTCAATTGTCAAATTCAAATGACATTTGCAACAATTCTTGTGGAGTTTTGGCGGGAACGCGTTGAGATGTGTTGCTAAATTTTCATTTTTGTAAAACCTAGTTCAAATGCTTATAAATTGTTTAATTTCGATGGCATATTATAATCAATTTAGTTTCGTGAAGGTGTACAAGTGCAATGAAAGTAAAAATCGGTGCAAAACATGAACTTTAGCGTTGTCTCCAAAGCTCCGTGAACAGTTTTTGTAAATGACCGCCGTGTTTACAAATGATTCCCTAGACTTGATTTTAACTATGACGACTTGATTGTTTCGATGCAAATAACTTGAATAATATATTAATAATACTTGACACTGGCTAATTTCCTAATGACCATAATCGGTTCACAACCGATAAGAAATAAAAAACAATTCATATAGATTTTTACACAAGTAGCTAGGGGTCATTGGGCAGCCCTAGTATCCCAATTCGAAAGTTTTGTAAGAAAGAAAATAAGATCCTACCGTTGAAGTTAAGTAATTCTTCTTTATTGAAAGGTAAATATCTTGGTAATTTTACAATCTACCCTCGTTTACAGTACTTTCCACTGGTATCATACACACCTGACCTATCGATAAACTCAGTGCAATAACATTTAATTTTTATTGCAATTATTATTCTCAATTAACATTTTATTGACAATTTAAATAGATTAAAGTACCTACCTATACCTTCTCTACATGCATGTAAATGCAATCTACCTCAAGACAGCTTCTTTTACTTCTTTTACTAGTAATACTTAGAAATCAGAATACTCGCAGCACGCGTCGATTGTGCCCCTTAACTGCAACCTTGGAGTCCTCAAGTCCAGAGTGAATAGATTCCTTCTAGGTAAGCATGTAACACCGATCGACATTGTTGCATCGCTTCCCATTAATATGTAAGATGCGATCAAATCCTACCCCTTGTAAAAATATATAAGTTTTTAAGATATCAGTAAAAGTATAATGGACATATTATGTTAAACAAGCCGCGCCCCGCGGTTTCACCCGCGTAAGTCCCGATCCCGCGGGATTATCGGGGTAAAAAGGAGTAGCCTAGCCTAGTTAAATGTCTAGGCTAGTGTCTATACAATTAGAGTTTATATTCCTGTACTTATTAAATATTTTATCTTACTAATATCATAAATGTGTAAGTTTATATGTATGTGTGTGATTTTGTCACTCTTTCACGCAAAAACTACTGAACCGATTTCGATGAAACTTGGAATATAGATAGCTGGATACTGGGCATAAAACATATTATGCTACTTTTTATTCCGGTATTCCCGCGGAACCGGGACTTACTCGGCTGAACTCGGGTTTTAGGTAAGTTACCCAGATGCCTATTATTAATTTTACCACAGACACAATATGAACACAGATTGGTTTTAAAATCGACCAATTAAAAACACTGAACGCACTTAATTGTAAATTCGGCGAATAATAAAACTGCTACAGGTCGTAAAACTTAATACTAATGTCACAATTAAACTTTTATTATTGCCTAAATATTTTTATGTCGCTTAAAATATTTCTGTAAAACATGACTTATTAAATTTTTATGATACACTTGTTTAATCTCCCGATTTCGTGTAGTAATTATCGTTTTGAGAATAAATAACTTGATCTCATCTGACGATTTTAACTACTTTAATCCGAATTCTATGTGTGAGTCGTTTTCTTGCTGTAAATTATGTAAGCGTGCTACGTTTTAGACCCCGTGACTTACCGTCTGATCAGATAGTGGGACAACACTCACCTTTCGATTATTTAAAAAATAAGCTACTGTCTGCTTTTTCCAGATAAACAAACAACTAATCGAACTTTCGCATTTATTATATTTCTAGCATTTTAGAGCTAACATTGTAAAATGAGATAAGATGCAAACCAGAAGCGCGTGAAATATTATTTTTAGTTCTATGATAGAATAGTATCAGTTACGTACCGAAAACAGAATTTACAACTAAGTAGGTACCTGTAAAAAATATATATAGATTGTAATGTCAACTCAATATGTAAATGTAGTAGACAACAATAATTGAAAATAAAGACTACCTAAACTATAATATAATTTTGTCTATGGTTTTCGCGATTTTGCATAATAAATAAAACACAACATTTACCGGGTTTTACTCTGGTTTTATTTAATAACGGGATTATTATAAAGTACCGAGCTTTACCCTTATTTTTTTAAGATAATAATGACGTACCATACTATAGATTTTTTTCTGTTTTCGCTTTTTTGAGTTAGATTTTTGTAAAGATCTCGAAAACTAAGCCTAAAGCTTTGATAAAATGATTAAAAAGTAAACGCATCGGTATTAAAAACTTTAAATGAATATTTAGTTTTTTTTTATTTTGCTCAAGGCATATGACAAATTTTAAAATGTAAAATTAAATAATTTAAGGTAAAAATTCTTCATCAATAATTCAAATCGTAAAATTCAAATACAAATTGAGTAAATTTTTGAAGATTAATTTTTTATCGATGACTTAAAATTGAGTTCAATATCTTACTATATTTGACGTGGGCTGTGGTCAAAAAAACAATAAAATGAACAATTCGCGCCCATCTGGTAACTCATTCACTGTAAACTCATAACTACAAATAACTGATAACGGTGCGTCGAGACAAAATTATCGTGACGATATAAATATGTTTTATGAATTTCTTTATGAGTTAAATTGTTATTTTGAATAAGTAGTAGATAACCTTTGATTGGAAAGAGTTTGGAATGTACTAGACTTTCCAGTCTAGTTCCATATAAGTAATATAAGCCGACAAATATTCGATATTATAGAAGGCTTCTTATAATAGGTAAAGCGTTAAGTGATTGACGATACATGTTTTTCCATCAATGTATAGAAGAGCTATAGATATTTATTTCTCTTTGACAATACTTTGATTAAATACGTACATTTGTTCGTTAATTTTTTTTATGTGTTAGGTACTTTGTTTGCCATATCTATACTTTCATAGTTCTATGGACCACGTACGCGTTTTGAATGATGTTCGATGTTTATAAGAAGAAATCCGTTTTTATTAGGTATTAAATATTGGACGAGTTTTCGGCCAGTAAATTGTATACCTTAAACTCGTCCTAGGTGAGACAATTTGTTTTATAGGAAAAAACGAACCGCACTGAATTAATAAATTAAAATAATAAATATCACTCAATGTTACACTCACAGCAATCTAGCCCAAAATTAAGCACTAGGATTGTACTTGTGGTACTAGACAACGGACACACTAGTAAAAAATATTTTATACTTTTTTTTAATATTTATGCTACATAGAATACAATAAATATTAATCTGATTGTCCGTCATTAACATAACCCTCTAACGCTGAAGGAGATCTTGAGGAAACCCAAGCTAAAAGTCACGTATTCATTTTTAATCATAATTACTTACTCCCGTCGGCAATCGAACCCGCAACCTTTTGTTTAGCAGTCGAGCCTTCGCCCGCGCTACTAGGCCGTCATAATAACACCAATATAAAGTATTTAAAATCGCGTTCAAAACGCAATTAAATCAGTTAAAATCGTTTATTATGAACTTAACCATCAATTAAATCAATCATCAGCTATTACAACAATGTACTATGTATAATTCAAACCTGATTACAGCGATGCGATTACAAAAATGCTTCTCGGTATTTCACCTTCTCGTGTGTACGAAGGATTAGTACTATGCCCTGTCTGCAATAATGTTAGGTTTACATTACGTGACTATTGGTATTCATTTTAGAGTTATTTTCACAAAAAACTTGCATAGGCATAGCGATACTATCTATCTTTTTGATATAGTGCATCCAATAACTACTTTTGTGATGTTGACTCTACAATCCGTGCCATTAGTTCGGTAATGTAAATCTCGCTTAAGGGGAATCGTTCAGGGGATTTATACAGAAATACACAAATCATTTGAGCTAAGAATTGCCTTTTGTGGCTTACATACCAAATGAAAATAAAAGGAAATACATATATGTGAATACGCTAATACATTTTTTTCACCTACCTACTTATAATAGCTAGAATTACGTCTTCCAGCAAAATTTGCTTTAGGTCGACACTTCACTTTAGCTGTTACTTTAAATTTCATATACGATGAAAAAACTGGTTCTCAGTCCATCTCTGAAAAGTAAGTGTTCAATAAACACAATGACATTAATTTCGGCCATAGTCCTTAGATGTCAAGGGCACTAAGGAAATGCAAAAGTTGCTTCGGCGTATAGATCATCTTAAGACTACATGAAAAGGCCTGCAAAGTCCTTAAAATATCCAATAAAATGGTTTGATTTAAAAAATATAACTTTTAAACCATAAATATTTTTTAAATTATACCTACCTATATAGGTGACTGTGACTGTCTACTTGTTATGACACCGAGTCGCACGGAGCAGTCGTATTTTCTTATGCAGACGTTTTTTTCCGGACCACATAATCGTGAGCTACTTACAGCTACCTACTGTATAATCTTGAGGTATTCACGTAATTACCGATTATATTACGATATTAATTTGCACTATTGTTTGTTAATTGAAAATCGACACGATTTATTGCCTCCGTTTCCTAGAAAAGTGATTGTTAATACACACTTGAAGTGCCTTAAGGCTTGGAGGACTTGAGGCTGGTATTGCAAGCTAAGAGCCTTTTTTTAATCACTCGTGCCACTGAAGGCGATTTAATGTCCTTATTCCTGCTGATTTTCGTTCAATGTCCGTCTCTAGTGATAGTGATAGTGACGAAAACCAATAGAAAACGAGCTGCTTAAATAGCTCGAATCGGTACAAGCGATTAAAAAATAGAGCCGCTCAGCCGGGGCAAAAATTTCTTACTAAAGCGGTCGAACACGATCGGTTTTACCTTCAGCTCCGCCTGACCGGACATAAATCAATGTCGTATAAATACAAATTGAATTAAATGACGCTGATACCCCTAAGTAACTAATAAAAATATTTATTTGCCGTCGTAAGAGCTCGTTTACCTCACAAAACGGAGTCTTACAAAAATCTGAATTTTTAATTATCTTTTTTTTAAATCTATTATGGGCAATTAACACAAACTTAAAAAACATAATACAGGCCGTAAATCACTATGATTAGTACGGAGCGTGCTGAAATAAATATTGAGCCAGTATTAGTATATTAAACAAAATCTTTTAATCTTTATCAAACACTGGTATACATTTTGTTTGGGTATTCCTATTCACAGAATACCGCAAGAAATCAAAAGTAATAACCCGTCATTATTTGTTTGAAATTATGTCTAATTTCGAATCAGTGAAAAGGGGCTCTTAAATAAGCAGTTTTGTCATCAAGTCATCAGTACTAATTGAATCATTCAAGTCAGAGTAACGTACGCACTCAGTCGACAGTAAAATAAATTAAGTGTAAGCTACACTTAAAGAAATTATGAGAAAAGAGAAACATAATTATAATGCTCTATGCCCACCCAAATAAGAATGTTTCGATGTAAGAGTGCCGCCTCATTATGGCAATTAACTGGGAAATGTAACCCAAACTTTATCTCAGGTTTCTATTTAAGGGGAGGCTGTGTTTTCGAATATTAACTTTAAAAAATCCGGTAACAGTTGAGTACTTACAACAGGCAAGCTCAGGTAAGATAACACTTATACCTACATCAAGAGAGTACAGAACAGCTAGCAATTAAATAGTCATTGAACAAGACTGTTGAAAAAAAAGAACAAAAAAAATCTTTGACCTCAAAGGTGAATTGATGGGAGGTCTGTGTTGTATGTTAATGTCATACTGTTTCGTTAATAAAACAAATTATTATGAGTTTATAAAGTAATATTTTTATATGCACCTTATTAGGCAGCCTTTGCCGCACTGAGTGCTAAAATATAATAAATAATAACTAGTAAATTACAATTAGGTACCTGTTTGGTGTTTCAAATCTGTGAACAGTTTTGATAGAATTACAGTCCTTTACACGTGAGTAACGCTCTTCACGGGGAAAGGGGCGCGGGCGCGGTTGCGCGGCGGCAGCCGACACAAATAAATACGCGCCCGCTAGCAGCTTAATTAAAAAACTTTCGAGCCTCCTCTTAAACGTCGGCTCGACACCGGTACCACTTTTATTCAATATTAAAAACCTTTATCGACAAATCTACATATATATTTATTTTTATGTCTTTATTCTTAGTATTTTCCGGTAGCCATAATAGTTTTGGAGTCGTTAATGTTAATTATGTATACATTTTATCTCGCATTCGTTTTATGAACTATAAAGTCGATCTCTAACACAATTTGTAAGCGAAATTCGAGACGGTAGTAATAGCCTTAATTTATGTTTATTTTTTATCAAAACTTTATAACTGATTTGGTGATTACAGTAGCAAAATTGTATGAAATAGCTTTTAAATTTCACAGTAGCTAAATATACAATACAAATTGCCAGTTAGATTCTATATGAATTTATAATTAAAAGATTGAATACATTATTAGGTACAAATATTTATAAAAACAAAACTGGTTCACATTATGAAATCATGGCTAAAACTAAATTGTTTTAGATTTTATTTCGGTTTTCGCGATGCTAATTTTTAAATCTCGTGGACATTTCTTGTTAAATTAAAAAGCCAATAAAACATTATTAAAAAATATTATTAAACATTTAGGTATTAAAACAACAAGTAAACTTAAAGACTTTTTTATATTTTCATCTACCTAATAAAAAAAACTTATCAAATGCAACGGAAATTGAGTTGTTAACGTTAATAAAAATGTTTAATTAACAGTCACTTGTTAATTATACATAAAAATAAGAAGAAAATATATTATTAAAAGAGATCATAATTGAAAATAGAACAAAGAAATAATTAAAAACTTTAAAAAGATATTTTACTCCTTTTAATCTAGTGTTATTTCTTGACTAGGTTACCTACCTGCAATTAACGGTTTTTATTGACCTTAAGAATACAAATTCCGTCGAGTTTCAAAGGTAATTTTCTGTCAATCAAAATGTTTCAAACTATCAGTCCAGTCAAACTGACGGGCGGTGTAATTACCTACAACACAAGCTGTAGTTTTTCTACAGTAAGTACTTGGATGTTGCGGATATAAATTGCAGCGTATCATACAAAATTGCACGAATTAAATAAGTAAATTTTAAGAAATAATGATTTGAAAGTACTAACAGCGCCCTATGATTTCACCGTAAATTCCGACCCCGTGGGATTAAGGGGGTCAATATTATCATATCTATCAGTTTAGTCACTTTTTATCACTTAAACTATCCCTAAGCAAACTTTCATCTAAATAGGTCGGACCGCTTGACCGTGAAGAGGGCTTTGGGATTAAAGATTTAGTTATAAAATGAATTTCTGTTGTCACTGTCTAGAAATGTAGACAAAAATCCGTAGGTACGTCCAGGTATATAGCACTTCTTTAATTAATCTTTATAGGGTCAAGCCACGGTTCAACCGATGTGTTAGCCAAGGAAAGAAACATTTAAATTACGCCCGTTTGACGTATAATTTTAGGCTAAGTATATTGAAGACAAATTCTATCTGTAACTGTGTGAAAAGTTTCTCTTAAATGTCTTTCTAACTTCGAAAACTGGAGACTAGTTTCAAGCCATTGGAACCCATTCTATGTTAGCTGTCAATGTAATTTAGCCACGATGGAAGTTATTGGGTTAATCCCATAAACTATAGTGTCATAAATAAACGATTCTTTAACTCTAAAATAACTCACTTCATACAAAAAGGTATGGGATAAAGAAGTAGTATACCTACCTAACATAATTCAATATATTTAGAAAGGGTCCGATACCATAGGTCACTGTGGCCGCTGAATGTGCCATAAAAGTTTAGTGTCTGTTTTTATGTTTGTCCATGGACCAGTGGCGGACCCTGAGGCTTTGATTGTAGGGTGCGGCCGTGGTTTCAGCGGAATTAGATTTTTTAAGTGTTGAACTATTTCTTAAGGTGCAATCTCATCGCGAGCAGTCACTTGTAATGTAACATTATAAATTTGAACAAGGTGAAGATTTCGGCGCCGAGTGCCGACTTTTGCACTTTGCCAACTTTTGCAATATGCACAAGCGATTATTAGCGAAGTACCGACTTTAAAATTCTATGGATTTGTTCGCTGATTGCTGACTTATTATAAATTTACGTATTTTATGAGTACTTTGCCTACTACTCGTATTATAAACTTTGTTACTTCTTAAAGCACGATTCCGTGCAATACAATTAGGTTAATCAATGTTGGGGGTTCAAGTAGCGCGCACCCGCATGTCGTAGAAGGATTTCCATTCCAGATTAAATAAAATCGTCGGGTCTGAGAAACCACAACTTTTTCCTATCATAAAAGTTTTAAAAGTCGGCACTCGGCGCTGAAATCCACGCGAATGCTCGCGGTGAGATATCGTGAAGTACTTTACTTCTTACTAATATTATAAACGCGAAAGTATGTATGTATGTGTGCATGTATGTGTCTTTGTTACTATTTCACGCAAAAACTACTGAACCGATTGTAATAAAACTTGGAATATAGGTAGCCGGAGACCTGAAATAACATATAGGTTTCTTTTATCCCGATATCCTTGAGGGATCGGCACTTACGCGTGTGAAACGAGTCACCTAACTAAAACGAACGCTCTAGAAAGTTCACGACCAGCCGCACTGAGATCTGACTAAATAAACCCTGCTGTTTATCTAGTCAGAATGCAAGTCACTAGGCGCTAGGCGCTAATTATGCCTATGCGGACGTAGCTTAAAAGCCCCTGATACTTGCTACAAGTGGAACCCCGCCCTGTCAACACCGCAATCCCCTTTCACAAAGCAACCCGCTCAAGCCGAGTTGTTAGGACGTGTCAAGCGTTACAAACGTGAAAACATAAAATTTAATGATCAAAAACTTTTATTTAATACCATACCTACTCACAAGTATATCAAATCCCAATTAGATGTGAAGCAGAAAAGTTTTGTATATTTGTTTGTACAATTACGTATCTATAGGTAGTACTGTTCCAGTTTTAACTGACTTTTAAGTCTCATGTTGGATAACTTATCGAGGTGCAACCTGCATGATAAGCGTTTGACAACGATCTCACCTGATGGTAAGTGTTGTACAAGATTCGACCCGTCTATCTTCCTTAGTGACTGAACTGGCATTGAGGGAATTGAGATTCGGTACTTTATACATTTTACAGTGAACTATATTGTGCAAAGGAATGAAAGTTTATCCAAGTGTAACCACGGGACGCACATAGTATCTCTGACTAATGCTACTCCACGTAAATATCAACGTTCAATAACTATTAAAATTATGTCATTTGAATAATGTAAAATGAATTCGAGTTCTTTTATGGTTATTGCTTTGCTTCTGTTTGGGCGTACATAGTTTAACTACCTACACGAGAAACGTTCAATAAGCATAGAAATTATTTATTTAACAATTTGTTTTTTACTTTTTGTGGGAATTCTTGTTTACCTACCTTAATCATAATCTTTCAATCAGTCATGACTCATGCATGAGTCATAGTCATGACTGTCTGAAAGATCACCGTATCGATTAAAGTCTAAAGTGGAAATTGGAAATTTGGATGGTGTCTTCTCCAATTTTTAATTTCTTGGAGTGGCATGAGCGATTTAAATAGAATATTAAATATATTTGGCGCTATAACTTCGGCTGGTGTGTGATGGATAACTAAGGCGCGGCAGAGGCAACCATTTGATTATTCCTTTAGCACCATTCAACCAGGCTAGCATGACAGTATGAGAAACATTTTGTCGAATAGACATGAACGTCCCGTCTCGTCGTTTGAGAAAAAAGACCAAACCTTTAAGTCGGTTCGACGAAATAATTTTCATGCTGTCACGCTAACCAGGCAGGTCTCACGTATGAAATAATTAAGACCTGAATCCTGAGGACTAACAAAAGGGTTGATAATGATAATATTAATAATTTTGGAAGTAAGTACCTAATACAATAATGATCTTCCCTCACTATCTAGTTCCACGCAAAAGGACTAAAGTGAAAGCAGTATCCAATCATTCATTGAGTCTTGTTCAATCATTCATTCACTAAAATAGCTCGTTTATCAGACGCATCACTCAGGAAGTTATAAACCATTCAACCGTACAGCTATCTGTCACTCGACAGTCTCCATTTTCTTTATTGGAAATCTGTACATGATAATAGGTAGTGAAAGTGTCTACATGTGACTTTATCGACATGTCTAAGGCTGAGTACAAACAAACTAAACGTGCGAAGGTGAGCAAAGTCTAACACACGAAATATTATAAGTCCAGTAAATATTGTTATATGTTTGCTATCTCTGTTCTTGCTCATTTAGTGTATACAGGGTTATGGGTTTCGAATCCAAAACCGTTCAGGGGGTGATTTTCCACATCAAAACGAATAACTTTTGTTCTTCAACAAATTCTCGAAAATAGATATTCTATATTTTTTACTATTTTTGTGAAAGAACACAGTGGTTTAGTTAGTTGTTTGTAATTAAATTTTAACTGCGAATTAATTTTAAAGTGTAATTTTGTGATATTAAAACAGAAAAAAAAACTGTATCACTGTCTTATTCATGGAGGTAAGATAAATAACAGGAGGAAACACTGTCAGAATAAAAACGAGCTGAGCAAGATGGTTGTAGCAAAGGACTTGTGTCATTTTCTAATAGGGTGACAATAAGATTTTTTTTATGTGACAGATGTTAGATTTAATAATGCAAGTGCAATTGTATTATTTACTAGCTGCGCCCTGCGGTTTCCCCCACGTAAGTACCGTTACCGCGAGATTATCGGGATAGCCTATGTGTTATTATAGGTTTTCAGCTACCTATATTCAAGTTTCATTGCAATTGGTTTAGTAGTTTTTGCGTGATTGAGTAACAAAGTCACAGACATACATACAAACTTTTGCGTTTATAATATTACTGAGACTTACGTCTCAGTCTCTGTTGGCAAATTGAAGATTTCCATTAGCAATAGACGCTCTTTAAGGATTAATGAAATAATACAAAAGGACACGGTATAAAACAGTTTTATTAATTGTTATAGTATGCTTATTAATTTTTGAACACTTTGATTAATAAGTATAAATATTTTACAAAAAGAAATGTATCATCAAAAATCACCGTATCACGACGGGTTCCCGTGAGGCAAAGATTAGCGCTCTCGCCCGTCATGCAAGAGGCACAGGTTCAAAGAAAGAAGAAGAAATTAAATTAATTTTCTTTGGTGTGAAGCAGCAGCAGAAGAACGAGAAGGAAAATACATACACACAAAGACACATACTACATACTGACTGACGAAATCAAATTTAAACAGACATGACGGTCAATTACGTTAAATTTAATATAGTACTTCCCTCAAAATTCATCAAATGTAAAGCTAGAGGAAATTTCAAAAATAAAACTTTTTGGCTAATTACTTATTATCACTTATGTTCAGCAGGTAAGTAGTAAAATATCTAACAGTATTCGTACCACCAGCGGAATTGTTGGTATTACATCGGCTTTCAATAATCGACGGGAGTAAAAGCAGGAAAGATCGAAGTGACGACTGCATACGACTGATTTTTTTGTAATTTTCTACTTCATCCATACTGCTGAGTCATTTTTGTCGTATTTGTTCATTTTTCGGAAAGCTGAAATAATAAAATTACAGTAAAAAAAAAACTTACCCGAACTCAATACAAAAATCCAAAAATCATAGTCACCATAAATTCTTGTAATAGAACAAAACATTTGTAGAATACAATAATAAACATATTTTGGCTTACCTATGAAATGATATATTGCAACCACCATATGATTCACTTGTACAAGTAAAAACACAACACGTTTTCACCATTTTATGCAATTTAACGCAGAAATTCTATAAATTAAATAATTAATATTTTACCGCCATGATGCCACCATGACACTGACGCTTGGGTTACCATTAAAATAATAAAAAGGAAATGGGAGCCAATAATGTACTTGACAACCACTTATTACACGACCCGATAATATACGACCTGTTAAATGGAAGCCAGGATATTCGTCTTGTTTACATCCCATACAATTTGTACGAAGTGTTAAAACGAGACCCTGGCGTCCAATTAACTGACATTATCGGGTCGTGCTTCATCTGGCCGTACAATAACTGCAACCTCTTTTAATGTTTTTTTTTTAAATATGATAATTTTTGTAGGCTGGCAAGATGAAAGAACGAGACACACTACATCGTCGATTGCTATCTCATTCGGCTCGGATTAGCCTCTGTCTTTTGTAAGGCAAAATGTTCAACTAATCAGTCCTGTTTATTTTCTAAGTCCATTGTCTTATTAGATATTAGATTTAACAATTTTGTTATTTTTTTCTGTCTGTCAACTTTGGAGGTTACTATTTCTTCGACGTTCTGAGCCCTTAGTATAAGTTTTGATAGTTTAACGTCTCGATGAAACTGGCAGTTTACTTCATACATTTTCCATCAGCGCCCCTAGCGGTAACTATCATGAACTAAAATTATGTATGGAAGTAAACTGCCAGTTTCATCGAGACGATAAACTATCAAAACTCATACTAAGGGCTCTGCTGTTTTTCTACTTTTGTCTATTCTTGCAATAGATACCTAGTCAAAGACAAAGTATATTCTTACTAATCCGACCTCACTCCGCGTTTACTATTAAGGGTGAGAGAGGGTAGCAAACTTTAATTATATTATTCGAATCAAGCACAACACAAAATGTAGTAAGTATTGAGAACACAATTAAAACAGTTCAGTATCTACGCAATGCTCGATATAGAGTTATCTTAATGTCCCTTTAACGGAACAATAATTGTTACAATATAATTATAATTGTTGAAACTATAAATTATTACGTCCGTCATTCATTAATTTATATTGATTGAGAAATGTGTGCAAGTGATACCAGCTTTATTGCCCACTAGTTGTGTCCCGTGGTTGCACCTGCGTAAGTCCCGATCTAGAGGAAATATCAGGATCAAAAGTAGTTACTGTTACTCCTCGATAATTAAGCTTTATATAGGTAAATCAATTTTTGAAATCGGTCTAGTTTTGGATCCTATTTTTTACAATAATATTTCCTCTTTATAGTTTTAACTAGCTGCGCCCCGCTGTTTCACCCGCGTAAGTCCCGTTTTCGCGGGAATATCGGTATTAAATCAGGCCTATGTATTCATTCAGGTCCCCAGCTACCTATAGGCCAAGTTTTATCGCAATCGGTTCAGTAGTTTTTGTGTGAAAGAGTAACAACCTCACATACATACATACATACAAACATTCGCGTTTATAATATTAGTAAGATAAATACCTAAGCGTTCGGTTATGCCTTGTAAGTCATATTTGCTTTTGCTTTTAAAAGTAGGTAAAATTAAATTCAAGTTATAGGATCCTTCAACAATTTCCTCAAATTCAGTTTTTTAACCGACGAAAATTCGGAGGAAGGTTTTCAAGTCAAGACGTATATTTTTTTACAGAGTTGTTCGATTTTGATTAAAAAATTTCAAGTTTCAAATTCAAAAAAATAAATTCATCTATCTATAATATTTTCTGCTACCTCGAACACCCATCATACTAATTGTAATAAGGAAAAACTTATAGGCATTAGATACAGTCGCA
Source organism: Idaea dimidiata (assembly GCA_949358125.1). Lineage (NCBI taxonomy): Eukaryota > Metazoa > Arthropoda > Insecta > Lepidoptera > Geometridae > Idaea > Idaea dimidiata. Next base: position 21,655,698 of record OX442330.1, read on the forward strand.
ACCGAGGCGAGAATCTAACTTGTACCCTCGTGCTAAGCAAACTTTGGGATTTTGTTCACTAAATAATAATATATTTCTCGACCGCCGAGGCACTTAAAATTATTGAAATATAAACACAGTAAGTTCTACTTGTTCCATGAAGAGTGATAAGGAGCAGTGAATGAATTCTCTAATTAAGCACATGTTGTATAATTTCCGAGTAATCTACTGTTGTTGATACTGCCGTAGGTTAAGTACGGGCATCATTAATTATTATTGTTTTTCATAATAATAGTAGTTTATGGACCGAGGTACTAAAGTCTTATATAGCGGGCGTCATATTGAATCCAAAGCGTACGAAGGAACTTAGAGTCCTGAGTGAAGCGTGGGATTCAAGCGCCCAAGATAAAGACAGGCTTTATTACCGAGATGAATACTCTACTTTACACATCTACTGCGAGACAATAAAAGGGTACAAAAAGAAGTATTTAATTACCAACAAAACAGTGGATTAATGCTACGTGTATCAAAATGACAAAAATAAGCATCGGACTTAGCCGATGAAAAAAAAAGTTATATTATTACCTAAATAGTTTTGCCTTACCCTGCCGTCGAAATAAAAATAGAAGGAAAATAGCCCAGTTTTTACTTTTTTTAATTGTTATGTCTAGATGGCCAGTTCGAAATGGCCGTATGCTATCAGAACCTTAGTTCCAAATTTAAATTACTTTATGCCCTAGGGAATAAAGACTTGCTTTACGTTTTGGTCAAATAAAGTAACTTTGTAGAGCAGTATGTGTGTAAAGGTACTTTATAGTTCTAAAGTTTCGTTACGCTTGTGTTACTATTTATTCATTTTTGTCCTATAACAACATTTGTTGCCTGTGATAGCTCGTGGGATATTGGCCATGGGCAATAAGGCAGCCCATTGTGCCAATTTTATTTGTATAATCTGATGGAATTTTGTGTTTTGGTATAATAAAGCGTTAATTTGTATTATGTATCAATTTAATGATTTTATGTAATTTTAACCAGCAAAGTGCCCAACAAGCAAAAATGTTATACAACGAAGGATTTATAAGGCAATAACTCTTTTACACGTTCTGTGACGGCCATCGTGTAACGTTTTTCTTTATAAAAGCACTAGCTGCGCCCCGCGGTTTCACCCGCGGAAGTGAATAACGCGTTGTCAGACTTGTTAGTTGTCACGGGTGCAGGCGGTCGAGCGGTTCTCAAGCGGTTGCAATTATTCGTTCATTCGCAGCTTACCACGGGGCTAGATGGCGCTGTGTGTTCGTCACAGGATTTATTTATTTATTTTATTTATTTATTTATTACTCGAGTTCTATTAATTGGATTTCGATGCAAAACATACCATGACCTTTCTCGAAAATGGAACTATCCAATATCCGATAACCAGATTTCAATCATATTAGTAGTTTTTAATTGTATAAGGAACAGACAGAAACACAGACAGACAGACATGAATTTTAAAAGTTATATTCAATTTTTTTGATTAATTTAATTAATTTCTACTAATTTCTTCTATGGTTTTCGCGATTTTGCATAATAAAACACTTTATTTATCCGGTTTTATCGCGTTTTTATTCATTATTTGACCCGAGCTTTCGCCAACTTTACAGTTGGCTTTTTCAAGGTTGACTGTAAAGTTGGCGAAAGCTCGGGTCAAATAATGAATAAAAACGCGATAAAACCGGATAAATAAAGTGTTTTATTAATTTCTACTAGTTATTCTATATAAGTCCTCTAGACCACTTTTTTTTTTTAATTACTTCCAAGTACAGACTTTTTGTCCTGTCTTCCTTTATTATAAGTATAGATAGAAAAAGATATTACAAGCGTATTTTGCTTATATAATAATTCGGTTTTGTAACCTATTCTTACATACGTCTATAGGATAGATTTAAATATCCTCTATAAAACAATAAACTTGTAAAGCAACTTACAGGGTATTTCAGACATATTTAAGCCTTTTAGTTGATTTTGTACCCTACCCAAACCTTATAACCTTAACATTGTACCTAATAAAAATACAACTAGCAATATACCGCGGTTTCACTTGCATAAGTTTCGATCCCGTGGGAATATCAGGATCAAAAGTGGCATATAATTGTGTAAATTCTTGGTAATGTTTCTTTTTATCTTTTTATTAGTTAAAGAATTATAAATATCATTACAAAGAAACATAGTACATACAAACAAATCTTTTTGTGATATTTAGTATAGATATAGAACAGATATTATACCTAAAAGTATAGATAGACTAGAAGCGCCCTGGGGCTTCACCCGCGTTATTCCCGATCATCACGTTTGTAATATTAGTTAGGTATAATAGACCCTATAAAAATATATACCTATATTATATATTGTAGTTGCATAATTCGTATGCAATAAAAATGTTAAAATAATCATCACGTTTGTAATATTAGTAAGGTATAATAGACCCTATAAAAATATATATATTATATATTGTAGTTGCATAATTCGTATGCAATAAAAATGTTAAAATAATCATCACGTTTGTAATATTAGTAAGGTATAATAGACCCTATAAAAATATATATATTATATATTGTAGTTGCATAATTCGTATGCAATAAAAATGTTAAAATAATCATCACGTTTGTAATATTAGTAAGGTATAATAGACCCTATAAAAATATATATATTATATATTGTAGTTGCATAATTCGTATGCAATAAAAATGTTAAAATAAGTCTCTATAATTCTAAATGACCGATTTTTTTTAATTACTCCCTCAGAGCGGTGTTGGTCTAGTGGTAGATACTCCGACTTTTATTCCGAAGGTCGTGGTTTCGAATCCCCGCCGGGCACCAATGTATTTTTCTTTAAGAAAAACTTATGTGCGCCATTAAACATCGCCCTTACGGTGAAGGAAAACATCGTAAGAAAACTCACTGCTTAAAATTACGCAAAAAGGCCCAATAATTCTAAAAGAGCGAATCTTCATCTCCAGTAGGTATACACCGAAGTAACAAACTGCAAACAGAAGAGCCACTATAAATACCAAATTACAACAACAAGTAACGCGTATCTCACACAACACTTCAAACAAAAGTTTCGCCTCATCGCAAACAAATTAATCTGAATACGAACGCAATTACACTGTAATTAAAAATAACTTATTCATTTAGAGTTTGAAGCGGCTCTTTGCCCGTTAATTGCTAAAATTAATCACTTTAATGTAGCGTGCCTTCATTTTCAGAACAGGAGAGCTTTCAGATTGAAATGTTTTATTTAGGGATGGGAAACGAATTAAGCGTAATTTATATTACAAAATTGCATTATATCATCGTTGCATTGCATTATAGAGTAATTGTGGTGTTGATCTAGTGGTAGGTATCCTGACTTTTATTCCGAAGGTCGTGGTATCGAATCGCAGCTGACCAATGCCTTTTCATATTATTATATTGCGAAAAATATGTGGGATAAGTATTAACATCGCTCTTACTTACGCTTACGAAAACATCATGAGGAAACCCACCGCTTAAAGTAACGCAAAAAGGCCCAGTTGTAGGGCTAGTTGCAGAAAAAACTTTAACTTTAACTAGAGAGTGAATAAAAAACAGTCTCACAGCAGTAAGTGGAAGCAATTTTATCAAATATATTAAATAGAAATTTACACAAAACACAGTGGTGTTTACGCATTGTTTTTTTATGATGCGATGTGCGGTAGGCTACATGAATGTGTAAAATACTAAGTCCCGATCCCGCGGGAATATCGGGATAAAAAGTAGCCTAAGTGTTATTCTAGGTCCTCAGCTGTGTGCATACCTAGTTTCATGGCAATCGATTCACCGGTTTTATGTGATTGAGGATCAAACACATATATTAACGCAACTTTTTACTTTTAAACTTTCTGTGTATTTGTTTTACTTATAAATTTTAATGTAAACTGATTGTAATTGCGTGCTTTGCTAAATGTAAATATGTATATTTGGTCATATTATATGTAGCTACATATATGACCCAGGTTGGGAGGTTGGTATAGGTGCTAGACACTCCCACTCCACCTAACAATGTCCCGGGCACTACAGCGCCATAAATAGCATGGATTACAAGTTGCTTGCGCTGAATACATCATCTAAAATTAGATAAAAAGGGCAATTATTATTATGTGACCCTGTATATACAATATTACAATACAATATTACCCTGTAAAACAAGTTCACTTTCAGGATTTCAGTCTACTTTTACGAACGAATGACCAAAAAACTGTCACCCAGAAAGAAAATCTGTCAATAATGACAGATTTTCTTGACAGATACAGGACATCATTCGTAAGAAAAAACATTCTTCGTAAACAAAAGTAGATCCCAGTTTTTTCAATGAAGTATCGACAAATGGCACGCATTTCCATCACTACAGTTAGGAGAATTCGGGACGTATTAGCTACCATCATGGCCATTACAGATCGTTGAAGCGTCACGCAATATTGAGTAGAATAATGTAGTGAAGTCTACGCTTATCGGATAGGAAGCTAATTGTACGATGATTGCTTTTGAAAATGCAATTCTAAGTAGGTACCTCTACAGTTCACCCATGTCTTAATATAAAAAATAAAAAGATGAATAAAAAGAACCAGTAGTTAGGGTGTACCGCCTACTTAAATAGTTAGGTGATTTCTTTACAGTAAGGTAAGAGAATTATAGATTTCGGTATATAAGTTTTGTGCTTTAAGGGGGATGCAAAATTTAATATTGCGGAGCCTTATTTTTCAATCGGGCCACTACAATCGTGTGGTTGGTTCTCATTCTGCAGCAGAATGGCGGAACTATGCCAAAGTGGATTCCAGTCGTAGCCATCGTAGTGACAATGTGTGCATACTCAGCGGGTATGCACACATTGTCACTTCTTCTTCTACTTGTTCCACTTCTATTGGAGGTTGGATAACATCAAGGCCACTTTTACTCTTGACACCGCAGCTCTGAACAATGTGGTGGTGCTGCAACCTAACCAGTCCCTGAGGTTTTTCAGCCATGAGTGTCGCCTCCGGCTGACACTTCTTGTCCCAGCGATTTTCCCCTGGATGATAAGCTGGAGCAATTTGTACTTTTCATTTCTCATGACGTGACCGAAGTACGACAATTTCCTGTACCTACTTGAAGGTATTGACAAGCTCAACCTTCTTTTTGCATCTGTCCATTTATCATTATAGCAGAAAATTTTAATTTTCAGGTAAGGTTAAGGAAGTTTTAATACCTACATTGTAGGTTTGCTTAAATTGCCTATGTAAATACTTTTCACCCGCTAATACGTTCGGTATCATGGATATTTATTTGTGAGGAGGACTGCATTCTGGCAATACCGCCGTTGATTTAAATCACTTGAATTAACGACTCATGGAATCTCGAACAATCGCCCACACTAGCAGTTTTCTGCAGCAATAGCATCAAACCTCATCATTCGATGCAGTTGAGACCATTGGTTGCGGTCGGACGATTCTCACAGACACATTAACGATATCGTCCGAAAATTAGTAGAAGTAGAGCTAATTACATCGCTCGAAATGGTGCAAGCAAACTTAGGTTTAGTTTAGCCCTTAAGTCTTTAAAAAACTACCGATATTTTGACTATATTCATTACTATTGAAATTGTTAGTAACTACTACTGGGTACTAACGATTTCAACTATACCTACCTACTGATGGTTACCCGATTTATCTTTTCTATCTTTTTACAATTTGTAGTATATGTAATATGTATTACTGCTACTTATATACCTATTATTAGGATTTTCTAAAACTATGACGTTGAATTAATACGTTGAATGAGAAACTTCGGCAATATACTTCATAATTATACTGTTTATTTCATAAAAAATTTTACGTAACTTCTAATGAGTAAGTAATTTAGATAAAGTATTTTGTTAATTACTATAATGTAGGACACTTGCTTCGATGTAGGTAAATCACATGTAATAAAATTTTATGACTATGATAATAATATGTTTTTCATAACAATGAGAAACTTTTGGTATTTTTTAAAAGAAGCTTAATATCTATAAACTTCTAAATATTACATCTGTATCAAGGATAATTTCTCATAAATTTGCATCAATGAGGAATAATAACTAATTTTGAATATTAAATCTTCATATTCTCTGTCAAAAATTAAAAATATATGTTTCCGATTTGTAGAAGTAAACGTGCGACGCGGACTCGTACGCGGGAGTGACGTCATTTCACACTCGTCCAGTCCGTTCGCGCGTCTAATTTTTTGATGAGTAGAGCGTTGTAAATGATGTCACGTAACTGTTAGCTAGACTCAAATATTTATCGTAAGTTTAAATGCCTGTTAAATCAAAACTAATATGTATTTTGACTACAACAAAAATTAGTGAATTTGTATACATACAAGCTTTACTGTAACGAACTTGCAACTGATTTGGTATACCTATTAACATTCTTCATTGATAGAAAAAATGTTTAATAAAAAAATCGTTTCCTCGGGGAAGCGGGATAAAGGGTCATAAGACTTCAATGATACCATGATAATCAAAGTATAAATTTAAATTAGTCATTGTTTTTACTATATAAGTTGCAGAAACCTTCTCACAATCCACTTTCCCACTGTGTGTTGTATATAGCTTCATTCAGTTACATAGAAAAATTAGTAATAAAAAGCTGCTATTCTAAAATTCAATGCTGCCTTTAGGTTTTGGTCTAAGAGCTGAATATTGTAAACTTACATTACTATATAAATGAAAAGTCAGCTATTTATTTATTAAATGTCAAATATATAATTAGAATAATTTTATATAATGATTTTCCCGATGCTCCCAGGCTTAGGTACAGCAAACTCAAAAACGCCTGAGAAGCTAGAAAACTAGGATTATATTTTGATCTAGCTATGTTTTACCTCTGAGTCGAATATTTTCTCAAACCTAAGTATTAATTTCTCTTATATTATAAATATCTTTATCATTAATCGATACCTACCGGTATTTGTAATTAACAAAGCGATAATGAATTTTAACATAATTTATTTTATTTTGTCGCGATTACGAAAGATAAGGGTTTGTTTATATTGTTTATAATTTTCCGTTTTCATTGTATAAGTAGCTTAAATTAAGAAGTTTTACGTAAATGACCTTTTTAACTATGTTGGGTGATTTGATCATGACTATATTGGATGATAACTAGGTGTGCCCCTCGGTTTTACTCACATCGGTCTGAATCCTAAAACAATATTATTAAATAACCATTACAGAACATATTATGAAAACTATCAATTTTCATTTGCTTACACACCAATTACCGCTCATCTGTCACCTTTTCTGTGCTTCAAGGTGTGCTGGAAGATAACTCTTTTAGGGTTAAGTTTACCTATGTACATGTTTATCCATATATTTTTATGGGAGTATATAAAATATGATGTGTACATTAACGCCCCTATACCCGCTAAACTGAAAGTCCCCGTCGGTTTCATCGAAAATTGTTGATTATTTTCTGACGCAATGTTTTAGAATATTTCCGTTTGTAACGTTTAAAGACTCCAAAGTTGAAGTTTTAGGCGGAATACCGACTTGGACAATGAATGGTACTTATTGCAGTTTGCACTAGCATAATTGCTACGAACTTAACAAAGTTTTGTGCATGAGGGTTCGATTCTGGGTTTATAAAATTTATTTTTATTTAATTTTAATTTTTATAATTATAAAATTATTATATAACAATTATAGTTTAAAAAATTATAAAAACTTGGGTCTTGTCTGAATTGGGTTTTGTCATAGGGTTTTGCCGGAAGACCAGCGCTGCGGCGGATTTTGTTCTGCTGCAGTTATTTTTTGCCGTGGCGTAACCTTTTAGGGGGCACACGGCTTCTTAGAAATAATAATTATTTTCATTAACTTTGTAGTATGCTGTTATATATTATAATAATTTGTTTTTGTTGAGTTCTAAAATTGATTGTTTTTTATTATTTGTTTGTCGTTAATTCAATTTTATATACCTATTATTAAATTATTATGTTGTGTTTATTTTCCCTACTCTGTAAGTTGTGTGCCTGTCTGAATAAACGTATTATTTTTTTTTCTTTCTATTTGAACCCACCACCTTGTACTAGGCGTAGGACCACCACCTTGTCGTAGGAGGTAAAGAAGACTACGTATTTCACAAATCTTTTTTTGTTTACAGATTTTTTTCTACGGTTTTTTTGTTACTACAAGACATCGAAAAATCATTGTTAAAACAGTATTTAGGGTGACTTAAGCGAGTTTTTCATAATGAAACTAGTGGCATACATACATATTATATTTCACAAAAAAGTTACGTAGAGACAGCTGTATGTAATAATAATTATCTATTTAATAAAGATGCTTCCAATAACAGCTGAGGATGCTTTTGTGAAACTGACTTTATAATGTATGCCACTAGTGTCGTAATGTAAATCTCGGTTTATAACGTCAATGAACAGAATTTTTATCCTTTCATGTCTACTATAGATATATAGATGAGCACATACATATCGCGTGACCTGACCCCGCCTGTTATCAGACAATTAACTTTAATGGATATTATTTAAATTAGTTCGCTTCACTCAATTGACAACATAATCATTTAGGTAGGTATAGATGACCACTTTAAGATCAATCTCGACCACACGACCACACACTATCTAGGAATGCCTATAATAAAGTGCTGAGTGAGTAATTTCGTAAAGTCGTATGATTTTCGCTCGCTACAAAATAGCCTAATTTACATAATAACGAAACTAGTGTAATTTCGTAGTGCACTATAGAATTAATTTCAGAAAAATAGTCTTGCAGGAGTGGCTAGAGGCAATTTTATCAAATGGATAAATTGTACCGCTATGTCCACGCTTTTTTGTATAAATGCCTTTAGATTGCATGCCACTAGTTTCGTTGGTAATGTAGGTACTTAAATTCCGTTTTACAGGAAAGAAAAGATGGAGAGTATGTTTTTTGTATAATTAGTCTGTGAAATTTCGAAGGACGCTTCTGGATTTCGTTCGAAGGACTTGTAAGGGAGTAAAGTCCTCGAATGGCGATCAGGATGCATTGTGAAACGAAGTGTTGTAAGACCATTTACTAGGTGAACCGATGACATTAAAGCGGTCGCAGGGAGTCGCTGAATGTCGACTTGGGATTGCTAACGTCGGATAAGAGCTGAGATGATGATGTGGATGCTAACTTGCCCTTTACAAAGCAAGAGCGAACTAAAGTTTTCCGTTAAATAGAAAATAAAACACAAATTACACCGTAAAAGAAATGATAATTTTATTACATCAATAGATACACGATATAAAGTATATTATTATAGCTATTTTTACTTAATTTATGTTTTCCAAATAAAGCTTCGGCACACACAAATCAAAAATGCTTTCGGTTTCGGTATGCCGTACGCTTTATAAGAACTTGGTTACACGTCTGGGCTAGATTGTTGCCTCTCTATCTTGCCAAAATGCGAACACAGTGACCTAGATTCGTACCTAAGTAAAACAATAGTTAAAAAACGCTTTGTCTCATTTTCGCAACCAGCTTAACCGTTTCAGGAGAGCGAGACAGCATTTATTAACATTAGTTTCATTTTACCTAAATACTTTTCTGAGGGCCTAGAAATTATTTAATAACGTAGGAAATCTAAATCTAATTTGGTGAAAGGGTAAACCATCTTACAACCTAATTAGAATATTCTTAATCAATTACTAAAATTACATTAAAATATTTACAAATAATTTACAGTCACTCTTTTTCTTAAATAGTATGGGCATTCCATAATAATTATATTTACAAATCCATATAAAATATAAAAAAACTAGTCATATATTGATAAAAAGTAGGTTATTATATATTTTAATATTAAATCTATTAACATATTTTGATAAATAAAGATTGAGAAAGAAAATTCTGGTGTAAAGGGTATAATAAAAACAATTATTTGTTTCGCTTTCCACTGGGAACGTCTAATACTTGCACCTACCTATATATTATGGTTTTTCTAAATTCAAATGACAGTTTGATAGGTAAAAGTTTCCATATAGCATCAGATATAGATAGCCATATTCGCAAATGACCCTATGCGTGCCTAGGGCTTTGTCTTGCACTTGTGAGTGCCAAACAACTTCAGTCAAATGTGACAGAAGTCGTGTACACGCAAGATCATTTGTGAATATGGGCCTGAGAGTAAGCAATCAAGTTTGAGTAGCATACTTTTTAGTTTTTAACTATTTAAAAATCATGACACAAAATGCTGTTGTTTATCTATCGATGTCGCTACAGTACTGAAGGCTTCTCACCCAAACAAAACAGGAGTATCAATGAATAAGTGAAATCACTGACTTATGTTGACTCTACACTCAATACTAATCTGTCAAATAATTATAATTTAACAAATAAGCAGGTATATTATAGCATATAGTAGAATTTACAAACGACTCTATGCGTGGCTTCAATCAATGTTAGTGAAAATGTGACAAAGGTCGAGTCCACGCATAGTGTCGTTTGTGAATACGGGCCATAGTGAATTTGTACCTGCACGCCTAAAACAATTCAGACTAATAAATTAAGTTTGGGCCTTGAAACCTAAAAATCCAGACAAAACTAATGAAGAATTCACATTTCTTTTCCAAAAATTTACAGATGATTAATAAAATCAACCCTTACAGTGTTTAGGGTTGATTACTGGCTTGCGCATTCGGTGACGGCGAGCTATTCGATACAGGTGGTTGAACCATCAGGTGGGGTGGTAGGCCCATGGGTGGGAGAGGCCGGCCGCCCCCCATCAGGGGATGGGGATGAAAGTACTGCTGCAGAGCCGGGTGGGGATACAAGTGATGGGGGTGCCGGGAAAATTGCGCCATTTTTAACTTTTCAATCTCCGCCTCTTGCACTCGCTTCGCTTTCGCACGCCGATTTTGGAACCAGATTTTTACCTGGGAACAATAAAATTAAGGTTTAGAAAGTTATACTTTAGTCTATTAAATGGTACACAACAAGACATGCCTTTGAATGTTTTACATATCTCTAAATTAAGGTTTTGTATTATTAAAGAATAAATATAATTCTATTAATGAAAATAGTATTATTTTTTGATCGAACAGCCCGTTAGTGCTAACAATATTCGATTTATGTATATAATTGCTATTCGGTCTGAATTTAGTCAAATCGAGATTTAAATACTTAAATCTTTGCGTATCTCGGTAAAGTTGTGTCTAGTAAATTGATTATGGGCCTATTCTGTAAGGCTTCGTTTTCAGTATAAGATACGAGAATTGTAAACATTGTAGTTATAACATTCAGAGGAATACGACGCTCTGATTAGACGCTCACTCTGATTCGACGCTGAAACAGCGTCAAGCTCTAGGCTTAGAGAATACCACTGCAGGTCCCTTTACATTCCATAGAGTAGAAATTAAAAAAAAATCTTACGCGTTAACGTCTCTGGCTAATAACTGAAACGGATTCTGCTATCAACATAATAATTACAGATAAAGTTTCATTATTATTTAAATTTTAAGTGCTAAGTCGCTAACCACGGTTGTTATTGTATTAGTTCTAGATGGTCATTAGTTAAGAAATTTTCCATAAACAGTTTATTAGCATTTTATCTTTACACTAATTAGTGGATAGGTGAAGAAAAATATATGTTTTAACACGTTTGTTTGCAGCGTAACTAACCCTAGCAAAACTTATTGGTAATTCATCTATGGAGTGTAGGTTTTTACCTAAAAACGTCTCCATCGTCATTTCTACGTTTTATCTGTTATCACATACTTGAAATACAAACGTAAACATGTATTAAAAATGAATGTTTAAATACAAAATACATCATTTCATGTTCATAATTACATCTATTAATCTGCAAATGTATGACAACCATTTATATTTATGGGATCAATTAGAATCTAGTTAGGATATTATCTGATGATTCAAGATACACAGTTATGTATGTACCTACCTATACCTATCTATACACAGTCGATGACATTTCACGACCAATACGAGGTCAAGGAATACATTCAATGTCATACATTCAAACAACGTATCTTTAATATTACTAATATAGTTTTATATAAGGCGTCAAACACACATAAAAACATTCGAGAAACCTACTACAAATCGTGTAGGTAAGTTTAAAAAGTGTGACACATAAGAAAAATCCGAAAGCGACGATGATTATTGGGTGTTTCGGTCATTTTCATTACTTAAAAATTCGCTTTGCAGTTCGAACATGACAACGTAATACACAATGTCAAACTTTCGCCAAATATTTCGCATAGTATTTTATATTATAGCAAATTACCTGCGTCTCCGACAGTCCCAAACTGGACGAAAACTCGGCTCTCTCAGCGATGCTCAGGTACTGCTTGTCGACGAACTTGCTCTCCAAAGCTCGAAGCTGCTGCGCCGTGAATGGAGTGCGTGGCTTTCTGTTCGGCTTGTGCTTGCGCAGATTACACTTCAGTTTCGGTGGTTCGCCATCTGTGGACCAAATTAATTTATTAGTTCTCTACAAGGCCTAGCTCTAGGGATTGGCACAAGCAACAGGAAAATCATTTAAACAGAGAACAAGCATACCGGGAACCGGGAGCGAGGCCTGTTTTTGTTAGAGCTCAGTTAGAGCATCACATCATTGTCACGCATGAAGACTGGTCAAGACAACCGTAATTTCATGGTAGCTTTCATGGAGATGTCCCTTTTCCAGTTTCCGGTATTTGTGTTCTGTGCTTTACTAAGTTCGTTTGTAATGTTAAAATGATATTTGAATAGAATTTGTTTAAAGAGATGCACTCATGCGGGATTTCTAAATTCAACGAACTTGGAAGTTTTCTATCCGACAGCGTTAAACTAATCACTAGTTTGACCACTAGGAAATAACCGAATTAGGACAAGCAAATCCACGTTCGTTGAATTTAGAGATTCCATATGGAACATCAATTTATTCTACATGTTTAATGCTTTATTTTTATAACAAGAAACTATTCAGTGGGCAATTTATTATTCATATTCTAACATTATTTTTAATCGCATAGCTTACAAATAAACACACAAAACAAACAAAGATGTTTAGGTCAAGAATTTAAAAAATAACAACACCGTTTCCTCTGAAAAATAATTAGCTATATTGTAATTGATAATTTGGAGACGTTGCGACATTTTAAAAATAACTCCTCAACTTTGATATCGCAATTAAAGAGACGAGATAATATCACCAAATTCCAATTATCATACATCTCAATACAACAAGCGAGCCGAAAATCTCAAAGAATCCCGGATCATGCCACAACATGGAATCCGTTAGACTACTAACACTTTATCGATTTGTAATGTTGCCCAACATTTTTAACTCCGTTTAGGAAGCTAAATAGCTGTAGCCTCCTAACACTTAAAACTAGGCCTATTGTTTGTTTTGGCATCGAATTATAATTACAATGTTTGGTTATCATATTTAAATTTTGTTTACAAGAACATGTATGCTAATAGTGACTCAACAATATAAAATAAAGACAATACTTGTCAACTAAAAATTGTTGTTGCAGGTCGAGTTATCGGCAGACTAAAAATCTTTAATTTGTGCCATCTCTTACAATAAAAATAATCGAATTCAAAGGAATACGTGATCGCCATCCGATAACTTAAAGACCCCAAATTATCGAGATAATTTCTAGCTCTGAATATAAAAATACGAAGACACTTTTGAATGATTGAAGCAGCTGCTTGTGGCACAGCCAAAACCGTGTAAAAGTGTGTAGTATGGAGTGAACATCCGCCGACTTTTTTCCTAATTGCTCAAGTAGTTGAACATAAAGGTTGAACTTAGTGGAACAGAAAGTCCAATTATTACATCTATTAAGTCATTAATTCATAAAAAGTTGAAATCATTATCTAGAACTTTTTGTCCGAGCCGATTCGCTTTTCACGTGATTGTAGGAACGCGAACGGTTTGTTGGCTTGAAGCAATTGCGTTTGAGAAGTCTCAATTCATGGAGTAGTTCTTTTCACGCATGCACATTTTCAAGTTTGGTATTTGGTACTAAGGTTGACAAAAGTTTCTAAACAAGTAAAAACATTTTATTACACATTTTTTTTTTAAACTACTTCGAATACTAAAAAATAAACAAACAATAAGGCATTATTGGCGGTAACCATAAGATAACGTTAAAGTCCGTTTAATCACATAACAGAATTTAATAATAGTTAAATTCTGTTATGTTATTAAACGGATTTTAAGGTTTTGTTTACGAGAATTCGTGGAATCTACATATAGAAACTTGGCAAATAACATAACATATTTTAATCTCGGAATTGATACATAGTTCAGTAAATCTACAGGGCGCAGCAAGTTACAATATTCGTAGGTCAAGACGTATGCGCTCACGCACCACAAATTTATGAGAACACCCGATTGTTAAATTCTGATCCTCAAATCAATCTTTTACCACCAAACAAAGAAGTTCAATTTTTATTTATAGAGTGGACGAACCACGATTCTTTGATTAATCAGCAACAGTTTATTTCGTAGTAGCTGCGCCCCGCGGTTTCTCGATCCCGCGTTGTTCGAACACCTACCTACCGCAATGCAAAAATCCACACTTAAACGGACGACCAGGGAAGTACTGATGATGCCAGGCGCGGTAGCGCCTGGCTTCAACAGTACTTCAATGGACGAAGTACTGTTGGTAGGTGAAGTAAGTTAAAGTTTGTATTTCATCAGTAAGTGACGATGACGATGACGATGGATGACGATGATGATGATGTAACTCTACATCACTTATCCTACCCCTGTGTCGATTTTCGTTCATTGAATAGTTATCACCCGCGTAAGTCCCGATCCTGCGGGATTTTCGGGATCAAAGTATCCTATGTTACTCTTCATCCCTATGCAAATTTTCATCTAATAAATAGTTATCACCCGCGTAAGTCCCAATCCCGCGGGATTTTCGGGATCAAAAGTATCCTATGTTACTCTCCATCATTTAAACTATCCCTATGCAAATTTTCATCTAATAAATAGTTATCACCCGCGTAAGTCCCGATCCCGCGGGATTTTCGGGATCAAAAGTATCCTATGTTACTCTCCATCATTTAAACTATCCCTATGCAAATTTTCATCCAAATCGGTCGAGCCGTTTGACCGTGAAGAGGGAACAAACAAACAAATAAACAAACAAACAGACTTTCGGATTTATAATATTAGTAGGATGTTAGTACGTTACTTCTCCTCTACAGGTCGTATTTCTCAATTGATCTTGACCAAACTTACCATGAGTTTATATTTGTTTTATGCTATGTCATTTTTGATTGGTGTGGCCGCTATGACTGCGAAAATCGTGTGCATTAACCACGCGAGCATCAATTACATGATGCTCACAAGATCTACTGGTTGTAAAACTTCTAGTAATATTATGTAGATAAATAGTTGCACTTTTAGCTGACCAGTTATCTGACTAATAATAAGTATACTGATATTTTAAATATTTTAAGAAATTATGCATTTATTAGTTATATGTATTTATTTATTTATTGTGGCAAGTCCCCAGGTACCAATTAGTTACTGATGGTCATTAAGATTTGTTTCGTTGTCCGGTCTACTCAGAGTAGCCACAACCATTTCACTAAATGATATTTTAGTATTGTTTTATCTCGTACTAATTTACGTTTAATAGCCTTCAATCTATTAAATAATGAATCATTTTTATTGCTTGAATAATTAAATTAGATGATTGAATCGAATTAGTTTCTGACCTGGAATCACTAATGATTATCAATCAAGATTGTGATTGGAGTTGTAATTAACTCTGATTGATTGGTGGACACGTGCTAATGCGTGATCTGAACACTTTCCTTTGTAATCAGTATTTAGATGTATTTGGACTAGCGATGAGGCATGGATTCGCACTGTTTTCTTTCTTTATGAATTGGACAGTAGAAAAAACACTTTGATTTCGTAAATGAGAATGTTATGAGGTTTGTTTGACTTCAATCACGCAAAAACTACTAAAACTATGAAACTTGTTGTGCAGATGGTTGGATCGAGCGGGATCGAGGCTTACGCGGGTGAAACCGCGGGACGCAACTAGTTATTCAAACAATGTAGAAATAATTGGATATATCTGTCATGAAAATAAAGTTGAACTTTTCATAATTTGAAGTTTTAGACAATGAGAATTTTGCAAATAAACATCAAAATATCAAAATTAAAGTAAGTATTTAACCCATAAATTGGTTTAATTTTCCACAAATTGAACGATATTTAATGTGGCGCCCGATACAAACAATCGTAGAGTGCCACCGTTAATGGCTTAAAACGGTTGAAAAAAAAAAAGAAGTTAATTTATGAGACCTTTCGAAAAAAAGTTAAAATGCTTAATGTTGTGTTAAACAAACGTCAAAGATACGCGACGGAAATAATAATAAGGAACGGTGCACACGGATGTGGAAAACGTCTAGTTTTTTACGTTTGAAAAAAGTTTGAAAATGTGAATTTAGTAGGTAGCCGTATTGTTAAACGCATTTCATACTAAGGGCGGCTTGCTTTATGATATTTAAAAATATATTTAGCTAAATCAGTTTAAAAATAATTTACGGCAACTCGAACATTGGACTATTTTTCAAAAATAAATAGAAGGTTGCTATTAAGATTCAAGTTTCTTTATGTCGTCATACTTTGACAGTTTGGAATATTTTGACAGTTCTTAATTACTTTTTAGAGCCTTAACATGTTTTGGAATCCTTATGCATGCCTATTACGTAGCTTTAGTAATGTTAATGTATACTAAACAGCTTCAGTAACTATTCTGCAGTTACAATAAGATAGTTATCTAGTATAATATTTCAATTGTAAATTGATTTTTCGTGTTTGTTTTTTGACCAATTACTCGAAATTCAGAAACAGTAGTTAAACACCATATAGGAAGAAAAAACTAGTGTTGCGGATATTTTTGAATTATCTATTAAAATAAAATAACTATAAACTGAAATTACATTAAACACGTAGGTACTGGCAAACCCTAATCATAATTTGATATCTTTTTTATACGTCTACTAAGTGAAGGTAATGATACAACTCTAAAATAATTTTATTAACGACATCATAATATAGCAGTAGCCATTAACAATCTATAAGCCCGTCACATGTGTAACATCCTTAACGTCCCAAAATGAGTCAGGAGCTGAATTACTGCATTTAAAAATACTCTTATAGGACTGTCTTCTCTCATTGACTCGTTAATTGTACAAAGAGCCATCGACTACAGATGTTAAGCTAAGTTAAACCCGTGTTGTGAGTGAATAAAGAAATATGAGACGTTTTAAATGCACTCAAACATTCCCCTTTAAGATATATGTATTATTTTACCCCGTGAAATTTTTAATTTCTCCGCTGACGGTACCGATGTTGCTGTGCGGCTAAAAAGACAGTTGATATATTAATGAGCGTGTTTGCTTTTTGTGTGAGCTGTACCATTAATCGTGCGAAGCTCGGGTATGTCATTCATTCCAATATTTTAAACGGGCACAGTATGCTTGACGTTTTTGTTGTCTGTACAAGAGAGGCGGACATTCTTAAGATCTCGATGGATATTTACCACATTTAACGTTTAGTACTAGATAGTCAAATGTTACTCATTAATCTCAGCTACACTTATTATTTTTGGTGTAGGTAGGGTCATTTGTAACACTAATAACATAAAATTATTCGCAAAATGTTGGGCAGAATGTCAAATAATATTTTAGTTTAAAATTGCGATCTAAATAATGTATTTACATTACAAGACCACCAAATTGTGTAAATTGTTTATAGTTTTACAAAAGAATTAAGGTTATTATGATTAATAAAATTAACTGAAAAGTAGAGCCAACAAAAATATTTAATCATAACATGTTTTAAGTAAAACAGAATTCAATAATTAAAAATTATATTTAAGTACTAAACAAGTTCCCACGTTTTTATACTCTCACTTATCTTGGTTTACATTAAATTAATGTATTTCCAATAAAAAAAAACTATATTTTACGTCCACGGCTTTGAAAAATAATATACCGATTAAAAATAGGTAATGATAAATTCGGCAAATAAAGTACAAAACCTATTATATTGAAAGTCGACTAACAAAAACTAACCCTTTGACATATCCCATATTCCTCTATCGAATATTTATCTGAGGATCAAACGAAGTGTCCTTAACCACCATTCATCACTACGCTCAATAGTTTCATAAATAGACTCCATAGAAAACACGGAAATATATTGAAATAGAACTTTATTCATGGGAGAGATTTCATTTCGTGATTAGACTTCATTGTAAAAACGGCTTTTTAAAAAATTGTCTATGATAAAATCTTAGATTTCTATTTTACAACTAAACGGTTGGTTTAATAAATTATATTACTCGGTAAGTAATTTCAGATGTCCTAAAAGAACTACTGAAATCGTTATAACGCTGTAATAATGATTGTGTATTTCTATTTTACTCATAAAGAAAAAGGCGATTGTTTTTTTTTTTTCATTAAATGATATAAAATAAAAAAAACATGTAACAATAAAAACATGAATTCGTACCAGTTAAATTCATAACATTACATAACCACCAATTTAAATCCTAACTTTAAGTCACAAAGCCGCCGTTATTCAATTTCTTCGCTATTTTATAAAACGTTTAATTGCCTCGCTAAATTCATAGCTTAACCCTAAACGATCTATTAAGAGTTCTCTCAAGATCCTAATGCGACATCAATATACCTTGTATCCAGTTTACAAATAGCATTATTCAATGGGACATTAGTACTTTGGCTTCGTTCCAACAGTGACAAGCAACATGAGAGCTTGTTAAACAAAACCGATGGATTTAAACCGACTTAAAAGTTGGGGGAAGCGTTTAATGTTTTGTAAATGGATTAAGGTTCGATAGTTAAGTGTTTAAGATTGTGTTGTTGTTGTTGTTGACAGGTATAAACTTTTTGTTGTCAGGTATAAGCTTATTGTTGAGTAGTGTTGTGTTAAGTGGATTAAAGTATTTCAATTTTCTGGAGTCTCTTACTTGTTGTTCTTGCCATTATGTTGTTGATTTTTTTTCCTTTTTTACCATACTAGAGGTACGACTTAAGTACACCTACAGACGTACATAGTACAGAGTACAACGTACAGAGTGCCTTATGATTTTTGTAGTGGTATTTTAAATAATAACAATTAAAAAATAACATTTTAATGTTATTCAGCTTTAAAAAAATTATTAACTAGATGGACCACTCTGTCACCTGCGCGTGCGTAGGTAAGCTCCGATATCGTGATAATATCAAGGTAAAAACTTTTGTATTCCAAATTTTCAACTATTCTTTAAAATATTTTTTTAAGAAAATCTACCAAAATAGACATAACTTTTGTCGTCTTACAGTCAGTTAAAATGTCAAGATTAATAAATCACCACATTTATATTTTGCTGACGGTACAGCAAATAAAGTGGTTCGTAGTCTTGTTGCGCATGCGCATACTCGATAATTGATTGGAATTGCTTCTATAATTAGGAGCATGACTCTCGTTGCTCGTTGCTAATACCTGTGCACATTTACTCTGCACTTACTGTGATTAGAATGGGAATTGCATAGTTAGGTGAAATATTTTTTTTGTACAAAAATAGCATAAATACAGTTCATAGCGCACAATCGCTACTCTCAACCCTACAATCTAAGACGTAAATTGCAATAATAGCCACTAATACGACCATTCCATTATCAAGTTTTATAAGAGATCGAATTGAGCTGGATATCAAATTTGTACCTACTGTTAGCTTTCGATAAACTGATTATTGGTATTATGGACTTATAACGACTCTCTAATAGCTGTGTTAGTTAACCTTACAAATTAATAATTACGAGTTAATCGAGATTCAAGATACTAATGCCTCTCACACAACATTAATTAATAACAATTAAGAAATCGAATTTCAATGGCAAATCATTATATCAATCATTTTAAATTATTAGTTCTTATAAATCTTAATTAGGTATATGTTATTAAATTCAAATTAATTTTTGTTTTTAAATTGTACCGTTACAAATTTTATCGTTGAATTTATGTTTTTGAATAAGAGAGAATGATGATGGGAGGGGTTTTTTTTTTACTAATTAAATGTATGTCTATATCTTAAAACAATAAAATTAAGAAACGATAGCGACATTCTGTAGGATTATAGGCAAGCCACATAGATATCGTTACCAAAAAGCTTTATTTTAAAGCTTAACTTTCATTAATTCAGTCCGTTAATGTGTGATAATTCAATTAAAGTCTTAGTGCGGTTGTATCGCCC
Organism: Idaea dimidiata; assembly: GCA_949358125.1. Taxonomy (NCBI): domain Eukaryota; kingdom Metazoa; phylum Arthropoda; class Insecta; order Lepidoptera; family Geometridae; genus Idaea; species Idaea dimidiata. The sequence goes on from OX442330.1 coordinate 21,675,987, forward strand.
ACGACCATCATGGGGTGTCTCGTGAGCACGCGACTTTGTACACCAGCGGACCTCGTGCATACGCAACATTATTGAAGGAAGAGCCTACTGTGATGTTTCAATATTCAACATCATGGTTTATTAGTAGTTTTATAAAGGTCCTAGGCAAGCGTAGGTTCTATATTAGAAACACAAAACGATTAAAGTGTTTGAGAAGAAAAAAAACATATAATAATAATTAAAACAATAAGCTTATTTAAACCTATTAAAACTATTTTAGTTATAACTATAAAAATATTAGTATAACTAAGTACCTAACCAACTATGATACAAGTGTAGTACAGCAGCTACCACACAAGTATCTGAGCTGAAGTCAGTGCCATACAATTCCGATCAAATCAGTGACTGACCACGAAAAGTTAAAGGTACCTACTGACTTCTGTCACTGACCTAATGTAAATCAGCTTTCATCTTCAGTGTGTGTACTTAGTAAAGTTTGTCAGATGTATGATGACGACAACTGACGAATTTTTAGAACTACGACTAACTTTAACTACTTTGAAAGAATTTTATCTTCTAATACCTTATAATCTTACCCCCTTAAGCACATTCATACAAACCTTCAGGCAGTAAGGAAAAAAATAAGTGCTTTCAATGAATTTCTTCTTACTTCCTTACTCTATGGGAGTTATTAATAAATGAAAACGTAAATGTATGTCCGTCTGAGTCCGCGGGGCGTCTGCCGCGGTCTCCCACGCCGATGCCCACCTACAGGTACCTCCACTTACCGAGTGATCGTACTATTAAGTAAGATATAGAACTCTAATATAGCTCTTAGTTGTACAGAAATTTCAAGGAAGTATGAAAAGCTATGACACTCACACAGTGCTATTTAGCGTCTAAACTAAGCATATTGTTTGATACATCAAACGTATGTACGTGGGTTTTATGTAGGAGTCACTCGGGCTTCACTCAAATCAAGATCATAAATATTAAAATAACTTGTCACAAAAATTGTCACATAATATTAAGTTAGAAATTAATGTCAATCTATCTACAAATTGTATTTCACACCTAAGTATAGTAAAATTTACATAAAATTCGACTTAAAAAAGATTTCGTCGATTAACATTAACGACTTTGAATTATGTAGAAATGAATTAAAGCTACTTTACTAAAATTTTGGTCACAATTATAATTACCTAATAAATAATCATTAAAGACACTAAAATCTAATAACCGTGGACCAATTTATTGGCTAACATTTAAAATAGCATAAAATTTTGTTTTTATTCCTAAGTTCCAAGAAGGTTTTATTATAATTTATGTGTTTTCGAACAATGAGAAATCGAGAGGCTGACCGATGACAAATTGTCTGATTCGTTATGGAACATTAATTTAATTAACTACGAACGATTATGATTAATTTGTAAAATTTAATTTTAAATTAGTTTTATGAATTATTATTATGATTTACGAATGATCAATTTTTTTACTTTTATTTTCTAAAAGACTTTAATAGGGCAAGTATCTCTTGAAGCTATTTATATGATGTTGATTATTATTGCATCCAGTTTTTAAAGTAGATTTAGTAATTTTGTTATAAAATTATACAAAATTAAAACGAGCTTCTAAATTAGACGATGCTTAATCGGTTCTATCGGAGCCAGCTTTGATCTTATATGTAATAAATTAGTAAGCATTATCTGAATACTTAATAATTCAAAACAGTAAAAATAAACTTAAATCACTCTTATAATGGCGTTATCAGAAGCTAGAAGTAGTACAGCAGCAGCCGAATGACATTTTAAAACGGTTACATGATACCCATTGATTTTTATTTTTAATTAGCATTTAAATCGCTTTTAAAATATCCGAAGTCCGGCTAATGATATATTTTAAAATTCGAAATGTCATTAGCGTACCATTTTAAAAGAGCTACCGGTGGTGGTTCAGTTTGCAAATTGACGATTCAAATCGCACGGCTCGTTTTCGTGAAGGAATGTCGCCGAAAAAGCACGGACATTTCCGAACGCCTTAATGGGTGTTTCTAATTGGTCAACGCGGGTCGAGGTCGTTTACAAATGCGGCCAAAAAAACCTTATACGCCGAAACCTGCATTTCAATTGTGCGCAGCGAGAAACACGTTTTGAACTGAGTCGAATTTAAATTCGACTCTGTTACCTCGTAATTTCTTCTCTTTAACCTGCTACGTTAAATAGTTCTTAACTGTTACTTAGGTTCATTGTCTAATCTCGCTTAAAGCGTTAACTATAACTTATTATAGTTCCGCGAACTACTAAAAATACTGTTCAAGAGAATTGAATAAGTTAACTGTTGTGGCGCTGAAACGCGACTTTAAACTTTATTATTTCTGCTGCAAGGTCGACAAGTTATATTGAGAATAAACACAATTTGTTGGCGTTTTACTAATTTGCGAGTGCAGGAAACACGGATGGCGTGATGGGGACCCAGCACCGTATAATCTTCGCCTCAGATGTTATCTTTGAGATTTATTACTTCGCTGTCATCGTCCGAGAGATGGCACCACGCGTCGATGACTGCTACTGGACTTATCTATACAATTTTATTCAATTCACTGCTTTAATTCTTAGACATAAGAACCTCCCCTTTCATCACACAAGACCTCCCATTGTGATGGAAACTTGATTGATTTGTTTCATTCAATCTATATTTAAATTGCAAAATTTTACTGGCAATTTCAACATTTACTGCAAATAGGCAATAGGCAACTGAACAGAACAATAAAGGTCAGTAATGAAAATTTGTAGAAAATCGAATAAATCGATCGAGGTATTTGCGATCCATCGATTCGTGCGAGTGACTTGCACGCAAACGAATCGATTAACCGCTTCGTTACACCGGTTGACCGCCAGGCGGAGCTACGCGTCAATAAAATACTTGTAAAACTATCGCAAAATGAATTAAAACAGATGGCGAGCCAATTAGGAGAGGCAATCGTGCGAGTACAGGACGAAAAAAGACCTTAAAACTGCGTCCAAATTAATATGAACCTTGTGGTAACACTTTAGAGTAGTCTTTAGAAGGGTGTAATGTTCGGTAATGGGGTCTCAGTTTACACGCGCTAACGAGAGCATTCAGAACGATAAGCCTTTCCAGCTACACTGATAGACAAATATGGATATATTTATCATTACGTTTGCACTGTAGTGTACGGTAGCTGGCGTCATGACATTATGCAACGCTAATTAGCCACCGAGAGCTTATAGGTAGACAAATTCGCTACTGATTCTTATTTGAATTTACATTATTCATTTTATTTAATTCCGAGTAGATACGATATTAACTAAACTAGTTCTTTTAAAAGGCAAACGTACATGTTTATTAGTGAAAAAGAACTGAATACAGTTAGGTAGTAGGTAGAATATTGATTAGTTCGCTTTTTAGTCCCGTACCTGTCCCGATAAACACTATTTAGTCCCGTACCGGGTAATTTCAACGTGACAAAGTAACAAAAATAAATAATACCTATTTCAAAAACAGACTTTCCATTTCCTACAAATTTGCTTTATATCCAGTGTGTATCTTTAACCTCTTAGGTTATAAGAGTAAATTGAATTTAAAATCATTAACAGTAATGAAAAACGGTATTCAATAACGCAACGAATGAAAATCAGTTTAAATATCAAATTAAATCTTTATATCACCTATATACCTCAACTTATAATATCAGTTTCGTATTATTTGTTACTTTAAAAGAAATAACTGTGAAATTAAATTGTTCAATATCGGTATTAAAAGTAATAAATCGACATTCAAATAGCCATAAATACAATATTACTTTTCTATTAACAGGTAGGTACTTTTATGTTTTGCAATAGAACCCAGTAAGTTTTTTATTCATCAATTTGTGATTGTGTAGAAGTTACTAAGGTACATAATAAAATAACATTCATCGTAGTAAAGTACTGTAGCAACAGTCACAGTAATTTTCAATAATATAAAACGAATTATGTTTAATAGTCTATTGTAAATTTAGGTTAATAAGGTCTTATAATACGCTTAATTTTCTATTTGAATCCTGTATTGGTTTTAGAGACCTTTTGAAAACTTTTTTTTAATTTGAAATTTTATATGAGACCGTATAGTACTTATGCATGTATTCCAAATTTAAAATGGTACTTAGATATTAGTTTGCTAAAATTTGATCTATTATATCTTATACATATAAGTTCATAAGCATAAATAGTCAGTATAATAATCATATAAAATATTGCATTACTCTTGATCGCAAAGAGTCTCAACGCGCGACTAAAATTAGTGTGAAAGTAAGGAAATTAGAAAATAAAAATCACGCAATAAAACCAGGGTAAATATGTTATTAAGTTCATATCTGTGTTGCAATCGTGTCAGTTCAAAAAGTGTATGGCACCTAAAATCATCAAAAACGAAATGTTTTCAACAAATCCTAAAGATAAATACTACTACCATTTTTATTTAGTAACGGTTCGTCACCCGATTTCAAATTCGACACCCCTATCACAAAATCAATTTAATGAAATCAGCGCACCACCTTAATAGGCTATTATTCCGACCATAAACAAATAGGAGAGCGTTCATATTACTCGAAGCTTTATAAAGGCTGCATTATAGTGTACTACATTACCTGTAAAGGTGTATTGCCTTTAAATGCTCTATTATGGCCGAGCAGCGATAAGGAACTGGTTTTAAAACGTAAGAGGTTTATTTTTCAGTGAACCCTTTGTGGTTTTTGATTGGAGATAAGTTGATATGGGGTTCTGTACTTATTTTGGTGCGTATACAACAGTTTTAAAACCATTATGGAACATTTTTTCCTAACTAAATAACAACATTGATAGGATAAATAAAAACTCAAGTCATAATCGCAAACCTCGTTAGGTTTCCAGTTTTAAAAATTAACCGCATGACTGTACCTAACTACAAACAGAAATTAGGTAGGTGGGTAAATTATTCTAATGAAAAAGTGCATAATTGTACTTCAAAGATATTTAGCTTAACAAAGCATTAAAGACAACATCAACCTATAATACAAGCCTCTGTAGCGCTTGTACACTGAACACCATTTGCAGGTACATAGTTACATAGTTGAAAATTGAGCAGCTTCTTAATTCAAAATTATATTATTGATATTTTGACTTTAACAGCTGCTTAATTGTTTATGCGGCCCTCAACTTTTGAGCAGAATTTCAGTAATCAATAGTTTAGTCCTCAAGCGTATTTAATGACATTTATATCTTTCTGTAGTACAATAAATATCGTTGTCGGAATGGTATTCTCCATTCGTGAGGAGTACTCGTTACGTTCGACGGCGTCGATTGCATGGCGCATTCACTTATCATTGTGTTGCTACTTGCAAATTATTTAATAGTTAATTTATGTTCGTTTTCTTCGAATTTGAAAATGATTTTAATGTTTGAAAAGAGAATTCAGAAACCGTTTTTAATTTAACTAGGTATTTTAGTCACCTGTACTTACTTTTCTAGTGTTCCGTACTTGAAAGGTAAAAACTTGACCTTTTATCTAAGAGTTCATTGTTCGTTTATCTGTCTAACTAAGCGGTATCACATTAACCGTGATGGCTATCCAGTGTCATTTTCACAGATGACGTATTTTTATTTATTTTTGGGAATTGAGCACTGCGATATACAAACCCCTTGTTATAGGCACTGACAAAGAGGTTAAAAACTCCAACCACAATAGAAGCAAACAGTAGGTACACTGTAAAAAATGTGTAATCTTGAAATATGCTATTCTACTGCAGATAACTATCTAGAAAAGGTATGTATTAAATTAGTTATTAGTTATAATCAATCAACGAACCGTTCCTAAGCGAAACTTTAATTAAGGAACCGAATATCATATTGCAACAAGTAATGGAACAAGACTAAACATAGAATTAGCCTAACAACCAAACCTACCTAAGCGACAAATTTTAATATATTGTTGATGCAATAAAAAAACAGCTCGACAGAAAAATAACGAATAAACGGGAACAAAATATACCCTTATCTCAAGAACCTTACGGTATACATTTGCACACTGTGAAATTAAATTTGCGTGTTCACACACAATGCCAAGGAATAAGGGATTGAAAAACATTTGCTTTATTAAAGCGAATAATGTGAACATTATGCTAATTAAATGTTTGTGGTGGGCAAGCAAACGAATTATAATTATTTGAATTGGATTTTTAATGAAAGACATCTAAGGTGAAAAATCTGTTGACCTAAGAAATAAAGTAAATTACTATATTTATTTACGTAGGTATTTCCCCTTTATTCAAACTTATCTACCTAGAAACACTGTATACAACACATGTTTAATTTTTTATTTGCAAAAAGCAATCGGTCATTATCTCACCAAAATGGTAAGAATCTATTATATACCTGTTCGCTCGGGCCTTCCGAAGCGCGGGTCTCCGAAGAGTCATGTTAAAAACATTGTAATGGGACGCACATCGATCCGTCTCCCTTAGTGGCTGCAACTTTAATTCTTTATTAAAAATCAGTATTCTTCTGCATTTTTAAACAAATTTCAACACATTCGCGCGAGCATCGTACTTTTACCTGACCTATTGGTCCGCTATATAACGTTTTCTTCTTTAGGCTGATAGCGGGACCCTTGTTAAAAACAGAATGAAACCTCATCTCCATCTCAACATTTCTACAACCACTATATTTTCCTGATCAAAGTCACCTAGTCCATATAAACAAAGTTAACACATTCGCGCGAGCAGTACTTTAAGACAAATTTATCCGATGTCGCACATATTTGTCTATGATGCAACCGTGAAAAGGCGTTTCTACCATTGACTTTTAATTTCTCTATAAACTATTACTTGGACTTCAATATACATCGACATCTATGTGGTCTTTAAAGTCTTATTCGTTAATTTTATAGAATTGTGAAAGCATGATAGTTTAAACGACAGATATTAACGACAACGGACAGACTAACATTCGCATTTGTAATAAGTAGAGGTTGGGTTTAGTTTATATTATATAATTATCTTAAAAGTAATATTATTTCAACCAACAAAATAAAAATAGGTTGTTTTTATTAATCTGAAAAAGAGATTCAATGGTAGATATAGAATAAGCAAAAAATTTCGTTAAACTCATGCACAAAAACTACTGTCCGAAATCACTACATAAACGCTTTAAAATGAATTATTTCGAGAAAAGTATAATTGTTATTCTTTGATATCGCCGATACGATACTGAGTCACTCTATTTTTTTTTTTAATCTTTGGAGCAGTATCATCACTGTTCAAATTTGGTAAAACCAATTCTGTGTTCCATTATAATGTGCATCGAATAGCAAAAAACTTTTTATTTTTTAATAAATTAATTGCTGTTGCAGTACGTTGTACAACGTCCTAAGCAAGTATGTAAGCCGACACAGGGCGTACCTCGCGGGAATGTGTTAAGTTTTTATACAAATCACATTTTAATGAACCTTCCGTTATAATAAAATTCATTCATAAATGTAATATTTCTATAATGATGAAATAACTGAAAATGTCAACTGCGAACCAAAATGTATCAAACGTAAATAAAGATTTAATAATTTAATAAGTGGTACTTTAAAATATTATATGTTTTTAATTTCTACTAAGTACCTAAGGTTTCTTTTAAATTGCTACCTACTCCCGAATTATAACCTCCTTTTTCGAAGTCGGATAAGAAGATGGTTTAGTTGCTATTGTATAGCTAATATAATATAATAGCATTTATGTTACAAAAAATGTACCTATTTACATGAGATAAGTACAATAACGATATGAATAAGAAGTAGTAGATTAAACTAGAATTTTCTCAAATAAGAGAACACTATCACAAGAAATAAAACCGCTAACATTATGTCGGGTCCCTAAAAAGGCAATTCTAGAAACAAAAGAAATAAACAGCAATTTAGAAAGGTCATACAAACTAGTATATCGAGGTGATTAGCGAAGGTAATTGAATAACCGTGTTACTTGTCGGCATAATCGGCTCGTATCGTTAGCGTAATGCCACTTCTGCACGCGAACCCTTATTCTTTGGTTAAATATTTATTTAACAAGTGTGTCTGCATTAAAGAGAGGATATTAAGGCTCCCATTATGATAAACAAAAATTATAACGAAGTATTTTTTGATCAGGAGGTCTGGAAATGCGTTGGAACTTCGTCAGGCATTGAAAAAATGATAAATAAAATGAAATTTACGATATAATTTTTTTTTTTTTTTTTTTGAGGTGTTAGTCACTAAAAAGCCCAACCAAAAATCACTACTGCTTAGCTCGAAATTAATAAAATAAAACCATTCATTTATTCTAACATAATTATGTCGTATCGTTGAAAAAATTGTAAGCCAGTTCAAAATATTGTTTTTCACAGAGCACCCTCTAGCGCCAAAATAAGTAGACTATTTTATGGCATTCATTGCACAATGCATCGTAACATGTTGCATCGCATCGTTGCAGGCGTGTACTCACTCTTTGTATACATTTAACCACGGAGACGTATTCTAACTAGAATCCAGACATATTAGATATTTTTTTCAAATAGGACCCCTCCCTTAGAATAATATTCGAAAGCCGATAGGTAGGTAGGTATATCTTTCTATGTATTATCTTTCTATATCGACGCAAAGTAGAAAAGTGGACTGATGGACTCCCAAGAGAGATGTAATCAGGAACATTACTCGGATGATGATATTAATATATATTATTTCTTGACCTTTTCATCTAATTTTTAGATTTTATTAAAGAGCAAGCAACTTTTAATCAATGCTATTGATGGCGCTGTAGTGCCCGGGACATTGTTAGGTATAAGGTTTGCTCTGCACTTATACTACCCTCCCAGCCTAGTCAGCCGTGCCCAAAAGAAAGAACTGGTCAATACGTCTGGAGATAACTAAGTCGTGGGTTTCCCACGATCTTTTTCTTATCTTTCTTAGTAGATAATAAATGATAGGTATCAGAAAAAGAGTTTACAATAGGTATTACTGCAATAAAACTACGAATTACCAGGGAATTTCCCTCCGGGTAAAACTACAAATTTCCCTTAAAACGATTTACTGGTGGTTTGATTATTCTGAACAGCTGTTTTTTTTAGTTTTCTTTTCATTGGTCAGATTAGGTAAGGTATAATGTAGAGTACCAAAAGTGCACAAGGGTTTACTACGTAGGTACCATTTAATAATGATTTAGTTCGATCGTAAACAAAATCCTTTTTGCTTAGACTTACGGGAAAACCAATAGAAAAATGATTTTATAGGGAAAATTTCACCAAAATATCTCAATAAAATATAATTTATTACATAAAAATACAAAATGCTTTGAATAAGCAAAATGAATTCATCTAAATTGTGTAAATCTAAGATGTAACTAACTCCAGCGTGTAAAAATGAAACTAAATGTCTACAATCTAAAAAATATGTTTGAATACATTTAAATACCATATCTACCTAAAGAGAATAGGGAAAGTTGATCCAAGTAGATCCAAGTTGATCCTTTAGTTCTCGGTCCATGTTTCAAATCGTATCCTTTAACCCTTACGGCGTTCGGTCCAAAACGGGCCCCTAAGTGTGGGATCACCGCGAATCGGTAAACAATCGCAGGATCATGTTCACAAGACGGAAAACAGATTCTAAATTCAATTTGCATTTGATTGACTGCATAACGTTACAGAAATGCTTATAATTTACGTAAATAAATAATAACAATGTTAAAGAAATGATAAAATATGTTATTTGTAAGTATATGTTATTTGATTCTTATTTTTAAAGATTTTTTGTGTGTCTGAACAATTCAATCACTACTGACTGATCTCAAGAACTGAACAAAATTAGCTTGTCTAGGTTGCTTAGCATCTTATTCACAGAACAATATAAAAACAATATTATAATTTACTTATCTAAAGGTAATAATAATATGCTCATGATCTATTTAGTAAAATGTATATATTTAATTATAATTCTTATTTAAAGTTCTTTTTGGGGTTAGCATTTGTTGATATTTTATTTGTACTATTTTTATTTTATTTATTTATTAGGTCATTTATTGATTCGGAAATGTAAAAAAATCGTAAAAGTAGGCGTTCATTCTGTCTTAAATAAATGATATTTATTTCTATATTCAATATACTAAAAGGAACAGCTACAGGTAGGTATCGTACTACCAATTTGTTAAACAACTTTCATCCGATCGTCTACACTTATCCTCAAATACAAAACCTAATAATAAGTAACTACATCGGTATAGGTATTGTAATAAAACCACAAACAGGAAATTACGATAAATTGTTAATTATTAAAAATAACAACACTAATCAATTAACTACCTAATTAAAACTAAAACAAATAATTATGGGGTTTTCCTAATAATTGTTTATGCTTTTAATATAACAACGCCGATGAAATAATTAACATTATTGTTGTTGAATATAACCACCGGCATAGAATAGTTAATATGAAGAGTGCGGGCTCTCCGCGACCAGCAATTTGCCAGTAATGTAAATTCACATAATGCGTCCGCAAAACGGGGCGATCGTTGCATTTCACTGGTTTTCGGGACCCTCAAGAAGTAGGTACCTAACGTAATTGATTGTATTAGGCGTTACTTTTCGGAACTCCATATCAACTATATTAAATATGAATATTTAGTTTTTAGTCTAATTTTAACATAATATCTAATTTCTGCCGCATGCAAGGAGCGGGAGGAGGGAGATGTTCTTTGCACGCGGCAGACCGCATGATACGTAGTGATACTAGTCGGGTATCGGGACTAAAACTAAATATTAATTTTTAATATAGGTAGTAGATACCTAACGTAAAGTAGCAGCCACAATGTGCGCAACAATTGCAACAAAAGCATAAGACGTGTACTTTAATAATCCATGGCCAGTAGGTATGTTTTTATTTTTAAAATTCTGACGTGTTAAATTCACCTTCTTGAAATTTTATTACTCCGCCACTTGTAAGATAAATGCAGGGTAATTGAGATTGTAGGCTACTGTGGGCACCCTACCTATTTTTATTTCTTTTATATCAACTTTTGGTTTGACTAGTTTTTTGGGTAAATAAATAAAATAAACTTTATAAAATTCTGCAGCTATTTTTGCGAGATTAGTGCTACCTTTGTAACCTTTTGAATTTTATAATATTTTTAAGAAAGTGAATAATTAACTTTTAATTACAATTTAAATGTAATTAAATAAAATTATCGTTTCAATAATAATCGATTATAAAATAACTAAGTGTTTCCTTGTTGCCATTAACGTAGTAATTTATATCTACCTAGGAATTATTTAGTTTAACTATTTTGGAATCACTTAAAAAGTACCCAGGTAAATAGCTAGGTACTAAACTGCATTACTAAATCACCAATTTACAAACACTACAAAAGTGGGCTTAAAATAAAACTTTTAGATAAAAAAACAATAATAGAAAAAAAACGGTTTTTAAAGGTGTTTAATTAAAACCGCGACTAATGAAGTTTCACAGTTTACGTTTTGTTTTATGCTTTACTTGTAATTTCATGCTTTTGTTTAATATTCTGTAGGTAAAGTTGTACTAACCACAATAAAATAATACTATTACTACCTACCTACTAAACTAAAGCAATACCATTTGAAAAAAAATCTTGTAATTTTTTGAAAATAAGCTATTTTAAAAACGTAAACACTGATTAGAATTATTGTATAATTGTAATTTTAGAAAAATCCTTATTAAAAAAAGTGTACCTACGACACCCAATTTCTTCTAAAGTTATAAAAGCATTCAAATCTACACAGCCTTCTTGCCAATACAAGCACATAAAGACTAAAGTGTCAATACTACTATCAATCAGTGAAAGTAGGTAGGTACATACATACCCATCAATAAATCAATAGAAAGCATCGAATGATGAAAATCAATCAAATAAACAAAAAAATCTAAATTTAGAAAGTCCACAGTAAGACGCTAATATCATTAGGTAAGTACCTAAATTCGGAAGCAAACAGCAATCTCTAGAAACAGTCACGTTTAGAAAAGTTGCTAACCTGTCATGTGTCCAACGGGAAAATGTGACTGGAACAGCGGTCCGAAGGAAGGCACCACAGGAGACGGTCCAGGCCAGCCTAGGCCGTGGTAGGCCACTGCCGCGGCTGCCAATGCGCTGAACGGCGTCGGCCTCACCAACCGCCCCTTGTCGCCAGACTGTCTCTCTTCATCTTCACTCTGCGTACCATTATGTAAGTCTTCTACATCAACTATAGAGTCCTCTTGGTTAACAGAATCTTCGTACTCTTCATCTGAAGACGTAACAGTTGCAGAAGCATTTAAATTCAAAGGCGGCGTCGATGAAGATGGCCGAGGCGATATAGATTTCCCGCCGGGAAGTTCAGGCTGCGCGGACGGAGATTGTCGCAAAGGAGATTCTGGTATCGTTCTGTGATGTCTTATCATTTCAGCGGTCTCATCGTCTTGATTATTTTTCGTATCAGCGAGGATAGAGGCAACGCTGAAACTGATTCGGTTCGTTTTGGGTGGTTCGGTAGCCTCTGCCGGGCTACTAGGGTATCTCGAGACGCTCTGTATCGCCATGTTCACTTCCTGCTCGTCGTAGCTTTGTTTCTTTAACATTGAACGCTGGTGAGTTCCATTTAATAAAGTCGGTTCACACTTGGTCGCGATCGGGGGATCGTGTACGCATGCGGGCGCGGTCGGAGGTTGACTGGCGACCGGGCTCCGCGGCGGACCCTCGCTCCGACGAAGGCGGTGCTTTCGGTGACTCCGCCTCCCCACTAAACCCGTCCTGCTCCGCCAATCGACCGAATTGATCCGAGCGGGGGCCGAGGGGAGAGCGATTTAGCACGCTCTTATCTCGTTAGTCTCCTTTGTGATACTCGATTTTTTTTTATAAGAATCAAAACATAATTACCTTTTGTAGGGGTTCGCGCGTTTTGATCGTACACTTTACGTCCGCCACCAGAGGTATAAAGTATAAAAATATAATGAGGAGTTGTGAATGCCGCTTGTTAAATCCTTTTTGAGCGAATCTTGTGCCCTTTGTGGTATTAGAGGCCGCGTCCGCGTCGAGGGCTAGCGGCTGGCGGCTGGCGGGTTGTTGCAGACCGTTCAGTGCGCGGCGTTTACGGATCCGTTTCAAATTAGCGTTCGTGATTTACTGTTGCTTCATTCACTGTAATCATTGTCAAAATTATTTCATGCCGTGATTTATTGACACTTAATTTTTAGTTTATTTCATAAATATTGTCATTTTATCTTTTATTTATTGCTGAATGCTTCTACTTTTCATATTTGGCTTCATAAATCTTCGATCCTTATTTTTTTATTGTTCGTTTTTAGTCTTTAACGCTTAAGACTCGTAAAGGCGATATTACAACGATGGGTTTCGAATAAGGAATATGTCATGAATATCTTCGCAACGATTGTAGTAGCCCTTCTCATTAACTTATCCAAACCTTTATTCATTAGCAATATAATTAACATTAATCGCGCTCTCTGTTCGAAGGTGTAGAAGCCTTTGTAAAACAATATAATTAAATTAAACAAACATGCTATCACTTCACAGTTAGTTTCACAAACACGGGGTATCCCGTCTGTCTGACACCCTACGATCATAACCGTGAAAACTAGGGGTGACATCCATTATCCAACCTCTCTTTCTAACTACGCTAACTAACAGTTTTTTGTCTCATCCCTACTGTCTGTCGCTTAGTCGGTACTAAATAGGTGTTTAGTATTCCAAAGGGAGTCGCTTAATTACTTGGGGTGCGAAGAAAAATAGTGTATGTCAATTTTCGATTATATTTATTTCTTTTTAGATTTTATTGCTTCAGCGTTAAGGTTCATTTTTGTTTGTTTGTCTGTCTTTATTGGCTTGGTTTTCTTTATTAGATGAACCTCTACGGGATATTAATGCGGCAGTATTATTATATTGGGACTCAGAAGGGAGGTTATTGATTTTTGATAGACATATGGTTGGTTTAGTGTCGTTTAATGTTTGGGAAATGTTTGCTTTGAGACGTTAAGTTGATGGAAAAGGTACTTTTAGTTATTTTATTGTTGTGATTTTTGTGGGGTTCCATTCTTTAATATAACTTCCTTACTCTATCTTTTGACCTTTTACTGGCTGTTACCTTTAGTTTTTTTCCTATGTTTTTTTGAATTTAGCAATATTTGAACTCATGTTTTGTCTAAATACTTTAACTACTGCCTTCATACCTTCAATTGTGACCTAGAACTGTCTTTAGTGCTACTTCTTTGACATACACGCTGGTGAAATTATGCCCAAACAAAATGCATTTCTTTCAATCTATACATTACTAATACTAATTATTATAAAGAGGTTACATTGGTAACATTGAATGCATGTATGTATGTATTTTGAGGGCAATCTCACAAACTATTGGACCGATTTTAAAACTATTTCACCGATAGAAAGGTACGTAATTATCGAGGAGTACCTACCATTGGTTACATTTGACCCCGATATTCCCACGGGATCGGGATTTACACGGGTGCAATTGCGAGATTAACAATTTCCATTTTTTATGATCTAAAAATAATGATAATTTGTAAAATATCTAAATATTATATAATGATTTTTACCGGGCTCGCGTTTTATTTATTAACGGCATTGTTCCGAGTTTTGGCGGGAACGCATTGACCTGGTTCAAATGCGTGCAAATTGTTTAATTTCGGGGGCATATTAATCAATTTAGTTTCACGAAGGTGTACAAGTGGAATGAAAGTGAAAATCGGTGCAAAATATGGACTTAGTGTTGTCTCCAAAGCTCCGTGAACAATCTTTGTAAATGGCCGCCGTGTTTACAAATGATTCCCTTGAATTGACTTTAACTATGACGACTTAACTGTTTCGATGCAAATAACTTGCATAATGTATTATTAATACCTTGACACTGGCTAATTTTCTAATGGCCATAAATGTTATTTTCAAGGTTGACTGAAAAAAGGTCGATTGATGTCAAATCGCAAAAGCATAAGAAAAAACTATATCTAAATTTATTCCTATTGTTACCATATGTTTTCATAAGTACGTGTATAGCTTTTTAACTTCCTAATGAAATACGAATTGTTTTTCTACCGAAATAAATAAACTATAAGAATCATCCATACATTTCAGTCGAAAAATATTGAATATAAATCTAAAAGATTAAATACTTTGCTCTTACTATTTTGGGCGTCTTACAAAAACGGTTCTAAATCATATTCCTGCATACCACAAATACTTGTTCCAGAGCGTCCCTATATTTGGGTTCTTAGTCAAAATGTGTACTAATAGCCCGTACTGAAGAAAAAAAACGAATTCCTTGTCTAACACGTGCAATGACTAATATTTTTTCATTAACGTTAATAGTTTCAGTTGATTTTTATATGCCTCTCAGGTATTTTTAAATCATTTTTATTCCCCTGTTTTCTTAAAAGATCAGCGAGGGTACGGTTTTCTTTCTCTTTCGGTTTTGTAAAAATACTCACAAAATTATCTAGATATACCAACATAGTGTGATTGGCACTTTTGTACTCAATGGGCATTCACCTTAGATTATTTATATTGTTAATTATCTTTGTAGTATTTATTTTTTGTGTAAGTATTTAGTTTTCTTAATAAATACTCTGTTCTATACAACTTAATATATATACTTACTTATCTACTGAAATTGCACGTAGAATCCATCGGATTGAGAGAAATAAATATTTACATCTACTAACTTGCATGTTTTAAGAGAAAAAAAACCTCTTTGTTAGTGAAAAACTTATATTTCGTACTACCATATCTCTTATAAGTCGTCGTTAAGTCACCGGCAGATTTTTTTTTTCTCTAAAAACACATCTAACAATTAAAAAAAAAAAAAAATTTAGTAAGGAAATATATTCCCAAAAAATCCCCATGACAGGATTCATGGGGATTTTTTCGAAAGTTTAAAATGCCTTGAGCAATAAAAACAAAAAGAAATATTAAAATTAAACCAACTTAAAAAAATACGTTTTATAATTAGGTATCTGTGATTTTAAAAAAGTAGTCGGGGTATTTTTTTATTTTATTTAAAATTTACTTTTTATTTTCGAACGACAAAATGACGATATAGGCACGGGACCCCTCGAGACCAAGATCATTGTAACATGGTCGAAACGTCGAGGTAAGGAAAATTAAATTAAATTAATATTGGTTGCCTGGAAGAGATCGCCCATAGGCGATAAGGCCGCCCATTGTACCACTTCAGTTTTTTAGTTTTTCTATGTCTAATTCGTTGTTATTTGTGTTTTGGTACAAAAAAGTGTTAATCAATTAAAAAAGTTAAAATCACGCGACTAATACCCGTTAAATGTGTAAATATAAACGAGAAACGACCATGGTAGGGCGGGTAAGGTCCATCGGGGCAATCTCAACTTCTTCTTCCTTTTCTCCAATTTCTTTAACCGAATTAAATTCATTAAGTTACTGTTTTATACCCGTATTATACCCACCTAATCATTGATAGAAAACCTGCTTTTTACCCGACTGCGCGACGCAAAGGAGGGTAATGTGTTTATCGGTCTATGTATGTATGTATGTTTCTATGTGTCGTTCTAGAGGCCAAGACCGATTTTGATGATTCTTATTAATCTTAACTTTCGCTTCTATTCTGTTTTATTCATTTTCTTTAACTGTATTAAATTTGTTAAGTTACTGTTTACCCCGTACTTAATCATTGATAGAAAACCAGCTTTTTCTTAACTTTCGCTTCTATTTTGTTTTATATACCTACTTACCTACCTATCCTCTTAATTTTAACTCGTAACCCTACTATGAGTAGAGTTTTCTATTTTTAATGTGCGTTTATTAAAGCATGACTACTTCTTTTCTATGTATAATGTGTATGTATTTACAAAAGAAAAATAAATATAAGTAGTATATCCGTTGTCTAGCCACCGTAACACAAGCTTAGCAGCTTACCACGGGGCTAGATGGCGCTGTGTGTTCGTCACAGGATTTATTTATTTATTATTTATTATTCGATAAATTCTATCGAAAAACTTACTGTTTTATTTCCAACCATTAGTTATGTTATTTATTATTCTTATACTAGCCGCGCGCCGCGGTTTCACCCGCGTAAGTCCTGTTTCCCCTGAAATATCGGGATAAGAAGTAACCTTTGTGTTATTCCAGGTCTCCAGCTACCTATATTCCAAGTTTCATCGCAATTGCTTCAGTAGTTTTGAAATTGAAAGAGAAACAAAGTCACATACATACATACAAACTTTCGCGTTTATAACAAAGTAAGATATACTGCCGTAAATCAAATGGCTTCCATTAAAAGTGAATACTTATGAGAAATGTAAACATATTTCATTACAAAACATCATAAGAAATAATTATAATTTGTTATTATAATGTTTCTAATATTCTTTTTCTGGAATTTCATTATTTTAACCTTTCGAAATTCACACGATTTGTTAACATACATAACGTAGTTATGTATATATTTTATCGGGTCTTAAAATCGCGTAATATTGTCTATTTTCTTTACTCGACGGTTTCAACCATATTACAATGGTCTAGGTCGCGAGGGTTTCCCTCCTTTAAAAAATATGTTCTTATAATTCTATTACGTATGTATGTGTCTAAAAAATACAGACAAAATATTCGTTAAACGGCAAGAACCATCGTCGTTTTGCTTCTAAATCTCTACATAATTAAATTAGGTGGTAGATATTTACAGGAAACGTTACACCCACGCATTCTCCTAATTAAGCTATTCCATTTTCGATGAACTCATACCAAATAATAATTACAACCAGGAACACGTCAATTAGCACACATTTTGCCGTTCAGTTTTTTGCCGCCAAAAAAATTATGATTTATGAATACCATGTAATGTGAGACTCGTTAGTATGTTACAAATTGTCTATGCCTTAGTGTCTTTATGATTGTTTAGGGAAGGGAAAATTGATGATCGATATTTCTCTTACATATTTATCGATATCGATAAACTAGCATCACCAACGCTTAACGTGGGTAAAAGTTAAAGTTTTAGTTTCCGCAATTAGCCCTAATAATGGGCCTTTGTGCGTGATTTTAGGCCGTGAGTTTCCTAACGATGTTTTTCTTCACCGCAAGAGCGATGTTAATAGCGCACATATATTTTTTCTTAAAGAAAAAGACAAAGACAAAGAAAGATTGGTGTACGGCCGGGATTCGAAACAAAGACCTTCGGAATGAAATTTGGGTTATCTACCACTAGACCAACTTCGCTTTAACGTGCTAGTTTACCGGCAAGTTTATATTTTTCAAATTAACTTAACTTAATCTTAAGTTAATTTAATCTTTTTCAAATTATTGGTGATGATCAATTTCATCTTAGAGAAAGTGGCAATGAAGTCTACGATGTTACATTATTATGCTCAAAGAGTTTCTCGAAGTTTATTACGTCATCGCTACTTCGGACCTCGTTTCATCGAGTGACAATAATTCTTTTAAAGTTTTTTGCACTAATCGTCTATTAAAACGTTACATCAAATGTATTAGTACTTGTGACTTAATGACTCCCAAATTATAGGTACCTATCATCAGTTATATCTATTTTTCCTAATAGGTAGGTACCTATTAGGAAAAATAGATAAATAAATAAGATATAACTGATTTATTTTCTTGCGAAGTGAATTTTATATGTCGACTCAAATCTAAATCTAGTTAAACAAGTTAGCAGCTCTCAAACTCAAAAGTTCCCATAGTAATTTTGCATTTAGAAGCTGCTCAATTTGTTTAAGGTGGTATGTATCCTTCTAATTTTAGGTGAAGTTTCTGTTCTGTTAGTGTCATATTTAAAATATTTATATTAGGTACGCAATATTTATAAAACTTGCAGTTTCTAAAAAGGAATGTTAACTAATAAATTAATTATCGATACCAACTAAGACTTCGTACCTTCATCAAGTTTATAAATTTAAAATGCACGTAACCAGTCATTTACGCCTATGTACGAGCATTGCAAACGCATTAACATCAAAACGAAGTGAATTAAAATTAATAATGTACCATTAATACATTTCTATAGTAGATTTTCATAAAATAACAGTAAAACTGCCTTAAACAGTAAAAGAGCGCTATAAAACCACCTTTAAAGCTTTATAGACACTTACTAAAATCAACTGAAGTCATAGCTGGAAACCTTCATGATTATCCAACCATTGGATATCGAATGCTATAAAAATATCATTGCTTTTTAATGGTATGAAATAAACATAATTGTAATCACGCCATCTTTGTGCAGTTAATCGATTATTTAATCTTTTATCTTAACATTTTATCGATAATTTTAGATGCGAATAGTCCATGTTTGGGCATCACTAGCAATTATGTGACACTGAGTTGCTATTTTATCTTCTACGGGTACGGAAATAAAATTTAATGAAATTTCAACTTTGTGTCATACGTTTTAAGTGTGTTGCGATTTGTACTTAATTGTTAATACTTGTAAGTTAATGATGTCTTCTGGTTAATTTGGTTTGGAAGGAAATATTTTAAGTTTGGATTCTATTTTGACATTCGTGTTAATCGTCCTCAGGTGTGCTTTGGTATTTTAAATATGTGTTTAATATTTTCAAAATACTTAATTTACATTGTACATGATACAATCACATTTACTTTACTGGTTAATTCCATGTGCATATTAGTGGAAAGTCATGACTTTTAGGTACCACAGTAAAGTTAGACTATGGAAATAGTTGCATAATTTAACTTTACAAACAGTGCTTAGGTCCTGACTTAAGCACAGTTTGAAATAACATAAAGACTGCACTGTTAGAAAATGCAATAGATAGCATCTACTGTACTAACTACTGCACCGATTTCGATTAAACTTGGTATACCAGTTGACGGAGATCTAGAATAGCAGATAGACTTAGTACCTAATATCGCAATAATCCTACGAGACCCGGATTTACGTGGGTGAAACCACTGAGCACAGCTAGTGATTTATTGATGATTTATATTAGACCGTCACGGGTCCGAGCTTCGTTGTCCATTGCTCGGCGAGCTGTCGATCGGTCTGTTGCAACCGAGTGGCGGCCGAGCAATGGACAACGAAGCTCGGACCCGGCCGGCGCTCGTGACCGTCTAATATAAATCATACTTTAAATGCGTCTGTCAATTTTAGATAGATAAATAGACTAATAGTTTATTTTGCACAACCAACAAATACAATTAGTAGTAAGACAAAAAATGTACACATAAATCCGCCCTACGAAGTGCCTTATAAGTCGTCGCGAAGTCGCCGCGTTGTCGTTCAGCTAAAAACACATCAAATTTAAAAAAAAACGCTTTTTTTTGCAAAAATAGAAATCTACATTATCTTTAGACTTTTATTTCCCATATTCCCACAGTATACGGGTCATACGCGGGTGAAACCGCATGGCGCAGCTAGTCACTAATTAGAAGGTTTCATCAAAGGAACCCAGTTCGTCTCTTAAACAAAAACAACGATCCACGTTTCAAAGAACTCATTTGTTCGATTACTAAACAGAATTTTAATCGGTTCAGATAAAAAGGTTTTGCTCCAAATAGTCCGCTAACTCTTTATCGGTCCAATTAAAATTTCGAAGCCAAAATGGCTTCTACGTTCCGCCATTTTGACTGGACTTGATAAAAAAAACTCGTGTTCGTTTATTTTGTTTGAGCATTAGTAGGTACTTAACTGTTTCCTACTTTATGCTGCAAGTTTTTTCGTTAACACTTTAATTAAACCAACATAATAAAATTTAAAAGTATAAAAACATAAAACGTAATGTGGCTGAATACTGTAATGTAATGCCATTAAAAATTAGAGGTCTAGTTGAAAAAAACTGCATGTTCTAAATTTAATATTAATATGGGATTTTTGAATTTGTAAGCTGCTCAGTTATTTAAGTAGTTTTGGCGGGAACGCGTTAAGGAGATGTGTTGCTAATTTTCATTTTTGTGAAACCTAGTTCAAATGCGTATAAATTGTTTAATTTCGGGGGCTTATTAATCAATTTAGTTTCGTGAAGGTGTACAAGTGAAAATCGGTGCAAAACATGGACTTTAGCGTTGTCTCTAAAGCTCCGTAAACTAACATTGTTAAAAATAGCCCTCTTATACAATGATTCCCTCGACTTGACTTTAACTATGACGACTTGACATGAAAAAAATATATACACATATAGTAATATATCTAATATAGTAATAATATACCTAGCTCTCAAATTTTAATAATGGACTAAGAAGAAAGATGCTCTGATATAGGTACATTTAAAACTAGTCTCTGACCAACAAGTTTCACCAGGTCCAAGTTCAAGTGTTCGGGAAACCTAAAAAGCTAATTCCAAAATCGACCAAATAGGTAAGAATATTCTAAATTAAGAAGCTGTCCAATATTTAAGTAAGTAGCTCTCAATTATTAAGTGGTGATTAAATATTCGACCAGGGGCTCTATTTTTTAATCAAATGTGCCATTTCTAGCGATTTAAATACTTTAATTTCTATCGATTTCCGTTTGATTTCTGTAATATTTCTATGTAAATCGCACGACCGTAACTTGCGGTATCAACCACTAGCCCCAGGAGTCCGACATCGAACGAAAATCACCAGATATCGATTTATTAAAATCGCCAGAAGTGCAACGAGCGATTCAAAAATAAGGCTCCAGTATCAATGTAACAAGAAAAAATATAAGCGTAATTTAAAAAACCGTCAAAGACCAACGAACTTAGAATAATTACTTACACTCCGAAAGAACACAATGAAGCCCATTCAACAGATCGATCGGCAATTTAACAAGAAACAATTCTTTAGCTATTAGAGAGAATAAAAACAGGGGCGTGGCTGACCTATCATTAAAATATACCCATCCATTGTTAAGTGTGGTCCATTTTATCGCCGAAGAGTCTAGCTGTTGACCGGTACAGTATAAAGAAGAATTTTAGACAGAGAAGCTACCTTAGACTGCTACGTCCCGCTGTTTCACCCGCGCAAGTCCCGTTCCCGCGGGAATATCGGGATAAAAATAGCCTATGTATTATTCCCGGTATCCAACTACTTATATTCCAAGTTTCATCGCAATCGATTCAGTAGTTTTTGCGTGATTGAGTAACAAACACACACACTCACAAATTTTCAGCTTTATAATATTAGTAGAAAGAAGTAAAAATTATATCCAACATACATTTAGGTAGGTAAATATAAAAGAAACTATTACCGAATTTCATTTTATTAGAAGACGTAATTTTATTAAAATCATACAATTTTCTAGCCACTTCACTCATAAACTTTTTAAACTTTACTCACTTTACTCAGTTTGGTGGACTTGAACTTGAACAGAATATAATTAGGTATGTGAAAATAGTTTTTATTATAAAATAATATATTTGTTAAAGCGGTTTATTTGTATATCTTCGAAAATTGAATCCTCTATGCATACTAAGTTTTTCGATGCCTGTGATACTAAGAACATATTTCAAAAGTCAAAATGAGTTGAGTAGTGTTGCACAGCTAAATGGTTCGATTGCATTTAATAGTCTATTAATTTACGATATACTGTCATTTTGAAGGAGACTCGTCCGTCGTCGGTCAATCAAAGCGTCTCAAAGACCACATGGCGCCAACTTCACGGTCCAAATGTTAAAATATGACAGAAAAATCATCATATTTCACGCCCACTGTCCTCTATTGCCCATTTGATCACCATTCGAGGATACTATTGTAATGAACAACAGATGCTTTCCAAATTACACGGTTTAGGAGTGTTTAAGAATTTATTAGTGGGCAAGGAAGCTTTGAGGAATTATTGCTTTTGTAGAGTGAACCAGCTCCTTTAATGACGTTCATGCCATAGCCAGTTCGGTACCAGGACCCAGTTTCATAACTTTGTACTTAAAATTACTTTAAAATCAGCCTCAGAAATCATTAACATGATTATACGTAGGTACTTTAAAAAAAAGACCGTGTTGGTTCCGGATTAGAAATAGCGTTCAAAGTTCAAAGGCGTACATTTTACTTCTTACTAATCTTACTAATATTTAATAATTATTTTACGTTTATTTTTGTTTTTGTAATTTTTATCGTTTTGTTTTTTTTTTTTTGTAATAATTGTTTATATATTTTTTTTCAATTGTTATTTTTTTCGTGTGGTACAATAAAGAGTTTTCTTATCTTATCTTATCTTATCTGAATATTGTAAACGAGAATGTTTAGGTATATGTATGTATGTGAGTTTGTTACTCAATCACGCAAAAACGACTGAACCGTCTTTATCTTTAAGAAAAAAATATGCGCGCTATTAACATCGCTCTTACGATGTTGGAAAACATCATGAGAAAACCCACGGCTTAAAATAGCGCACAAAGGCCCAATAGTAGGGTTAATTACGGAAACACACAATTAAAACTTAAACTTTTAACTACCGAACCGATGGCTATGAAACTTGGAATATAAGTATCTGGAGACCTGGAATAATGTGTTATTCCGGGTCTCAAGCTACTTATAGACTTACGCGGCTAAGCTATAGACTTTTTATCCCGATATTCCCGCGGGAACAGGACTTACGGGGTGCCATTTCAGGACAGTGCCCATTTACAAAGTAAAATCCCTCAAGTTAGGAACCCAAAAGCTTAAACAGTTCTTTCAAAAGATCAGACTGTAACTAAAAATGAACAATTTACAAAGGCAAACATAGACAAAAGTTTAATACTAATTATTCTGAATAACATTCAATTAATCGGGTATGTTAAAATCGCTTTTAGCGATAAGGTCGCCCATTTGTACAACTTATACTTTTAAGCTTTCTGTATATTTGTCTTACTTTAAATGTAAACTGATTATATTGTTGTTGGTTGTGCAAATAAAGTATTAATCTATCTATCTATGTTAAGTTATAAAAACTTGAGTAAGTTGATAGTTAGATTACCTTATATATGTAGGTACTTAAGGCAATAAGTTATGTAAATATGTACCTATCAATTTCCACCATTAACGTTACAGTCCTAGGTATATTTTTTGTTACCATAATATATCACTAAAACAGCTGTTCTTTCTGAACATTAAACTTTTTCCTCAAACCAGAAAAACAGACATTGAATGTCTCGTGCCACACCTGCCTACAAAACGGCTAATTCGTTTTCTATGAGGTTCTTGTATCACCACAATGAGACCACCAAGGAGCACCCAAAATAACTATTGTCCAGCACCCATTGCTTGAATATAAATTTTGTTTCAATGATATTTGAGTGGCTATTGTATATTTTATTTAAAAAAACGTAATAAAACTTTGTTTTTATGTCGTTTTCGATTTGACCGTTGCAATTTGCAGTTTCTATTGCGGTTAATTTTACTCATTTACTTTTATTATCTCTAGAATAATTGAGAAAGCAGAATATGTAACTTTAAACTGTATAAACTTGTGGTATAAACGCTCATAATCATACCTAGAGCAATTTATAGGTATCTACCGGTACCCAATTTGAGGGGTTCTTAAACAATTAATTTAGAAGTTGCTCAATTAGTTACGTAGCCTTCAAATTTTAAGTGCCGTTTCTGTATTTGACTGTAAGTTTTAAAAAAAGTTAAAGTGTACCTTTAACTCTGAAGACTTTTTTGAAAACTTGAAATCATAGATGACAGTTGACCATCAATTTGGGTGACTTAAAGTTTTGTTTGTCTCCTAAATCCAGTAGTAGTTCTATATGTACCTACTTAATTACTTACGCGGTCAATCTCCAAAGTAACCCTAAAGTTTGCTTACTCTAATACGTCTTAGTACAAGACAGTAAACAAGTCGGCTAGGTGTGTTGAGAATGAGGAATTTCATAGACAAAATACTGTAATTTTCTAGGTACAGTTTTAGAAAATACTCCTTCTGTATATACTTTTGTAATAACTACATCACTTGCTTATTTAAACTACTATGCTACAAAATGGACAGTATGGATATTAAAACGCTACAAAATGGATACCCCATGTCTTCATATCCGTGAAGTTAAAGCCTGTTCGAAAATACATCTTTTCAATGCAAAATATGATTCGGATACTATATATATCTATTGCACGATAAAATGCAGACAAGAACTGATTTTCGGAATCATTTTATTTAGGACTAGCAGCGTAAAGCTGTGGTTTTATTTGCTTATTTGCTTAAGACCTGATCACACGATCGGGACTTTTGGAAAACAAAAAGTCCACAGTAACTCTCAAATATCTCTTTAAACAGAAATATAATTATCAAAAAGAACCTACATCTAATAGGTACCGCAAGAGATCGACATATTTTTTTCCCTAGACACAGCCCTTAAGCTCTGTGATCTTTGCAAGTGACTGAGTGTGTGGGCGCCGACGGACAAACAGACAAACAAACCTCCTTTGCTGCGCCGACGCACCGCGCGCATCGAATTAGTTAAGCCGTTTGTGTTTGCTGTATCCTAAAGTACATCATCTGCTTTTGTGGACAAAAGCTAAAATTATGGAATAATTCCATTGGCATTTTACATAAAAGCCCTTTTCCTAGCTCCCTTAGCTCTTATTATATGGTCAAGGTATTCTAGTCTAGTCTATTCCTGTAAAAAGGTTCTTCTTACTTCTTTTCTTTTCGTTCTTTTCGTGGAGTGGCGCACTTAGACTACGTTCGCACATCCAGGAGGCTTGCTTAGCGCCCAGAGCCTAACGAGTCACCTTACTAAAACGGAAGGTCTAGAAAGTTCGCGATCGGCTGCACTGAGCGCTTGGCGCCTATCTGTAGATGTATCTAGCCAGAACGCATGCCACTAGCCGCTATTATTAATTGGCCTTTTTCATATAATTTTAGAAGATTTATACAGCTCAAGCAACTTTTAATCCATGCTGTTTTATAGCGATGTAGAGCCCGGGACGTTGTTAGGTGAAGTATGCTTGCCTAGTACACCCTCCCAGCTTAGTCAGCAATGCTAAGAGGTGGCTCAGTGGTCAATACGTCTAAAACTAACTAAGCCATGGGTTTCCTAACGTTGTTTTTCTTCACCGTATTAGAGATGTTAGCCGCTAGGCGCTAAGAAATCTCTACCTATGCGGACGTAGCCTATGTGTTACTGTTTTTAAGATCGCCCTAAAGCGACCTTACTTAACCTAACGTCTGCTATCAGAGATAACAACATGCTTAACTTGCCTTCCGAAGCACAAGCTTCCTTATATGCCTACTATACTATTCGGTATGTGCATATTGATCAGTTATTAGTCGAAGCGAACCAACGACGATGTTACGTTTACACTTTCCTATTGTCTCTAGGTCGGGGATCCTGAAGATATTTGAGCTTGTAAGGTTAGTTAGACGATAGGTTCAGATTCAATTCTGCTTGACGTGGTTCTGCGCTGTTAATATAGGAAACTATCTGCCCCTGCCTCACTCGTGTAACTCTTTAAACCTGTGGGAATATCCGGATAAAAAAAGTGTTTGTATTTGGTATTCTAGAAAGTCAGGTACAATTGTCAAAGCTTGAATGAATATTTATACATTTACATATCAACATTGAATTAATATCTTGATAATAGACAAAGTATCGATGAGTTTCATCTCGTCTGGATAGATTAAGTATGAGTTTATCGGCGGAATACTAAAACGCTATTAACATGATAATTGCAACAAAAAAAACAGGTATACTCGGTATACTTGTCTTTTTTTTTAAATATGTAATAGGTAGGTAGTAGGGACTATTTATAATATAATAATAATATTTTGATTTTGATTTTTGCTACTCAAAATGTGAGAGATACGTCAAAAAGGCAGCTCTTAACTCAAAAAATCTCAAACCTATTTCGAATTTAGAAGCTGCTTAATTATTTAATTAGGTACTTATAGCCTTAGCTACAGTTTACGTAATCGCGGGCACCATTCGAATTTTAAGTGCCCTCAAAAGAATCTAAATCAAATTCAAAATTAAAATACATTTTGTTCAAATTGTTCGATCCACTAGTAAAGACGCCGGCGCTACTTATTCGTAGAGATCATTAAAAAAGCTGTGTGTGGTAGTTATTTAAGTGGTACTTATTGATTCTATGTCAAATATTGGTACTGTCACGGCAATTAGCTGGTGGGAGAGCGGCATGACCCGTCCGCGTACAGTCGACGACGTTTATAGGTACCTATAGTACGGATGAACGGGGGTTATACCGGTATGTGTCTGAACTTAAGACCTTTATTTGGACTAAGATTGTAACTTTTGTTAGGACATTTTGAACTTTCAATTACAAATAAGTGGTAGGAGTTTTGGCGGGAACGCGGTGAGGAGATGTGTTGCTGATTTGTCATTTTTGTGAAACCTAGTTCAAATGCGTGTAAATTGTTTAATTCCGGGGACATATTAATCAATTTAGTTTCGTGAAGGTGTACAAGTGTAGTGAAGGTAAAAATCGGATCAAGACATGGACTTTAGCGTTGTCTCCAAAATTCCATGAACAATCATTGTTCATTTTACCACGATCCTGGACTTGACTTTAACTATGACGACTGCTGTTTCGATGCAAATAACTTGCAAATATTAATAATACTTAACACTGGCTAATGTCCAAATGCCAGCCATTTAAAAGAAGAAGAAGAAGAAATAAGAGCTTGATGAATACTTTGAGTCGAAGCAATTCGCATCAAGCATTTTACCATTGTTTTTCCTATTACTAAGTGTGGGTTGAAAATTGCCTAACTTTCAAAATCTAACTTAAACTGATTATTGAACAACTAGGTAAGTCCCAGTTAGAGAAGGATATATACAACAAAATATACAAGGTGTAACGAGTTTTAAGCTAAAAGGGGGTTGTTCTAGATGTCTAGGCGAACAACTTTTGTTTTAAGAGTTGTCTAGGGCTTTAACGTCGACAATTTCTGCTAGTGCTGCGCGGTAGCTTTTTTTAATGAACGTTAACGACAGCACCGTATTCCCAAACTGACGTCGAGTTAAACTCGACGGGAGTTAGGATTCCTGCGGCCCTAGCCAACATTGTTATCGAATAACGAAATCGCCAATCGACAGATTTTTTTTGTATGAAATTGACATACGGTCACGCTTGATTTTTCGCGAGCTTTTGTCAATTTCATACAAAAACATCTGTCGATTGGCGATTTCGTTATTCGATAATCATCATCATCATGGTATCATCTAAGTAGCATCCACGGCTAGTAGTTGCTAAGATGCAGTACATTGCTGCTTAGACGTAATGTGGTTGTTACCGGTGATTACTTCAAAGCAGCAATGTAGAATACGAAATATGTTTTTGACAGTAAATAGCAACTAGTAGCGGTGGATGCTAATTAGATGATACCACAGCTAAGTATCCCAAGTTCAAACGTTTCGTAGTCCCACAATGATGTATTCTCGGTTAATGAACAGTTTGCAATCAATTAAGCAATAATTCAACTAGGTCCGGTTCGAGTCCATTAATAAGATAAACTCTTTTTTATAAGTAGGTTTAGATAGTTTATTAAGTAGATGGGTAATACTCGTAGCATAGTGTCATCATCTAGATTACCGGTACTACCTACTTAAATTACGTTAAGATATTCCGCGCTACCATGCTCGTTTGTCGTTGATGTCGTCATTTTGTCGTTTACATAAAATAAAGTACATTATTAATAAAAAATACCCCGACTACTTTTAAAAACCACAGACAATTTAAAAACATCATTTTTATTTTGAAGTTTTGGTTTTCTTATTTTCTTTTCTTATTATTTGACGTATTTTTAGTTTTCTTTTTTTACCTGAACGACAACGCGATGACTTCGCGACGACTTAAAAGACATCATGGTAGGGCTCATTTATTTTGCTTTTGAAAATATGCTTTGGTAATGAATGTGGAACGGTTTATCCCGAGTCCTGACGCCAAGGTATTGACTTTATAAAAGCACTAGCTGTGCTCCGCAATATCACCCGTGTAAGTCCAGAACCCGCGGGAACATCGGGATTGTGTGAAAGAGTAACAAAGTCACATACATAGGTACATTACAACTATTGCTAATTTAGTAAAACAGTTCTACCAATTTCAAGTGTATGTATGTATTATTATGCTTTAATACAGATAAAATAGATGTTTAAAAACGTCACGTTTAGCTGTAAAATGAAAATTTCGGTTTTAAAAGAGTTGTTTTAGATAAAAAAAAGTCTGGTGTAAAAGTTTACCAATCGTGTAAAGAAAACTACCAAAATGAAGAAAAGAGAATGAAAAATAAAATACCAAAATAGGATTTCCGAATGTTTTGTAATTACTGAGAAATATTGAGATCCGTGCCGCCAATATCGTGAGTATCTCACCGATAAAGTTCGAAATAAGTAGTTTTAATTTTTAATTTGTAGCTTTAACGCAGACTTTAGACTG
The DNA here is from genome assembly GCA_949358125.1 of Idaea dimidiata. Classification (NCBI taxonomy): domain Eukaryota; kingdom Metazoa; phylum Arthropoda; class Insecta; order Lepidoptera; family Geometridae; genus Idaea; species Idaea dimidiata. The sequence continues at coordinate 21,705,325 of OX442330.1, forward strand.
CTATCGAATCTTCCCTTGTATCTCTAGATACACCTACCTATATTATGGCGTCTTAGCGAGCTATTAGAGTTAAACTAACTAGTTAGAGGCGCTCATTCGAGTACTTAAACCCATTAAGGATTTCTCTTCGCCATGCACGTTCTAGGGTTAGGACCTCGAACGGGGACTATTATGAGGTCTAACGATCGATTACAGAAATAAAACTTAAAAAGGGCCACTTAAATAGTTGATCAGCTTCTAAATTTTAAATAACTATCGGAAATGTTGAGTTTGAGGGCTGCTTAATTGAGAAACCTCAAATTTTGAGTAGCGTTTCTGTTCTGCCGTAAGCGATACATTCTACGATGGATACTTTCTTTGAACTTTTAGTCGAGCGTCTACCGCTAACTAAACTGATTTACTTAGTTTTTTTTATCGATGTTTTCACATAGTCGAACACAGGTAGACTCTGAGAAAAATGTAATTACATAGATAGGTAGTTAGGTATGTTTAAAAATCTTGTGATAATTGTATGTTATGATATTATGATGTGACGTACGTATAATAAACCTTATCGGTCAATCGATTTTTAATCGACCAATTGTTATTATTTATTTAAGATATAAAATATTCATTTTGGCAACTCTAGTTACGTTTCCCTAACATTCCAAATATCCAATCATTTCTAGCTATAACTGCGCTTGCTCTGTTCCTATGCCACGGGATTATCGGAATCAAAAGTAGCTTGTGTGTTAATTCAGATCCCCAGCTATCTACATACCACGTTGCAATCGATTTTGTAGTTTTTTCGTGATGAAGTTACATACACAAACTTTTACTGTAGGTATTTTTTTAAATTTCAGTCTACCTATTAGTTTCCTTTATTTCCTCTGAAGAGTCAAGAAGAAGAAGGGTCGTAAGAAATGCAATATCTAAATAGATACTCATTCAAATCACGAACACAGAATATCTATCAAAAATACAATAAACAATTCTACTATAATCAGAATAGCCCCCCACTATCAAACTGGCTATCAGCTAGCAAAGCGCGAGGCTCGTCTAATTTGTAATTACCGCGCTAAAGGCTGATTATTAAGTCATTACCTCAGCGACAATGCACGACTAGCCCTTCGGTACTAACACTTGGAGCTGTGTACACGTTAATACGACCTTTATAAGGTTAGATAGAAGTTTAAAGAACTATTATAGGGAACATCTATCTTGTATGGAATTCCGTATTTCTTATAATGTATCTGCTTTTTCACTGTACGAAGAACATTCAAATCTTGATTGAGTGATGGATTGGTAACGTTACAGTGGCTGCTTTCTTTCGGATGTCATATCTATTATACTGTTAAAAGAACAATCCTCGAGGTTTTGTGGTTTACTTTGGGGTTAATTTAGTTTTTACTGGACTTCACAAAATTGGTTTTGAGACAGATCAAAGGATACAGCGTTATGCTACGCCTTGAACAGCAACGTGACCTCGGCCACAGTACATAGAAAGCTGGGTCCTGGGGCACAGCAGTATGGAAACTACCTACAAATGCTCGAAAACGGTTTACTTACACAAACATGCGCGTCGACGAGCCCCTAAGAGGGTTTCTCGTAGATGTCAGTACTGGTGGCGCGTGTGCACGTATGTGTGTGCAGTTTCCATACTGCTCCCTCTTTGTACTGTGCCTCGGCTATGGCACGCTGGGCACAGTTGCAAAGTTTAAAACAAATAAATTGAGTTTTGAAGTCGGTTTAAAACATTAGAACACCCTTGTGTAACGAGGACACGTTGCACTTCAAGGCGAAGGGTCTCGGTATATTCTTTGATCGTTGCCAAAAACAATTACAATTCTTAGAAGTCCACTAATAACTAAATAAATCCTATAGAAAAAACACTGAAACTCTCGGATTTCAAGCACTGACACTCAACCTTAAGAGGGTCTTAAGGTTGAGTGTCAGTGCTTGATATCGGTAAACAGTACCAATATATTATGTACAGGTACCTACACATAGATATTCATTGGTTAAAAACAAAGAAGTAGCCCTAACAATGATCTAATTGGTGTAATAGTTGCTAATGTTCTTTGAGCGACTACTCCGTCCTCTCAAAGAACTCAATGGTTATCACTATTAAACTTGTATGGGAAATGTTATCTTTAAGATGCTCTTGATGGTACAGGGCGCTTTTTTATACAGCACTAGATCAAAGACCGATGAGCTTTCTCATCGCAATTCCATACCAAATAAATATATACTTAATATCAATAATAGGTTCAATGAACGATTGGAAAACATTTCGTTCGACGTAGAAATGTTGTATCTAATACAAAATTATATCATAATCGGTTCAGTCGTCTTACGTCTTAAGTTTGGTGATTTTTTACTCATTATTACTTGCTGCGTCCCGCAATTTCACCTGCATAACTGCATAACATACAGTTTTCGAAATGTCCAGATGCGCAAACATAGGCTCTCTCAGAAGGCCTCAGACTAGAGATCTCGGACCTTCAGTCCGTATTTGTCAAATAAATGTGGAGGGTATTAGCAAATCAAAAAGCGAATACCTCTCCAAACTTCTCACAGATCATAACATTGACATCCTGAACATACAGGAAACACACACCAGGAACGACCAGGACTTGAACAACCGGGGTCAAATAGCTGGGTATACGCTGCTTAAATCGCTTAATCACTCTAAATACGGCATTGCAACTTTTGCCAGATCTGGCCTGGAACAGGCGTCAGTAATATTTCATGACGTCACTGCCGACAACTTCATAATTGTCGTACAAGTCGCTGACTATAAGATAGCCAACATATATAAACCACCATTGGCTGCCTGGGTCAACGGTGGCCCTACGCCCCTCGTTCACCCATGTATTTACATCGGCGACTTCAATAGTCATCATGCATCGTGGCGCTACTCTTCGGATGATGTGAATGGACTGACGCTGGTACACTGGGCTGAAACTTACAATCTGCACCTGGTCTTTGATGCTAAGGGGAACTTTTCACTCGGCCCGTTGGAGGAAGGACTACAATCCGGACCTCGCTTTTGTCTCGAGAGATGGTGCAGGTTTTCCCCTCCCCGCAAGTCGTGCTGTTCTTAAAAGCTTCCCTAACAGCCAGCACCGGCCGGTGCTCTTGGAGGTAGGAACGAAGATACCTCTTACCAACAGCATGCAACTTCCACGCTGGAACTTTCATCGCGCTGACTGGTGTGGCTTTGCGGAGAGGATCGACGCAGGGGTGCGGTTCATACCTCCATTGTGAGCAATTATTCTCGATTCTTGGGACTTGTACTGGCCTCAGCGAAGGCCCACGTGTGTAGAGGTTTCAGGAAGGAATACATCCCGGGCTGGAGCGCGGAAAGTGAGGGGTTATTTAGGGAGTACCAGATAACGGGAGACTACGCTATTGGCGCTGAGCTCTTGCAATCCCTTGATGTGTCTCGTAAAAACAAATGGCAAGAGACGGTTAATTCCATGGACTTTATGCATTCCAGTCGAAAGGCGTGGAGGGTACTAAACAAACTATCTGGCAAAATACCTGCCTCGCTGCCTGCTCCCGCGCTTCACCCAAATGAGATAGCGAACAGAATTGTCTCTGTGTCTAGAGCAAAAGGTGATAAGGCGGCTACCAGAGCGATAAAGAAAAATATGAAACAACTCAAGACCAACTTCATATCGGACCCAGATTTATCAAGGCCTTTTACATCGGATGAGGTTCTCCACGCCATCAGGAATTTACAGAATGGTAAAGCCGCGGGAGTTGATGGCATTTACAACGAGTTTCTCAAAAATTTGGGACCAAACGCCATCAGGTGGATTTCTTTCTTTTACTCAGATATTTTACAAACTGGCAGGCTCCCAGGAGTTTTCAAGCGGTCGAAAGTTGTCGCCATATTAAAGCCGGGGAAAGAGGGAGGTGACCCGTCCAGCTATCGTCCAATTGCTCTGCTGAGTAACTGTTACAAGTTGTTGGAGAGAGCTCTCTTGAGCCGCATAGAACCCTTCATCGAGAGAGTTGTTCCAGTTGAACAGGCGGGCTTCCGACGTGGTCGGAGCTGCACGGACCAGGTTCTGGCTCTAACCACACACTTGGAGGCCGGTTTCCAGAAGGGCCTTAAATCTGGCGCAGTCTTCGTTGATCTGACCGCGGCCTATGACACCGTTTGGAGAGAGGGTCTACTTTTTAAACTTCTATCTGCAGTTCCAAACATGCCAATAGTGAGGCTCATATCCAACATGCTCTCTCAACGACATTTTCAGGTCCATTTGGGTCCCAAGATCAGCAATGTGCGGACGCTTGCTAACGGCCTGCCCCAGGGCTCTGTGCTGGCCCCCATTCTCTTTAATCTTTATATTCACGACCTGCCAATCACCAATTCCAGGAAATTTATCTACGCGGACGACATTTGCCTTGTTGCGCAGAGTGGCGAGTTTGATGGCTTGGAAAGCGTTCTGTCGGATGATATCGAGACCCTGACCCGTTTCTTCAAGACTTGGCGACTCACACCTAGCCAAAGCAAAACCGAGGTTGCTTGCTTCCACCTTCATAACCAACTTTCCAGGCGCGAGCTGAGGGTCTCACTTGGTGGATCCATACTCAGACATAACTTCACCCCAAAGTACCTTGGTGTTACCCTGGACCGTTCCCTAACTTTTAAGGAATACCTGACTGGCACTGCTCGGAAACTCCAAACCCGCAACAACATAGTGCAGAAGCTGACTGGATATACTTGGGGGGCCAATGCTGACGTGCTTCGCACTTCAGCCCTATCGCTGGTGTACTCCACCGCCGAATACTGCGCACCGGTTTGGTTGGGCAGTGCTCATACCAACAAGGTGGACGTCGAGTTAAACAGGACCATGCGCTGTATTTCAGGCACCCTATCCTCTACTCCATGCCATTGGCTGCCTGTGCTTTGTCGGATTCCGCCCCCGGACTTAAGAAGAAAGCAAGGCCTGCTGCGCGAAGCCCACAAGATCTATAAGAATCCTGGTCTACCCATGCACCATGAATTTATGGACTCCACTAGACCCCGACTAAAATCTAGAAATCCTCCAAATAGAATCGCCATGTATCTGTTGCAACAAGATTTCAACCTCAAGCGCGAATGGTCTCAGTCATGGAATGATGACGTGGTGTGTGGTATGGGTGTTGGTCTCATTCCGGGTTCCAGGATTAGCGGATCCGACCTCTCAAGGCGGGACTGGTGTAACCTCAACAGGCTCCGTACGGGTCATGGACGCTGTGCCCAGTATAATCACCGCTGCGGCTGGATAGATTCCCCCGCATGTACATGTGGAGCCGAGGTGCAGAATATCCAACATATTACCATCGATTGCCCGGAAACGCGTTATGACGGAGAATTACCCTTGGACCTGATCAACCTGGACGACGATGCTATCAAATGGCTGAAACAACTTAGAATAGATCTCTAATTTTTATCTTAATATAGCAAACTGTATTGCCATACGAATAAATAAAAAAAACCTGCATAACTCTCGATTCCTTGGGTAGGTATATCGGTATCCAAAATAGCCAATATTACTCATCGATAAAGCAGCTGTATATTGGAGAAAGAATTTTTAAAATCAGCCCATTAGCTTCGTATCCTATTCATTGCAAACAAACAAATATAAATCTTTCCTCTTTATAATATTAAGAATGGTTATATAGACAAGCTTGTACGTTGCATATTGTAAAAACAAAGAGCAACTAAGTATAGGAAGCTTAAAACGTTCCCATAGGAAATCATCCTATATGAGGTGAGTCCATATTGTTTTCCATAGACCAACTTCGAACAAATGTAATACTAATTATATTAGCAAATTACACGCTTAAATACTGTGAGAATTGACTATGGGAAATGAAGATTGATGAGTACCCCATGGTTGGTGTAAGTACATATGTTTACTCAATTAAGGATTGTAAATTTGTACGTTTGTAGCTACAGTGAAATTTTCTATCAGCTTCCTATCACAGTTGATCATGTAGTTGATACTGAACGAAAATAGGTAAAATTTGGAAGGTAAGGTAAGATGGGAGTAATTTTATCAAGTTTCGGTTCTGTCTGTCCACTTTTAAATTTCTTGTCACGGAAACAGACAAAGCATATTTTCACTTCTCCAACCTTACTCCGCGTCAATTAATAAGGCTAAAGGAGTTTAAGGCTATACTTAAACTCCTTTAGCCTTATATTTTTTTAGCTATTTTGGTGAACAAACATTAATACAATATCGTTAACAATTTCTACGGGCTTAACTATTATACGAGTAGTACCTAGCTATTTATCGTCTACCGGTAGCCTTCCGTAACTTGCTGCCTAAGGGATGATTTATATTAGACCGTCATCCGGCCGAGCTTCGTTGTCCATTGCACGGCGAGCAGTCGATCGGTCTGTTGCAACCGAGTGGCGGCCAAGCAACAGACAACGAAGCTCGGACCCGGCACGGCAAGGAAACGTTCTTATATAAATCATCCCTAACCTTATAATAAAACGCATACCTATACTTCGCTGGGTAGACTCACAGGTTTTCCTCTAAAGATCGCGCTTTTACGTTCATATTTTGTATAAGGTAAAGCAAGCAAGCGAATGTCTTACGTTGTAAGGAATATATTCCAAGTTCCTTATTAAAGGTGTGCCCGCACTTGATGTGAGTCAAACACGATAATTTGGTGTAGTTACGTGCTAGTGTCTCGAACCTCTAATGAGATATAATAAGTGCCACCCAGTGAGTGGCGACCGTAACTGCTGTATAGAGTGGAGCTAGCTTCCTTAAAGTCTAATTTACATTACGGAACGAGTGTCATGTTATAGAGTCAATTTCGCAACAGTTACTGGAAGCTATATTTTATCAAATAGATAAATAGTACTAGTACCGCTATATTTTATGTCTACGCAATTTTTAGTGAAAATGACTATTAATTTCATGCCACCAGTATCTTTATGTAAATCCAGCTTAAGTTTTTGGAAACTCAATGCTTCGTAACAAATACCTATATCTTAATACGGATAACACCAAGAATAATAAATACGGATAACACCAAGTTATAATAAAAAATGTAACGTCAGACATAACACTTAATAATATTATGAAAACTTGGTAATACCTCGATTATTTTCATCATCATCAGAAAGTGCTATCTTCAAAATGAAGTTTGAAAGTGAGCAGCAAGTATTTCTCCTGTTCTTGAGCGCCTTGTTTTATTTCACAATATTCAAGCCCAGTCCGGGTACTGATGTCGTCTATCCATTTACTTCTTGGTCGACCTAGTGACTTCTTGCCAAGTTACATGCAAAAAACTTAATTCCGTTTCCAGAATATACTGACTTAAATAGTGAAACAGAGCTCTGAAATCTAAGTAATTTTTTCAAATAAAAATTTCGGCGGTGATGTGACTCCGGTTCAGCTTCAAAAAAGCCTTTTCTACACTTTCTTAGCCCACAGATTGCTCAGCGATCGGTGAGCGTTTGGAACGACTTCATTAGAGCTCGCCAAGCGCTCGGTCACGACAACGCGACGCAGCCGACGACGGTCACCGGCCAGTCTACAACTACACCACTATGCAGCTTATTTACTTCTAATAGATAAACTTGGATGAGTTAGGGTGCAGGAAAGTTTGCTTTTACGAGTACCTACCACACTCTAAAATAACTTAACCCTTTACTTATACCTAAATGATGATGAAGATTGACGTAATGTTTGTTTAGGTTTACCTCATATCATGGTAGTTGACAAACAAAAACATATTATTATATTACTTTTACTAAATATAGATTTCAAATGACGGAGTAGGGTAAAGGCAAGCCTACTTCACCTTACAATGCGTCATAGTATAAATTAAAGTTGCTTGCGCTGTTTAAACCGTCTAAAATGAGATGAAAAAGTTAAAGTTAAGTGAAAAAGTTAGTCAGTAACTAATAATATTTATTAATTTATTTATGGCATTTATTATATTTTGTAGTTTTAAGGCTTTTTGTATTTTATTTATTTATAATTAATAATAACATTTGCCTGAATTTAATTTATATAGACTCATTGCTACGAAAAAAAATAATATTCGCTGCTTACTTACGCAAAAAATCGCAACTCGGATTGCAAGTGCATTATAAAATTTTTGCTGATGCACTTACTATTTCCCAAATCTTATATCATTCAAAAATAAAATGTAAATAAGTAAGTTGGACGTCTAAAACCGCCCTCGTCTAATATGCAGGAGCCTTTAAGTCTAATTATTATTCACAGTTCATTATGCTGTTGTTTTGCCATCAATAATTTAGTTAAAATTACATCATTGATTACTCACGCATGTGTTTTATTTCATCATCATATCCACATAACACCAATAACTTAAGAAGCTCTAAATAAGCCGTTTTAAACTCTATTTTACAGCTATAGGAACTATTTTACTTTGATAAAGAGGATAAATTATTGACAGTTGTAATTAATAGCTGAGGTTTGTGCTCGTATGTTTAATAATTGTAATACCTATTAGCGGATTTTTTTTTCGAAGAAATATGACACAAGGTTTTGATTTGTTTTAACCACAATTTACGATGATGTTATTTTTAGCCTAGGCCAGGTCATAACCTCCATTGTTTATATTAAAACAAAAATGTAATTATTTGTAAAAATAGATGTCAAAAATGCTTTCGAAAATTCTGCTTCGAGCTAAGATTTGAACCTCCGCCGAACGTGGATCGCCGTTCAACTGCATTTACCACTGCGTTACAGGGTTGGCACTTATGATTTTTTATCTTTTAGATTTAGTTTCGTTTAAACTTTTTAAACTAACACGATTGGAACTTATATTTACCTACACATTTTCCCGGGTCTTAGTCGCCTGATTTTATCTGTTTATTCTCCTTACCTCGACGTTTTGATCATGTTACAATGATCTTGGTCTCGAGGGGACTCACGCGATTAAAAGACCCGGGAAAATGTGTAAATATTAGTTTAGTTTGCTATACTATAAAATACTAAACTGTTTTTAATAAACCGAACATGTTTCTTAAAAGAAAAAGCAAATGTTAAACGAAGCTAATTTAAAACCCACGATTATCTGTCATCACCATCGCTTTGTGTTCAGTTTGTTCGACACTTAGCAAGTTAACCAGCTACTTAGTTTATTATACAGTTGGCTGTAGCGCTAGTATCTATGTAATGTTACAATTTTATCAAAAAAGATGTTTAGTTCTACTTAAATCCGTCAGCACAGATAACTTAGTTAAACTTTAAGCCTTTGTCTTTACAAAGTTGCGGAATAATAAAGGTGTGATTACGATTTCTTTGGGGAATTGAAACTTAGTAGGAAATCGGTGGGAGTGCTACACCTTTACACTCGTAGTAACGATAACTTGTAACTTAAGAGCTTACCTAGACAACATACTGTTATATTGTATTGTCCGATTATTTGAAATTCTCTATCATGATTTCAATTGAAGTTTTTCTAAGTTTTTTGTAGTCTAAAATTAAATTAACTTAATAAAATTGGAACTGTATGCTCTTAAATAATAATGTTCGTTAATAATATATTCTGGCGCGAATCACTGAAAAGACCATTTTATTTAGTTTAGAATAAACGCTGGCAAAAAAAATCGGGTATTTATCACAACACCTCCTCATTTTTTAAGGTTTGATTAAATATTTAATTGACCGAACGAGCAAAGCGAGTGAGGTCCAGTGTAGACGGGCCTGGCGCTTGTATCTTTGTATGTTTGTTCTTACTTATCTTAGCTCCGACCTTCATGAATTTCATTATGCGCGTAGTTTAGGTCAATAGAATTTATAAGTTCAAAGATGAGCCGGATAGGTAGGGGGGTTGAGGAGATAGGGGGTCGTGAGGTCTCAGTTCGGGGCGAACTACTAGTTAGGTAGTAGGTACTATGGCTGTAAGTATGTACGAGTATAGTAATAAACTTCCTCACAAATCCATAATAATATAATATTTACTCTGCGGTAGTCCAAATTAAAAAAAAACGTCATCCCCGAGGCAAAAGTTCCATATTTAAACGTTTCGTTTAATTCAGTGGTAACAAAGGAAGCTAATGCGCGCCACACTCCGACGGGCGGCGGCTAAAAAAGAACATTCTTAATCATCATACTCAATATTATAAATGTGAAAGTCTGTATATTGTATGTACATTTGCCGTTTGCTCTGCCTTTACGGTCGACCGGCTTAACCAATTTACATAAAATTTTACCGATGGCAGCCATAGTTTTGGAGTTAGTAACTGTTATCAACAACTTAGTAAAACCATTTTTTTAAATCAAAAAATCACGTGCTTCTGCTTCAAAAGCAGAACAAATTTATACCTATTTTAAGAGTTGCTATATATGCGTAATTGAAACAAAGTAATTATTATGAAATTACAGCAATTATTATATTCGACATACACGCAAACGAAGTCGCGTACAAGAACTTGTTCAAAATAAATAAACCTTCGATATTTAAAAGGAGTCCATGAATTCCTTCAGATGTATCACTCACAATAGGGTATGCTTCAAGAGCGGTCGTCTCAAGTCATTTAAAATTATATTGAGAACGCGACAAAAGGCAATTGTCCAGTAGAGCTATAAAGCCAGAGTTTTTCTACGGTGAATTAGTTGTGATTATTCTCAAATAGCGAATAATAAATCTTTCATATGAGAGCTAGTGTCCATTGATTTTCGAGTTCTGTGCGTAGGCGTGATTGTCGATGGTAATCTTCATAAATTAAAATAAAATCTATAAGTCAAATTGTATGGACAGTTTGAATGGCCGGTCTCATTTCGCGAACAATCAGTCATTTGATAAGTTAGTTGAGGTTGTACCTATGGTTGTATGCATGAGTTATGGTGTTATTTTCCTAAGGATTGTACCTAGGTATTTGTCGGTCATAATATCATTGGATTCAATAGCTTATTATGCTTTGTCTGCCGTAAAAGTAGTGTTATTTCATATTGTTTCCTAAGTTTAGTTATTCAATAGGGCAAATACATAAACTTGTGTTGTTTAAGGGGTATATACGAGCTAAAATGAAAATCCCTGTCGGATTCATCGAAAATTGTTAAGTATGTTTCGACGCAGTATTTTAGAATATTTTCGTTTAAATGACATGGCGATGACAATGGCGTTTTCAAATGACATTGTTCCCTTCATTTTAGTGTAGTTTCAAGACAAAAACTTCTTATTGTTTTGAAGCCATAAGACTTAATAGGACATCTTGAAATTTTTTTAAATAAAAATAAACATGGTAAATACCTCGTTATTTAATAATAGTCAAAGTGAAAATAACCATGTAAGGTATGCATGATAACCATCTCAGTCAACCTTGAAAAAGCTACTGTTAAGTTGGCGAAAGCTCGGTTCGTTTAAAACCATGAATAAAAACGCGATTCAACCGGATGAATAAAGTGTTTTATTAAGCATAGAAGGAATTATAACCATGTAAGTTTAAAATCGTATTTTTTTTCATCTAAAATGTGCCAATGCTTCAACACCTTTTGACATTTTTCTTTCAAATCTACATTAGAATGTCTGAAACAATGTCATTTACGAGAAAACTTTTTTGTTTTAAACGAAAACATGAGTCAGACAATAATCAACAATTTTCGATGTAACCGACAGGGATACTCAGTTTAGCTCGTATATACCCCTTAAAGTTTCCAGCAACATCATGTTACGACCGTCGTGTTAGCCAATTAGTCCTCGGTGACATTCACCATGGTCTAATTGGGGAAATGGACAACTTGGTCTTGAAATAATTAAATTTTTATGTTTTCCCGGTTCTTAATTCCTCATGTAGTAAGTTTAGTGCCCCCTTAGCCTATAGCGAAAGTGGGGTTATGCCAACTACCCGCAATTATACTATAAAAAATGTGGGTAGTCTGGTAACAATAAGAGTGTTAATAGGTATGCCAAATCGTTTTGTTACTGTAAAGTTCGTATGTATACAAATACACTTTTACAATAAATTTTTGTTGCAGTCAATAATACTTATCAGTTTTGATTTTACAGACATTTAAACTTACGATAAATATTGAGTCCCGCTAACAGTCACGTGACGTCATTTACAACACTTTCCGCTAATTAAACGTGAGATGACACGTACTGTGATACCGTGCTGAGATCCCGGGCGGACTGGGCGAGTGTGAGATGACGTCACACCCGAGTACGAGTCCGCATCGCACGTTTACTTATATAAATCGCAAACGAATTAACGTATCGAAGTAATTCTTTCACTTGTATTTTTTTATTTTTGACAGAGAATATAGAGAGCTAATATTCAAATTAGTTATTTTTCCTCATTAGTCATAAAACATTACCGACATTAAACGGTACGCGGAAATTATCAGCGCTATCATGATCGTTTGTCGTTGCTATGTCGTCCTTTTGTCGTTAAAAAAAATAAAAAACCTACCTACCTAAATTTTAAATAAAAAATACTCCGACTACTTTTAAAAACCACATAGGTACCTACTATGAAAAACAATCCTTTTTTTTAATTATTTGATGTGTTTTTTTTTATGCCATCATGGTAAGGCCCTATAAATAGTAGGTCCCCTCGGGAGCAAGATCATTGTAACATGATCGAAACGTCGTGTTAAGAAAATTAAAAAAAGAAAAAAAAAAATTTGTGAATCCATCGCCACCTGGTGAACCTCATGTGAGTTGTGGTCATTCCATAAGAATACGGCTATTTTGCTTATTAACAAAACCATTTATTCAAAAGTGCGCCTCGTCGCTAAAGATTATTTTTAGCAGATCTATGCAGCAGAGTCATTGACCTCTCGGATTTATGCCACCATTCGAAGCCGCGGCAAACTTTTGAACGATGGTAAAATATGCCATTCAAAATGACATAAATTTGCCTTTGAAAAAAAAAATGTTTCGTTAATGGGCCCTAACATGATGTCATATAAGTCGTCGCGAAGTCGCCGCGTTGTCGTTCAGCTAAAAAAAATAAAATTAAAAACACATCTAATAATTTTAAAAAAATATTGAAAATGTCTGTAGTAATTAAACGTAGTCGGGGTATTTTTTATATAAAATGTACTTAATTTTTTTGAACGACAATAGGACCACATAGCAACGACAAACGAACATGGAAGCGTGGGATATCTCACATACAGCTTGTTTTGTTAAATTTTACCCGTCCTTGTTGAAATACCCTTTAGTATTATGGGCATAGACCTTTATTGGAGCGAGCGACCACCAGTTAGTCTATCGGACGGCTAGTCTGACGGAATTAGCATAAAGTTATATGGCATTGGACACCAACAAATGCCCTTATCTCCCCCGAAGCCTCCAGATTGCTCCGTACAAGCCTCTTAATTGGTCATCAATATGCGACCTAATAAGCGGGTACGGACGGACGAAACTGAAAAATACTCAAATTAACTTATATTCAAATGTTTTTTTTGGTAATTTGTAAATTCAGTATTTGATTAATGACGTCTTATCTTAGAAATATTTTTAACAAGGAAATATATTTCCAAAAAATCCCCATGACAGGATTCGGACCTGCGTCCTTCCGCTAACCAGACGACTGCTCTAACCACTGAACTACACAGGAATCACGTGTCATGTTATAATTTTTCGGCCACATCTCTCCTTGCTAATTGACGTCTTATCTTTAAATATAAAAGAAAGTCGTGTAAGTTACACCATTAATAAATCATGAGAGGCTGAACTGATTTGGCTGAAAATTGGTGGGGAGGAAAATCTTGAACTTACAAGTTCATGTTTTTCACGAATCTAGCACGCTTTTACTGTTTTTTTTTTGTTCATATAGGAATCAATTTCATAGGTAATAAGGAATATAATAATATACCTTCTCTAAAGTTCCATCTATCTATACTATATACTAAAAAAACTTCAAAATCGGTTCAGCGGTTAAAGTGTAAAGACAGATCAAGACCTATCAAGATTTACAAAGGAGTTTCTTACCACCCGTACCGCCGACCGTACTTAATTAAGATGTAGACAGAACGTGGTCGCTGTCCGCTAACGAGTCGCTAACACATCTGCTCTGGACTCAGCATACACTTAGATTCACTTATACACTACGTTACACTAGTTATAGTACTATGAAGTGTATCGTTTGTACACTTAAGGCGCACTAAAGGTACACGCGTATGCTCACGGTGAGGGAGTACCTTTAGATTCACTTAATTTAATACACTACATTACACTAGTTATAATATTAATATGTATTTGTACACTAAAGGTACACCTTCACCGCGAGCATTATCTTGCAAACATTTTAGCTTAAAAAATAAATATTTGTATCTGATCTGGGTGTCTTTCTATGTATCATTGTATGCATTTACGAAAAAAAAGTATAGTATGTAGTATATCCCGCGTACGTATGTACATGTGTAGTACGACATTACACACAGCGCTGTCTAGTCCCAAACTAAGCACTAAACTTGTACTATGGGTACTAGACAACGCGGGATATACTACATACAAACTATACTCTTTTTTTGTAAATGCATACATATGATACATACAAAGACACCCAGATCAAATACAAATATTTATTTTTAAGCATAAATTTTAGCACCCGGCGGCATAAATTTTAGAGGAATTTTAGCAATCGAACCCGCAGTCTTCTGCATTACAGTCGATCGTACGCCCGAAGCGCCACAGAAGCCGTCAAATAATATATAACGATAAATTTTATTGTAGCAACAAAATATTGTATACGCTAAATATCAACAAATCATCGACGTAATTAACTAAATTCATTGAAACTCAAATGAGCATTAATAAATAATAAATTAGAATAATCCGTTGTCGAGGCAGCGCGGGCGCAGCTCGAGCGGCACCCTTGAGCCACCCGACACCCGGTGGCACTTCGCACTGTGCGGGTGTGCGGACTGATGAAAGTAAGACAAGGAACTTTGCGTTCCCAAGACGGAAACCGGCCATGGCTAGTGTTATAATAAGTCCTGTTTTGTTCTAATAATCCGGACGGAAAACTGTGCGGGACGCAGTTATAGTTACCTACTTAGCTAGCTGTACTTATGAGTTCATATTAGTTTGGCTGCTCGACTTCAGATAACAAAACAGATAAGTCGGTGGCACTGTATGTAAACGTTTTTGTCTTTTTTTTAGTTTGGCTTTTTTTTTGCATAATAAAGACCTAATAAACGAAAAGTATTCCATCACATAACAACCTAAAGTGGCACGAGATAGCGATTCGGAGATATTATTTCTATGAACGTAGTCGTAGATACCAACGGAGCGCCCTCACGCATGTTCTTTAGGATCCCTGTCGGCTTGACTTGCGCATACGCACGCTCACCCACACGTCGACACGCTTCGTTACAGAATTTGCGGAACGGCTTCCAAATTTGAATTATTGCCATTCTTTAAAAATATATTTTTTTATGCATTCGTTGTGTTGTGTTGCATTTTTGTTAGAAATATTTAACTTTGTCTGTTTTTGCGATGTTGCATAATAAAACACAATTTTTACCAGGTTATACTCGCGTTTTATTTAACAACGGCTTTGTTACAAAAGTACTGAGCTGTCGCTAACTTAAAGTTAGCTTTTTCATTGTTGACTGAGATGTAATTCGTCTATTTTAAAAACTAATCAAATTAGACGAATTACATCTCACTCGGTGTCAGTAAATTTCTGAACAGTTTAGCATTATGGAACGTATAAAACTCGGCCTTCAGGGTCTACATAAAAAATCTTTGCTATCAGGCAGCCATTCTCCTTCTCGCCGAAAATAGATCTAGGTGGCGTGCAATTGGAGAGGCCTATGTCCAGCAGTGGACTGCAACGGGCTGATGATGATGATGATTATCCTTCTAGTCTCTTATAGAGACCAGTCCCGAAATTATCTATCCAGTGAATATCTGACAACAGTGGAAAATAGCAGGCACTATGCAGTACATTGCTGCTTGACGTAATGTACCTAATGCATAATGCCGCCGTTTCCACGGTTGTCAGACGTCCACTAGATAGATAACCTAGGGGCAGTTCAGTTCTATGACCTACTACTTAAAAGATTTGTTAATAAAAGGGGAATAATGTGGGAGTAGTTATTCCGCTTTTGTATCTGTCTGTCAACTTTGAAAGTTCTTATCACGATAAAAGACATGTTCTCACTACTCCGACCGTATTCCCCTTTTATTAATAAGGCTATAAATGTTTATAATTTTCTATAGTATATCTACTCAAGTCTGAATCAGTCGTTATGTAGTACTTACTATTGTATTTAGCAGTACATATTAATATAGAGCTTTAATAATAAACATAATTAAAAAACTTAAACAGACCATTGGTGGCAATTCTGGTGTTAATTTACCTAAACCAAACTAAACCTAAGTTTTAGTTTAGAAATTCTAAAATGATGACAGGTCTAAATAATCTTATAGCGGCTTCATACTCCGGCGAGAAGGCTGGGTGAGAAAATTCGCGGAGAGTACCCGTCAGAACATGCTCTCATTTTTCTTACTCGCGGTCCCGAGAAATCCTTTGTCTCGGCCAAAAATACCGACACCAATTGGAGAACAGGGAACAGGCGAAAGCGAAACCTAGAAGGCGAGAAACTCCTCACATTCAAATTCAGCGTGAGTCTTTCAGAGCTGTTAATCTAACATTTAGGATGGCACCAAGAGTATATATAGGAATACTGTCTAAACTTAATTTTAGGAACTTTTAGGTCGAATTTAGCTAAAATTTTGGGAGTTGGTGACATCAGAATCGACACTATTGTTGTATAAAATTTATTAGACAAATAAAGGTCCGTTGACCACAAAAGGAAACACAAATCTAGGGTCAATAAGATCGTTGTCTTACATTATGTAAAATCAAATTTTAAAAATATAAATACACGTCGTGTACAGACCTACAATTATTAAAACAAATTAAAAATTTCATAAAAAAATAAATATTTATTATAACAATTAAAACACATAACAAATAAAAATAGCAATTATGAACACTATGAAAACACAATTAAAATTATTATTAAAAAATAGGGGACACTTAAACAGGTCTTGATTATTGATAGTATTTCGTATAATTATTTATACGAAATACTATACATTTACTGAATTTCGAATTTACTTGTATGTCGACATACACGCACAAACATTAGCTTTGTTACGTCCGGCCCCAAATTCACCCGAGTAAGTTCCGATTCCATGAAAATTTAGGTAAGCCTGTCACTCCTCGATAATGTAGCTTTCTATTGATAAAATAATGTTTGAAATCGGTCCAGTAGTTTCAGAGCTTATTCGATAGAAACAAGCAAACAAATCTTTCCTCTTTATAATATTGGTAAATCTTTAGAGATACATTGAAAAGATATCTTGATACTTAGCTTTTTAGGATCAAATAAGTTTCGTAATTTTGCTTTTATTGCTCAAGGCATAACGAACTTGTGTGGCCGAGTGGTTGAGGGACTGGAGTATTGATCCAGGGACGCGAGGTCAAATCTCGCCGAGAGTGAATTTTTGAAGATGAATTGAAGAAGAAATAAGTTTACAAATTTATCGTTATTTTTAACCGACTTTCAAAAAGGAGGAGGTTATCTTTTCAGATGTATGTTTTTTCCAAAACTTGTGGTTAGAATCAAAACACGTGACGTCATGGGTCATTTGAATTCGGCAGCTCTTTTGAAACGCTTTGAAAAAGTTAAAACCGAAGGGCGTCAACAAATGCACTGACCTATGACAAGAGGCGCCTACTTTTTATGCGTCTGCTTGTTTGCCAGATTATGAGGATTATTGCGGTTTCCGGTCTAAAATGATAATTTGGAAATTAGGTAGAGATGTTTGTTAGATGTCGGTCTAGTGGTAGATTTCGTGACTTTCTCCTATGTTTATTTCTTATATGCACTTTAAACATTGCTCTTATATACAAGGTGTAACGGAAAAGTCCTTTTAAGCCGAAAGGCGGCTGTTCTTGACGTCTAGGCGAACAACGTTTGTTCTACGAGTTTTGAAAATTCGAACTTTTTTTTGAATATTTTGATATTATGTTTCACTGAAAAAACAGGTGCTTTTGAAAATAAAGGTAATTGAAGTTTTGATTGTATTAGACCAAACTAAAAGAAAGGACAACATAAGGTCAATGACCTCAAACTCTAAGAAACAGCTGATCTTCAAGTAAACATTGAACTTAAAATTTTCGAAAAGTACTTCGAGTTCCCAAAAGTCGTAGAACAAAAGTTGTTTACCTAGACGTCTAGAACAACCAACTTTCGGCTTAAAAGCCCCGCAAGGGCATACCCGTTAAATCTTGTATACGGTGAAGTAGAACATCGAGAGCAAACACGCATCTTAAAATCATGTTTAATGGTCAAAATTTGAATAGGCTACGTACGGAAAACGTCTTTGGAAATCGTCCTATGAAATTACTCACTCGAGTTAAACTAAAAATTTCCTAGCCCGCTAGATTTACAATTAAAATTAAAACGACAGGTAATGCGCGTTGCACTGGAGTCGGGATTTTCATTTTCAAACATACGAGAAGTCAAAGAAAGGGCTCAATTTGGGCTCAAACATTTGTTTCATTTTCTTCGTTAGGCAGCCAGTGTCACGTTTTGTTTACCGATGGCGATAGAAAGTGCGCCGGATCATCTAACTCCAAATACTTCCAGTTCACGTATGTCGTGCGGACACGGAGCTATCAAACGAAACAGTCTCAGCACGGGCACACGAGACGCCGCTCCATGACACACATTTCAGTAATTAGCCAAAACGTTTATGATTTTTTGCAATCTCCTGTCAGATTCTACAAGATTTATGATCTGTATAATTATTGGCTCATGTGTTGCATATCGTATTACGGACAACAGTATGTCTTATATTAAAAATCGGTTAACTAAAACTGGGACGAATACACATTTCCATTTTAAGCTTGGAATAAGCGCGCGGTAGTAAAATCGGACTTCACCTACTCGCACTTTGTTTATTAACTATCAGTGTCCCGCGATTGTTTTTAATTAAAGAGTACGATTTGACACTTCTTTCTAAAGATAAAATGTCAAAGACAAAGAACCATAAAGTCAGATCGTAGTCGTATTATTATAAAATCGTTTCAATAAAATAATGTTAGACGTCACGCCACACCCAACAGATGTAAAACATCGAAATTGTTTTCGTATGGCGTGGCGATGCTTCATCATGGCCGGTATCGCCACGCCAACAATCTTTACCCGCACCTATGGATGTTTCACATCAAAGAACAAAAATATACCTAGTTGTGTGATTTAAACTTACATGGTTGTTTTCAACACTAAAATAGTAGATTGTATTACAAGGGAGCAAAATAATATTATTACAGCGATGGCGCTTTTTTGAATCCAGAGCGAAGTGAGGGATTCTAGAGTAGAATCCTAAGCACAGCGAGAGATTCTTTAGTCGAATTCTGAATGTAGCTAACGTACGTAGTGAAGCGTGCTTCACTCAGGACTCCAGGTAGGTATATAACTCCTGAGTGAAAACACCCTCGCTGCGCTCGGTAGTTAACTCTAAAGTCCATCGTACGCTTTAGATTCAATTTGACGCCCGCTAAATAAGACAGGGCTTTAGTACCTCGCTCGGTGCATAAACTACTATTATAGATAATATTAGTGTCGGATAAAAAGGTTAATTGTTCCTACCATGTTATTGTAACGTCATTATTTGATACATACAAATCACAAATAAATAAGTATGAATAATACATAATATTATAATAATAACTTGTGATAATTCATAATAATACATCTAATACAAATAAGACCTATTAATTCACTAAAATTATAACCGTTACATATTTTAATATTTATCCACAACATTTACAACACTATCTACACCTCTACCACCTACGTGAAGCGTAGGTGTCCCATTAAATTAAAAAAAAAACTCAAAACCATAACAACAAACCAATAAATATGTACTTAAATATTACAGTTAAAATATAAATCTAATGGAATCCCATTAGAAATCACCCAATATATTAAATAACTGAATTGAATGATCATTAAAATCCGAAATCCTTTAAAAAATTTACATTATTTCTAACATCAACTAATAAAACTTATTGTCGCCCAACATTCACTAGTTTATGAGTTATTTGTAATAAATTATACAGTTTAATAATAATAAATTGTAGAATAATTCGGTAGGAGATGTAATAAATCCATAATAAGGTGTCGTTAAGGTTTTTTTTATTTACTGACTCCGTTTAGTTCTATTGTAAGATTTTTTTGCTGCTGTAAACATCTGTTGGGCTTTATTGTAGTATATTATAAATTTTAGACACGAGGGTTGGATACGTAACAAGGGTCACCTCTGAGCAAATGAATACCTTGATAGCTGAACATTTAAACAGTCACTTTTCGGCATATTTGAACTAAATTGCTTGTCATAGAAAAAAGCTAGACTTAGTGTATCGTGTGGTAAATAGCTAGACTACCTCTGCCAGTCATTGTGTGAAATTATAGATCTAAATGGTAAAATTACACTAACCCTAATAGCTATAAGCTATTTGCAGTCATTCTGGATTCAAAATTGCTAAAAATACAAAAGAAAAGTAATGGCTTAAGTACTACGTTAGGTTAGTCGAAACTGCTTGAAACTTGATATGATTGATAAATCGACGGCTAAACCTTCGCTTACCATCACATGTTATGATGTCAAATGCGTGCTTATCTCATGTAAAAAAAGTGATTAGGAAAACTGCCGAGCGCCGTGTGTATGTTTAGCGCTTATAAAAACCAAAGGAATGTCTAAAAATGCGTCTTATACTACCACCAAGTGACAGTTTATATTATACAAAAAGCATCATCTATTATGCTACCGTTGAACATTTATTTTACTACACTCACGCTGCTGTGGTTTACTTCCACACGGTTCATGAACTTTATGGTAGATAGGGGTCCATAGCGCAAAAGGAGCCAATAGAAAAAGGCTTGTTTTCGTAGGATCGTATTAGTGTCAAAGGGGTATGTTCTATATGCCTAAAGTGCATAGGGAAGCATGGGATATTGAGAGTATGGTTGGGTGATATGGTCATTGAGATCGAAAGCGATTCACCGATTCATTATATACATATAATATGCGCTATACATATATTATATGTATAGCGATTATCTCGCTGTCAATCACTTTATAGATATATAAATTAGCATAAATCAAAAGTAGGAAAGCGGACCCCGGGCTCCCGGCTAGGAAATAGGATACAACCGGCAACATCGCGGCTCGGATGATGATATACCTGTTTAACGCTGGCGGTCTCATTGGCCAATGTCCATATTACCCAACCGCGACCTTAATAGCCCATGCTCCTCTACGCACTTTGGTACTATAAAGTTTGATAGCAAAGTACATACATTTTTAATAAGATTCAGTTAGTAAAATTTTATAGTGAACAATAATATGAACCGGTTAAAATAAAAATAATTGTAAAATTATTTAATTTAACAGTATAAATAAAAAATGGAAATAAAATATAATTTATGACACGAGATATTACTAGAAATATTTTAAAGAAAAAATTCATGTTCAAAAATTCACTCGCGACGAGATTTGAACTCGCGTCTCTGCGTCAGTACCTACCTACCTGCCGTAGCGCCTTAACTTACTAGGCTACACGAGTTCCCATCTCAAGCGGCTAATTTAAGAATATGAATATTTCCCCTGACAACTATTTTTCGACTAAGGCTCGATTCAGACGCCATCTACAGGATCACTTTCCAGTGATTTTATTTTTCTAGTAGTAAGCAAATTACGAATCATGAGATATTTTTAAACAGACATTGCTTGAATTCAATTACGAATGATGCTAAATTTGTCGATAATTTAATGGACGGATAATCTATCTAATTCTTTTACGTGTCCAAGATTGTAAGTAGTAGCAGTTGTAATTAATCCATTACCAATAAATGATCATCATCATCATCAATATGATAAATATGATCATGATCAATATGAATATGAATAAGATTTGAGTATTGGACACGAAAAACAAAAGACAAAAGAAGCGATATGAAGATGTAAAAAATATTTAAAAAAGAAAAGGTAAAAAGAAATGAGTTAAATTGCCTTAGTCATATTAGTCCTACGATATACAATTGAGTAAAAAATAATAAAAAACATCCATTAATTTAAAAAAAATATACAACACAGACAAAATGGAAATGTTTTGTACTAATTATTAAGTAACCACAAATGCTTCAGCTCCTCCAACAAGCTACAGCGCTATTCTTTCGGCAGTATGATTTATTTATTTGTAATTAAAACAAATAGTATCTTACAGTATACACCAACACGCACACTATTTTATTTTATTTTCAATTACAACTAAGGTATAATCTGAGATTTCTATTAACTAAAAAAAATAATTTAAAAATTAAAAAACCGACTTCAAAAAGAAACAAAAAATAATTTAAAAAACAACCAAAAAAAAAAGAACTGATAAAAATGACCAAAATAACCTCTACATAGGTACAGTGCCACCGACTAATTAATCTGTTTTATCATCTGAAGTCGGGCAGCCAAACTAAGTACAATATGGAACCAACCAGTAAAACTGCCCGACTTCAGATGATAAAACAGATTAATTAGTCGGTGGCTCTGTACCTATGTAGAGGTTATTTTGGTCATTTTTATCAATTCTTTTTTTTTTTGTTTTTTTTTTAAATTATTTTTTGTTTCTTTTTAAAGTCGGTTTTTTAATTTTTAAATTATTTTTTTATTTCACCCTTTTTAGTATACCTACCTACCTAAAAATCAACAATATTGTTACCGTAATTTAAATTATTGAGGAGTTTGCTGATGAGAAGGTGGTTTCAGGTGCCCCATCAATCTGTACTTAGTTCTTTAGGGGTCTATTCTTTTTGGTAGAAGCCCAAAAATGAGTAATTTATTGAATTCTGAGATGCTATCCTGTCCATCATTCCGAAAATACTCACCAGATCCTTACCAAACTTTCATGGGTCCACCTCGCAGCTTCCACTTTTCCATTAAAAAAAGAACTATATCAATCGGTCAAGCCATCTTCGTGTAATCGATGAACAATTGAATTGAATACAGCGTTTTGAGGAGCATTCCCGGTCCTCACTTCGAAGATCCTCATTAGATCCTCATCAAATTTTTATGAGATTATCTCGGAGCTCCCACCTTTCCATTAAAAAAAGAATCATTTCAATCGGTCAAGCCATCTTCGAGTAATCGATAAACAACTGGATTGATTAATGCGTTTTGAGGAGCATTTCCGTACATCACTCCGAAGACCCTCATCAGATCCACTTCAAATTTTTATGGGACCATCTTGGAGCTCCCACCTATCCATTAAAAAAAGAATCATCTTAATCGGTCAAGCCGTCTTCGAGTAATCGGTGAACATACAAAAAAAAATATTATACATACAGACGAATTGATAACCTCCTCCTTTTTTTTGAAGTCGGTTAAAAACAGTTTATCATCAAATATGTCGGTCTGTTGGAAGTCTTGCAAAAACGCATTAATCAAGGCCAATGCTCTGTTCGTCGGGACATTGCTTGAATGCCAGGTACGACTTGAATATGATATCCTCCCCATTCCATTTTGCCCTTGTTAACATCTTAAATCCCCATCAAAACTACTAGACCCATAAAATGAGATCAGTCACCGTGAGTTACTAGCATATGTAAATATAAGTCACACACATTTACTTAATACCCGCTCGCCGGGCGTAGGGGTTCCAATCCCGACGGCGACATTAATATCATATTTTTCCATATCACTGCAGGGTAGGGGGTTTGGAAATTATTGGGACGGTTTCATGCAAGACGAAGCAATAGCATTTCAAATATTTTAACTTTGTTACCCTACACAAAAATTAAAATAAAAATCACGTCATCCGTTCTAAAGCTACGATGCCTTAGACAAACGTCTCAGACTTTAAGGTTGACTTGCACGGCTCTACTTCGCCAGGGCTAACTAAATAAATAGCTAGCTAGCTCTTGTGATTGAAGAGTTAGTCCTGGGCTAGCTCACTAGCCCGGGGCTAAGTAAAAGCAGCGCAAATAAGCCTTACACACCCCTTTAACAGTCAGGTATTGTAACAAAAGAATAAAGAACATCGCTCTTCTTTTTTAAATTCATTAACAAGTGAACCTTGTTGTAACCAAGAGTAACAGCCTTCTTAATAAACGTGGAGTAATATCGGAGTATTTTTATCACTTTTATGTTTCTGTGTGTCAACTTTAAAGGTTCTCAGATCTTACCCTACGTGAATAATAAAACTCTTTTATAGTTTTTTTTTTCTATTATTTATTTGTGACTAGCTGCGCTCCACGTTTTCTCCCGGGTAAGTCCCGTTCCCACGGGATTATCAGAATAAAAATAGCCTATGTGTTATTCCCGGTATCCAGCTACCTATATTCCAAGTTTCGCTGCAATCGGTTCGGCGGATTTTACGTGATTGAGTAACAAACACACATACTTACAAACTTTCAGCTTTATAATATTAGGAGGATATTGAATTGTTCCGTCTAACATAAACGTATCCATATATCAAGCGTAACCCTCAAGCTTAGCTGAGCCTAACTATTGAGCCAAACAGAGGGGACCTCAACCGTTTGAATTCATTAATGCATTTGTCGTAAAATCATAACGATACTGCGTTTTTATATTACACGACCTTTTTTAATTACATAATGTAAAAAAAAAATGTAATAGTACTATATAATTTTGAGTGTTAATAATAATTTTAAATAAAAAAAATGTAGTGTTGAGTAGTTATTTCAGAGAACCTATTCATTTTGATACAATAAAATATTATTAACATTATTATATAATATTATAGACAACAGATGTAACCTATTTTCTTTTACGGTTTTCGCGATTTGGCATAACAAAACACTTTATTTACCGGGTTTGATCGCATTTTATTCAAGATTTTTAAACGACCGAGCTTTCGCCAACTTTACAGTTGGCTTTTACAAGGATGAAAGTGTTTTATTTTTTTAGATGTAACGTACATATGTAAGTACTTATGTACAACGTTTTTTTGAGAATACACACAAAATAAGTCACACACGTACTTTTAAACCATAATATATATTAGGGGTTAAAGTATGAAATTGCCGATTTGTACTGAAAATCGTAATTGTTTATTTTTTTAATTTTTAACAAATTTATTTAATCAAAATAGTTGCCATTATTATCTATACATTGCTGCCATCTAATGGGAAGGTTATTAATGCCTTTGCGATAGAACTCCGACGATCTAGACTGCACAAACTGTGTGAAAGCATTTTGTACTGCCTCCTGGGAAGAAAACTTCTTGTCACGTAGATAATTGTCCAAATCACGAAAAAAATGGTAGTCCGTTGGAGCAAGGTCTGGTGAATACGGAGGATGACGAATGGTTTCTAAGTGCAGTCCCTGAAGGGTCAAAATGGTTTCTCGTGCTGTGTGAGGTCTCGCGTTGTCGTGGAGCAATAATGGTGAAGATCGATTCATGAGTCGGGGCTGTTTTACTGCTAGTTTTGTCAACATGGTTCGGAGTTCGGCACAACAGACATCTGCCGTAATTGCTTGACCAGATCGAAGAAAACTATAGTGAATAACACCATGCTGAGACCACCAAACAGTTACCATTACCTTTTTATTGGTAAGTTTTGCTTTAGGACACTGTTGTGGCATTTGACCTGGGGTCAGCTATTGCATTTTTCTTTTCCGGTTATCATAAAGAATCCACTTTTCATCACATGTTACAATTCGATCCAATATTCCTTCATTTCTGTACCGGTTCAACAAGGCAACACAAGTTTCAACACGCGTTTCTTTCTGCAGATCAGTCAAATCATGAGGCACCCATTTTTCGTATTTTTTTATTTTATTGATTTGACGCAAGTGAGTCAATAAAGTGGGTAAGGTAACGTTAAACCATGCCGCTAATTCCTGGGTAGTTTGACTAGGATCGGCTTCCACTATCTCTCTTAATTCATCGTTATTCACCTGTGTGGGCGGTCTTCCTCGTGGCTCGTTCTTTAAGTCGAAATTTCCATCACGAAAGCGTTTAAACCAAAATCGCACGGTGCGTTCATTAGTAGACCCCTCTCCTAACGCAGCATTGATATTGCGGGCTGTTTCTGCCGCGTTAGTTCCGCGTCGGAACTCGTATTCAAAAATCACTCGAATTTTCGCAGTATCCATCTTTCTTGTCTAAATTGAATAACAAAAATAATTGAAAGTCGATATTCAAATGTTTCACATTTTTTAAAAAAAGAACATCACAGAAACCATTTGAAAAAAGTTTCATTCGAAAACCTCAAACCATGAAGATTCTATGTCAATTCAAAGAACCTATTGCAATAAAACGGCAATTTAATACTTTAACCCCTATTATTTAAGTATTATTTATATACTTAAGTTTTTTTAAGCTAACTATTTGGTCAGCTTAAAAAAACTTGTCGTAGCGATTATTTTCATAAGAACGGGCCGTGTCTGGGGCGGGGTAACTTTTTTCTGTAGGTATCTTTTGTTTTGCATGTCGTCCGTTCCTCGTCCGTGCTGTTTTCAAACAAAATAGCACGTTCCTACCTCGGCCCGGGCCCGTTCTATTGAGAATCATACTTATTGTCTTCTGTGAGAGTAATCTGAAAATAAAAAAAGACAAATCACAAACACATTACACTAATAACAAAAATATCTAGAAACATTCTTCCAAACTCTCAAATCTTCACATTTTCAAAAATCTGTTATCATTAAATTTGAGAATCATTAATAACTAGTTATGAATGAGTCCTTAAAATTGTAAAGATTGAACATCTGACAGTGAGGAGAAATGCGTGAAACATGTGCTCAGGAGCATCTTTTCATCACCGACAATCATTTATCATCCGCCTATCATTTTTCATTCACTTTCGTAGATTTTAAAATACTCACAGAAAACGCCGACAAGTAAATACTATCATCTAATGATACAATTAATGATTAATTGAATTTCTTTCAATCATTTTTGTATGACTTTCTAAGCACGTAGAATTAACTTGAAAGGGTTTAATTTTTTTCGAATTGAACATTTATTTTTCAATAAAAATGTATTTGGTAAATTATTTTGAAAGGCGTCGGTAAGTCTGATGCCGCGTGACACTGACCTCAATGATAGTTATGGTGGGACTGGCGATTGTCAATTAAGTAAAATATATTTTGATTTTTCTTCGATGAGCGTATAACCACTATATTAGGTGAGATAGTTACGATTTGGTTTAACTTGTAGCACGATCCTCTAGCTGAATGAAGATTTTGATAATATTAAACAGGTTTACAAATGAAGTCTATCAAATTGTACTTAACTGAACTCTAAAAACTAAAACTTAGGAATCTGAACTAGGTATTTACTTAAATTTGGCCAGCTAAGCTAAACTTAGTACATTTTGTAAGTGTAGTTTCACTCAGCTACGCTGTTATTAGGCATGAAAAACATCAAGTCTGTCATATTCAAGTCAATGGCCAGTCCATAGTTATTTATGTCAGTGTGCGGTGTGAAACCTGTCGTGTTTTTCTAACAAATATGACTCGTTGAAGTTCATTGATGAAATAGAAATGATGTCTCATGAGACTCCATTCATGGTATCATCAAAATCAATTTAAAATCTTATTTCATGGGTATTTGTATGAATAGTCCAATACAAATCGTAATTTGCGAGCAAACTATATAAAATGCATTGTCCTGACTGAGTAATGGATCAGTGCACAGCTTAAACCATAGGTAGCTGAAATTTGGAGAGTGGGCTCTTTATATGATGTAAGTACCTACTATATAGACATCGGTTAAGAACGCTTTTTATGAAAATTCCAACGAGTCGAGACTTATACACGTTAAATACGTATTAAATGAATGACATATCTAACAAACTAACTAATATTGACATTATTATGAATAATTCTCCTGATTTATATTCTTACCTTATAAGTTGACTGTATACCTATTATGGTGGGCCTAGAGGACATCATATTTATTTTTATAACACCTATTGTAATTTACCTAGTGCAAGCAGTTGTGAATAAATTAATTGAATTGAAAACACAGAATACAGATAGTTTCATAGGTACCATGTTTATTTATTTAACAGTGTATTTACCTACCATAATACACTCGATCGTTTTACCCACTGTACCTAGTAAAACACCTATTCTTTCCTATTTGTATTCAAAATTTGCTTAGCATTATTATATACTAGCTGCGCCCCGAGGTTTAACCCTCAGAATTCCCGATCCCGCGAGAATGTAGGTATAAAAAGTAGCCTAAGTGTTACTCCAGGGGTCCAGCTATCTATATTCCAAGTCTTTAAGTCAAGTTAAATCTGTTCGGAAGTTTTTGTGTAATTTACTAACAAACTTACAGACACATACACAAACTTTCGCGTTAGTAAGTAAGTAGTATTATTAGTAAGAAGTAAGATTAGTTGAAACAATAATCTTATCTTAGTAAGTACCTATCCGTAATTCCCACATTGATACCGTGTACTAGAATTACAATAATAATTAGAACTGTAAATATAATAAATCGACGTAAATAAATGTCGGTTTTACCACAGGAAAACATTAGTACTACCTAATTCGAAACCTACTAATAAACTTTATCTGCCTTAGGTTTAGAGAAGTAACCACAGAACGGTAAAACAAACGCACTTTCATTCATATACAAAGTATTAAAGAAATATCTTAATCTTATCTTACTTCTTACTAATATTTTAAACGCGAAAGCTTGTAGTAAGTATGTATGTATGTATGTGAGGTTGTTACTCTTTCACACAAAAACTACTGAACCGATTGCGATGAAACTTGGAATATAGAGAGCTGGGTACTTTTTATCCCCATATTCCTGCGGGAACGGGACTTACGCGGGTGAAACTGCGGGGCGCAGCTAGTAATATTATAAACGCGAAAGTTTGGATGTATGTATGTCTGTGAGTTTGTCACTCAATCACGCAAAAACCACTGAACCGATGGTGTTTTAACCATAATTATTTTTTAAATTACAACATTATAACATGAACAGCACAATAATAACATTATTTTAACGTTCATTTTAACGAGTACTGTGAAAAACCCGACAGAATAGGTTAACCTGTGTATTTAAAGTTAAACGTTTAAAGTATTATTAGTAAATGGTTCCATAACATCACTAAATACCCTGGTTATTATTAAACGAAATCACAACCGTACACTCGTTATCTCGTTAAGTCCCACTTAAGGCCCTACACTACACTACATTCACAAGAATATATCACTCAAACAATTTAATTCAATAAATTCACAGTGCAACGTAATTGTCGAATCATTCACTGAACATTTGTCCCCTGTCCCATAACTAAATAAATATACTCCTTACAATAAGTGTTGTGCGGGCCCATTACAGCTAGGGGAACTGAAGTGGCCAATAATAGCGATTTAACCATTATTTAAACGTCAGATTTAAAAGTCATTGATCGAGGTGTTTTGATATTGGGGAAAGGAGCAACTTATGGATGGTTAGGAACCGTTTTTGGCATTGTCGTCTTGCCGTCTCGTCGGATATCGTTCGAATCTGCCGGATCCAAAATTTACAAGAACTATACAATTTGTAACGGGTATGCCCTTTCAATCCGAAAGAGGCTTGTTCTAGACGTCTAAGCGAACACCTCTTGTTCTACGACTTTTAGAAAACGAACTTTTTTTTGAAAATTTTAAAAAACACATGTTTTGAAAATAAAGGTGATTGAAGTTTTGATTGTAAAACATCAAACTAAATGAAAGGACAACATAAGGTCATAACATAGGGTGAACTCGAACTCTGAGAAACAGCTGATTTTGAAGTAAACTTTACACCTAAAATTTTCGAAAAGTACTTCGAATTTCCAAAAGTCGTAGAACAAAAGTTGTTCTGTTCGCCTAGACGTCTAGAACAACTCCCTTTCGGCTTAAAAGGGCATACCCGTTACACCTTGTATAGCCTTCTCTATTTATTTATTCTAACATATTCGATGCTGGATATAATGCTTAATAAAATAACAGGAACACGGGAATTTCACGTAAATATCAAAATTAATTTATCTCGATCTCGCCCATGTCAAAAAATTTGACTTTTTTGGGTAGGTAAGTAATTACAAATTTCACCCACTTTAACTACGACAGCTACACCCTACACCTATGAAAAAAACTTATTTGAAGCATAGAATGTTTTTAAATAATCATTTTTTTTTTTAATATTTGGTTTTTAGTTGATAGACTTTTCGCCGCTTCATACCTAAAATATCACGAAGTTAGTAAACGTAAATGGCGGTAAACATACCCAGGAAATTAGTTTTCGATCATTATTTTTATCAAAATCAATAAATTAATTTTAGTAATTAACTAACAATATTTATCCTGTTTTCATGCAGAAACTAATTTGTAATTAAATATTTATTATTCTCATTATTTCAATTAAATTATTTTTCATTACTTTTAATGAGTAAAAAGAGTTGAGTTATCATTTTTTTTATTAATTAAGGTAAATACTTACTTACTTTTTCCTGTTATATTACACTAGCTGCGCCCCGCGGTTTCACCCGCGTAAGTCCCGTGATTGCGTGATTGAGTAACAAAGTCACATATAAACAGACATATACATACAAACTTTCGCGTTTATAATATTAGTAAGAAAGATATTGAAACATGAGTCTAGAAATGTTTTAAAGGAAAAATTCATCTTCAAAAATTCACTTGCGGCGAGATTTGAACTCGCGTCCCTGGATCAATATTCCAGTGCCTATACCGCTCGGCCACGCAAGTCATGAGTCTACTTTGAAAAGTAGTCTGATATAGGAGTATACCCTTTTAAGCCGAAAAGGGGTTGTTCTAGACGTCTGGGCAAACAACTTTTGTTCTACAACTATTGGAAAATCGAAGTAATTTTCGAAAGTTAAAAGTTTAAAGTTTACTTGAAAATCAGCTGTTTCTGAGAGTTAGAGGTCATTGACCTTAAGTTGTCTTTATATAAAAAAGAAACATAAACTCATAATTTTCTAAAAAAAAACGAATACTTATCCAAAAGCCCTAAAACAAAAGTTGTTCGGCTAGACTAGACTAGTTAAACCGAAAAGGGCCCAACTAGCAAAATATTGTCTTAGAAATATCCCAAGACCAAAATTTTTAGTCACTTATAAGGCACTTACAGACATCTGTAAGTGTCGATTTGGGCGCAATTTATAAGGGAAAACACCCTTATTGATGTCTTACAGTTGTTTTCATTAAGATTATTCCATCTTACAACTATTTTGCTAATTCCACAATAAGAACTTTTTATACTTAGATGAGCCTTACATTAGAATGTCGTAAGGGCAATCACTCTTCGAAAGTTCGTACTAAAGCCATCGTAAGAGTGATTTGACTTCGTATCACTCTCGGTAAGTTAATTGTGAGTGTATTTTCTAAACGGTAATTATGCTGTGTTGATGCCACAGATTATATTGAATTTTAAAAACTTAAGTTTTTACTTAATAATAAACTTTCATCGCCATTTTAATAATAATTGTAAATATATCGAGCATGCTTTTAATTAATTATGTCTTTGATGTTGCAAGTAATGAGCTTGCGAAGAAATTTTTTTCGAGTAGTTTTCGAAAATAATTGTTTAAATTTTCATGGGCTCTTTTCATAATATATTTAGAGAAATAAAAATTAATAAAATTTGTTTCAAAATTTAATTGTATAGAACAAATAAATATGGCCGACCATTTATAAGACTTATTGTTCTTCTCTAAGATAAGCTTAAGGCTAAAAGATCTTTTGTAATACTTAATAAGTCACTTCAAAGAATGTCGGTCTTACACAACACTTGGATGAGACAAATTATTGTGGCCATTTTAATTATTTTAAGGTTCTGCTTTAAGCTATCACAAATACAAAGTGGTAGGTATCTAAGTACTTAATTTCAATATTATGATTGCAAAGGTGGTTCATGTCATGTATTGTTTTAATTTTTTTGTTTGTTTAATGTCGTTTTAATAGTGAATACCGCCAAGCTGAGTCAAGATTATCATAATGGTTGTCGTAATGGGTGTTGACTGTATTAGGAACATTTGGTTTTAAATGCTTAACAATGTGAAATGGTCCTGGATAATAACGCATTTGATATTTTCAGAAAAATGTGTCGCTTGTGCTTTTGTTTCTAATATTTTCAATATCAACGTGCCTTGAAAACCTTTACCTATTACTAAAACTATTGCATGACGAATAAGTAATTAATAAATAGGTAGGTGAAGCTAGACATTATCTGTTCTAACCGAATCATCTTCCCTACTATCATCTTCTGCTTCGTGACTTGAACTATCAACTATTCATTTCTATATTGTACGGAACCATCACAATCATTACCATCTCTAACTTCAAGTGGTTCCGCTAAGACTTGTACTTGTGCAGCAGATTATTACTTATGAAAGAATTTACAAGACAATTGCCAGTGAGGATATTCTCATAGAACCCTTATGAAAGAATTTACAAGAGACTAGCTAGAAAAATAGTTCTCAAGCAACGCAAAATAAAGACAAAATGACCTTAAACAATTCTATTTACATACCTAAGTTCTTAAATACGACTCTGCTAAGACAAAATTGAATTTACTGATTGTTGCCCTTATAATTGTCTTAACCAAAGATTTAGTAAGAACAAAAGTATTATGGGGCACTCAGTGCAATCTTTAGTAAGAACAAATTCTCTTCTGAAATGCCTAATTAAGTGTGCATTAATCCTGAAGAGCAATGAGTCTTATTTAAGGTAATTGTAAAACCTTTATTCTGATATATATCTTTGAATTAATTCTTATATACATCTATAAACGTAGGTATAAAGTGCGAATGGTCTGCAAGTGCAAAATGTTTTAATCTATGCATTAATAAGATTTGATCTTTTAGTCAAGATACGTATTAGTATTTTATAATACTATAACACTTAAAAGGATTCGTTTCCAAGACAAATTTGCTAGTTGGGGGGTATCCCCGTTACACCTTGTTTATGAATATTATAAATCGTTTCATCTGTTTGGGAGCTACAATGCCGCAGACACCTAGATACACTGGCAGACATCTCAAGCTTACCATAATCCTCTTTTACCATCGGAGGTACCAAACAAAAAAAAACGCTACCAGCTGAACCAAAAACCATGCGTTTAGGAAATCAGTTAAACCTTAAACGATTCGCACCCACTATCTATCCAGTGAATGTCGGACAACAGTGGAAATTGACAGGCACTATGCAGCAAATTGCTGCTATGACGTAACATGGTTATTAAAAGCGATTACCTCAAAGCAGCAATGTACTGCATAGTGCCTGTTATTTTCTACTGTTGTCAGACGTCCACTGGATAGATAATGTGATGATGATGGTGTCTTACAAGTCTTCTTCTTCTTTTTTAAAATGGCTTTTCCATTCGGACATTTGCTAGTGTCAAGTATTATCAATATAATTGCAAGTTATTTGCATTGAACGAAACAGTCAAGTCGTCATAGTTAAAGTCAAGTCGAGGGAATCATTGTAAAATAGGGGCCATTTTTTACAATGTCTGTTCGCTGTTCGCAGAGAATTTACACGCATTTGAACTAAGTTTCACAAAAATGAAAATTTAGCAACACTCGTCTTACTAGTCGCGTTGTCGTTCAGCTAAAAAAAACACATCAAATTTAAAGTTTTTTTTTTAATTGTCTGTGGTTTTTAAAAGTCAGAGTTTATTTTATTTAAAATTTACTTTATTTTTTTTAACGACAAAAGGACGACATGGCAACGACAAACGAGCATGGTAGCGCGGAATATGGATGCTGAACACATCCCCACAGCACAGTGACGCCTCTGACGCCTGTGACAGTACCAACACATCACTAACTCGATTCACAAGATAATTGTTTAATGTACCAGAAATGAGCAAATTCGTTTTTAAACGGCTATCAGTCGGTCATTAAAACGGCAATGAATACCAGTCGGAACACCGTGCGTAGGGTGACCATGATCTACAAGGTTCTTTTTTTTCGATACAGAGCGAATGGTTTTGTTTTATTGATAGGTAGGCAAGGGCTTATTGCGCCCTACGGTTTTACACAGATATAATCAACGCATATTTTGAACTCGATAGTTATTCATCTTTCTTCTCGTTCTTCTACTGGACTCCAAAAGCAAAAAAAAAAAAGATTAATAGAAATATCGCTTTCAAAATTTAATATTTTTTACAAAATAAGGCAAGTGCGTGCATTGTTTGACCACGCGCAGTGAAGGGTTTCGTAGTTTCCAATAACAGGGATTGTAATCTAGAAAAGTATTTACAACTAACACCTACCTAGTATGTAATATTCAACGGAATTTGGTCGAAATATTGCTGTTTATTTCTTTCAATTACTCGTGAATTTGAAAAAACAGCTCTGTTGTTATAATATCCCTTGAAACTTCATTATGTGTACTACTATCGTGAATACATGTGACGTATCCGAGTACAGCATTTTGCTGTTAAAGGAGGGGATATATATAACTCTAAAAACTAGTACTTTAAAGCTCAATATTTTGAAAACGAAACCCACAATTATTAATTTTTTTTATCTAAAATGATTGTTTTAAACAAGAAAAAAAAAACATTTTACATGTAAAGAGTACCCTAGAAAAAACGTTTATATAATTTTTTTGTACTATGTTGTTGCCGTGATCAATATGTGCATGCAAAATTACAGCTTCATGCCAAATTACAGATTCTTAGTACTAATCGTCTCTGAGCTGGAGCTAAGCCGCGGACAAGCAGACAGACGGACATGACGAAACTATGAAACTTTCTTGGTGAAGACCCTAAACACAATAGTAAACATGCTCTATTGTGTTACGCGAATCCACACAATATACAGCCTTACTTACTACTAAATGCGCGGTCTCAAATTTACCCCGAGGTTAATATTTAAAAATAATAGTAATATTTCGGAATTTGCTTTTATTGCTCAAGGCATATCTACTAGAAATATATTAAAATTCATCTTACGCAAAGACCCGAGTTCAAATCTCATCGCGAGTGAATTTTTGAAGATGAATTTTACTTTTAAAATATTTTTAGAAGACTAGTAATAGAAATATTTTTTAAAGGAAAAATTCATCTTCAAAAATTGCGTGCGGGAACTTGCGTGGCCGAGCGGTATAGGCACTGGAATATTGATCCAGGGACGCGAATTCAAATCTCGCCGCAAGTGAATTTTTGAAGATGAATTTTTCCTTTAAAAAATATTTCTAGTAAATATGCCTTGAGCAATAAAAATAAATTTACGAAATAAGACTAGTAATATTAAAACCATGGACACTCCACATTATAGTGTATTAAGAGCTCTTAATAATAGGCGCTGTTACAATAGGACTGCGTTTGTCATTCGACACAATGGCAGAAGAAGCGACACTGTTTGGACATCTGTGGCTCCATTTCATACGTACTCGTACACTGTACAGTGTGAGAGAACCCTTGCTTACCTTTACTCTGCTTGTTTATTTATCTGTTTTTGTTACACTTATATATAGGTACAAATCCGACTCTTATACGACTGTATTGTGTCCGTTACCCCAGCGGAAAAGTATCGAATTTCTTAATTTTAACCATAAACATAATTAGTGCATCAGGTCGTGTAATTGTGCGCGAAATATTAAATTTGTGCATGCAACCGATATGGAGATATTCGCAAAAACACTTTATGATGGTCCACTAATTAGGTGTGTGGTTAAAATCAAGAATTTAGATACTTTTCTGCTGGGTAACGGAGACGACTGTACTTATATAAATAATTGATTAACTTCTAAACTTAAAATTCGTATGGTTTTTGTTTTTGAGAGCTGCTTAATTGTTTAATGACTTTAAGTACCTACTGACTGTTCATGAAGATAAAATTATTTATGATATTTATTTTAAAGTAGGTAACAAAAGAGACTGTTATTTCGTATAACTTATTTAGGTACCTTAGTGAATAAACATATTAAATAAATCACTATTAAAAAACAAATTTTGAATTATTAAAATTAGCAAT
Source organism: Idaea dimidiata (assembly GCA_949358125.1). Taxonomy (NCBI): domain Eukaryota; kingdom Metazoa; phylum Arthropoda; class Insecta; order Lepidoptera; family Geometridae; genus Idaea; species Idaea dimidiata. The sequence goes on from OX442330.1 coordinate 21,741,297, forward strand.
AAGGTGTGTACCTGTAACAAAAAATCTTTATTACAAACTAGCTGCACCCCGCGGTTACACCCTTGAAAGTGAAAAACGCGTTATCACGGGCGCGGGCGGCCGAGCGGTTCTCGAGCGGGTGCACTTTTTCGTTCATTACTCGGGTTCTACTAATTGGATTTCGATGCAAAGTATACCACGACCTTCCTCGAAAATAAAACTATCCAATATTGAAAACCAGATTTCAATCGAATAAGAAGTAGATAACCCTTCCACTGGCACGTTGAAAGGCAATGGCAAACCTCTATACCAGAAACGGTCCGGGAGACACTAGTATCATAGTAAATAGTATTAAATTAAACTTTTATTAGCCACTCCTCAATCACAACCAATTCCAAAACAATTCAACATTTAAACACAATGGACATCAAATTTTCAAACTTGTATTACATTAACTAAGATACCGGCATTAAATTTGAACAGGCCAGTAATCATACAAACACTTTAAAACACCCCACCTCGAAAATTCGACCGTTTTAATAAGATCCTCGAAACCACCTCTTGTTAACAAAAATCGTTTGTAAACCACTCAAACTGGAGTTCTAATTAAACGGGTCGTAGGGTAAACTCCCTGTTTTCGGTACCCTATTAAGTGATGGGTAATTTAGAAATACATAAAGTACATAATAGGGTCCTTAACTTGGGCTTAATGAGGTGAAAATGGTACGTTTACCCGGTCGGCTGTACAACCCGGTAATGGCGATCGATTTGTGTCGCTAAATTGAAAATTTTATGCTGGTTTTGAGATTTTTTCTGTGGAAATTCTAAACGTAAATTGAATCATATAGCCGTATTCATAAGAATAAGGTCGGAGTAGTGGGAACATGCTATGTCTTTTTTCGTGATACTTTCAAAGTTTACAGAGACAACAAAAACCGGAATAACTACTCCGACTTTATTCCGTTTTATTAATAAGGCTAATAGGGGTTTGATTCCCAACTGTGATCAAATATCATTAATAGGCTAAATTGCGCTGTGTTTAATACAGTATTACACTAAATTTGTAATTATTAAATAAAATGCTACAACATGTTTGGGAAAATATAAAATATAAAATTCTATAATAACATTATAAATATGAAGGTTTGTTAGTAAATAAGTAGGTAGGTATCTCGTATCTACCAAAAATAAGTAAACAGGTAGGTATGTTTATTTCCCTTTGACGCAAAATCCTTTTCTTCTCGCAGGATTGGGACTTATGCTATGAAACCGCGGGGCGCAGCTAGTATGACATAAAAGTTAACAACCATGAAGAACACTCAGCATAAAGCAGTTAAAATCATGCCAACAATAAAAATACTTTAATAAGATCTCTTAAAAATGTCTGTTCTAATAAAAACCCCTTTTTTCATTCACAATGGCACAAGCAGCTGTTCCATTGATTTTTACTAAGATTTAATGCCATAAATAATTTGATTAGTCTCATATTTATCAACATAAAACCATCTCACGGAAAAACGTCACCCATTCATTGGTTTTAAAATATTCCATACAATTTGGGACAACCGTTTAGAAGCCACTAATGTTATCTTGATAATGTTTTGAAAAAAATCTATGACAATTTTATTAAGAATCGAACAAAATAAATTGTAATAGCAGCTGTATATTCAACTCTATTTCCAATGCCTGAAGAGCTCGTATAAAGGAAAAGAGTCGTATAAAGGTTTAGAATGATACCATTTATTGGCTTATATTCGCGTTTTTGCTGTCAGTTATTATGAAAAGGTGTAAAAGATACGTTTTGTGTCTTTTACAAAGGACAGTTTTTGCGCGGATTCTAAAGCACGCGTTGCTGTAGTCTATATCAATGAATTCATCTTCTTTTTTTTTTCGAAAATTTATTAAGTACCTATTCAATTTATTTTACATCAGTTCACCGCAAATTTACGAAATATGTGTTGTATGATTTACAAATATTTGATAAATTTGAAAGGACACATGTCTGTAAATATTATTATAATGTTACTTAATTGTTGTTTACTTAAATGAGAAACTAAAATTGAATACAAAACTAAAATAAATACAAAGATAGTTTTAGGAATGTATTGGATGATGTTTCTTGGGTTTTTTAACCAACTTTAAAGAAGGAAGAGGGTTCTTAACTCGTCGCGTATATAAATATTTAGGAGGTTTTTTGGAAATAATTTTAATTTAATTGATCCAGTGAAAATGAAAACTAAATAACCATGTAAACTTCGCTATTTACATTCTAAATTCCTACTTAACGAACTATGACGACAAAAAAAATGAAACCTTTTTAAAAATAAAAAAGACAAATATATCTGCACTTACTCAAATGTTAATAAAAAGATTAGTAGTGGCTGCTTCTCACTTTACTTTAAATATAAACTAAAACGTAACTTATCGCATACATTTAACAACTTTCTAACCATCAATAAATAACAGCATCAAAGGGAAAAACTAAGCATTGTTTTTTATTCAGCCCATAAGGTTTCTTTTTTTATGGCATTGTTTCATCTTATATTCGGCTACTAATGATATATAATGTCTACACAGTGAATTCCGTTTATGATAACTCCGTCTTATAACTAATTCTAGGTCTCCCTCTTCCTCGTTTGCCTACTATCTTCCCTCTATGATGTTTCTTATATAGCCATTATGTCGGAGCTTACGAAGCTTACTGCTTTCATAATAAAAAAAATCATTCTAATTTGACAACTTTTCTTACATTAAACCTAGTTGTTATTAAGTCCGCCTACAACAAGCTTCATATTTTCTAAATATAAAAGCAGTTTAGTTAGGAAAGTTGCACGGAAAGCAGAAGTCACGAGTTCCAGCCTCGTAGCAGTGTAATTTATGTTTTATTTGAAATAACAAGTGGGTGCTTTACCTATATCTTATCTTACTTCTATTTTCTTAGATCTCTATAATACTTAAATGTCTTTGTTCGGCTACCCTTTCTCTTGTGGACAGATAAAAATAAACCTTGTAAGAAGGAGTCGTGTTTAAATCTCGAAAACAAACAACGTCCTAAAACAACCAAACACCAAGTTGCCACTTAACCACATCACTTTAGAACACTAACTTAAAATGATCCGTTGTTTGGTTATAACAAGTGTGAAAATAGAGACCTCCGTTACTTGGTCTTATAGACTATAGACAAATATTTCCCGAACAATTTTTGAATAGAATAGGGAAGTAACAAGTTCGAATTTTAAATATATGGGGCGCCAGAGATTATGGCGGTTAAAGCGCTATTTGGGTGTTTGTGCTTCAAAATGTGGTATAGTAGTGTTTTCGCATTAGCACCTTTTAGTGTATGTGCTTTTAAGGAGCTTCGTGTGTGGCCCGTATTGTATGGACAGAACGATTTCTGTGTTACGTGTTAACCAGCGTAATTAGCTGTCTTTAAACCTCCTTTAAACAGACACATTTGGGTATCCCACTTTTTATACTTTATCGTTTTTTTTCTTGGACCCATTGTGGCTACTTGGGAATTAGCCAGTCTCAATTAATTTATAAAATTTGTAAGTTATTGGCAAGTTCAATAACACTCAAGTCGACTTAGCTAAACTCTAAAATTTAGGTTGAATAGAATTTAGAAATCTATTGCATAAGATTCTAACGTATCATGGTTACTTTCAGTACTATAAGATAATTAAATTTCTATATAGCTGCGGGATATCATTAAAAATTAAATACCTATTTGCCCACCGCTGTTTTACAGTTACTGTTCTAAGCTGTATTTGTGTTAAATACATACTTTTCAAATTTCTAACGAAGTTACCAGGCTATTATTATATTCTCCAGCTAGACGCTAGATAACTACCTACCCCTGCTGTAATAGTTGCTGATATATAACAGTTCTGCCACTGTAAAGCACCACAAAGCAAATGCTCAAAGTTTACCTATTTATTCCATTAGCCAAGGCGGGACCGTAAACCACTATTTCAGAAGTTACCAGTTTGCGGGAAGAAAGTTTAAACTAATATTATAAACATATAAAAAGTTACACTGTTTATTGTTAGGACCGGATAGATATTTTTAGGCGAATATCTCTATGTATCTACAAAGTCAATTTTCTATTTTATCCATTAACTAAAACATATCAACAATGCCTCAGCTTTGTTTTATTTTTTTTGCCGTCTTTTTTTTGGGAAATTTTGTAAAGTCTCGCAAAGGTTTTAAGTACTTAAATCTTTTATTAGTCTTTTAATCTTTTAAAAGCAGCGCTAAAACTTAAAGCTTCGAACGAGCAACCTTTAGCAATCTCAAGAACTGCTGGTCCGATTTAAAAAAATATGTTTGTGTTTGATAGTCCATTTATCGATGAAGGTTATAGGCTACTTTTGATCCCGATATTCTTAAGGGGTCGGGCAACCTTTAGCATTGCAGACGGGAATTTGCCCAACGCGCCATGCAGACGTAAGCAGACCCTGAGGAACGAGATTGTAAAGGCTACGAAACGCAGGACCGACATCGACATTGCAACATTTCTGTAAAATAATAAAAGCAACGAGATTACAACCGGAAAATGTTTTTCATTTCAAGTAGACTGAATCCCAAACTTCAGAGGAGCATTGTACCTACCTTCTCGTCCAGAAAAAACTAAAGACGGTCTAAAAAAGCATCGCGAACCGAAAACTCATTTCGCAAAATAATGTCCGCGTCCCCTTAAGTACCCCTATTATCATCCCTTAGACTTTTATTAAAAAAACTCTGCCATCTCCGCTAAATTGTTCTCACTCGGGAATATGAAAGTCGTTATTTAGAAAGATTGCTTTTTTCGTATTATTTCTGTATAAATTTCAGTTAAGTCTCAGCCCTCTTCAGACTGTATCTACATTTTATTGCTGAGAAGGATTCCGAAGGTTTTTGAATGCAATTTATATCTTAATAGAGAAGGTTGGATTTAATTAAACGAGAGTTAAATTGGGGAGTCGAGATCTTTCGTCGCTTTTGGGAAAATATGAGGTTGTACTTTATAGATGGTTTTAAATTCTGAATAAAATGATGGTTTATATAAAAGTGCTAGAAGAATAAGATACAGTCTCAATGAAAAAAAAACAAATAATCATACGCAGATAATAGGTATGTAGGATTTGGTTTTGTTCATAGCTTTTCTAATAGATTTCATACGATCCAAATATATTTTCACCTCCATCAAAATAGAACGAGTTCTTTATAACCTCAACACAATATGATAAAAGAAATTGATAATAAAGTACTGACTAATCATCTTATACAAGATGTAACGGGCATGCCCTTTTAAGCCGAAAGGGGGTTGTTCTAGGCATCTAGGCGAACAACTTTTGTTCTACGACTTTTGTAAATTCGAACTTTAATTTGAAAATTTTGAGGTTATGGTTCACTGAAAAAACAGCTGCTTTTGAAACTAAACGTAATTGTAGTTTCGATTGTTGTCGACTAAACTAAATAAAAGGACAAGATAAGGTCAATGACCTCGAACTCTGAGAAACAGCTGATTTTCAAGTAAACTTTAAACTTAAAATTTTCGAAAACTACTTCGAATTTCCAAAAGTTGTTCGCCTAGACGTCTGGAACAACCCCGTTTCGGCTTAAAAGAGCTTACCCGTTACACCTTGTATAACTTACAAAAACTTTAAGTGTTTTATGTGTTTAACCCACGTTATAAAAATTTAGAATTACCAAAAATGATTTTTTTTTGCATCTGATTTCCACTGGAAGGTTATAGGGTATACATACATGTCATCTTAGACCTTAACCGTCCACTGCTGAACATAGGCCTCCCCCATACGACGCCACAAATAGCGATCGCGGATTAACTCCATTCAACGACTCCCCGCGACCGCTACAATGTCGTCGGTCTACCGAGTAGGCGGTCTTCTGACACTCCCTTTCGCATAACATCATGGTCGCCACTCGAAGACTTACTCGCCAGAGGTTTCCTGTCCTTCAAGGTATATGGCCTGCCCATTGCCACTTGAGTCTACTAATTTTGAGAGCTACGTTCGTGACTTTGGTTCTTCTAAGGATTTCAGTATTTCGGATTCTATCACGCAGGGAAACTCCAAGGATACCTCTCTCCATAGCCTGCTTAGCGACTTTAAGGCTGAAATCTATAGTCCGTACTTTGACTTTGCTAAGCAAAAACTTTTACTTAAGACAATTTTTGGTATTTATAAAGAGTTCTTCGCGTTTTTGCTTAGTAAAGTCGGCGTTTTTCAAATTTAGAATGTAAATCAATCAAAAATAATGATCTTAGCTTTGCTTCTCAGTTATGACTATGATTATGAAATTCTTTTTATATTATTTCAAGAATTTCAATTATAAATTCCAATTCAAAGTTTATGCTTAGCTCTTGCTAAGCTCAGTCTGAGCAAAATCAAATTACGCACTATAGATTTCACCCTAAGTCTTTTAACTAGTCCCATAGTCGGCGACCACGTCTCGGATCCGTCAGTCGTCACTGGCAACACACACTCATATACATGTAGGTAAACAAATAAAACGAGGGCCACTCAAAAAGTAGGGGCGCATCTTACTAAGGTGATTTTATTGGCATGCATAGCATAATAGGTTTTGAGTGTAAATCGTCAAAATCGTCGTTTGGCCCCGGCCGCGGGGTTATATACTCTTTTAGGACATTTTTAAAAACGTAGCTATATTTTTATTAGGCTGCATTGTCATCAGGTTCTGAACTATTCCCAAAGTTTCAGCTTCAGACGTGGCTCAAATTGAAGTTGCAAGATTTCGCCCAAACCGACAAACAAACAAGAAAAATGAGAATATAAAAACGTGGGAAAATTAAGTATTTCTTTTAGTGGGTAGGTACTTACCTACCCAATAAAAGAAATACTTTTGATAAACAAACCAAATACCGACAAAATAAACAATTCAAATATCAAAGCATTTAAAATCCGAAATAAATCAAAGGAAATAACAACCGTCACTTTATTACATCCTAGGATAAACCGATAAACCTCATATCATTAGAGACTTTCAATTAAACCACCCTGTAATCTCTCTGAGCGATTACACTGCATTAATTGGAGGGGAAACTACCCTTAAAACGAGCTACCCTATCACATAGCAATAAACACCATTTTCCCTTGAACACAATCACAAACATTTGTTAATATTTGGGAATTGATATCAACTGTTTTGATCAATTTATTTTGGACTTTAGGGTTTAGGAAATAAAGTCGAAGTTCTATTGTTAGTTTAGAACAGTAAACATGCACAAAAAGATGGCAGATAACGTTTTAATGCGATTAACTTTGTGTTAAGTGACATGGAGCTAATGATTTGATTTGGTTCCTTTTTTTCTGTAATGGAACACATTTATTTTTATAGTGAGTTGAAAGGAGATAGTCGATTTTTCGCATTAAATTAGTTCTAATAGCTACTCTTTGACTGCTCCGCTGTGGAAATCGCAAATCGCAAAATCAAACGAAAAACAGGATGTATTATGTGATGAAATTCCCTTTGTTATCTCATCGTTAAGTCAAATTAGAGGACGACCTTAACTTAAAAACTAGGTGAGACAATATAAGAAAAGAAGACAGATCGAATCTTGTTTCACAGCTATCTTCCTCTTTCTAGTTAAGCGTGTTACATCTTAGACTATATGATCCACATCAACAGGTGAAAAGTGGTCAAACGGTCAACTATCGTGTTTAAAACATATTAAAATCTAACAACAAAAAATAATAAATAGAAAAACCTAATAGAAATCTCGAAAGTTTGAAGTCTGACAACATCTAAGGCTGAAATCTACAGTGCACAGGTACTTTGACTTTGCTCAGACTGAGCTTAGCAAGAACTAGGTAAGCATAAACTTTGAATTGGAATCTATATCTTGTCGAAATTCCTATTTTGTCTTGATACACTGTTGTTACACTTTCGCCCCAGTGGGTTTTGAGACTTTGGGTTGTTGGGGTCCCAGTGCCATTAGGTTTTTGAGGGAATTGTCGCACCATCTGATCGAGGTGACCGGTGATCCCAGAGCAAGCAGGTTCCTTTCTCAGCGAGTTAGCCTCGCTCTACAGAGAGGGAATGCTGCCAGCATCTTGGGAACTATGCCTCGTGAAGGCGTCGACGATGGCTTCTTCTTTTTTAGTTCAGTGTTTGTTTTTGTATTTGTTTGTTTATTTAAATAGTCATTTGCTTTTTTATTGTAATATGTGTGTGTGTTTGAAAATAAAAGAAATAGCCGAAATTAATTTTGTAATATACGAAAAAATTAAAAAGAACTTCATAAGTCATAACAGGGAAGCTAAGTTTATGTCATGTTTTTTGATTGGTTTACATTCTAAATTTAAAAAGAAACTTCGACTTTACTATGCATAGACTTTGGATAGTTGAAAAGATCGATTTAGGTATAAACACCAAAAATTGTCTTAAGTCCAAGTTTTTGCTTAGCAAAGACAAAGTAGGGACGGGACTATATAGATTTCAGCCTGAGTTGGACTGATTCTACCTGCGCGACTTCACAAGTTTTAATTTTATACGGAGTTTTTTTATTATTATTATTATTGCACTACCACCTACTAACTACCAGTAGGTAGTAGTACTTACTAGTGTTCATAATTGAGGAGTGTAATCTATACTTTGTTTTTTAATTGTAGACTACGATTTGACACTTCTTTCTGAAGTAAAAATGTCTAAAACAAGGAACTAAAACGTCAGATCATAATCTGAAATTAAAAACCGTATAAAACATGTTTAATTAGGTAGCAGTTAAATGAAAAGAAAGCCTAAATAACACCGAGTTGAATCGGTTAAAGACACCGCAGCACAAACTCTCGCAATCTACCCAAAACTAATTTAGTTAAACGTTTCGTCGACTTTCAATAGAGGCTCCGTTCCTACCCACTCGGCGGAAATGACAGCGGCAAACGTCACACGTACACCTGTCATAAACAAATCAAACATGGCCGGCCCGCCCGAGATATTAATAAGACAATAAGACATTAGTTCGCTACAAAATGCCTCCGCATTCGCGAATAATTAAATCGTAAAGTCCCCTCTACGCCGCCTACGGCAGACGTCTATTTACTCCTTTTTCATTCAACACAATAGCTGCTGCAATCTGACTCTTCCAACTCCGTTACGTCACTTTATTGTCGGCACAGACAAACCAAAATACACTTTAAAGAGTCGCGGTACGCGCCACATTGGTAAGTCACGCTCGTATTTTATAAGGCGTATTCTATAGGGACTATTAATTTGAGCGCGACGGACCCCGCCTACCGAGTATCGCGTTTCCACACATGTCTGATTGTATTGCCGTCTCGTTTGCTCCGCATTGCTTATTAAAATTCCTCGGTGTATAGCTGCGTCTCTGTCGGGCGCGCGAGAGGAAAGGCGGTCCGCAACTCGCGGTTTTCGCTCCAATACTAGCGCGATTTCCACCGAGCCGGCACGCGAATCGAGCGCGGACATCTCGCGCAGAGCCGAACGAGACGACTCGACTCACCCTCACGGAAAACCGCATACACTTTCCATAATCATTTCCTAATATTTTTAACTCTTGTGCTGTTCATAGTGAAATTATACTGTGACTCTAGTGTTTTCGGCACAAACTTTGAGTACCTATCGTGATTCAGTGTAAACAAATAAACAAGAACGCGTTCAACTGCCGTTTGCAAATATTATGCAAATCGATACTTTTATAATTCTTAACTGATTTGATTACCACAATGATAGCGTTAACTCAAAGTCTTTAATATCTCCAACGAAAAGCAGAAATAAATTGTCGACCAAATGAAACATAAATAAATCAATTTTGTCACAGCGTAGAATGCTAAGGCGGTACTGAGGCGGTAGATAAAGAAATGCCATCAAACAGATGAGATGAAGACATCGCTCGAATGCGAGCGCGCCGACACCGCCGAGCCCGGCGGCAAGGGTCGGATCTCGTTCAGCGTAGACTCACTACTGGGCAGTAAGACACAGGAGACACAACCTGCCGACACCAACAGCAATGACGCCGAGAGCACGGACGCGGCGCCGGAGACAGACGACAGCGACGTCGACATCGAAGACGTCGAGTCCAATGCTGGGGACGACAGAGATGATAGGGACATCGGGAACGATGGAGACGAGATGGAGAGTAGAGGCGGAGGAGTTATCGTACCGCAGCCGCTGTTGCCGCGGCTTTATCAAGGCCCGGCGCCGCCGACTTGGCCTTTCGGTGCCTTCCCTTGGATGGCTCCCAACCCTATGTTTAGAACTGGCTCACCGAACAGTAAGTTTTTTAACTAGAATAATATTCCTACTAATTCTTAACCAACGACGACCTCTGTGGCGCGTCGTACGAATGCCCGACTGCAATGCAGAAGGTTGCGGGTCCGATTCCCGCCGGGTGCAAATATTTATGCTTAAAAATAAATATTTGTATTTGGTTTGGGTGTATTTCTGTGTATAATATGTATATATTAACAAAAAAAATTAAGTATTATATCCGTTGTCTAGTCACCGTAACACCAGCTTAATAGTTTACCTAGGCTATAAATGCTATAATAGATGTGTGGTGTTTACCGAATTACTTAATTTATTTGTTTTAAATTTAACATGTTTATAAGATACAGCGAGAGTTTTTGTGAAATTGACTCTTAAATACATGACACTAGTTTCGTAATATAATAAGTTTCGTAATATAAATCAGGCTTTACCTAATATTCTTAAGCTAAAAAAAGTGAACCGTGCAAATGAATGCGACTAAAGAAACGGTAGAATTTTGAATTTTACGCCCTATTTCTTAGCAACATTTTAGAGTCTTTAATGTAGCTAGTTCTATAAATTTAATGATTCATGGACGGCGTGACATCGTAAATGTTAAATTAAAATCAATATTACGTACCTACTCAAACAGAATTATTCCACGAATAAAATAGTAGGAAAATTAAATGGAAACCATTAATAATCAGTTGCAGAAATTACGTAATCGCGAATCAAACGATGTCAAATGCAGTAAATTGATTATTACTATTATTAATTTTAATGTATATCAAATTGTAAATGTTAACTTCTCTTAGTTTAATGAACTGGGTACTAACATTTTGTAACATATGCGCCAATTATCACGAGAGTGTGCAGCCGTGGACCTAAAAAAGGCGGGTATGAAGCCGAAGCCAACACAATTTAGTCTTAGAAACACTAGCTGCGCCCCTCAGTTTCACCCGGTCCCGCGATATTCCCGCGGGAATATCAGAATGTGTTTAATAAAACACTTTATTTATCCGGTTTTATCGCGTTTTTATTCATTATTTGACCCGAGCTTTCGCCAACTTTACAGTTGGCTTTTTCAAGGTTGACTGAGATGTAATTTGTCTATTTTTAACATTCTAAAAAGTTACAGTAAACTACCGCCTCATAATTATTTGCAATAAAAACGTTCCAGTGTACGCAGACTATAGAGTTATTGTAATAGTTTTCAATTTAAATTATACTTATTTTTATCCCTAACTAGCTCAAAAAACTACCATGGCTTCAGAATGTGTTTTACATATAATCCTACTTATTATTTAATAATAAGTAGGTTTATATAGTTATTTTATAGTTTATAGATTTCTATAAACTATAAAAATCCCGTTGGCCGCCCATTGTGCCGCCAATTTTTAAGTTGAGATTGTTTTCTTTGTTACCGTATAAATTTGTATTTAGTGTGAAGAATTTATTCATTCATTCATTCAAATCCGTTGCGTGGTTTTAAAGATCTAAGAATACATACAAACAGACAGCAGGAAGCGACTTTGTTTTATAATATGTAATGAATGATAATGAAAACGTTACAAATAGCGCAATCTAGCCCCCAAACTAAGCTACTAGGCTTATACTTTGGGCATTAGACAACGGGTTTTATGCATATTATATATTTTTTTGGTAATACATACATACGTACCTTCTTCTTCTTCGTCTTCCTGTGGCGCTACAACTTTTTGTGGGTCTTGGCCTCCTCCACAATCCTTCTCCATTTCGTCTGATCACTCGCCGTCTTCCTGCTGGATGTTAGCTTCCCCATTACATACATACGTACCTACCTAATAATAAAAACACCTAGAACTAGAAAAAAACATTTATGCTCAGCCCAAATACTTGTCCCAGGTGAGAATTAAAACCTCTAACTTCTGCATTGTAGTCGATCAATCGACTAACAGACTACAGAAACCGATTATCAATAGAATAGACTAGTTAACACAACAAAATGCGCCAATAACAACCCGTGGTTCTAATAAGACTATATAACATTTATACTTGAGCTTTGGTTAAATTTGAGACGAGTAAACATTAAAAAATACCAAAATCTAACAATTAGGAGGTATTTAAGTACATTACACATGTAATTTACTACTAAAACTATAATATACTTGCATGTAATTTATAGACATATCTCCAAAAAACACTATAAAATACGAAAGTCATAAAAATAAGCAAATATTAGTACACAGCAAGCTATTATAATGGTATCCTACTATCCTAATACTATTATAAATGTGAAAGTGTGTGTGTTTGGATGTTTGGATGTTTGTTACTTCGTTTATATATGGCTTATTCCATTTGGACATTTGCCAGTGTCAAGTATTATTAATTTATGGAAGTTTTTATTTGCATTGCATCGAAACAGTCAAGTCGTCATAGTTAAAGTCAAGTCGAGGGAATCATTGTAAAACGGGGGCCATGTTTTACAACGTTTGTTCATGGAGCCTTCGAGACAACGCTAAAGTCCATGTTTTGCACCGATTTTCACTTTCATTTAAACTTGTACACTTTCACGAAACTAAACTGATTAATATGCCCCCAAAATTAAACAATTTACACGCATTTTAACAAGGTTTAACAAAAATGAAAATTTAGCAACACATCTCCTAACCGCGTTCCCGCGAAAACTCGGATGTTTGTTACTCAATCACGCAAAAACGGCTGAACGGATTTGGATGAAATTTGGAATATAGGTAACTGGGGACCTGGAATAATATTTTCAATTCAAACAATTCCCGCAGTAACGGGAAATACGCGGGTGAAACCGCGGGGCGCAGGTTATCTGTTTAATAAAATATCTTCCTTCATTATAACTATTGAATAAAAATTGCTTACAGTGGGAAACTGCTTTTGTGAAATTGACTTTATAATCCTAGAGACTATAGTTTCGATAATAACTTAGCTAACGCCTAAGCTTAGTAAAGTTTGCCTTGACCTAATTAATTTGCACAAATCTATTTATAACTCGTATTTTTGTCGCTAAATTGTTTATGCGGAATAGAATTGTCTATTCATTATAGACCGATATTCTATAATTAGCGTTACATTTAATTAGGTATTCACACAGATATCGAATCCTTGATAAAAAAAATATTATCAGACTTAAGTGAATTTAAATTACACACTACAAAAAAACATAAAATTAAAACACAATTACAAATAAACTCAAAAACTAAGAATTAACTTACAAATAAAAACATCCTCACATCCTCAACATCCTTGATTGTACTAACTACATAATTAGGTTTTAAGATCATGGATTCGATATCTGACGAAATTTCCTAAAATTTACTTTTTACTTTCATTCTTCTCTCCCAATTTCTACTCCGACAGTTTGTACTAGACAGTTGTTACTCAAGAACAGGATGATTTTAAAAAGCCGGTGAAGTGCGAGTTAGATTCGCGCACGATAGGGTTCCGTACTATTAACCAATTGGGTACCAAACCCTAAAAAAAACACTGGACCAAGCGAAATCCAAGGACGCATCTGACGCCAGTTTATAGCTAGATGGCACCAGTAGTAAAAATACATCGCGGTATCGTTTATATTTAAAAAATCATGTTTGTTGTTCTTTTTTTATATTACTTAACTGTAATTACTTCTATGGTTTTATCGATTTTGCATAATAAAACATTTTATTTACCGGGTTTAATCGAGTTTTATTAATGATTTTTAAACGACCGCGCTTCAGTCTCTCTCTTTTGCTCTCATCTTTATGAAATAGTCAGCCATCCAGTTGAAAGCTTTGGAATCCATACTCTAGGCTTTTCATCTAATTTCAGATATTTCATACATCGTAAGCAACTCTTAATCAAAAGAAAAATAAATATAAGTAAGCTTAACAAGCTTACCATGGGGCTAGATGGCGCTGTGTGTTGGTCACAGAATTTATTTATTTATTTATTTAATCGATACTATTTATTTAGGTGAAGTATTTAAGCCTACCCAGCATCTATACAACAGAAACCAGTTCTCAGTGTAAAGCTTTAATTAGATTAAGAAACTAGTGTCATGCATTATAGAGTCAATTTCACAAAAGCATTCTCGCAGCAGTTACTGGAAGCAATTTAATCAAAAAGGTAAATATTTATTTGTGAAAATGACTATAATTGGCCACTAGGTCCGTACCTAATTCACCAACTTCAAAAAACTCGATTTTTCAAATTCTTGCAACCAACCCATAAACGTTTTTGTTGATACATTTACAGTACTGAAGCATCTATACAAAATAAAATGAAGCAAGTTGAACATTTATTTTTACCTAACTCTAAATACTGCATGGGACGAGTTTGGCAACAATCGAACGAAAACCGGGTTGCATTGCATAGCATGCCATTGCGATTTAATTTTTTTTACTAACCGACTTCCAAAAAGGCGGAGTTATTAAATTTGGTTAAAGCAATTTTTTACGGTATTGATTTTGTCACGATGGGTACAAACAAACTAGGTATCTTCTATATTTAACTTCGAATATAGAAACGCTACTCAAGATTTGAGGGCTACTAAACAATTAAACAGCTTCTAACTCATACTAATTTAGAATTTAGAAGCTACTCAATTACTTAAGCAGACCTCAAATTTCAATATTCGGCCGTAAATCGCTGCAGGCACATAAAACTTTAATACGCGTCAATTCTAAATTCAAATCGCTCTAAGGTCAATAAAACTGTAGGTACCAAAATTATTAATGAATCGATTTAAATTCAATCCATTGAATTTAAAGTTTTAGTTTAAAATATTTAAATTGTAAACTGCCTCTAAGTATTTCAAATTATTTTTGGAAACAATGTTCCTAATCAAAATATCTAATTTTAATGGTTTTAGGTGAAAGGTTAATTTCTTCGCCCTTTGTATTTAAATAGTATTTCCTACTAACATTTACATATAATTTACCTATTATAATTAGTTAGATGCTTTCCGAGGTTCAAAGAACTTACATTTTAGGGATTCATTTACTATTTTATATTTACATTTTTATTATTAAACGTACATATCAGCGATAACATTAAACTCGTCTCTTTTGTGACTCATTTAGGTACATCATTACATTAGTAATTTCTGGCCAACTTTCGGCCTTATTAATAAAAGGGTAATAAGTTCGGAGTAGTTCTTCCGCTTTTTGTTTTTGACTGTCGACTTTGAAAGATCTTTTAAGGTGGTGCTAAGCTCTCATAGCCTTATTAATAAACCTGGAGTAAGGTCGGAGTAGTGAGCACATGCTTTGCCTTTTTCCGTGACTAGAACTTTCAAGGTTGACAGGCAGAAACTAAACGTGGTAATATATTACTAATATAATAATATTTATTTTTAAAAATCTATTCATCGATACCCATCTTGACATACTTTGACGATTTTGGATTTTTTAATTTTGACAATATGGCGTCTGGTTGTGACAAAAGTTAATTTGGATTACTGTCATGTCTTAAACCACACTCGCCAGATTAAGACGAATCGATTGACGTAAGAATCATCAAAATCGGTCCACGCGTTTGGCCTCTAGAACGCCACATAGAAACATCCATACATACATACATACATACCTACATACATACATACATAGACCGAACATATACATACATAAACACATCACCCTCCTTTGCGTCGCGCAGTCGGGTAAAAACGAGAAAGTTTGCTTGTATCCTGCTGTTTGTTACTCAATCACGCAAAAACTACTTCACCGTTTGCCATAAAACTTGGAATATAGGTAGCTGGGGACCTAGCTACTTTTGATTCCCGCGGGATCGCGGGGAGCAGCTAGTTGTTAATTAAATACTCAAATATTAGTTTAATTCACGGTCTCGGAGCAAAAGAACAAAAGTCAAAAGTCTTAAAGTAGTCGCGAAGTCGTCGCGTTGTCGTTCAGCTAAAAATAAAATAAAAACACATCAAATAATAAAAAAATAAAAAAAACAAACTCAAAAAAACAAGATTTTTTAAAATTGCCAGTAGTTTTTAAAAGTAGTCAGGGAATTTTTTATTTAAAATTTACTCTATGTTTTTGAACGACAAACGGACGACATAGCAACGACAAACGAGCATGGTAGCGCGGATTTTCTCCAATCGTAGGTACTTAAAACTATTACAATGCATCATTAACAATATAAACGATACGTCTGATGACAGAACGATGACAACCGTATCGTTAATCATTCTGTAATTAAGTACATGTAGTGGCATGTTTCCCCGACTACTAGTCGGTAATTAAGTTACTAGATGGGAATGAATGAAGTAAGTAGCATGGATCCTTGTCTCGTCGTTGAAAAACAAACGTGGAATGGTTTTTAATTTACTATAAATATGTTGTAGGATGATGTGTTAAAAGAATTTTCTCATGAATCCTAGGGACATTGGCACAAGTTTTAGGACTTTTGCAAAAGGAACCGATTGCTTTAGTAACATTGATTCTCCTTAATACTCTGCAGCCCTAGACAACATTCTTATCGATTAACGAAATCGCAATCGATAGACTTTTTTTTCTATTAAATGGACATATTAAGTTCCCGAAAAGTCACGTGACTTTTCGCGAACTTTATGTCAATTTCATACAAAAGAATTGTCGATTGGCGATTTCGTTATTCGATAAGAATGTTGTCTAGGGCTGCTGATTGGCTTGATTTTGGTTTATAGACGAACTCTTATTAATTAATTATATATTATTTATTTATTTTACAAAATGTGTACCTATGTAGTTTTTTTGCTAATTTCCCGTCTGATTCTACTTGCAATTTATTTTCAATAATATTTATCCTTATGTTTTTAAGGAAAATAATAAATATGTACCTACTTTTTAGGATTCCGTACCCAAAGGGTAAAAACGGGAAGAACGGAAGAAACAGACAAGCAGACAGACGGACATGATTTTTAAAAATTATATAATTTTGTTCTACTACTTTTCCTAAGTTTATCCATCTATTTTTTTTTTGTAATAATTGTTTATATATTTATTTATTCTAAATTGTTATACTTTTCGTATGGTACAATAAAGAGTTTTCTTATCTTATCTTATTTTAAGTCTTCTAGACAACTTTTTTTTAAATTTACTTCCAAGTACGTACAGACTTTTTGTCCTCTCTTATACCTAGATATAGATAGATAAAAAAATCACGACCGTCTGATGTCAGTATTTGTTGTTAAAGTCGCAACGGAAACACATAATTAGTCAAAATTCAACTGTCTATAGCTATCACGGTTCATGAGATACAGTCCGATGAAAAACAGACAGACGGATAGTGGAGTCTTAGTAAACGGGTTGAGTTTTTCCCCTTTTGTGTACGGAATCCTAACACCAGTGTAATTCATGTAGGTACGTATTTTCTTGTATCAAATGATATGTGAACCAACGCGTTTCCTCTAATTGTTATACGAGATTGCATAATTATACGTTGAAAAAACGTATGATGCGTCTCGTAATTGATCCAGATTTATTAACTCCTAGCTGCGCCTCACGGGTTCATCCGTGTGAATCCCGATCCCGCCTGAATATCGGGATAAAAGCCTGTGGTAATCCAGATCTCCAGCTGTCACAGCATACCAAGTTCCGTAGCAATCGGTTCGTTGCAATAGTTTTTGCGTGATTGAAACACAAATATCCAAATCAACAAACACCTGAACTCTCGCACCTTTACTAATAATAATATGAATGCGAATGAAACTCTGTCCGTCCGTCTGTCTGTTACGCCATCACGTCTAAAACGCTGAACCGATTATTATGATTTTTGGTACCGACATAGATAGAACTTTGGAGAGGGATATTGGCTTTCATCCCGATTCCGAATTTCTATTCCAAAATTACAGCATGAAACCATGCACCTATCACGTAACCCAGTTTCATCCTACAAAATTGGTTATGCTACCTACATGCATAACCGATTAATCGGTTTTATTATGAGTTACTATTTTATAATAAATGGGATGATAGGTAGGTACTTTATTTTATTTTATTCGGAAAACAAACAGAACAACACAAACTTAAAAAACATTTTTAATATTTCGTAAATTTGTTTTTATTGCTCAAGGCATATTTACTAGAAATATTTTTAAAGGAAAAATTCATCTAACTTGCGTGGCCGAGCGGTATAGGCACTGGAATATTGATCCAGGGACGCGAGTTCAAATCTCGCCGCAAGTGAATTTTTGAAGATGAATTTTTCCTTTAAAAATATTTCTAAACATTTTTAAGTATAAAATACGCCTTGAGCAATAAAAAACAAAGAAATATTTAATTAAAAGCTACCATAAAGTGAAACACTTCAGAAATGAGCGCTGCGAGCGTGACGAAACTGCCAATTATTTGATTGGAGAGCACCAATCAAACAGTATATTGGTTCAATATATCGATAGTAAGTAGCCATGGGTATTATTCGTGTTGCAATTAAAACTTTTAATCGATCACGTCTACTTTTGACTAAGAAAAGTCACAACTAGTACCTAGATGAGGACGGGGTTTTGGTAAAAGATTTTTCTACTAATGGGTATTATTCATGTTGTAGTTAAAACTTTTAATCGATCACATCTACTTTTGACTAAGAAAAGTCACAATTAATACCTAGATGAAGGCGGGGTTTTGGTAAAAGATTTGTGTCTAAATTTTACATTCAATTCTATCATATCCTTGCTCTGGAGCAAGTTTTATTTTTTCATTTTGCTGCTTAGTGATTGATTATCCCGTGTCCAGCTTTCTACTTGAAATTATAGTTGTATTCCAAAACAATAAACACTACTATAAACGGGGAATAAGGTCGGAGTAGTGAGAACATACTTTGTGTTTTTCCGTAACAAGAACTTTCAAAGTTGACAAACAGAAACGAAAAGTGGTAAAATCACATGGGTAGCCTTACAGCTCTGCCTCACTAGAATGCCATGGTCACATCGCCAGCGGTGCACTTCTGACTACTTCTGTCGGCCGATGGTCGTCAAGTCAAGTGGCCATGGCGATGCGATAGTTAGTTCATTTACGTCGCCGCGTCGTCAGGAATGGACATGGAAAAAAATCGCACTTCTTTGTGGAAAGGAAATGGAACCCATTCTTTCAATGGAAAGTGAAGAGAAGAAGAAAGAAAGCTGTGGGTTCATCCTTTTATATCAATCGAAACTTAAGTGGTGCCATGGCATTCTAGTTAGTAATTAAATTACACACATTTAAAAGTGCCCACTTTTAACCACCCTGTCAGAATAATTTTCAATGTTCTAGTCAAAAGAAGTTTTGGCAGACTAGTAACTTGGACTGCACCATATCGAAGTATCGATAGTTCTGGATATCGATTACGATTCGGTTGCGTTACGCCGTGGTTACGCCACATCAAGTAACGTGGTAGGTAAAGGGTTTCTATACTGAATTGTTATTTTATTAATTACCTACGATTTTATTTTATTTAGTATACAAAAATACCGTTGATCGTAAATCTAAAATAAGTATTGTATTACTAGACTTCTGGATTTACCAGTGACAACAACATCTTGACAAATTCATCTTCAAAAATTCACTCGCGACGAGATATTGCCTTAAGCAATAAAAACAAATTACAAAATATTTAATTGGAAAATGAACGCCATCTTTTGGCGAATGTATTATTTTCTAAATAGGTACCATTTAGAAAATTGCAATAAACTTCCTTTAGCAGTCGTGTAAAAACATAACAAAATGCGTTAAAGTTTTAACAGTATGTTTGCGCAATTAGCCCTACTATTGGGCCTTTGTGCATGATTTTAAGCTGTGGGTTTCCTCAAAATGCTTTATTAATGGATTGCAAACTATCCTACACCGGTAGACTACCTCTGTTTAATTACACAATCCTTTAGAACTGGCCTATAGATTGTCTCTCGATTCAGCACCATCTAAAGCAGTGGTTCTCAATCTTTTGACCTATTGACCAGGGACCAATCTTTAGGTAAATATAATTCAAAGTCTGACTGATTGGCTGACTTCACTATATATTAACGCATAACCTAAACCACTGGTCCACCTAGGTTTATGAAATTTGAAGGGTTTGTTCTTTGTGATATGTGGCCTCCACGATAGGAAGGGTTTTTAGAAACTCCCACACTATGGGGACCTGCGTGGGTGTAACCACTAGACATTGCTAGTAAGATATATATGTTTTGTCAGCAGAGATCACCAAGTTACAAAAAAAGAAATCAATTCGAAAATAAACCTAAACCAAAATTTAATAATATGTTTGAGGACCACTGATCGCTAGTCCATAACCGAAATTAACTTGTATTTCACGCTAATTGGAGTATTTAATATATGAATATTAAGGTAATTATGTATCTCCCTTTCATACCAAAAAGCTAAATTGGCACTTTGTGAATGGTTCACGTAATGGGGGTTACCATGACCTCCTTATCGCAGGACCTAAATCGTCAGACTAATAAAGAAATAAAATTAAAAATCGCAGACTCCTCAAAAAACTTTTAGAAATAAAAAAAAATACCGAATTATTAAAAGTTTTTAAGCAGCCAGGATTTTTTTTAATTTCTGTTTAATTTAAGCTGCAACAACCCCCACTATCTATTAAAACGACGACGGACCATGATCTACTATGACGTTCTGTGATAGAACATCAATCTGATACTACGACAAGATTGTAATATACACCCATAACTACGAGTACTGATAGGTATAAACAAACACATTTACCTACTACATTTCCAATGAGTGATGTAAATGAGCCCAAGAACAAGCCTAATTAGAATAACACTGATTGATAACTCATTGTGTGTTGTTTTATAGCTCTCATCGCGGGTAATTGACGTTCGTATGTGAACATTTATCACTTGAGGTTTGAAGGGGGCTGACATTCAAACTGATACATTGCACGCTGCGCCCGCGCCGCTAACATTTGATTCTCTAAAACGGCCGTATACAGAAACCCTACTCAAAAGTTGAGTTCTACTTGGTGCTACTTAAAAAATTAAGCAGCTCTCAAACTCAAATATTCCCATAGGTACCTATTAATTTTAAATTAAGAAGCTGATCTACTATTTAGTTAACCTCGAATTCCAAGAGCGTTTATGTATTTAAGTGTTAGTTGATTGTTTTTATACTATTTTAAATGATTACGGAAAACAATAGCCACGTATTTAAAACTTTATATTGTACAAACCAGGTCTGGTAGTTTCTCTCGCTTAAGGCCATCTTGCTGTATCGAGTACAAATGAATGCAAGAACATTTGAAATATACATAATGTACAAATATACAATATATTACATTATCAAATTGTGAAACATATTTTCTATGTTAGAATTATTAACCAAACACTTCTGTCATGAATGTTAATACCTACATTATTACGTTTTTTTTATAAATAAAAGTCATATATTTTTTGTATACAGATGAAAAAACACCTACTGAAAAAATTGACAGATCTCTGAAAAAAAAATGTTTTTTTGAACGATGACATACTTTTTATTCCATCAAAAAAAATAAGTTTACTTTTACGATGACTTACCAATGAATGAAACAAAGGTCGTTTTCTGAAATTCCAACGAAAACCTCGCCTTAAGCCTCAATCCCGTAGGAATTAACACAAAGTAGTCCTCTTAAATGACAATACGTATTTCCCATATCAATAACACAGTAGGTATAAATAAAAGGAGATTATTTATTACATAATTCAGTTTACATAAAAGGTCTCATTCGTTAAAACAATTAAGTACCTATAAAGAACCCTACGTAACAGCTTTCATCAGAATCTAGTAATTAAAAATAACAGTTCAAAATAAATTACGATAAAAAGAATTCGCTCTTATTATTAAGTAATGCCATATTTATAATTATACTTCTGTAACGCACCTAAAGCACCCAGCACACTATCAATAGCCACCTGTGAACGAATAGTTAGTTCATTCATCAAAACTAATTTAACATCCTTTAGTTTGTCTTTTCCGTCACCACAGTCAAGCAATTCTACCAAAAAAATCGGTGGAACAAAATTCATTCCACTTAATACACTACTTAATTACTTCTTGAGTTTTCTTACTTTTGCCCCAGTTCAAAGCAAATGTTGCGTATGCCAATGGGTGTTATTTAAAATTGCGCGAAAATTAAAAAAAAAACACAGTTGAAATGAAGCGATTTATATCAGTCGACGTGTGAGGAGCCATTCAGAATAGAGCTTCAAATTTGACGTTCATTTAATTCGCATTTGCAAAACAAGCTCTTACCTAAAAATGTACATTTTGCAGAACATGCTTTTCTCACAAAGAGCTCTTCTCATAATGTGCATTTCTCAAAATAATTGACTCAGTTTCATGTAAGTATATTGATAAAAAATCGTGATAGTTTTAACAAACTGACCGCTTTACAGTTAACGCCGCATTTATGATTACACTCATTGTACTCAAAAGTACATTACGGCATTAACACTTAACAAAAATGGCGACTCTAAGGCATTAAATATGGTATGTGAATTGTGCCCAAAAACGTCGAGCACTGAGAATATTAAATAAATAATTACACATTTGTCAGATGGGTCTAAAAAGCCGTATGTCTGCGGGCAAGTTGCCTTATTTGGCGCGTCATGTTGGCAACAAGGGTGCAGGTGAACGCCAATTACTGCGAAGTGCAAAAAGCGCGAGTCGACAAATTGTGAAATTGTAAGTTGCCTCCTGGACACTTATAGCTGGGAGTGTAGTGGGCCTGACCTATTAAGTAACGAATGTCGTGTTCTTTACACATGCTTTCTTTGCTTAGCGTCCGTGGTTGCGTTCCAAGTGGAAAAGTAGCCTAGGTGCTTGTCGCTTTTTCACTAATGGTGAATGTTACTTACAAGAGCGAGACAAGGTATCTTCTTCTTCTCAGGGTGCCTCTCCAACTAATGAAGGTTTACAGTCAGTTCAGCATATTAATTCCGATCTGTCGCGAGGCTGAATAGTTCGGCGGCACTCGCTATTCCTGTCCACTCTCTGATGTTTCGTAGCCACGACTACGACAAGGTACAAGGAGACAAGGTATAACCCACAAATATTACTGAAAAACGGGATGTTTTATGAAATTACGAAGCTCTCTTATATACCTTCTTTCTCTTTCCGAATACGACCGATACAGTATGGGTAGCATTTGGGTACGTTGTTACTAAGTAAAGCACTGGTGGTTTTTACACGTTTCTTGGACAATTGTTTAGGCCCACTTGTACTGGATTTCAAATTGTTCAAACAACTGATAAAAGTCCTATGATAACGAATTGCAAATGAGAATACGTTGTCCAACTTGTTTCAGCTCTCATCTGTTACGAATTGATAATATACTCCTCAAATTTTTTTACGAACTGCCAACAAATCACTAATTTTACGAATTCAGAATTTGATCGGACGGATCGGATGCTCCCTTTATTTTTGAGGGAATCGTCAAACTTTATGCTTTTTTGACAAATTTGCCTTTTCTAAAATAGGTAGGTAAATAAATAGGAATTTACCACATTTCCACCCAAACAAACGAAACTTATAGTCTACCCTCATTTCCAAAACGAATTTCACAGATAAAAATAATCTCAAGGTACTTATGCTTATTATTATTTTTTATCTGTGATACCTAAACCTAACCTATAAACTGGAGTTTGAACGAACGTAATAATAATTATAGTACGTATCTAACAATTTGCCTTTTTATAGTTCTATGAAATAATAACTGGGCAAGTCGTTATAAAAAAATTTGCCAAGTATGAGTCGAACTCGCGTACGTAGAGTTAAGTACGTAACATTAAAACAAAAAAAACACATTGGTTACATGAGAGCACACTTACATTTGACTTTATTTTGT
This sequence comes from Idaea dimidiata, assembly GCA_949358125.1. Taxonomy (NCBI): domain Eukaryota; kingdom Metazoa; phylum Arthropoda; class Insecta; order Lepidoptera; family Geometridae; genus Idaea; species Idaea dimidiata. Next base: position 21,765,306 of record OX442330.1, read on the forward strand.
TTGTAGTATTTGTTTTAAAAGAGCAGCAACAAAAATACGTAGTGTAGGACGTCCTCAGGCACGTTGGAGCGACGATTTGCGCAAGACGGCACAAACTGGATGCGAGAAGCCGAAAATAGATCTAGGTGGCGTGCAATTAGAGAGGCCTATGTCCAGCAGTGGACTGCAACAGGCTGATCATGATGAACAAAAATACATCTGCGAAAATTTCAAATGTGTAGGTATACAGACACACAGACAGACGGACAGTGCCTAGTCTTATGAAAAGGATCTTTCTTTTACGGTTACGGAACCCTAAAAATGAAGTTAATAAAATTATTTAAACATGAAATGGGTTTGACTTAGTTTTATGTCTTTAATCGTAAATAGCGTGCGTTTATGTCTTTTGTTAATAAAACTACTCGGGTACCGGAATAATAATAGTGCAGTTTCTATAGATATGATCTATAATATAAATATTAAGTAAGGTATTAAACAGCGGTTAACTAATTTATAAAATACAAATTGAATGAAATTTTTCTTTTTAAAGTAAAATATATCAAATAACCCTTCGCTGGCCACTCCAGCAGCAAAGGACCCCATGACACTAGCGGCATTACCCCGCTGCACCACGCTGGCCGTGGCAGTGGTAAGATTCCGCAACAGGAATGACCTCGAGCACTAATGTAACCCCCTCTTCCTAAGTAGACGATGTAATCTTTATCTGTACTTAATTACTTAGTTCGTTTGTTTGTTTGTTCCCTCTGCACAGTCAAACGGTTTGACCGATTCCCGGGCCACTCCAGCCGCAAAGAGCCCCATGACATTAGTGGCATTATTCCGCTGCACCACGCTGGCTGTGGCGGTGTTAAGCCTCTGCACCAAGAATGACCCCGAGCACTAATGTAGCCCTCTCCTCCTAAGTCGACGATGTAATTTTTATCTGTACTTATTTACTTAGTTTGTTTGTTCCCTCTTCACGTTCAAAAGGTTCAATCGATTTAAATGAAAGTTAGAGATAGTTTAGAGAGTAACATAGAATACTTTTGATCCCAAAAATTCTTCGAGATCGGGACTTACACAGGTGAAATCGCAGGGCGCATGTTAAACATGTCTCGCTCTTATAAGTTAGTGAAAAAGCGACAAGTTCCATGCTACTTTTCCACTTGAAACGCAGCCACGGACGCTAATCATACATTATTGGCATATTTGCTACCTATATTAATATTAGGGGTTAAAGTATGAAATTGCCGATTTGTATTGAAAATCTTAAAAGTTTATTTTTTTTAAAATTAACAAATTTATTTAATCAAAATAGTTGCCATTATTATCTATACATTGCTGCCATCTAATGGTAAGGTTATTAATGCCTTTGCGATAGAACTCCGACGATCTAGACTGCACAAACTGTGTGAAAGCATTTTGTACTGCCTCCTGGGAAGAAAACTTCTTGTCACGTAGATAATTGTCCAAATCACGAAAAAAATGGTAGTCCGTTGGAGCAAGGTCTGGTGAATACGGAGGATGACGAATGGTTTCTAAGTGCAGTTCCTGAAGGGTCAAAATGGTTTCTCGTGCTGTGTGAGGTCTCGCGTTGTCGTGGAGCAATAATGGTGAAGATCGATTCATGAGTCGGGGCTGTTTTACTGCTAGTTTTGTCAACATGGTTCGGAGTTCGGCACAATAGACATCTGCCGTAATTGCTTGACCAGATCGAAGAAAACTATAGTGAATAACACCATGCTGAGACCACCAAACAGTTACCATTACCTTTTTATTGGTAAGTTTTGCTTTAGGACACTGTTGTGGCATTTGACCTGGGGTCAGCCATTGCATTTTTCTTTTCCGGTTATCATAAAGAATCCACTTTTCATCACATGTTACAATTCGATCCAATATTCCTTCATTTCTGTACCGGTTCAACAAGGCAACACAAGTTTCAACACGCGTTTCTTTCTGCAGATCAGTCAAATCATGAGGCACCCATTTTTCATATTTTTTTATTTTATTGATTTGACGCAAGTGAGTCAATAAAGTGGGTAAGGTAACGTTAAACCATGCCGCTAATTCCTGGGTAGTTTGACTAGGATCGGCTTCCACTATCTCTCTTAATTCATCGTTATTCACCTGTGTGGGCGGTCTTCCTCGTGGCTCGTTCTTTAAGTGGAAATTTCCATCACGAAAGCGTTTAAACCAAAATCGCACGGTGCGTTCATTAGTAGACCCCTCTCCAAACGCAGCATTGATATTGCGGGCTGTTTCTGCCGCGTTAGTTCCGCGTCGGAACTCGTATTCAAAAATCACTCGAATTTTCGCAGTATCCATCTTTCTTGTCTAAATTGAATAACAACAAATTGATAAAAGTGACCAAAATAACCTCTACATAGGTACAGAGCCACCGACTAATTATTCTGTTTTATCATCTGAAGTCGGGCAGCCAAATTAAGTACAATATGGAACCAACCAGTAAAACTGCCCGACTTCAGATGATAAAACAGATTAATTATTCGGTGGCTCTGTACCTATGTAGAGGTTATTTTGGTCATTTTTATCAATTTGTTTTTCTTTTTGGTTGTTTTTTAAATTATTTTTTGTTTCTTTTTGAAGTCGGTTTTTTAATTGTTAAATTATTTTTTTATTTTACCCTTTTTAGTATACTTACCTACCTAAAAATCAACAATATTGTTACCGTAATTTTAATTATTGAGGAGTTTGCTGATGAGAAGGTGGTTTCAGGTACCCCATCAATCTGTACTTAGTTCTTTAGTGGTCTATTCTTTTTGGTAGAAGTCCAAAAATGAGTAATTTATTGAATTCTGGGATGCTATCCTGTGCATCATTCCGAAGATACTCATCAGATCCTTACTAAACTTTCATGGGACCACCGCGTAGCTTCCACATTTCCATTAAATAAAGAACTATATCAATCGGTCAAGCCATCTTCGTGTAATCGATGAACAATTGAATTGAATACAGCGTTTTGAGGAGCATTCCCGGTCCTCACTTCGAAGATCCTCATCAGATCCTCATTAAATTGTTATGGGACCATCTCGGAGCTCCCACCTTTCCATTAAAAAAAGAATCATCTTAATCGGTCAAGCCATCTTCGAGTAATCGATAATAAACTGGATTAATTAATGCGTTTTGAGGAGAATTTCCGTTCATCACTCCGAAGACCCTCATCAGATCCATATCAAATTTTTATGGGACCATCTTGGAGCTCCCACCTATCCATTAAAAAAACAATCATCTTAATCCGTCAATCCGTCTTCGAGTAATCGGTGAACATACAAAAAAAAAAAAATTATACATACAGACGAATTGATAACCTCCTCCTTTTTTTGAAGTCGGTTAAAAACAATTGAAAGTCGATATTCAAATGTTTCACATTTTTTAAAAAAAGAACATCACAGAAACCATTTGAAAAAAGTTTCATTCGAAAACCTCAAATCATGAAGATTCTATGTCAATTCAAAGAACCTATTGCAATAAAACGGCAATTTCATACTTTAACCCCTATTATTAGGAGGGGCTGACTCTGGTGCCGTGGAGCAAGGGCAAGTGTCTGGTGTAGGACGCTACTTGTGTCAGCACGCGGTTGCCGCCAGCCACTTGCGTCGCACTAGGTGTACGCCCGGAGCGGCAGCGGAAGATGCTGCTAACAAGAAGCGGGCCAAATATGAAGGCTTAGAACCAAGTTATATTTTTCCGCCTGTCGCAGCGGAGACAATGGGCTGTTGGGGGGATGACACAAAAAAATAGATAGGGGAATTGGGGCGCACAATGAGAGGAAATGGAGGTGACTCCCGCTCCGGCTTGTTTCTGAGACAAAGGTTAGCCATCGCCATACAGCCCGGCAATGCTGCAAGTTTGATGGGAACCACCAGGATCAATAAGGGGCGGTTATTTGATGAAGTATTTTTTTTGGTTGGTTTTTATAATTGAATTAACTTATTAGTTTCAATGTACCTATATCTAGAGAATATTAAAATTTATCTATTTAATTCTATATTATAAAATATGTAAATACTAAAAAACCCTTATATAATTTCAGACACCGGATACTCGGTCCATTAAATATGTATGTTTTGTAATCACTGTTGTTTTGACTACCAAATCTACAAATTCTTCGATTCGACCTCTTAAACTATAACTTGGTAGGTAGGTATATACGATATTACGATTATACGATATAGATACTGTAATTCTGCCTGAGCTGCAGCTAAACCATGGCAGACATCCCGCAAACCTAATGTTATCTATATCAAATCAAACGCAACTAATTTCTGTTTTCTCCTTCAAGATCGCTGGAAACTAGGCAGATACTCAGTTTGTACAAAACATACTAATACCATACATGGATCGTTAATCCATTAATCATTAAGTACTTCGTAGACCGCAAACTTCTTGTCGGCAGATTGTCGGACAACTAACGATAGAGGTTACACACAGGAATAGGACAAACGAACAAGACATCTCAAAGTTGACTGATAGAAACGAAACATTCTATTCTACCAATATTATAAACGTGACCTACTAATATTATAAATTACATAACCTAGTCTTGTGACTTTGATAGTTCTTCACGTAAAAACTACAAAGCTGATTGTATTGAAACTTGTGATGTAGCTAGGTGGAGACCTAGTATAACACATTGGCAACTTTTTATCCCGATATTCAAGCGGGAGCGGGACTTAGGCGGGTAAAATGCGGGATACTGCCGACAAGTGTTACTTATTTCGACATTTTCTGTGAATGAAAAAAATTTCAAGTCTGCGATGATCGATTTTCCTAGAAACTTTAGAAAAATGCACTCGGTGCGTACTGAATCAATAATATCTACTAATTCACCGGAAAATAGCAGCAGACTTATTTTCTTGTTAATTGAGCATTCGTGTTTGTAATACTTACTTGATCTGTATGAGTGGGTTGGTACAGCCGGTGAGAAAATCAGTTAATTTATTTAAGGCCCCTATATCGAGCTAAACTGAAAATGTCTGTCGGATTCATCGAAAATTATTGATTCCGACACAATGCTTTGGAATATTTTCCTTTATAGCGTTTGTAATAGATATAATATTGATTTCTACATCTTGGAGTTTCAAGACAAAAACTTCTTATTGTTTCGAAGCCTTAGTTTCTTATTAGGACATTTAAGATTTAAAAAAAATTAAATTTTGTGCTAAGGCCTCAACTCCTTTCGACATTTTTATTTTAAATCTACTTCAGAACGTCGGAAACAATGTTATTTACAAACGCTAAAAACGAAAATAATCAACAATTTTCGATGAATCCAAAGGTCCGGGTGCTCTATAGCCCCGAGAATTCAAAAGGTAACAACAACTAATGATAATATTGCACGACATTACACACAGCATAATCTAGCCCCAAACTAAGCAATAGGCTTGTACTATAGGTACTAGACAACGGATATACTACATTTTATACCTTTTTTTTTGTAAGAAAGACACCCAGACCAGATACAAATATTTATTTTTAAACATAAATATTTGCACCCGACGGGCATCGAAATATCCCGTAGGAACGGAACTTACGCGGGTGAAACCTAAATATAATAAAAGCAACGCGATTAAAACTGGAAAATTGTTTAATTTAAATACACATTTTTTTTTCTTTATTCTTTTTCTTTCTTATTATATAAAAGTTGTGAATAATAATATTTATATTATCATGCATCTTCAGTAGGTCTGAGAACAGGCTACTATATATTTTTCATACCCCTTAGTGATGAGGGCTGTCCACCCCTAACATTTATTTTTTTAGACCAATTTGGATAAAAATTTGCATAGTTTATTGATTTGATCCCGATAATCTTGCAGAATCGAGACTTACACGGAAGAAACCGTGGGGGCTTAGTATAAAATGGAATTCAGTTGAATTTTAAATAAAATGTGTTAATGATTTGTCTACGCTATTGTACCAAAAAGTGATAGGTAGATCTAATTCATATTTCTAATCGAATTAAATTAAATTAAATTCTTGCTTTAATTTACCATAAATAAATAGTTACAATAATGTACGTAGTCGTAAAACCGACTGTGTAAACGCATTCTGTAACAAAATTAGCATACTAGATTAAAATATTTATTAAAACAAAGTTTAAAGCATCCCAATTAAACTCGAGCTTTGACAACTAAATCGCATTAAGGGTGAAAACAAACTGCAGACTTTACATCGACCGATTGTTACATCGGCCGCTTCCGTACCACAGAATAAATAAAAGTACTATGTGTCTGTACAGCTACGCTACAGTAGTGAGCGGTTTCCTTGAAGGCCAGGCCCTGGCACAAAACTTATAAAGTAGGAGATACTATAATAATATAAAAAATGTTAAAAACAAATGCTTCAGACAGAAGCATTTGTTTTTAACTAGTCTAGTCGAAGACTAGTCGAAAATTTTAATTAAACCTATTTTAGTACAACGACTTGTCCCTTTCTCACCATTGCTAATTATAAATTAAATTAAATTATAAATGTTCAACATATTTTTAGTATCTTGAATAGAAATGATTTTATAAGCCGTTTAATTATCTTGACAATCTGCAGATATTTCTGCATTTTGTATGAAAATACAGCACGTTTCGCACGTTTCGCAGTTTCCGTATGTCTCATAAACAACTTAGTTAAAACCAATCGAACATTTATTTTCGTCCTTACGATCTATCAGCCGATATAAAAGTCTAAAGACTGTTCTAACCGCTCGAACGTTCAGCTTAATTGGTCCCCATTTCATGAATAGATATATAGGTACGTATACGTAGATACGTTCATATAGGTACTCTATGGTATAAATAAAATGGCCGCATCAGGGCGCGCGCGGGAAAATAAATACGTTTCGAGATGGATATTATATCTTCATTAACGTTCGAGGTCTTGCATTGATATGTCCACAGGTGGAAGCTATTGAAATTGTTGTATTTTATCACTGCAAACGCACCGACTACCGACAGGGTTTAGTATATATACAAGTATATAAATATACCTAGTTCGTAGTCCTTGCCTTTTTCGTAGGAGTATTCTGAAATGGAAGATTGTTATTGCAAATTTTGCTCTAAACAATGTTGATTTTATTGTTGTTTGACCTGCTGTTTTATTCTACAATTATACAATTAATTACAGGTTTGTCTCAGCTTTGTTAAATTTTATCCAGATATGGTTGTACAATTGTTGATAATGTTGCAAAATTTCGCTAAAACTTTAAATCGACGCGAACGTGTCAGTAATTTCAAAAATTGATATTGAAACTAATTTAAAAAGGTACAAAGCTCAGTGTCCCCTTATCATCATTAATCTAGTATCTGACACGATGTCATTAGCCGGATAATGCGGGAATCGATACATCGATTTGAATATTGAAACATCGATTCAATCGAGTGTATAATCGATTTAGTCGACCATTGTCCTGCTTCCGGCCACCGAATAGCCTATTAACGCTCCAATATTCAAATATTAATTATGTATTTAAATGTTAATTGAATTTCGAGAGTGAATTGTTTAATTTTGAATTGAAAGGTTTGAATAAAGATACATATTGATTAAGGTATAATTTTATTAATACCTGTGAGGGACCTACCTACCCTCCTTAACTGAAGGCTTTCACAATGATGTTTTAGTTAGACTAACTTTCCAAATCAAATTACATCAGAAATATTATGTTTATTCAGCTTATGATCTAGAATCGTCACTAGGAAATCTAATGTAGACACATTATTTGGATGGCGACCTCTAATGGGAAGAGCTTTTAATTCCTTTTTTGTCATCCGAATGCAAGACACATTCTGTCTAAAGTGCCAAAATGTCCACACCATCGCTTACCATCAAGTAAGATAGTGGTTAATTGTTTATGTAACTCTAAAACAGTATGACTTTAAGAAAAATCGTATATGCATTATTATGCATCTTTCTCAGCCTTAACCCTTTAAAAAATTGAAACCGAAATAATACCCATAATTTTTTTATGTTGCTCGTACCAGTTTTACAACTGAACATTAAAATTAACTACCGAATTTCACACCGAATGATACAGTGCAGAAATAGTAAAGTTCCTGGTTGTCGCTACAAATAATAGAAGGTAACTCTCAGAGGTGGTCGACGTAACGCTTGTTGCAGTGAAATTGGGCATAAAAAACTATTTTTAAGAGGTTTTTTTAGATGACAACAAAATCGTGATTACAGGATATTGTTGTTGTTTGTATATAAATACAATAAATACTGTTTACAATGTGTATATGTTTGTCACAAGTGCATATACGCCGATATACATATACTGCATCGATTGCAATGAATGACTGTATGTTGTTAGCTAAACAATTGAATCTCCATGACTCATCATGGGTCAGGATGAGTCATGGAAAACTTTTAAACTGATCAGTTTTCTGAATCAGACAATCTGAACCGTCTAGATCATTATATCTAATTCTCCACTATTTTGTGTTACCTCCATGATTAATGTTGAATTATTTGCCTGTTCCCAGCTGGTCCACCAACCGGTCCACCTGTAGTCCGTTGCCAGCTCAGAAAACACAAGCCAAACCGCAAACCGCGGACGCCGTTTACAACGCAGCAACTCCTCGCATTGGAGAAGAAGTTCAGAGACAAACAGTACTTGAGCATCGCTGAGAGGGCAGAGTTCTCGTCTTCCTTGCGACTTACTGAAACACAGGTATAAATCTGAAATCTCTTCAGCTTCAACGTTCCAGATGAAAGCACGGTGAGTAGGTAATTCTTGACTGCTTCGGGGCTTGATGGTGCCCAGATAGCCCCTTACACTCTGCAACAGCGAATTACTTCTCTTCTTGTTTTCAGAGTTGCCTCCCCAACCAGTGAAAGTTGGCAGTCAGTTCACAATATCTCTTCCGAGACTTTTAATTGATGATAGATGCTATCTCAACATCTGGAGTCTCTTATTCCGTGAATGTTCATGTATAGTACGTAATAACATCTCAATGGTTTTTTAAACTACATTCCGCTTTCAGGTAAAAATCTGGTTTCAAAATCGTCGAGCAAAAGCGAAACGTCTTCAAGAGGCGGAAATAGAAAAACTTCGGCTATCAGCTCGACCGCTTCTTCCCCCTTCTTTCGCATTGTTCGGAGGAGGAGGTGCTCCTCCTTTATTCGCTGCTATGGCAGCAGCGACCAGGCCCCAGTTGAGCTTCCTAGGAGGCCCTCCCAGTCACCAGCATGCTATCAACATGAATATTCTGAATTCACTACAGCCGCATTGACGTTTGGATCACGCGGAAACGCGTGACAGTAAGTAGATGTAGCTTGCGAACTGCTGATTTTCTATCAGCTCATAGTTTGGTATCAACATGAAGCAGTCAAATAAAAAAAAAGATTGTTGAAATGAAAGTAACTTGTCATAAACATCACCAACTTGGTTTTAAACATTAGATGAATCAATCATAAACAACTCTCACAGAATTGACACTATTGCTTAAATCTAATACATGATTTACATTATTATGATCAATATGGGATTTGCAGTAAATATTACGCTTGATCCAAACAGTGGTGCAGCCTGACAGCCTGCAGTAGTATGTCAGACGATTAGATAGTGTACGACGACTTTCATGTAATTTCTAGTTTTCATTGTCAAATAATTCATGTACCTATTTTGAACTAAGAAATTGAGTAAAATAATAAGATGTTTTACGTTTAACAATAAGTAATGAGTAAGTAGATAGACTCTAAAACCAATAATGAAGATTGTGAGCAGAAAAATGCTTTCTATTTGGCTGTCAAATTCTTAAAACTCTGTACAGACAAACAACTACGACTTGCACGAGTTACATTATGTATGTAGTGAATTATGGTGTGTACCTTTAGATTGATTTCATTCGTTATAACGAAAATTCCAGACATGAATACATTATGCAATGTCCATCAAATCATCATACTGTGCCAATTTGAAGCAAGCATGCAAGAGTGCAATAGTCTACATCTACATAAAGTCGATTTAATTAAAAGATGTTAATGTAAATAAATACTTTATTGGATATTATCCCGCCATTTTAATTTAATTTCCTTAATTATTTGACTCGGATTACTTACTTTATTACTATAAACTAGGTCTAGTAGTTTGTCACACTAGGAATTTGTAATTAACAACTTAGTGCGCGTTAAATCAGTGGGTTTTTTTTTTGTAAAATAGTTACTCGAAGGTAACATGAAAATGAAACGTTATTTTGTAATTAACTCATTGCCAATCCTCAGTTCTCTTTGAAGTTTAATTTTCAGTTTATTGCGTGAATTTCATTTTTAGCATTAGAGATTTTAAGCTGAGCATCCACCTTTCGGCATCGGACGGATTGCATCAAACGGATCGTAATATTCTTTGTATAGAAAGTCACACAAGTGCGTCCACCAAAAATATTACGATCCGTTTGATGCGATGCGTCCGATGCGTACGATGCCGAAAGGTGCTGAACGCTTAGCTTCAGTGACATGCAGAAATAAATAATACCTTCTTTACTAAGATTCCTTTACTATCCTATAATTGGCTCTATATTATTCCCTATAACTTATTTTTATTTTATTTTTTAAACTGGAGATTTTATTAGTTGGATTATTCGTTTCAGAATAATTTTTAATTTGACAGATTGGATATTCGACGTTACCTAAATGTCATATAACACAAAGGTTCAAGTAGATCAAACATTGTATGGCCTTTATAGGTATTTTCTTCACATATACCTGCAAATTGCCTGCAAAATAAATAAGTATGTAGGGGTAAAGTAATGTAATAGGTATATGTTTTCCAAAACTAACCAAATAGAGCTACGTATGTTACAAAATAATCATCTCAACAACGCCTCATCACCGATAGGTTTTGCCCAAAAACAAATTTTGAACAATGGCTGATTCGTTTTCAAAAATTTAACGATGCTGAGGCAATCTTTTAAGACGTTTTAGTCATAGAATACGTGTCCAGGTGACTGTTACAAGGCCAGTGGCCACTTGCTTAGTTTTGGTCTGCTGGTGTCTGTGCAATGATGAAAATTGTCGCGCGACTAGTCTCGTTGGTTTGTTCAAAGCTTAATTTTAAAATACAAATTTTATTTTCTAATTCCTAATAAACTATTATGTACTTAATTATTTATTTAATTTAATACCAATAAGTAATGTTAAGCTAAGTAATTATAACTAGTAGCGTTAAGTAACATTTCAGCTGAACTTAAAGCTGTAGATTTTTTAATGCAGTTTTTTATAAGTATTTAGAAATAAACTCGTAACTATTTAATCACTTGCAAATAATATCAAGTTAAGTTTAAAAGTTAGTTTTACCATACAACATGTAACAGATAATATACATACCACCAAAGAGAAATGACGCTTTCTCTACCTACTGCTGTGCAAAATTCCACACTTAAATGATTGCCCATCAAAGTACTGATGCTAGCAGACGCTGTCGTCGATCGATTTTATAACCAGAAAGGGTAGGTTACATCGATGTATATTTAAAATAGTTAAAAGAGTCATTTCTTTTTGGCGATGGAACACGACTTAACAGATGTTGTCTCGAAAGAATTAGTTCTTAAACTGTAAAGGTGCATTTGTTCTTCATTTCTGACTAACTTACCATATAAAATTAATATTTAATTTAATAAATAAATTGTAAATAACTCGAAGCTGATTATTTGTAATTAAATTTTTTAAGAACGTCTAGATTGTGTAATACTCATTTTTTTTATATTCCGCGTACCTAGCAAAATTATTGTAAAACTGCATACCAAAGAAGTTATTTTACTTTAACTAATGCTCACGTGCAAAAAAATGTTCCGCTTCAGTGTAGCTTTCTGTCCTTTTCTAATAACATTATTGGAAAGGGACAGCATGCCTCAATATACCGGAACTCTTTTAAGTTCTACGTGAACATTCTAGTTTTGTTATATAACTTCTTTGCTGCATACACGGATAGCCATATTAATAAAAGGGAGTAAGGTCGGAGTAGTTATTCTGCTTATTGTTTCTATCTGTCAACTTTAATAGTTCTTGTCATGGAAAAAGACAAATCATGTTCTCACTACTCGTACCTTTGACTCCGACCTTAATTAAAAGCGGTCATTACACCACCCGATTACCAGGCATTGGTCACAGCTACAGCACACATGAAAAGAAAATGTAGATGTGTACCTACTGAAGGTCCATACCTTCAGTAGGTACACATCTACATTTTCTTGCGTTTACTGCGGTTGCAGTAAACGCAAGGTTAACCGCAGTACATTTCACCATGAGTTGATACGTAAGTAAATACACTCACTGAAAAGTTTACAGTAGACAGCGCGCGCTTGAGGTCGCGCGAGCATATATTATGTGTTGCGGATATGCCCAAACTGTTAACTTTACATCGCGCATAAACATAAGTGCACCCCACCATAAATTGAAACGTAAATACGCATCAACTCATACTCGAACTGTACGCTAGTTGGCATAGAAATGACAAGATGCCGACTTTCTATGCGAGATTGTGGTCGGAAGATCTTGGCAAATCAGCTGTAGTATCATCTAATTAGCATCCACCGTAACGTGGTTGTTACCGGTGATTACTTCAAAGCAGCAATGTAGAATACGAAATGTGTTTTTTGACAGTAAATAGCAACTAGTAGCGGTGGATGCTAATTAGATGATACCACAGCAGTACCTACAAGTTGCACGACTTTTAAATGAGCATCATGAATGAAGGATATTGTGCCACGTGGCTCTACTAGTTTTTATTAACGAACGGTCGATAATGTTTTACTGCAGTTTCAAACCAACTTTTTTGGAACTTAGAAAAAAATCGATCGTTCGTTGATCATAAAAAGCGAAGCAACTTACCATAAGCTATTTAAACGGGATATATACTGATTTACAAAAAAAAATACCAATTTATTCGTCCCACATTTTAACCTAAAGCTTGCTTAAGAGGAATGGATACCTACTTTTTCTCCATTGAAACATAGTCGATTGTTTCCTCTATGGAAAACAAAAGACATTAGAGCAAATATGTTTATGCCATAAAACCGGTATCTGCCATGACCATTCCCTAAGTTTTATTTTTCATATTCTAATGATCATAGGATCTACTTTCTATTCAAATTAGTATGGTGTTAGTATGGTCTACTTTGTAAACCATACAAGTAATAAATTACTTGTATGGTTTACAAAGTAGACAGAAAGAACCCTAATTTGCAAGGGACGCGACTCAAGGATCTGCTGATTTGTATAGAGTTTAAATCTTATTTCTGTACAAACTTTAGTGATACGGTTAAACTGATAGATAGAATTTTGTTAATAAACTATGTTTTAATCATAAAAATAAGGATTCACGAAGTATAATATGTAAATTATTGATTAAATTATACATTTGTTCTAAGTCAAATCGATTTTTATTTAACGCTAACCTACCACGTAACTATCGACGTCGGGTTGGAAATACGATGCTGTCGATAAGGGGGTTGAAAAAAGCTACCGTGCAAGGAGCAAGCAGAAATTATCTATGGCTTCAACGTCGACGGACACGGTAGGGTCCTTATTTCCTGAATTTACAGTGAACTATTGAAATTAAATGATAACAAAAGATAGCACATGAGACAATTCTTCTTTCGACGTCCAAAAACTTATACCTATAGTACTGACTCTAGGTATAAGTAATCTTCTGTAGACTTATAGATTGCAGGTGGTCAAAATCGGAACTTATCGACAAGATCCTTAACGAGATCCACCAACTATTAGGTAAACTATGACTAATGTTAGGCGTTCAGTCGCGAGTGCACACTTATCTGGCACGCACTCTACCTACTAATATAAAACCAGTACTATCATGCCGGGTTTCCATGCTTGACAAGCCTTGGCAAACGTTTCCAAGCCCCAAGCGTCCACAAGCTCACGCAAGCTAAGCCAAACGCCCTTTACAGACTTGGCTTGGCTACAGACGCTCACCGAGGCTTGGCAAGCATGGCAACGTAGCATTACTTTCTGCCTCCCACATCAAGACAAGCCTATAGGTATGTTAATTTTAATACTTACCCATTACATTGTAAAACCCACCTGCAGAAACGTCAACAAAAAGCTATCTCGTACACTTTCCACTGTTGAGCAATGAACATCCTTCAGTTTCCTGCTGTCGTTACTCGCTAATTGGTACCGTCAGCAAATAAAAACTGGTCATCCCATAATCGATGTTAATGCTTTTTAATGCACAGATTTGTATGCTGCGTCGACTGCAGACAGGTGAGGAGATGTAGGGATGGGATTGATGGAGTCTTGTGGTACTATCATATCGATTGGAATAGTAGTACTTTGTAGGGTTCGGTACTTTTAGCGTTCAAAAGGTAAAAACGGGACCTTTTTACTCAGATTTTAATGTTTGTCTGTCTGTCGATCACAAGGCTGTATCTCAATGACCGAGACATCTACTTTGAAATTCAAGATGGCCTCTGTAGTATTCCAAATAAAAGATGTAAAAACTTTTGTTTAACGACTTTTGGAAATAATAATGAACTAAAAATCTAAGTAGGTAAGTATCTATCCATATTAACTAATAACTCTTTAATAATTCTATTAAATATTATTTTAGTTTTCAATTAAGAGACATGTCACAATAAGTTCATCAAATATCGAGTTAAGTCCCAACACTACTCTGCCATCGTAAGATCATTAATTACTCATTCATTTATTTATTTATTTACCAAAATGGCTGCTTATTTCTATACGTGGCTGGCAATTTATTGTAATTGGTCAGTTTATTCGTAATGATGGCCACTTCACAGTCTTTTTATGGGAGAGCCGGTGTGAGTCGCCATTTTTGAAAATTCCGAAATAAAATGTGAGGAAGATCTATTGGTAGGAGGTATTTATTGTCGCTATATACTAGTTGCGTTTTGCGGTTTCACACGCATATGTCCCGATCCCGCGGGATTATCGGATCTAAAACTATGCCTATGAAAAATTCATCGAAATTTTTCGAACCGTTTTACCGTGAAGAATGAATAAACAAATATACAAACAAGTTTTTGTATTCATAATATTACTTGGGATTTGAATAACAACACCAATCGGTAGGTAATTTATAACATATGTTTATATTTACCTAGACAATAACTATTAAACCGAACTTCGACCGCCAGCTAAGCTAGTTTAGTTAGCTCGCCAGTTTTCCAAACAAGTAAGCATAGTTGTTTTATATTGCGGTGGATGCAAAAGTATGAAATATTGGTTCGACTATGTAGAGACTAAACTAACTTAGTTTAATCGGCAGTTAACTGTCCGATTTTCAAGTATTAAAGCTTATACGTAACTCTACAAAAGTCAGGTTTACACATTATTATTAAAATAACACAAAATCCTCTTACGAAATATCAAGTTGAGCAACAAAAAACAATTTGTAAAAAATGTAAATCAACAAAGCACTGTAAGAAGGTAAATAATTATGTAAAAATAATTGTAATTAAACATATTTAACATTAATTATTACATACTTTTAACGGTCACTGTAATTAATATTTCCTTAATTAATTAGGATTATTAAAAGAAACATGCCCATTAAAAAGAAGGTTGCATACCTTATAACGATTGTGGAATATAATGAAGCCAAAAACTTAACCACTTTTATACAATTTGTCATAATGTAAAATGAAAGCTCATTTCGCAGAACGCAAGCTCGGTATACAAGGTGTAACGACTACTGTTGTGAAAAAGTAAGAACGAAACGAAAAGTATGAATGAAGTATGATAGTAATTCACGGTATGAAAAAGTTTATTTTCCATTAGTCATATAGAAAATCTATAGAGTGGTCAGATGCCTATCCGTATATTATAAAAACACGAAACGCTCTGCAGACCCACACTTTATTACAGTATTAATGTGGTTAACATTTAATTATCAATCTAATAATGATTGTGATTGAGTTTGAAAGAAGGAAAAGGTTAGAATTATTTTTTTACTACAATTAGGTATACTTATTTTTGTTCAAATCTCTATATTAGAAACTCTATTCGCGAAAATGCATTATAGTTAAAAACTGTGTCCCAAAGAAAAAGCTTTCTTCTAGCAAGTCTTTCGGCCTTGATAGGTCAAAGATTTGCTAAAACAACACAACTTAAAAATTAGACTTTAAAAAAAACTTCGATCGAAATTGTAATAGCCATGCAATAACACCTTGTTTCGTCGATAATTGGTCAAAAATACAAGAATTAACATTACTTAATGTTTATCTGATGGAAATACCAGAGTAACCCTTTGGTTCCAATTTAGATTGCTGGCATATTTAGGCTTCTGGCCGCGTCCCTCGCGCCTCGTCTGACCACCTCACTTGGGTCGATTGTGATCATAAAATATGGACTAGTCCGAGTGACTAACGTCGCTCCAAAGATTAAAATGTTAGTTAAACTTTTATACTTGACTGTTGTTAAGTTGAAATAACACGTAATTTATCTCGTAAATTCGATCGTTTAAGTATACTTAACTTAAATACATTTATTAGAGGTGATAAATATAGTAGGTAGGTACACATACGATTTTAAAAACAAAACATTTTACCCACAAAAATTATATATAGATTTGTTCTGTTTTCGCGATATTCTATTGAAATGTAACTCATTTTTCGTTGAAGTTTTAATCGTCCTGTTTATTTTATTTTCAGTACTTTAGTTTACGTTTTGGAGCCTTTTAAGACTTTTCCCTGAGGGTAGATTGAAATTAGAAACGACATTGCATCGCATGTATCGACAAGTTAGTAGGTGGTAAAATAAACCTTCGATTCTCTGACTAGTTGCATTTCACGGTTTTACCCACCTAAGTCGCAACAGTAACCAACAGTATTCATAAAAATCTATGTACAAAACTAATTCGGATGATTGTCAGAAATTTTTAAATTGAGTGCTGGTAATTTGCGTACTGGCTGTGCCTCTTGCAAAATCATGAAGTCAAAGTTGACAAATTTAAATAAAGTAAATAAATAAATTTAAGTAAATATAGATTTTCTTCTGTTTTCGCGGCTTTGTTTAGAAAACGACGGATTTAAACCGGAGAATGAGTTTAATTTCAATAAATAAAATATAAAATGTAAATGTTTTTGAGTTAAATTGGAAGGTTTTTTGAAGTTTATTGGGATAACCCCTTTAGCTATACAAGTACAACAAGATGTTACGTTTTAATAGAAAAACAATTAAGCGAAATCGATTACTCAAAAAAACGCTTACGCTCATTAGCTTTGAAAAATGAGGAATGTGTTTTTATAATCGGATGTCATACCAACCTCCACGATCAAGATCCGTAATACAAAGATTAAAACCTAAATCATCAGCAGTCAATACCAGTCAATTAATGCCTTGATCGTATCGAAGTCCCTACCAGAGGTCCCCGGAATATAATTGAATATATTGAATCGAGTTTTATAGCCTATGAGAAAGGTTACATTCGATATTATTGAATTCCTGTATTGTCTGATAATGATTAGCGACTGGCTATCTCGCTAAGGCATAGGTATGGTAGTAGGTGCACTAACTAAGTATAATATATCACATATAAAAGTGTTTTAATTAATAAATATACTTAAAAATTGAAATATTGAGACTTAGATTATGAATTATTAAATCTTACTAATATTTTAAACGCGAAAGTTTGTATGTATGTATGTGAGGTTGTTACTCTTTCACACAAAAACTACTGAACCGATTGCGATGAAACTTGGAATATAGGTAGCTGGGGACCTGGATTAACACATTGGCTTTTTATCCCGATATTCCCGCGGGAACGGGACTTACGCGGGTGTAACCGCGGGGCGCAGCTAGTTTTATATAGATACAACATGATTCCTGTCTTCATTATGAATTATAGAAAGCACCCGCGCCGCGCTGCGCCGTCCTATCTTTTCGATATAGCAGAAAGTGGTAGCTGAACGATAGTACGGACATAGATAAAACAAGCTACCTACATAACATAATTGTATTTTCAACCGACTTCAAAAAAAGAGGGCAGTTCCCATATACACGACGCCGCGTCGTCGCGTATACATATATATTTACAAATTCATTCTTTATTCAATTGCTAGGATAGCGTTTTATCACAATCCAACTATAGTAACCAGTGACGATTTGAGAGCGAAAACCAATTCACGTCCCCCAAAATCACGAAAAATGTTAGCAAAATTAAGGACGGAACTATAATATGGCAAATATTGAAGTAAGCTTAACAAGTTAACTACTGAAAACAACAACGTGTTCACGTTTCGCGATTTGCGATTCTAACGTCAGCAGTGAGTTTCTGTACCCACTACGCCGACTTTCGAATACCCTTAGTAATATCGAGTTAATTTAAATTCGCGTGGGCGCGGCTGGTTTAATATGCAAGTGCCACCTATAACTAATCCGTACACGCCCTCAGCTATCGATTCATTTGTCCCGCCAGCGGCAGCGGGTCGCTGCCAGCTCGTAGGACTGTGTATTAATAACTGTATGATTGGATGTGGAGATTTCAATCTAGAGACGGCAGCGGAGGGCTAACTATCCAGTTTCTATACTCAAAATTAGGATGTGCTGGCCGCCTTACCCCTCAATTTCGGCTGCATAAGTTTCTTAATAAAGGGTGGCCCGGGACTCTCTGCATGCACTGTGCGCTTTGAGCTACAACTACGAATGTCATTAAGAAGGTATGTTTATAAATTGCATGCCACTAGTTTCGTAATGTAAATCCCGCATAAGAAGTCGCGTTAATGTTGCACCATCTTAAACTTTCTGTTCAGGTGAACAAAGTCAAAATAAAGATTTTTGTAATCCGTAGTTTTGAAGTATGACTAACAAACTTTGTCGGACTGCAAGAAATCACTGTCTGGTCCTAATGCCGGACTATACCAACCAAAGTTAATTTCAATAATTATTCCATCGGGTATCATTAAAAACACAACAATAAAACACAATTTATATCCTACTAAGATATTGGCAGTGCACTGGGAACGCCTTAGGGATTATTTTGACAGTTAAGACAAAATATGAAAGATTATTTGTCTGAGAACATGGCCGCTTGGCTGATGTTTTAATTAGCCCTGAGGCAACGGCACTTAGCCATACAGCCAATTGAAGGCTAGGGTTGTCACACGTCACATCTAACGATAGACTGACATCTAGCGACACGTTTATGACCAATTTTAGATTGATAATAATAAATTCTCTCGCTACGTGATTGCTGAATCAAATCATCGTATTTCATGTTAATGATAAAGTTCCATGTTTCTTCCTAGTTGTAAAACTATCAATGGACAACGAGTTCCATATAAATGCGTTTATCGCTTGAGGAGTGTCGATTAAATATTTTTATTGACCTTAAACATGGACTTCGTCAGAAATTGATTATTCTAGCCACTTAGTTGAATAATGAAACATTTATGAGTGTCTGGAAGGGCTTAAATTTTGATTTGTTTATCCTTATTCTGAGTAATTCTTGAAGCTTAAGCTGAATAATTGCTGAATGTTCTTTGATTATTTGATAAACCGCCGCAGCAACTTATAAGCCCGGTAAGATGTGTTTGTTTGTTAGTGTAAGTACAACCTAATCGAGTAAAAGAAACAAACGCCAAAGTATTTTGTGTCGTAGTATAATTTAATAAACAAGTAAAATACATTTTCGCAAAAATCCTAGAGATTTCGTAAAATGACTTACTTAGGTATATTTTAACATTCGCTATGATATTACTCAATCTTACTGAAATGAGTTAGAATTGCGTTATCATATCATTTGATGACGTTGGAAAAAGATCAATTTTGAATAAAATACGCAATTTCGAGCGATTTAAATAACTTAATTTCAACCTATTTTTGTTCGATTTCTGCATTTTTTATGTGTTAACTACTCGTCGCAAGAGTCCGACATCGAACGAAAATCAGTAGATACCGATTTTTTAAAATGGCCCGAAGTGCAACGAGTGATACAAAAATAAGGCTTGGATGTGATCACGTGATTACAAAATCCTCCAATCAGTGACAACAACATGATTGGTGATAAAACGTCAATTTCAAAATTGAGTTTTATTTTAAACACTTATCTTTCCGGTTAATTAAATCGGTGACAGCCCTACATTGATCTCTGTTAGTTACTGCTAAGAGGCCATGAAAATTGTTTTACGCCTTTCCGATGTCTGCAGACCTCTTCATTTCGCCTGCTAAATTGAAACAACTAAATTGGCAACTCACCGTCGATTCGGACAGCTTTACAAATTAATGTTTGTGATTTAATCGAAGTTGGGGTGCGTCACTGTTGCGTATTGCGTAGAGCTATATGATGTGGGTAGGTGAAATACCTAAATTTCTCACCAGTAACACTTTTTTGTTCTTATTTTTCGTTCCGATGGCACGATATCGTTGATGAAGTCAGATTCATCAGGTCCGAAATGCTAGAAAGTCCTTGTACGGAATTAATCATATGACATACTAGCTGCGACCCGCGGTTTTACCCTCGTAAGTTCCGATCCCGCGGAAATATCGGGATAAAAAGTAGCCAATGTTTTAACCGAGATCTCCAGTTCTCTGCATACCAATTTTCATTGTAATCGGTTAAGTAGTTTTTGCGTGATTGAAACTAAAACAAAAAACATCTAAAGCTAAAGTTCTAAAATCTAAAGCTAAAGCTCTAAAATCTAGCTCTAAAGATTAAATTATTTTAACCCTAATGGGATGAAAATGGATACAATTCTATCAAAATTGGTTTTTAATCCAAGGCTAAAATCTTTCGATAGCTAGCGAAAGTGCAATTCACTTATTATAATAATAAGTGATCTGCCATTCAAATGGACTAGTTTGAAATCAAAATCGCTCTATATTTAACACGACACTATCTAATATTAGTAGTACAGAAAATGATCATCATAATGTCTGCGAACAAATTATTTAATATTATAATAATACGAATGTAATTAGTATTTCAATAATTGGTAACAACTAAATCAATATATTAACGTCTACAAAAGCAATTAACTTATGTCGATATTTCTCTCGGATTAATCGATTCGAGCGATTTTAATAATCGATACAGATCCGATGAGTTATATTGTATTTGTTTACTGTAAGATAATTGAGAAGAGAATTGGTTATTGCAGCTTGACGTTCGATTAATTAGTAGGCGTGAAATTGTAAATATATTATTTTGTAAGTTATTTTTAACAAGAATTATTCGCAGGTACAATTCATTAATGAATAAGTCAGCAAAAATATTGTTTTAGGTTCCCCACCTACTTCTAAAGGCTAAAAAGAAAACCTAATAAAAATCATTTGTTATCCCAGTGTTTTGCTTTGTTACTACTGAAAATAGAAGTTGGATAGAAATAGTAATTATATTTTCGATGGTATTTTGATTTTAACCATTTTAGTCTATAACGTGTCTATAACTCTGCTAAGATAGCTACGAATATTATTATATTATTATCGTATTATATAATAGATATTTTACAGAGTTCGAGCTAGCAAGCGACTCCTAACCACTAATTCGGCTGTATTATTATAATCCTTGCACTCGCAAACTTACGAGTTACTCGTACGTTACGTTCAAACCAAGGTTGTTGCTGAAGCTGGTTCTGTTTGTATGTACTTATATAACTTTGTTACTCTTTCACGCAAAAACTTCTTAACCGATTGCGATGAAACTTGATATATAGATAGCTGAAAACCTGGAATAACACATAGGCAACTTTTTATCCCGATAATCCCACGGGAACGGGACTTACGCGGGTGAAATCACGGGACGCAGCTAGTGATATAGAGCTGAAAGTTTGTATGAATGTATGTAAGTTTGTTACTCAATCACGTAAAACCCGCTGAACCGATTATCATGAAACTCAATAGGTAACTGGAGACCTGGAATATTACATAGACCACTTTTTATCTCGATATTCCCGCGGGATCGCGGCGCTGCTATTAGACCACAGTCACAATCGTCGTGTCTTCTTCAGTGAGCATCACAGCTCATTCCTAAAAAACTTCTAAACCAATGAGGTAGGAACATCTCTTTTTGTGAAGTCGGTTAAACACAGACAAGTAGACAGACATAGTTTAAGTATCGCTCGTTGAATACTGGACCACACGAGGCTCGCTTTCCAAGTATACTGCCCGCTGAGATGTTCAGCCAGTTCTGATCCTATTTTGTAAGGCAAGTAGCGTTGCCAAAACAAATTATAAAAAATACATTATTTATTTATTTATTATTTAGGAAATCGAGCAGCTATCACAGAAGTATAAATTAACATGTATCACCAGGAAGTATATACATTTCTTTTCCCTCAGTTTTTAAATTTTTAACCAAAAAAAAACTCAAATAACACTATGAAACTAAAATAATTAACAAATAATACCTATAATAACCCTAAAAAAAAAACAAATAACCCGCCCCTGCCGTTCCTGGTGCAAAGGTTACCATTACACTTGCAAAATTGATGCGCTGAATGGCGATGGCTAACCTAAACAACCTGACCTCTCAAATACGTAATTATTATTATTATATATATAGCTAACATTTTGAAATTATAATTATAATACTATACATTATTTATGTGTATCGAAAGTTGTGAGATAAGATTAGAATAGAATAGAAGAATGTGTATTTATTAGGACAAGCACACGGCAACAAATACAAAACAGAACAAAACAAAAAAAATAAAAAATAACAGTATTACATACTCACAAACTAGGAAGCCATGTGCGAACCCTAAAAGGGCCATTCACATTGCAGATTCATTCCATTTACAAACAAATACACTGAACGCAGTAAGTATATAACTCCAAATTACATCTAACAGCAGGATAACGTTGTTAGAGAGAGGTTCTGCCAAATATTCCGATACCTACGTCATTAAAAAAAATTCTTAGTTTTAATTTCTTCTATGGTTTTCGCGATTTTGCATAATCAAACTTGAAAAAGCTAACTGTAAAGTTGGCGAAAGCTCGGTCGGTTAAAAAAACAGGAATTAAACGCGATTAAACCCGGTAAATAAAGTGTTTTATTATTCTTAGTTTTATCTTCATTGGTATCTATTTTGTTTTGGTATATATATTTGTTATAATAAACTGTTAAATTTACATATTAAATTAAAAATGGAGTATATTTGTACACCAACCAGAGTTTATATACAAGCTTTTTATAGCTGTGCTTATATATTATGTTACTGTTACTTGACATTGGATATAATATTGTGCTTAGCTAAATATATTTGGTTTCGAAAAAAGTTTAGACCACCACTTGTCGTGGTCTAAACTAGCTAGGAAAATCAAAAACTTGTTGAGAGATGGGTGAGTGCCAATTTATTTTCTTTGAAAATTAAAATCCACCTAAAATAAAATGCAATTAATTACTTGGACAAATAAGATATGTCAAGATATTTATTACGCCACGCTATGTAGAAATACTCAAAATATAAATTAAACTACATTTTGTTTTAGAAATAATAGTATAACTAATTTATTTGCTCATTTTACCATAGGGCTTTTTTTTTGCTATTAAACATTTTACGCACAACCGTATTACTGAAATAAGTTTCCTATTGTTTATGTATGTTTTTGCAGACCGTACACTATACAAGTGTCGCGAACTAACTGTGCAGTCTCAACTCGCTAATTAGCCGGTTCGATTCCCGGTACAGTGCGCCGTGTTTTTACACAATATAATTTTTAACCAATAAAGATAGTTATCCTGTTACAATTAAAGAGTTTTCTTTTAATTACGAATGCCTTTACAACGCTGTCTCTTTTGCTCTCGTGTGTTTTGTCTCGCAAAAATGGGAGTAATTAAATTAATAACTAATTATATGCAATTATGGTACGTTTTGGCGGTTTGGTTCGTTGGTACGGTTGGCAAAATAGATTTTTGTTGGTTTTGGTTGTAAACATTTTTTTTATCGATTTTTTAAATCGATTTCCCAATATTAAAGAATAATTAATCGATATCGGTTTTGAACCAGATTTTAAAACAAACTATTTTATTCATCCCTTAGGTTCAATGTTCAAAAAGAGTGCTAGATATAGTTCGGTTTTAGAACACAAAATTGAACACGGACCAATTGCGACCTGGCAACAGAAATACATTTAAAATTTATAACAGAAAAATACATAGAAATACTGTCTGTCTAGCTATCATGGTTCTTGATACAGCGTGGTAACTGGTAACAGACGGACAGCGGAGTCTTAGTAATACGATCCCGTTTTTACCCTTTGGTTACGGAACCCTAATAAAGAAACCTATCTTTAAGTCAACACGACTCCCTTCTCTCATTAAGACCACAAATTTTATAGCACACCTTTTGTAAGAGACGTTTTAAAACAAAATTAAACATCGCGTATGCGACACACGCTTAATTGACTCCAAATTCTTAGAACGTAATTTCACAAATTACTTTCGGCTACCGGATTTCGAGATGGACATCTGTGACATACAACCATGTCACAGTAAAGATGGTATAATACATCTCATAAAAAAAGTTCCGTTAAGTGAAGAATATTATTATTGAAATTTAAACCCATTAAAAGTCTGGAAGAGATCGTCGCTTAAGCGATAAACCGCCCAATGTGCCAACACTAGTTTTATTTATTTTATTTATTTATTTTTTATTTTATATCTTTATTTGCACAACATATACATAGAAAACAACACACACATATACAACAGTAAATACTAAAATAAAAGCTTAAAAATTAAGTTGTACAAATGGGCGGCCTCATCGCTAAGAGCGTTTTAAGTGGTTGCCTTTGTATTAAAGTATTTTTATCTACATCTATTAATCTCATTTTTGTGGTTTTTATCACGTTGCTTTAAGTTTAGATAATGTTTAGTTCATGCCCTACTTTTCGAGATTTTTACGGACCTCTTCCCGAAAAACATCGCAAAAACATAAGAAAAATCAATGAATATTATCAAATCAATTGAATCACTTGAAGACATAAACACTTGAACACATATTAAAAAAATTAGACATAAGACACTTGAACACATATTAAAAAAATTAAGAATAGGAAAGGTTACGGATTCAATGCCCGTCCTAAAACAAATAAGTACCTACTTTGTATGTCTAACAAGTGAATACTGAAAGCTTACTTAAAATTTAAAATTCAATAAATGAGCAACTTCTAAATTTAAAATTAAAACGACTTTTTTTGTTTGAGAGCTGCTTATTTCTTTAAGTGGAGCTCAAATTTTGAGTAGTGTTTCTGTATTTGGCTGTCAATGTATTTGTTAAATTCTGAACTATACTCTTTGTTGGAAAAGAATATGTCGATTATATAAAAAAGTATAGAGAAATAGCTGTTTTCTGTATTATTTTATGCGTCGTGTGCATATATAGATTTTCTTAAGAAGTTGTTTGTTTTGTAATTTGTTTTTTATTGCTCAAGGCATATTTATTAGAAATATTCGCCGCAAGTGAATTTTTGAAGATGATTTTTTCCTTTGAAAAGTATTTCTAAGTTGTTTGTTGTTCTAACCCAATTAAATCAACTACGACTACCGCGCCAATCATAACTTAGTTTTACACTTTTCAAAATGTTCCTTCTATGAAAATTTAAATTTTTAACAAGTGCTTTGTTTTAACTGTACTTAATTATCATCTATAAGGAGTGTCAATAATAATCTGCAGCCGCGGCACTTCTTTACCTAAACGAAATCTAACATTCTGTTTTCGAACTCCCTGGCTTTGGTTGTAGTTAGTGTGACCGGGTCGTATGAAAACTGGTTCTTTGAAAAAAGTCGTTCTCGGTCCTTCGTTCCGTGGGCGGGTGAAAATTTTGTTTGTTTCGAAGTGTTGTTTTCAATTGAATGAATTTGTTGTTTTACTTATAAAAACGTTTGTTTTTACTGATTCAGTTCAAATCAAAGAAGGTGTATGATTATTTTATTATGATCAGAACCATGATAGCATGGCAAAGCATGCCTAGGAATTATGTATTTACAAGCAACTCAACAAGCAATCAATCAGCAACAAGGAGGTGAAAAACTGAAAGTTTTGAATGCGTTCAGTTTTTCACCCCCTCTTTTACAGCTACAACTTTTGAACGGCTAAATTAATTTTTATAAAGCCTTCATTTTTATAATGAACGCAACAAGCTTTACCATTTGTTACCCCACTCGGGTATATTTGAACAAAATATGTTTTTCAACCCCACTTTCACCCCTACAACTTTTAAACGGCTTAACTGATTTTCATAAAACCTTCAATTTTATAATGTGCATAACACACTCGTTCATTTAATACTATTATATTTGGAAACATTCAGTTTTTCATCCCGGTTTTTACCCTCCATAATCTTTAAACAGCTCAACCGATTTTATTTGAACAAAGCTAAGAACACGCTCTATTAGGTCACCTATCAAACAAAAAACTGCTTCAAGATCGCTTTATCCGTTCAGGAGCTACGATGCCACAGACAGACAGAGACTTCAAACTTGTAACACCCCTCTTTCTCCGTCGGGGGTAAATTTTTTTAAAAAGACAGAGCGTTAGGTTCTATTTTTGATAAAATTGCCCCCAGTAGGTAACTGCTGTGAGACTACTTTTGTGAAATCGACTCTATACCTAATGCATGACACTAGTTTCGTAATATAAATTAGGCTTTACGAGTAGGAATGGTGTAGCACATGTCTATCCAAGTGTGGCAAACGAGTAGATAATTCTTAATTTCCTAGTTTCTAAACATCTCACCTAATTACCTACAGCTACGTTAGATGCAATGGCTTCTTAGAAATAATCAATCGCTGATACGTACCTACTTGCAATAAGTATTTAAGATGGAGAACCATGTAAACTACATTGCATTAGTTGAAACTTGAAAGAAAAAGCTGGTTTTTTTTTAAACGACTTCAAAAATGAAGGTTCTCAAGACCGAAAACATAACCCTTATAATGACTGTAATGACGAAATAAATGATAACGGTTACTTACCATTGAAACAAATATAGGTCGATTTCGGAAATTTCAACGAGAACCTTGCCTTAAGGACTATCCCTAACAAACAAACAAAAAGGTAAGCAATTTACTACAAACGAGAGAGGTATTCTACTCATCATTCCGAAGGTCATCATCAGATCATAACACCATCATTCGAGCGATATTCCCCGTTGCATCCTTCTGGGGATAACAATGGTCATGGAGTTCCATAAAAATGTTGTGAATATGGTATTTGAGCTATTTATAACCTTATAACCTTCAAGTTTCGTCTCACCCCAGCCGTCTTTGATATACGTAATTGGTGAACATATTAGCATATTTAGATTTTTCTGTTAAATAAAAAAAGTTAAAGCGGCAATTTGAAAAACCTCCTCCTTCGGTTTTTGAAAAGTCTGCTACAAATAGTTTAAATATCATTCACGTTCACAATACATCATTAGACAGACAGCTTCCCTTTTTACTAACTCCGTAATTAGCTAAAGAAAGTTTTCTAAACAATTATAGGAACAATAACATAATTTAGTAATTAGAAAATCTAACCAGTCGTTTGTCGTGAGATTAGATTACTATGTCATTGTTTAACATCGAAACGAAAACGTTGATTGATACAAATTAATGTATGAAAATCTACTTTTTGCGTTCTGTATGTATGTATGTATCTGACTATGAATGAATGGGGCTTGCATTTGCTACATAAGATAGGTAGAAACTCTTTCAATAATGTTATTAAGACTTGAAAACTAGTTCTTCTTCTTCTTCATTAATATGGCTTTTCCATTCGGACATTTGCCAGTGTCAAGTATTATTAATATTTGCAAGTTATTTGCATCGAAACGTGCATTAGGTATGGCTTGGGTATAGTTCCACTGTGCATACACTAACGTAGTAAAGTAGCAGTAGTAGTAACGTAGTAGTGCAGGTAAAGCGTAAAAACAGGTAAAGTATTATAATTGCTTCTATGGTTTTCGCGATTTTGCATAATAAACAACCAACCAGTTTGGTTTTGTCAACCTTGAAAAGGCCAACTGTAAAATTGGCGAAAGCTCGGTTCGTTTAAAATTATGAATAAAACGCGATTAAACCCGATAAATAAAGTGTTTTATCGGGTAAAGTATGCGTAGTAATTTTAGGTATTTATTAAAACCACAGTTTACCAAGTAGTTGGTGCTTCGGCCTTTGTCTAATACTTTTTTTTGTACAATAAAATCTTTTCACTCAGAAAATAACATAAGTAGCTACTTACATCCGAATAGATTAAACCTCCTTTTTTTTTTAAAAGTCGGTTAAAAAAATTAGAGACGACTTGCACAACCCGAAGCTTATTTTTAACCGACTTGTAAAAAGTAGGAGGTTATCAATTCGACAGGTGTATTGTTTTTATGTTACTATGACACTTCACATCACTGGCCCGAAAATAATTTTTTGGTACGAATACTGCGAATATTTTGACAAACTCAACAGGAAAAAAACCGTATACTCGTAGTACGTCACAGTAACCACTATGTTTCGACAATGCCTACCCACAGAGCTATTAATAATATGAAAACCATTCTTAAAATTATCGATATTAATGACGAATTACCTTCTCCACAATGTGCTTGAGTAAAATATTGACTCCAAAACGTATTCTTACAGAAATTGTTGTATCTCTTTATATCGATTTAGGTAGTTCTACCCAGTGTTCGTTTCTCTTGACGTATCTTTACATTGTCTGGAATCGAATGACGGGGCAGTTTATCGATTAAAATCGATTTTATTGGATGCAATTGAAGACCCTTTGTTTGCAAATAAAAGTCGTTTTAAGGGCCTTTGTTGTTGTTACATTGACGTGGAGAAATTGTAGAAAAAATTCAATTTAGAAATCACAAGTGAATTTTCTCTTATAATATCTTAACATGTGATATCATCTAGCCATATTGATAAATATCAGTGTTTTAGTAATTGATTAGGATTAAAAAATCGAGTAGCTCATTGGCCGAGCTACGCCCACCGATCTTGTAGTAGTTTGGTTTAAGCAACGCCTGGCGTGGTGATTATTTGGATGGGTGGCCATTATGTGGGTGTAAAAAAAAACATTTTCTCAAGCTTCTCCGCACTTCCGTGCTAGTGGCCTTCCGTTGTTATCTTTGAGAGCAGTTGTTAGGTTAAAGTTAGAGGTTCTAGGGCGACCAGACAACCCTAATACTTATGCTTGGTTTTCGCTAAGCTCAGTCTGAGCAAAGTCAAAGTACGCACTATAGATTTCAGTCTAAGTGAGACACACCACTAAACGAAACGCAGCAGCACCTTACCTCATATCATAAAAATCTATTTATTCCCGAATTGATACATACACAATTTCAAGCCTTTGTCATTGTTAACCTATATTATAAAAAGACCCTAGAATTTAGTTCATACAGGATGTCATTTGCTTATAAAACCGAACTTACCTGCACAGGTACCATCACGACTGCGTAAAAAGCATTCCCATGGTCGTTTGTATACCATTAATGATGTTTTCATTCGGATACGAATGATTTTATTTTTCATTCGAGTATACGAATATCGATTTTTTATCGGGTCGTATGCAAATTTGAGAGTTTTGCATCCTCAAAAACTGCGTTCGTCCTAATTTGGATGCGTCCGATGTCGTTAAAGGTAGCAGAGTAAATAAATAAATAAAGAGAACAATAAATTTAATTAAGGCTTACAAGAAGTCGATTAAGTTGACGATTCTTTGTTTGACATTTAGTTTTACATTGAGTTTCCCACTATAGCGAGATTACGATTACAAGTCCACATTACGAAACTAGTGGCATGTATTTTAGAAGTATTTAGAACACTTTGTTTATCCGGTTTAATCGCGCTTTTATTCATGGTTTTAAAACGAACCGAGCTTTCGGTTTTTCAAGGTTGACTGAGATGCCTTGAAAAAGCCAACTGTAAAGTGGGCGAAAGCTCGGTTCGTTTTAAAACCATGAATAAAAGCGCGATTAAACCGGATAAATAAAGTGTTTTATTATGCAAAATCGCGAAAACCATAGAAGAAATTAAGTATTTTAGAGACAAAATCGTCCAACATTTTGGAATTAATTTATCAGTACCTAGGTACTCGCTGAGGGTTTCTAAAATTAGGCAGTTTCTATTAAAAATTGTCATATGAATTTAGAATTTAAAAGCTCCTCAATTATTATTAATGTTGCCTGTAAATTTTAAGGGGCTCTAAGTATTTGGCTGTAAATCATACAAACATAAATATATAGGGTAGGGTGGTCTAAGACTACGCGGTCGTTAAGACTGCGCATGACTCATACCTCAAAAACAGAGTGACGTTCGTAGCTAACTTCAGTGTTGTTTCGAAGTGTCTTAACACTTGTTGTTATCCCCGGCAAATTATAGGATTACAGTGAAAACACGAGATCCCAGGTAAGTTCAAAGTTTTTATCACAGTTTGATGTAATTTTTCTTCAATTTGAATGCATTGTAACTCACTTGTTTTGACTACATAGAAAATTCTAAAGTTAGTTTTGGTTGACGAATTTAACCGGGAGAATGTGAAAGTTGAGTTAGTATAAGTTATTTTGCAGAGATGGCGACACGGGTCATTAATAGCAGAAATGGGACGATTGTGTAAGACTGCGCATGATACGGATTTGTAAGAATGCGCGCGCAGTCTTACACAATATTTAAAAAAATATTTACATATATTGTACCTGGGGCGCTATGGGGAAACCTCGTTGGAAGGAGGTATTTGTCCAGTAGACTCTAACACAAAAACACCAACAGCTGCAATAAGTGATGATGTAATTGTGAATCAACCAGACTCTGCTGAAGGATTAACTGAAATGTCAGCAAGTGACGCTGTAGTTACCCCAAAAGCTACTAAGATATTGAACCAACATAATCAGCAACCTGGCGTAGCGGAAATATCACTAAAACACTGATACCACAACATCTCCACAAGCACTTGTTAAATTATCCGATATTTCTCCTTTACCAAAGTTTTATGTTACCAAAAACAAAAGATCCGAAGTCATTTGTAGTTCTACATATAAAAATGAACTAACACGTAAAAAATTAAGCTCCAGGTAGCTGAAAGTACTAGCGACAAAAATATTAAAATGCCTAAACCAAAGACGACAAAAAATACTAAACTAAACAAAAACCTACTTCTAAGAAAACTTGGAAATGTGGCTGTGGAGAAATTTATAAAGAACCAATACTTGAAGATTGGATTGAATGTCTTATTTGCAAGGAGTGGTGACATGAAAAATGCACAGCATATTCGAATGATATGGCTTTTATATGCGCTGCATGTCCAAATTAGCATTTATTATTAACTGCGTAGTCTTATACTACCCGCGCATTCTTACAAATTTTACTGCGCAATCTTACAGTACCGGTTGTGTAAGAATGCGCATTTTCCATTTTTTAATTTTGTTCCTATATCTCAAAAACTATAGTTCCTATGAAAAAGTGTCTATGTAATAATATTCCTTAATGTATATGGCATAAAACTAATTAAAGATTGTTTCTTAATTTTAAACAGTTTTTATTTTATAGCTTTTGATACATTAAGTGCGCAATCTTAGACCACCCTACCCTAGCTCTTTTCAAATTAGAAGAACAATGGTATTATCGACACTACAGGTGTTACGAGTGCTTTTAAAATAGTGCTACTTAAGCTTAGTTCGATCTTTTTAGAATAGATTTAAAAAAAAAAGTATCGAACAAACTAGTATTACTAAAGATTTACTCACAAAGTTCGAAAAAGTAGTAATTAAGTACTTCCTACTTAGTTAGATCTCCTGCCTTTAGGCGCCCATTGTGCCTTATACTTTATTTAAATTTAAAAATAAAAAATGAATATATAAGTATATTTATTGACCAAAGTAACCCCACTATACATAGTCCGTGTCGTTAAGGGGCAGATATATATCGTTGTTTTTTTTAAATATTTGTTTAATTTAAATTCTCTATTTAAGTTCTTGGTACAAAATGCACCCATCTATCTAAACTAAAATTAGCTACAACCAAATATAACAAAGAAATTCCTTCCATTGTTGGGTTTACTTAAAAAACTACCTATTAGCCCAACCCATCGTACCTATTCCATTTTATTTTTATTTATTTTGTTAATCATGACAGGTAGCAGTTCAAAGTTGTCACAGTATAATAAAATTTATTGCACCAATTAGTAGCATCAACGTGGAGACGGCCTACTACCTACCTAGTATTATTTATTCTGTGGTGAAGGGTTTATCTCGACCATCGCACACTATCTGGGAGGTAACGGTCGATAATGGTCGAATTTCGGGGAACGAATCTTTTTATTTCACATCTACTTTAAACATTTTAGGAAGCGAGAATGTAACAAGTTAATTGGGTTAAAATATTCTGATGCCGACCGGTCGCGTATGTTCAGTAGCCGTTTCAAACTTACAGCTATGATTTGGAAAAGGGAGCAAATCGTATTTGGAAGGTTATAGAAATTAAATGCTGCGTTCGGTAGTTTTATACGTCTTACTCGAGCAATGCTCGTCATAATAAAGTAGGTATTTACTCAGATGATTCATATATTTCTCCTCTCAGCCGCGAACGTTCTTTCCAACATCCTTATATCTATCTAGTTGATAACTGAGTTTGACAGTACCTAGGGTTCCATACCCAAAGAACAAAAAGAGACCTTCGGCCTTATTCACTCCCACCGAAACGAACCCGACTTTCGTTATCGCTGTTTTTACGAAACTTCTTTCCGTGCCGAAAAATCTGGATTTTGTGATTCATGCTAACGTTTCCGCTTATTCGGAAAATTTAACGACGGAAGTAACCTTTTTCCGATAAAAAATCATAAACAATTTTCATCTATATTCAGAAGAGCATTTACGGAGACAGCTATTTTTTGGTAGAAAATGGTAGAAAATATTTAAGTGTTTTTTCAATCTATTTTTCATACTCAGAAAATGCAATGACTATTTTACTTATATTCCATAAATTTAAATCCAAAAATCTCACGCGAACGGTTAATTACAAACATTTTTCTTTGATAGAATGCAAATGCACTGAACTATCTCCGTAAACTGTAAACGTAAATGTCATTTGTCAGTGTCATACAAGCGTTATTTGACTTAACCGCCTTATTCAAAGTTAGGTACTTGGAAATAACCTATAAAGTATTTTGTGGAAATAAAAAAGGAGGTTTATTAATACTTTATCAACAAAAAGCGACGTTACAACAGCGCCAGGCGCTTTTCGAATTCATTGCTGGTAACTGTTAAATAGGAAAAGGGAGGCTTTCAGTACAAAGTAAGTAAATATGTTACTTATGTATGATCTTTCGTACGCATTCGCAAATTTGAATCAAAATTTGCGAATTCATTTCTTATTATTTGTAGTCATGGTTGGCCTGCAAGTCCGATACTAGAGCGAAATCAGCCGCAATTTGTAGCTTGAAGCCTAGAGCTTAGTTTGGGGATTGAGCTGTGTATGTATTTATTTATTAATATTTAACTTAAAGAAGTATGTTTAAAGTTTGTTTAAATTGCAACATAATCTGGAACTTATTTAATAAATACATGTTACAGAACAAAGCTCGTAGCTGCCTCTGTGGACGATGAACCTGTCCATCTAGCTAGATGTTGTGATGGAAGTGGAGGTGGAACAAAGCCCACCCTTAGGAGAGAGACACCTACCAGCAGTGCCAGAGTGAGTGCAATGTCTCAGGAGGTAATAGGACCTGCCCTGCTGGCCATTGTAGAGGCTATGAATTGCCTTGCCGATGCAATGCGGGTTGCATTGCAAGGTAAATTAAAAAATAAGACTTTTTTTCAATTGTTTAATAGTAGGTATCAATAAAACAATGATAAATAAAATGAAACCAATACAATATTTTTTCTGATCATGTGTTAAATTACAATCGCCTTAATACAGATATCTATAAATTTGAACAAAAGCAATCAATAATAAAGACCATGGACTCTTTTCATTAAGATTTAACAATATATCACAGTATGTTTATGAAATATATTTTTTGAATCTTGAAATGAACATGTAAGTTAAGTCTTTAGGTAGTTTATTTTAATAAAGAACATAAAATTAACTTAAAATAAAAAATAATGTTAGTCCACTCAAATTGATATGATATGATATGATATTTATTTATTAATATAAATCTTACTAAACATTTATCAAATTAATTGCACTACTGCAGAGCGAAGGTCTCCTCTTAGAGGGCAGGAAGGCACCAAAGAAGCAAAAAAAACAGATTTAGTAACTAGCCTTTCACTTCCACTCCTCTTCGGTGTAACTAGCCATGGGTGGGAGTTATTGATATCTTGAATCTCCTGAAAAAACAATACTACTTTTATTACAAGTTTCATCAAAATTGAGTTTGAGAAATACAACCTATAAAGGGGAAGCAACATCTTCTTCTGTAATAAAGATATAATAATATTATCTTCTTATATATTATCAGTCAACCTCCTGAAGCATAGACGCTTTTCTCGCTAAAGCTCGCTCGGTCAATAAGATTTAGAAATCATTATATTCATTTTTGTTACAGTTAGAAAACAAGAAAACCAGGAAAATAAATTATAGAAAAAACCACATCACAAAAGAAAAATACAGACAGAATACTAACCAAGTAGCCATCAGGCTACTTGGTTAGTCTCCGAGCGGGCTGCATCTACAAATAAAGGCATCGTGGTCGCACACCTGAGTTTTAAAATTAAATATTTGTTAAGTATGTTAGTAGATCCTTAGGTCTAATTGCGAGGGAATGGGATCGGTTGCCTGACTATGTCTTCCCGGTAATTTACAACTTGGGGTCTTTAAGTCGCGAGTGAACAGGTTTCTTCTAGGTAAGCGTGCTAAATCTTTGACTACATCGTCGCTTTCCATGAGGTGAGATAGTGGTCAAGCGTTTACCTATCAACTGTAAAAAAAAATAAAAAACATGAATAAATTTAAATAATGCTGTTGTTTATTAATTGACTAGCTGCGCCCCGAGGTTTCACCTGCATAAGTCTCGTTCCCGCAGGAATATCAGGATAAAAAGTAGCCTATGTGTTATTCCCGGTATCCAGCTACCTATATCCCAAGTTTCATCGCAATCGGTTCAGTAGTTTTTGCGTAAAAGAGTAACAACCTCACATACATAGGTACATACAAACTTTCGCGTTTATAATATTAGTAAGATTTGCTTTTTCTTTTAAATGTTACTTCTTAAGTTCTATTATATATAAATGCAGACGTTAATAATTGTATGTAATTTTTTACTTTTAACACATAGCCTTCTTTTTATCCTAATATTCATGCGGGATCGGAACTGCGGGTGCTGCTAGTTACAAAGAAATATGTTAATTGAAATTTATCTGGATTTTTTTCCTGGTTTTATTTGTGTTGTAAAATAGTTATGTAAATCTTATAATAAATAATTTAGTTAGGTAAATAAATGAATATTTCTTAATTAGTTTTTATTGCTCTAAGCATGCATGTCTACTACAAATATTTTAAAGGAAAACACATGGATAGTTATTTTTATTATTATTATTTCTAGTAGGGGACGCCAGCGCAAGCACCAGACGGGTGATCTGTCCTCTCATGTTGGGACTATTTCACCCAGTTCCCCAAGACCCCTATAGTTTTGAGTTAACTGGTAACTCACAGTGATGTCGACCCACTAAATCTACCTGTTACTTTGCAGAATTTTAATAACTGCCCTATTGTAGTGTCACTCAGGTCCCCTTCAGATAGGGTATCTGAGTTCATTATTTCTCTCCTGGCTTTAGCGTATGCAGGGCACTCTGCTACCAGGTGATAGCTAGTTTCATCTTCCAGACAGCTAGGACAAACGGGGTCATCCCTTTGTCCTATCTTTACTAGGTGTCTGTTCAGCTGGCAGTGTCCTGTGAGGATCATTATGATTCTAATATTGTTCCTACTTAGTTTAAGTAGGTGTTTGGATTTATTTTTGTCTTTCAAACGCTTTTATAAATATCTTGGATTGCCTTAGACCATTTGTTTCTACCCATCTACGGTTGAATTCTATTTTCATTCTATGTTTAATGACACCTTTCGTAATCCCATAGGCTATCGGAAGTCTGGGTTCGGGTCCCACAAAGGTTTCATCCGCTCCTTTTCTTGCAAGTTCATCTGCTCTTTCGTTACCAGTTATGCCTTTGTGTCCTGGAACCCAGGCCACGGTAACCTTTGCTTTGCTACCCAACCTGTTCAGAGATTATAGAGATATAGAGTTATATAAGTATCTACTTAGGTACTTATCGATAGTGAGTTGTGTGTTTGCTGCGAACACCACCCACTTATAAAATATCAGGGTGGTTGAATGTATTAATCACCTCTAATATGCTGACGCCTGGCTCATAATTAAATTGGCATTTGGTCCTCATGGCATTTGGTAATAGTACGAGCAATTACCAAGGAAACAACGCAGCTAACACCTGAAAACGAATAACATAGGTTTTTATTACTTGTAAGATTTTACTTATAGGTGGTTAGAATATAGTTACAATGATCTCGTATATATAGGGACAGATCTACCTAATGGTTTTCAGTAGTTGGTAGGAAGGTAACTAAACCAACTCTGTCAGAGCAGTCACCAAACAATTGGGCCTCAATTATTATTGCACTACAAGGCTTAGAGCCCTTTTTTTTATAAAGTTGGGACCAGTAGGTAAATGGATTGGTTACGTCTCGTATATTGACCGATGAAGCATTATTGTCGGAGTACTTTGCAGGGCTCTGCGGCGTCTATTTCGTTTCGTAGCTCAAAATTCTCACACCAATCCAAAACCAAAGTCTCCGTGATTATGAACAAAGCGACTACGTTTAATATTGAGGCCTTTGATTTACTCCGTAGCACGTAATTTCAAGACCACTAATCCAGAATGATGTTTAAAAATGAAACAGCTTATAAAAACGGAGGAAAATACAGAAAACACACCTTAAAATTCTACTTTGTCAACTGAAACAATCATAATCCCGAATGTCGGTAGGGTTTACGATAGCTAAAACCTATCGGTAGCACTCCGAACAGATAGCTGTCAAAATAGTATATTCGTTACCTACCGTACCGAATATCGGTGGCTTGAATCGGTGAAAGTGGTACTATACTCTGTGGTTCGTGTTTTTTTTAACTTTTTCCGAATTCGGCGGCGTTCCGAAGCTCTCTGAATAACCCTGCTTATTATTTAAATAAATAAGTGCAAGGTATTAATTTTTTAAGGTATAAAAATTAGCAAGGTATAAAAATTAATACCAACGTTAATTACAACGTTTACCAACGTTACCAACGTTGTCAGCACAACGCACAACCAAAATTACAAAATTGTAGTGTTTACTGAGTTTTAAGATCCATTTTTACCTATGACCACTAAACTAAAATTAACTACCTACCTACTTTTTTGACGTCATCCTAAGGAACTTTTATAATTTTCACAGTTAATGTCGTAAGTACTAATTTACGCCTTCACTCACACATGCTTAAGAAACACTGTTCTATGGCGGAGTAGGCCATAGAACAGTGAAATTGAAAGCCTACTCCAACTGGAGTAGGCTTTCAATTTACGCAACCGGGTGCTTAGTACTTCGTAGATTAATTAGTGTGCTACCGGTTGATCTCATAACTGGATTAAGAGATAAACGAATAGTTGCCACTGTAATTGACTATAGGTACTTTCCTACATATCTACCTATACTTTTTATTTAAATAGTTTGATGTTTCTATTCGACGAGACGAAGAAGGTACTCGTAATGATATCGTCGATTTAAATTATTTAAAGATTAGTTTAGTTGGTTGACGTGACTTGTTGCCGCATCTTAATTAGATTACCTACCTATACAGGGTTATTGGTAACGCATTATGAAAGCGGATCAGCGGCCCTAGCCAACATTCTTATCGAATAACGAAATAGCCAATGGACAGTTTTTTTTTTGTATGAAATTGACATAAGGTCACGCTTGATTTTTCGCGAGCTCATGTCAATTTCATACAAAAAAATCTGTCGATTGGCGATTTTGTTATTTGATAAGTGTTGGCTAGGGCCGCAGGGCTACTTCCTGGACACACAAACCAATTTTAAAAACCTTCAAATTCTATTCTTCTAAATTTAGATTAATTTTCTTTTTAAAAATATCATAGTAACATTTTTTATTCGGTGGTGTTACACTTTATTTGTCTGTTATCTCTATCTAGAGATTTGAAAATCAGCCCATAATCTACTAAAATTTGAAAGTTATTGACCTCTGTTCCCAACCCACCCAGATAACAGTGATAGTATTTGCAATTAGAGAATTGCAAAAAAAAAATACATCGAATTTATAAAAGTTGTAAAACGAAGTTGTTCCTTGGGATGTCAGGAGGTAGCCCAGTACCCATATTATTATCTATCTGTTGACGTATGACATCAGTGGAAAATGACAGGCACCATGCACTACATTGCTGGTTTGAGGTGATCACCGGTAATAACCACGTTACGTCAAAGCAGCAATATTCTGCATAGTGCCTGTCAATATCTACTGCTGTCAGACATCCACTGGATAGATGATTGGGTACTGATTCGCTTTCATAATGCGTTACCAATAACCCTGTATACCTACCGTTAAAATTGTTTTGTGTTTGTATCCAGACTCAACACATAGGTAGGTACCTAAAGTACCTACTTATTCTTTAAAACTACACCTCAGCTCTGTTCAATGTTTACCTAACTAACTAAGCAAGAGGAGGGTTATGTTTTTTTTGAAACGGTTTCTAATAATTGCCTGTAACTTTTGAAGAAATTATTAAACCTTCAAAGGTCCTTCCAAAAATTATTGAAATGTCTTTAAAAAATTAAGCAGAAATAAGGTAAGAGTTAAAACATTTTAGTTAGGTAGGTACTTTTAGAAAATAGCCCTGCCTATGTCACTAATCATTTTTTTAAATCAAAATATGCCATAGATAAGTATGTACCTAACTAGGAGATGCAACTGAAGCACAGTTCAGACGAGTTTTGGCGGGAATGCGTTGAGGGGATGTGTTGCTAAATTTTCATTTTTGTGAAACTTAGTTCAAATGCGTGTAAATTGTTTAATTTTGGGGGCATATTAATCAATTTAATTTCGTGAACGTATACAAGTGAAAACAAAAGTGAAAATCGGTGCAAAACATGGACTTCAGCTTAGTGTTCTCTCCAAAGCTCCGTGAACAAACATTGTAAAAAATGGCCTCCTTTTTACAATGATTCCCTCGACTTGACTTTAACTATGACGACTTGACTGTTTCGTTCGATGCAAATAACCTGCAATATTGACAATACTTGACACTGGCAAATGTCCGAATGGAAAAAGCCATTTTAATGAAGAAACAGTTCAGACATTTTAGTTATAAAGTAGGTAAAATAGTGTAGGTCTGTATTCGAAAACTATCTAATAAAACACAATCTAACCAAAACCCATTGTAATAAAAAAAATAACACCTCACAAATTACTGAATGAAAAAATTAATGGGTCAAAAGTCGACAAAAAATGATGAGATGTCCATTTCACGGTAACAAAATACATCGAAAATTCTACAAAATCCCACGAGATAACAAAATGAAGACGTAATATAAACTGAATCATGAATAGTGCCCAAGAGTTTTTGCGATAACACAAATGAATGAATGAATGAACACTTGTGAATGAATGAACTTTTTCCCAACCTGTGTTCGAAAAAGTTTATAACGATAAAAATTTGTATTGTCGAGTTATTATTTATGATCTTAGAGTTATTTTGGTCAATGGCTTGGAGTAGAAAAAGTGACCATTGTAATTCATCTACGTTGAATAAAAAAAGAAAGTGGGTGTGTTGGCTTGCTTACTTTTATAGTAATTGTTTAGCACTACAAAACCTACTTTGTAGTAGGTGGGTATCTAGTATCTAGTTATGTAAGTACCTAGACCTACCTATATTGATTAGTACCAACACTTTTTGATTCTGTCAGTCTATGGAGGTTTTTTGATGTTTTCGCGATTTTGCATTGTACATAATAAAACACATAAGAGTATTTTCCGGTTTAACCCTCGTCTTTTTTATTAACAACATTGTTACACTACGCTACACCATCGTTTCACTAACTTTACAGTTGGTGGCAGTCAACTTTGTTGTTATTCAAAAAAACTTCTTGTCACGGAAAAAAACGGACTTTACTCCAAATTTATTAATTAGAGTGTTATGTATTAGAATAAGTTGGTAGGCAAGCAAAATACTACGTTGTCAAAAAAAGTTTTATACTTATAAACAACTCTTTGAAAAGAACTTATGGGTGGATAGGAATGTGGGCTCTTCAAATCGTCTGCATCTGGAGATATTTGTAATGTAGTTTCTGTGATTAATTAAACTACGGCAATTACAAAAAAAATATAGCTATGAAATAGCGAGTTTAAGGCTGATCTATAGTCCGTACTTTGAGTTGCTAAGCCAAAACTTAGACTTAAGACAATTTATAAAGTGATTTTCGCAACTATCCAAAGTTCTTGCTTAGTAAGAAAGGTTTTTAAGTTTAGAATGTTAACCAATCAACAATAATGTCCTAAACTTTGCTTAGTTCTCTGTTATGGTGATGACTATGAAGTTATTTTTATTTTATTGTTACTAAATGAGTTTTAACTATAAATTCCAATCAAAGTTTATGCTCAGTTTTTGCTAAGCTCAGTCTGAGCAAAGTCAAAGTACGCGCTATAGATTTCAGCCTAAATGTTTATCGTCATAATTCCCACGGAATTAAATATGGCAAATAAATTCTATTGACCGCAGCCGCAGTGATGTCAATTCACCAAGGATATGTAATGGCGCGAAAATATTTTTTATCTGAAGGTTGGCAGCAAATCCCGCTCTCCCACGCAAAAACGTTTATAAAAAAAAACACTTCACCTGACCGAGTTCAAATTGATTTGATAGTTTTACGGGTTATTGATTTTGTATTTTTTTTAATTGATAAATAACGCTGTACCATTGTCCATACATAAATTTAACGTAGTATACGTAGTCATATTATTTATTCTGTGGCTGTAAGTTCAAATATGAAAACAAGGTGTCACAAAATGAATATTGTTTGTGAATAGGATTAGGAACTAAATAGATAGACATACAGGTACTTATAAAACAGGTTAAGGTCAGTAGACAATATTTTTAATAGATTTGATTAGTTATAAATATTAAAATAAGCATAAGTACCTACTCTACTAACCTATCTCCACCTACCTAAGTTACCTAAGTTATACCTACTTACGTAACTATAACATTAACAAATAATATTGTACGTCAACCTATATAAACGTATAGTGAAACAAATGGAGCAATAGATTAACAAAACCAAATTTGAACAACATAAATCACAGTCTAAAATATAGCAGTCATATTCGCACGAATATTTCGTACCTATAATCTGTTTAAACGAGCGACGCGCACCCTCATGAATAAAACTAGCTGGTGTATAAATTCAAATTTCCTCTCTACCACACGCTCATTTCCATATCTCGGCCGCTCTCCCCTATGCTTTATTAAAACTCCAGTGCAAAAACCGACACTAAAGTTATTCGCTATCTACGTTCGGAAATGGCATTATCGGCCGCGGGGCCCGAAGCGCACACGTCTCAGCCAATAGGGCATTCTTATCAGAAAATGACTCATTTCAAATGACAGAGTGTTCTAAAGCGTTTTCTGATATGAAATGCCGCAATCGCTCCGCAAATCGCAGACCCAATTTCAGCCCTATTCAAAAGCGCTTCGCGCGGTTTTTCCGTGAACGCACCTCGCTCAGTTACGCCCGTAAAATGAAAACATTCGCTGGGAGAGGAAATTGGAATAAGAAAATTTGGGGTGTAAAATGAAAGATAGACGAGTGCTAATTTCCGGCGATTACTACGTCTCTTTCTTTCCCGCACATTTATTGCGGGGAATGTATTCTGGGGTGGCATATCACTGTCTTTTTCTAACATGAACGTTTATCGTATTATAAAGTGTGTTTGTAATAAGTACGAGGGACCAAAATTACTTTTGAATTTTGAAGATAATAATAACATGACCTCAATATCATTTTAATGGTTTAAGATGGTATCACAACTTTGATTATATTGACAACGGCATCAAAAATATATTTAATTAAATGTCGGCCATTATTGCATGAGTAAGCATGACATCATCCCACGGCCCAACACGTCCGTATCGGCCGAGCGTCCAATAACAAATGACGAGTTCGACCGAGTTCCGTCAATCGCTACCGGAATGTATTGACTACCCGCAAACAATGCGCTTCACGCCAACAACGTCTATTGTATAAACTTCGGCTTCAGAAATGTTGGAACTATTTATTGCGCATCTAAAGCAATTCCACTATGCAAATAACAGTAAGTGTTTAAGTACCTAAAGAAAAAAATCAAATCAAGTAAATCCTTGGATAATTTATACATTTTCATATAAACGGTTAACAAAGTAGCGCAGTTTTTAACTTAATTCTTGCAAATAGCTGATAAAGTTAAAAACAAACCATACTGTAATATAATTATAAAGGTTACAACAGTCTTAATTTTGCATCGTTTCACTTGAACGGTTGTGTGGTTCAGTCAGTCAAACATTCTTTCAAAATTGTATGAAAACCCCTAAAAGTAGGTACCTAAAAGTAGGAGGTCGAAATTCAATCAACTTTATTCTAAATTAATGAACCACATCCAGAAAAATAGAGTCCTATCAAATTAAAGTTCCTTCGTACAAAAAGCCAGACATTGCAATTAATTCAAATCGATTTCCACTTAACCAAACCTTCGCTGTGAACGATCAGAATTTCAAATACAGCTTCGAGAAACCCAACCAGCATGGTGTAAACGTTCTTTTTTGATTCCAATATGCCATTTAAATGGGACGCGCCAAAAGAAATAGTAGTAGCAGCCCAGTTAGGTTGGCCAGCCTGATGCTATCTTGGCAGTTGGCACACCTGACCGACGCTAATTGGACAATAAATCAATTCTTCTCGCTTCTTATTGGCGAATCGTGGCATTCCAATATTGAAAATTTGGCCGCGCGATATTGACAACATGATAAAAAACAATAGGCGGTTATCTCTTTCTTTTGTGTTCATCTCTAGACCCCGGTTCTTATTAAGGCTCGATCGTTTTGTGTTTTTGTTTGTGTCGGGCCCAATGTCTTATCGGTTAGACAATTTGTTTTGAGGAGCTCGTTATTGAATTATTAATATTGATATTCGGAATGTTGTGGACCTACTTACAAGTATGGCAGCCTTTCCGTGGTAATGGTAATAATGACAGAGCAGCAGCAGTATGATCTATAGTCGTAATAAAATAAACATTACCACAATAAAATGAATAAATAACGTTAGAGAGAAGTGCACGGGCGTCATCCATTATTAGAGTTATTAACACAGAGACCGCGCGCGGGGCTAATCTGGGCTCGCTCCGAACATAATTAAATTCTCCGAACAAGCGAGCTATTAAAGCGAAACAGTAGCGCGACGCCCATTACCAAACGGAACGTGCATAATTATTTTGTTCCCGCCTTTTTTTCTTATTCCAAGTTCGATTTTCGAAAGCTCGCGCTAATGTGGCGACGCTGGCTGGAGGCACGAAGTCTTGTAAACAATGTTCTCGTAAAATCTTATTCAATTACCTTTTATTCATTCATTATTCATTACAAATAAACTGATTAGTTTTCATTTAATTAGGTCG
Source organism: Idaea dimidiata (assembly GCA_949358125.1). NCBI lineage: Eukaryota > Metazoa > Arthropoda > Insecta > Lepidoptera > Geometridae > Idaea > Idaea dimidiata. Next base: position 21,808,897 of record OX442330.1, read on the forward strand.
CATTGAATTCGTAACCAAAGGAAATTATAATGCGATGTGAATATGCTGCGGAGTTGAAAACTTGAAACGCGTATTTTACATAAAGCGACGTTAACAAAAACCCTATAGTTTTTTCTAACCAGACCACCAGTGTATTCAAATGAGGCATATCATTAACCGTATAGTATAAACAATGTCGTAAAATGACAGGTAACAGAGGTTGTGACATCCTTCGTATTAATATTTATTCCACTCGGTTAATCTTGTTACTGATCGGAACCCTAGCAGTACTGTTAACATGTATTTTGACAGATGACATAAGTTTGGCGCCGTATCACTAGTTTGTCATCTCGCTGCGATGAAATAACAATTCTGTTATTCTAATAAGCTCCTGTCTTTCGTTATAAGTTAAAGGGTCGGGAAGATCGGTATTTACATTTAAATCTGTTTGATTATCCGTCTCACTTACTTCTACATGTTTCAGATTCAGATTCAGATTCTTCCTTGTGGCCTTCTGCTAGCAGCTTGGAGCAATTTGGCCAGTTTCACGTGAGGCGACAGGGGCAAAAGTCAGGATTAGGGTACGGTGAGTGGCTCAGTAGTTGTATAATGTTAGTAGAAGCCGAGACTGGATTGATTCGGTCGAATAAGGTTAGAACAGCAAATTAAGGAGATTTAGCAAGAATCCCGGACGTAGGCTTCTGAGCAGTAGAGTGAACCTACTTCTACATGTTGTACTACGTACTTCCTACTTACTAGGTTGTAAGTATGACTTTGACGTATTCGCTACTACCTATCTACTACACTAGGTACTTAGGGCTTAAGCCGTGACATTTCTTTTTTACCTTTCATCTAAAAATCATTTAGTACGCTAGAAGTGACTCTGAGTTTGTATGCAGAAAGAAAGCTGGCAGCCAGCGCCGATCTAACAGCGCTTATCGGAACCGCCCGGCGCGTGTAATCTGCCCAGGTAATAGGCGCCGATACAATGCGCACAACGTACCTCACTCGAGCGAAAAATAGTATTTGCTCCCGAGGTAGACATTCTATACTTTTCATCGCCTTCTATGAGATAATGAGTACCTTACTTTACCTAACTTTTTAATCCAATGTTCCCGTCCAGCGCCAACTACCGTCTACGAGTCTATTTTTATTCAATTCCTAGACTATTCATAATCTATTCCTAGACTACTCCTAATGTATTCCTAAACTATACCAAGTCTATTACTAGACTAATCCTAGTGTATTCTTAGTCTACTCGAGTAAACTAGGAATGAAAAGACAAGTCTAGTACTACTTGTCTTTTCATAGTTTATTCCTAGTTTACTACTAGTCTATTCCTAGACAACTCATGGTCTACTTCTAGTGTACTCCTAGTCTACCCATAATCTACTCCTAGTCTACTACTATAACTCTATTCCTAGTGTATTATTATTACATTTAACCACTCGGTAGCCGGTAAAGTAAAATCCCTGTTAACAGGGAGCAAAGGGCTAGTTCCTTCCTATTTTACATGTATTGGCTAAGCTCTTTTCGAATAGATGTGATAAAAACTTTTTTAAAATATTCACATTCCAAGTTTAAATCACCCAATCGGTAACCGGAAAAATAAACTCTCTGCAAAATGGTTTACTAGCGAGCGCCAGAAAAGTCCTAGTTCCTACTCAGTTTACAGGGAGTGGACAAGCTCTTTTCGAATAGATAGGATTAAAAAAAAAAACATACGCGAAGAATTGAGAACCTCCTCATTTTATTAAATCGATTAAAAAATATCATTTTTGCAAAGTTAGCACGTTAAGGTTGGCAATTTAAATAATTTCAAAATCTGTACAGAAACTGTTGCACAGACAAAATATCAAGGCGATAGTGGACTAAACTAGGAATGGGCAAACTACTTATACCTACTTTATTTCATCTAATTGAAGACTACGATTTGACACTTTACTTCTATAGACAAAATTTCAAATATTAAGAACCAAAACGTCAGATTATTGATAGTCTGAAAATAAAAAACGCACTATACATACAGCCCGCGAGCAATCTCTGCCCCGCGACTATACAAGATGTAACGGGTATGCCCTTTTAAGCCGAAAGGAGGTTGTTCTAGACATCTAGGCGAACAACTTTTGTTCTACGACTTTTTTAAAACTCGAACTTTTTTTTGAAAATTTGGAGGTTATGGTTCACTGAAAATACAGCTGCTTTTGAAAATAAACGTAATTGTAGTTTCGATTATTGTCGACTAAACTAAATAAAAGGACAAGATAAGGTCAATGACCTCGAACTCTGAGAAACAGCTGATTTTCAAGTAAACTTTAAACTTAAAATTTTCGACAACTATTTCGAATTTTCAAAAGTTGTAGAACAAAAGTTGTTCGCCTAGACGTCTAGAACAACCCCCTTTCGGCTTAAAAGGGCTTACCCGTTACACCTTGTATAAAAAAAATCAAGTGCTGTCTTCATTGAATAAAAATCTCTCGATATCTGGCTATCGGCCCGCATTATACATACATAAGATGTAACGGGCAAGCCCTTTTAATCCGAAAGGGGGTTGTTCTAGACGTCTAGGCGAACAACTTTTGTTCTACGACTTTTGAAAATTCGAACTTTTTTTTTTGAAATTTTTGAGATTATTTCACTGAAAAAACAGCTGCTTCTGAAAATAAAGGTAATTGAAGTTTTGATTGTAAACCATCAAACTTAATAAAAGGACAACATAAGGTCAATGACCTCGAACTCTCAGAAACAGCTGATTTTCAAGTAAACTTTACACTTAAAATTCTCTAAAAGTACTTCGAATTTCCAAAAGTCGTAGAACAAAAGTTGTTCGCCTAGACGTCTAAAACAACCCCCTTTCGGATTAAAAGGGCTTACCCGTTACACCTTGTATACTACATTATTATAAGTACTTTTTTTGTAAATAAATACATATTATACATAGATAGATAGGCATTCAGACCTATTTATTTTTAAGAATAAATATTTGCACCCGGCGGAAACCGAACCCGCCGCCTGCTGCATTGCAGCCGGGCATTCGCCTGACGCGCAGTAGATGTGTAAAGTAGAGTATTCACCTCGGTACTAAAGTCTGTCTTTATCTTGGGCGCTTGAATCCCACGCTTCACTTAGGACTCTAGGTACATAAGTGAGGCCGTCAATATAAGAGCTAGATAAATGTAAAAAAACTTGCAATTTAGGAGCACCAGGTTATAGTGTACCCATTGAGATGAAGTGCAAATAGCCACCATGTAGAGATAGATGTAGGTAGGTACGTACCTATCTACTGTGTATTTTGTCAAAGGCTCTGAATAGCTCGCATTCTTCGTGAGCATCCCATGCATCATTATTCTTTAGTTCGAGTGTATGACAAGGAGGCTCGTGCTCGAGTTTTGATAAGTATCGGTTAAGGGCAACAATCTGGCAGGTACCTACTTACTACCACAGCTTACTCAGTAGTAGTGCTCCTCCCAGTGGTATAACTTCATACAAATGCATGCTATGTCTTAAATGCATGCTGTCTTCTTCTTTATTTTTTTAAATGGCTATTATTCCGTTTGGAGATTAGCCATTGTCAAATATTTTCATTGTCATTTGCAAGTTTTTTTTTTTTTTTTTAAGTTTAATGGCTTTATGTGATCACATATTCTGCCAATGACACGTAGTGAAGAAAGTACAAAAGATTATAGGATCTTTCCTCGATTATACTTTTATTTTATTTATTTTTTCTTGTTGAGACGACGCAAACTAGCTACAAATACTAAACAAATACAAACACATTGTTAAACTAACTACAAGACTAAACAGGATTAGATAAAAATAATAAACTTTATGATAAAGATATATAGGATACAAATTACATATTAAATAATATATTATTATAATAAAGGATATGCGAAAGAAATATGGACATTACACTTTAATTTGGCTAATAAAAATAAAACTCGCTAAGGCATATATAATATCGGAAGAGGAAGACATAACACTTAATAAAGATTTCATGTTTATAGGGCGAGGAACATCTGGGGGAAGAAAATCGTGAAGGGAAAAGTGAGAATTTGGACAATTAAAGAATATAATTATGGTCTAAATCGCCCTCATCTAGTCCACATTCACACAGGGAAGTGTCCCGAATCCTAATTTTTCTCAAGTGAACTGGAGAACAGCAATGACCCAAACGAATACGGGAAATAATTGAAGTGGCTCTTTTAGGAATATCGCGATATTTAAAAAACCAAGGTTTTATCGGGATTTCTGGTTGGATTTCAGCGAAGGACCTACCTTTGATTAATTTAGAGATGGACCATTTTTCGTTCCATGCAACAGATAAATGAGCTGTAGCTTGGGAGATAATATCTTGGGAATAAATATGTTGATGAGAAGGGATTCCAATCCGAGCGGCAGATTTGGCACACCAATCCGCAGACTCATTGCCGAGAATACCACTGTGACCCGGAATCCAAGATAATACAATTTCTATCCCTCGATCATGACAGCGAAACAGGGCTTCCCTGATCTCTAGAATAATAGGGAGCTTTTCTTTGGACTTGAATGGGTTACTTTGGATTGCCTGTATACAGCTAAGAGAATCAGTTAGTATCAGAGATTTACCTAAATTATGAGATGCTATAAATTTGATTGCCTCATATATAGCAATGGCTTCGCCAGTAAAATTAGAAGACATATAAGGGCATTTGAAACTTAATGCCAAATTAAATTTTGGAATCCAAACAGCGGCACCTACGTCTTCATCAGTGGATTTTGATGCATCAGTGAAAATAGGTAACCAATCCTGCCACTCCGTCAAAATGATCTGGTTATAGAGATCATTAGCAATTGGAGAATTTTTAGGGATGCTAAAGTTATGAGTTCTAGGTTTATATATGAGTGATTGATATGAATTGCAAAACAGAGGATAACTTACAAAATTGCGAACAGGATGGGGTAAATTTAGAAAACGGGAAAGGGACTTTACTAGCATAAACTTGGGATCGTTATTTGAAAGTTGTTGAAGAAGAGTGAGTTTTGGAAGAAGAGGATGGTCAGAGATTTGTAATAGTTTCCCAACATATCGGTCACAAAGGAATTGTCTTCTTAAATGTAGAGGAGTTTCAGCACATTCGATTTGGAGGCAATTTATTGGTGATGATTTCATTGCTCCAATTATGATTCGGAGGCATTTTGACTGAATTTTATCCCAGGATTCGGAAGAAGCTTTATTAAGAGGTTCCAATACAAAAGATCCGTAATCAAAGAGGCTTCTAATAATCGCGTTGTATAGAAGTTTTTGACAGTAAGGGTGAGCACCCCAGCGAACTCCAGACAGAGCACGTAGAACGTTGACCCCACGATCACATTTGTCCTGTATGTAATTACAATGAGTTTTACCAGATAATTTTGTGTCCAAGAATAGTCCTAAAAATTTTACGCTGTTTTTAATTGGAATATGTTCACCCCTGAAGTTGATTTCAAAAGAAGGAATCAACCGTTTGTTTGTGAACACAACCGTTGAACATTTGGAAACTGATAGGGATAAGTCATGCCTGTCTAACCAATCACCCAAATAAGACATAGCAGAGTTTAGTCTCGATGCAGCCTCAGATATAGATGAAGATGTAACGTATAATGTCAGATCATCAGCGTATTGCAGGATCTCAGAAAAGCTCATCACAACTGATTCGAGATCGTGAGTGTAAAGGTTATAAAGAATTGGGCTCAGAACCGAGCCTTGTGGGAGGCCCTTCCATATTAGTCTAGGAGATAAATTAGAATCCTGAGACCTAACGGTAATTGATCTGGCCATCATCAAATTACAAATAAAATGTGATAACTTAGTCGGAATGTTCAGATGGAACATTTTTTGCCTGAGAACTGCAAGATTCACGTTATCGTATGCTGAAGCTATATCGAGAAAAACACCTACTAAGTATTGTCTTCGTTTGATTGCAATATTGATGTCAGTGGTTAAAATACTCAAACTATCCAGAGTGCTAAAACCTTTTCTAAAACCAAATTGAGACTTTGCTATGATTTTGTTTTTTTCCAAAAACCATTCTAATCTGTTTTTAATTAATATTTCCGCGACTTTGACCAAAACAGAAGATAGGGCGATAGGCCGATATGAGGAAGGATCGGAAGGATCTTTTCCAGGTTTGATTATAGGGATGACTATTTGCGATTTCCAGGATTTAGGTATTATTGAGCCAAAAGAGAAAAAGGTGTTGATGAGGGATAAATATTTATTTTTTGCAGCATCATTTAAATTTGTTAAAAAAGAATAAGGAATGCCATCCATACCTGGAGAGGAATCAGATAGACCTGAAAGGGCACAACTTAACTCGTCTAGGGAAAATGGATCGTCTAAAGGATCAAAAGAGGATAAAGAAGGTAAAGAAGAAGGAAATTGGTCCATGTAGGGAATTGTGGGAGGGGCTAATTTATCAGTGAAACTTTGGAGCCATGAAGAAGGATCGTTAGATGTTATATTTTGAAAGTTTGCTGCACACCTAAATCTTTTTAACTGTCTCCAAACAAAAGATGGTGGGGATCTAGGAGGCAAAGATTCACAAAAATTAGACCAGCCCAATCTTTTTTTTTGTTTTAAAAATCTTTTTGTTGAAGCAGAGATTTGTTGAAAAGTTAAGAAGTTTTCTAAAGACATATTATGGTTGTAGGAAATTTCGGATTCCTTTCTCTTTTTAATCATTTCTGTACACTCGCTATCCCACCAAGCGGGAGAGATTTTACCTGAGGGAGGAGATTTTAGAGGGAAGTTAGAGTCCGCTGACAACAAAAGAGAAGATTCAAAACGAGAATAAGCTAGTAAAGCATTTTCTTCAGAGATGGCAGGTAATGATTCCAAATGCTTGTCTACATCCTTAGCGTATGTTGACCATGATTTGTTATTTAATTTAGGTAATCTATATTTCAAAAGTGGGGAAAAGATATGGGATGAAATATTTTTATCAATGACCGAAAGAACAATAGGGTAATGATCGCTGCCATGAGATGAGGAGAGGACGGTCCAATTTATACGGGAAGCCAGAGAGGGCGAGGAAAAAGTTAAGTCAACGGCACTTTTATTATTCTCCAAAGGACGAGCTCTCATAGTGGGGGAACCATTATTTAAAATGCAAAGATTGAGATCATCAGTGATATCAATTAATAAGGAAGAAAGGGAGTCACATTTGTAAGAGCCCCAGGAAGAATGATGGCAATTAAAATCACCCATAATAATGACAGGATGAGCCAAAGTAGAAACAATATTAACTAAGAGAGAAAAAAGATAGGTATTAGGGTTGGGAATATAAATTGACAGAAGATTTATATTACAAACTTCAGCTGCTACAGCATTTATACCATCAGGAAGGGACGGAAGAATAATCTGATGGAAAGAGAGAGAACGTTTGATTATCAATGCGCAACCAGCATAGCCGTCACCTCTGTCATCCCTAAGACAGGCATAATTCGGGACTCGGAAAGGAGAACCCGGAACAAGCCATGTTTCAGAAATGGCACAGGCAGCCGGTTTGTGATCATTAATAAGTGTAAATAAGTCAGATTGTTTAGGTCTAAGACTCCGTGAGTTCCATTGAATCAAACGAAAGGGGAGCATTGTGAGTCTTACTCTCGACTGTTCTAATTAGCCTATGGGCGACGTTTTCAGGTAAGACAATGTGACTAGACGAAGTCAACACTTGAATAAGGGTATTAATAAGATTTTCCAACATAGTAATGTTGGGAAGAACATGAGGCGAGGAAGAAGTACTGATATTAGGATATGCACTTCCATTAGGGAGGGAAGAAGGGGGGTTGTTGACAATGTCTTGATGAGCTGAAAAGTCATAACTAGAGCCAGGAGAGGTTCTAGAACGGGGGGAACGAGTTATAGTTTTTCTATAAGAAATTTGGGAAGAGGGAGGTCTAGCAGGATGAGAAGAAGTGATTTGAGGGGGAGGACGAGACAAAAAAAAGAAGGTTGGTCTCGGGCAATCTCAGCAAAAGATTTACGTGAAGAGGGGCACTGGCGAGCTGCTTCGGAGTATGGGATATTGTTGGTGGACATAATAGATTTAATATTTTTTTGCCGAGTATGTTCTGGGCATATTTTATTAATGGCAAAGTGGGAGCCAGTACAGTTTAAACACGTTGCGTTAGGTTCAGTTAGAGGGCAACTCTCACCAATGTGAGGTTGGGCACATCTGTAACATCTTGGTTTTGACCGACATTGGGATTGAACATGACCGAAACGACAACATTTAAAGCATTGGATTGTGGGAAGATGGTAAGTATCAACTAGCAAAGAAGAGTTGTAGAGGTAAACACGCTCGGGAAGATTTTGGCCTTGGAAGGTTAACACGACAGTACCGGTTGGAATTAATTTAGTGTTACCATTTTCAGTCTCTTTTCTGTGCATTCGTCTTGATTTCAAGAGGATGCCAGAATCGGAAGGGACTATCAAAACCTCTGCAAACTCCGACATGGATATGTTCGTAGGAATACCACGAACAACACCCATACGGGAGAAATTGTATGTAGGGATAACATATTTGAAAGGGATTAGGTCGGGGATAGGGTTTTTCACAAAGTCGTTAGCTGCTACTGCCGAGGTGAATTGTATGGACACACGATTTCTACCTACTTGTTTAATACCGTCTTTAGTGATGTCCTTAATATCATTTCTAAAAAGCATACGACCAACTTTGATAGGATTGATTTGAATGTGATTTGGTTTGTTCGGGTCACTTTCCAAGCTCATGTGAACTATAAAGGGGCCTGAATCTGTATCCTGATACAGTCTATTCTCCTCACTAAGGAGGGGATGAATAAAGGGGTAGTCAATGGGCGATGAATTGGGACTGGAGTTAATAATTTGTTTCTTGGATTTGTGAACAATTGGAGCGTCTTCATTTCCTCTGGTTCTTTTTTGGCAAAGTGAAGTTGACTCAGATTGAGTATGTTCTCGTACCTCATCGGTACGAAAATCTGTAGAAGACACCTCAATATTCAACGCCACCTCCGGAGGCCCAGCCCCAGGGTCTGGCACGTGGTTACCCACCATTATTGTAAATACAAGATAGATTTACAATAATGGCTGATTTTTACAATAATGGTTGAAAATACAAGAAAATTACCAATAAAATAAATTAACAAATATAACACTACCTTACCCAGCCACCTCAACTGAGAAAAACAACAACAAAGCCGAAAAAATAAGCTGAATTTTCAAAATTACCGCGGAATCGATGTACAATCTATCACCCATTTGCAAGTTTGCAAGTTATTTGCATCGAAACGTCAAGTCGTCATAGTTATGTCAAGTCGAGGGAATCATTCTTCTTCTTTAAAAATGGCTTTTCCTTTCGGACATTTGCCAGTGTCAAGTATTATCAATATTTGCAAGTTATTTGCATTGAACAAAACAGTCAAGTCGTCATAGTTAAAGTCAAGTCGAGGGTATCATTGTAAAAAGGGGGCCATTTTTTACAATGTTTGTTCACGGAGCTTTGGAGAAAACACTAAGCTAAAGTACATGTTTTGCACCGGTTTTCACTTTTATTTACACTTGTACACCTTCACGAAACTAAATTGATTAATATGCCCCCGAAATTAAACATTTTACACGCATTTGAACTAAGTTTCACAAAAATGAAAATTTAGCAACACATCTCCTTAACGCATTCCCGCCAAAACTCCGAGGGAATCATTGTAAAACGTCTGCCATTTTTTGCTATGATTGTTCACGGAGCTTTGAAGACAACGCTAAAGTCCATGTTTTTCATGTCCAAGTCCGATTTTCACTTTCATTACACTTGTACACCTTCACGAAACTAAATTGATTAATATGCCCCAAAATTGAATAATTTACACGCATTTGAACTAGGTTTTACAAAAATGAAAATTTAGCAACACATCTCCTCAACGCGTTCCCGCCAAAACTCCAAATGCATGTGTCGAAAATTCGAAATCTCAGATATTTGAACCCCGAGTTCAGCGCTACGCGAATTTTAATGGCTTATCGAGAATTATCACAATTTGGTGCCGAACCTTAAAATAAATACCGGACTAAGCGGAATCCCTGATCATAACTTCCTCTAATTACTCAATAGATGGCGCTAGTGGATAAAATATTTGGCGGTATTGTTTCGCCATAAATATTTGTTTAATTTTGTTTTTAGTATTTGTTGTTATAGCGGCAACAGAAATACATAATCTCATCTCTAGTCATATTTTTAGGGTTCCGTTCTTATTACCTATTATTGAGACCCCGCTATACTACTAGCAAATACCTGTCTAGTGGGGACGCTTCTTATTTATTTATTTATTTATTTATTAAAAAAGGCACAACAACAGAACATAAATCAAAAAATAATCATGAAAAATAGTACACTTATTAATAACTAAATTCATGCTCCGATGATAGCTATGCACAACATTCACATAATAAAAATAGTTTAGCATTAATCCTAACTTACAATATTCTTAACTACACTTTTGTAATATTGTGGTAAATTAGTGAAGATGTCTAGTTCTTTACTTATGTCATTGTGAGCTCTGCATAATCTTAACACAGGATCATTGTATGCTACATTGTTTGAACACCCAGGAACAGAAAACAATTTTTGAGTGCGAGCACTCCCCCGTATACTTATGGAAAAGTGGCTCAGTAACTCACTAGTATCCCACTGGGCATTCATTATCTTATGCAAAACGGTGAATTCGTTGAGCTTTCGTCTAGACTGTAGGGAGTGCAATCCGAAATGTTGCAACCGCGCCTCATATGTGTCCAACTTACGTCTCAATCCCAATTTGGAACTGAGACGCCGCAGGAACCACTTCTGCACAGCTTCGACCCTGTTAGCGTGTGTTTTGTAAAACGGAGACCAAATTACCGAGCAATACTCGAGTATGTTGCGGGCGAGTGCAACATAAAGCGCAACAATGCTCTCAGAATTGCGAAACGGCTTGGTAATTCTAAAAATGAAGTTCACAGTTCTTTTAGCTTTGGTTATTATGTGATCTATGTGATTAGCATACGTTAGTTTACAGTCCAACCAAACGCCAAGGTCCCTTACAGTATTTTTAGGACATAGTGAAACTCTATTGATAGCATAGTCGTATTTCACGGGAATACGCTTATTTGTAAAAGTTATTGGGTGACACTTGTCTATATTGAGAGTCATATTGTTTAGTTGACACCATTGGTACACCCTATCAATATCATTCTGCAGTTTAAAGCAGTCCTCAATAGTTTTTATTTCATTAAATATTTTAATATCATCTGCATATGCAAGACAGTTACATGTGATATTGTCAATCAGATCATTCACATAGAGCAAGAAAAGGAGTGGGCCCAGATTTGAACCCTGTGGGATACCAGATGTCGCCTCAAATGGTATTGATTCATATCCATACACAGTTACCAACTGACTTCGGCAAGTTACATAGGATGTCAGCCAACGCAACAACGACCCATGTATACCAAGATGTTCGGCTTTCCTACACAGTATAAAATGGTCAACTTTGTCAAATGCCTTTGAAAAGTCGGTGTAAAATGCATCAACCTGTGTGTGGTTGTTGAATGCTCTGTGTAGATATCGGGTATATGTCATGAGGTTGGAAGCTGTTGATCTACCCCTAATGAACCCATGTTGTTTCTCACTTATTGTGTGTTTTACATGGGAATATATGTGTTTGTAGACTATACTCTCAAATATTTTAGCAAAACAACTCAAAACACTAATTGGTCGGTAATTTTTAATGTCACTCTTATTGCCCGTTTTAAATACTGGCACAATTTTACCCAACTTCCACAGTTCAGGGAAGGACCCTGTCAATAAGCTCTTATTGAAAATAATATACAGGGGTTCGATCAAAGCTCCAGCACAACCCTTTACAACAACCGGTGGTATACCGTCCGGCCCTGCCCCTTTGTTGACATTAATAGATTTCAGAGCCGCTGCTATGTCTTTGCGCGTAATAGTAACAGAAGAAACACCATTGGTAGACTCAGGGAAAGCAGGTGTAAAGCTTGTTGCTGGGAACCGATTATAGACCGATGCAAAATGTTCAGCAAATAGGTCCGCTATATCTTTACCATTATTTGCCAATGTGGTATTATAAAACATTTGACTGGGTAGATCGTTCGAGGATTTTTTAGATTTCGAATATTTCCAAAAGAACCTTGTATCAGCCTTCAAGCTCTGTTCGACTCTAGATATATACAACTTGAAACATTTGTCAAAGTTGCATTTAACTCTACCTCTTATCATGGAAAACGTGTCAAAATCCCGTGGGTTGTTGTAGCGCAAATATTTTTCATGAAACTTATCTTTCTCTTTAATGTTCTTGATCAAAGCTTTTGAGAACCAAGACGGATAACCCCGCCCTGATCTAGATTTTGGTGTATGTTTATTAATTGCTTCCCACAAATGGTTATAGAAAACATGTAACAATTCATCAAGGTTAAGGTCACCGTATTGGTCCCAGTCCAGAGTGGAGAGTTGGCTTTTACAAGCAACAAAGTCCATCTTGCGAAATCTATACTCAGCACCAATGTGTTCTTTAAGTGGGGGTACCTTAGCGCTTATTGTGACATCTAAGCAAGGGTGGTGACTATCCAGCTTGCTTAATGATACAGCCTGCGAGACTGATGTGATCACTCGCGAGTCATGCAAAACGAGATCTAATATTTTACCGTTTGCGTTTAGGATGTGATTAGCCTGCAACAGCTCACACTTCTCCATGAACTTACGAAGTTTTCGTTCCTTACCAAAAGTTTGGACGATTTCTGGTAAGGGTGACCAACTAATTTCCTCTAAATTAAAATCACCCAAGATTAGACATTTTCCTGTATTCGCCAAAGCTATATGGTAGGTATTGTCAATGAACTCGCTGTAGTGATCTAAGGTCAGATAGGAAGGTAGGTATACCGTACAGATGTAAAGTTTGAACCCGTTTAATTGTATACTCACCCAGATATCTTCCACAGTCGTTTGCCAATTAATATTATGCGTATGGGAAAGGGTTTTTTTCACAGCAATTAAAACACCTCCACCGTCGGTCTTTTTGTACCTAGACATAAACTCACGACTTCGATCTCTACGAAAAACAGTGTATCGTGAGTCGAAAATTTCAGCCGAGTGCATAGTGTCGTTGAGCCACGTTTCACATAAGCAAATAACGTCGTAATCACATGTAACAAATGACGTGAATATCTTACTAGTCTTTGTTCTCATACCTCTAATATTTTGATAATAAATCTTTAACAAATTAGCCATTTTTAATCAATGATTGTACATAATATAGATGACAACGATTACACGTCAACGTAACGCACTAAGTGTATCCATATTTTTGACGTGAATAAATGGTGAAGTTTCGTTTCTACGCACAAAGATACGCCCATTTCGAACCCAAACAAATTTATATGCTATCTCCCTTGCTCGTGCTCTGGCCGCAGCATGTAGAGCCTTGTTGGCTGGTGCAAGATGCTCTGCCACGTAGATAGGCACAGCATCCCCACTGATGCCAATGTGTTTGGAGTTTAGTTTGTCATTTGCATGAGATCTATTGTAGCGAGTCACTGCGGAGTAAAATTCGTCTCTGCATCTTGTGCTTCTTAGTTTGACAACTATTGCCCGTGGCTTCTTGGAATCTTTGTTAACACTGGCTACTCGAGTGCAGTTCAATATATCATCGTCCCTTAACTTGTATGAGACTACGTCCGCGATTTTATTAATAATGCTAACCACATTCTCGGTTTTATGTTGCGGAATCCCCTGTATCTCAAGATTGGCGTCTCTCATATGCTGCTCCATGGAATTTATTTTTTCCATTAAGGTTGCAACTGTGGACTGCAGTATAGCATGTTCTTGCTGCAGGTTTTTACAGTCATTGACTATTGTGCTGTTTAATTTGATCAAGTCATCATATTGACTGCTCATATGCTCAATCGCGCACTGTAAGTCGTCAATCCTTTTTGTGATTGGTGAGATTTCAGCACGCACCGATCGACGTATCTCATATTTAATTATTTCAATGAGTTCCACGTCGACATTAGTCTCACTTTTCAGAGCGGGTTTCTGGCGAACCGTGATGTTATACTCCTGACTTTCTTCATCGATTTCAGTAGAGGTGTCCAAAAGACCAGCGCTTGCAGAGTCAGAATGTGCAGGAGTGTTGCTATTGCTATTCCCACCCTTTGGCTTTGTCTTGCACGCCGAACATGTCCATTCACGCTTACTAGATTTTCCCGCACCTCCACCACCGTAGAAACCATTGAAGCGTTGCTCCGACACATCAGCGCAGACCAGATCAAATGTACCTTTGCACTTCCCACATGTCAAGTGCGGTTTCGATTTTAGGCTTTTCATACACTTTGCGCAGTTAATTTTAGTTGCCATAGTCAATCTTCAATAATATCGATGCTACTCACAAATAAATGCCTCAGTACTCACGCAATAAAGGCCTCTTGTTGTTGCACTTGCCAGGTGACGAGAAAAAGAGCGTAAGCGCCGTAGTTTTCGAACCACTTACGCGTTTTATCGAAACGGTCACTGTGAGCTATTTGTTTTAATTAATCTTTCTTGTTTTTCCTGTATTATTGAGATTTTCTTTAATTTTATATGTAATTTGTATCACTACACACTAATTCTCTTTATACTATGTATTTTGAAAAAATACAGACAGTCTAAACCAACTTTTTTGAATATTTTATATGAGCAATTTGATAATAATGCTTCGCGTTGTAAGGTAGAAGGTTCTTGTTCTTTTTTCATAGGTAAGTATAGTGTTCGACTCACCTTTGGCCCGATTCTGTAAAAACATAGCATGCAACGAGCAGGCGGGATGCACTAGCATTGCATAAGTCGATTTGTTGCATGAGTAAAAATAATAGCTAATTCTATAATTTCCTATAATACTGATTGGCTGAAAAACAAGGGGAGCTATTTAAATAATTAAGTACCTAACCCTTAAATTTGAAGGCTACTTCAGTAATTAAGTAGTAATTAAATGAAATAACATTTACAGAGTACATCTCCTGCATCGCCTGCATTCCGCATGCTTTGTCCTTACCGAATCAGGGCCCTGGTTATAGAGTTTTCAAGTTGCCTCTAACTTGACCTAACGACTGTTATTAACAGAGATAACAACCGGGACCAAGTGCTTGAGGGTTGTACCTAAACGTCAAAGAAGACCATTCAAAATGGACCAGCTAAGTTCCACAGATCTATTATGAAATTTGGATTTTTAGGTGTACCTACAAGAAGTACATAAGATACAACTATGCTCAATTTTAAAGCAAAAAATCAAATATTTGCTAATTAGGTAGGTACAAGTTATGCCACACCAATTTTCGGTCACACCAATCCAAGTAATGAAAGCGCTAACCGTTGCTTAACCCGCACGACCTTTCAAGATCAGCTGGTACAGCTAGGCCAATAAAACAATTATTACTAAAGTTTCAGTTGTGACTAGGTTGTAGCTTACCAAAAATAGAATAGAATTACCCACAACAAAAGTGGTTTTTAAATTTTATTGTCTTTACCACTGGCGCCATCTAGTAACATAGAGGTACCATTTTGCTTAGCCATTTTCTTGAGACAACTTTTTTTTCTTCTGGCAATATAATAATTTGACACTGGCTATATGTGCATTGACCGTGGGGTGTCATTATTCAAAGAAAGAAGAAGAAAAATACCAAACCAAACAATTTGTTGTTTTCTTGAGTTGACTGTATTTGTCTTGCATTATATGTTTATTCTCAATTTAAAGTGTTTTTGTTAAGTGAAACATTACTTTTATTGTAGTTAAATTGTAGCAACAAATTATATCTTCAAATAATGGCTGACGATGAAGGTAACGAAAATCATAACCTCATTCTTGGTTGTTTTATTACTTTTTCACTGAGTTTAGGAATTGTAATTACCCAATATTACTCATAATTACTCAATAAAAGCGATATGTTCCTAAAATCACTATATCTTTTAAAAATATATTATATACCTATATCATTCTGAACCACAACATTACCATTGTATTTCTTTCATTCATTGTAATGCTCCAAATCAAACCTAAAATACCATTTTTTTGTAATTCCCAGGTCCATCGGACAGTAGTCTTCTTGTAATCATAGTGGACACAAACCCCAATCAAAGATACATAACTGAGGATCCAAAGGTGCTGACAAACTGTCTTGATGCAGTAATAGCTTTTGCTAACTCACATTTGATGCAGAAAACTAAGAATCATTTGGCAGTTATCGGCTGTCATTTTCATAAAAGGTATTTTGATCATTGAGATATTATTTAAGTACTAGAGGTTAAGTCTCAAACATATTTCATCTTAATTTTACGTGAAAAACAGTGGTTTACCAATAATAAAACCCACCGTTTACTCGCTGTAAGTTCTTTTTGATGACACATGTGACAACATACTTTCAAAACATGTAACCAAAAGTGTGTACAACTATTAGAAATAAATGGGCTTTTTGTAAATTCAATTTAATAAACACTAGTCATACTCTGTAGTCCCGATCTTGCAGGAATATTGTGACAAAAGTAACTATTTAGCACATACTGATCTCTAGCTAACTGCATACCTAGTTTCATTATAATCGATTCAGTAGTTTTTGTGTAATTAAAAGACAAACATCTAAACTAAACTTTAGCATTTGTAACATTAGTGGGAAGTACGATTACCAGATTTAATATCAACAATCTATTCATTATGTTTCAGTGAATATTTATATCCGTCACCTGGCAAACCATTAGATGTAAGACAAATAGATGGACAGTATGAATTATTTACACTTGTTGAGAAAACTATAAAGACTAGGTAAGTGTTGCTTTATTTCTGGTTACATTTCCTTCGGGAGAAAAATCCTTTGACACAGTGGTAGACAGGCTCAAAATTAAAGTGGTTTTATCAAATAACTGTACCTTGCTGATGTTGTGTGACTGGATTCGAATTGTTAGCAGTCCAGCTCACTCACACGGGGACAATATGCTTGCGTATGAATGTACTTACACAACCAAGACTGAACTGCAGTCGTGAGTTACAACATACCACTAGACCAGGGATGGGCAAACTTTATCCTTCGTGTGCTAATATTTACGCCAAAAATCTATAGCGGGCCAAGTTTTTGAATCCTATTATCTTTTTAATACCTATTAAAAACTCGAAAGTTTTCAAGTGTCTGTACGTGATTTTGTTACTCTTTCATGGAAAAACTACTTTTGCAATAAAACTTAGAATATAGATAACTTGAGACCTGGAATATTATAGGCTACTATTTATCTCCATATTCCCACTTGTGCCTATGTGATTGTTTATTACGGGCTGTGGATCAAAAGTTTTTTTTCAACAAAGTCAGCATTTGATTTTTAATTTGATGGTCGTGGGCCGGATTGAAGCCATTTGCAGGCCGGAAATGGCCCGCGGGCCGTAGTTTGCCCCCACTGCACTAGACCAACACCACTTTTGGCAGAAACTAAACAAGTATTCACCCCTCTTTGTTGTTTGCCATTCGTTTTATGGATCTATCTGTCCAAAACAAAATTCTGCATAAACTGATGTCAAAACTGACCCATAATTTGTCACAGCAGCTTGATAAGGTAAATAAATGTACCCATGTAGGTAATTTTATGTACCTACTACAAGTGTAGAAGTGTAGTTCAAGTGTGTTGATTCTTTTTAAATTACTAAGCCTGTTAAAAATAAATTTCTTTTATAATGATTATAATTTAATATGGTTTTAGGTTAGTGAATTTGGTGAAAAGTCAACCACAAGAAGAGAAACCTGGAGAATCCCTACTAGCTGGTGCTTTGGCTATGGCCCTCTGCTTCATAGCTAGGGTAAGAAAATATAACCAACTGTAAGAGCCTACAGATTTGACCCTGATGCATTTTACTAATTTATTTTTGGAACTTTAAAAACCAAAATTTTCAGTTCCGTGTTCATTAGAGCTTATAAATACCGAAACAAAACAGGTTCTATAAGAGTTCATGTTCAAGTCTCCAGAACTGGGACTCACCTTTTTTTTTTCTCGGTACATTATTAAAACTTGTGAAACGCTGCGGTTTCAACATATTGCAGAGGTGCTATAATTGTTTGATAGATGGCTTAACATCAGCTGCACTTCTAATAACATATTAATAGATATTTCATACAATTTGTAGAAAACTCAATAAGATATTCATCATTATAGTTTTGAAACGTCAGCAAATTACCTTGTCTTCGGAAATTGTGAAGAAGACAGAAGAAACTCATGTGCTTTTTAGCACTGACCATGTTTAGTTAACCTATAGAACTATGGTGGAACTATAGCAACAAATAATCCAAACTAATATTACAAGTGCGAAAATAACTTTATGTGTATCTTTTTATTAAATAAGTTTATTCCTCAGGTCCGTCGTGAAACATCCCCTGGGATCCGGTTGAGCAGTCGCATACTGATTGTGACAGGTAGTTCGGACACTGCAGCGCAGTACATCAACTATATGAACGTGTTTTTTACTGCTCAGGTATACCTAACTTACCTAACTTTTATAATCCGTGGTCATAATAATGCATTGACGTTAGTCATTAATAAACTCATACAAATTTGCGCACGAAGGGTTTCGTACACCTCTAAACGCAACACTGTACTGACCAATCCGTAAATGCAACGGGAACGTTAACATTTATTTTATTATTGCCGCCAGTCTATCACTCTATCACTAGATTGCGCCAGTGGTAAAAAACATTGCAGTAACGTTGCGTTTAACTTTTAAAAATCACGTTGCACGTTTGTTGTGTTGGAGCCCCACTTAAATATTAATTTTATTCTGTTTTAGTATTAGTATTCATTGTTATAGCGGTAACAGCAATAAGTCATTTGACAATTTCAACTGTCTAGCTATAGCGGTTCATGAGATTCAGCCTGGTGACAGACAGTTAGACTGTGGAGTCTTAGTAAAAGAATCCCTCTTTTGAGTATTTGAGTACGAAATCCTAAAAATAAAATTAGAGAAACTAGCAAGGGCTTCTTGTGGACTCCAAAACCCTAAAAAACATTGTTTCTAATTTAATGTTTAAAGAATAGCCTACCAAAAATTGCACCCGATAGAACTTGAACCAGCAACCTCGATATTCCGTATCGCGCGCTTGCCAATTGCGCCACAGGTCCTTGCTCTGTCGTCGTGCAATTTTTGAAAGGCATTTTTCAAAAATTAGTCTCCCAAGTGTAGAAAATACTATAAAAATAAAAATTAAGGTTATCTAATTTTCTTAGCAAACATGTTATATCTTAGGCTTTAAGCACACTGATAAAATTAGTAAAGTGTGTTTTAAATAACATTATAAAATATGTTATTTCTTATATATGTATGTATTTATTGTTCAATGCAAGGAACGTTCTCGCCTGGCACAGGAGATGCACAGGTGCGCATCCTAACACGGGGGAATTTTTGATGACGCATTTCTCCTTGTATAATTTCTTATATATTTGTCTACAGAAACAGCAAGTGTTAATCGACGTGTGTTCGCTGGACAAGCACTTGAGTCTTTTACAACAGGGATGTGATATCACAGGAGGGTTGTATCTGAAGGTACCCTCTCTTGAAGGATTGCTGCAATACTTATTGGTAATTATATTACAATATATTTTGGCATTAGCGCAGGACCTAGTCCTACTATCCTCCGAATATTATAAATGTGAAAGTGTGTGTGTTTGGATGTTTGTTACTCAATCACGCAAAAACTACTGAACCGATTGCGATGAAACTTTGAATATAAGTAGTTGGATACCGGGAATAAAACATAGGCTACATTTTATCCCGATATTCCCACGGGAACGGGACCGCGGGGCGCAGCTAGTATTTTATAAAAAAGTCGAATCTAATGACCTAATGCCGCTTATTATGACCTAATTTAAAGGTCGCTGAAAAAAACCCATCATAATAATGCGATACTTACTTATGTTTTAAATTAGTCATTCGTTTCTCATCTAAGCGATGATCTCTCTTGGAAGCCCCGGGCTACCTACTGCAAATAGTTATGGCAATATTTCTACGGCCGGTCGCCTGCGTGACACCAACTCCTGGGGACCAACTAGTTTTTTCGCTATAGAACTCAAGGTTCGATAGTCTCCCTTAGATACGTTAGTCGTCATGTACGACACTTTCCTCGACGTCAATATAAACAGTTTTTACTATTTATCAGTAGTGTAAAGTTACGGTATGTTGTTTCCAGTGGGTGTTTCTCCCGGAAGCGTCGGAACGGACCAAGCTAGTGCTGCCTGGACGCGGCCGCGTCGACTACAGAGCGGCCTGCTTCTGTCATAGAGAACTACTCACCATTGGATTCGTTTGTTCCGTCTGTCTTAGCGGTATGCATTCATTTGACTCATTTTTTATTATTGAATCACACAATCTACTAAAAAACCTCATCAAAATCCCTTGCGTTATCCCAAGTTTTGAAGATCTAAGTATTAATACAAACAGACACAAAGAGAAGGAAATGACTTTGTTTTATACTATGTATTATTGCCCCCTCCCCCTTTAATGGTGCTGAAAAATGTGACCAAACATACATACTGACAGACGAGAGAAAATTTTGCCCGAAGTGAAGCATAGACGCTTTACGCACTCGATCGATTACACAAAAACATCGATGCACAAAAATCTAATAATTTGTATGTTTCTTTTCAGTATTCTGCAAATTCAGCCCCATATGCACAACTTGCCAGTAAGTAGAATTTCGAAACACTAAATATTTATATACTAGTTTCAAATGATTCCGTAAAATAATAAGTAAATAAATACTGTATTGGCTTGTCCACAACTTAAACTTAGAAAGTACTTATACAAAGTTATGGGTTTCGAAGTCAAAATCGTTTAGAGGGTAATTCTCCACATCAAAACGAATAACTTTTGTTCTACGACTTTTTGAAATTCGAAGTAGTTTCCGAAAATTTTAAGTGTACAGTTTACTTAAAAATCAGCTGCTTCTTAGAGCTCGAGGCCATTGACCTTAAGTCTTTTAGTTTGGTCTACTACAATGAAAACTATAATTGAATTTATTTTCCAAAAAAAATTGTTTTTTCAGTGACCTCAAAACCTCAAAATTAAAAAAAATACTAATTTATTTAAAAAAGTGTCATCTATGACCGGATACGCAAAAACAATTCCATTAATTTCTACATAGATGGCACTGTTTCATAAATTTATACACAAGTTATTAAGAATAGTCGAAACTCCCCGAAATGAAGATTACCCTGCTGGACCTTATAAAGGACTGCACCCTCAAATATTAAATAAATAAAATGATATGTTTTGGAGTGATACTGTTAATGTAATAAGTAAAAAAATTAATTAATTAATCTTTTCCAGTACCGTGTTCAAGATTGGAGGACCTCTACCAATAAAACCGAAGAAAAAGAAGATAAAAGTATAGTTGAAGTTGTTTCAACTCCTGGATTTGTCTGTGTTGAATTCCAACATTAAGCAAAAGTTCCTTAAGATCATTTGTGACAAAAAGTACCTCTGTGTATAATTATTTAATAAGGAAATTTCAGTTCTTAAGGCTATATGGCGCATTAATAAGATAAATAGACGCGTAAGCGTTTACGAATTCCATTGTGACTATTTCCTATTCTGTGGTTGGCCAAAGAAATTAAGACTCGCGCTACCGCCGCGACTTATCAGTGCGCGTATAATCTTAATATAACAATAATTTATAATTCGATAAAACAACAAATAAATAATAGTAAAAAATATATCAATGTTTTATCTCTTCTAAAACCTTGGTGTATGTTAAAAAATAAATACACTATGAACATAATCATATAACTTTACATAATCATAATCTACATCATTATTTACGGAAACATTGGGGGTTGCCATGATCTCCTAATTGCATGATCTTAATCTTGCAACTAATAAAATCTATTCTCTATACTTATAATAAAGGAAGAGAAGACAAAAAGAAGTATAATTTAGAAAAAATACTTAAAAAAAAAGTAGTAGAACAAAATTATATAATTTTTAAAATTCATGTCTGTCTATTTGTTTGTCTGTTTCTCTTTTTATCAGCGCAGCAAGTTAATAAAAAACGAAATCCCCGACTAAAATACTCCACATACCTACCTAACCTAGTAACCCTAGTTCTAGTAATATGACTTCATTGGATATAAATTCTAGTTCTGTAATAAGACTTCATTGGATATAAATTCTAGTTCTAGTAATATGACTTCATTGGATATAAATTCTAGTTCTGTAATAAGACTTCATTGGATATAAATTCTAGTTCTAGTAATATGACTTCATTGGATATATATTCTAGTTCTACTAAATATGACTTCATTGGATATAAATTCTAGTTCTGTAATAAGACTTCATTGGATATAAATTCTAGTTCTAGTAATATGACTTCATTGGATATAAATTCTAGTTCTGTAATAAGACTTCATTGGATATAAATTCTAGTTCTAGTAATATGACTTCATTGGATATAAATTCTAGTTCTAGTAATATGACTTCATTGGATATAAATTCTAGTTCTAGTAATATGACTTCATTGGATATAAATTCTAGTTCTGTAATAAGACTTCATTGGATATAAATTCTAGTTCTAGTAAATATGACTTCATTGGATATAAATTCTAGTTCTAGTAAATATGACTTCATTGGATATAAATTCTAGTTCTAGTAAATATGACTTCATTGGATATAAATTCTAGTTCTAGTAATATGACTTCATTGGATATAAATTCTAGTTCTGTAATAAGACTTCATTGGATATAAATTCTAGTTCTAGTAATATGACTTCATTGGATATAAATTCTAGTTCTAGTAATATGACTTCATTGGATATAAATTCTAGTTCTAGTAATATGACTTCATTGGATATAAATTCTAGTTCTAGTAATATGACTTCATTGGATATAAATTCTAGTTCTAGTAATATGACTTCATTGGATATAAATTCTAGTTCTAGTAATAAGACTTCATTGGATATAAATTCTAGTTCTAGTAAATATGACTTCATTGGATATAAATTCTAGTTCTAGTAAATATGACTTCATTGGATATAAATTCTAGTTCTAGTAAATATGACTTCATTGGATATAAATTCTAGTTCTAGTAATATGACTTCATTGGATATAAATTCTAGTTCTGTAATAAGACTTCATTGGATATAAATTCTAGTTCTAGTAAATATGACTTCATTGGATATAAATTCTAGTTCTAGTAAATATGACTTCATTGGATATAAATTCTAGTTCTAGTAATATGACTTCATTGGATATAAATTCTAGTTCTAGTAAATATGACTTCATTGGATATAAATTCTAGTTCTGTAATAAGACTTCATTGGATATAAATTCTAGTTCTAGTAAATATGACTTCATTGGATATAAATTCTAGTTCTAGTAAATATGACTTCATTGGATATAAATTCTAGTTCTAGTAAATATGACTTCATTGGATATAAATTCTAGTTCTAGTAAATATGACTTCATTGGATATAAATTCTAGTTCTAGTAATATGACTTCATTGGATATAAATTCTAGTTCTAGTAATATGACTTCATTGGATATAAATTCTAGTTCTGTAATAAGACTTCATTGGATATAAATTCTAGTTCTAGTAATATGACTTCATTGGATATAAATTCTAGTTCTAGTAATATGACTTCATTGGATATAAATTCTAGTTCTAGTAATATGACTTCATTGGATATAAATTCTAGTTCTGTAATAAGACTTCATTGGATATAAATTCTAGTTCTAGTAAATATGACTTCATTGGATATAAATTCTAGTTCTAGTAAATATGACTTCATTGGATATAAATTCTAGTTCTAGTAAATATGACTTCATTGGATATAAATTCTAGTTCTAGTAATATGACTTCATTGGATATAAATTCTAGTTCTGTAATAAGACTTCATTGGATATAAATTCTAGTTCTAGTAATATGACTTCATTGGATATAAATTCTAGTTCTAGTAATATGACTTCATTGGATATAAATTCTAGTTCTAGTAATATGACTTCATTGGATATAAATTCTAGTTCTAGTAATATGACTTCATTGGATATAAATTCTAGTTCTAGTAATATGACTTCATTGGATATAAATTCTAGTTCTAGTAATATGACTTCATTGGATATAAATTCTAGTTCTAGTAATATGACTTCATTGGATATAAATTCTAGTTCTAGTAATATGACTTCATTGGATATAAATTCTAGTTCTAGTAATATGACTTCATTGGATATATATTCTAGTTCTACTAAATATGACTTCATTGGATATAAATTCTAGTTCTAGTAAATATGACTTCATTGGATATAAATTCTAGTTCTAGTAATATGACTTCATTGGATATAAATTCTAGTTCTGTAATAAGACTTCATTGGATATAAATTCTAGTTCTAGTAAATATGACTTCATTGGATATAAATTCTAGTTCTAGTAAATATGACTTCATTGGATATAAATTCTAGTTCTAGTAAATATGACTTCATTGGATATAAATTCTAGTTCTAGTAATATGACTTCATTGGATATAAATTCTAGTTCTGTAATAAGACTTCATTGGATATAAATTCTAGTTCTAGTAAATATGACTTCATTGGATATAAATTCTAGTTCTAGTAAATATGACTTCATTGGATATAAATTCTAGTTCTAGTAATATGACTTCATTGGATATAAATTCTAGTTCTAGTAAATATGACTTCATTGGATATAAATTCTAGTTCTGTAATAAGACTTCATTGGATATAAATTCTAGTTCTAGTAATATGACTTCATTGGATATAAATTCTAGTTCTAGTCATATGACTTCATTGGATATAAATTCTAGTTCTGTAATAAGACTTCATTGGATATAAATTCTAGTTCTAGTAAATATGACTTCATTGGATATAAATTCTAGTTCTAGTAAATATGACTTCATTGGATATAAATTCTAGTTCTAGTAAATATGACTTCATTGGATATAAATTCTAGTTCTAGTAATATGACTTCATTGGATATAAATTCTAGTTCTAGTAATATGACTTCATTGGATATAAATTCTAGTTCTGTAATAAGACTTCATTGGATATAAATTCTAGTTCTAGTAATATGACTTCATTGGATATAAATTCTAGTTCTAGTAATATGACTTCATTGGATATAAATTCTAGTTCTAGTAATATGACTTCATTGGATATAAATTCTAGTTCTGTAATAAGACTTCATTGGATATAAATTCTAGTTCTAGTAAATATGACTTCATTGGATATAAATTCTAGTTCTAGTAAATATGACTTCATTGGATATAAATTCTAGTTCTAGTAAATATGACTTCATTGGATATAAATTCTAGTTCTAGTAATATGACTTCATTGGATATAAATTCTAGTTCTGTAATAAGACTTCATTGGATATAAATTCTAGTTCTAGTAATATGACTTCATTGGATATAAATTCTAGTTCTAGTAATATGACTTCATTGGATATAAATTCTAGTTCTAGTAATATGACTTCATTGGATATAAATTCTAGTTCTAGTAATATGACTTCATTGGATATAAATTCTAGTTCTAGTAATATGACTTCATTGGATATAAATTCTAGTTCTAGTAATATGACTTCATTGGATATAAATTCTAGTTCTAGTAATATGACTTCATTGGATATAAATTCTAGTTCTAGTAATATGACTTCATTGGATATAAATTCTAGTTCTAGTAATATGACTTCATTGGATATATATTCTAGTTCTACTAAATATGACTTCATTGGATATAAATTCTAGTTCTAGTAAATATGACTTCATTGGATATAAATTCTAGTTCTAGTAATATGACTTCATTGGATATAAATTCTAGTTCTGTAATAAGACTTCATTGGATATAAATTCTAGTTCTAGTAAATATGACTTCATTGGATATAAATTCTAGTTCTAGTAAATATGACTTCATTGGATATAAATTCTAGTTCTAGTAAATATGACTTCATTGGATATAAATTCTAGTTCTAGTAATATGACTTCATTGGATATAAATTCTAGTTCTGTAATAAGACTTCATTGGATATAAATTCTAGTTCTAGTAAATATGACTTCATTGGATATAAATTCTAGTTCTAGTAAATATGACTTCATTGGATATAAATTCTAGTTCTAGTAATATGACTTCATTGGATATAAATTCTAGTTCTAGTAAATATGACTTCATTGGATATAAATTCTAGTTCTGTAATAAGACTTCATTGGATATAAATTCTAGTTCTAGTAATATGACTTCATTGGATATAAATTCTAGTTCTAGTCATATGACTTCATTGGATATAAATTCTAGTTCTGTAATAAGACTTCATTGGATATAAATTCTAGTTCTAGTAAATATGACTTCATTGGATATAAATTCTAGTTCTAGTAAATATGACTTCATTGGATATAAATTCTAGTTCTAGTAAATATGACTTCATTGGATATAAATTCTAGTTCTAGTAATATGACTTCATTGGATATAAATTCTAGTTCTGTAATAAGACTTCATTGGATATAAATTCTAGTTCTAGTAATATGACTTCATTGGATATAAATTCTAGTTCTAGTAATATGACTTCATTGGATATAAATTCTAGTTCTAGTAATATGACTTCATTGGATATAAATTCTAGTTCTAGTAATATGACTTCATTGGATATAAATTCTAGTTCTAGTAATATGACTTCATTGGATATAAATTCTAGTTCTAGTAATATGACTTCATTGGATATATATTCTAGTTCTACTAAATATGACTTCATTGGATATAAATTCTAGTTCTAGTAAATATGACTTCATTGGATATAAATTCTAGTTCTAGTAATATGACTTCATTGGATATAAATTCTAGTTCTGTAATAAGACTTCATTGGATATAAATTCTAGTTCTAGTAATATGACTTCATTGGATATAAATTCTAGTTCTAGTAATATGACTTCATTGGATATAAATTCTAGTTCTAGTAAATATGACTTCATTGGATATAAATTCTAGTTCTAGTAATATGACTTCATTGGATATAAATTCTAGTTCTAGTAAATATGACTTCATTGGATATAAATTCTAGTTCTAGTAATATGACTTCATTGGATATAAATTCTAGTTCTGTAATAAGACTTCATTGGATATAAATTCTAGTTCTAGTAAATATGACTTCATTGGATATAAATTCTAGTTCTAGTAATATGACTTCATTGGATATATATTCTAGTTCTACTAAATATGACTTCATTGGATATAAATTCTAGTTCTAGTAAATATGACTTCATTGGATATAAATTCTAGTTCTAGTAATATGACTTCATTGGATATAAATTCTAGTTCTGTAATAAGACTTCATTGGATATAAATTCTAGTTCTAGTAATATGACTTCATTGGATATAAATTCTAGTTCTAGTAATATGACTTCACTGGATATAAATTCTAGTTCTAGTAATATGACTTCATTGGATATAAATTCTAGTTCTAGTAAATATGACTTCATTGGATATAAATTCTAGTTCTAGTAAATATGACTTCATTGGATATAAATTCTAGTTCTGTAATAAGACTTCATTGGATATAAATTCTAGTTCTAGTAAATATGACTTCATTGGATATAAATTCTAGTTCTAGTAATATGACTTCATTGGATATAAATTCTAGTTCTAGTAATATGACTTCATTGGATATAAATTCTAGTTCTAGTAATATGACTTCATTGGATATAAATTCTAGTTCTGTAATAAGACTTCATTGGATATAAATTCTAGTTCTAGTAAATATGACTTCATTGGATATAAATTCTAGTTCTAGTAATATGACTTCATTGGATATAAATTCTAGTTCTGTAATAAGACTTCATTGGATATAAATTCTAGTTCTAGTAATATGACTTCATTGGATATAAATTCTAGTTCTAGTAATATGACTTCATTGGATATAAATTCTAGTTCTAGTAAATATGACTTCATTGGATATAAATTCTAGTTCTGTAATAAGACTTCATTGGATATAAATTCTAGTTCTAGTAATATGACTTCATTGGATATAAATTCTAGTTCTAGTCATATGACTTCATTGGATATAAATTCTAGTTCTGTAATAAGACTTCATTGGATATAAATTCTAGTTCTAGTAAATATGACTTCATTGGATATAAATTCTAGTTCTAGTAAATATGACTTCATTGGATATAAATTCTAGTTCTAGTAAATATGACTTCATTGGATATAAATTCTAGTTCTAGTAATATGACTTCATTGGATATAAATTCTAGTTCTGTAATAAGACTTCATTGGATATAAATTCTAGTTCTAGTAATATGACTTCATTGGATATAAATTCTAGTTCTAGTAATATGACTTCATTGGATATAAATTCTAGTTCTAGTAATATGACTTCATTGGATATAAATTCTAGTTCTGTAATAAGACTTCATTGGATATAAATTCTAGTTCTAGTAATATGACTTCATTGGATATAAATTCTAGTTCTAGTAAATATGACTTCATTGGATATAAATTCTAGTTCTAGTAATATGACTTCATTGGATATAAATTCTAGTTCTAGTAATATGACTTCATTGGATATAAATTCTAGTTCTAGTAATATGACTTCATTGGATATATATTCTAGTTCTACTAAATATGACTTCATTGGATATAAATTCTAGTTCTAGTAATATGACTTCATTGGATATAAATTCTAGTTCTAGTAATATGACTTCATTGGATATAAATTCTAGTTCTAGTAAATATGACTTCATTGGATATAAATTCTAGTTCTAGTAATATGACTTCATTGGATATAAATTCTAGTTCTGTAATAAGACTTCATTGGATATAAATTCTAGTTCTAGTAAATATGACTTCATTGGATATAAATTCTAGTTCTAGTAATATGACTTCATTGGATATAAATTCTAGTTCTGTAATAAGACTTCATTGGATATAAATTCTAGTTCTAGTAATATGACTTCATTGGATATAAATTCTAGTTCTAGTAATATGACTTCATTGGATATAAATTCTAGTTCTAGTAAATATGACTTCATTGGATATAAATTCTAGTTCTGTAATAAGACTTCATTGGATATAAATTCTAGTTCTAGTAATATGACTTCATTGGATATAAATTCTAGTTCTAGTAATATGACTTCATTGGATATAAATTCTAGTTCTAGTAATATGACTTCATTGGATATAAATTCTAGTTCTGTAATAAGACTTCATTGGATATAAATTCTAGTTCTAGTAATATGACTTCATTGGATATAAATTCTAGTTCTAGTAAATATGACTTCATTGGATATAAATTCTAGTTCTAGTAATATGACTTCATTGGATATAAATTCTAGTTCTAGTAATATGACTTCATTGGATATAAATTCTAGTTCTAGTAATATGACTTCATTGGATATATATTCTAGTTCTACTAAATATGACTTCATTGGATATAAATTCTAGTTCTAGTAAATATGACTTCATTGGATATAAATTCTAGTTCTAGTAATATGACTTCATTGGATATAAATTCTAGTTCTGTAATAAGACTTCATTGGATATAAATTCTAGTTCTAGTAATATGACTTCATTGGATATAAATTCTAGTTCTAGTAATATGACTTCATTGGATATAAATTCTAGTTCTAGTAATATGACTTCATTGGATATAAATTCTAGTTCTAGTAATATGACTTCATTGGATATAAATTCTAGTTCTAGTAATATGACTTCATTGGATATAAATTCTAGTTCTAGTAAATATGACTTCATTGGATATAAATTCTAGTTCTAGTAATATGACTTCATTGGATATAAATTCTAGTTCTGTAATAAGACTTCATTGGATATAAATTCTAGTTCTAGTAAATATGACTTCATTGGATATAAATTCTAGTTCTAGTAATATGACTTCATTGGATATAAATTCTAGTTCTGTAATAAGACTTCATTGGATATAAATTCTAGTTCTGTAATAAGACTTCATTGGATATAAATTCTAGTTCTAGTAATATGACTTCATTGGATATAAATTCTAGTTCTAGTAAATATGACTTCATTGGATATAAATTCTAGTTCTGTAATAAGACTTCATTGGATATAAATTCTAGTTCTAGTAATATGACTTCATTGGATATAAATTCTAGTTCTAGTAATATGACTTCATTGGATATAAATTCTAGTTCTAGTAATATGACTTCATTGGATATAAATTCTAGTTCTAGTAATATGACTTCATTGGATATAAATTCTAGTTCTAGTAATATGACTTCATTGGATATATATTCTAGTTCTGTAATAAGACTTCATTGGATATAAATTCTAGTTCTAGTAAATATGACTTCATTGGATATAAATTCTAGTTCTAGTAATATGACTTCATTGGATATAAATTCTAGTTCTGTAATAAGACTTCATTGGATATAAATTCTAGTTCTAGTAATATGACTTCATTGGATATAAATTCTAGTTCTAGTAATATGACTTCATTGGATATAAATTCTAGTTCTAGTAAATATGACTTCATTGGATATAAATTCTAGTTCTGTAATAAGACTTCATTGGATATAAATTCTAGTTCTAGTAATATGACTTCATTGGATATAAATTCTAGTTCTGTAATAAGACTTCATTGGATATAAATTCTAGTTCTAGTAATATGACTTCATTGGATATAAATTCTAGTTCTAGTAATATGACTTCATTGGATATAAATTCTAGTTCTAGTAAATATGACTTCATTGGATATAAATTCTAGTTCTGTAATAAGACTTCATTGGATATAAATTCTAGTTCTAGTAATATGACTTCATTGGATATAAATTCTAGTTCTAGTAATAAGACTTCATTGGATATAAATTCTAGTTCTAGTAATATGACTTCATTGGATATAAATTCTAGTTCTGTAATAAGACTTCATTGGATATAAATTCTAGTTCTAGTAATATGACTTCATTGGATATAAATTCTAGTTCTAGTAATATGACTTCATTGGATATAAATTCTAGTTCTAGTAATATGACTTCATTGGATATAAATTCTAGTTCTAGTAAATATGACTTCATTGGATATAAATTCTAGTTCTAGTAAATATGACTTCATTGGATATAAATTCTAGTTCTGTAATAAGACTTCATTGGATATAAATTCTAGTTCTAGTAATATGACTTCATTGGATATAAATTCTAGTTCTGTAATAAGACTTCATTGGATATAAATTCTAGTTCTAGTAATATGACTTCATTGGATATAAATTCTAGTTCTAGTAATATGACTTCATTGGATATAAATTCTAGTTCTAGTAAATATGACTTCATTGGATATAAATTCTAGTTCTGTAATAAGACTTCATTGGATATAAATTCTAGTTCTAGTAATATGACTTCATTGGATATAAATTCTAGTTCTGTAATAAGACTTCATTGGATATAAATTCTAGTTCTAGTAATATGACTTCATTGGATATAAATTCTAGTTCTAGTAATATGACTTCATTGGATATAAATTCTAGTTCTGTAATAAGACTTCATTGGATATAAATTCTAGTTCTAGTAATAAGACTTCATTGGATATAAATTCTAGTTCTAGTAATATGACTTCATTGGATATAAATTCTAGTTCTGTAATAAGACTTCATTGGATATAAATTCTAGTTCTAGTAATATGACTTCATTGGATATAAATTCTAGTTCTAGTAATATGACTTCATTGGATATAAATTCTAGTTCTGTAATAAGACTTCATTGGATATAAATTCTAGTTCTAGTAATATGACTTCATTGGATATAAATTCTAGTTCTAGTAATATGACTTCATTGGATATAAATTCTAGTTCTAGTCATATGACTTCTTGGCTCACATCTCGATTAGGGCGACTCAATGACACAGTGACAGACAATATGTCAAGTCGATCTTCAATTTCGGACCGAAGAGCTGTGAAAAAGACTACGGCCGCATCAGCAGGCGGCTTGCTTCGCGCCCAGCGCCTAGTGGCTTGCATTCTGAAAAGATACATAGCCATAGGCGCCAAGCGCTCAACGTTCAACGCTCAACGTCTGTTGGTTTTAGTTAGCTAGCCTCTAGCCGCTAAGCAAGCCTCCGAGTCAGCAAGTCGCCTAGCGAGCCAGTGACAAAACCTTTGTGTACACATAGCGACTCGCTCGAAATAAACAAGAAGGCGCCAAGGATGCTTCCTGCCTATATGCGACCACGGAATAAAAAACCAAGAAAATAATAATAAGAAAATATATTTTTTGCCATACATTAGTGGCTAATAAGCTCTTCAATGGCTTAGATCATAACCTTCTTTCGTTCTGAATTTTATGATATGAAATGTCGTATTTTATTTTAATAATAATAATAATAAATCCTGTGACGAACACACAGCGCCATCTAGCCCCGTGGTAAGCTGCTAAGCTTGTGTTACGGTGACTAGACAACGGATATACTACTTATATTTATTTTTCTTTTGTAAATACATACATATTATACATAGAAATACGCCCAGACCAGATACAAATATTTATTTTTAAGCATAAATATTTGCACCCAGCGGGAATCGAACCCGCAACCTTCTGCATTGCAGCCAAGCGTTCGCCCGACGCGCCACAGAGGTCGTCGTTATTGGAGGTATTAGAGGTAATAATAATTCCATTATATTTGTGCGATTGTTACTGTGTCGATTAGAAATTAAAAACAACACTATCAAAACGATAAAGCAATATAATGATAAGACAATGCACAAACTGGATCATTTTGTAACTAAAACAGTGCAATACAGTCAATATTATGTATCAAATTGCTTAGAATTAGACTGGTGTCTATTAGAGACTAGAAGGAGAAAGGTAACCTGATAGTAAAGTATTTCAAACTCGTCTCTGACGAAAGAATTTCACCTTCCAAGTAATAAGATTTGGGAACATAGTCCCTCGCTTACAGTAATAGTATAGGTAATTATTACTCTAAGGTCACACACCTTTGAAAAACAAAAGAATTTAAATATCGAATCGCGTTAGAATATTATACACAATCTATATAATCTAAGACGTACTGATTATATGAATATGAGAGTAAATTATAATAAACTTGCTGCGCCCCGCTGTTTCACCCGCGTAAGTCCCGTTCCCGCGGGATTATCGGGATAAAATGCCTATGTGTTATTCCCGGTATCCAACTACTTATATTCCAAGTTTCATCGCAATCGCAATACTAGTATTAGTAAGAAGTAAGATATAATCCTACTACAATATTATAAATGTGAAAGTGTGTGTGTTTGGATGTTTGTTACTCAATCACGCAAAAACTACTGAACCGATTGCTATGAAACTTGGAATATACGTAGCTGGGGACCTGGATGGACCTTTTTATTCCGATATTCCCGCGGAAACGGGACTTATGCGGGTGAAACCGCGGGGCGCACCTAGTATTATAATATAGTAGGATAAGTACCTACGTTGAAATACTGAACCGTATGTAATTCCGGTATTTTCCACTAGATCAAGACTAACGCGGTTGGAACCACGGGGCGCAGCTAGTGTAGAATAATAGGTAAAAACAAGCAACCAGTCTTTGTTTGGCCCACTTAAAATAGCCGGATAGCCTTATGAACTATGGTCGCTACAAACAACGACTTACAAATATTGTTGAAAATAGATAGGACAACAAAACAAACATAATTGTGAATCTCATTTGTTACGAGCTAGTACAAAGTCGCTTAGCTAATGTGATGTAAATACGTATTGTCATACCTTAACACAGAAAAAAACAAAATCGCTCAGCTTGTATCAGTGGTAGCACCTCAACAGACAAGCACACACAAAATTGATGATAAACTTTTTAATAAAATTTATTTCCTGACGATGATACTGTACCTAAGTCGTAATCATGCATTTTAGCTACCAATTTTTTTTAAACCATGACTTCTTCCTTTCGTGTAATGGTGTAGCTCACCTAGTTAGAGTTGTCAGATCCTTATTTTTTAATCGCTCGTTGCACTTCAGGCGATTTAAATACCTCAATTTCTACCTTTTTTCGTTTGATTTCTGTATATTTTTTTCAGTGAATTGCACGTATGTAACGAGTGGTATCAACCACTCGCCACATCGCCGTAAGACTTCTAACTTAGCCTATCGACTGCTATTAGAGATATCAACCGGGACCAACTGCTTTACGTGTCTTCCGAAGTACGGAGAAGCTCGAGAAAGTCATTTGCCACACAAATTATCGGTCACCCATCCAAGCTTGATCACGTCAAGCGTTCATTCAAGATCGGTAGTTGCAGCTAGGCCAATGAGCTGCACAAAAATAAATGAGAATTAAGCAGGGTTAAATTAAAACAGCTTATAAAAATGATCTATAAAATTTATCTATATTTTAGGCAATTACACAATGAATTCGCAACCGTTTTGCAACTTTGTTACATTTGGCGACACGACAATAGATTTGTATGGATAATGATAAAATTTAATCAGTTCTTAGAAATTTATTTACAATCACCGCGATTTTGACGATGTTTATATATATTTTTATATAAATCGTCGGTCGAAAAGTAAACTAGCTTAACGCTAAAATTGGCAATTTTGAGTTTAAATGTGGAATTTAAATTATAGATAAATAAGGTTACGTTCGACCAAATTGGAATAAGCAATGAATAACAATTCCCCGCACATAATATTTAATATTTTTTCCTACTGAACAGCTCGATAGGCTCTCGAACAAAAGACGATTTATTCTAAGTATAAATACGTAGAATACCTATTCAGCTTATTGCAGTTTTGTCGAATTAATCGTAAGTGCTGATTTTTTTTATATCTAGACAAAAATTCAATACAAAAAACAACAAAATGTAACACCGAATTAAAAAGTCAAATTATTTTAAAACATTTAGGAGGTTTTTGATTTGGTATTGTTTGATCAACAGAATCTTTTATCTGTAGATTGAAAATCAGCCCTAAAACGAATGAACTAAGTTTTTGCACAAAAATTATGCTACAAAATTCTACCAAAAAATTTAGTAACCTGAAAACAGTTTTGATAGGTCTTGACTTAGAAATCCAAATTATTTCCTCAGTAATGTGAGAAAGTTATTTAAGTAGCTCTTTGTAGGTTTTTTTTTGAGAACCTAGTCCCAAAAAAGAAAATTCTCTATATATATTTATTTTTCCAATAATCTATGTATCTATATAAGTTTTTTTTACAAATAAAATATCCAGTTACTTATCTAATTCAGTTATTAGATTTCAGTAAAATTTTCCAGACAGACGTTTTCATAAAACATCTAGCCTAGATATTTCCGAGAAAAAAAATCCGACGCCTGTCCCGTATGGCGTATTTGAAAAATCATCGTATAAAAATAAAGTAAATTGGCTTAACATTTTTCACTAAAACACAGATTTAACTTAAAATTACATTACGAACATTCGCTACGACTTATCTATTATTTCAAACGCGATATCAATTTCTTCTTCAGGTGATCTGCTAACGTCAGTTTGTTTCTCAACTTTACTCTTAGACCCCGTCCGTTGGGTATCATTGGGCACAGGTTTGGGAACCTGTGGATTGTGGACGTGGTATTCTTTGCTCTTAGGTTTCTCGATTGTTTGTAGGTCCTGAAAATTAAAATATAGTGGTTAGAATACATATAACTAAATATACCCTAAAGGGGTTACATAGAGGACGATTTAAGTCTTGCAAAACCATGGTCTTCTGATCCAGAAGACCACCTATATACCCTCTATATCATACTCATTACAGCATTTTTTTACTATAGACGCATTTGACCTTATTTCACCTGCGAAAATCGAAGAAAATTCTACCAAAAATAACTAGGTACTTCTCGGCCGGGTACAAAAACGCTACTCAAAAATTGAGTTTCACTTAAGCAATTAAGCACCTCTCAATCTCAAATTCCCATAGATACATGTAGCAGCAGCAGCAGTCAGGCAGTGGGCAGTTGGGCAGTTATGCTGAGTTGAGGGCCGTTTCGCAACAATTTGTTATGTTTAATGTTTGTGTTTTTTTTTTTGTTTATGTTGTTGCGAATAAACAGTTATTCTACATATTTCAAATTTAGAAGATGCTCTAGTATTTACAGTTTACTTTATAACAAACAGTTTTTAGTCAGAGACATTCGCCATTCATTCATCGATGTTGTGATATAAAGGGTGTTTTTTTTAGAGGTATAGAACTTCGAATTGAAATAAAACACAAGAAAATCGTTTTAATGTCCATCAATTTGGCTTTATTGGAAAGATAATTTTATGCCATTAACGTTTAAATATGATTTTGGGCATGTGGCCGCCGCGGCTGGCTCGAATAAAGCCAATTCTACAGGTCCAATTTTCAACCACTTTTTTGAGCATATGGGGCCGTATGTTGGCAATAACGCCACGAATGTTGGCTTCCAAGTCCCCTAACGTTTCTGGTTTGTTGGCGTAGACGAGCGACTTCACATCGCGTATTATCACATAGAGTAAACGTAGTGCGAAAACGATCCATGGTTAACCGAATTAATTGCTCTGATGGACGATTATGTCGACCATAAAATGGACGGAGCTTGCGGTAAACTTCGCGAACTGAACCATTATTTTCGAAATAAATTTGCAGGATTTGCAAGCGTTGTTCTTTTGTCAACCTGTTCATGATGAAATGGCAAACCAAACTAAATATTAATCACTTGACAGCTGACAAAATGGCCGCCAGTTAAAAAAGTGATGCCAACTTAAAGTTCTATACCTCTAAAAAAAACACCCCTTAGATAGCTGAATGACTATCTAAATAGGTAGGTGTCATCGTGGCATCATCGATAAAACTATTGTTGATACTTAAATTGTCTCTGTTTTCCACCAATGATAAAAAGAGCTTGACAAGCCGGGCGGCTTTAAAATTTAACTGTAATGGTTAACCTTGACAGTTAAATACTGTATTGCTACATAACTACTACTGTTTACCTACTACAGTTCTTTTACCTCACGAAGGCCGCTCGATCCTCGTTGTGAGAGATTCACGTGTATGTTGTTTCTGGGTGCGTGAAATCGGGCAATCGAAATCTACTCCTACCTTCTAGAGCTAGGGGACTTTGGAGATAAAATAACTGTTTTCTCCCTACCCTTATCCAGCAAAAGACCGAGATGATGTGCCGCCTGCACAGCATCGGTCTCTTTTACCCCTTTTCCCCTATATCCTCTCTAAAACAGTTCCTCCATCTTTATTTTTGTCTCAATTTTGCACTACGATAATTTACTTTAAAGGAGAAGGTAGGAGGGTACAGATACTTTCCTTCTGTGTCCTATCCCTGCATGACGTGCCCAAAGCACGTCAGCCTACTGGTGACATAAACCAACTGACCTACCTAATCCTATTTCTATCCTACTAATATTATAAAGCTGAAACTTTGTGAGTATGTGTGGATGTATGTTTGTTACTCATTCAAGTAAAAACCGCTTAACCGATTACCATGAAACTTGGAATATAGTTAGCTAAAAATCTGAAATAACACATAAGCTACTTTTTAACCCGATAATCCCGCAGGATCGGGCATATGCGGGTGAGACCGCGGAGCGCAGCTAGTATTATCTATTTTAAAAAGCAATGGTATTTTCGTACATCACCGTAAAGTTCCAAAGACAAAGAGTGTCTTTTCTTATAGAGATGTTTTAATCGCCCCGAACGTGACATAGACAATTTTCTCCGATGATCGACCGGTGCAACCTCCTGTTCAGGTTCCTTTTCTGGTTCGTTCTCGACGCGAGAATTCTTTCTCTTCTCATTTGGTTGGAATATTGATTTTATGAACTTTGCCATTTTCTGTACGATGTTTTTGTAAAATTAAATGGTTCTTTCTAACTTCCCTGGACTTGAAGTTTAAGCATGCTTGCTTAAATTTTTGAATAGAGCTAATTTCCTGAAAACAGATTATACAACAACTTTTTAAATAGGATCATTTATTTTACACTCTGAAGATACTTTTTTTTAAATAGTTGTTATTGAGGAAAAATAACTAATTCTGAATATTAGCTCTCGTACTCGTATTCGGGTGTGACGTCATCACACAGCACTTTCTCAGTCCGCTGGCGCTCTCAGCACGGTGTCGTCTTACGTTTCATTAGCGGAGCGTTTAATGACATCATGTAACTGTTAGCTTGACTCAATGTTTATCGTAAGTTTAAATTCCTGTACAATCAAAACTAATAAGTATTTTTGACTACAATAAAAACTATTGTATTTGAATACATACAAGCTTTACTGTTACAAACTGTTTTAACCGATTTGGCATACCTACAAACATTCATCATTATCCCTAGAAAAACCTTGTATAAGGCTCGATTCGACCAAATTGGAATAAGCGACAAATAGCAATTACGAGTATATACTCGTCTTTTGTTCGAACAGTCGCTCGATACGTACAATTGCAAAAAATACGATTTATGCGGAGATTTCATTCCTAAATCTACTTTGGTGGAACCGAACCTTAGAATAATACAAGAATCTATAAATCAGTGTTTGGAATACCTCTATAATTGTTTTGTGGTCTTGCTAGAGTTGGATGTTAGATCTTTTTGGTAGCAAATGAAGTTTTTACTAATCAGTATAATATAATCTTATCTTTTTCATTACACAGGTACATTTTGTTTATCAAATGCAACGTAAACGTAGGTATATTATAATATATAGAACTAATATAACTCAGTGTGCAATTATTATAACCTACCTACTATAAAATTAATTCTTAAATTACTTTATTGTAGTTTTTTTTTTACCTACTTACCTATAGATTAAACAGAATATTCATGTCAAAATGCAAAGTCAAAAATTATTACAATGTCAAACTTAAAACTAACTTAAACCTAATCAAACAATCCGCCCCTAATTGTACCCGGAGCAAAGGTACCCATAACGCTGGCAGCATTGCCCCGCTGTATGGCAATCGCCAGCCTTTGCTCCAGGTACGAACCGGATATTCATGTGTATTAAAACTATGGAACCGATGAGATGTATATGTACCTAATTGTTACTTAACACGATAACAGTCCAGTGTACGTACCATAGGGGGTACACGCCAATAGCGGTACCGCTGAGGCCCGTATACCCTATGCGTTACACAACCACTAACAGACTTTAAGCTAAAGTTGTCATGTTCATTAATAAAGATATTTTGAAATAAAAAAAAATTGCAAACTTGAAGGGCTCTAGTGTCCTGAACTTATCATATTGGTTTGTTTGTTATTTCGGGACTTGCGGAGAGGGCCAATTTGTATGGGACAAATGCAGAGGTATTAAACTTTTGTAGAGAGACTTTTAACGTGTTAATATGCTACAAATGTCTTGAATGAACACATAGGCAAAGTTTTATGCTGATATTTTTCAACAGGGCACGTATTCACTATATATCTAACACGTCTTAACAATGTCTCAGAAGTGTTAATTTTTTATCGAATCTTTTGAAAATGTTTCAATTTCGCTAAAGCTTCGGACGTGTTCAAAACCAATAAATTGCTGAGACCTTTTCAATCTTTTTCGAGAAAAATCAACAATTTAGTGATATAATACGTGCTGGAGCCTTATTTTTGAATCGCTTGTTGCACTTCAGGCAATTTAAATAATTCGATATCTGCTGATTATCGTTTGATGCCGGACTCCTGCTGCGAGTGGTTGATACCACTCGTTGTAGACGTGCGATTCACGTAGAAAAATTACAGTAATTGAACGAAAATCAGTAGAAATCGAGGTATTAAAATCGCTCGAAATACCTCATTTGATTCAAAAATACAGCCCCTGGGCCTTAGCCAGTTAGCTAGAAAATATGACATAGGTAATAAAGAACGCCTATATCTACCTACTACAAACGATGCAGTGTCTATCAGAAAAGTATATATATCGGTACATTAGGTAGGTACCTACATATTTATTTTTAATTTATTAAGTAACTTTCTATACGAGTGTACCTACCTACTCACCAAGGTTAGTAGGTAAGAGATAGTTAGGTACACAAGTGTTTTTCCTTGCTTTTACCTCGTACGTAACCTATCTAAATACTATTAGGTAGACTATGCTATGATGCATTACATACGACCTAAAATATCAGGGTAAAGAACGATGTATTTTTAAAACTATCTACAATTCAAATGCCAAACTTTTATCGCAACGAAAATTCGTTTAAAGTACTTAATGTACTTTTTGCGTGAAACAGCTCCTAATATACACACCTGCTTACATAACACACAGCTGAGTTTGTATATATCTGTAATAGGTACGCGTTGTCCTTACTGACTGATTAACTGATGGATAGCCTAAACCACTGATAGTACACAGCTGAAATTTGGGTAGTGTGTTCTCTAAACGATGTAGGCATTCGATAAGAAAGGGTTTTTGTAGTTTCCACGGGTTCGGCGCTTACGCGGTACATGTTTTCAATAAAAATGCAAAGCAAACTTTAAAAAGCTAATCCTAGACATAGATCTAGTTCTTGAGTGCCGTGTGGGGCCAAATTGGTTTAGGATACCTGTTTCCTTAACGTACCTGTTATTATATAATAAAAGAAATACTTTCCAAAAATTTCCGCACCCGACAGCACTTCAACCTGCATCTCCGGGAATCCTTCATTACTTATAGTCATCCAAGTGTAGAAAACACTTTAAATAAATGTCTAGGTACTATAAAATCTACTAGATAATCATGCTACACCTCAAACCATTATAATGCTCTAATTACGAAATAAAAAATAGCTAAAACTCACTTTAGTTAAACGAAAAAAGAACCCAATATAGCTACTACGAGTCTAGGTAATCCAATCACAAAAACAGAGATAAAAGATAAACAAACTGCTTAGGAACACTATTAACCGTTTCACTGATAAGCGATTGTTTTAAACTGAAACTTGGCAATTCGATAACACGTTTGTTCACAACAACACTCGAACTGCAATATGTACACCTGTAGGTAGCACTGCTATTACCATATTTTCATCTTAGATAAGATTATGATTATATTATCAATTGATACCACTTTTCTGATAGCTATAATGATAGATAATTTTATTATATTGTACAGGGTGAGACTGGGAGCGAATTTAGGGAGCGCAACTGAGGGGCTTGGTATATACAAGATGTAACGGGTAAGCCCTTTTAATCCGAAAGGGGGTTGTTCTAGACGTTTAGGCAAACAACTTTTGTTCTACGACTTTTGAAAATTCGAAGTACTTTTCGAAAAATTGGTTTATTCCCGGTCGTCCCCACCTTGTCGTCCCCACTGGGGACGAGTGGGAAAAAAAAAGTTTCACTCGTCCCCAGTGGGGACGATTGAAACTTTTTATTTCCCACTCGTTCCCGCTATAGTCCGAGAGGCAAAATTAGGTACATGGGGTTTTTAATAAGAGATTTCACGGATTGTTAAAATGATTTAATAAAGATCTTCAGAGCAAGATAGAACAATAAGTTTGATTGAAAATAATTTTAAAACACTGATGTAATCAATCAGTTAACGAATTTTCAATAATTCTTGCCGTTTTGATGTCCATTGTAAAAGATTGTTGAGAAGTCGGCATCTTAGGAAGAAATATTAAAAAAATAAAAAAGTCGGCGATACGGGAATGAATATTCGAAGTTTTGGAAAAGATGGCAAAGTAACGAAAGTCGGCATTGAGTACCATAACTCGTATAATAGACACCACAATACACGTATTCAACCTAATATACAATAATTTAAGAGAACATTGGCAATCATAAAAAATGTCAGTACCACCAATGTAAGCACCTATTTTAGGTAATTTTTTTTTTAAATATTTGAATCTCTATTTAGGTAGTCAGATACTGTTCTCTAAGACAAACTTATATGTACGTAAATTGGTAAGTTTCGCGATGTAATAAACAATAGATGATATGCAATGACACACCCTCGCCACCCTGTCTTATCGCATTGCATTGTATGCATGACCTTGAAATAGCCAATCAGAGCACTACAAGTGTCGGGAATGAGCTTTTTGCAACTTGCAAATGGGTTTATTATTTTAGTTAGCAAACTTCGGTCATGGCGGAACTAAGTGTGGCAAGTAGTTCAGGTGGCCAAACAGTGTTAATGTATATTAAAAGAAGACATGGTACGGTTTTACTTCATGGGGGTCACCAATATAAAAAAAAAAAAAA
This sequence comes from Idaea dimidiata, assembly GCA_949358125.1. Classification (NCBI taxonomy): domain Eukaryota; kingdom Metazoa; phylum Arthropoda; class Insecta; order Lepidoptera; family Geometridae; genus Idaea; species Idaea dimidiata. The sequence goes on from OX442330.1 coordinate 21,851,031, forward strand.
GAGAACATAAAAGTGGCTTAACTGTGTGGGATTGCTGTGAACGTAAATTAAAATGCAGAGGTCTTCTAAAAACCAAAGTAAGTGGTATTTTTCCTATATAGATATAATACTATTATTCCTTCGTTTCCTTTAACTAGTTTATTCAATGGGGATAGGTATCTTTATAAGATAGGTAGCTCATTCCCAACACTTGTAGTGCTCTGATTGGCTATTTCAAGGTCATGCATACAATGCAATGCAATAAGACAGGGTGGTGAAGGTGTGTCATTGCATATCATCTATTGTTTATTACATCGCCAAACTTACCAATTTACGTACATATAAGTTTGTCTTAGAGAGCAGTATCTGACTACCTAAATAGAGATTCAAATATTTAAAAAAATATTTACCTAAAATAGGTGCTTACATTGGTGGTACTGACATTTTTTATGATTGCCAATGTTCTCTTAAATTATTGTATATTAGGTTGAATACGTGTATTGTGGTGTCTATTATACGAGTTATGGTACTCAATGCCGACTTTCGTTACTTTGCCATCATTTCCAAAACTTCGAATATTCATTCCCGTATCGCCGACATTTTCATTTTTTAAATATTTCTTCCTAAGATGCCGACTTCTCAACAATCTTTTACAATGGACATCAAAACTGCAAGAATTATTGAAAATTCGTTAACTGATTACATCATACGTCTTTTAAAATTATTTTCAATCAAAATGATTGTTCAATCTTGCTCTGAAGATCTTAATTAAATCTTTTTAACATTCCGTGAAATCTCTTATTAAAAACCCCATGTACCTAATTTTGCCTCTCGGACTATAGCGGGAACGAGTGGGAAATAAAAAGTTTCAATATTGAAAATTCGTTAACTGATTACATCAGTCTTTTAAAATTATTTTCAATCAAAATGATTGTTCAATCTTGCTCTGAAGATCTTAATTAAATCTTTTTAACATTCCGTGAAATCTCTTATTAAAAACCCCATGTACCTAATTTTGCCTCTCGGACTATAGCGGGAACGAGTGGGAAATAAAAAGTTTCAATCGTCCCCACTGGGTACGAGTGAAACTTTTTTTTTCCCACTCGTCCCCAGTGGGGACGACAAGGTGGGGACGACCGGGAATAAACCGAAAAATTTAGGTGTAAAGTTTACTTGAAAATCAGCTGTTTCATAGAGTTTGAGGCCATTGACCTTATGTTGTTCTTTCATTTAGTTTGGTCTACTACAATCAAACCTTCAATTACCTTTAATTTCAAAAACAGCTGTTTTTTCAGTGAAACATAATCTCAAAATTTTCAAAAAAAAAGTTCGAATTTTCAAAAGTCGTAGAACTAAAGGTGTTCGCCTAGACGTCTAGAACAACCCCCTTTCGGATTAAAAGGGCTTACCTGTTACATCTTGTATACAATCACACTTATATTATGCGAAAGTTTAGGTGTTTGTTTTTAAATCACGTAAAAACTACTGAACCAATTGCAATAAAACTTCGTATACAGATAGTTGAAGATCTGGATTATACATAAGCTATTTTTTATCCCGACATTTCCCTGCCATACCTACCTACTAGATTTAGGGTTTTCTTTGGAATATTATTTGAATGCATTTTAGAATTTATGAGGCGCTCTGAATTTAGTTCTGACGAGCTAGTTAGATGACTGCTTTAGTGTACTAAAACGTAAAATAAACAAAATCTGAAACAGTTTGGTACAATAAAGTATTTATCTACCTATATAGCTAACCAAACCCTGGTGTGCCATAAATTCTAAAATGCATATAAAATAGACTTTATGAAAAGTTGTTGCCCCTCTGTGCCTGATCCTGAGTACGCTCCATACGTGTCGCACTAATGGCAAACGTTAATTTGATTTTGCGATAGCTTCGGGTATTTTTAGCCGTCCATACCCTGTATCTGTCTCTAATATAAGTAGCGACATCTACTGATTACTTTATGCTGAATAACTCTCCAAATCGAGTAATCCAATAGTACAGTTCCAATGTTTACAACAGACTTAAAAACACAATTCACTCGGTTTTAAACTTTGCAACTGTGCCTACCCAGCGTGCCTTAGCCGAGGACAACTTCCAAGGCGAAGCATCTGGCTCGATGTATCCTTTGCCCGGAAAAACAAGAAAAATCGAGGATTTACCCTCTTAATGAAACTGAAAAATTTCCAATAAATGTTGAACCATTTTCGAGAAAAATCTAACGATGGTAAGGCGACGTGGAGACGATTTAGTTATCTATAACCAGCATCAAAACTACTTAGGGCTGTATTCTTGTAATACGGGACTTAAGCAGTTTAGAACCAGCAATAAGTCATCCGTCAATTCCGTCATGGTTAAGCCTCAGATATACTTCACGTCAATATTATTTGTCTGTTCCAGACTGTCCTTCGTATTGGAACACGGTCGAGTCTGTTTGGTGAATATGACCAGCACCCGTATTATCTATCTAGTTGATGACTGACAAGAGTGGAAATTGACAGGAACTTTGCAGTACATTGCTGTTTTAAAAGTAACGTGGTTAATACAGTGATTACCTCAAAGTAGCAATGTACAGCAAAGTTCCTGTCTATTTCCAGTCTATATTACTCATCAACTAGATGTATAACACGGGAGCTGAATTTCACTGGACTTTACTTATTATTATAAATATAAAACTTTAGATGTCTTTTTATTCCCTCTGAACACTTGGTCCGATTGCTTTATCCGACTAATCGGACCATGTAAACTTTTTATTCCTGTTGGTTCGATTAATTGTACAACAAGGAATCGCAATTCCGCTTTGTCCGACAAATCTGACCATTTTGAGTAACAAATAAACAAACATCGTAATCGGCATCAAAATCAAATTGCATGCATTTAAGCGCGACGCCCTGCGAGTTCAACTGTCATTGAAACTGGCAGCTCAAGAGACCTCGCATTCAATGACAGCTCAACTCGACGGTGCCGCGCCGCGCCGGCTTGGAATGCATGCAAAACTGTCTTTTCACCGCGCAAATTATTCCTTCGCGCAAGGGGATTTCGATGCCGATTACAACGGAAGTTGCGTGGTAACTTCGCAGGATCTACGTGGTCCTCCGCGCGGATGCGCTGCTAGTATTATAGTATAGGTAATAAAATTCAAAATAATACAAACTAATCATAGTATCATTTTTTAATTTGTACACAAATCGAACACTGGATAAAAGTATAAAAATAAATGTAAACCCTTAGATTTTTAGATGATTAAATATTTACAAATGTAATGAGGGATTTTCATTTCTATCCTTTCTAAATTAGCTCCGAATCGATCCGTAGCAATGTAAAATTCAAGTTAAAGTTAAATACAAATAAGTATCTATAAGTTTTTAATTATATAAATATGTTGTGTGTGAGTGTTTATACAAGGTGTAACGGGTAAGCCCTTTTAAGCCGAAAGGGGGTTGTTCTAGACGTCTAGGCGAACAACTTTTATTTTACAACTTTTGGAAATTCCAAGTAGTTTTCGAATTTTTTTAGTTTAAAGTTTACTTGAAAATCAGCTGTTTCTCAGAGTTCGAGGTCATTGACCTTATGTTGTCCTTTCATTTAGTTTAGTCGACAACAATCGAAACTGCAATTACGTTTATTTTCAAAAGCAGCTGTTTTTTCAGTGACCAATAACCTCAAAATTTTCAAAAAAAAAGTTCGAAGTTTCAAAAGTCGTAGAACAAAAGTTGTTCGCCTAGAACAACCCTCTTTCGACTTAAAAGGGCATGCCCGTTACATCTTGTATACAATTGTGTGTATTTTATTCGTATAATATTAAATACATTTGCATTACAATATTCTCGATTCTCGTATTCTAAGGGCCCAAATTTTATTTTAATATCATTGCAGTAAATCTTTAATTTCTTTACAAATAAAATTTGAAATTTTCTTTAGAAGTTATTCATAAAATCATTTCCGTTTTCAAATACATTTTCGAGTCAAGTCGATAGCGTCAGTAAAAGTTTTCATTGAAGTTAAGTTGCAAGTGTAGTTTAAATTTGAGTATTTTTTTGTTTTCGTAATGAAATGATTTAGAAAATAAAATTTGGGACAATATGAATAGTTGAATACAGGAATTACCTACCCCTTTCGCGTAATTACTTGCTATTATTTGTGGATCGTTTCGATATGATCCTCCCTCAATATATCAAGGACCATTTTCACGGCGTCGTTTGCCGAGTCATTTTTCCCTAACGCCAGAGAAAACCGTTATATCACTACGTTGCTTCGAACGAAAATTTGTGACGTATCTATATAATTAAAGCTGCTCATTGTAAGTATCCCTTAAATTTTAAGTGGCGTTACTGTATTCCGCTACACATAACTGCCATATTTATCAGCATTGTTAGATATTTCTCAAAAACATTTAACATTTTATGGAAATTTTGCTGTATCGCTAAAGCTTTGAAATTATTAGAAATTGTGTGCAAAATTACCTACAATTGCTGAGCTGATTCCGAGAAAAATCTGACAATGCTGAAGCGATATTGAGATTATTTAGTTATACAATACATGCACAGGCCGAAATGGCTCGCAGGTTAAACGGCTTATGCAGTAGCCAGACACAAAGCTTTTTTGGCTTGGCCATCGACAACGTGTGAATGGTCCATACGGTGTACAACATGAAAGCTTGGTCAAAACTTTTTCATATTTCTTATTATTTTTTGCTCTAGCTAGCCCAAAGAAGTTAAATTACTAGAACTAGAATGTCACGTAAAAGCGGTCGGCTACATTGAGCATGCCGTCCCTTTCTAATAAAACTATTATGCTAGCATGCTTCAATGTAGCGTTCTGTCCCTTTCTAATAGTGTTATTAGAAAGAGACAGCATGCTCAATGTAGCGGAACACTTTTTAGTTCTACGTGAGCATTCTAGTTCTAGTAATATAACTCCTTAGCTCTAGCCATTCTACTGACAATCCTCTCGAATTGTCATGGGAGAATTATTGATGATGTATCATATTGGTGATGATCTCCTTACAAAATATTTCTAATAACTTTTTCATATTATTAGCCGTATATTGTTTTCTATACAAATAAGTATAATATTCGTGTTTAAAAAGCTAAGTGAGCGATTCCATTCCATTAAAGATCTTTCTCATTGCTATTACCAAAGTTAACTTCACTTGAACTTTTTACTGATGCCTCAATTTTTATTGGTCGGTAGCTTTAAAACCAGCGTCCGAAAGAGGATTCGGTTAAAGCACGCCATAGGGTTCGTATGCGGTGCCCAACTGTTTTCTATATTGTTTCTGTATCGATCGACTTTTGTTCCTGTTTAGAAGTCGATCTCTCTAAGGTTGACTTGTGCTGCTATACTGAGCCCCGGGCTAGTGAGCTAGCCCAGTACTAACTCTTGTGATTGGTCTTGCACAAACACAAATGTCAGTGCACAACCAATCACAAGAGTTAGCACGTTGGTTAGTTAGGGCTAAGTATATCAGCGCAAGTCAACCTAAGCTAGCTTGCGCAACTACATCAAACTAACTAATCTGGATTAACTTGCACGGATTAGCAATCCTACTAATATTATATCCTTGTTACTAATATTATAAATGTGAAAGTGTGTGTTTGGATTTTTGTTACTCAATCACGCAAAAACTACTGAACCGATTACGATGAAACTTGGAATATAGGTAGCTGGATACCGGAAATAACACATAGGTTAATTTTATCCCGATATTCCCGCTGGAACGGGACTTACGCGGGAGAAATCGCAGTGTGCAGCTAATTGTCAATAAAAAATGTTGAGAACTCGCTAATTCGTATTACTAGACAATAATTTAAAAGAAAGATTTATCTTTGAAAATTCACTCGCGACGAGATTTGAACTCGCATCTCTACGTCAGTACCGCAGCGCTATAACCAACCAGGCAACACGGGTTCCCATCTCGAGCAGCGAATTTAAGAATATGAATGTTTCCACTGTCTACTATTCGATTCGAGTTCGATATAGCTGCACAAGCCAGTCTTACTGCTGTTGTATAATAATATCTTGTATATTGAAATATTTGCCGACTCTTCAAATGCAGGTTAGGGACCAGTAAACTGAGGCATTAATAGTGAATCATTAAATGTATATCTGATTTATGTAAATATTTATATATCTTTCGTTACTTATCTATGTCTAGTGAAGTATTTAACTAATTCTGTTTATTTATAAACAAATCCTATAAACTGACTTTTTATCAAATACCTAGCTGCCGTCCTCGGCCGCCATTTTTCCCAGCAGCAGTTGTATCGGGGCACATCGTGCATGCAGCTTGTTGTTTAATTACAAGGCGGTTTTAACAACTTGGTTTTTTTCTTAAAGGATTCAATTAAACCTACATCTTCTAGATCTAGGTGGCGTGCAATTGCAGATGCCTAGTCCAGTAGTGGACTGCAACAGGCTGATGATGACGATGATGATTTATTTATTTTTGACAAGATAATTTAGTGTATAGATAGTTTAGTTTAGTGGTTTTTTTTTCGATTTAATCTACGTACATAAATTTAAAATTCCTAACTGATTTATTGACTGACTCAATGACTATCAACGCAGAAATCAAACCGCTGCGCTCGCGCTGATTCTAAATTTGGTTAGATAGATAGATAAGAAAAATAGGAAAGATAGGAAACCGCAAGATGCAACTAATTTATGTTATATTATTTTTTCAAAAACTTACTAAATTAATTTTCTCTTAGTAGTACCTAGTAAAAACATGAAAGTGCAAATTGACATCTTACTCAATTCTTGCATAATATATAGTAAAATTTGCATGTAAATTACCCAAGCAACTTGAACGGCACGGCTTTGACGATGGATGCAAGAGTTGTCCAACGGAACGTCAGCTTTAACGGCCAAACACAGAAACGCTTCTCTGAGTTTGACTTCTACATAAACAATAATTAAGCAACTCTCAAAATCAAAAATTCTCATACCAATTTTAAATTTAGAATCTGCTCTATTGTTTAAGTACCCCTCAAATTTTAAGTGCCGTTTGTGTATACGGCTTTAAATGAATTACTATAAAACTTCACATACAAATTGAGTTACAATACTAAATTGAAATAGAATAGGCAAATATTTTAAGTCTAAAAAAACTATACATTTTTTGTGTTTAAATTCTCATTCAACAAGATACATACAGAAAGAATCTGTAACTCAACTCAAGCCTAGTTTAGCTTGGAGCAGTACCCCTACCAAGAGTTGATACGTAGAAACGTTAACAGTTTGGGCATGGCCGCAGAATACGAGAAACTCATAGGGTTCCTTGCCGCACCGCGACCGGTTGCTAAATTAATTGTCCGGACAAACGGTACTTTGCCGACGTTTTTAATTTTAAAACTTAGAATGTTTTGGTCCTGCAATAATATGAATCTGGTAGATGGTTATAATATTATTTCAGGAATCTTTCCAAATACACTATTACTAATAAGAGCAGTGTTATGTTTCTGAAATTTAAAGATAAAGTACTGTGTATTTTTTTTATTGCAATAATCTTAATAGGTACATATAAGTGGCAAAGAATAAAATTATTTCTTAATTTTTTAAAATATCATTTTTGCCGCCGTGCCGCGTTGATTTAGAAAAGTAAAACGGGATAGCAGTGTGCATCACAATTTTTTATGGATGAGTTTAGTATAATATCATGATTTTTTATTCTGTTTCCGCGCAAATGTGTTGAAAACGTCGTACGATTTACGTGCATATTAAACACACTTTGCTCTATTACGCCATCGCCTTCGGCTTGGGCTGAAATTCCGCCTCGTATGTTATAACCATCTTAGCGCACTTATATCGTAATGTACTATTTGAGTTTATGAATTTAAAGTACACAATGAGTGTACATGATCACCTTCAAACGTCTTTTAACTATGATTCAACCATCGTACTTAGAACAAACCAAAATCCGCGCGCACTTTACAAACTGAAGAAACAAACAGTACACCGTGTTGGTGGAAATCTCAATTGAAGTTACTAGTAGTCTATGGCTCGTCGAGGCGTCAACATACTTTTAACAAATGCTGGTTAAAAAAAATATAAAAAGTGGGAAATTCTCCCGATTTAGCAACATTACGCGGGTGGGAAGTGGGGTTAGGCACGGGCCGTACGCTTAGTTTTTGAACACACTGCAATGCATCAAAATAAATGGGACCGCGGCTTCAATGGATTCAACTAACTGCTAATCGAGATTTACATTACGAAACTAGTGTCATGCAATATAGTCGATTTCACAAAAACAGTCTCGCAGCAGTTATTGGGAACTACTTTATACAATAGACAGATAGTACCGCTGTATTTACGCAAAAATATTATGTAATGCAAACCCCGCTTTAACGTTAGAGTGCATGTATTTAGATACCTATCGACTCATGGAAAGGGTACTGTTTTCAGTTATATTTAGTTTTCCTTTACGTAATGAAAAGGCACACATGATTTTCTTCCTTTAGGCAAACATTTCTTTCGCTCACATTAAATTAACTTATTTATTCAAACTAATAATGGTGCTAAAATATCAAATTCTTTCCTACTAATATTTGAATGTAAAAGTTTGAATGCCTGATTAAAAACTACTAAATAGATTGTGATTAAAATGTATGTAGCTGGGAATTAATTACTAAAGATTTTTTTTTTCATTATTTTATTTCCTATGGTTTCAGAACTTACGCGGGTGAAACTGCTGGACGCAAATAGTATTAAAAATACGTTAAATTACTCGGAAGACCAATTCCAATCAAATATACACCTCATTCAATGCACGTAAAATTGAAATTCTTATGTAAATATATGGGAATATCTAATTTGCATTGAATGCTTCATAATAATATCATATTTCAAATATACTAAATCTAAATTCATATTCTTACTAGGTTATTTAAGAAAAAGTTATTATTATTAATAGAATAAATATAAGATATTTTACATTAATTTTGCGTCCATTTTTTTATTATTGAAGGCAATAATATGAGCGATGAAAACCTTAAAACTACCTTCTAAATTCTCGATAATTCCGCTGAAAATTTTAAATTTTGCTCCTAAACCAAAAACCAATCGAATCCCCAACCAATATTATAGATGCGAAAGTAACATAATTACATGCAACGTACAATCAAAGCTCAGTTTTGACTGGATTCTTACAAGTTTTAGTAACAAGGGACCTTAAAGAAGCCCATGTTTTTCCGATCAATTTAGACGAGTAAAAGCAAGAAGATCAACTTAGTCATCTTATAAGATTTCCAATGGATTTCCCCTTCAGTTTCCATCCTAGACTACCTGTTCATTATCATCCCTACTGACCATAGCATCGCTAATAGAGGTCGCCACATGTCTATAGAGCCTTAAATTAGATTCAGTGTAATCTAGGATCTTTCTACTAGAATGCCTTATGTACAGCATCTGTTTGTGGTAGATTTTCAAAGCTCCCTTCAAAGTTATATAAGTTAGGCCCCCGAGTATTGTCCTATGGAGGTTGTTTTGTATCGATTTGAAGAAGATTCGGCCGATTATCGTTGAGATTGTGGGGAGAAGTAACGCAGAACAAAATATTCGAGTGGGGGAAAGGTGGGCTGATGTTGAGTTCGCGTTGGTCGTTGTTGAAACAGAGATGGCGCCTCGATCGCCTTCCACGCTGGAAAAGAGTGAAAATAATAAAATAACAAAAATATTGATATTTCTTTTTGTTTAATGCTCAAGGCGTTTTCAAGCAATCATGTGTAGCTCAGTGGTTAGAGCAGTCGCCTGGTTAGCGAAAGAACGCAGGTTCGAATCCTGTCATGGGGATTTTTTGGAAATATATTTCCTTGCTAAAAATATTTCTAAACAAAAATATTGTTAGATAAAATAGCGTTTTAGAATAATGATAAATTTCTCAAAATATTTTTAGTAGCTTCGCCCTGTGTAAGTCCGGTTTCCGGGAGAATATCGGGATAAAAATAGCTTCTGTGTTATTCCAGGTCTCTAAATATTTGTATTTGTGAAATTTCATCGCAATCAGATCAGCAGTTTTTAGATTAGATTAGATTAGATAAATATTTATTGTACCAATTTTATTACGTGATTGAGTAACAACCATACATACATATTATATTTATATAAATATTGTATGTATGATAATGATGATAATTTATATTAAATAATTATATTTTAACTGAGCTCAATAAAGAAAATTTACATTAAGCAAGTACATAATAATATATCAAAGTGTTACGTTAAAACATACATAAATACATATTATACTGATGACAAACACATAACTCGTCTTTAAGTCGTAAGGTCGGATAAAAATACATTATTTTACCCGACGACGAATTGAGGACTGTTGTTACCCATTATGCCGCTATAATAATAAAATAACTTTGTAGAGGAGCCCCAATTAATTCCTATTTGTTTATTTTGATTTGTTTTTGAAGCGGCAGCAGTAATAACTGGTTTCAAAATCTCAATTGTCTAGCTATCAAGGTTCATGAGATACAGCGTAAAAGAGGTATAATAGAGTAAAAGAGTCCCGATTTTACCCTTCGAGTACGAAAACGTAAAAATCATCGGTAATTTCAATACTTACTTCCCGAAAGGCAGTATGTAGGACAGGGCCGGTATTTTGGCGCAGTATTTCCTCAGGAACAAAAGCACCGAGTCCTCCCAGTTGTACATCTTAGCGCTGATCAACGTGACGGGTATGGTGGGGAGTAGTACTAGCAAGACGAGGGGGTCTGCTGACTCCATCATCTCGAGACCTTCCCTGTGACCGACCACCTGGAATTTCAAAGCTTTCTTTACTCGATATGTTATAGGGAACGTTTAAAACTTAGGAACGGTGAACAATTCCTAGAAAATGTATACAATTCCGAGTTTATTTAGGATACTTAAGTATAAAATATTGTTTCAAAGATTTATTAATACACACATGTTTTACACTAGCTGCGCCCCGCAGTTTCACCCGCAGAAGTGAAAACGTGTTATCACGGGCGCGGGTGGTCGAGCGTTTCTCGAGCGGTTACACTTATTCGTTGATTACTCGGGTTCTACTAATTGGATTTCGATGCAAAGTATACCAACATGTTCCTCGAAAATAGAACTATCCAATATTGAAAACCAGATTTCAATCGGATTAGTAGTTTTTAATTGTTTAGGGAACAGACAGAAAATCAGACAGACAGACAGACATGAATTTTAAAAATTATATTTTTTTTTCTTAAAAATAAATTGGCACTAAGTAAACTAACACTTTTTTTTAATTTACTTCCAAGTACAGACTTTTTGTCCGCTTTTCTTTTGTTATAAGTATATGAGTACTTATATGTGCATGTGCACATAAATTATATATTAAATAAATACCTAAGAATCTCTCTGGTATTATAAAGGTGAAAGTTTGTAAGTTTGTGTTTGTTGCTCCTAGAAGCAAAACCGCTGAACCGATCGATTGCTATGAAATCCAACATCTAAATCTAAAGCCTTAGATAACCTAGCTATATAGTGAGAATTTTGATTCGCCATCTTTACTATAAGAGTATGAGTAATTTCCTAAACAATTTTACTTTGGAACTGATAAAGCTCGTCCATCAGAGATGAGTTTGAAACGCACTACTATCAGGCGTTTTATAGATGTAGATTCTTAAATAGTTTCGAATATTTACTTTGTGAATTTATAAAGTAGGTATAATTAATGATGTGTTTTAAACAGGTCTAGCTTGTTTTTTTGAATTACAAATCAGAAAGACAGGAAGGTCCATCTGCTATCAGTTTAGTCTCTTTTATTCTAATATATAACCAGAATTACACTAATCGTCAAACTTGTGTGACCTTCTACACAAAGAATACTTCGATTCACGAACAGTTTAATACAATGTTTGATGAAGGATGGACGCTTAGATTAGCTTAAACCGTTGATCCTAGAGAAATAAAATTGGAAAGTGTGGTCTTTGCGTAAATTACACTATGCAAGGGTTAACTATATAGTATAGTTAGTTCTTATTATAATAATTGATATCATGCGCGAGGTTTCTCAACTTACGTAACACGGTATGAAAGAGTTTCTAAAATGATTAAATAGGTAGGTAGGTACTGTTACATCTGGCTCATAAGCATGTGTAGATAAATTATAAAATAAAATTATTTATAAAATTAATATAATATTAATATAAAAATTATTACTTACTTATAAAATACTATTTACTCATTGACTAAGTTATGTGACGTTTGTCTCTGTCTGTCAACTTTGATGTGACAGTAAAAGACAAACGATGCATAGTTAAGCAGCGCATTAATTAGCGTTTATAAGTAAGGGGGTTAGTTTTTAATGCTGCTATGAAATAATTTAGACAGGACTCTTTTAATAGAGAATATAAAGTTAATGTTCGCTTGACAGTAAAGCATTTCAAACTCGGCTCGGACCGACGACACCTTTAAAAAGTCAGATTAAAATTGGAACCTTGTTGTTAGAATAACTGCTATCTATGATGATAATCTAAGGTTTAGAGATATTTTAGCAAGGAAAGATTTCCAAAAAATCCCCATGACAGGATTCGAACCTGCGTCCTTTCGTTAGTCAGGCGATTGCTCTAACCACAAAGCTACACAGGAATCTATGTTTAAAACGCCTTGAGCAATAAAAACAAAAAAAAATATTAATCTAAGGTTGTTATTTTAGCAAATTGTTTTTGATTAAAGCAGATTTTAAATTAACGAGTGTTTGTTTCATATATGTACCGCTAATTTTAAATTATAAACTTCTTAAAATGTTGACTGATCTGCCTCATTGCCCCAATATGACACTGATAGGTACGTTATATAAATATTTATTTCTATGAACATAGCAATTTGTGAATCTTTGCTCCGTTATGTAGCTATGGCTCGTAATAAGGTGTTAATTGAAAAAAATGGGACTGAACAAGTGTTATTACACGTGTAAGTAAAAGAGAATTTACAAATCAGGAATAAAAGTTAAAAAAAGCTGAGATTGTTGGAGCACTTTGCAGGTATGGTGGTCATGAGACCAAACCGGGAACGGATCCCATAACCTTCTGCGTCACAAGCGGTATTCAGCCAACAGGTATACCACGATGTAATATTATTAACATCAACTGGTAATAGGGATATCACAAAATCCCAATATTCATATTCGGTTATCTAAAAACCACACTTCATCATTTTCTTAAAGGTTAGAACGTAACCGCAATGACAATTAGGAATATTTACTCAGATTGTTTTTCAAAATTACCAGATAAATTTTGACTCACGTTTATCTTAATAAATATCTCAATACAGCTGTATTAAATAAAATTATATGAGACTAGCTGCGCCCAGCAAGTTCACCCGCGTAATTCCCGATCCTTCGGAATTATCGGTATCAAAAGATATCCTATGGTACTTATACATACATCACTTAAACTGGGATGTAGAGTATCATATGGAATTTTATATCCCAATCGTTGCGCGCTCAGTAAAAATAACGAAAATGCAAACGCAAACTTTCGGATTTGTAATATTAGTTTGGATTATTGGTCGGTCTAACACGACCGAATGCCGATTTGAACTTTTCGGAATAAATTCTAAATGATAGTAAAATTTAGATCTTATCAAATTCCTTAGGGTCCAAAAACTTGTTCAGTAACACCAAAACCGAGGAGTGCACCTAAAATAGCCATATTTCTTTATCTTTACTAATACTAAAAAGAGGTAGCGTTGTTAACATAAACCTATGTAGCTAATTTGCGTAGTTGGGGGTGAAATACATTGCATCTTTGGGAGTATTATAAGCCCATCAGTTTTATCCCAATACTTTGTATAATATGTATCTATTTACAAAAAAAAAGTATAATATGTAGTATATCCGTTGTCTAGTACCCATCATAGTACAAGCCTAGTGCTTAGTTTAAGGCTAGATTGCGCTAGATTGTTCAGTTCAGCTAAAAAGATAAAATAAGAAACACATCAAATAATACCTAATTTAAAAAAAACTTCAAAAATAAAAATGTTTTTTTTTAATTATTTGTGGTTTTTAATAGTCACGGTATTTTTATTTAAAATTTACTTTATCTTTTAAGCGACAAAAGGAAGACAAAGCAACGAGAAACGATCATGGTAGCGCGGATTGGGTACACTAAAAGCTTCATACACCTAACTACGTCCTCGAACTTCTCTTCCGCAAATATATTCTTTCAATAAGACTTGTTTAAGAAACCAGCACACGATACTGAGTCATAGCAAACAAAGAATAAGGTCCAGTTACCCGTAACTGTAACTATAATGGACATTCACCGTTTATCAGTGTCACCTTAGGGTTCAGCCACACTTGATAATATGAAACGTAAGAATCTGATTCAAGATTAATTTGAATTTGCAGAATACAAAATACAAATACAAAAATACGTACGAATCAGTTTATCTTTCCTTGCATTTATGTTTTAGTTACAAAATAACCAAAAATACCAAACCCTAAAAATTGAAGTAATATTGCCGAATTGCATGGAGAAAAATTCATTTGTCCATACCAAAAAAAAAAAAAAAGAGACTAGAATTTTAGTCCAGTAAAATTGTATGGGATCGTATGCGTTAAATCCGGTAGCTGTGATTTTTTGCAGGCTTATTTATGATGTTGGCCTAAAAAATAATCCAAATTTGTGACCTCGAGCGCTGAACGTAACTAAATTGAAAATACCGCCAAAATATCGGCAATTTTTGAAGTTTTGGCGATTATAACCCTAAAGGACCATCAGACTAGAATTGTCTCTAGACACTCGGACGAAAATTTTACTGGACTATTTGGGGATAAATATAGAACAGAGGGAATCCTGTTATCTTGGGAGCTCTGGTAACCTATAAAATTGCCGTTTGGAGAAAATTGAAAAAGTTTTCATACAAAAAATTAAAGGAAAAAATAGAAATAGATCTAAGCCATTAGTATGAGTTTTGATAGTTTATCGCCTCGATGAAACTGGCAGTTTACTTCATTTCATACAATATTTTAGTACATAATAGTTACCGCTAGGGGCGCTGATGGAAAATGTATGAGGTAAACTGCCAGTTTCATCGAGACGATAAACTATCACAACTCATACTAAGGGCTCTAGAAAATTGGTTTAGGGCTTAAACTGTTGACTTTATAAAAGCAATAGTAAACTTTCTCAGCTGCAGTGCAAAAACAAACAAACAAAGCAGTTTTTTTCAGCAAAACTAAGAAAAACTTGGAAAAATGCAGGAAAAAAAACCGGCCAAGTGTAAGTCGGACTCGCGCGGGTAGGGTTCCGTACCATTTTCACAACAAATCACGTTTGTTGTATGGGAGCTCCACTTAAATATTAATTTTATTATATTATACGTAATGTAAATTTAGGGATTCGTTTAATGCTCCGGACTAATGTGATCGTGACTAATGAAATGACTCAAGCGCGTTTACCTTAACCACAGAATACAGAATAATACAAGCCTCAACAGTACCGTAAGGCATCGTTTAGATATGTATGCTACATTTTAGACTGTTTCGTCACTTACCATCATGTGAGATGACAGTAAAACCCCCTTGCTTTTTACAAATAAACAGCTTTAGGTACTCTGCTTGTTTAAATACGTCATCGAGCAGTGCACGTATTTTCTAAGTCGTCCTCACATCACTTCAGCATCGTTCGATTTTTCACAAAAACGGTTTAACATTTTTTGAATATTTTGTAGGGTCGTAGTTTCTTGCAAATTTTTAAAACAATGTGGAACCACTTTCGGGAAATATCTAACGATGTTAAAGCTATGTTGAAACGATTTACTTATAGGTACCCAGATGGATAACAGAAAAGATGGAAAAGACTTTATTAACGGGTGCGGATGTTTTTTCAAAACATGCATGACCTTGTGGTTACAAGGTCAAGATTAAAAAATGCAAATGTCAATTGGTTAATTGACATTTGCATTTTTAATCTACTATGTAGGTACTCTAGGTATACATACTTAATAATCAATTATGACGGAATCCAAACTACATCTTATTTCTTATTATTATTATAAACGCGAAAGTTTGTATGTATGTGAGTTGTTACTCTTTCACGCAAAAACTACTGAATCGATTGCGATGAAACTTGGAATATAGGTAGCTGGAGACCTGGAATAACACATAGGCTATATACTTTTATCTCGATATACCCGCGGGAACGGGATTTACGCGGATAAAACCGCAGGCGCAGCTAGTTCTTTATAAATGCGCCCGCGCCAATTCAGGGCGCATAATCTTTGGGAAAATAATCGCTGAACGTTACCTATTGATTGGAGATACGAGATATTATGTCTCTGCGCCGACCAATATAGGTCAGTAGTTTTGTGACATTACAAAACTACTGACCTATAACAAAGTCACATTATTATATGATTTTAGTTTCGAATCTCTAGTAGGTATGACATTTTCATTTACAATTACATTAATACGCATTAACCGACTTTGACTAAATTAGATAGATACAACTAGCTAATGAAGTTGCTTCATTATTCGCAACCACAGGAATTTATATTTTAGAATGATTTAGCAACCGCACTTTAATAAGCGTTTCTATTCAGTGGATATTGCTAATTATATAGCAAACACGATACCTATGCCTTGCGGATTAGATTACCTAGAAGGTGGGTTATTCTAACAACGACTTCGAATTTCGATTCTAATTTTTTGAAGCTGTGTAAGTAATCCCCCGAACAGTTTGACTTTGGAACTGCTGAAGCTTGTCCGTCAGAGAGTTTGGTATGTATTACTATAAGTTTATTTCGAACTTTCTACTTCTACTCCCTTACTAATAAAATATTATTTACACATGACTGAGTTATGTGACGTTTATCTCTGTTTGTCAACTTTGAAACTTCGTGTGACAGTAAAAGACAAACGATGTATAGTTATGCAGCGCATTAATAAGCGTCGTTCATAAGGGGGCTAGTTTCTAATAGAGACCAGTCCAGTTCGATTGCCATTGCTTCTTACAGCCGTATTGACCCGACCCATGCGTGGCTTAATGCTGTCTTGCTCTTGTGAGTGAACTGAATAATCTACTCTACGTCAACAAAAATGTGACAAAGTCCACCGAGACAACCAGAGTTGTTTGTAAATCCGGCTATTATATTCTGACTGAACTCTTCTAGGTACCATTCAGCAGATTAAAAAAAAGAAAATAATGTTTCTCAAATATACTCGCACCGAGAGCGAAACAAAACATTCCTGCAGGTTCAAGGCTTGTGTTCACAAACAGCCCTATGCGTGGACTCGACTTTTTTCACATTATCGCTGACGTCGATTGTCACTCACAAGAGCAAGACAAAGCATTAAGCCACGCATAGGGTCGTTTTTGAATACGGCTATAAAGCCGAGTTGACAACTATATACGAGCGATCCGTAACGATTTCCTTTTTTCAGTTGTAGAAGCCACTCGAAAGAACCTTTCTACTTACTTGCAATTGTAATTTGTTAGTGGTAGGTAACATTGATAAAGTATTTATCGCTTATCTGCAAAGGTAGGTATAATCTTTTAAATCAAATTATGAGTTTATTAATAAAGGACTAGCATCACCAGGCGGTTTTACCTTCGTTAGTATCGATGCAGTTAGATTATCTAATAGGGACAATAACCCGTTTTAAGTTTAATAAGTTTACCGTTGAATCACTTAGAAACAAATAACAACAATACATTTTAGTAATAGTATTAAATGCAAAAGTAAGTGTCTGTATGTCTGTTACGCTTTCACGTCTAAACGATATTCCCACGGGACTGGGACTTACGCTGGTAAATCGCGGAACGCAGCTAGTCTGAACTAAAAACTTGTTTGTAAGAGCATAGCTTACAGAAACAGGCACACATTTATATTCAAGACAAAAATTTTGCACTTCAAACAGTTTTTTTCTACGTTCAAGCATTCGCCCTCCTGTTTTATATTATTATAAGTAGGTATTGATAGATATGATACAGATCACGAATATACGGAGTTGTAATTTAAAGTTGTGTGAGACTTGTGTGAAATTATTATCAGTATAGTATAATTATAGATAGTACCTAGATTCGATCGACCTTTTACCTCGCTAGGTAGTTATATTGAAAATAAATAAAGGAGAAGTAAATACCACCTTTTAACCTTATCAGTATCACAAAAAATATTAATGTACATATTTGGTAATTTTAAATAAGTACCTATTGTTTTTTCTTTTTAAACGAAAAATACATAAAGTACCTACATGAACATATAAAATAAACCTATACTTAAAAGAAAGGAAGAGAGGACAAAAGTCTGTATTTGGAAGTAAGTAATAAAAAGTTGGCTAGGGGACTTAGGAATAGTAGTAGAACAAAATTATATAATTTTTAAAATTCATGTCTGTTTGTCTATTTGTTCCATATACAATTAAAAACTACTGTTAGAAGTGTTAAACCGATTGAAATCTGGTTTACAATATGAAATACTTCTATTTTCGAGGAACCTCGTGGTGTACTTTACATCGAAATCCAATTAGTAGAACTCGAGTAATAATCGAAAAAGTGAGCTATGCAGTATTTCTACTCAGACGATATCGCGAGTAACAGCTAGTAGGTAGGTAATCAATATTTTTTGTAAAATTAGCACCTATTGCATTTTTTCTTTTCAATTTGTATTTTTATCACTCTTCATGTAAGAACGATTAACTTTAGCTATCTATTGCAATGAAATTTTTAGACTAAATTAAACGACAAAGTGTGGTGTAGTATGTATAGAAAAAAATAAATAGATATGTCAATTGCTACTCTCGTAGCGATTTCTAGTATTTCAGGAACGTTAATTACAATTTGTTCGAAATTTTGCTTTTATTTTTATTATCTCTTTCAATTACAAGTGGTACCTACTATTAATTTACTACAATTGTGAAAACTTATAACGTATCCCAGTATCAACGTTAAGCTGTTAGAGGGGGGTACATATAACTCTAAAAACTAGTACTCTAAAACATTTTAAAGCTCAGTATTCCGAAAACAGAACCCTAAAATAAAAAATTGTTTTAAAACACTCACAATGATTTTAAAAGAGCTATCTAACGATACCTCACACGATGGGGTAAGCAAGAAAGAAAAAATCAACCCCCATGTTACACGTGGGGGGTACCCTAAAAAAGGTTTTTTTTATTGTAACTTTTTTTTGACGTGAATATTATGTATACTCATGCAAATTTTCAGTTCCTTAGTACTAACCTCTGAGCAAAGCCGCGGACGGACGGACGGACGGACGGACGGACGGACATGACGAAACTATAAGGGTTTCTTGTAGACTACGAAACCCTAAAAAAACCGGCCAAGTGCGAGTAGGATGATTACAAAAGAGTTTAAAATAGCTAAACAAACCTGCATCACAGTCACAGCTCCATAAGTAATGGCAGTCCAATAGATTGACCCGAGCAGCACTCCGCCAGCAATGAACGGACATATCTTGTGTGTCATGTCTTCCAACGCATCGAGTAAAGAAACAAATGCACCCATTGAAGGGAACACGACTATGTATTCTGCTTTACATTGTGGGCACAGGACTTTCCGAGTTATGTTGCCACGTTGCTTCTCATCCACCCAGCGTTGAAGGCAGCTTTGGTGTACCTGTGGAATTAAAATTAATTGAATAGCTGTGACCCGTGTTTTTTTTTTAAAAAACAGTTGCGGAGGTTACTCCGTAAAACTTTAAAAAAAAAAAACCCTTGCCATCTGTCATTCATATAAAAAAACATAGCCTGACACTGGTAGCACTATAAAGCCCTATTACCTACAGAAGAGAAAGAAAACAACCTACTTCTTTTTATTTGTTCACAAATTGAACCCAGTTCATTCACAGCAAATCTATATGTATAAAAGAAAGAAAGACACCATTTATAACTCAAGAACGGCTAAATCGGTTTGTCTGAAAATTGGTGGGGAGGTAGCTTAGAACCAGGAGAAGGACATAGGATACTTTTTATTTCGGAATTCCTGCGGGAACGGGAACGGGAACGGGAACGGGACTTACGCGGGTGAAACTGCGAGGCGCAGCTAGTTGTATATAAAATTTAAGATGATAATGGTTTCAAACACATAAGAACCCATAATATCTTGTAGCAATATCATGATAGAAAGAGTTGCTTTGTTATTCTTAAGTTATAACTAGTGATGGGCTGCCTATTCTTCATCTTTACTGGCTAGTCCATAGGTGCCGACTAGTCATCAACTAATAATTATGATATTTAGTGAATTAGTAGTACATTTAGAAGGTAAGTAGTCAGAACAACATAAACAAATATTTCACAACCAGGATGCACCTTAAATGTACACACATTGCACATGTATCAGCTCTAAACATTTCATTTTTGTTGGAAACGGTTATTATGTAGACTAGTACTAGAGAGGTTCAACTTGAGTACTAGTGTACATAATACCTCAACGATAATAGCTTTCAAGCTCGAACATATTTCTTTTACATGATAAGAAGCAGCTGCAGCGCTGACAATTTTGTAAAAGCAATCGTAAAATTAAATGACAATTCTAATGATAATGCTTAAATGTCAATAGTATCATTGAATTTGATGTAGTGGAACTTCAGTAGCTTGCTAAAACTGTATTGCTTCTGATGTACCTTTAAGGTTTTTATAAGATCAATAATTAAAATAAACCTATTTTACAGAAATAAATAGTACACAGTAGAAAGTAAATTTGTTTTGAAAATTTTATTCTGAATTTTAATTTATTCTCTACCCGTGAAATGCTTAGTCATGAGTAGGTAAATGACATCAATTCATCATATTTGATTTTGTATATTGACATGTTTTGTTAGATGTGGATGATAACATTGCATTTCTTGACATTGCATTGAGGGCAATGCACTTAACAATATCTGTTAAGTACCCTACAAATATTAGGATATAAAGAAACTAATATAAATAGATAGTCTTTGGATTAAGCCAAATCTAAGTTTTTCAACTTATTTAATTTCATCTTAACAGTACACCATAATCAATTTGCTGTGATAAACATTTGAATAACTTGCTTGCTAACTTGCTTTTATTCATGGTAGGTATGCTTCTAAAAATTAGTGAACCATTCATTTTAAAAATGTAATGTGGTAAAATATATGAAAAGCTTTTACTGAATATCTTTAGAACCCCCTAGTTTTTAATAGTAATTATTACTACTATGTAATTATAACTATTAAGAGTGAATACTATAAAGAATAGGTATAAATAACCCCAATTCTTGAATCTAACTTAACTTAACTAACTTGTTATTATCTATACTAATATTATAAAGCTGAAGAGTTTGTTTGATTGTTTGTTTGATTGTTTGTTTGTTTGTTTGAACGCGCTAATCTCAGGAACTGCTGGTCCGATTTGAAAAATTCTTTTTGTGTTTGATAGTCCATTCATCGAGGAAGGTTATAGGCTATATGACATTACGCTACGACTAATAGGAGCGGAGCATCCATGAAAAATGTTGCAAAAACGGGAAAAAAATCATCCTGTTCCGAGATTCTGTCGCGTGCGCTGAGTAAACGGTCAGAGTTACATAAAAACCATATATGAGAGAATTCTTCCTCTAAAAAGGATCTAATAAATAGTCCGCGACAGCATATGTCTAACTCTTAAGGTTGACTAAATATAACATCTTTTAGAGTAATGAAATTTATTGTAGAACAATGCATTGTTTCCGAAGGTAATTTTGTAAATATGATATTAATCCTTATCCAAATAAATACGTTATTCATTAAAAGTATTTAATTTTAAACATAATTGTCCTTAACATCACTTGATTTCAATGAATATCTCACGAGATATTACAGTTTTAAAATAACTCCACAATAAAAAAATACTAAGTACCAAGCGTGCATACACGTAGCGGGCGACGATGATGAGGATGGCCACTTGGCCAGTCAACTCTGTGAGGCATCATGCCGCGCGGCTCAATCGGTCGGCTCCATGCGAGACGGTTGTGTCACCAAACTGCAGTGCTTTTTAAAAATTCTTTTGCAATATCTCATTGTACTTTTGATTCCTAATATTTTGTTTTATGTTGGTATAATTAATATTATAAAGAGGTTACGTTGGTAACATGTATGTATTTTGGGGGTCATCTCAGAAACATCTAAACCTATTTCAAAAATTCTTTTACTAATAGAAAGCTACATTATCCAGATATGACATAGGCTAATTTTGATCCCGATATTCCCTCGGGATCGGGACTTACGCGAGTGAAACTGCGGGACGGCAGCTATGAAAAATAAAGTCGTGTATTTCTAACTCAACAACCCGTGAACCGATATGAGTGAAATTTGTACAGGGTTGGCTTAGAGGTAGAAATAATAAACATATAGGGTACTTTGAATGATCGTACGGGTTAAGCAACACTTGGTACAACATACGTGATGGGTGAAAAAGAGCGGGTGACCCGATATTCATAAAACTTGGTACAGGGTTGGTTTAGAGGTAGAAATATTATATAGTACTTTGAATGATCGTTAAGCAATACTTGGTATGACATACGTGAGGGATCATTAACGTTACGGGATAGGAAGTTACGCGGGTGAAACCGCGGGGCGCAGCTAGTTATTGTATATTTGACATTTTGCTGTAATATTTCGCATAGTTGCATCTTACGTCCTTCTTTTACACATATGAAATTCGCTGGCGCTATCCCTGTCACAATATGACATTATGATACATTGATAATAAAATTAATTTGTTTAAGGTTTTCACAACTTTACATTATAAAACACAATATTTACCGGGTTTTACTTTGCGTTTTTTATTGAATGCTCGGTCTTTAGAAATAAAGCCCATATTAAGTTAAAAATGCGAGTGAAACCCCCCTTAAATATTGTATTTTATCATAATCAGATTGTTACTTTTGTGTGAATACTAGAGCACTAGGGGTGGGTCGTGGTTGATGATTTCGAGAATGAAACGCAACTGGTTTTAAAGAGGCCATAAATTTTTCGTTCTTCGAAGCGGCAACCCATTAACATTCTGAAGAACAAGTAGTTGTGGTTGTTTTTGCGAAGATGGTACTCGGTGTAGGTTGTTGTCGTTTGCAGTCAGTTGCATCAAGGATCGTTCTCGTCGTTTCTTCATAGACTAGTTCCCCGTCGCGCAACGAAGAACTGTTTCGAAACGAGCGATGCAACGACCGGTGGTGGACAGACCGCAATGCTCTACCTCTAGTTCGTGCAACGAAGGACCGTTTCAATTAGAAAACAGAAAATAGTTGCATCGTTGCAAGGCAAAAAATGGTCCATTTTTGCAACACCCACTCCTTCACAGAATAGAAAATTACACATTTTAGAAGGTTACATCAAATGCTTGCATGATTTCAATCTTCTTTTATGGCCCTTTCATAAAGGATGAAAGAAATCACTCTTTGACAAACAGACAGACAACACATGCTACAGTTTTAAAAAAAAAGTTTTTTATATTCAATCAATAAGTCCAATGCATCTCTCAGTTTGAGCTGTGTCTTTTGTACACAGCGAAACAATGTAAAGGCGATGTAGGTGAAACAGTGGAGATAGGGGATCAAAGTGTGATAGATTGTACCAAACCACTAGACTGCCACTAAAATCTAAATTAAAGTATTTTTACCTAGTAGCTACTGAAATTCCGAACAAATATCGTAAATTACATACCTAGACCACCCGCATATTTCAATAACAACTTATTTATAACAACTACGCAGCTGAATTTACGATAAAGTCGTTAAAATAGTACGTAAAATTAATCATACCCATCGTGTTGTTCCGATACATTTGCAAGGCTGCACCCAGGCCGCGAGCCTGTCGTCGGCTTCTGTAGCGAAGCACACCCAGCAGGACTTCGCATTCTCGTCTTCCACAGGTTCCAAAGATGATTCCACGTTTGAATCTGGTACGCTTTTATTTTCAGACATTTTGATATCACAAGTTGAAACAATCCGATGATTAGTATTTTTCTTCGCTTCCAGTTATTAAATTTTTCAAGAAAGAAACTGCACTGAGTCGTACGGAATACTTTACTAATTTTTAACTGCTCAATAATGCAATAATTTAGAATTTCACATCAGAGAAAACACAAACACATTGCACAGCTGTTTCCTGTTTCTCGAGATTTTTACTTCTTTTTCTTCTGTCGGACGGAGATATCTTTGACGTTCGTTCTGTGGACTAGATGATTGTCAACAAGAAAGAAAATGATTGTCAATGCACTGTCAACGTAAGCCAATGATTGTCAATTTGTTTTTTTTTTTCAAGTTTATTGTAAGGTAGTATGTAGTAAGTACATTTTATTGCTTTTACCCTAAGCATTGTGACATGCAATATCGGCTGTCGATGTCAAAATATATTTGACATTATATTAGTGTTGCCTATTATGTTCATTGGCATCATTTTTATAACTTGTTGAATCGATTGTTTTAAAACTATTAGTAAATAAATAAAATCATAATTAATCCACGACTTGTACTGCAGTCACAGTCACATCAAACATTTCAGTAACAGTTCAACGTCGAGTAAGATATAATATAACTAAAAAAAAATAGAGAAGAAGTGTGTGGGACGAAATATACCTACTTGAAGAATGGCTGGACTCAAAAAATATCATGTAAATAATATTATGTTAATCAGAGTATGACAAAACTAGATTTACTCGATGAAAATCAAAATGTTTTAGTCAATGCAATAATAACATATTTTTTAGCAAAGTCAAGTGTCTTCGGAATGCGACCACTAATGAGAAGAAGACACAAGAAACTTATGACGTTATTTTTTTGTTTCTTTTTTGTTGCAATGATAATTTGTGATTCACATTGTCGCATATTTATGGCTACTACCTATGATATCTAAGAAAAACATATACACAGAAAAGTACGCAGTAGACGCAACGAACTCGAATATTTATAAATAGAAGTAGCAACCCTTTGAAAAAATGTTTCACACCAACGGAGACTACGAAGGCGAGGTCTGCAACAAAGATTCGATCGCCCGACAGTCTGTCACTAGCCATTTCGAAACGCAGATCTATAAATATAGATAGCTGAAAAAAAATATTGAAGTACTGTGTAGTAAAATCTTGTCAAAGATGGAAAGGAAACATTTAAAAATAATATGCGGTGTACTTCTCACAAAAAACCACAGGAAAACGTAATATTTTCGTACTTTGTTAAAATAAAGTGGACGTTTTAAATGCAACCAGTAGCCAGTTAGTTTCCAAATGATTCTGATTGATTAAATATTTTTACTACCTAGATCACTGTTTTTGTTTCATTTAAAACCGTCAACGCCAAAAACGTCAGATTTTGGAATAAATTAAATGAATAAACCCATGGGATGATACAATATATCAGCAGTTTTAGCAAAATGTAACTTTTCATCCTGAGTTATGGGCACACTTATAGATGTTCCATAACGGAACCCTGTTCCGTTCGTTCATTGCCGTTGTGCAATAGCGAGGTACTTTTGAGAAAATATTTTATAAAACATAATAACACAAATAACAAAAACTTTGCTAAATAGTGTAACAAGAAGATAATAAATATTAAGATTGCATTGAAAAGTTCCAGATTAAAATGTAAGTTTTATACAACTTTCACTTCAATCAAACAAACTGTTCTCTGCGGGCTCCGTAAAATTGTTATTCACGTGTTCTGTGGATAACTTGAATAGCAGTTGCCTCATTATAATACTTAAATAATAAATTAGTACCTACCAAATATCTTATTTTACACAATTGTTTATTATATTACCTACATTGAATTGTTTATGTAGGTATCTCTATCTGACTGATTTACATAATACTACTCGGAAGCTCATTACGAAACTATAGTTATGTGTTCTGGTTAGGTACTTTGTAAGGGTCAATTTCAATTTATAGTTTGACATGTATAAACTTATATAAAATATTATAAGATGTTCTTTCTGCCTTATCCTACTTTGTGGGATTGGTACAGCATGTCTTTCTCCTCCACTTTAATCTGTTTTCTGTCACCATTTCCACCTTATCCACTTGAATGCAGTTATTTTCAAAAGACAATTCCCTTTGAATTTGGAACTTTGACTTCTTTTACTTAGAAGTTGTACTTGTTATTACAGGGAATTCTCCATATGACTCGACCTAACCACCAAATCTAATGTCTCATGTATTCTCAGGTACAATAAATTACAAATGTATAATAATAATAATAATACCTACAATGTGCAAATTATTGAGGATTGATGTCTTCTTTGCTGATTAACATTCAGCAATGAAAACATACATATCTGCTTATACCTAACTGAGTTAAAGTGCTGTCAAAACTGTGCCAAAACATACCACAGTGCTGTTTGATAGAATATAATAATGCTATATTGAACTAATATAAAACTAACTAAAAATTACACAGACAAAAAGAGAAAAATAAGTAGGTAATTATAATAAAAACATGGAAAAGACAGAGACACAGAAAAACATAATAAAGATGTTTTTATTAAAAATCAAACTTAGACTAAGGAATACTACATAGGTACAATGGGCAGCCTTATTGCTAAAAAAGATCCATTTCATCCAATCTTTATACATATAAATGATATGGTTATTCAGTGTACCTACAGTAGTGTACACACAGGTGTTATATTAAAGCACAGTGAACACATAAGTACTGTAGTATACTTGGGATGCTGAACTATGTCAAACTTATAAAATATGTGGTGAAGCATAATTATGTTATGTTTAATTATTAGTGTTTAATTATCTAATCATATCTCATCTAAAATTTTATCCAAATGTGTACGGCCGACTCAGACTTTAGATTACAAGGGCTGTATTTCTATTTCTCTTAATGTTGACTAATGCTTATCTTAAATAAATATTTATTAATCCCAAATCTATAACTTGTTATGATTTCTGACTAGTCTGACCAGCCATTGGTAAAATTAGCAATTGATGGACTCATTAATTTAAAATGGAATATAATTCATCTGGTTCAATTTTCGAAATGTTCACATAAAATTCTTTTATTCATTCCAATTCGATTTTTGGCTGCAGATCATATAAAATTGATCCACCTATTTACATAATTGTTTAGATGACAAAACTGTTTTCTTAGTACCAGAGTCCAAGAACCACCATTTTTCTCTCTATTTGTGCTGTAAGACTACTTTTCACTAAAATCGGCACATTTAGTCAAACAACTCACCATAGTCAATTTGATTCGAAAAATTTGCGAATATCTCGCTATTCATGTTACACACGTAATAAAAAATTTAAAAATCTAAAAATAGAATATATACGGCTTCATCAAGGCTTGGAAAACATGGATCTTAAAATAAAATATCAAGAGAAAAAATAAATCAAATACAGACGTTTTTGAGTTTTACTGAATAATCTTTAAAACCCTATAATTTTTGACTAGTAATATTTTTTTTTACTAAGTATATTTCATTTTGACTATAATTATTTCTTTAATATGCTCAACAGATTTTTTTATGAACTGCCTAGTTAACTATTAACTATATTACATAAATTTTTTGCTCTTAAATTTCGCATAGTCGTATCGTACGTCTTTTTACACATCTGAAATTCGCCCAGTCACTATTTGACGTTATGGTACGACCTTAAACCAACGAACAGTAACTGCAACATCGGCGTATGGGTTTAACTGAACTATATCTATGACTAGTTAGCCTTGAATCGCTCACCGAGAGGGGTACCCTCACAATTTGCAACACCAGTCTTTACGTGCGACACGGCACGATCGGGCGTATTACCTCTTAATTCTCGATCCTTATGTCGTCATACTGTGAACTTTCTACATATTACATCATTATACAATCAAGTTTGTTCACCACGTGTTCGTTTTCAAATGTAAGTTCTTTATAATCCCGTAACAGTATCTCAATATGGGTTTAAATATTAAAATAATTTATAACACAGTTATTTCTGCTTACCCGGATCTCTCATTGAATATATTGAATCAATATTATCGTAGTGCATCGTTAGTGCAACAGATAAACATACATATATAAAGTCTATTCTACATTACGAAACTATAGTGTCATGCATTATAGGGTCAATTTCACATAAGCAGAGAATGCTGCGGGACTGGAAAGGACTGGATGCAATTTTATCAAACAGATAAATAGTACGGTTGTGTCTTAGCATTATTTTTTTGAAAATGACTATAAATTGCATGCCACAAGTTCCGCTTAAATGGCGATACATTAGTTAAATCAATCTGTGTGAAGGTCGGGAAGAGTCGCTTATATTAATTGTCGAAAGAGCTACTTATTTAAAATGATTCAAAGACGCGGCCCGCTGTTCTGTAGTCGGTGCGAAAAATATAATATCTTATTTTGTTAAGATACTCGTAGATATCATATTTGTATCCTTATCTTGCATCAGAGTGTGTAAATAACTCACGTAGGCAAGAAAGGCCGAATGAATCAAACCAATGTGCTAAAGTATGAGAGGATCAATGTGTGTCTCACTCCGTGGTGACTCCTTTATGCTGATATGATGCCGTAATATAATACAATTATACAAGTAACTAGCAGAGTACCGCGGTATTACTCGCGTTAGTCCCGATCCCGCGGGATTTCTCGAAAATCTCTTCTTAATGGATACCTGCACCACAAAGAACACGGTACTTCAAATTCCCCGTCTTTAGGAGCAACAGTTTGGGCTCTGAGTTGATATCTATACTTTTCTTATAAAAAGGAAACATATATGTTTGCTTGTTTGCAATGAATATGCTTCGAAACTAATAGAGCTTTCAAAAATTCTTTCACCAATAGAATGCTACAGAACATAGGCTACACAATATTCTCAGGGGATCGGGACTTACGCGGGCGAAACCGCGAGACGGGACTAGTTCATTACGAATAAGATAATATACTTCTAAAATAATGTTTTACCTATACGGTGAGCATTGTACGGTCAGCAAAGGACTTAGGTACTAGATGCGTAAAAGTTTTACCTTGTCGATAGCGTTTTAGTAATATTTGGGTTCTTTGCATTTAATTTACCAACGCTTAAGTGATATCAAACGGAATTATAAACAATTACTGAACCATTAATGAAAAAAAACTTTAAATTATGCACCTGGTACCTTCAGTCCTTTTCTGTTACAATACCCCATTCAAACAAGGCCAGCTCGGTCTGTATTCGGTTTTAATAGGTAGATTGTGTTGTGAACCGTTTCCTTTTACACAATGGTATTTATAATAGACTAGCTACGCCCCGCGGTTTCACCCGTAAGTCCCGTTCCCGCGGGATTATCGGGATGAAAAGTAGCCTGTGTGTAATTGCAGGTTTCCAGCTACCTATATTCCAAGTTCCAATCAGTTCGGTAGTTTTTGCGTGATTGAGTAACAAAGTCACATACGTACATACAAACTTTCGCGTTTATATAATATTGGTAAGATTAGTAAGATATATATTACACATAGAAATAACCGGGTGAAACCGCAGGGCGCAGCTATGTAGTAGGTAATATGAAGAGGAAATATTTATTTGTAAAGCTATTTGACTAGGCACCGAAACTACAGAACAGATTTCAAATAATCTTTCACCAGAAGAAAGCTACATTATCAAGAAGTGACGAAGGCTACTTTTAGTTTCAATATCGTCTTGGGATCGAGACACATCAAATTTTAAAATTACTCTAATACCTTAAAAGATTTTCGTCTTCAAGTTATGTCATTCATTACAAAAAATATGTGCGCTATTAACATCGCTCTTACGGTGAAGGAAAACATCGTGAGGAAACCCACGGCTTATAATCACGCACAAAGGCCCAATAATAGGGCTAATTGCGGAAAACACACAGTTAAAACTTCAACTTTAACTTTTCATTACAAAGGACAATACATAGTCCTACAAAACAAATAATAACATGCCTTCAGTCTGTAAAACACCTGTTTGCACTGACCTTGTTATGTTATTGAAGACGAAATTATATGTACCTCTACCTACAAGGTAAACTGCCCTATATCACGCTAAAATATCACAATAAGATCTAAGAAGCAATCCTTATAATACGCAAAAACTATTAGACTGAAATCTATAGTCCGTACTTTGAATTTGCTAAGAAAAATCAAAGTTTTTTAAATTTATAATGTAAACCAATCAAAAATAAAGACTGGACACTTAAGTACACTAGACATTATCGAACTGAACCCATATCATCTATCCAGTGAATGTTTGACAATAGTAGAAATTGACAGGCACTATGCAGTAAATTGCTGCTTTGACGTAACGCGGTTATTACCGGTGATTACCTCAAAGCAGCAATGTACTGCATAGTGCCTGCCATTATCCACTGTTGTCAAACTTCAACAGATAGATAATATGGGTACTAAACGGTATACATAAACAAAAAGGTAGTGAACGGAAAAAAGACACGTTCACTGCAAAAAGATAGTAGTACTATAGATACCTAGGCACATGTAAACACTGCATATGTACTATACAGTAAAATAAAATAAATAAAAATAAAATAAATAAATCCTGTGACGAACACACAGCGCCATCTAGCCCCGTGGTAAGCTGCTAAGCTTGTGTTGCGGTGGCTAGACAACGGATATACTACTTATATTTATTTTTCTTTTGTAAATACATACACATTATACATAGAAATACGCCCACATATACAGTAAATAATGAAGTCGTCATTCAGTAAGAAGTGGGTAGGTGGGACTAGTTATGTTTACTTTGTCGACGAGACGTATGTATGTATGTATAGTTTAATTACTAAGTTGATGATTTAATGATTCCTTTGCGCCATGACTTGCTGTTTTATACTATTGTTAGTTACGAGAAATATCCACATATTCTAGCTAGGTAGCATGATTTTCAAATTAAACTGATTATGAGATATTGAGTAGCAATTCTGTTGTTCATTTACCTAAACTAAACCTAAAATTTAGAAATATTTTTAGCAAGGAAATATATTTTCAAAAAAATCCCTATGACAGGATGGAAATGCCTTGAGCGATAAAAACAAAAAAGAAATATTAAACCTAAAATTGTTTGATTTTAGTTCAGAAATTCCATTAAGCTATTCTGTTGTTACGCTGAGTTAATTTAGTACCACAAAATGAAATAGTATTGAACTGTCAGTTTAAATTTAAGTTTAGGATGGCACTAGAGAATAGGAATACTGTCTAAACTTATTTTATAGTTAGGATTGGTGATAGCAGATTTGCCACCAGTACCTATTTGACGATGTCTGCTATGAATTATTGGTGACAATTATTATTATTTATTACATAAAGAATGTTATTTTATTACGGTATGATTCTACCAAATTAGACTAAACAAAGAATATCAATTCTCCGCATAAATCATCTTATTTTCGACTAACTCTCTCCCGTGGTTTCACCTACGTATGTCCCGATATAGTGAAATAACGGGATCTAAAGCTAGCTACAATAAATAAAATAAAAATAATTTTTGTAGGACCTTGTAGGTATTTTTGTCCTAAAATTAAAATGACTAATCTTAGTTACACAATATAATTTACTTAACTCAATGTGTTTTGTATTTAATTAAACCGTCCATATTTACCCTGTAGAGATCAAAAGTTATCAAAAGTCAATATCTTTTAGTGAAAAGGGAATTACCAACTTCTTTTAATATTCTGAATCAAATAATCAATAGTGATATTAATTGTAATTATTTCCTTATTTACTTACATTTCTTTTGATACATGTTAGCTATATAACCACTAGTTCTAGAGTAATTAAATACCATTTAGTTTATGAGCTCCGTCTTTATCGCACAATTCTATCGCCGCGAAGCGTACCAACTATAAGGTAAACTATGTTTTTATAAACGAATTTCATTCGAAATTTAACCTTAAGGTTGAATGCGGACAGTTTGATTAAGGTCGCCTACAGCTCTTTGTAAAAACTGCTTCTGGGCAATGTCTGTAATCCACCCTTAAAAACCATTACGAAATTAGCCATTTTACACTTATGATAAGTTAAAAGCGGGATTTACATTACGAAACTAGTGGCATGCAATTTATAGTGATTTCTACAAATAAATGCGTGGACAAAGCGGTACTAATTTAAATTAGGCTAAAGAAATTGGGGCGAGCTGAAAACTCCAACACTAGGTGAGACACACCAAAAAACTAGTGGTATGCATCTTTAGTGGAAACGGATCTATACTGGGATGAAAATAAATATAAAATAGAAATATAATTTCAATATTATCCCTATAATAATAAATCGCATTTGTTAACTTGTATTCGTACCATTAAAAATATGTTTATTTTTCTCTTATCGAGTATATGTAAATACTAAATATAATTCAAATGATTACAAA
This sequence comes from Idaea dimidiata, assembly GCA_949358125.1. Taxonomy (NCBI): domain Eukaryota; kingdom Metazoa; phylum Arthropoda; class Insecta; order Lepidoptera; family Geometridae; genus Idaea; species Idaea dimidiata. Next base: position 21,883,297 of record OX442330.1, read on the forward strand.
CAGTTAAGTAATTGAAATGCGCTTATATTTACACTGTAATTTTAAATAAATCAAACACCAATCAATAGTTAGTAATTAAACACTAATCAGTAATTTCTACGATTTTGTACTAGATTGTATAAATTGTACGGATTTTATTATTTTCATGTTATTTTCGCCAAAATTACGCGATTGACACTGATTGACCTGAAACAGTAATGAGAATTTATTTTACAGGTAAAAGGCAAAATTGTGTTGAAGATATTAAAAGAAAATTAGCTAAGTGCGAGTCGGGCTCGCGCTCAAAGGTTTCCGTAATTTTTTTACAAAATCACATTAAAAAATACATACGCGACGAATACCTCCTCCTTTTTTGAAATCGGTTAATAAAATTAATAACAAAAATCAGAATCGAAAATCATTCGTTTAGCTTCTGGAGCCCCAAAAACACTTAGTAACTCTTCTTTGAGAAGCGCAGTTGGGTAAAAAGGTTCGATGGCAATAATTCAAACGATCAAGTATGATATTTAACCAGTAAAAAAAACAAGCTTGGGCCTTGATATCAGTTTAGACAGCTTTCTATGTGCAAGCCAGTTCGAAATTTAAATTAAACCTTTGATAAGTTACCTTTTTGGTCGCCATTTTGCGGAGTAGAAATCGTTCCATTTTTAAATTACACGAAAAATATGATTTTACATAGTAATTTATTTGGCCGCTAAACACGACAGATATGGATTTTCATATAACTATTGCCGGCCGCTGCTCGACTAGTACAGCAAGTTCGATTTATCTCGAAGAACGTTGTCAAAATAATGCTCAAATGTTTGAGAAAATTGTTTTATTGTCCTTATCTTTTGACAAATGTCTTACCATACACATTAGTAGCTAAGCGTCTGACGACTTCGTCAATATTTGCAGTCCATTCCAAGGGGCAAACAGGTCACGCAGACTTCTAACGTGAATAAACAAACGCATTCTCATTTAGGCTGGGTTTATATATATAACATATCAATAACTACAGTTCGAGACTAATTAAGACGAGATAATTTTGTCTAATGTTTTCGAGATTTTGCATAAAATAAAACACAATATTTACCGGGTTTTACTCGCGATTTATTCAACCTAGAAAAAGCCAACTGTAAATTTGGCGTTGAAAAACAAAATTATTGAATAAAATGCGAGTAAACCCGGTCAATATTGTGTTTCTTAAGACAAGATTCAAAAAAATTCGAAACGCTGCGATATGTTCTAAAACTATACAAAAGTTTAAAGAAGTAGCACGGTTATTAACGAGACGTTAAATAAAAATTGTTTTTTCAATAGAGAAACCCAGCATTAACGGATGCCAATTATTATTATAATCGGTTTACTTTAAAAGTACTTTCGTAATTAATTCAGTTACCTGTCTATTTATTGATAAACAACTTTCAAGTTTTTGTACCTAATTGTAGAAAATTAAGGTCGAGTTATTTTAAGGTGAAGAAAGAAACACTTGTTATTCACAATAATTAAATGTAAGTATAGGTTTTTCTTGATTAAAACTCATTTTCCGGTTTTCATTGCTTTTATTATTTATTTTATAGTACTCATACAGCACGATAAAATAAAATAAAAAAATCCCAAATTGCTAAAAATAACCACAAATTTCCGTTCCCGCGGGAATATCGAGATAAAAAGTAGCCTAAGTGTTAATCCAGGTCCATAAATAAATATAAATAAATATCCATAAATAAATAAATTAGGTAATAAATAATTTAAGGTCCCCCAGCTACCTATATTGTTACGTTTCGGGGCCTTAACAGATTTCTTCCTCAGGGTAGACCAACTAAATGTAAAGAAACTTTTTTTGTTGCCATGGTTTTCCGTCCCTATTTTATGACTGTTTTGGACATCCACACCGCAATAAGTTTCTGTTGACCAACATTAATTAACATGCTATATTTTTTTATGTCCACATGATTGAATGGACCTAAAACAAGTTGATAACTTTAAGTTATCGCGTATTATTGAAGTTTTACAACAAAAATTGTAAGTAATTCTAAGATTTTTTACTCATGTATTAGTTATAGCTATGAAAATTGTAATTTTAAGCCATTGTAGCATTACATAGATGCCTATATCAACCAGAAAGAGTCAAAGTTAGCATGTAAAGTATTCAGACAGTACTTAAAGTTCCTATGCTGTTATTAGAAGACTGAGAAAAATTAAGTTTTACTAGTAGAACAGTATGAATGCCGGTCAAAATGCGCGTCATATTTCACAAGATTATTGAATTTATATGTTGTTAAAGTTACAAATGCCACTTAGGCTACTTCGGCCTCAATCACAGTTCACCGCTGTGACCTTGCTCTAAGTTACTTTATACTTGTATTCGTAATATAGTAGGTACCTACAAGAGAACGGGCCTTACCACAGTCTCTTCTATGTCGTCGCTTGGTCGCCGCTATATCGTTCACTCACGCGCAGTACTTTAAGTTATCCTATCCTTAGAAATATTTTGAGCAAAGAAATATACTTCTAAAAAGTCCCCATGACAGGATTCGAATCTGCGTCCTTTCGCTAACCAGGCGACTACTCTAACCACTGGGCTACACAGGAATCACGTGTCATGCTATATTTTTTCGGCCATATCTCTCCTTGCCAAATTCGAATCCTGTCATGGGGATTTATTGGAGATATATTTCCTTGCTAAAATATGTCTAAGTTTAAAATGCCTTGAGCAATAAAAACAATTGTAAATATTATCCTATCCTATTAATATTATAAAGTTAAAAGTTTGTGAGTATATGTCTCTGTGTGTTTGTTACTCAATCACGCAAAAACTACTGAACCGATTGCCATGAAACATGGAATATAGGTAGCTGGGTACCTGGAATAACACATAGGCTACTTTTTACCCCGATATTCCCTCGGGAACGGGACTTACGCGGGTGAAACCGCGGGACGCAGCTAGTAATAAATATAAAAAACAAATAAAAAAAACAACAATAATAAATATGTGTTTTATCATTTGTGGTTATTTTTAGCAATCTGTGATTTTATTTATTATATTTTATTTGATTTTATCGTGCTATAAATAACAAGAAACGATTGTGGTAAGCACTAAAATCTCGATGTAGTTTACATTCTTAGGTACTCGAATTTAAAATGACGATAAGTCGTGACAATACTGTTTGTTGTTTCTTTTTGAGCTGATTTTACGTCATCCGCATCAGTCTTGAATTCTTGATGTAATGATTGAGAAATCCTACGGTTTTTTGGATAAGTAAGTTAGTTGATGTTCTATTTCGAAGTTTCGAAAATAGATCGTATTGAGATGAACTTTTTGAACTACCTCATCATCAGACGTTGCACACTGCGCTACTTGTCCCTAACTTAGTGACTAGACTTGTGACATGGGTGCCTAACACTACTATTCTTACACTTAAGTACTATACCTTTCTTTAAGATAAAACTTTGATCCAAGATGTTAACAGCCGTACTTACTTGTAGTAAATCCCAGAGGGCCAAGCTAAGGAATTATTTGTAAAACTTGCTGATTTTGAATGTTACTCGAAAGAGCGATTGAAAATAAATAAATTCTGTGACGAACACACAGCGCACATCTAGCCCCATGGTAAGCTGCTAAGCTTGTGTTACGGTGACTAGACAACGGATATACTACTTATATTTATTTTTCTTTTGTAAATACATACATATTATACATAGAAATACCCAGACCAGATATAAATATTTATTTTACCCAGCGGGAATCGAACCCGCAACCTTCTGTATTGCAGCCAAGCGTTCGCCCGACGCGCCACAGAGGTCGAAAATCCCTCAGTTTAGACCTCAGAACCGTCTTTAAGTACATATAATGGAATCCAGCTTCTCAACTGTACAAAGTGCCTCACCTTGCCATAACCTGTCAAATGAATCAACCAATTACAAGATCAATTCGATACCAAACTTCATTGCGCAATTGATCTTTCGAAATTGAATGAATATCGACGCCTAAAGGCGATGAACAGAATTGCTTCAAGTAATTAAATCATTGTGAACCTCTTGTTACAAATTTTCGTGTATTCTGTCATAACCTCAGCATGGCGAATTTACACCATTTCAACTTTTTATGTAATCACTCTTAATTTTATAAATGCGAAAGTTAAGATGTTTGTATTTCCAATTGCGATAAAACTTGGTAAGCTGGTAGCTATTTGGAATCCTACTAATATTATAAAGCTGAAATTTTGTGAGTATTTGGGTATGTGTGTTTGTTACTCAATCACGTAAAAACCGCTAAACCGATTGCGATGAAACTTGGGTAGCTGGATACCGGGAATAACACATAGGCTACTTTTATCCCGATATTCCCGTGGTACTTGGACTTACGCGGGTGAAACCGAGGGGCGCAGCTAGTAAAATATAAATTGAGACATATAATATGTACATATCCAATATCGAGATATCAATATATCTCAATATTCCCGCGGGATCGCGTCTTGTACAGAATACAAATTAGGAGTACATAATATTCTGTTTAATTCAGCATTGCGAATTTATCCACTACGACTTGTAAAGGGTTATTAATTATTTAAATTAGCTGTGCCTTCCTGTTTTCATCCTGGATCCCACATTTTATGAGGTCTACTTATTACATCGTTGCGAATTTATACCATTCCGATGTATTTTTATGTGAATGCAATAATATACAAGATGTAACGGGTAAGCCCTTTTAATCCGAAAGGGGGTTGTTCTAGACGTTTAGGCGAACAACTTTTGTTCTACGACTTTTGAAAATTCGAAGTACTTTTCGAAAAATTTAGGTGTAAAGTTTACTTGAAAATCAGCTGTTTCTTAGAGTTCGAGGTCATTGATCTTATGTTGTTCTTTCATTTAGTTTGGTCTACTACAATCAAACCTTCAATTACCTTTATTTTCAAAAACAGCTGTTTTTCCAGTGAAACATAATCTCAAAATTTTCAAAAAAAATGTTCGAATTTTCAAAAGTCGTAGAACAAAAGGTGTTCGCCTAGACGTCTAGAACGACCCCCTTTCGGATTAAAAGGGCTTACCTGTTACATCTTGTATAAACATTTTAAACTCACATGATTTGAACTCATAATTATTTTTCACGGGTCTTATTTGCGTACTATTACTTTTAAATTCTCTTATCTCGACGTTTCGATCATGTTACAATGATCTTGGTCGTGAGTCCCCTCGCAACGCAATAATGCAATATGTATTTTGTTCTTTTCTTTAATAGGTAGGTACTTATTCACAAGGAACGTTATAATTTACAATTCCACGACTAAGAACTAACCCCTGTTTTTTTGTTTGCTTTATTGATTGCTGTAAAATTGATTTTAATTATGCTGAGCTACTGCGAAATTGTACCGGTATATGTTTCCGGTTCTGAGATTTTCTGTTAAAATGAAGTATGTAATTTAAAAAATGTAGTAAGGCACCAATATCACAAACCTAAGGTATATTAATGCCAAATTGTGCAACGTCCCGGAATAGTTTTTATAATATACCTTTTAATGTTACCGCAGAAATAGGCAATAATTCACGTTTTAAATTACCGAGTTGGGTTTCCCTTTTAATCATAGAGATAAGAATGTAGTGTAGGTGTTTTCCTACTCGAGACGTCATGACGTTATTTTATTCATCTCTGCAAAATCATATTGTAGAGTCGAGAATGTCCTGTTTCTGACTCACCGGTTCACTTTGATTCTAATTTGACGGTATCATTCTTAAGTTGCCTACCGCATCTCATTTGAGCGATGTTCCCGGGTGCATGCCTCTCGGACGTCCGGGGTTCGATAAAACTCTTTTTTATGTTGCTCGATTATTTGGGATCGGCACAGTAGGTTGGCCATACATACCTTTTGCAAATAGATTTAGCAATAACCAGGAAGTTTATCTGCCACCGCGCGGTGAGAACTTGTACAATGTTTGCTATTCTCCCCTAAATCCTTTAGTCGCTTTTACGACACTCACGGAAAGAAATGCGGCTACAAGGGTAGTGTAGGTTGCCTACTGATATTATCTTACTGTCTTACTAATATTATGAACGCGAAAGTTTGTATGGATGTACGTGATTTTGTTACTCTTTTACGCAACAACTTCTAAACCGATTGCGTTGAAACTTATAGCGATGTGAAACTTTAATATCCAAGCGGAAAATAAACGAAAATACTAACACCGTGGCTTTAGATCACGTAAATCAGTTGAATAATCCATATCTTGTGTTTTAATTAATGTACCTCTACCCCCTAGGTCTGAGCTCTAAGGAAAAACACCGATCTTTTTTAGATTTATGTTCATTTTAACTATCATAGTGACGTTATTCATTCGGTAGTGTTACATTTTATTTGTCAGATATCTAAATCTAGGGATTTGAAAAATCAGCCCTAACGTTATCTATTTTGTATAATATTAAAACAAATTTTATTGATTTTGATTATATAGAATATATTATGTGATGTACTTTGATCATTAGGTATTTTGATTTTCGGTATTTTATCTTATGAATTATAACGTTATTTAATTTGTGTAGGTATACATTTTAATATACACCCTCCAGCCTTCCATTTCTGAGATAAAACTATCAAAAAAGTTATTGATGGGATTTAGTGCGAATTTACAACGACCGCGACGTCATTTACACATTTGAAATTTAGTGTGTACTAACGAGGTTTCTAATCGTTGTTTTTCCGGTGACTATTCCCATAATATAATTTTGGGAATATAATTTGTTTCTGTTTAATAGACCGAACCATCAAATACAGTAAGGTCTACCTTTGCATCTTTCGCTAGAATTGTAACCAAAAATTGACGGAAATCCTTAGGAATTTATTTATTTTATTCAGTACACAAGTGAAATACATTACAAAACAGATATTATACAAATATATACTAAGGTTAGCCTAACCCTGTAAGAGTTTGTGAATTTGTTTCGAACATGAGAATAACAAGTCATGTTTAATGTATATTGTGGATACCTAAGTTCATGTCATGGTTCCTTATAAATATTGTAATCATGTCCGCACAGCCGCAAGGTTACCTTTCAGCCACCTACGTTTCGCATGGACGCGTTCCCGAACCGACAGGGATCGGTTTATGAATTTAAAATACATTTAAATTTCAAATACTGTTGGCCTCAAACTCTGTTTTTGCGCCGTTGTTGTGATGTTTTTCTACCGAGCGTGTAGTTAGCTGTACAGTTGATGAGTTCAGCCTGTTTTTTGCGGCCTGAGTTATTGCAAATAAATGTAATACTTGTATCTAAACGCAAAAAACGTATGTACGTATAATATTTTACTTCCTTTAAGTATGTTTTTTTTATCTTTGGAACTTTATGATGGACGTCGATAATTAATTATCGATGATGATTAATAAACCGATTTTTGTATGCATAGTTAGGTATACCTTTTTCAATTTGAGGCTATTTTTTACCTTCTATTCTCACTAGGAAGAACTACAGCTGTTACATACTTACTACGAGTAGTTTCTGAAAAAAATATATAATCGTAACATTAATAGAAAAGTAGAGATGTAAAGACAACGATGAGCATGGTTTCCACTACAATTTATATAACTATGTGTAACTTATACAATTTGTAACGGGTAAGCCCTTTTAATCCGAAAGGGGGTTGTTCTAGACGTCTAGGCAAACACCTTTTGTTCTACGACTTTTGAAAATTCAAACTTATTTTTTGAAAATTTTGAGATTATGTTTCACTGAAAAAACAGCTGCTTTTGAAAACAAAGGTAATTGAAGTTTTGATTGTAAACCATTAAACTAAATAAAAGGACAACATAAGGTCAATGACCTCGAACTCTTAGAAACAGCTGATTTTCAAGTAAACTTTACACCTAAATTTTTCGAAAAGTACTTCGAATTTCCAAAAGTCGTAGAACAAAAGTTGTTCGACTAGACGTCTAGAACAACCCCCTTTCGGATTAAAAGGGCTTACCCGTTACACCTTGTATTTAAGTAAGAATGGACAAACAACGTACTTAGACGCAAATAAAAAAAAACATGGATCTAGGTCACTGAAGAGCATCATTACTTAAAACATGAATTAAGATTATGTCAGTAAATTCAGTTTACGTCGTCGGTACGTCCGCGTCGTCGCTACGATTTTGATCGGCGTAGACAAAATTCTTAGCGTATTTCTACAAATCTTAGTGGTTTAGTTATGCTAAGTGAATCAATGTTTTATAAGTTATTTTATATTTTATATGACTATCTAGAGTTAGAAACAGGCAAATAAATGCAACACCATTCAGCCTTAACGATTACATTACTTACCTACATAACACTGATTGCATACTTACTATATTATCACGAACGCGTGATTGTATTACGATTTATTATAATAATCCAAACCTTAATACCCCTAATAATTCTAAAAAACCGATTTGTGATTATCAGCCTAATTAATAAAGTTATCAGTTCTTATCTCTACGTGACTGAGCCCATATATTATTTAACATGGGCACAGAATACCTAATAGTTTGTATGGTGGTATATTTATTCTGATTATGAATTATGGCCTTTATCACTATGGTATTAGACATATTTTTATCAAGTGTATTGATATTATTTTTTAATACCTTTTGCCGCTGTGGGATTAGAGGTAGACCTTGTTGAAAACGTGATGATTTTCGGACAGTTCCAATTGTGGCGCGGTTGTGTGTACGCGGAATCATGGCTTCTCGGTGTTAATTTTTATTTATATTGTTATTACTTTTAATAGGATCTTTTGTTTTTTTTTATTCGAAAGGTAAATCAAATTTTATTAATAAATATTTTGTCTTTCTCTCATACTTATCGGATTAATATGAGACGATTTTTTGAATTATATCTTACTTAGATTATTTAGCAAAATTAAATATCTTAGCATCAAGATAAGATAGCGTCTTTTAACATTTATATAGCGAATTTCCTATATATATAAATATATAGCTCCTTAAATTCATGTATTTATTTGTTCACATTATTGGTAATACATAATGGCATACTCGTATCTTTTTAGTGTATTTTTAATGTTTTTATTTAACATTATAAAAAATTGAGGATGGATGTTCTCGTCTGCCTTAATGCCATTATGCTATTTTAACTTTAAGCATATAAGTTCTTATTTTAAATAGAGGACTTTTTAAAACCAGCCGTAGCCACGAAAGCATTCATAAAACAGAAATTAATAAGGCTACGGTGGATATGCAGTTCTGTTACCGTTTGTACCTAAACTTTATTAGCCTTAGTAATAAACGTGGATTAAGGTCTGAGTAGTGAGAACATGCTATGTCTTTTGCCGTGGCAAGAACTTTCAAAGTTGACAGATAGAAACAAAAAGTTGTAGGTGAAATTACTTCGACCCTACTCCACTTTTAATTAATAATATAGCCTTATTAATTAAAAGTGGAGTACGGTCGAAGTATGTATTCTTAAGTGTTGAAGTGGGTATTTTTATTTTGTAACCCAAAAGAATTGGGTTCCTATTAATGTAATTATTATTTAGAAATTCACGTTTGGCAAGGTTCTTCGACTTCGGTTCAATGATATTTGATTGCCACACAACCGGTATTGTCGAATTGTGTTACATTTTTACTTGACTTGTTATTGCATTGACAAGGGTCTTAAAGTCTTAATAAATAGAAAGGTACTGACAATCTAACTTCATCTTCTACAAACTTAAGTTGACTAAAGAGACCGCTTCATAGGCTTTAGTTCTAAAATTTTTTGGAGCAATTTCTACTCGGCCTCAATTATAACTAGCTGCGCCCCGCGGTTCCACCTGCATAAGTCCCGTTCCCGCGGGAACATCGGGATCAAAAGTAGTATATGTGTTATTCCAGGTCTCCAGCTATCTATAAGTCTCATGGTAATCGAATCAGCGGTTTTACGTGATTTAGAAATAAACATACATACAAACAAACTTTCAGCTTTATAAAATTTGTAGAATAGTTGCCGTTTTTTTTCTCCTTTCTAAAGTTGATATCAAAATCAACTTCGTGTCTTCGGTAAGTCTTGCCACTTAAGCAAAGCGCTGACGCCCTTGTCATATTAAAAGGTACAATATGATTTATAGATTGAAATTGTCTAAGAGAGGAATTATTTTAGTGATTTCAACAAAATTTGATGCATTTTTAAGTAAGACATGGCAGCACATGCAAGTTTAAAAAAACTAACTATCTGCGCCCCGTGGTTTTACCCGCGTAAGTCCCGATTCTGCGATATCGATACTAATTCGTTAGGTCCCTTTTACAATGCCCATGCGAATAATTAAGGAATTATTACTGTCTTAAATACTTAAATATATTAATGTATGCAAAGCAAATATCACATACATGGCGACAATTATTGGAATAGCTGTGAATAACAAAATATGCCAATTTATTAAGGTGAAAGACCAAAAAATGTCGGATACTGTTTTAATAATAATATATGAATAAGTCAATCAGAGTTTATGTGATAGAACAATGTAAATTACGTACTAAATAAAGAAAGAAAATATGTTTATTAGCACAAGCACTCGGTAAGAATATATATAGGTAGGTAATTGGTACTTTATTTGTATGAAATAAGACAAGGGAACAAAAAACAATACTTTAAATGTTGACAAAGCTCATCGGAAGACGGATTTCATGGGGCAGCAATGTAATATAACCCTTTGTGGAAGATATTCCTCACCAATCAAAAACGCCTTATGACAAAAGAATCTATAACGCACAATTTCACATGGAACCTGTATACCAAGTTTCATAAAAATCAATTGAATAATTAAATACAACCTTTAAAGGAAAAGCAACAAACGTACATTGACGTAACGCAGACTTGAATGAAGCAGAGACGTTTTGTTCGCTCGGTCAATTAACAAGATTTTGATCATAGAAATGGTTTAAGAGGCCGCGGATAGTAAAGTTTTTTTTATCTCGGCCTTGACGGCCGAGTTTCATACGTTCCAAAGTGAAACTGTTCGAAAATTTACTCGTTTTTTTACACCTTTCCACAATTTTACACCTTTAAAAACAGGTATGTCTCAAATTTCGACCAGCGTTGGTCTATTACCCATCACCATTTAGGTAATCTAAGAATGCGTTTTTGTTTTAAGTCTTCAGTGAGTGAAATCATAAGGCACTGCTAGTTTTACAATTATATAACCACGATTATAGAGGGTCATTGCTATGTCCCCAGTTTTGCGATAATTTTTACACTTTGATTTTTATAACTTTTTGACTTTTTATTTTTATTACTTTTAATCGATAATCAAAGTTTGATATCGTCGATATCATTGAGTTATAAAAACATGTTTTATGCAGTAGTTAGATAGATTAAATTACCCGTACAAGTAGGTAAAAGTTGATAGTATGCTTTTTAGGTATGTATGATAATGTATGCGTGTGCACCCACCTTTTTAAGGTTCCGTAAATAAAGGGTAAAAACGGGATCTTTTATTTAAGCGGGGTTTACATTACGACACTAGTGTCATGCATTATAGAGTGCCTCTAGTTATTTTTTAAAGGCAATCTCTTAAAAAGTTGCGTAGAGACTGCGGCACCAATTTGATAAAGTTGCTTCCAGTAACTGCTGCGTGATTGTTTTTGGGAAACTGACTCATAATGCACGCTACTAGTTTCGTAATGTAAATCGCGCTTTAGACTCCACTGTCCGTCTGTCTGTCTGTATGTAACCATGCTGAACCGTGAACCGCTCTAGCTATAGCCAGCTGGTTTTGTATTTCCCAGCCAAATAAATGATTTCAAAGTCAAAGTCAAATAATTTATTTCCTTTAGATTCTTGTACAACAATAAATGTACATGATCATTTGGCTACGTCTTAAATGTAGTGATTTTAGTGAGTGTTCTAAGATAAACCATATTTCCTGTTATCCTTTTAAGATAATTTTGTCTTTCATTACAGAGTATACAAAAATAGGGCAAAATGTGTCCAATTTGGCCTCTTCACCTGATCATCCTGTATTTGTTGGCGCTTTGCCCGCTATGGGTGATCTGTCAGACGCTCCCCAACCTCTCTGCGTCGTTCAACCCAGCCGAACTTGAAATTCACATGAACGAGTATGATTACGTCAATGTTACTATCAATGGTAAGAAACTTAAAATTAAACAGTTTAGAAAATGTATTTATCAGTTAACAAAAAATGAAATTACATAACATTAAATTAAACAACAAATACACCAAAAGAACAAAATACGATGAACAACAAAAAAAAACCTCAATAAAAAAAACTACCCCTTAACGCTCCCGACGCAAAGCTGCCCAAAACACTGGGCCGCGTTCACGCGTTGAACAGCAATAGGAAATATATTAAAATTCCTCGTGCACACGTATCGCAAAGATGTGTTGACCAACTTATGCGCTCCGCAATGTGATTGCAAAACCTATGCAATGCGCGTGCTGACACGCGGTATGGTCGCATTATTTTGGCTGATTAATCTATTTGTTATCCTCCATCGTTTATGGACACTATGTACAAAACGTGTGGTTATCTAGTGTAGTATATAAACATATATATATTGCACGACATTATACACAGCGCTATCTAGCCCCATATTAAGCACTAGGCTTGTACTATGGGTACTAGACAACGGATATATATAACTTTTTGAAAATACATACATATCATACATAGAAAACACCCAGAAGCAGAAACAAGTATTTATGGAAGCAGAAATATTTGTTTCCGGCGGGAATCGAACCCGCAACCTTCTGCGTTGCAGTCCGAGCTTCGACCGCCGCAGAGGCCTTCCAGAGGCTGATATAATATGAATTTTATTTATATTCGAATACATCAATTATAGAAACTAGCTTATTATTATACAGCGCAGTCGGTGCAAGAATTCGATCTGTGTCTACTGTTCCTATATATAAGTATAGTACCCACAGACAGAGGCCGCATTCAGTAGTAGGCATTTTGTGCTTTAGATTAGCATTTTGTTTAATTTTAAATCTTAGTTTTGGTGAGTGCTATATAGCCTTCTATCTACCTATCTTTATACTCAACTCAGCTCAATTGTAAAGAATAAAAACTAATGCAAGCAAACAAAACCGTAGGTAATTTTACTATAAATTCTCTATGTGCTATACAAATATCATGGCATCCTTTAAAAGTGACTGACTTTTACTGCGTGGCCTTATGGCAACATTTCGACATCTTTAAAGATAAGGTCGGTTTTAACAAACGAGTATTCCGTAGGTTGATGAAGGCTATTAACAGCAATCGAGTTCGTGTCACTAGTAATTTGCTATCAAAAGCGGGTTTATTCTACAAATAAAACTACTGAAAATACATAAAAAAATATCGTTTCTAAGGTTCCGTACCTAATGGGTAAAAACTCGACCCAAATACTAGGATTTCACTGTCCGTCTGTCTGTCGTCGAAATGAAATGATGATGATAAAAAGCGTAGATGACGTCGATACTTCAGTGCGAAATGGAGTGTTGTGGCGACCACCTACTCGGTGGACCGATGGCATTGTACCGGTCGCGGGGAGTCTTAGGATGGAGGTGGCTTGGGATCCATGGCTATTTGTGGCGTCGTATAGGGGAGGCTTTAGTAAGGCAGCGGCTAGATAAAGACTGAGATAATACCACTAAAGGAACCATCGTTATCAGATGATAATGATTAATTTAATGGTTTGTTTTAACTGTTTTCCTTCTGATGCCATATCTACTGTTACAGTAGTGTTATCAGTGTGTTCAGGTATTTATTTATTGTTGTTATACAGGCACTGGCATGCTAGCAGGGGACACATTCACGTTAGAAACGGGGAACGAACATTTAGCTGTCGCAAATTGGAACTCAACATATTCATTAACGGATGAAGAGGCGGATGCAGGCCTTTGGAGAGGGACGATACGAGTCGAAGCAAACTTCTTAGGTATGTTCATATTTTAAGTGCAATATTGTGGGAAACCCGACATGTTTCAGGACACACCACGGTCCGAACCATTCGCCAATCTGGGGTATGCTTCCCTTAGAAGGGTAGAGGGTTTTATGTCCCACTGTAAAGGGACAAACTAGATCTCACGAATCTCAATATCTCTACAGATTGAGCGCGTTCAACCAAACAAACAAACAAACTCTTCATCAGCTTTATTCAGTATAAATGTGAGAGTCTATGTGTATGTATGTATGTAATCGAGTATGTATTTTATTCCTTCACGCAAAAACTAATGACTTGATTGCGATGAAACTTGGATTGGTGTGCATGCAGGTAACTGGAGATTTGGTTTAACACATAGACTAGTTTTTATCCCTATATTCCCAAGGAATCGGGACATACGCTCGCCCTGAACTCACTCGCAAACCGCAAGTGTACAAGACACTTACGGCATACAATGCCATAGTGGATAATATTGCGAAAACTAGGTCAAACAGGAAAATAACAAAAGAAACGATTAAGTTTAAAACTTATCGGCCTTGCAGTCAAACCATTTATCAACATTACATCGTTAGAAGTCTCAGGCGTGCCATTCATCGTGCGAACTTTGTACTTCCTATCATTGTTCTAACTTTGACCATAATTACTTCAAAACAGGAGAGATTAATGGTCATATTATGTTCTAACGCGTAAGTTCCGAAAGTAAATCTGTCTGTTACGTTGTCACGCCTAATTTATCTAAACCGATTTTAAAGAATTTTGGTCAGTATAGAAATAGGTAAAACCTTCGAGCATTGGCTTTTTTTGAACTTGATATTCCCGCAGGATCGGGCAAAAACTACTAAATTGATTTTAACGAAACTTCATAATGCTAACTTTAAATTTGGCTTAACACAAACTAACTTTTATCCCGATATTCATACGGGACTGGAACTTACGCGGGTTAAACCACAGCTAATAGCCAATAAAATTCTTTACATTTGTCTAGAGGCCAGCTTATCATAACTTTTTTTTACTCCCTTCACAGGTAGAACTGAGGTCGTGGTGAGAAAGCAGCGCGGCTCGGAATCATTCCCCATCCAAGATGGAAGCCTACCACTTATCATTACACGACCACAGCGGGTTATTGATACCATATTCGTGACCAGTGTCGCTACCTTTGTAAGAATCACTTTAATATTATTATTGAGGAAACATTGGGCCCTACCATGACGTTTTATAAGTCATCGAGAAGTCGCGTTGTCGTTCAGCTGAAAAAAAAACACATCAAGTTATTAAATAAAAAGAAAAACTAACGTCAAAAAACTAAAAAGATTTTTTTGAATTGTCTGTGGTTTTTGAAAGTAGTCGGGGTATTTTTTATTTAAAATTTACTTTATTTTTTTGAACAGCAAAAGGACAACATAGCAACGACAGACGATCATGGTAGCGCGGATTTTCCTAACGTCCTTAGTCTATTCGCCACTGTACATAATTGAACCTTATTTAAAAAAAGAACTTTATTTAAAAAAAACCGGTCAAAAAAAATCGAATACACACAGAAAGTGTTCCTACCAAAATTACAAAATACTTGCGCAAGCAACTTTAATAGTGTAAACAAGTTGACTTCTGTAATTCCTAGTGACTTGACGAACTTGCTGCAAGACGAATGCATCAGTGGAAACTAGTCTGCGATTAAATTGTACAAGAAATTGCGGAAGCAACTTACCACTGAACAGAACACTTTTCTTGGCCCAACCAATATTCTCACTTGTATTATTTTCATTTTCTACATTGTACCTAGTCGTGCCATAAGTTCTGTCCCTTATATCGAATTCGAATATTTGAATAGCCTCTTAATTGACCAATGAACATTCGGTACGTGAGTTTAAGACGCGGGTGTCCTTGCGATGTTCATATCACACATATATTTTTGACAGAAAAAGATGATAATTTGCGGTATTGGAAACCATGAATTAGTCGGGGATCTATCTACCACTAGACCAATACCGCTCTAATTGCTTAACTAATTTCGATATTAATCTGTTTCAGGTATCACTAATCTTCATTAACTTCGGTTGTGCGATGCACTGGCCTACGGTGAAATCGTTCCTCAAGAAACCTATAGGACCGCTGATAGGGATGGCTGGACAATTCTTATTTATGCCACTTGTAAGTCACATTTTTACTTCATCCTAAACTAGTAGACCACAGAGACATGAAATTTGGTGTTCTTTGTAATGTTATTTATCTAACATTATAGAGTTATTGGAAACTAGAAGCACCCGCGGTTTCACTCGTGTAAGTCCCGTTCCCATCGCCGCGCACGCGTAGTACTAAGAGAATATAATCATTACATTTGCGTCGTACTTCAGTGCACGCGACAGAAGCCTTTTAAAGGGGCACTTTTTCCCGTTATTGCAAAAAAAAAAATTCTATTCGGACCAGAGCCCTTAGTATGAGTTTTGATAGTTTATCATCTCGATGAAACTGGCAGTTTACTTCATACATTTCCCATCAGCGCCCCTAGCGGTAACTATCATGAACTAAAATAATGTATGGAAGTAAACTGCCAGTTTCCTCGAGACGATAAACTATCAAAACTCATACTAAGGGCTCAGTAGTTCCTGAGATTATCGCGTTCAAACAAACAAACAAACAAACAAACTCTTCAGCTATAATATTAGTATAGATTTCGAAAAACCATTTTCTATTGTGCCTGATTGGGAAACTGGATGAAATGGTTTCAACATATCGAGTACCGATCACGCTGGTGCTGGTTCTAAAAGTAGTCGGGGATTTTTTTATTTCAAATTTACTTTATTTTTTGAGCGACAAAATGACGACATAGCAACGGGAAACGATCGTGGTAGAGCGGATACACTAATTCCTGCTTCATTCCAGAGTTCGTTCGGTCTCGGGTTCTTGATATTCCCGGACTCCCCGGAGATGCGTCTGGGAATGTTCTTCACTGGCGTTTCACCCGGTGGAGGCGCTTCCAACATTTGGACGTTCATTCTCGGGGGCAATCTCAACCTCTCGCTCACTATGAGCTCCATATCTACCCTAGCTTCTTTTGGTAAGTTAAAACATTTAAAGGTGTTTTTTTAGCGTACGTATTGGCCAGCGTTTGACCACAATCTCACGTGTTAGTAAGTGTCGATGTGGTCTAAGTTCTATCTAAGTCTAATCACAAGTGAACTACGGAATTTGTTAACAAACAAATACAAATAGTAACAAATTAATATTCAGGTTTTAGGATTACTGATTTTCAATTTGACAGTAAATTCGTTAATTTTAATTGAGATTTGGTAGTAACAGAATCGCTCCATTTCAATAGACTCGAGATAAGGTAAATCAGCGATGTTATAGGAATTCAGGAACCCTAGTTAGTTATTCATCCTTGCATATCTCTAGTGAAAACGCAGCCTTATGAATGTGTTTATGGTTTTATTACATCGAACATTTATTATAAATACTCTTTCTTAATTTTCTTAGCTTCAACGTTACCGCGCTCCTAAACTTCTCGAGAGTTTTGGCGAGAACGCGTCGAGGAGATGTGTTGCTAAATTTTCATTTTTGTGAAACCGAATTTAAATGCGTGTAAATTGTTTTATTGCACAGATGCACAAGTGTAATGAAAGTGAAAATTGGTGCAAAACATGGACTCGTTGTCTCCGAAGCTCGCGTGAACCGTCATTGTTTACAATGACGGTTCACAATAACTTCCTTGACTTGACTTTTACTACGACGACTTGACTGTTTTGATGCAAATTGCAAAAAACTTGCAAAAATTAATAATAGTTGACACTGGCTACTTTCCAAATGGCCATAATCGATTCACAACCAATAAGAAACAATCATAAACTTTTTCTCGACAAATGGCATCTCGAGAATCCTGGACCAAAAGAAAAAAAATCATAAACTTCCCGATATTTTGCACTCAGATTATCTAAAAAAAAGTTTCAAAGCCATAGACTATGATACATCATTGTACAATATAAAAGCGGACTGTAATTATTATTTATGATTAGGAAAGCACGCAAATTAAATGTTCTTTGCACAAATGGGTACCGCGATCAAAGGTCGAGCGAAAGGTACTATCTGTCGGGGTGCTAACAGAAGAATCCACTTACCTAGACTATTTGGAGTCTCCTCTCGCAGGGTGCACACGAAACGCGACCTTCGAACTTCCCTAGGGATTGTCAACTCACCGTTGGTCCGTTCTTAACCACGATCGTAGCACAAACCAACAGGACTCCAAGCGGCTCCTTCGCCAGCAGCCGACAGACCTCGTCCAAATCCGCGGGCAAACGCGAACACTAAACTAGTGCTTCCCTACGATAGATTCTAGCTTTCCGAAGTGTTTAAAAGCAAAACGACGCCACGGGGTTAAAAGCGAACTAAACCGCGTCGCAACTATGAAGTGACTGTAACGACATTCTATTTTTGAACGTGAAGTGAATTTGTTCTTAATCTACCCGAAATTTTATGAATAAAATCAACCTACGTTCTCCCACCTACATTTTCTTTATTAAAACTAAACAATCATCATTTATCATTTTAAATCATCATTTATAAGTAAGGGGGCTAACAGTTGAATTTTTGTATTTGTTCTCAGGTTTCATGCCGATGTGGTTGTTCTCTCTCGGTCAAGTGGTGTTCGCAAACGCAAATATCGGAGTGCCCTACAGAAACATTGCTACTTTCGTCATTGGTATGTATATCTGACCGACATATTTACAGCGAACTTGAATTTTCCCTTACTAATAAACACTTACAGAAACGTCACTTAAAATTTGAGGATTACATAAATAATTGAGCAGCTTCTAAATTTAAAATTAGTATTGGAATTTTTGAATTTGAGAGCTACTTATTGTTATAACCCTTTAATTGCAGCCGGGTAAAAATGGAACTCAAATTTTAACTTTAATTACACAGTACTTAAAATTTAACTTTAATTACACAGTAGTGTAACACAGTATATAGTGTAACTTAATACACACATAATTTAGTCAAATTTAATTAGTGTAGTTTGTGTGTAGTGTAGTCATTTAAATAGTGTAGTTTCACTTACCGATCCCGTGGAAATATACAAAAATCCTTTCTTACCGATCGCCTGCATTATATCTTACTTCTTACTAATATTATATTCGCGGAAGTTTGCATGTATGTATGTCTGTATATATTATGTGTCTTTATTACTCAATCACGTAAAAACCGCTGAACCGATGAAACATAGAATATAAGTAGCTGGAGACTTGGAATAAGTTTGATCTAGCGGGAATATCAGGATAAAAAGTAGCCTACGTGTGATTCAAGATCTCCAGCTACCTATATTCCAAGTTTGATCGCATTGTGGTCAGTAGTTTTAGCGTGATTAAGTAACAAACATGCATACATACAAACTTTCAGCTTAATAATATTGGTAGGATGTTGTTGTTGTTGGTAGGATTTCTTATGTTTATTGCTCAAGGCATTTTAATAGATATCTAGCTTTTATATGATGCGTTTATATATTACTAGCTGCGCCCCGCGGTTTCACCCGCGTAAGTCCCGTTCCCGTGGGAATATCGGGGTAAAAAGAAACCTTTGCCCTTCTCCAAGGCCAAATATATATGTCTATACCAAAATTCATCAATATCGGTTCAGCGGGTTTAAACGTGGAAGCGTAACAAAGAGACAGACAGAGTTAATTTTCCATTTATAATATAATATTAGTAAGGATGTTTCAGACACTTACTCTGAAATCTATAGTCCGGACTTTGACTCTGCTAAGCAACAACTTTAACAAGTTTTGATATTTAAAAAGCGATCTTCGCAACTATCAAAACCTATTGCTTAGTAAAGTTAAAAAGTTTTTCAAATTTAAAATGTAAACTAATCAAAAATAATGACCTAAACTTTGCTTCTCTGGTATGACTATAAAGTTCTCTTCTTACGTTTATTACAAAAAATGAATTTCACCTATAAATACCGATTCGAAGTTTATGCTTATTATTGCTACGCTCAGTCTGATCAAAGTCATAGTTCGCACCTTAGTTCGTATAAATTCTACGAATAAGACGTACCACCTTTTCGGGTAAGTCAAGTTTTTCCCTCTATTCCAGGTCTCCTAGTCCCTCTGGCGATAGGTCTGGCCATGCAGCGCTGGACGCCGCGTCTTGCCGCCTTCATGGTGCGAATCCTGAAAGGATTCTCCACAACTCTACTGTTGTTCATCATTATATTCGCTATTGTCACCAATATTTACATCTTCGAGCTTTTCACTTGGAGGGTAAGTGTTTCAACTTTACCTTCACTACAAGTGTTTGTAATAAATAGGCTCCGAAAATTCTGAACCGATTTCAAACATTCTTTCACTAATAGAAAGCTACATTATCGAGGAGCGCCATATGCTATTTTTGATGATTTGGCGGCTTGACTGTTTTTAATGCAAATTGCAAAAATTAATAAGTCTTGACACTGGCTACTTTCTGAATAGCCATAATCGGTTCACAACCGATAAAAAAAAACCAAGTTCTGTATATTCTGTAGATCGTTGTAGCTGGTATGGGTATACCGTGGCTCGGCTACCTAGTGGGCTACGCCGTCGCCCGTCTCTGCAAGCAGGAGCATCCGGACGCGCTCGCTATATCCATCGAGACCGGCATCCAAAACACTGGTATCGCCATCTTCCTGCTGCGTTACGCCCTCCCTCAACCGGAGGCTGATTTAACAACAGGTATTCTAAAGATATTTTATTTTTAGTGCCAATCGAATTTCTAGCCTAACCCTTACTTATAGAAGTTTAAAATTTAAAGTTTTAACTGTGTATTTCCGCAATTAGCCCTACTATTGGGCCTTTGTGCGTGATTTTAAGCCGTGGGTGTTTTCCTTCACCGTAAGAGTTATGTTAATAGCGCACATAAATTTTACACGCGCATACCGAAATTCATGAAAATCAGAGCTACGATACTCAAGTTATCGTCGAACAAAGATACAAACGCCAGGCCCGTCTACACTGGACCCCACTCACTTCGCTCGTTCGGTCAAATATGTGACTGTTTGAGTACACGACATTAAAAACGGACTGATTCGATTATAAATTTGCACAAAAAGCGGCCTTACCGCTTGCAGTCATCTCTTCCAAGCAACTTTTTGATGGAAAAGAACACCCGTCTAACCGTTCATTTTTGTGATTTCCAGTAATCCCAGTTTCTGCAGCGATAATGACACCAGTCCCAATGACCTGCATCTATATTTATCAAAAGATCAAGGCTTGGTGAGTTTTTATACTTCTATTTCGCTTTTTTTTAATGATATAATAACAATACAGGGTTTTTAAGTTATGTCTTGTTTGTGAAAGAGATGGTTATCACCACTGAAATAATAGAGGTATTTTAAAATTAAAATGTTGAGTTTAAAAAGGTTTAGAACTAATCGGATTATAAATGTTGGGATGTCATTTTGGGTTGTGTTGTATTGCAAAAAAGTCATCAAATCAAATGTTCTTTTCTTTTCTTTTACGAATCGTAATGGGTTCAATTCCCATTTCATATTGGGTTTATTTATATGTCCTCGTAGAACAGTAGGCCTACCGCGCAAGTTCAAGCCGACGGCCGTCGATTTCGGCACCAGGAATAATGTGCGCGCGAGATTTTTAACAATTAACAGCCTTAGCTTGAAGCTGACGCGATCGATTTGAATGGGTAGTTTAGTGTCACTTAAACGGGTAGCTCAAGAGACGTCGATTTCAATGAAAGTTCAAATCGATTGCGTCGGCTTAAAATGCATGCAAATCAACGCAGTGGTTTGCAAACGCACACGTTATACCTTAGCGCAGTGCGGATTTCGATAACGATGTCGATGCAAGATCCGCGGTTGGATCCTAATTCCAAAGTCAAGTTCGGGAAATTACCCGACCCCGGGAATTAAATTAGGTCGAGAAATTACAGACCTTTTAAAAAGGATGAATCAATATTCGAACGTCGTTGTTAGATAGAATACTCCAACTTCTAGATATTCAAGGTAATCTAAGAAACATCTCTTTATTGTATTGATATTGACAAAAAGTTTTTTTTATTATTTCCATATACGTACCATCATTCCATACGTTTTGTCGCCACAGTACGGGAGGTATGTACTACACGAATGGTTCGGTGGCGGGTTTCCTATTTCCATACATATTTCATACAAATTTTGTGCTTTTTTTGTTAGAAGTTAAGGTCATGCATAAGTTAGTTTTTTTTTGTTATATTGGACCCAGCAGTTTTTTTAAACTGAGTTTTAAGGTATTTTTGAAATTAAACTCTGATTTTCAGTTTTGATTGCGTTGCTTTTATTTTTACACGAATGCCACAGAAAGTGTTTTATTATTTACCAGTGATCAGGAGGTACTGCTAAAGTCTTGTAAACGTCAAGCATTGAAAAATACTTAAAATAATAAAATCAATTAGCAGAAATAATAATGATAGCCTATTAAAAAAAGCAACGCAATTAAACCCGAAAAAAAATGACTAAGAAACTTTTGTTGCGTACCCTGTTTATACAAGGGCTTACCCGTTACATCTTGTATAATATGTTTACTTCTATTTACGCAACAACTACTGAACCGATTGCTTTGAAACTCGATGATGACGGTTGGCAAAGGTGATTGACTTAGCGGGTGGAGCCGTAAGTCAGTGCTAGTAATCTAAAAATTTAACTAAGTCATCATTCATTGTGTCTAATCGTTTACTTTGGGATCTGTGGTGCGAAAACTACGCTTTGGACTGGTGGTGGTATTAATTTTGTATTAGAGGTACTTTTAAGCGGGATTTACATTACAAAACTAGTGATATGAAATTTATAGTTTTCACAAATAAAGTATGCCCGGTTTCTGAAGTCTGTTTGTCGATGGTTTATCTATCCGATAAGTATCGCTATTGGTTCGATAACTAGCGTCAATGCGTTTCCGAACCGCGGAGTGACAATGACGGCTTGTCACATGCATAGTAAAACGGAGACAGATAACTGGAGTTTATCTCAAGGATCAATAGGAGGAGGAGAGGAAGCAGGAGGTTTATTGAATTAATAGGTAGTGAGAGTTTATGTCAGATGTTCAGAAACCGGGCACATTAGACACAGCGGTACTTTTTATCTAGTTGATAAAATATATACTGCAAGACTTCTTTTGTAAAATTGAATCTATAAATGCATGCATGCAATCGATTGCATGCATTTATAGACCCAATTTTACAAAAGGCTCGGGGCTTGTAGGCTACGGGCCCCAAATTGTAAAATTGGGCTTGTACTGTGGGTACTTGACATGGATATGTACTACATAAGATTAGGTTATTGTTTATTATGGATGTGGATAGTTGAAGGCCCAGAATAGCACAAAGAGCTTTTCCCCTAAACTCTCACAGAATAAATCTTAGAACTTTATCTTTATATTTTGTAAATCAAAGTGTAACGGGTAAGCCCTTTTAAGCCGAAAGGCGGTTTAAGTGTAAAGTTTACTTGAACATCAGCTGTTTCTTCGAGTTCGAGGTCATTGACCTTATGTTGTCCTTTCATTTAGTTTGGTCTACTACAATCAAAACTTCAATTACCTTTATTTTCAAAAGCAGCTGTTTTTTCAGTAAAACATAACCTTAAAATTTTCAAAAAAAGTTCGAATTTTCAAAAGTCGTAGAACAAAAGTTGTTCGCCTAGATGTCTATAACAACCCCCTTTCGGCTTAAAAGGGCATACCCGTTACATCTTGTATAGAGGATGGATTTGCTTGATTGATAACGTATAAGCTCCAAAACTACTGAACCGATTTAAAAAATAATAGAAAGCTAGATTATCAAGGAGTAACATAGACTTGCTTTTAATCCCGATATTCCCGCGACATCGATACTTATGCGGGTCAAACCGTAGGCGAAGCTGGTTTTAACACAATATTGTAATTTTCCAGCATTGTCAACCGAAACAATCCCAAAAAAATCTTGGATGAAAGCAACAGCCCAGTGTCAGAAACAGCCGAACCAACTACCGTCGTCGCAACCATTGATGACCCCAAACCATAATGCTGCATAGTGTAAGGAATTAGCAAGGTACAACTCCTGCCGTGGGAGATTTGTTTGGAAATTATGTATTCAATGTTTAGCTATTTACATGAGGGGTCGAGATTTATTATGATAAATAGATTGTACCAAAAACACAACTAGTATAAAGAAAAACTTAATCCACAATGGTAACTTATCGCTTATAAGCGATCTCTTTCAGTCAAACAATTATTGGACATGACAAAGGATTTAGACAGGTTTCTTTTAGGAGACTGGAAGGTTAATGGTCGCTTGACAGCAAAGCATTTTAAACTCGACTCGAAGCTTTGAACTCGATCTTCATCAGTCAAATTGCTCGGGAAATTACCACCTACCTTTAAAAAGTCGAAACAAAATTCGAACATTGTTATTAGAATACCCAACAAGGTAATCTAAGCTTTGGAGCCATTTGTAAATATAAAACTAGTTTGGTAACTATGCATTGTAATAAACTCGACCATTCAATTAATTCACGGGGTTCTATCAATAAGTAAATGGTAGATACGTAAGTGTCAATTTTTCTATGAATTTAACGAGATATATTTTTTGTGAACAACTTTTTAGATCAATTTTAATATAAACAAACGTTGTGCTACTATTTGTATGAACAATTCTTCTACAAGTTTCTTACAAAATCTACGTTTACAATTTTAAGAGAAAGTTAAATTTTTGAAATTAATTTATTGGAGTTTTTGAAATTATTATAGAAATTGCAAGCCTTCATATGTTTTGGCTTCTGCAATGGAAAGGCATTCCGTCTTGTCGTTTTTATGACTAAATTACACTATTTCGATACTCGAGAACGCATTGCAGTATTTCACTCGCTGCACACATCGAGTCGGAAAACGTGCTGATAGTATTTCGCTTAAAATTATTATGACCGGTGTGCAACAAGTAATTTATTTCTATACTATTAAATTATATGTAAAATTAAAAAAAAAACTTGTACGTTAAAATGTTTAATTTATATGGGCAATTCCTATCTAAATATCCTATTATTTTCAATGGGATTTTTGAAATAACGGTTTTTTATTTTTAATTTTTGTATCGAAATGGTGCGTTTTAGTTTTTATATTTATTATTTTCACCTATAAAACTGCACTTTAATTAAAGGAGTGGGAACATGTATTTATTATCATTTTTTTCTATAATTACAATGTGTCTAGAATTAGAATTTGTGTCTAGAGGTTTTTCTGTATGGGGTTACCGGCTCATATGTGCATCTTTGGTGAACAGCTCTCTCTTTGTGAAACGTCAGGATTTTAGAAAAAAAAACAATAAGTACTATCGATAAAATCGTTTAAGTAAGAGTTCACTTAAATCCCGAAGATCTTAAAAAAATAAGGTAAACTTTAATTTTTGTTTGCTTTTGTTTTGTTATTTTTGTTAATATAATAAGTGCATTGTTTTTCATACACACAGCGCTCAAAATATACAATTATGATTGATATGTGTTAAATAGTTACTGGAAACGGTAGTTATTAGTTATATTTGTCTTTAAAAGTGACTTGAATGCATTTTTTCAGTTTTAATTTGGTTGTTTTTATTAAATTAAACAATTTCGAAGTCTTTACAGACCTCTTACCGACGTGCATTTCAATGTAACATCGCGAAAACCGAATAAAAATCTAAACATAAACACAGAAATCAGAAATAACACTTTACCAGACCCTTTACTAAGTTTTCTATATTGATTGAGGTTGTCATTGTATCAGTTTATTCGGTCTGCACAATATGAGCCAATGACCCAGTAGGCAAAAGCATTTTGAATTTAGTTCTAGTTCTTATTTTTGGTCAATTATTTTCTGCTTTTATTGTTCGGTAGTAGATTTTTTGTAAAGACGCTGTAGATTTAGAACTTAACACGAAATAGATGGCGGATTTTAAGAGAACTTATTGGGGGATTTATTTTCATTCAGGGGGACTTTCCTATTCCCTTTGTAAAAAAAAAAAAAAATGTAGGCACTGGATTGGATAAGTGAAATTTTACAAGTCACAGAAATATTTTTAATTAAATTGTACTTAATTCGATTTTAAACTTACTTATCTAGTTGTTTACTCTACAAATATTATTAGATAGTCTTATGAAGAAGCCATTTGAAATTACTGGCGGAATCCGAGCTCCTCCGAAATTTAAACATTACCATGTTATTAATAATAATTGTTACTTAATTAATCGTGTAAAGAGCCAAACATATATCGATTGGTAAATAATTATATGTAAAAAGATTTGTTCTTTTTTTTCACTCTTGTCTACAGCGTCTAAAACTTAAAATTTGTATAAAATATCGCAGTTCGCTTTCATTGTATTAGCAAGATCTCAAGTCTTTCACATGACTGGTTTTATAGGTGAAACAGATGTGGAATTACTGCTCGTAACAGTATTGTTATGTTGTGAGATCGATGTTTATAAGATTAATATAATAAAACATTTTAAAAAAGTTACCCTTTGCCTTTTCTTTGGTCTCTATCTTTTTTCTCAACTGCCGAAGGAAGGTTGTGCTTGTTATGCTTAGAAAATTGTATCATAGATTTTGGGCCTGTCTCCACGAGCGCAAAGAGAATATAATCACTACGTTTTGTTAGAATGGCGGCGAAATTATCTTATTTCTATACAACGCACCGCCGCGCTAACATCGCCGTGTGGAGACACGTTCATAGAGATTATATAGAAATAAGTGGCTCGATGATAATATCGCCGTGATTCTGACGCTCGTACATACGGTCCCTAAACGAACGAGTGCACGCGAAGACAAACGAATGGGAATCGACGTTTGGTGACGGACAATCGAACGCTTTGCGATTGCGTTTGCTTAGCTAACTTTTTATTTGTATTTTAATAGTTAAGTAGGTTTGCCTCCTGCTGCGCTGACGCACACCAATTCTTCGTTTTCTATTGATTGTTAACCTTCGCTTCCTTAGCTCGTATAGTCTGTCTGTACCCTCGATAATGTAATGCAATACTCGAGTTTTCTTGTTTATCCCTAGGTAAGATTTATGTGAAGTCCACTAATAACTAAACCAATCCCAATGGAATAAATCAAGGATTACGTTCTTAAGATCATTGTTTGCTCAAAACCTCTGTTTCAATGAATGGTCATGGTATACCACGACCTTTCGTTAAAAACAGAGCTTTTGTTACCGAAATCCAGTCGAATCCGTGTAATCAACGAAATATTGAGCTTTCAAATTGTCCACTGGATCGAGACTGACGCGGCTGAAACCGGTAGGCGCAGCTAGTAAGTAATATTTATCTATATTTATATAATAAAGACGCAAGATTTATTTGTTTGTTTGTTACGAATGGGTTTCGAAAACAGTTTTATACAATTCTTTCACCAACTAAAAGGCCTTATCGAGGAGTCGCGTAATTTAGATTTCGAAATTCTAGTAGGTACTTATAAAATAAAATAATTTCTATATGTTTCTGTTAAATGTTTAATGGAGTTACATTACTGGTTTGTCAACTGTTACTGGTACGCTGGTACGGACTATTGCTTTCACTCGGGTTTAGTCGCCGGTGGGTATTACTTTTGGAGTAGCTAGTTTCTTAACTCGGTCTGATATTACGTATTTCAGCGCGTTTGGCGGTACCTTGAAATAAATATTTACATTCAATTAGGTAAGTAGTGGATAAAATATGACAGGGCTATGGCTTTGTTAACCTAGATCAGTGAGGTCTAGGTACTGAAATTACAATCTCAAAGATAGATTTTTATAATGCTATGTTGACCATGTATATTACGTATGTACGTGCACCTTATAGGTAGGTACCTAACTATTTAATTTAGAAAAATAAAACTTATCTACGAGTAACTACTACATAAGTCCAGGGAAGTGTTTTTTGCCGTTTACCCCCACTGTGGGTTAGACAGCATGTTATCCTCTTTCATTCCAAACTAGGGGTTCAAAAAGGCTAATTTTATAAGATTCTGCAAAAGGTAATACACCCAGTCATATTTGCACGTGCAACTACACCATTTGTTCGACTCTACATATCAGACCCGTGCAGGCCAATTATGGCGACCGCTTTGAAAAGAATTTTATTTGCAAAATCTTCTAGGACGAACCTATTAACCCTACTCCTCCTCAAGCTCTCTCTCACCTCCTTCTTTCCAACAAGGTCAATCAGAACACAACGAAATTACCTTGATTGGATCCCTATACCAGTCCTCTTGTGACAATCTCTTGTATAGTTTGAAATCTGGCATGTATGTCAATTGGTTGATTCTCGGTAACAATTGGTCGAGGGGCTTGTGTAGACCTCTCTGAAAATATACTTAAATGATAGAACCATTTCTAAAACAAAACATACATAAACAGAATACATTAATTATCCACTTTATTGCCCTTTTTAGCAGGAAAGTATAGATATCTACGTTAAGCACAGAGTCAGAGCTCTAGGGTTTTAACATCGCTCTAACGGTGATGAAAAACATCGTTAGGAATCCCCACGGCTTAAAGTCACGCGAAAAGACCTAGTCACAGAGTCACATAATATGGCTAGATGTGAAAACACATAGTAAAAAGTTTAATTTTAAAGTCAAGAGTATCGATTTCACCAAAACCATATAAAAAAAAACTTGAATAAAAATAAACTTGCTGTTTCTTTTCTATAAAATTAGAAGTCATATTGTCTATTATTCGCCCAGTATGCTAGACCTCTGAAAGGTGCGCGTCAATGCAAACCAAACACGTTGGAAGAAGTCAGTTTCAAAATCAATTAACTCGCAAACTACGAAGTGGACGGACTGGACGGACCATGAACCATGAAGTGGTTGGTACCACTTCATGGTTATTACTACCTTTTTTAGGTCTAAGTAAAGTCATAATAATTAATACTATGTTTGTATGTAGCCAACGCGATTTATAATAAAAATAACCATGAAGTGGTTGGTACCACTTCATGGTTATTACTACCTTTTTTAGGTCTAAGTAAAGTCATAATAATTCATACTATGTTTGTATGTAGCCAACGCGATTTATAAAAAAAAAAACAAAGTCATCTTATACCTTGACAGGTGGTGGTTTGAAATCCGTCCTCGGTCCTGCAATTTGTCCAATATAATCCATGTGTTTCTTCCATTCGCTTTCGGTCCATCCCCTCTTCTTCTTCACGTCTTTAGTTTCGCCCTTCTTCAAATCGATCACGCAGTTCGCTAATTTAGAATAGATAGTCACGTTTGCTGCTTCGATCATCCGATCGATCCTCTCCAACCGTTCTTGACTGAATCGGTTCTTGTACATACGTTTTGCTAGTAAGAAGCGCCTGGTGAATGATAAAACCTATTTGTAGATATAAGAAGAGGCTACAAGTATTTAGATATAGTCAAGCAGCAGGGGGAAGTACATAGCACAGTCGCAAAATCTAGGCTTCTCGACTCATGGACCAACGCACAGCCAAAACCTCTGTAACTAAACTATAAAGCTAAAATTAAGTGCTCTTTATTATTATTATTTTCCTTGATTACCTACTAATTTACAAACTTAAAAAACAGTCAATACTAGTGAAAAACAGTTAACCTAGTGTTGTAAACCACTAGGTATTTATTTTAACTAAGCTTATACTTATAGCAAAATATATATAGGACGTAGTTGCCGATAAGAGTTCTTTGAAATTCTTACGGGACTGGGACTAACGCGAGTGAAACTACAAGGCACAGCTAATAAACACATAGGTACCTATAGTCTGCTCGCGATCAAGGCCAATATAACCTGAGCCGAAACAGGTAATTTAAATTTATTCCGATCCGTTCAAAAATAACGAAGGCAGAGTGGTCAGTGGTTCTACTAGACTATTATTTTAGTTTTGAAAATAAAACGTTTTTGAAACCACTTCTGCACAGTTACTGTGAATTACTACTTACCGTAAATAAGGCCAAGCGGCATCATTGACTCTATCAGATATTTGACCATTGACTGCTGATTTCCTGATACCTCGAGGTGTATACGCCGGCATACCTTCCCCCGTATCTATAATATACTTCCTAGGGACGCTGAGTATGTTCAATCTCTTCGATATTTTGTATGGATAAGTATTGGTCGGCACGTCGTACTTTGGCTTACCCATTTTGGTACAAAGGGTGAAAACTAGCTATTGCAAAAGTTGGGGTTTGGTTGGGGATGAAAAGGTGGGTTGGTTACATTTTTGGTTTATTTTCTATCCATTTTGACTGGGTATTTTTTGGTGTTGGTTTTGCTTGAATTTGAGATAACTTTGTTTGTTGTTGATAATCGACTTTTTTGACAGGTAATGGAAGTTAATTTTTTTGTTGAAAAAGTTTTTATTATTAATAGCTAACTAACAAGACAAAATGAGGCTATACTTAAAGAAATGCTTTTCCAAAAATTTCGCACCCGACAATTGAGGCTAATTATTAACCACGGATCACTATTACTCCCAAATTACTCCTAGCGGAGATACAAAACTAGCACTTCTTTTTACCCGCGTGCAGAGAAATGTAACTTATTGCCCGCGTGCGCAAGTCTCGATCCTTTGCGAAATAATAAGCATTATGTGATATTCTATGTCTCCATCTATTAATATTCCAAGTTTCATAGTAATCGGTTTAGTACTTTAGTCGTAAAAGAGTAACAAACATTGCAAATTACGCGTACTAGCTGCGCCTTGAGGTTTTACCCGCGTAAGTCCCATTCATGCTGGAATATCGGGATAAAAATTAGCTTATGTGTTATTCCCAGTATACACTATACAACTACCTATATTCCAAGTTACATCGCAATCGCGGTTCAGTAGTTTTTGCGTGAAAGTAACAGTCACATACATACAAACTTTCGCGTTTATAATATTAGTAAGAAGAAGGAAATTCGTACATTGTTCCTAGAATTAATATATTTAATTAAGCTACTAACAATGTAGCCCATCTTTACTCCTTTTAGACTGAATATCTGTGTCTGGAACTGACTACCAACCGAGTAAAGTGTGTTATAATCCTTACGACCTGTTAACTACTACCGATTTCGATGAAATTCATTGGTATGTCCGTCGACAGTCTCGGGTTCAAATGCAGTTTCAATAGTATATGTATTTATGAAAAATAAAACGAAAAAAACACACGATCAAATCACTTTATTACATACTTCTTCTATATACAATGGTATGGGATACAAAATAAATACTTAACAAAATGAAATACTGTTATATTGAACAGATCATAAAATCTCAATAGAAATAAATTATACTTACAAAATAAGAGGTTAAGATGAATATTCACTAATAAAATCTAAGATTATTTACTTACATAAAACATACAAGTTTTTTTCGAAATGCGGGAGTGTTCGCGTTTAATACCATGTCAAATCTTAATTTCTAATCCAGTACGAAGACTGAGCGACACAACCATAATTCCACTGGGTGGAAACTAATTCTACTTGCAAATTCAGTGGTGAAATTATAACGAAGCTAAGTATTTGATGCCTACTACTGTTGGATAATTGACCCTAGTTTGACCCCCAGTACTACTGACTCGATATTTTTTGAGGTTTGTTTTTATTAAAATAAGCTTTTAAATTTAGATGCAGCGTTAAAATATATAATTATCATATCAAGTATTACGTACAAAGAATGTCATTCAAATTATTACAGGTTGACAAACAAGAGTAGAAAATAAAGGGGGCGCTACTTCTTAAGTTAAAACGATTTAAATATCTTTCGTAAGATGAAAGAAAGTGTTACTAGTGAAAATAAAAATAGTTCAGTTTCAAGACATTTTTGCCAAGCAGTAAGTAGGTACATCTTTTAATTTGTATGTTTTAGTAAGTAGACTAAATGATGCTTTGGTTTTTAATGACTGAGACTGTATATGACTGCGTTTGTGAAGTCTTTGGTAGTCGATTGGCCTCCGAGATCCTTTGTCCTTACTTTGCCATCTTCCAACACCCTGGAAAAAGGACACGTGGTTTTAAAACATTGTATTTAAATTAACTAAATAATAGTTAAGATTAACTTCGAAACTCTTCACTAATTTTGATAGGCAAAATCAAAATATTATATTAGTGAGTAGCTGTTACCCACGACTTCGTCTGCGTAGAAATTGTGCATAGCCGGCTTTCTTGTTCATTACTCGGGTTCTACTAATTTGATTCCGATGTAAAGTATACCTCATGGTTCCTACAAAATAGAACTATCCAATATTGAAAACCAAATTCCAATCGGATTAGTAGTTTTTAATTGTATAAGGAAAAACAGAGAAACAGACAGACAGACATGAATTTTAAAAAGTTATATAATTTTGTTCTGCTACTATTCCTAAGTCCCCTAGACAACTTTTTTTTAATTTACTTCCAAGTACAGACTTTTTGTCCTCTCTTCCTTTATTATAAGTATAGATTAGTGTTTCTTTATTCGACCGTAAGACCCGGTAAAAAGTAACTATGTCAACACATAGTTTGAATTTAAAGTTAATTAAATACCCCCTTACTTATAAACGCTGGTTAACAGCTGCTTAACTATGCATCGTTTGTCTTTTACTGTGACATGAAGTTTCAAAGTTGACAGACAGAGACAAACGTCACATAACTTGGTCATCTCTTAATCATCGTTTATATGTCAAAGTCAAAGTCAATATTTTTTTTATTTTATTGGTTGTATTGATCACTTTAAATACGTCGAGTGCTCTTACAACTACGACTCTAGTGTGGCTTCGGAATGCGCCCTCCGATGAGAAGAAGCCACAAGAAACTTATGGGTTTTTTTTTAAATTTACAATGATCATAATATGATTCACATTGTCGCATATTTATTGGCTATAGTGGAACCGGGGCAATATTCTACTATAATATTTAATAACAAAAGGTTCCAAAGTAATTCTATGTAGGGGGGTCGGTAATTACTTGTTGATAGCCGTCTTGATCATCTTGGAGTAGGAGTGAAGGTTGACGTGTGCTAGCAGGTTGGCTGAGCAGAGCAGCATGGCCGTCGGATTGGCTATGTTCTTGCCGACTGCGCCGGAGAACACGTGGCGAGCACCCTGACAAACAACAAATATATAAATATAGTACGGAATGGATTTGTATAAATTTTAGCTACTTTCAGAAAGTTGTTGAACAGCAATTGTTGATCCAAAACGGTGCAAATAAGTCACATATATTTATGGTATTGGATGAACAAGTTTTAGCGGATCAACTAAAAACTGAACTGAACAGAATAAGACTTATGGCACCAAGTGCTTAATAAAAAAAGAAACAATTACGGTTCATTAATTTTAGGTATAGTACATAGTCATAACAAAGAAGCAAAGTTTAGGTCATTATTTCTGATCGGTTTACATTTTAAATTTGGAAAACTTCGACTTTACTAATAACTTTGACATCATACATTTTTTTTGGATTTATAGTGATCTTCGCAACTTCGCAACTATCCAAAGTATTTGCTTAGTAAAGTCAAGGTTTTCAAATTAAGAATGTAAACTGATCAAAACATTATTTTTGATAAAAACCTAAACTTTGCTAACTGTTGACTATGAAGTACTTTTTATTTTATTCGTTTATTCCAAAATGAATTTGGACTATAAATTTCAATTCAAAGTTTATGCTTAGTCTTTTCTAAGCTCAGTCAGAGCAAAGTCAGAGTACGCACTATAGATGTCCGCCTTAGACTTTTCCGTCGGGCTTCATTTAGTTCGCTAGCGAGGTTGTCTCATCAATGTTGCCGTAGAGTTTACCTGTTCAAACACAGCACAGTCCGCGCTATAACTGGCCCCTGCAACGACGCCGGCACCGCCAACCAGCCCACTGGCGAGGTTATCAACAATGTTGCCATAGAGATTCGGTGTCACCATCACGTCGAACTGGTTCGGATTGGAAACCATCTGCATGGTGCAGTTGTCAACTATCATCTTCTCGAATTGGATGCGCGGGTACAGTTTTGCCATCTGGAATTTGAGAATTTATTAAGTCGTCGTCCCTATTTAGGCCCGATTTTTCATTCTACGGATAAAATATATCTATCAAATAAGTTCGAACCCAACCAAACTTAAAAGCTTTTAAATTTTGATCTTCTAAATTTAGATTTATTTCCTTTGTAAATATCATAGTGACGTTTTTTATTCGGTGGTGTTACATTTTATTTGTCATATATCTCTATCTAGGGATTTGAAAAATCAGCTCTTAGTTGTGTATGGGCTGTATTAGACAGATTAGGGAGTAATTATCGCAGTGTGAGGGGTTATTCTGCTCATTATCTAAGCTCCTTTGCTTTTAAACCAACTGGTAAGTGGTAAGATGGTAAGTGTTGCTAAGATAAGTGTAATCAGATGGTAAGTGCCGGTAACGTAAGTGTAATCAGATGGTAAGTGTCGGTAAGAAAAGTATAATCAGATGGTAGGTGTTGGAAGACAAGTGTAATGGAGGAGGAGGAAGGATTATAGTTCTATGTATTCCGTATCTCTAGCCAATAACGTTTTCTAACTTGAACCCCGTATTAGAACTTTTAGACAAAAGTGAAAAACGTACCTCTTCACAGCTGCGCAAGAACAACCCGTCACTAAGTTTCATGATGTTCGCCTTGTGAACAGCCGTCACCTTCTTGCGTCCCATCTTGACTGCGTAGTCGAAAGCGAACTTCGCGATACGTTCCGATTTCACAGCCGTTATGATCTTTAGGCATTCCACTACCCCTGTAATTAAAAGGTGAGGGTATACAACTTATGAGCTCTGTCCCTTTCGCAGAGTTTTTTTCAAATATCACCTTAGCAGGAGTCGAAAGTTGTTTTCTTTCCACAACAATTTTAGGTTCGAATAGATGTGAACAACTATGCTAGTCCTACTAATATTAGGGGTTAAAGTATGAAATTGCCGATTTGTACTGAAAATCTTAATTGTTTATTTTTTAAATTTTTAACAAATTTATTTAATCAAAATAGTTGCCATTATTATCTATACATTGCTGCCATCTAATGGGAAGGTTATTAATGCCTTTGCGATAGAACTCCGACGATCTAGACTGCACAAACTGTGTGAAAGCATTTTGTACTGCCTCCTGGGAAGAAAACTTCTTGTCACGTAGATAATTGTCCAAATCACGAAAAAAATGGTAGTCCGTTGGAGCAAGGTCTGGTGAATACGGAGGATGACGAATAGTTTCTAAGTGCAGTTCCTGAAGGGTCAAAATGGTTTCTCGTGCTGTGTGAGGTCTCGCGTTGTCGTGGAGCAATAATGGTGAAGATCGATTCATGAGTCGGGGCTGTTTTACTGCTAGTTTTGTCAACATGGTTCGGAGTTCGGCACAATAGACATCTGCCGTAATTACTTGACCAGATCGAAGAAAACTATAGTGAATAACACCATGCTGAGACCACCAAACATTTACCATTACCTTTTTATTGGTAAGTTTTGCTTTAGGACACTGTTGTGGCATTTGACCTGGGGTCAGCCATTGCATTTTTCTTTTCCGGTTATCATAAAGAATCCACTTTTCATCAATGTTACAATTCGATCCAATATTCCTTCATTTCTGTACCGGTTAAACAAGGCAACACAAGTTTCAACACGCGTTTCTTTCTGCAGATCAGTCAAATCATGAGGCACCCATTTTTCGTATTTTTTTATTTTATTGATTTGACGCAAGTCAGTCAATAAAGTGGGTAAGGTAACGTTAAACCATGCCGCTAATTCCTGGGTAGTTTGACTAGGATCGGCTTCCACTATCTCTCTTAATTCATCGTTATTCAGCCACGAGGAAGACCGCCCACACAGGTGTGTGGGCGGTCTTCCTCGTGGCTCGTTCTTTAAGTCGAAATTTCCATCACGAAAGCGTTTAAACCAAAATCGCACGGTGCGTTCATTAGTAGACCCCTTTTCAAACGCAGCATTGATATTGCGGGCTGTTTCTGCCGCGTTAGTTCCGCGTCGGAACTCGTATTCAAAAATCACTCGAATTTTCGCAGTATCCATCTTTCTTGTCTAAATTGAATAACAAAAACAATTGAAAGTCGATATTCAAATGTTTCACATTTTTTAAAAAAAGAACATCACAGAAACCATTTGAAAAAAGTTTCATTCGAAAACCTCAAACCATGAAGATTCTATGTCAATTCAAAGAACCTATTGCAATAAAACGGCAATTTCATACTTTAACCCCTATTATTATAAATGTGAAAGTTTGTGTGTTTGGATGTTTGTTACTCAATCACGCAAATACTTCAAAACCGATTGCGATGAAACTTGGAATAAAAGTAGTTGGATAAAGGGAATAGCACACAGGCTACATTTTATCCAGATATTTCCGCGGGAACGGGACTTATGCGGGTGAAACCGCGGCGCGCAGCTCGTGGTAACTAAATCTTACCAGGTACAGACTCGTGTTCCAAAGCAGAGTACTCTCCCTCGGTCTGCTCTCTAATGATAATACAGTCGACGTCATGATGTCTGCACTTGACGTTGGGTAAAGACTTGACGTGAACAACGTTCGCGTACAGATCTAGGGCGTTACGCAGTTTCATGTTCAGGGTTTGTAGTTCGCCGGTGTGGGAGAAATCTGGGGTCGCCAAGATACCCTGTAGAAAATAACATAGTACGTTTTTAATTTCAGACCAATCTGACGTTTTGGTTTATTTTTGTATTTGACATTTTTTCTTAAGAAATATGTGTCAAATAAGAAAGTTGTATTACTGGAATGCGCACTTGGAACTAAAGAGCACAGAAAAATCGGTCCGATCGGATGAGGAATTCTGTCCCTTTCTAATAGTGTAATTAGAAAGAAACAGCATGATCAAACTGGAGAGCTCTGTCACTTTTTAATTCTTTCTAATGCAGGTAGCCCTGTCCCTTTCTCTCGGACCACTTTTTAGCTATTCGTTCACATTCTAGTTCTAGTAATATAAATTCTTTGGTGTCAAATCGTAGTTTGCAATTAAAAAAACGAAGTATATTCTTCTTGGTCTTGGTTTTCTAATTGTAGACTTTGATTTGACACATCTTTCTAAAGAAAAAGTGTCAAATGCGAGGAACCAATACGTCAGATTATAGTTTTTTTTTTCTGTGCTTATTTGCAATCAGTCGCAGACTATAAGCAAATTTGTTCTGTGTTGCTTATCATGTGCAAGGAGCTCCTTAGTAGGAGGCACTTCATCATTCACTATCTGTCACCAAGTTTTTGTATGTCATAGCGTTTCAGTCGTTTAGAGTAGCTGATGGTTGCCAACAGGAGTAATAGTGTTCTGTGTTGCCAACGCGGTAGCTAGGTCGTTTGGATGATTTTCCAATCGGGTTTTGTATTTGTTCCCTGTTGCTTTTAACTCCTCCTTAACAGTTATTATGTTTAGTGCGTCGTAAATTTCTGTGTTGGTGACGAACCACGGTGTGTTGGAGATGGTCCTTAAGATGCCATTTTGCATTCTTTGGATCATATGTATACTGGAGTCGCAAGCGCTTCCCCATAGTTGAGCGCCATACATCCATACTGGTTTTAGGATCGTTTTGTAAATCAGTAGCTTATTGTCGGTTGACAGTTTGGAGTTACGTCCCATCAACCAGTAGATGTTTTTGAACCGGATATTCAGCTCGTCTCGTTTGGATTTTATGTGTTTTTTCCAGGTCAGCCTTTTATCCAGATGCATGCCAAGGTATCGAACCGAGTCACTCTGTGGTAGTACATTAGTCAGATTATTTATTTATTTATTTATTTGGAAACCTAACAGCTAAAAAACAAAAACATGAAAAACAGTGTAAAAACGGAAAGCGAATAATAAGGTTTCACGGCTAAAAAATAACTTAAAAAAACACAACAAGTGCAAGTCTATTCTAAGGTGTGCATTATAGTCTGAAATTAAAAACGTACTAGAATCTGCTGGCTGATTTATTTACAATTTGTAACGGGTAAGTCCTTTTAATCCGAAAGGGGGTTGTTCTAGACGTCTAGGCGAACAACTTTTGTTCTACGACTTTTGAAAATTCGAACTTTTTTTTTGTAAATATTGAGATTATGTTTCACTGAAAAAACAGCTGCTTTTGAAAATAAAGATAATTGAAGTTTTGATTGTAAACCATCAAACTAAATAAAAGGACAACATAAGGTCAATGACCTCGAACTCTCGGAAACAGCTGATTTTCAAGTAAACTTTACACCTAAATTTTTCGAAAAGTACTTCGAATTTCCAAAAGTCGTAGAACAAAAGTTGTTCGCCTAGACGTCTAGAACCCACTTTCGGATTAAAAGGGCTTACCCGTTACACCTTGTATAGATTTACTCCTTTACTTAAAAAATATTATTAACACAGTGACAGTAAAAGACAAACGATGCATATTTTTGAGCGCATTAATTAACGTTTATAATTAAGGGGTTATTATTTTCATAAGTAATCAAATCACCGTTCTGATGAAAGTAATTTTTACATTTCTGTATTCGGCCATTAAATAAAATAAACATATTGCAAGACATTACACACAGCTCTATCTAGCCCCAAACTAGGCACTAGGCTTGTACTATGGGTACTAGACAACTGATATACTACATATTATAGTTTTTTTTTTTTTGAAATTATAATTAAGGGGTTATTATTTTCATAAGTAATCAAATCACCGTTCTGATGAAAGTAATTTTTACAGTTTCTGTATTCGGCCATTAAATAAAATAAACATATTGCAAGACATTACACACAGCTCTATCTAGCCCCAAACTAGGCACTAGGCTTGTACTATGGGTACTAGACAACTGATATACTACATATTATAGTTTTTTTTTTTGTAAATACGGGCAGATTATACATAGAAAACACCCAGAACCAGACACAAACATTTATGGTCCTCTATACTCATCCTTACCTTGATACAGATCTTATTCCTAGCGATCGAAGCGACGACATCTTCAAGCGGCGCGCTCAGCGTCGGGTTCACTTCGGAGAAGAAAAAACTCTCGAAGTCCACTGGAATACCTGTCGCCTGTATGAATAAATAATAACATAAACTGTAATTTCTTCTATGGTTTTCGCGATTTTGCATAATAAAACACTTTATTTATCATAAACATAAACTGTACTATAAAACGGGCCTAGTCGAAACGGGACTCGTTCACGAAGTATTCCGTACCTTTATCTATCATTAACACAATTGGGTACGGACGGAACTCTAAAGTGGGTAAGTATAGTATACAAGGAGTAACGGGTAAGCCCCTTTTAAGCCGAAAGGGGTTGTTCTAGACGTCTAGGCGAACAAGTTTTGTTCTACGTCTTTTGGAAATAAGAAGTACTTTTCGAAAAATTTAGGTGTAAAGTTTACTTGAAAATCAGCTGTTTCTAAGAGTTCGAGGTCATTGACCTTATGTTGTCCTTTTATTTAGTTTGACGGTTTACAATCAAAACTTCAATTACCTTTATTTTCAAAAGTAGCTGTTTTAGCAGTGAAACATAATCTTAAATGTAAAAAAAGTTTGAATTTTCAAAAGTCGTAGAACAAAAGGTGTTCGCCTAGACGTTTAGAACAACCCCTTTTCGGATTAAAAGGGTCTATCCGTTACTAATATTAACTCTAGGTGTATAATTTTATGGATTTATTAGGCGTCTATCTATATTGCATTATATTGTTACCTCGGTTACTGCAATACAAGCTTGTGCTTAGTGTAGAATCGCTGTGTGATTATTTAGAATAAAATAAGTATATTGCAACTAACCTTGAAAACTTCCTGAACAGAGTAGACCATCTCAGGTCCAACACCATCTCCAGGGATGAGGGTACATTTAATACGGCCCTCCTTGGACGCGTTAGGTTGCTGAAATATTGTTGGAAAGATATTATAGCAATGTATTAGAATTAGTAGTCGGTTTCCGACCACGATATTAAAACCTGACTAAATAAATACATAATGAATTTTGTGTACGTCAGACAGCGCTATGCCACAGTACATAGAAAGGCTGAAGCTGGGGCACAGCAGTAAGGAAACAAGCTACAAATGGTCGATACGGCTCACTCACAGAAACATGCGCGACTGCGCGTCGACGAGACCTTTAAGTATGCTTTGCGGAGCAGTAAGTACTAAGTGCCGCGTCAAGACTAGTGTGCACGTTTGTGTGGGTGCAGTTTCCATACTGCTCTCTCTATGTACTGTGCTATGCTAAGGTCTACAAGAATCTCATGGCATGAGACAAAAACAATTCCTGTTTTTTTATATAGCAATGTCTTCTACATAATATCTCATGGTCGTGTCATCAGTACGCTTAACTAGTTTTGATACGTTTTTAATACATTGGTTAAAGTATGAAGATGGTATCATCCTATTACCTGAGGGTGCCGAGGGTTGCTGTAAAAAAAAAAATTACCCTATTTGCCATCACATATTGGTATCCCTATGCTTGTACTAGACAACAGATACAATATTTATAGTTTTATTTCTTTTGTAAATACATAATTATACATACATACAGAGACACCCAGGTAAAAACCAATTTTTATTTTATAAGTATAAATACTTGTTCTCGGCGAGAATCAAACCCACAGCATGCGTCGCAGTTGGGTATTCGCCCAACTTGCCATAAAAGTCGTAGTACTGATGAGCAGATAATACACATAGATATAAAAGACTAATTGTAAGTTTTATTGTAAATTAAAAGGTATTGTCGGTTTAATACTAATATCAATATCACAAACGAGTAAAGTTTGTCAGAAAGTTAAGATGTGTGTTACTCCTTAAGAGTAAACTTAGAATATAGACAGCTGTTGTAGAAATGAGACATAGGTTTTTACGCGAGATATACGCGGTTGAAACTGTAGGGCACAGCTGGGAGATAAACAATTTGCAAACTTTCCAATATAAACTTAACTATAATTTAGATCTAATTAATACAAATATAATGAGTAAATGATAATAAATCGCTCATAAACCTTACCTATATGATATTATTATAACATATAAAGGTATATATATTTATCATCAATTAATAAAAATCCTAAGACTTTTATTACTTAAAATTGTAGAATCTATCCAGTCTATAAATTCCAATGACATTATGGTAATGTAATATGCAGACTTTGAATTTGAAACTGAATTAAAATCCCAAATAATGTCAATATAGACTGTAAGAGGCCTCTGGATATTAAAATTTTCATACTAACGTAAATAAATTATTTTTATGTAGTTTAAGAATACAGAATTAAATCCAAATTTAAGTCTATTTTGTGGGGTTAAGCTAATTTTTAAAAGTGTGTATCAAGGTATTGATATGTTTCGTTATTCAAAATTACAAAGCCCTTTAGCCCACAATTAGCTGTAAAGATCAGAATTTATAAAATTATTTGCATTTGTATTGAAAATTTACATTTCAAAAGCCTAAATAAGTTCCATGTGTTAAAAGTTAAGTAATGCACATTTGGACAACACAACAGCATTGGACATCATAAAACATATAATAAACATAACAATATAATGTGGGGTAAAACTGCAAGTGCAGGTAAATGCAACAATAATTTTGGGACCTACCTTTACAAAACCAATTACATGGAACAGTGATTTTAAACTTGCATCAGGCAACATGCTAATATGTAATAAACAATTACTACTCAAAACAATATAGGGACTTACATTTACTCTGATCACTCAAACAGTTTACTATAAATATTACCAAGGAAAATGCATAGGGTTCCTGTCTGGCTTAGTGGTTAGAACTCTCGCTCGGCAAGCAGGAGATTGAATCCTATCATGGGAAGATTTTTGGTGATGTGTTTTTCCTGGACAATTTTCTAATATAGGACATAATTATGAATTATCTTGATACATTTAAAATTGTAAATTATTACATGAAAAATTGCTTGCACTGAAAAATGTGCAATGCTGTTAAGTGGGCTCTAAATTGTTTTGAGTAGCTTAAATTACATTCCTTACAGGTGCATGCTAAACAATCTCATAGACTTACAGATTTTATGCAGACATCTGCTAAAACTTAAAAGAAACTCTATAAATAAAATGTCTTTAAACATTATCAATTTTACTATCAATCAATAAAGGCAGTACAATTTTCAATTTTTCAAACAATTTTTATGTCTAATTATGAAATAACTATTAGGTGCAATTTCGAAAAAGAAAACTTAATTTCTTATTATTGTAGCAGTATTTTTTGTATAATTTTTAAAAATTTTCAATATAATTTTCAAATAATAACCATTCACTACAAATAAACTTGCTATGACTATACACCAAAACAAGTAATGAAACAACTCAGATACAAGAAAACTGGAGTAGGTAGCCAAAAATGTAGACGAAACCATATCCGTTATTAGTTTTTTAATTAGGTAGCTTCTATTTTAAACAGTTTTTTTATGATATCAACATAATGATTTATGGAAAAATAAAGTAAAATAGAGACTGTCTGTCAGTCAGTAGAGTATCACAGTCCAAAATTGAAAAAAAAAAGAGAAAAAATAAAAAAAACATTGTTTCAAGGTACTCTAAATAAAGTTGTTTCATTACTCGCCACCAAGGGCTATTAGTAAACAGTTAGTGTTCTCACCAAGGAGCTGATTGGCGCGAAACGTACGTTTTTTTCTGCATTTACCGAACTTGTGTGAACTCCCTTCGATACTTGAGCACCCTGAAAAAATACACTTATTGAATTACTTGTTACAGGTTAACACTTTGGCTGCTAGGTGCGATACAACTAATAGCCTTATGTCCGAATGTATTTTGCATCCCTTGAGGAAAACATGCCTACCACAGTGTTGAACATGGCAGAATAGTGTATCTTTTGTGATTTCAGCAGTTTAAGATTGTGATAGCTTAATTTTAAAACAATAAATTAGCTCTAACATCCTTCTTCTTAATATTATTATTCTAATTATTACTGGTACTTTTTTCAGGTTGGTGCAATACCTTTCAGCTATCTTTTTACCATATTGTTTGATGTAAAGGAGATTATATTTTACAAGTCTGTCTTTTACTACCAATTAGCATGTGTATACCAATGAAGTGGTAACTCATTAGCTTTTAGGAAAGATATTAAAAATAAAACCATGGCGCCTAAAGAAAAAGTTTTTTTTAATTGTGTGTTTCCACAGTTAGCCCTTCTACTGGGGATTTTTGTGTGACTTTAAGCCGTGGATTTCCTCATGATGTTTTCATTTACCATAATAGTGCATATAATTTGTACTATGTTGTCTAATACAACTATTCAATCACAAGAAATACAGCTATATTAGAACCGAGAACTCAAAAGCTATACCAATTCTAACTTAGTTGCATGATTCAGAAGGTACACTGTAGCTGTTGCTCGAGGGTGTTACCTCGGACAGCAGAAGCAAGTTTGAGGTCTTATGGAGATCTAAATAAAAGTACGCTAGGTAGCCATGGACACTACTAAGAAAAGAAGAACTTAATATTTCTTTTTTGTTTTTATTGCTCAAGGCATTTTAAACATAGAAATATTTTTAGCAAGGAAATATATTTCCAAAAAATCCCCATGACAGGATTCGAACCTGCGTCCTTTCGCAGGCGACTGCTCTAACCACTGAGCTACACAGGAATCTCAGCTGAGCTATACACGAATCCTGTCATGGGGATTTTTTGGAAATATATTTCCTTGCTAAAAATATTCCTATGTTTAAGAAGAACTTATTCAACCTTAACTACATGATTTAAACTAGTTATGTCTAGCTCCTTTTGATCACATTTTCAGATTTTTTGAAATC
Source organism: Idaea dimidiata (assembly GCA_949358125.1). Classification (NCBI taxonomy): domain Eukaryota; kingdom Metazoa; phylum Arthropoda; class Insecta; order Lepidoptera; family Geometridae; genus Idaea; species Idaea dimidiata. Next base: position 21,926,835 of record OX442330.1, read on the forward strand.
ATGTGGTATTTTTCCTAGCCATTTTAGTCATGTGAGGTTATAATTACTAATTACTCAAAATAGACCTCCTTATATATGATACGTTACGTCTATAGTAAGATAAAATTACAATAATTAACAAGGAAAACCTTGCAATTTCATTTAAGAAAATATACCGTCATAATAAATCCTATAGTATGCACGGTTACGAAACACTTCATAGGATCGAATAAACATTGAAATTCTGCTAAATACTGAACTCTTACCTGCACCAGGGCACGGAATACATTGCGGCTGATCAGAGACATTTTAATGAACACTTTTTTAACCTTAATAAAAGGCTTTTTTACAAGGAAAATATTTTTGGAACGACTGTGCTCGCCAAATATGTAATAGAATATTCGTCCCTTTTCGCGAAAAGTGTCAGAGTGACATCGAGTCGATAGGTAGGTGACATAATTTGTATGTTGTCAAGGTCGAAATCGCTTGGCGGGAACTCCTTGAGGAGATGTGGTGCTAAATTTTCATTTTTGTGAAACCTAGTTCATATGCGTGCAAATTGTTTAATTTCGGGGGCATATTAATCAATTTAGTTTCGTGAAGGTGTACAAGTGGAATGAAAGTGAAAATCGGTGCAAAACATTGACTTAGTGTTGTCTCCAAGGCTCCGTGAAGATTGTTTGTAAATGGCCGCCGCGTTTACAAATGATTCCCTAGACTTGACTTTAACTATGACGACTTGACTGTTTCGATGCAAATAACTTGCATAATGTATTAATAATACTTGACACTGGCTAATTTCCTAATGGCCATAATCGGTTCACAACCGATAAGAAATAAAAGGTCGAAATCGAGAGTCTTGGCGGGAACTCGTTGAGGAGATGTGGTGCTAAATTTTCATTTTTGTGAAACCTAGTTCATATGCGTGCAAATTGTTTAATTTCGGGGGCATATTAATCAATTTAGTTTCGTGAAGGTGTACAAGTGGAATGAAAGTGAAAATCGGTGCAAAACATTGACTTAGTGTTGTCTCCAAGGCTCCGTGAAGATTGTTTGTAAATGGCCGCCGTGTTTACAAATGATTCCCTAGACTTGACTTTAACTATGACGACTTGACTGTTTCGATGCAAATAACTTGCATAATATATTGGAATACATGACACTGGCTAATTTCCTAATGGCCATAATCGGTTCACAACCGATAAGAAATAAAAAAAATAAAAATGTCGAAATCAAGTTTTTGGCGGAAAGGCGTTGAGAAATTTTTATTTTCGTTAAACCTAGTTCAAAATGCGTGTAAATTGTTTTGAGAGCTTTCAATTTAGTTTTTCTTTCGGTCTGAGACCGATATGGCCAACTTGTAACAGCCAACAAATATTAATAATACTTGACACTGGCTACTTTCCATATGGCCATAATTGCATCACAACCGATAAGAAATAAAAATAATAAGGTCGTTTTAGTCAATGTCAGGTTTTTAATAAGGAAATTATTAAACTATGGTTCTAATATGTTTTTAACTCTGTCGTCTTGTAGCTTCAGCCAACACTAGCGCCGAGTCCGGTTATTGTACAGCCAGATAATGTACGACCTGATAAAAGGAAGCCAAAATGGTCGCGGAATACGTGGCTGTACAATATCTGGTTGTACATTATTGGTCGTGCAATACGGGGCTGTACAATGTTGGAACGAGTTGATATTGTACAGCCAGGTAAAGTCAGGCCGTACAATATCTGGTTGTACAATATTGGTACGGGGTGATAAAACGAGACCATGGCTTCCTTTTATCAGGCCGTACAATATCGGGTCGTACTTTAACTGGCTGTACTTTACCTGGTTGTACATTATTGGCTCCCCTAGCGCCACTAACGGAAATCACTAAAAAGTTTGCATTGATTTTACGTCGTTCTTGAAAGCCAGACTGACGGCGCAACATTTGAACGTGTTGTCCAGATTTTTAGTGTTTTTACAATAAAACTACAATAAAATGAATTTGGTACAAGGTTTTTAATAATTATTTAATTATATCTCTCCCAAATTACGTAATTGGAGTGTTATACTAAATTTTAATCAGTGTACAGAAGGAATAAAGGTAAGGATATTTTAAAAAATATAACCCTATGTTTATTAAATTTTTAGAGTATTTATTACATAATTTGCTGTGATATCATTTAGGTACACTTATTCTGGATCTATTTAACTATTTTCACTCAAAAATACAATATATATTGGGAAAGAATTATGTAATAGAAATGTCTTTTGGGTAACACCTCAAAACACATTCTCCCAACTTAGTTCCGATTATCGATTTCGCCGTTTCCTGACGACAACGTTGTAGTAACCTTTCTTGAAAGAGTCCCTTTTTCTGATTAAATACACGTAAAAATTACAAAGACTGCTTGCAACATAACTTTGAGATAAAAAGGGTCAGGTCAGAGTCTTGCCCAAGTTGATAAGAATGATAAATTATCTAAATTACCTCTTTAGACTTATTTGTTTCTACTTGAATAAATATAAAGAATCGACATAGATTACCGCTGATTCTAATATTTACCTATCACTAAGGTTTTCTTTGTTTTTTTTTTGTAAGAATTTGTAGGATAAGTGCTTTGTGTAACTTTCAGGGGATCATAATTTATTCAATATAAATTAACTACCTATCTTCTCCAAACTGTAATTCATGTATAGGCAGTATAGGTGTACCTAATTTTTATTGTCGACACCGAAATACATAACAGGCGAGTTACATTATCACGGTGATTTGATAACGATCCAATACGTCACTTATTTGATGAAAGATAGTTGGTAGGTAGCACTTATTTGATAATAATTATCAAGTTATATTTTAACTCATGAATGCCTAGTTTTCTAACCAATTTCTTACACTTGAGCGGAAAGGATACGTACTTACTGTTTCTCCATACAAATGACATCTGTAGCGCGTGCAATGTGGGTTGCGGGTTCGATTCCCGCCGGGTGCAAGTAGGTATTTATTATGCTTAAGAATAAATATTTGTATATTGGCTTGGTGTTTTCTGTGTATCTTATGTATGTTTTTACAAAAAAGTATAATATGTCTAGTATGTACTAATATCCGTTGCTTCTTGTGGGTATCCACTCGTGGTACATCATTTTTGAGATACACCACTCGTGGTACAAGCCTAGTGCTTAGTTCGGGGCTAGATTTCGCTGTCTGTAACGTCGTACAATATTTGTTTATTTAAACGTAGCAGTCGACTGTTTCCTCCCTGGTAAAAGACATTAGAGCATTTATGTTTATGCCCATTTATGTTTATGCCATAAAAGCTATAATCAGCCATGTTATTAATTTTACTAATATTATAAACGCAAAAGTTTGTATGTAAGTATGTTTGTCTGTGAGTTTGTTACTCAATCACGCACTAAACCAATTGCGATGAAACATATAGGTAGCTGGATACCGGGAATAACACTGGCTTTTATTCTGATATTCCCGCAGGATCTGGAGCTACGCGGATGAAACCGCGGGGTGTAGCTATTTATTATATTCATGAGTTACACCTACTAAAACACTTCATAGTGCCATATAGTACTAATATTAAGATATGTACATATCTTAATATTAATAGGTTTAAGGTCTTTAGTCAGGTCATATTCTACGTAGCAATAAGTATTATGAATATGATCATCATACTACTCGTATAACGATCATAGCAATTGTGATATATGTTTGTACGTTGTTTGAACGTTCGATTGGTAATCTAATAGAATTACCTAATTAATTATTTATATTGAATTAATTATATTTATTATTTACCCATTTTATTTTCTATTTTCAATGAAAACAAACAGTATATATTACAATTTAATAATATAAAAATACACCTAAAAACCAATTACATGGTTTCATTTCACATTATAAGCACCATCTCTCATATTTAAGATTGTTTGCAGGCAGAAGCTCGAGTTAAGTTAATATTAAATAGTTTTAGGTTATTTTATTATTATTATTATTTTTAAAAGGAGGATGATGTCATACATTATACTATTAAACGATGATTAACAGATGACCAAGTTATGTAACGTTTGTCTCTGTCTGTCAACTGTGAAACTTCATGTCACAATAAAAGACAAACAATACATAGGTATGCAGCTGTTAGCGTTTATGAGTACCTAAGGGGGTAAGTGTACTAGGTTGCATCGATCGGTCCGTCTCTAAATAAAGCTCAGCTGATGAATCTTCATCAGCTGAGCTTTATTTGCCTTGTTGCATCCCTCTTGATTAGTATTAAGTTTCTATTACGTACGATCTTTGTACGCTTGCCAGTTAATAACTCGTCTCATACTTATACTATTCCCTACTTGCACAGGTAAAAATGGCACCAATCGAAATAGACAAGCCTCCATACGACCAAAGCACGTACATAGGTCGTGCAAAGCACTTCTTTCGGTTAACAAATCCACTGAACGCTTTCGCTTCGGACGGCGAGCTGGATGATGCGAAGAAAATCATTACTGATTTCAGGTAACCTTAGATGTGTACTACCTATCTTTACCTATTTATATTGAACTAGCAGCGAGTCGCGGTTTCACCCGCGTAAATCCCGATCTTGCGGAACTATCGGGTAAACAGTAGCCTATGTTGTTTGGAAGGAATAGGTTCCGAAAATACTGGACAAATTTCAAAAAATCTTTTACCAATAAAAATCTACAATATCGAGAAGTACTATATACGTTTTTTTTTATCCCGATATGCCAACTGGATCGAGAGTTAAGCGGGTCAAACCGCGGGACGCAGCCAGTTAATTAGTATAAAATAGTAAAAGTGATTAAATTGGCTTTACAAAAGCATATAGGTACTTAGAGGTTAGGTAGTAGGCCTAGCTAATGTTTTTCAAGTAATTGAAGTCAATGACACTTAATACTACTTAGTATTATCAATTATTACCTACTTAATAGAATAGTAACGATTTGCAAATGTAATCAAATCCGTTTTAAAAAAAAACATTCTTTTTGTTTTCAAAATATTCAACGTACAATACAAGTATATTTTGTATAGGTACCTAGGTATAATGCGAACAATCGCACCAGAAAATGCAGAAAAGATAACACGTTAAAAAAAATGACTGTTAAAGACGGATAATTTTCTCGTGAGATGTAATTTGTCATTCTCATTGTTCTAAAAAGTTACCTACTCGAAACTAACGTCTCATCTGATAAAGTCGTATGAAAACGTGTAAGCACGAATTTTGATCGCAAAGACTAACATTTATTATCTTAATAAAAATAATTATAATTTAAATTGAATACTATTACAATAACTCTATAGTCTGCGTACACTGGAACGTTTTGTTGCAAATAATTGTGAGGCGGTAGTTTACTGTAACTTTTTAGAATGCTAAAATTAGACAAATTACATCTCAATCAACCTTAATAAAGCCAACTGTAAAGTTGGCGAAAGCTCGGTTCGTTTGAAACAATGAATAAAAACGCGATTAACCCGGATAAAAAAAGTGTTTTATTATTTATTATCTTACAAGAAATAGCTATTTTTACCCGACTGCGCGACGCAAAGGAGGGTAATGTGTTTACCGGTCTATGTATGTATGTATGTATGTATGTATGTATGTATGTATGGATGTTTCTATGTGGCGTTCTAGAGGCCAAACGCATGGACCGATTTTGATGATTCTTACGTCAATCGATTCGTCTTAATCTGGCGAGTGTGACTAAAGACATGACAGTAATCCAAAGTAACATATGTCACCACCAGACGCCATATTGTCAAAATTAAAAAATCCAAAATCGTCAAAGTATGTCATGATGGGTATCGTTGAATAGGTTTTTAAAAATAATTAGGTTTCTTTCACCATTTTTCGTTTTAAAGAACCGTTTAGGAAATATAACGGTTTAAAGTTAATTTACAATTAGGTATTCTTGCTTTTTATTACTAACGAACAAGTTTTTATTTTTGTTACGTAGTTACGCTTGGAACTATCAAAGTGTAAGCCGTGGTATAAGCCGTGATGGTACTGGTGACAGGAATTTATTGATATAAACTAAAAAAATATTTACATAAATTGTACCTACCTACTGAATAAAAGCCTAATAACACTTAGGTACCTAAAAACGTTAAAGAATAATAAATTTAAACAATAAATAACTAAACCCTAACTGAAATAGAATCTTACTAATATTATAAACGCGAAAGTTTGTATGTAAGTATGTATGTATAAGAGTAACCACCTCACATACGTATGTATGTGAGGTTGTTACTCTTTCACGCAAAAACTACTGAACCGATTGCGATGAAACTTGGAATATAGGTAGCTGGGGGACCTGGATTAACACATAGGCTACTTTTTATTCCCGCGGGAACGGAAATTACGCGGGTGAAACCGCGGGGCGCAGCTAGTACATTATAACCCCCTAATGAAATGAATAGATTACGAGACTTACCTACCATCAATAAATGAAAATAACTAAAAAGCATTTATAAAATAAAAAAAATAATTTATAAAAAAACAAAAAACTCGACTGCGTAAAAAACTCGATTAAAAAATACGCATAGAAACAACAAAAAAACCAAAAAGAAAAAAACAAGCCCAGTAATTTGAAATTACGCTAAGTAATAATAGTTTTGTAATCGACACACACAGAACACATAATAAATGAGTAAAAAATTACTCACAGTCGGGACCCATTCATTTTACCAATCTAATTTTTCCAATTTTTTATTGAAAGAAAAATACATCTCGCTCGCGGCGAGGTTTGAACTTGCGCCTCTGGGTAAATGCCCCAGTGTCTTAACGAACTAGACCACGCGAGTTCTGATTCAAACCTCGCCGTGCGAGAATTTTAGAAAATAGGTATAATATGTCTAATGGTATATACCTACCTACTAAAGACTAGCATCTTTATAATTTTGAAGATGTATTATTCCTTTTTAATATTTCTTGTAGAAATGCCTAGAGTTGCGAAATATTTATCATCTTCCTCTTTTTACGTGGCACAGGAAGAGTCGCAGGTTGCCGCCGGGTTACGATGAAGCGAGACTGTGGAAGACAAAATATTTATACGACAGTGCATTTCACCCTGATACAGGGGAAAAAATGTTCGTACTCGGTCGAATGGCGGCGCAGGCGCCGATGAATACGATAATAACAGGATGTGAGTACCATGAGAGACTCTTCTCGTTTTAAAATCATCCAAAATATCTAAAATAGTTCAAAGTCATTGCATCTTTAATTTAAAATTTAATTCAATACACTTTTCATTGGGGACTTTTTACATAAGTACATTTCAAATTAATAAAGTTTCGATTGCATAGTTTTATTTGAGTGTATTTTTTGCAATTGCAAATTGACCCTTACAGCTGGGCTAGCATAACAGCACGAAAACATTTTGTCGAATAGACATAAAAGTCAATAAAATAGGTCAAGCTAAAATTAAGATTAAAAACAAATACTTATACCTAATCAAACAAACCCCTGATAGCACCCGGTGTAAAGGAGCCGAGGATAAACATCGACTTTTTAGGGCTGGTCATTTTCGTACCCTATACAAGATGTAACGGGTAAGCCCTTTTAAGCCGAAAGGGAGTTGTTTTGGACTTCTAGGCGAACAACTTTTGTTCTACGACTTTTGAAAATACGAAGTACTTTTCGAAACTTTTAAGTGTAAAGTTCACTTGAAAATCAGCTATTTCTCAGAGTTCGAGGTCATCCTTTCGTTTAGTTTGGTCTACTAAAATCAAACCTTCAATTACCTATATTTTCAAAAGCAGCTTTTTTTTCAATGAAAAATAAATTCAAAATTTTCCAAAAAAAGTTCGAGTTTTCAAAAGTCGTAGAACAAAAGTTGTTCCTCTAGATGTCTAGAACAACCCCCTTTCGGCTTAAAAGGGCTTACCCGTTACACTTTGAATAAAATAATTTAAATGAAGTCCCTCTACGAATTGTGTGGGCTGACGTTTATTCCTGGAATAGAATTGTCCAAAATCATTGCAATTGCAAAATATACACTAAAATTGTCCTATGTAATCGAAACTTTATTAATTGATGAACAAACATAAAAATAAAAGAAAATAAAAAATACATACGCGACGAATTGAGAACCTCCTCCTTTTTTTGAAGTCGGTTAAAAATAGGTAATGTACAACGGTAGGTCTCCTGTTCAGGATAGAGTGAGAAGCAACAACAAACGGTGTAATGTTCCAGGTATGATAACGTTCTACAGATCTAGTGCGGCGACTGTGTTCTGGCAGTGGGTGAACCAGACGTTCAACGCTGTCGTCAACTACACTAATAGATCGGGGGACGCACCTATACCCGCAAGGTAATTCAATTACACTCTCTCTCATTATCATCATTAATATAATAAATAATAATAAATATTGCACGACATTACACACAGCGCAATCTAGCCCCAAATTAAGCTCTAGGCTTGTACTATGGGTACTAGACAACGGATATACTACATATTATACTTTTTTTTTTGTAAATACATACATGTTATACATAGAAAGACACCCTTATTTATCATCATTATCAGCGTGTTGCAGTCCACTGCTGGACATAGGCCTCTTCAATAGCACGCCACTTAGATCTATTTTCGGCTTCTCGCATCCAGTTTGTGCCAGCCGGGCAGCCGTCTTGCTCAAATCGTCACTCTCTCTCAACTTATAAATACTGGTTCCGTATCCAAAGGCTAGTAGAGGAACTCTTTTACTAAGACTCCGTCGTCCGTCTCTCTGGGGACTAGATCAGTCTTTAACTCGATCCCCGACTAGGGCCTTCCAAGGTGTTCGCTTTGGTATAGCGGTCCCTGCATGGTAAGCCTGCATACTGCATATTGGCCGTCAGTGGAGACGCTGTACTGTAACATATACACACAGCGTGTTCCGATGACAATTTAAGCCGAAAGTGTGTAGTTCTAGACGTCTAGGCGAATAACTTTTGTTCTACAACTTTTAAAAAATTAAAGTAGATTACGAACATTTTAACTTTAAAGTTTACTTGAAAATCAACTGTTTCTTAGAGTTAGAGGTTTTAGTCAGATTGGACAACTACAATCAAAACTTTAATTACCTTTATTTTAAAAAACAGCTATTTTTTCAACTCAAAAATTTAAAAAAAAAAGTTCTAATTTTCAAAAGTCGTAGAACAAAAGTTGTTCGCCTAGATGTCTAGAACAACCCCCTCTCGGCTTAAAAGGGCATGCCCTTTACTCTTGTATGAGGCTATATCTTGTGTTTATTGTCGTATAATGTTGATGAATCCAATAATAATTGTTGTTGTTTATCGCCAACAGTCGACTACTGACGTCATATTGCGCTGCTTGTGGCGGGGCGATGGGCACGGCCCTTTACCTCAACAGCAAAGTTAAGGTAAAAATCAATATCCCACTAATATTATAAAGCTGAAAGTTTGTGAGTATGTTTGTATGTGTGCATGTGTGTTTGTTACTCAATCACGTAAAAACCGCTGAACCGATTGCGATGAAACTTGGAATATAGATAGCTGGATACCTGGAATAACACATAGGCTACTTTTTATCCCGATATTCCCGCTGGAACGGGACTTACGTGGTTTCACCCGCGGGGCGCAGCTAGTTGGCAATAAAAATCTAATTTCTAAATAAATACATTTCTATTTATCTTTCACTAGTTGCGCCTTGCAGTTTTACACGACGATCGGGATAATCCCGATCTCGCAGAATTATCGGGATCAAGTGTCCTGTGTTCCTTGTGTAGTTTAACTTTTTTTTAACCAATACATACAAACTCTAAGAATATAGGTTACCTAAGCTAATCAATCTAGTTTTCACAAACAAACCTAAGTCAACAACACGTAATTTTGCCTCCACTGATAAATCACAGCATTATCAACCTATCACATAGAAAATCGTGGAAATTATCTCTGTAATATGGTATTTTTATAATCTTATCTACTATAGCTGTGCCCGCGACTTCGTACGCGTGGTGTGGCGCATACGCGTTGCTGCATGCACGTAGCACTGTTGCCGAGTAGATTCATTGCGATATTCGTGATCTTCATTGGTTTCCTATGGACGCAAAAAAGCATGATATTCGGTTTACGGTTTAAAACGGTTTAAAATTCTTTATTTCTCATAAAATTACATAAATCACTTACTGAGAAACTAAAATTCTAGTTCTAGTTAAATATAAATAAATAAATAAATCATGTGACGAACACACAGCGCCATCTAGCCCCGTGGTAAGCTGCTTAGCTTGTGTTACGGTGACTAGACAACGGATATACTACTTATATTTATTTTTCTTTTGTAAATACATACATATTATACATAGAAATACGCCCAGACCAGATACAAATATTTAATTTAAGTATAAATATTTGCACCCAGCGGGAATCGAACCCGCAACCTTCAGTATTGCAGCCAAGCGTTCGCCCGTCGCGCCACAGAGGTCGTCAAAGGTAGTTCTAGTTATATTCCCTATCGTTAGGTATACTAACGGTTTACGGCTTAAAACGGTTTAAAATTCTTTATTTCTCATAAAATTACATTAATCACTTACTAAGAAACTAAAATTCTAACGTAAGTTAGATTAAAAAAAATAATTTAGGTTGGCGTGTCGAAACAAACAATCGTTAGTTATATTCCCTATCGTTAGTTATACTAACGGTTTACGGTTTAATACGGTTTAAAATTCTTTATTTCTCATAAAATTACATTATTAATCACTTACTGAGAAACTAAAATTCTAACGTAAGTTAGATTAAAATATTAATTTAGGTTTGCGTGTCGAAACAAACAATCGTTAGTTATACTAACGGTTTACGGTTTAAAACGGTTTAAAATTCTTTATTTCTCATAAAATTACATTAATCACTTACTGAGAAACTAAAATTCTAACGTAAGTTAAGTTAAAAATTAATATATAATTTAGGTTGGCGTGTCGAAACAAACAATCGTTAGTTATATTCCCTATCGTTAGGTATACTAACGGTTTACGGTTTAAAATTCTTTATTTCTCATAAAATTACATTAATCACTTATACTAACTCCACGCTCTGTAAAGCTTTTCGGGGAACGTAAGCTTGTGAAGTAGTAGCATGACTCCGAAGCGTACTAAGTCGATTTTTTTAATCTTATCTACTAAGATTATGTTGCTGTATAAGATATATCGTTTATAGATGCTTTTATACAGATAGATACGTAGTTAAATACTGATATAGAGGAGGTGTGTCAATTTGTTTACTGTAACATTTAGTAGTAGGTATTTACGTTTCACGACCTTGTTATACGAATACGAGAATAAGCCATCTGATGTGACTATTCTTATGTTAAATTTATGTGAAATACTTACCTATAATTTCAATATCATTGCAGTAAATCTGTATTTTAAATTGACGTTCTTGCTATCAAATTAGAAATGGAAAAATGGAAACAAGTAAATACAAGGGTTGTTCTACCAATGATAATTATTTACCTATTTGTTTGATCATTGTAACTTAACCTTTTTTTTTAACTTTAATGCTATTTGAACCAAACTAGATAGGTAGGTATATAGATATGGTAGATATTATTAAACACAAATGATAAAAAGTAACATAAAACATTTTAGATATCTGAGTAGGTACCAACATTATTTTTTATTATAAGTACCTATTTGATATCTCTGACTCGTTGGTATAAATGGGAAGAGATAAAAGACAGCTCAGTGGCTTGGTTACGGAAATGACAATAAAATCATAAAAGTACACATACCTACATACACCTTAACAGTGCACCATAGTCAATTTGCTCCGATAAATTTGAGACTCAGTGTACACACGTAATTAAAAATTATATAAAAATATATATAATTAAAATGGCTTTATATTCTAAACGTTAAAACATGATATTTAAAAAAAAATACTAGAAAAAAGGTAAATGAATCACGGCAAAATCATAACACTGCCTATGGTAATCGTGTAAAAAGTGGTGTTTTTGAGATGTTTGACTGAATATCTTTAGAATCCTCTGGTTTAATTAGTAATCATCTTACTAATATTATAAACGCGAAAGTTTGTTTGTAAGTATGTAGGTATGTGAGGTTGTTACTCTTTCACACAAAAACTACTGAACCGATTGCGATGAAACTTGGAATATAGGTAGCTGGGGACCTGGATTCAAACATAGGCTACTTTTTATCCCGATATTCCCGCGGGAACGGGACTTAGAGGGTGAAACCGCGGGTTGCAGCGAGTTATTTATATAATTAGGTTATTTAACTAAGTATTTCTCGAATATGCTCAACACAGTTTTTCATAAATTGTCTAGTTAACTTGTGAGTAGCAAATATTTATTTTTTTCTCTAAAATTTCGCGCAGTCACATCGTACGTCCTTTAACTCATCTGTCACTCGCTGGCGTTATCCCTTTCACAACTTGACGTTATGGTACGACCTTTACAAGTAGGTATGTCGTACTGTATACAAACAGACGTAACAAACAAACATAGGAATCATGTGTCACATATTTAGAAGTTGTTAATGAACAATCAAAGCAAGGGGACTGCATATTTCTACAACACGACATAATATTTGCACATGATAATGTTTTGTTTGTGACGTCTTTTCCACAAACAAGCATAGGTGTATGGAATTCATACAGTTACATATTACTTGCAATAAATTAATGAGAATTGTGTTGTAAATTCAAAATAAAGGCCATGGAACTGGACTGGACTCTATTAGAGACTAGAAGGAAAAAGGCACTGTAGCTCCAGCCAGTGTAGCTAGAGACGAGTTTGAAATACATCACTGTCAGGCGACCTTTCTTCTTCTAGTCTATTATAGATCAGTCCAGTTCTATGAAAAGGCCATTTAATACCAGGTCATAGGATACCTATTTATATTTAATTTCAGGGCATGAAACCTATTTACGCGCGTCTGGTGCCTTTTGCGGCCGTGTGCGCTGCCAATTTCATCAACATCCCTATGATGAGGAGCAGGTAAACTTCGTCCCCATAGGAATCGACGAAATTAAACTTTTATACAGGGTGAACCGTTTAAATTGGCTTTCGGGGGGGATTCCTAAGCTATAACAGTTAACTAAATATTCTGAGAGGTGTTGAGTCCCCGATTTTGACAAAAACTGAAATGGCATAATTTGATGTTTGAAAAATGCATTAGGTACCCTTAGCCCGGAATCGAAAGAACTTGTCTTTTTGCTGAAATAAACACTTTACATTATTATAAATCTCAAATAAAATGGTTGCTGATAGCGAACAAATCTGAGTACAAAGTAGGTATGGTAAATCAAGAGAAATGCGTTTTTCTCAATTATAAGTTTTATTATCATTTTAGTTTTTGTCGAAAAAGGGGATGCAACTCTAGATTGGCATAACTCCCTGACAACCCATTTTAATGGATACTGCACCCTGTATATGTAGGAACCTACTTACTGAACATAAAATACATTCAAAGCCAACTCTATTTTGGGGAATAGTATTAAACTTATGACATTGTGTTTCATTGAAGTTATCCAAAATAGAGTTGTTTTTGTATTTAGCCCCATGATATTTTTGAATGAGAAGATCATTGGAGGTCGCCTTCCTCACTGTAGTTTACTTGACGTTTCTAAAAAATATGTAATAAATACCTACATAAAAGTTTTTTTTCACATTCGATTTGATTAAACAAATTGATCCGACTGAAAGAACCACAAATCCTATAAAATGTATTATTTCTCAGTGAGCTTATGAACGGAACGCCGATATTCACACCCGACGGTCAACGTCTGGGCGAGTCTAAAGCCGCGGCCCGTACGGGAATCGCGCTCGTTTGTCTCTCCAGGGTCATCATGGCATTGCCCGGAATGAGTAAGTTAATTAAGGGCTGATTTTTCCAATTCCTATAGATAGAGATATCTGACAATTAAAATGTCACACCACCGAATACAAAATGTCACTAGGTATGTTATGATATTTAAAAGAAAATAAATCTAAATTTAAAACTACTAAAATTACTTATTAACGGGATGTTTACCATGTTTAATAATTTATTCGCTGAGCACAAACATGGACACAAAACAACAACACAACAATTTAAACAACGTGTTTTAAACATGGTAAACATCCCGTTAATAAGTAATTTTAGGAGTGAAAATAACCGTGTTAGTTTAAAATCGTATACTTACTAAATTTAGAAGACCAAAATTTGAAGACTTTTTGGTTGGGTTCGAACTTATTCGATATATTTTATCTGTACAATTAAAAATCAACCCTAAATTAAATAATTAACTTTTAAATAACAATTATATTATTTGGTTGTATGATAGCAGTCGTTAGGTGAAGTTAGAGGTCCTGATAATAAGTGAGACACACCACTACACAAAAAAAAAAAAAACTATGAACATTAAACAGCGCCATCTAGCGTCGTGGTAACCTACTAAGTTTGTGTTACGGTGACTAGACAACGAATGGCAATATTACATATAATATATTTTTATTACTACATAAATATTTTACAAAAAAAAGACACAGACCAAGAAAAATATTTATAATAAATACTTGCACCCGGCGGAAATCGAACCCGCAACCTTCCGCATTGCAGTCGGGCATTCGCACGACGCGCCATAGAGGTCAAAGTCAAAGGAAGCATTAAGATTATGATGTTGGCGTTCGATAAGATAGAGTTAAGAAATTTCCAAAGGTTCACATTCTAGAACTAAAAAACAATGTTTGTCTGTCTGTTTGCAGCTGTAACCCCAATAATAACGAACTGGGCGACACGTCGTGGCATGTTCTGCAACTACCCGAAGGCCGTGGTACCATTCCAGCTAGGTTTGGTGGGAGTCTGCGTAGTTTTCGCGACGCCATTAGCCTGCGCCATCTTCCAACAACAGGCCAAAATTTCCGTTGACAGTATCGAGTCGCCATTAGGGGTAAGTATAAACCTACAAAACGAAACTAAGGCAGTGGTCCCACTGCCCGCCGCCCGGCGAGAAAATGACTGACTTTCGGCGATTTTCTCGCTCAAGACGGCGATAGGTGATAATTATCGGACCTTGTCCGATTGCATAGAAATGAGCGAGATGGAATTGCATGAAAAATCCATAACATCTCGTAAAATCAATCATTAACGAAGATTTAAATCTATATTTTTTATTTCGATGAGGAGCCCGTAGGTATTGTATTTTCTAATTTATTATGATGCCTATAAGTGAATATAGCAGTTAAGGATTTAAAGGAAAATCAAGGGTAACTTTGCCTTTTTAATAGTGGTATTAAAAGTTATTTTTTATTGTTTATGAAATAAAGGGGACACTTCTTGTATAATGTACAATAACAATAATATTTGTTTTTAAGTATTTGATACCGGTTATGAAGAAATATATTCAATCGGAAGGGATTTCAGCTCGATCCACATCAGTCGCGTCCTTTAGAAACGCACAACTAATATACATTCCGTGTAGATGAAAGATAAGCATAATATTAATAGTGGCTCTCTGACTGATCGCAGTGCCGGTAACGACGACTCGCTTTAGGGATGATTTATATTAGACCATCTCGGTCGCCACTCGGTTGCAACAGACCGATCGACTGCTTGCCGAGCAATGGACAACGAAGCTCGAACGCGGCCGGCGCTCGTGACGGTCTAATATAAATCATCCTTTACTAGTTTTGTCGCTGAGCGACAAGAGCTTTAATAAAAACTCGCTCAGCGATACGCGTTTAGCGACGCTCGCTCGCTTGATCATTTCTAAATTTGAAAGTAAACGTAAAAATATGAACAAATTGTTGCGAGTAACCACTAGTCGCACTCATTTCTATCCCGGCGACAAAACTATCGAAACTCGCCTCCCGATGATCTCCAACTCGTTGATAGTTTCTAGTTCATCGCCGGTGGTGGGACCACTGCCTAAAGCAGGCTGCAGTTACTTACAATTAAGTTTTTATGGTACCGAACTCGAATGGGGATAAAACAGGATCCTTACTAAGACTCCGCTATCCGTCTGTCTGTCTGTCACCAGGCTGTAATCTCATGAACCAATGTAGGTAGACGGTTAAAATTTTCACTGATAATGTATTTCAGTTGCCGCTGTTAAAACCACAAATACTGAATTTGAATAGGTAAAATGAATATTATTATCTATTTGACCTCTTCATTCGCTCTGCTATCGCTATTACTGCAAATAAATTTGAATTTTTAGGGTTCCATTACCAAAGGCTAAAAACTGGACCCCATTACTGAGACTCCGCTGTCCGTCCGTCTGTCACCAGGCTGTATCTCATAAACCTGTGATACCTAGACAGTTGAAATTTTCAGTTGGAATGCGTTGAGGAGATGTGTTGCTAAATTTTCATTTTTGTGAAACTTAGTTCAAATGCGTGTAAATTGTTTAATTTCGGGGGCATATTAATCAATTTAGTTTCGTGAAGGTGTACAAGTGTAAATAAAAGTGAATATCGGTGCAAAACATGGACTTTAGCTTAGTGTTGTCTCTAAAGCTCCGTGAACAAACATTGTAAAAATGGCCCCCTTTTTACAATGATTCCCTCGACTTGACTTTAACTATGACGACTTGACTGTTTCGTTCAATGCAAATAACTTGCAAATATTGATAATACTTGACACTGGCAAATGTCCGAATGGAAAAGCCATTTTAAGGAAGAAGAAATTTTTACGGACGATGTATTTCTGCTGCAAATGTTTAGTATTTGTATAACAACAAATACTAAAAACAAAATTTAAACAAATATTTAAGGGGGGATCCCATCCAACAAACGTTATTTTTTTTTAAATATAAACGCAACGATACCGCGATTTATTTTATTACTGGCGTCATCTAGTGATAAATAATTTATTTAGCGTTAATTGCGTTCAGGGATTTCGCTTGGTCCAGTGTTTATTTTAGGGTCCGGTACCAAATTGTGGTAATAATACGGAACCATTCATGCTCGAATTCAACTCACACTTGACCGGCTTTTTATTTTCATGTTTCATTTGTTACAGGATCAGATCAAAAAGAAAATGCCAAAGTTAAAAGAAGCTGTCTACAACAAAGGGCTGTAAAACGAAGGTCTTTAGAAAATAGGTTTTAACTCAGTGGTGTAGAGAAATTAATTTCGAAATGTACAATAATTAGGTGCTTGAAATCTATTCGATATCGCACTTTGTTTCTAAAGCAACAACCTCCTCTGTTTTTAGGAGTCGGTTAGTAAATCTCACACAACACTTTGGCTTGATTTATGGAAATGAAAATTTAAAAAAATGTTTATAAAAATGCTTATTAAGTTAGTGGGTACCTTATATTATTAAATTTAAAATATAAGCGTCGAATTCTAAGTTCCTCGTTTTGAAATTGGCAAATTTAATTACAAAATTATACGTGTAATATTAGTTTAGTACTTTTGAAAATGAAGTTTAAGTGTAGGTACCAGAATCTAATGGCAAATAGGGTATTTTTTCCTTAGAAAGCAACCCTTGGGTAAACAGATTATACCGTCTTGATATTTTAATAAATTTAAATAATGTATGAAATAAATATCGTGTCAAAAATCAAGGATCTTTTTTTCTCTCTTGCTTTGAGATTCTGGTAGACCTATATGAAGTTATGTAGAAGCAACACACATTATATAATTTTAGCTCAATTTTGGTTGTGAATTATTTTTTTACACCTACCTAGGCATAGGGACAAAATTTCCAAATAGGTATTGTTATATATATTTTTGAGAATGTTTAAATATGATTATGACTAGAATACACATAATTGTGATAGTAACAGGTTTGATGACTCAACTTATAACAAAAAGTGACGTCACGATATTTCCCTTCATGCTACATCTCAGAACCCACGGAATGGTGAAATAGATACAAAATACTCGCCTATAAATTACTAATAAGCTAACATTCCACGAAGTTAGGCATTTATACGACAAATATGTCAATAATTTATTATCTACATTATACACTATGATTAACAGCTGCACAAATGCCTATACTAAACTGCGTTTGTCTTTTACTGTGAAATGGAATTTCAAAGTAGATGGATAGAAACAAACGTTACATTACTAATAATTAGTGATGGGCCGACTAATCGGGAAAACCGACAAGTAGGGAAAGCCGATAAGTCGGGAAAACCGACAAGTCGGGAAAGCCGACTTATCCATTTTTGGAAGTTTTGATGAAACCTCAGGCTGAAATCTTTAGTCCGTAGGTACCTACTTTGACTTTGCTAAGCCAAACTTTGACTTTAGACAATTTTTGGCGTGTATAAAGCGATCTTCGCAACTATCTAAAGTTTAAGCTTAGTAAAGTCAAAGTTTTTCAAATTTAGAAATATTCGTATATTCGACTATAAATTCCAATTCGAAGTTTATGCTTAGTTTTTGCTAAGCAAGCTCAGTCTGAGCAAAGTCAAAGTACGCACTATAGATTTTAACCTTAAATATCTCCGAATTATAATGATTTGCATTGCCGACTAGTCGGCTAAAACCATATTCGGCCAATCTCTACTAATAATCTTTCATTGTTTTTAAGCAGAGTGAATAATAAAGGAGTTAGTATATACCACTATGTATACTGTATGTGTAGTAATTATTCGCGTAATGAATGGGGTTTATAAACAGAGTAATGTATTTGGCAATAAGATTATTCATTCTAAGATCTGATAATTACATATATTTATTTTGAGAAGCCTGGAACAAAAAGTTCTGTATAATATTTCGTTACTGTTTAATATTTGTATGTATTTACAAAAGAAAAATAAATATTAGTAGTATATCCGCTGTCTAGTCACGGTAACACAAGCTTAGCAGCTTACTATGGGGCTAGATGGCGCTGTGTGTTGGTCACAGACATTTATTTATTAAAAGTACCTACATTCCAAAGATTAATTATGTTATTTTGCTATTATCAAATATTGTTGCATAGTCTTAAATATATTGACTTTGTTGTCCTTGCAAAATAATAAGTGTAATTTATTTTCATTTTCCGAAAATATTCCAATTTATGGTAAGTTATGTCCCTTTACATTCCAATGAATATTGCTGTTATTTTTCTTTTTAAATAATGTTGATAGAAAAATATAATATTACATATTATATAGCCTTATTAATAAACGTGAACTAAGGTCGGAGTCGTTAGAAGATGCTTTGTCTTTTTCTTTTCTTTCAAAGTTGACAGACAGAAACAAAAAGTTGTAAAATTACTCCGACATTACTCCACGTTTGAATAAGGATAAACGACTTTATTGCCCTAACAAAATATGGTTTTAGACGAGTTTTAGAATATTTATTGTTAAGGGTTTACACTACGGCAATGACTGGGTACTTAAATTTTGGAAGTCATGCTACGGGTTAGTCAAAATTCTGACCCTTGACCAGGGATGTGTCGTATAAAGCAAGTAGTTATAGATGCGCCTTCTATTTTTGATGGCTACAAAAACTGAAGGTAAATGACCTTGAGTATAAAACAAGAGCAAGATGTATCATTTTAAGTTAGAGCGAAAAAGAGAACTATCGAATTTCAATGTCAAATTTTTTTGCCATTTTGCTAAAAGAAGGCGTTTCTATGATTACATTTCTCTAGCACTTGATGCAGTCTGCCATTGCGTAAACCAGGTTTAGTGCGCGGACAATAACCTATTGTGAATCGTGCCGTGGTTCGATGTTTGCTGTTGTTATTAAAAACAATGTATGATATTAAATTGGTTTTATTATTTCTTTCTACCTAGTCAGTTTAAGTGTGCAATTTAACACACCGGAAGTTAAGGTGTTGCGCGCGCAACTTATAGTAAACTGTTTATAAATAGTCCTACTAATAATAGGGGTTAAAGTATGAAATTGCCGTTTTATTGCAATAGGTTCTTTGAATTGACATAGAATCTTTATGGTTTGAGGTTTTCGAATGAAACTTTTATCAAATGGTTTCTGTGATGTTCTTTTTTTAAAAAATGTGAAACATTTGAATATCGACTTTCAATTGTTTTTGTTATTCAATTTAGACAAGAAAGATGGATACTGCGAAAATTCTAGTGATTTTTGAATACGAGTTCCGCCGCGGAACTAACGCGGCAGAAACAGCCCGCAATATCAATGCTGCGTTTGGAGAGGGGTCTACTAATGAACGCACCGTGCGATTTTGGTTTAAACGCTTTCGTGATGGAAATTTCGACTTAAAGAACGAGCCACGAGGAAGACCGCCCACACAGGTGAATAACGATGAATTAAGAGAGATAGTGGAAGCCGATCCTAGTCAAACTACCCAGGAATTAGCGGCATGGTTTAACGTTACCTTACCCACTTTATTGACTCACTTGCGTCAAATCAATAAAATAAAAAAATACGAAAAATGGGTGCCTCATGATTTGACTGATCTGCAGAAAGAAACGCGTGTTGAAACTTGTGTTGCCTTGTTGAACCGGTACAGAAATGAAGGAATATTGGATCGAATTGTAACATGTGATGAAAAGTGGATTCTTTATGATAACCGGAAAAGAAAAATGCAATGGCTGACCCCAGGTCAAATGCCACAACAGTGTCCTAAAGCAAAACTTACCAATAAAAAGGTAATGGTAACTGTTTGGTGGTCTCAGCATGGTGTTATTCACTATAGTTTTCTTCGATCTGGTCAAGCAATTACGGCAGATGTCTATTGTGCCGAACTCCGAACCATGTTGACAAAACTAGCAGTAAAACAGCCCCGACTCATGAATCGATCTTCACCATTATTGCTCCACGACAACGCGAGACCTCACACAGCACGAGAAACCATTTTGACCCTTCAGGAACTGCACTTAGAAACCATTCGTCATCCTCCGTATTCACCAGACCTTGCTCCAACGGACTACCATTTTTTTCGTGATTTGGACAATTATCTACGTGACAAGAAGTTTTCTTCCCAGGAGGCAGTACAAAATGCTTTCACACAGTTTGTGCAGTCTAGATCGTCGGAGTTCTATCGCAAAGGCATTAATAACCTTCCCATTAGATGGCAGCAATGTATAGATAATAATGGCAACTATTTTGATTAAATAAATTTGTTAAAAATTTAAAAAATATGAACAATTAAGATTTTCAGTACAAATCGGCAATTTCATGCTTTAACCCCTAATATTATAAAGCTGAAAGTTTAGGAGTAAGTGTGTTTGTTACTCAATCACGTAAAAACCGCTGAACCGATTGCGATGAAACTTGGAATATAGATAGATATGACCTGGAATAACACATAGGCTACTTTTTATCCCGATATACCGCCGGGAACGAGACGCGGGGTGGCTAGTAGATATATAAATACGACGATGTAAATAATACTCTATAGTGCCATCGAGCCTTTCGTCCGTGGTTTTCAAGGCGATCTGGCTACAAAAAGCTTACTAGGTATTATATGTAGTTACTTTACTACTACTGTGTGATATGATGTTATTTATACTATGAGTGAAACTCCCAATATTCCCGCTTCGCTCGCTCGCCAAAGCGCTGCGTGTAATCAATCATATTACATAAACCTAACCTATCTTAGTCGGGGGCCGGGGGGCTCCGTATAGTTTTTTTTTTCTTGGTTTTAGATATTCTAATACGTTCCCCTATCGACATCGACCAATCAGAGAGCAGTGCGTAATTTTAGAAACGTAAAATTAAAAGCTCTTCTGTTATTGGTCGAACCGTTTAGAATCTAACGAATGGATATCCCTTAGTTTATAGTTTACTACGAAACGTAGTAAGTTTATAAATTAACGAAAATGTGTTCGTAAAACAATATAATTTATCTCTCGTTTAGAATCCTGCGAAAGTTTATAAATTTCCTAGGAAATTTATAAATTTACGTTTCTTATTACTTTACGGTGACATTTATAAAATTCGGTTTGGGGATACATGTTGGTTGATTCATACTCAAATACTCCTAATATTAAAAAATTGTAAGGATATTATGTTTGTTGCTCCTTCACACAAGAACTACTGAACCGATTGCGATGAAACTGGCTATACACATAGCGAGATCTGAATTAAGACGCGGGCTACTTTTATAGCGATGTTCCAGTAGGACCGGCACTTACGCAAGTGAATACGCAGCTAGTGTTTATACAGCCTGTTCCGACGATGACCATTTAAGCCGAAAGAAGGTTGTTCTAGACGTCTAGTCGAACAACAATCGATCTACGAATGTTAAAAAATCTAAAAAAAAAATTCAAATGTTTTGATTTATTGTTATTTCACTGAAAAAATAGTTTTTTATAGAAAAAAAGTGAATTTTAGAAAATAAATGTATTTAAAGTTTTGATTGTAGTTGTCCAAACTGAATAAAAGAACAAAATAAGGTCAAAGACCTCTAACTCTATGAAACAGATGATTTTCAAGTAAACTTTAAACTTAAAATTTTCGAAAACTACTTCGAATTTTCGAAGTTGTAGAACACAAGTTGTTGGCCTAGACGTCTAGAACAACACACTTTCGGCTTAAATGGTTATCGTCGGTATAAGCTAGAAAGATATGCCTAAAATAATCCAACAAAACTATTTAACAAACTAAATACTATATTCAGAATATAAGACATAATTATTAAATTAAAAAATAATATGTACAATAGATTTAAAGCATAGAATGTATACAAATGAAGGCGAATGCCAAAAAAAGCAAAAAAATCCGCTTAATTCATTCCTCAAACATAAATTAAGGGGCAAACAAGACCTACACCATATACCGGTCTCCTATTAAATACCCTATTATATACCTATCCCTTCATACCCAGAAACTTAGAAAAAAAAGTAAACACAGAACTGTCAATTATCAAAAGAAAAAAGTAAACAAAGTGTCAAAAAAGTTTAGGTACATTTTTTTATAGGTCCCCAATTAATAATCATGTCGTAAGGTCGGAGTAGTGGGCACATGCTTTGTTGACCGAACGAGCGAAGCGAGTGAGGTCCAGTGTAGACGGGCCTGGCGCTTGTATCTTTGTATGTTTGTTTGACGATAACTTGAGTATCGTAATTCCGATCTTAATGAATTTTGGTATGCGCGTAGTTTAAGTCAATAGAATTTATGAGTTCGAAGATGAGCCGGATTGGTAGGGGGGTTGGGGAGATAGGGGGTCGTGAGGTCTCAGTTCGGGGCGAACTACTAGTCTTAGTCCGTGACAAGATCTTTCAAAGTTGACAGAAACAAAAACCGGAATAACTACTGCAACCATATTCCCCTTTTATTAATTGACCGAAGTGAGGTCCAGTTTAGACGGGCCTGGCGCTTGTATCTTTGTATGTTTGTTTGACGATAACTTGAGTATCGTAGCCCCGATCTTCATGAATTTTGGTATGCGCGTAGTTTAGGTCAATAAAATTTATGAGTTCGAAGATGAGCCGGATCAGTATCAGGTTGGGGAGATAGGGGGTCGTGAGGTCTCAGTTCGGGGCGAACTACTAGTATTATAAAGATGAAAGTGTGTGTGTGTGTGTGAGTGTTTGGATGTTTGTTACTCAATCTCTGAAACTTGGAATATAGGTAGCTGAGGACCTGGATTAACTTATAGGCTAAGGCTTTTTATCCCGATATTTCCGCGGGAACGGGGCTTACGCGGGCGAAGCCGCGGGGTACAGCTAGTAAAGCTATATATTGAAGGCGAATAGTCGCTTGATAGTGAAGCATTACCAACTCGGCTCTCACCACTGAGCTTCATTAGTTCCAAAGTCAAATCGGTCGGAAAATTACTCACACTCCTTTAAAACAGTTGGAATAAAATTCGAACCCACTATCTATGATAAATTGATAATTTAAGACCTAAGCTGTAAATCCCTGACGAATTTATGAAATTGTTGATTATTGTTTTTTACAAGATTGATTTTGACTTGAAACTATACCAAAATGTAGGAAACAATGTAATCTACAAATGCTTTTAAACGAAACTATTCAAAAATATTGCCTCTAAAAAAATAAATAATTTTCTATGAATTTGACAGAAATTTTCTGTTTAGGTATTGTTTGCCTCTTAAGTAAAAATAATACTATTAATCGACATGATTCAATTCTATTAACACAGCGAATGTAATAAATATATAGTTATACGTTGAAATGACCTTTTTAACTGAACGTACGACGTTTCGCGTACAAGTTACATGCGAACTTACACGATGGAATCGCGCCTTTAAGCGAGATTTACATTACGAAACTAGTGGCATGTAATTTATAGTCGGTATCAAAAAAAATTGCATGGACACAAGGGTACTATTTATCTATTTGATGAAATAGCTTCCAGTAACTGCTGCGAGACTGCTTTTGTGAAATGGACTCTATAATTAATGTATGACTTCAGTTTCGTAATGTAAATTAGGCTTCAGGGACAGTGAGTAGTAACATTATATTTTTTTGTTTCGGAAAAATAAAACACACATGCAAAGTACATTTATAAAATGGAGAATTAATGTAGAATCTTACTAATATCATAAACGCGAAAGTTTGTATGTATGTATGTATGGAACTACTGAACCGATTGCGATGGAACTTGGAATATAGGTAACTGGGGACCTGGAATAACACATAGGCTACTTTTTATCCCAATATTCCCGCGAGATACGCGGGTAAAACTGCGGGGCGAAGTTAGTTATACATAATTATCAATATTACTTATAGGCACAGATCATTTTAATCATTTTATTTACACTAATGTTATAAACTTTCTATAATGAGTTCAAAAATCGCTTACATGACAAGTTTTTTATTCATTTTTCTTTTTCGTTTTACTGACTGACTTGTCTTGTCGCAATAATTATTTGTTGTTGGTTTTATTTAATTTTTCGCATCTGAGCAATGTTCCAGGTTGCATCTCTCTAGGGAGCTAGGAGTTCACTAAAACCCTAGATTATTTAGGGCAAGCACAGGAGGTTAATAATCATTGACCATACCTACAGCAGATTTGGCAATATTTTTTTGTTATTTATAACATTTGTGTAGATAAAACTTTATGTAACTGTTCATAATTGCCATAAAACACTAGTGTTTAATGCTTATCATTATGAAACAGTCACCTTAAGCTACTATTTATATTTACATTTCATTATATTCTGGATTACACAAGAATATATCAGTGGGGGTAATGTAAGCCAAATGGGGATGTTGTTTCAACGGATTGTCGACAAAACTTTTGTTTCACGACATTTGAGAATTCTAACTTTTTTAGTGTTCCGTGTTCAACTCATTTTCCTAGCTGTACTTGCCGATTTTAAACGGTCGTACAAGTTAAGCAACGCTTGGCGCGGTCATTACTTAGATGGGTAACCGAAAATTTGTATGGCAAAAAAAAAAATTGAGCTCCGCCGTTTTATATTTGTAGTCTGTGCTTGATGCCACAGCGTCTTAGACGTATGGTTACGTTTTTGTTGTTGTTCTTTTTTTCCTTTATGAAATGTTGTTCCTTATTTTCTCAATAAATAAGTTCCATTTCTATTTATTTAATATTTTCTTTGTGAGGCTCCTAAATTGCCTTCGCCTAACCATTAAATACAGGTTGTCAAATAATAGTAGGCAATAATAGAGGCGCCATTTTTAATGTCAAAATGAATTTGCTATGGCAACACATAACATCATTCGTGTAAAGAAATAAAGTGCTACTAAGTAGTAAAAATAAAATTAGATCTGTTTCAACACTTTTTTGTTATAGCCGTTTTTCAGAAACTGTGATCAAAAATGTAAACAAAAAAACTGGTATAATTATTTGGAAGTAACAGCTCTTCGTTTGCTTTTTCCTTTGATAATTGACAGTTATAAGTGTTTACATTATTTTTCTGTTTCTGATAAAAGGCATAGAATACAACCCCTTTTCACCCTACGTCACCCACACTGTACAATAAACATTATAATTCATTTTACTCATCGGCATATGTAATGTACGCGTTTATGTACTCGGTCGGGTTTGTCTCTAATATTCCCTTGTGTTCCGTCGGCTGAATATGTGCGAGCGTCTGAGGTGCCACTATACTTAAATCTGTAAAAAAAAAAACAAAGTTATATGTTATATCTTGGGTTTTTATTTTTTTATTTATTGAACTAATCAGTATCGCCACTTTCGCAGCAGTGGCGTTTAATCCTATTCTACAAAATAATTTAAACTAATAACGACCTATAGTTAAGAACTAAATTATATTAAACCTTTACTTCAAACTAAACTTAAATACTACTATATTTAAGTTATTATTTATTTATTTATTTGTTTATAGTCAAATAAGACGATTATAAAACCAATTACATTAATTGACTAGGAAAAAGTTTCATTCAGTTTTCTCACAAAAGCTCAAGCACACTGACAATATCGATATCAATATCTGTTATATTTTATACAAACACAAAATCAACTAACTAAAACGAAACAACAAAAAAAAAACTGTACAACTATTACACTAATTATAAATTAGGATCACGGGACTGTAGAGCCATTTGCCCTGGCGGCTTTCCTCAAAACACACTCGGCAAAGGCAAGGAAAATGGGTCGGCGTTTGTCGTCCAACATTAAAGCAGCCAAATTACCTATCTCTAGTTTCCAATCCATCCTGCACTCACATTCCAACCTTTGAAAACCATATATCTTGGGTTACAATATTGCAATTTTCTTAAGGATTCCTAATTTTATTTACTACTACGACTTCGTAGTGCATAGCCGACTTTTTCGTTCATTACTCGGGTTCTACTAATTGGATTTCGATGTAAAGTATACCACGAGGTTCCTCGAAAATAGAACTATTCAATTTTGAACCATATTTCAACCGGATTAGTAGTTTTTAATTGTATAAGGAACAAGCAGAGAACCAGACGGGCAGACATGAATTTTTTTTTTTTAATAATATTTTGTTTACTACTTTTCCTAAGTCCCCTGGACAACTTTTTTTAAATTTACTTCCTAGTACACTTTTTGTCCTCTCTTACTTTATTATAAGTCTCCTCTCTTACTTTATTATAAGATCTCTCTCGGTTGATAAATTATCTCTGTAGCAGTCGTAGCACTCTACAAGAATAGAGTATAGACGACCACATCTCAGTCAACCTTGAAAAAGCCAAATGTAAAAGCCAAATAATTACGTTAATCAATAAAACGCGAGCAAAACCTGGTACATATTGTGATGTAAGAAGAAATCCCACTGACCTGCCGTGGTAGGTTCCATTTCCTTCTTCCGTTTCCGTTTCTTCTTGTCCCATGGCGCGTACGGTATCTTCATGTGTACAGTTTGTATGTGAAGTTTGACGGCACTGCTCTGTGTGAACCGACGGCTGCAGTGGTGGCATTGGTAGCGTTTCTCGCCTGTATGCACCTGTATAAACAACACAACGTGTAACTAGGATGGTCATTTAATGGTTGTTCTAGACGTCTAGGCGAACAACTTTTGTTCTACGACCTTTGGAAATTGTTTCAATCGGGATTTTTTAAAGTTACGTAATCAGACTACTGATCTGAAGCCAACTTAAGATCAGGGACCCGACCGCATCTTCCGTGTTAATTCCAAATTTCGTCGTAGTTGGCATCGAAATCCCACTGCGCAAAGGAAAAACCTGCGCGGTTCGAAACCATAGCGTTAATTTGCATGCGTTTGAAGGCGATGCCGTCAACTGTCATTGAAACCGTCAGCCCAAGAGACCTCGCTTTCAATAGTAAAACCCTCCCATTTTTGCCCTTCAGGTCAATGAGTCTATTATGACGACCTCTGTGGCGCGTCGGGCGAACGCTTGGCTGCAATGCAGAAGGTTGCGGGTTCGATTCCCGCTGGGTGCAAATATTTATGCTTAAAAATAAATGTTTGTATCTGGTCTGGGCGCATTTCTATGTATAAAATGTATGTATTTACAAAAGAAAAATAAATTTAAATAGTATATCCGTTGTCTAGTCACCGTAACACAAGCTTAGCAGCTTACCACGGGGCTAGATGGCGCTGTGTGTTCATCACAGGATTTATTTATTTATTTTATTTTATTATAGGTTATAGGGACGCCACTAAGGAACAAATAATCATGGAAAAGCGGCACAAACTATGCTATACAACCACATTACTTATATTCTTGCACATAATTTAAAAAAGAAATCGACGTAACTATTGTTATCTCTCTCTAAAATATAAGACTCAATGCTACTTGCATGACGTTGGAAAGAGATGTCTTAATATTATTTTTATAAGTGATTAGGGGAAAATGATAAAAAGTCAAAGTCAAAACCTTCGTTCTTTCAGTAAAATCAAATAAATAATATTTTTTATCAAAATACACCCTTATTACGTATGAAATGAAATATTTTGGCCTTTGCTTTTAAGAAAATAATTCTTACATCGCCTAAATACGCACGTAAGCATTGTTGACTGTGAAAATGTTGTGAAAGAGAATTATTTATGTACTGTGAACAAGCGGGTGATCGCGACGTGAGCTGAGATGGAATCAAGAATCAAGAATTTTTATTGTTTAAGTGATGTACATAATGATCTTAAATTAACATGCATATTTTGGATACAATCACTTACCCACTACAGGCATACAATAATTAAAATTAGGTTCAATAATCTATAGTAATTTTAAAAACTGATACAATTTATTACTTAATGAATAATCGTGTCTGTTTCTTCGTAGTACTCTTTAAGTGAATAAAAGCTATTTGCTATAAGCCATTTTTTTAAATGAGATTTAAATATGTTTACATTTTCTAAAATTTTCAATTCAGTAGGTAATGCATTAAACACTTTTATTGCAGTAAAGTAGGCACTCTTATGTAATAGTGCATTGTTTGCCTGCGGCATGCTGATATTAAATTTATATTTACTTCTTAAACTACGGTTATTGGCAAAAAAGTAGCTGTGGTTGATTTTGACAAATACACATAAGTTCAAAGGATATATATGCTAATGAGAGTAAGAATGTTGTAGTTTTTGAAGATGAATCGCAATGAATCAGTACTTTTGAGATGAAAGATGGAACGAATACATTTTTTCTGCAAAACAAAGGCAGATTTTACGTCTACTGAGTTACCCCAAAAAATGACCCCATAACATAGTTGGGGATAGACATATCCATAATATGCATTGATGGCAATTTTCCTTGATGCTTTGTTTGTAAGAATCGATAGGGCATAACAGTACTTGGCTAATTTGCTATTTACTTTTCTAATGTGGGATTTCCAACTAAGGTGTGTATCTATTATAACACCAAGGAAATTGGACTCATGCTGTTCTTCGATTTTTACGCCATTGCATGTTATATTTAAATTAAGAGGAGGAGATCTATAGTTGCGGAATTGGATGTATTTAGTTTTACTAAGGTTTAACTGCAATCCTTCTTTATTTAGCCAGTCCTTTGCTTTGTTTAAGGTGTTTTCAATTTCTTTCGACTAATTTATATCTGTTAAATTATTTTTAGGAATGTAAATGGTGGCGTCGTCAGCGAACATTACGGTTAGGTGTTCAGATATTATGGGTATTTCATTTACATAGAGCAAAAATAAGCTTAGAATTGTGTCGCTAAGAAATTCGCTCGACTACCTATCTAGAAGTTCTTAACATATCTCTGCTTCGGGTATGGAACCTTAAAAAGTAAATATATCTAGAAATGTCGCTACTCACCACAATATGGCGGTCCCTGTTACTAGGCATGCTAAACTTGCGGTCGCAGTGCGGACACGAGTAGGGCTTCTCGCGAGTGTGCGTGCGCATGTGAGCCAACAAGTTCGCGTATTGCTGGAACGTTACACAAAATTACTGGTGGGTAATATACGTTACAATAATTGTAAAAAAAAACAAACAAAAATCAAAACAGTTTATTTCCTTTAGATTCTTGTACAACATTAAATGCACATGATCATTTGGCTACGTCTTATAGGTGTATTGATTTTAGTGTGGCTTCGGAACGCGCCCTCCGATGAGAAGAAGCCACAAGAAACTCATAGGGTTTTTTGTGATCATGTGTTGTATTAAAATACATAATCTGTATTATGTATTTTAATACATAATACAAATCGTTATAATACATCTTATCTATTATCTGTAATTCGAACAGGAGCAATCAATAAATTATGTCCATGGATTTTTTTCATTAAGATATGACGACGTATTCATATTCATATTATTTATTGGTAATAAAATCATTAAAAGTAAAAAAATATTTGACATAAACATCATAAATCATAGTAAAAAAACAATTTAAAAAATTATAATAAATAAAATTATCATAGTATGTAAGATACATAACCAGGAAGGCTAGAAAAACTTCGGACCCGACCAAACGTCAGTATAGGTTGTTATTGTTCGTTCTGGACCAATAATTCTCAACATATTCTTTGTTTTTTGGTCTTGAACGTATACTTAGTAATTATTGGTCCGGAATGAACAATAACTACCTACTGACTTTTGGTCGGGTCCGAAGTTTTTTCGCAAAAGCCCTCCTCCGCCTTCTCTCGCGCTTTTACACGATTCGATTGGATTAGCACTACCTAGAGTCTAGGTAGTGCTAATCGTCCTAGGTTCCAAACCGTTACCCTTTCCTATCTTGATATTTGTACTTAGTATACAAGCAACAATTTATAACTACTTGAGCGGTTATCTCTATCTAACAACGTCCCGGGCTATTACTTGTAAAATAGCGGTGTTGGTCTAGTGGTAGATACCTCGACTTTCATTCCGAAGGTCGTGGTTTCGAATCCAGGCTTACCGCGTACCAAATTTTTTTTCATTGCGGAAAAGTTATGTGCGTGAATAACATCGCTCATACAGTGAAGGAAAACATCGTGAGGAAACCCACGGCTTTTTAGCTCCAGACGTATCGACCAGTTCTTTCCTCTGCGCATGGCTGACTAAGCTGGGAGGATGGTGTAGGTGCTGGGCAAGCCTACTCCATCTAACAACGTCCGGGGATCTACAGCGCCATAAAATAGCATGGATTTAAAAAAAAAAGTTGCTTGCGCTGTATAAATCATCTTCAATTAGATGAAAAGGCCAATTATACTTGGTCAATAAATCTACCATCAACATGGACGACTAGTTTCCTTACTCCATCTGGACACCCAACATATGTTGAAACATTACAATTAAATGTTGAACCAACTCACTCGAGTATAGTAGAGCGGTGTTGGTCTAGTGGTAGATATAACGAATTTTAATCCGCAGTACGTGGTTTGTCTTTTTTTTTTAAGAAAAATTGTGCGCATCGCTCTGACGGTGAAGGAAAACATCGTGAGGAAACCCACGGCTTGAAGTCACGCACAAAGGGCCAATAGTAGGGCTAATTGCGGAAACACACAGTTAAAACTTTAACTTAAACTCACTCGAGTAGCGTGCCCGCAAACGTCGCACATATACCGCTTCCGATAGTCGTAGTCAGGGTGCTCCGACTTGTAATGTCGGTTCGCTTCCACGTCCGTTGGCAGAGACACTCCACACTGGGGTACGAAATGTTATGTTCAGAAATATTGAAATTAAACTCATTTTCGGTTTTTAGAACAAATAAAGAATTATAAATTATATCTCAGTCAAATTATAGTCTGAAATTTAAAAAACGTACTATACTTTTTTTCTTACTTAGCTATGATAATTGAATTACTCTTCTATTCTGCGACTTGCTAATATGCCATGATTGCTTCCTACTTTTTATTTAACGTGTCGGCATGGCCGCTTAGATGCACGGCGTGATTAAATTGTAGCCAATAGATAAGTTTTTTGAAATTTTTCTAATGTTGGCACTTGACAGTAGGTGTATATTTATAACTTTTTTTAATCTATTATAAAAATCGTATTTGTGTTTTACAAATGGTTCTAAATTTACTTATTTTAACTGATTCTCAATATACCTGTTTTATCAAATGTGTGAATATTATTTTAATTTCCTCAAAGTTGAAATGAAAAGTAGAGTGTTTAACTCAGGTGAATGTCTCACATTTCACCCTCAAACTATTGAGCGCTCTCACCTCGGGTGAAATGCTTGACATTCGGCCCTTGTATTACAATCTACTATTACTTTAGGTATTTGTTGTTAGCATCGTATCGGCAAAAGATACACATAATCTGTGAAAATTTCAACTGTCTGGCTATCACGCTTCATGAGGTACAGCCAGACAGACAGACGGATAGTGCAGTCTTAGCAAAAGGATTCCGTTACTACTGTTTGGGTATGGATCTTTTACCACTGCCATCTTCTATATGGGCGTGTTTTGTCTTAGACAGTACCATCACTAAGTGAGATAGACTAAATATCTTTCCGCAGGTTATGTCTAGTAGGTTTTGAAACAGATCTTACCAAGTCACAGTTCTGGGCAACACTGACTCCTGAGTTGAGTACATCAGACCGGCGCGCGCGTCGCCGGCGAGTGTTGCGGCGAGCGACCGTCGCGTAAACCATGCGCCGCTCAGATGCTATGGCGTTTACACTAAAACGAAGCAAGGACAAACAAACATGGTTGAAATAATTGACCGAACGAGCGAAGCGAGTGAGGTCCAGTGTAGACGGGCCTGGCGCTTGTATCTTTGTACCTTTGTATGTTTGTTCGACGATAACTTGAGTATCGTAGCTCCGATCTTCATGAATTTTGGTATGCGCGTAGTTTAGATCAATAGAATTTAATATGAGTTCGAAGATGAGGCGGATCGGTAAGGGGGTTAGGGAGATAGGGGGTCGTTATTTTTATTTTTATTCGATCCGGCATTTTAAAACTTATTACAGACTCCTTTTTGTTTTTATTGCTCAAGGCATTTTAACTTAGAAATATTTTTAGCAAGGAAATATATTTCCAAAAAATCCCCATGACAGGATTCGGACCTGCGTCCTTTCGGCATGGGGATTCCTGTCATGGGGATTTTTGGCGAAATATATTTCATTGCTAAAAATATTCACAGACTCCTTTTTCAACGTAGACTGAAATGAAAGTCGTCATTCCTATTGTATAAAGTAAAAATATATATAAAAATTGTATTACTTCTTATCTTACTTCTTACTAATAACAAACGCGAAATTTTGTATGTTTGTAAGTATGTATGTGACTTTATTACTCTTTTACGCAAAAACTACTGAACCGATTGCGCTGAAACTTGACATATACTTAGCTGGGGACCTGGAATAACACATAGGCTACTTTTTATCCCGATACCACGGGATCGGGCGCTATGCGGGTGATACCGCGGGGCGCTGCTAGTAACAACATATGTACGAATTGAGACAATCCTTAATTTTTTAGAGATCAGTGTTCGTTCGAAAGGACGAAGTAGACACTGAGTCATGGCCCTTTGGTCCTACTGCAACACACACATTTTATAAAAACTTTTGTATCTTGTGAGATTTTTTTTGTTTGTGTTTTTTACTTTTTTTTATTGTAACATGTGTGTGTTTTAGTCCCAATAAACGATTTTTGTATTTTGTATTTGTAAGTCGGTTAAAAGAACTGTAAGTCCCTCACGACTGGTCCAGAAATTACCCAAATATCTGTTCAACTTACGTAGCAAGGTTAACTTCGACGTGTTTACTCGAGCTCTGCATATGCGTCGCGAAAGCCGTGTCGTTCATAAACTGTATCTTGCAATCGTTGCAGTAGAACGGATCGTCTGTGTTTACCTCTTGATTTTCTAATGATTCTAGATCCTGGAAATTAACAACTTGGTGTTAGTATAGTTTTGTCTAAGGTTTTTGCGATTTTGCATAATAAAACACAATACAGCGTGTTCCAAAGATGACCATTAAGGCCGAAAGTGTGTTGTTCTAGACTTCTTGGCGAACAACTTTTGAAAATTGCAGTTTTCGAAAAATTTAAGTTTAAGGTTTACTTGTAAAACAGCTGTTTCTTAGTGTAGGTCATTAACCTTATTTTGTTCTTTTATTTAGTTTCGACAACTACAATCAAAACTTATATTACTTTTATTTTCAAAAACAGCTATTTTTCAGTTAAATATTAACTCAAAAAATGTTAAATATTTTAAAAGTCGTAGATTATGCTAGATGTCTAGAACAACACCCTTTCGACTTAAATGATCATCGTCGGAACACGCTGTATATACCGGGTTTTATTGAATAACGTCATTTTAAACGTCGGAGCTTTCGCCAACTTTACGGTTGGCTTTTTCAAGGATCAGGTTCAAGGCAGTCAATATAATAAAAATAAAACACAACATATACCGGGGTGTATTAGGTTCCGGGTTCCCCAGGCTTTCCGGGGTACCCGGGTTCGGGTTCTACCTTGAAAAAGCCAACTG
This sequence comes from Idaea dimidiata, assembly GCA_949358125.1. Lineage (NCBI taxonomy): Eukaryota > Metazoa > Arthropoda > Insecta > Lepidoptera > Geometridae > Idaea > Idaea dimidiata. Next base: position 21,960,947 of record OX442330.1, read on the forward strand.
TAACGCCAACTGTAAAGTTGGCGAGGGCTCGGTCGTTTGAAAATGATGACAGTAAACAATAAAACGTGAGTATATATTGTGTTTTATTATGCCAAATCGCGAAAACCTTAGACAAAATTTAATAATGACGTTATTCAATAAAATTCGGGTAAAACCCGCTATATGTATATTGTGTTTTATTGGTGTTAGTATTTTGGTAGTTCATGTTGCTCGCGTTCGTTGGGTTTAGCCCTAGTTAATAATACCGATCTACTACTTAATCATAACGTCGAATCGCCATCGGTAATGTAAGAAAATGAAACACCATAAAAATCAAGTCTATAACATGACCGTTAGAGATGATTCGCATTAAAACAGGCTGTGGTTTGTCCGCGACAAGCTTTTTGTATGAAGAAAGCACGGCATAAGTAGTATATCCGTTGTCTAGTCACCGTAACACAAGCTTTGCTAAGCTGCTGCTTACCATGGTAGATGTAGATGGTCGCAGAATTTTTTTTTTTTATTAACTATAGCTGTTACCCGCGACTTTGTCTGCGTAGAAATAGTCCATAGCCGATCAAGGCTTTTTCGTTCATTACTCGGATTCTACTAATTGGATTTCGATGTAAAATATACCACACATGATGTTCCTCGAAAATAGAACTATCCAAAATTTAAAACCAGATTTCTATTGGATTAGTAGTTTTTAATTGTATAAGGAACAAACAGAAATACAGACAGACATGAATTTTAAAAATTATATAATTTTGTTTTACTAGTTTTCCTAAGTCCCCTAGACAACTTTTTTTTTAATTTACTTCCAAGCACAGACTTTTTGTCCTCTCTTCCTTTATTACAATTATTGAAGATCATACCAAAAACCCTGTCTACGGTCCGATCTAATGTGAATCATCCCTCACTGTCATGTTACAAACCGCGTTCTTTTACGCAGTATTATTTTTAATATAACATTTTTATCACTTTTATTATATTCTCACCTCCTTAGTATGAGTCATATGTAAATGCTGGAATAGTCCGTGTGAGCTGACGAAGCTGTGACCGCAGAGCTTGCAGATGAACGTCGAAGGGTGCTTTATTCTCACGTGAGTCAATTGGGTAGACATTTTCCTGAAATATAAACATAAGAGTTAGGGATGATTTATATTAGACCGTCACTAGCGCCGGCCACGTTAGAGCTTGGACTTGGACATTTTTATACCACGTCATTTTTTAAAATCGACATTAGTATGCTAACGGCCAAATACAGAAACATCACCTAACATTTGAGAGGTGCTTAAATTATTGAGCAGCTTCTAAATTCAAAATCAGTATGGCAATTTTCGAGTTTGAGAGCGGCTTCTTTATTTAAGTAGTTCTCAAATGTTGAGCAGCGTTTCAGTATTCGGCCATAACTAGTATAAATTAGACATTGTTGTCATTTTCGGAATTTGTCATTTTAGGTATTGTCAATTTCAGAAGTTGTCATTTTAGCAAGTTGTTACTGTCAGTCTTCGTTGTTCGTTGCTCGGCCGCCACTCGTTTGCAACAGACCGATCGACTGCTCGCCGGAGGCCTCTTTACTGTACAATAATCCGTCTAACCTGGACTTTGGCACAATTGCAGCCTTGTGGCAAGCAATAGCCAATAACTAAGAACAAAACTGCTCGCCGAACAATGAACAACGAAGCTCGGACCCGTGACGGTCTAATATAAATCAACCCTTAATTAAGCGAAAAAAACTATTTTTGTGTAGAATTTCTACTCGTTGCTCATTAATGTTTGGTCGAATCGAGCCTTTGTAGGATAAATAGAATTATACTTACATGAATTTTCTATCACAGTGCGGACACGGGTACGTAATATTTTGATGCCAATTCATGTGTAAATTTGCTTGACCTCTATAAATAAATATACAAACAAAAATTTATCGGACATATACATGACAAGTGACACAAAATTAAAGGATCTGAAAAATGGAAACCCTCAGAATGGAAATTGGTCTTTTGGTTTTGACGTGTTAGTGGAATGTGGTCCTGAATTTCCTTTTTGACTACAGCCTTCTAAAATTGCTAAATTTTTTTTAAACGGTTTGATAGTATACTATTAAACATGTGAAACTGGCTTAAATTGTCCTTTAATGCTGACAGAAAAGCCAAAGTGGAGATGCCAAACGGAGTGTTGTGGCGACCACCTACAATTGGACCAATGACATTGTAGCGGTCGCGGCGAGTCGTTGGATGGAGGTAGCTCGCCATCGCTATTTGTGGCGTCGTATGGAGTGGACGGTTAAGGGCTGAGATGATGATAATGAAAATCCAAAATTAATGGAAATTCTACACTCCGAAAATGGAGCTATTTAATGGCGAAATATAATTTTCATTGTATACTAGCTGCGCCCCGCGGTTTCACCCGCGTAAGATTTATCAAAATCGGTTCAGCATTTTTTCTTTCATAAGAACCTTCTCCTTATCAACACAAATACAACAAAAAAAGAATTATCGAAATCGGTCCAGCCGTTCACGCGTCATGCCGTGACCAAGGGAAAAAGGTATTCATTTTTATATATATTGTATGTATTTTTTAGCCAACAAACAAACAAACAGGCAAACATAAATTCAAAAATTATGAATTCTGATTAGGATTTAGCTAAATAACTAAAGTCGTAGGTTATTCGGTACCAACTACCAACCCTTTCTAATCGGATGTGTATATCTTATGAAGAACACACTAAAAATATTAGCTATCTACTTTGAATCATCAGTCATTTTATACACATAGATTTGCTGATAAAAAAGGGCTTTATAAACAAAAATGCTTACCTATCAGTAGAGAAGAAGTCGCACAATTTACAAGAATATTTAACTAAATGATTAGTATGTATGTGCTTGTATACTTTTCTCGTATCTGGGAAATACAGCTTACACACGTCACACTGATATTTGCCTGCTATGTCCTAAAAATGAGAATAAATATTATAATTTATATCGATTGACTTCATACAAACAACGCAAACATATTAAGATCTAAATCCTAAATAACATAAATTTACATTAAAAGTTTTAAAACAGACTTTTAAAAAGGGCACTTAACCACTACATACAGTGTCACCAACTCTGTTTTGTTATCTGAAGTCGGGCAGTCAAACCACAATATGGACCCAGTAAAACTGGGTGTAAAACACCTAAAAGAACCATCTCAATCAGTCAATCCTATTCAAGTAATCGGTGACCATCCCAAAAAAAAACTATTTAAACGAAGAATCGAGAACTTCCTCCTTTTTTGAAATTGGTTAAAAATAGCTTCATACACGACCTATTATGGCGTGTCGGGCTAATTCCCGGCAACAATACATATGATTGCGGGATATTTATAAAAACAAGTGAGCGATGGGTCTACCGTCTGGTGACGAGTCTAGGCGTTACGATTTACACTGCAATCTATACTGCGTACTTGAACTTTGTTCGGACTGAGCTTAGCAAAAACTTCAAAAACTAAGCTTAAACTTTGAAGTGGAATTTATAGTCGAAATTCATTTTGTAAGAACTTTGACTTAAGACAATTTTTGGTATTTATAAAGCGACCTTCTTAACTATCCAAAAATTTTGCTGAGTAAAGTCGATTTTCACATTTAGAATATAAAGAAATCAAAAATATTGACCTAAACTTTGCTTCTCAGCAAAGTTGCGAACATCGCTTTATCAAAGTACAGACTATAGATTTTAGCCATAGACCGGTGAGTGGTAGCAAGCCGCGGAATAAACCTCTCACTAAGAAGACTACTATTTATTTATTTATCCATAAAAGTAAAAAAAGAACTTTATAATGCACAAATCTATTTTCTTACCGGATTATGTTTTGCCATATGTTTCTCATAAGTAGCAGTACACCGAAACCCTTTATAACACAGTTCGCATTTGAAATTAGCGTACAGATAATTTTTCGTTGTCTTTCTATTCTGAACCATCGAGTATTGCTCCTCCGGTTTTATAGGTGTAAAAGATAAGTATTCCTTTGGTACCCGTTTAACACCATTCACGTAAAGGCTTTGTGGTTTGGCGCGTCGTTTTTTATCCTTAGGTTTCACCCACTTAGGGCGCTTCACGTTTTCCCAATTGCCCTTACGGTTCATGTGCTTTATTATATAGTGTTGTTTTGCGCGAATTCTGAAAAAATATTTTGTTGTTTAGGATATTATTGATAGTGTTTATTCCAATTTTGTTCCGACTTTTTAAAGATGTGTAATTTACAAAATAAGGACTTTGGAATGATGAAGCTTGGCCGTCTTAGGCTAGTTGGAAATGCTTCACTGTCAAGCGACGATTAACTCTCCCCTCTATAAGAGACTAGAAGGTTAAGGTATAAACATTGTAAGATCTCAAAATACAGTAATAAAACTGCACCGCCCGGTTTTACTCTCGTAAGTCGCTACTGAGCGGGAATATATCTGGATAAAAAGAAGCCTGTGTGTTAATCCAGATCTCCAGCTATCTACATCAGGTTCAGTGGTTTATGCGTAATTAAAACACAAACAAACAAACAGTGAACTGTCGCATTTAGAATGTTATTGGAATGTGGGATTGATGGCCTATTCTGTAACTTACCGGTCGAAATTAACTTCTTTGCACTTTTTACATACGTATTTGTACATGTGTTTGTCGGACATATGACATTGTAGCATGAAGTTAGTTTTGTAGTAATAGTTGCAGATGTCGCAGTGGAAGTTGCCGCTTGTATGCTGGAAATGAAAGAGAAAATTAAGAATTATTAGCATTTGTCCACTAACACACCTGATGGTAAGTGAGGATGTGGTTACGATGTAGCACGCTCATCTAGAAGAAGGAAAGCGTCAGTGAAACAAGATCCGACCCGATTTTCTAATTAGTGGCTGTACCAGTCTACATGTTACAACAGACATTTTTCTTTGTTCTAAAGTTGTTTCTCAGTCCTTAAGTTGTTTTAGGAGTGTCTTTGAAGGACTATACAAGCTGTAACGGGCATGCCTTTTAAAGCCGAAAGAAAGTTGTTCTAGACATTTAAGCGAACAATTTTTGTTCTACGCCTTTTGAAAATTCAAACTTTTTTTGAAATTTTTGAGGTTATCGTTTACCGAAAAAACAGCTGCTTTTGAAAATAAACGTAATTGTAGTTTCGATTGTTGTCGACTAAACTAAATGAAAGGACAAGATAAGGTCAATGACCTCAAACTCTGAGAAACAGCTGATTTTCAAGTAAACTTCAAATTTTCGAAAACTACTTCGAATTTCCAAAAGTTGAAGAACAAAAGTTGTTCGCCTAGACGTCTTTGCATACATACATGCAAACTTTCGTGTTTATAATATTAGTAAGATTAGTAATACAAGGTGTAACGGGTAAGCCCTTTTAAGCCGAAAGGGGGTTGCCTTTCCCCTTTCCCACGGGATTATCGCGATCAAAAGTAGCCTATGTGTATTCCAGGTTTCCAGCTACCTATATTCCAAGTTTCAACGTAATCGGTTCAGTAGTTTTTGCGTGATTGAGTAACAAACTCACAGACATACATACATGCAAACTTTCGTGTTTATAATATTAGTAAGATTAGTAATACAAGGTGTAACGGGTAAGCCCTTTTAAGCCGAAAGGGGGTTGCCTTTCGGCTTAAAAGGGCTTACCCGTTACCCGATAATCCCGTGGGAAAGGGACTTACGCGGGAAAAATCGCGAGACGTATATTATAAAGCTGAAGGTTGTGAGTCAATCACGTAAAAACCGCTACACTGATTGCGATGAAACTTGAAATATAAATAGTTGGGAGACCTGGAGGAACACAAAGGCTAATTTTTATCCCGACATTCTCATGGGAACGGGACTTGCGCGGGTGAAACCACGGAGCGCAGCTAGGGTTCTACAATATGCAGTTTTGTAGCCCAAACTGTACTTAAAATTACAATATTTAGAGCTTGTTATTACTTTGTTATGCATCCTGCTATGTTGAAATAACAATTTCTCATTCCTTGTTGACCATCCACATTCACACTTATGAACACCTTTCCTAATTTTCTTATATATTTCCGCTACCGCTTTCGCCTCAGTCACAGAAATGGGCAAGATCTGTGCGTATTCTTCATTCTGAGCTGAGCCATTGACGTCAATGGTTAACTTCGAAGTATAATCAACATTGTTTAAATCATTGCTATTATCTCCATCACTTAGTTCCATGTCATTATAATCATCATCACTATTATAATTAAAGACTTGATCCTCTACATTTAATGTATCCACTGCTGCCGACGGTATGTTAGTATTATCTTGTGGTTTACTCTCATCATCACTCTTTACTTCAATGGTATCTAAGTCATTGGCTTCTTTCTTCACGTTTGCGGCCTCAAGAGCTTGTTCCAGCATACTTTGTCGATTACTACTAGTGACTGATTCAAAAGTATCATCAGGTGTGAGTGTACTAACATGGTATATCGGTATGAATTCTAAAGGAGTTATTTGTGTGCGAAGTGACCGCATCCATTGAAAAGTCATTTGTTTGTAGTGAATTTTGTCTAAGTCTACGTAGGATAGTGATGGCTTTATGTTTAATTCTTCGCCATTTAGGAGTTTTAAGTCTGATTTTTTTATCTGTAAGATAGTAAAGTACATTGTTTTAAACTGGTATGCAGAGCCTGTGTGGAGGTGGAGGGGACATTAGCACATTTTTTTAATGTACAGCAATGGCAGAGATTAGACTCGGAACTGTTGGTGTTTTACATGATCAGTACTAACAAGTCTAGCTTTAGTCACACCACCACACGAAAGAAAGGAAGGAAGTCTAGCTTTTTACGATTTATCAAACACTATCTAGAGGCAAAAATTAGGGGAGAGCTGGGCTAATTTTGCGCTATTTGCGGAATCGTACCCACAAACAATTAAAAATAACTGTGTCCTCACAGATAATGTTGATTTTTTCATGCACAAAAATCAATATCTGTTTGAATACAATGTGTGTTAGTATAACAAGTATGTATTCACAAAAGTAAAATAAGTATAAGTATTAAATCTTTTGTCCAGACCTCATAACAAAAGATTAGCTGATAACCCGGGGCTAGATGGTGTTGTGTGATGTTCCCAAAATATCTTTATTCATTGTTTCAAAATCCATCAAATACATTTTAAATTTGAGGGCTACTTAAATGACTTAAGCCAAAATTCAAAATTAGTAGGTATTTGATTTTTTGAGTTTAGGAGTAGCTTTATTACATTGCACTCATTAGGGTGGCGTTTTTGTATTTGGCTGTTACACGGCCAGTAATTTGCCGTTCACATATAGTAATTATTACCGTTCACCCTCATCACAAAAGTTTTTTTCCCTCGATTCACTAGATGTTGGCAGAATTGCCTCTTAACAGTAGCAATAGCCATACAAAGAAAGTTGACGTTGAAGATTAACGATTTTGAATCTTACCTCTGTATTTTTGGACAGCAAATATTGAAAGGCATAATGTGCCCTTTGGCATTTGTCTCTGAATTTTATAAACTTTTTGACGTAAGCTGAACATTCTACGCACAGGTACTCTGGTGTTCCACTGCCCGTACATGTCTGGAATATAGGCAAATAAATTAGTACCCACAGGTATTATTAATGCATTGGTTAGTACTTACATTTCAATCTTTGCCTTTATCTATGTATTTGTATTTTTTTCTCTTGTCTTATGTTTAGTCTAATAAAAGTTCTATTTGGCAGTTCGGCCATTACATCCTTGGCAAGTTGGTTTGGGTGAAGGTTAATTCGGTAGCTGTATGCTTTTATTGACTTCGAGACTTCTTTCACAGTTGTGATGCCAAGATCGCGATGCAGCTGTTTGTTGGTGAGATACCATGGAGCTTGCGTTATTTGTCGTAATGTTTTTGATTGGAAACGTTGCAAGATCTCCAGGTTGGAGTTAGAAGCAGTACCCCACAGCTGGACGCCATAAGTCCATATAGGTATGAGGATGCATTTGTAAACCAAAAGTTTGTTTTCTAAGCTCAGCTTGGATTTCCGGCCAAGCAGCCAGTCAAGGTTGTGAAGTTTGATGTTGAGTGACTTCTTTTTAGCAAGTATGTGGTCAGTCCATGTAAGTCGCCTGTCTAAGTTTTTTTTTTTTTTTAACGCCGTATATACTAAGAAAAGTCAAACCTCCGGCTCAATGTCACCAGACAGATCGCCAGATGAAGGGAGTTAAAAAAAAAAAAAAAAAAAAAAAAAAAAAAATTGTATGGATTTGAGACGAGTAGTGTATTAGGTGAAGGAAAACATTGTGAGGAAACCCACGGCCTAGCTCTAGACTAGGCTGGGAGGGTAAGGTAGGGTGCTGGGCAAGTTTACTAGAGGTGCGCTTATCATGTTCTTTAGCGGATTGGACATGGAATCTCATGGAATCAGCTACTCAAATACGAATAATGGAACAATTAGAAAAAAAATTGCTTGCACTGTATAAATCATCTAAAATTAGATGAAAATATCTATTATTATTATAATTAGGTTATAGGTGTGGGAGTACATGAGTGATGTGGCTATTTTATTACACAAATTGCTTTATGATCTTTGCAATTAGAGAGTAGGTAATCTATTTGTATTGTATAACTATTGTCTGTAACAATAGGACTGGCATGGTCATTTGGTGACAAATCATTCTTTTCAAATTGATAAAAACCAAAGATTAATACCTAATCGAGTACTGAGGAACTATGGAGATTGGATATAAATATAACAGACATACCTAACTAGTAAAGGATGAATCATATTAGACTGTCACGAGTATATGTCATCGCTTTTTTATGAGGAAAGCATAGATGGATAGTGTTTTCTTCATACAAAAAAATCAATGTTACAGAGATGGTTTGGTCTAATGTAAATCATCCCTAAATGAAATGTAATATTTTTATTCTTATTAATATATTACATATTTTATTAAAATGTCAAATAAACTACCGTGTCATTAGAAAGTGACCTCCAATGAGAAGAAGACACAAGAAACTCATGGGATTGTCTTTTTGTTGCAATGATCATGTGATACACATTGTCGCATACTAGGGCTATAGTGGAACTGGAGCAATATTGTACCATAATCTTTACCAACACAAAAAGTTCGAAATTAATTTTGTCTATTAGGTAGTTAAGATTTTAAAATAAATTGTATATGGAAAAAACCGCATACTGAAAACAAAACCGTATTCACAAACACACAACCCCCCTAACAACATCCAACCACCCCAGGACCCGGGATCTAGACCTCCATGAAGCCATCTTTACCCCTTCCTAGACTCTAGAATTTTATTTTAAAACTAGCGAGGTCTATGAGGTGTTGTAATGTTTGTCTAACAATTATAACCCGATTGTCACAAACATAGCTATACACTTTAGGATAAAATATGTCAAAGTGGCTACAGGGGTGTCCCATAGAGAGCAAATAGATCAAGAATAAACAAACCCAAAACCGGTCAAAAACTTTTAAATCCCAGAGCTTGCATGGTGTACAGTTACTGTAGGTAGAGTGCTGGGAAATTTATAATATCTTTACAAGCTTTTCTAGGGAAATGTCTCTGTTTGAGTATTTAGGTTTAGGTATTCAGTTAAACTAATGTATAAAGTATATGTAAATAAAATTGAATGTAACAGCATGTACCTAGATATTCTGTTGCAAATTCAATAATTCCAGTAGTTATGTACTTACCGTGAGGCCGGAAATCAAATTGTACTGTTTCCTCAGATCGGATTGATTTAAATTGAAAAGTTTTGAACTGTTACTAAAGCAAACGGCACAAACTTTCAGTTCCCACATTTCACATTATTTTTGGGAAAGTTTTAACGCAAATTGTATTATTTTACTTTTCACAATATTCACTCACAAACCAAGCCACACCACTGTCCACAGATTATCTGTAAACAAACTTACCAGTTACCTACCATCAAATTTACACCAAAATGTTAAACCATTCAGAGGAATATAAAATTAATTTGGAAAAAAAAAACAAAACATGAAAAATCAACAAAAAAGTAAAAACTAGAATTCTATTCTACCCAGATAAAAGTTGAAAGTATTACGAGGAGGTTACCCTAATTTCATAACATACCAATAATTTTTGATTCTTACAAAAAATTCCTCCCAATTGATCCTGTTTCACCACGGCAACAATCAGGTTTACCCGCTCCCGAAAGATATTTTATTTAAGTACTAAAACAGATTGCAAAAATGCATGATATATTACTGGCCGTAAATAACGCAGCTATATGGGAGAGCATCAATAATCAAAGTTCCCAATATTATTAACTTTGAGGCCAATATGGCAGCACCATTAAAATTACCCGTCTTGCATTCCATTTCTTAGTAATACGTATAACGAAACGTAATATTGTGATTCTACTGTTTTTTGGCGGGAAAACCTTAACGAGATGTTGTCCTTCATTTCATTTTCATGAAAAGTCTAAAAAGTTATAATTTACTAGCCACAGTTTACCTAGTATTTGCCACCTCACGCACGACGCAACGCTCGTGACTGTGTACCTGATTTTGCAGATACCTACATGCAAATACATATATTAGATACCGTAGAAAAAAATATAAGGACAAATACAGGACATTATTATTATCATACTTATAAAGATTATAAATATGACGAGCAGCGCCCCGCGGTTTCACCCGTACCTTAAGTCCCTTTCCCGCGGGAATAACGGGATAAAAGTAGCCTGTGTTATTTCAGGTCGCCAGATACGTTTATGTAAAGTTTCGTCGCAATCGGTTCAGTTGTTTTTGGGTGAAAGTGTAACAAAGTCTTACTATAAGGTACTATGTCTGTGAACAAAGTCACATAAATACTTTCACGATTATAATATTATTAAGTCCTGTAAAAAGATAAAATAATAAAAATAATATAGATTTCACAAATACTAGTGATGGATAGTGAAACTTAAGTAAGACACAAGGATGATGTGTCTATGTCCTATAGTAGGCTCCGGAAAATAAGGTCATTACAGAACGAACAGCTTAATTATAATTAACTAGGTACCCAAAGACATACTGTGATATATTACGTCGTCATATCTCAATAAAAAGAATCCATGGTCATGATTATATTGTACTAGCTGCGCCCCGCGGGTTTACCCGCGTAAGTCCCGTTCCCGCAGGAATATCGGGATAAAAAGTAACCTATGTGTTAATCCAGGTCCCCAGCTACCTATATTCGAAGTTTCATTGCAATCGGTTCAGTAGTTTTTGCGTGAAAGAGTAACAACCTCACATATATACATACAAACTTTTGCGTTTATAATAATACTAGCTGCGCCCCACGATTTAACCCGCCAAGTCCCGTTCTGGCGGGAACATCAGGATAAAAAGTAGCCTATGTGTTAATCCAGTTCCCCAGCTACCTATATTCCAAATTTCATCGCAATCGGTTAAGTAGTTTTTGCGTGAAAGAGTAACAACCTCACATACATACAAACTTTCGCGTTTATAATAATAGTAAGATAAGATTGATCCTGTTGAAATTATAGATATGTATAAATTGTTTATTAATGACGATTGTAATTTAAAACGCATGATTACAAAAAACCCCCATGAGTTTCTTCTTGCTTCTTCTCAACGAAGGGAAGAACGCGTTCTGAAGCCACACTAAAATCTTTAGATGTAAGGATGTGTTTCTGAGAGCAAATAGAATTATTGCGCTAAGAAGCCAGGCTATTGGCCGAAACATAACTCAATATTTGAGTTCTACTTAAAAAACTAAGCAGCTCTGGAACCCAAATAATCTCATATGTTCATACTTACTAATTTTAAGTTTAGAAACTGCAGCCCTCGAGTTTTAAGTTGCGTTTCTGTATTTGAATGTAAGGGTCAAAATTTCACAATGTTTATTGGTTCACAGAACACATGCATAGCCCTTTACCTCGCTTTTAGACAGAGCAATTCACAATCACTAGTTCGTGGAACCTTTTCAAATTAAATAATAAAAAATGACAAATGCTTTAAAAGCAAAGAAAATGCGTAAGCATTTGTCATTTTTTATGTACTTCGAAAAGGTTCCATCAACGAGTCATTGTGGATTGCTACTCCTATAGCAGTGGTGGAAAGAAACTTGAATAAATAAAACAAAAACTTTTTTATCAAGGCAAGTATTTATTTTGAATTTATATTTTTATAATAATATAAAGATTGTTGTTTGAATAAATGTATGAAATGTATTTTTGATACAATGAATAATCAACATAATTTTAAGAACATGTATTGTTATTAATGAATTATCAATAAATGAATCAACATGAATATGAAAGATATACTATATAAAGTACTGGTATAGTAGTAAAATATATACTTAATAAAGAACTGTTAGAGGTGATTTGTAGAGGCAAAAGTAGCCCTACAAATCCTCTTCGTCAGTACTACTAAAATCACTAATCACTGCCGTATCATCAAGTTGTGAATCACTATCAGTTTCCACAGAATTATCAACATTCTCATTCCCCATTGAAGGCCCTGCCTGAGGCTGCTTTGAAAGGTGTAATTGCGAAGTTAATGTGAAACAGACAACCCCCTTGGGTAATTTCTTCAATTTATCTTCTTCACTAATTGGGGATGCATTCGATAGCAATATTGGCCATAGAAACAACTTTGTAAACCTTAGCTTCAAAGTTGTTAGACATTCTTTCAATGCATCATTTTTTCTAGAAATTAGAGACATGTTAATATAATTATTTGGTATAGCAAACTTCTTGGTAATATGGTTCATTAGAACTCGACATCCTGTTATAGTAGCTAAATTGGGAGGCAGGACATATTTACCCTTTTGTAGAGGTTTTTGGCCCCAAATGTCAGGTCTGTCTTCCTGATGGAAAGTTGTCACAGCTTGCTTTTTTGAATAAGATTTTAGTTTCATTTGATCATGATCTATTGATTCAGCCAGCTCAGGGTAAGTTCTAGTAAACCCACTTGTTAAAAACATGTGTTTATTCAATTTTCCATATATAAATATAAGTACATTTTTCAAATTGTTCATGTTTATATTCCTTTCCATCTTTTTGTTATAGACACCTTCATACTTTACTGTTTTCTTTTCTAATTTCTGTTGTTGTTTCTTTTTCTCTTCTTGTTCTAATATTTCAACGTATAAAGTTTGCATGATACCTTCTTCTATATTTGCTTCTGATGAATGTTTATGTATTCTGTTTTCACTATAACTTTTTATAGTCCTAATGACTTCATTCTCCATCCTATTTCTAAGGTTTTCTAAAGATTTATTTAAATCATTGTTTGGTTTTCCATGTACCAGTCGTCGCGCCGCTCTTCGAGGGGCTAATGATATATCAACATTGGGATTGGCTTTCATCCATCGTTGTAATGTCTTATACCGAGTACGAATGGTAATACGATCTTTGCCAGGGAAATGTTTAGTGGCTGTAGCAAAAATCGCTGCAGAGTCTTGATTGGCCATGATTTGTAGGAGCTTTTTGTCATCATCAACAGACCAAGTGGTTGAAATTCTCATCTTAGACAGTAGATTGTATCGTGTTCGTAGTTGTACAGATGACCGTCCAGGGAGATAGTTGGCCATTTTTCTAAAATTCAGGCCAAAATTCGAAACACAATTTAGTATAACGGAATCTTCCTCAGGAAGGAATCTCCCTTTTCTCTGCTCCTCTACTCGTAGATACTTGTTGTAAACTTGTATCTTAGTTCTGTTTTCAACCGCACTAGCTACTTTACCCCAGGGTATATAATTATCTTCTCTATAATAATCCACCAGCCTTTTTAAATATTCAACTTCTTCTTTAGACCATTTTCGGTTGGCTGATCTATCGCTCATGTTTGTACGGTAGTAAACAAAACTTTGGTACCCAGTACGACCAGTGTCAAGTGTCTTTGCTATTGCATCCCAATTTTGCTGGTTATATTGTAAAGCAATTTCTTTAAGCTTTTGGTGTTCTATTTTAGTCCAACCACTTTTATTGATACTTGGATGGAAGAACAGTTTCCATAGAGCCCGATATTCTTCAGCCGAATGTCTGTTGTGTAGAATACTGGCAACATTATCCCAGTCGTATTCCTCATCGATAGGTAAAGCCAATTCTGCAAGAGATTTCTTCTTTACATTAGCAAGTTCTCTTTGTATCTTATCCATTTCTTTTTTAGCAGCCTTTTGTCGGCGCAGTTTTGAGAGTTGAGAACTTAACTCTGCCTTTCTGAGGTCCTGTGACATTTCATGTAGTGTATTTATCAATAAACTTTTGTCTCTAACAGTCCAACCGGGTACAGACAGGACACTTGTAAAATCGTACATTCCCGACTTCTTCATCAGAATGGTATCTTTGTTATCAGGAGGTGCAGTGTTATTTTTGTCTTTGAAATAGGGTTTTCCACAGGTGTAGTAACGAAATGGCTCAGTTTTGTTAGTATTTTGCGTAATGTCTCTTGTGTTCTCCTCAAGTTTTTTGCGACATTCAACTAAACGTAATGAGAGTATGTTCTCTAACCTTTTATACTTTTCTTCCATTATCCTGTTCAGTGCTAAAGCAGATTCAATCCGGGAAAGTTCATGTTGACTCTTGTGACTTGATTGCACTGATTCACTAGATATTATCGAATTAGTGTCCAAAGCCAGCGGTTCATTTTCTAGAGCCGCCGACAGAACTTTCAAATCTTGCATTTGCTCCTCGTAATCGTCACTGGAGTCTGAGTCAGACTCCATTTCTGCTGGATTTATAATCCTTTATTACTGCTGAATCCCTGATAGATTTGCGTGCAAAGAAACACGAAAATTCGCAAGAATAGAAAATAAATATCGGCGAATAGTAAACACTAAACAAAATGGAGGAAGTCCACAGAAAACACACACATGATTGATGGAGACTGGAGACCACAGTTTAGACAGATCCTGTGCTACTGTGCTATAGACATTAAATATTTTTTTTATAATTCTTATCAGTTGGGAACCGATAATGGCTATTTGGAAATTGGTAATCATTTGTAAACACGGCGGCTATTTACAAAAATTGTTCACTGAGCTTTGGAGACAATGCTAAAGTCAATGTTTTGCACCGATTTTCACTTTCATTGCTTTATATGCCCCGATATTAAACTATTTGCACCATAGATTAATAGATTTGCACGCAATTTGAACTAGGTTTCACAAAAATGAAAATTTTGCAAAAAAACCTGCAAATATGATAATACTTGACACTGGCAAATGTCCGAAAGGAAAAGCCATTTTAAAGAAGAAGAAGTTCTTTAGTCTATTTAGATCCTACTTCCATGATTTAGGGCTACAGACCTACAGACAAAGTTTGTTACCATAGAAATAATATCAAAGGTAGAAAGCTTACTTCTAGGAGCGAAGACGACGATGTGACATGTCTCTGGCTTACTTGGTCAAAAAAGGCCCGCTTGATGTTAGGCCCCGGATGCATTGCTTATTAGCATGCCTAAAAATAAGCATGCTACTAGCGTACATTTAGCACACACTTATATAAATTTACGCACACATCGATATTTTGTCAGTACCAGTGGCATGCGACTAAGCAAAGACATTTTATTTAATTCAACACGTAGAGCCACTCGGTTTTCCATTTTCCCCACAGTACGCGCAATTTGAACATAACAGAGATAACTGAACACGAGAGGCAGTCTGAAGTACCTAAGTAGGTGTCTTGGTATCATGCCACTGGCATGCTTTTTTTGAGCATGCTAACTTTTAAGCATGCTAATTTTTAAGCAAATGTATCTGGACCTTTAAAGAAATCCCTGTCTTTCCTTTTTTCACTTTAGTGTTCGTCGGTTAGTTAGATAAGGACAGACGGATGGATCCAACTGGGTTCAACATTACCGTTTTGATATGTAAGTATATCAAAGCAAAAACTATGTTAAAACCAATTTTTAAAACCTTAAAAAACATGATTCAAATTGATATTTCAAAAGTTGTCAAGTGCACAGTCTTCTAGGAGCGAAGACCACTATGTAACATGTTTCTGGTCAAGTCGAGGACATATTGTTAAAATATGGCGGCTATTTTACAACAACTATAGGATTCAGATGCGACCAAAGTTCATGTTTGGCCATTGTTTGGCTCTGGTTTTCATCTGTAAACCGACTACAAGAAAAGGAGGAGGTTCTAACCAACTTCTAAAAAATAATGTTCTCAATTTCTTACATTTAAAGTTTAATAATCACATACGTAGGTAGGTACAATAAACAGTTTTTATTAACCCTCTTACTTATAAACGCTGGTTACCAGCTGCATAACTACGTATCGTTTGTCTTTTACTGTGACATGAAGTTTCAAAGTAGACAGACAGAGACAAACGTCACATAACTTGTTCATCTGTTAACCATCGTTTTTAAGGGGGTAAATTATAATTATCCTATTTTGAAAAGAAGAAACTGACTGGGCAAGTGCGTGCCTTGTCCAGTCACGCGCAGAATAGAGTTTCGTAGGTAGTGTCCAAAAATATCAGGGATTAGTACCTATGTCAAATATTTAGCAACGGAACGGACGGACAAACAGACATGACGAAATTATACCTAGAAGGGTTTCTTGTCGACTACGAAACTCTATTAAAGATTTTTACGGAAATCAAGCCTTCTCCAACTTTACTTGTCCCGTATTCTTATTAATAGCTATTCTTCTACATTCTTTATTATTCTTATTATATTCTTTCTTCCAGCTGCGCCCCGAGATTTGTCCCGCGTAGGTCCCGTCCCGTGGGATACAAAGTAACCTGTGTTATTCCAGGTCTACCGCTATATATATTTCAAGTTTCATGTTACTTTCAAGTTACTTACAAAATTGCAGGCTGTAGCTTTATAGTATTAGTAGGATATCACCGCGGGAACGGGACTTACGGGGTCTAACCGCGGGGTATAACTAGTTACATGGCTATGTGCGTCATACGACGAAGTTATATCTCAGGCAAACTGTTTGGAGGAAACATAGAAGATATTTTCTGAGCGGTCTCATTTGCTTCATCTTTGACTGAAATGAAACAAAATGGATTATTTCTAACTAGGTTTAAATAACTCCTTCCGGGACTAAGCTGTTCACACGTCTTTAAACAAAAGTTTTTAGAATACTCCCTGCATGGTTTTGAATGAGAAAGAAATAACCTTGTACCCATAGAGAATTTCGCGTACACATCGATATTTGGTTAAATGTGTGCTGTAGGTATGGTCTGTCGGTCGGGTCCGAGAAATCGGTACTTATACGAGTACCTATACAAGATGTAACGGGTTAGCCCTTTTAAGCCGAAAGGCGGTTGTTCTAGACATCTAGGCGAACAACTTTTGCTCTACAACTTTTGAAAATTCCAACTTTTTTTTTGAAAATTTTGAGGTTATGTTTCACTGAAAAAACAGCTGCTGTAAAGCTGAATAAAGGTAACTGAAGGTTTGATTGTAGTAGACCAAACTAAATGAAAGGACAACATAAGGTCAATGACCTCGAACTCTAAGAAACAGCTGATCTTCAAGTAAACTTTACACTGAAAATTTTCGAAAAGTACTTCGAATTTCCAAAAGTCGTAGAACAGAAGTTGTTCGCCTAGTCGTCTAGAACAATCCCCTTTCGGCTTAACAGGACTTACCCGTTACATCTTGTATATATCGATCGATAGAAGTACAAAGTTTCACGAAGATACCCATTGACGCCGAAAGGGGATTGTTCTAGACGTCTAAGCGAACAACTTTTGTTCTTCAACTTTTGGAAACTCGAAATAGGTAGTTTTCAAAAATTTCAAGTAAAAAGTTTACTTGAAAACAGGTGTTACAGTTAGAGGTCATTGATCTTAAGTTGTTCTTTTAATAACTTTGATCTACTACAATCAAAACTTATATTAAATTTATTTTCAAAACAGCTGTGTTTTTAGTGAATATGTATAATCTCAAAGTGTAAAAAAAAGGTTTGTATTTCCAAAAGTAAAAGAACAAAAGTTGTTCACCTGGATGTCTAGAATAGCCCCCTTTCGGCTTAAATTGATATTACACATTGTATAAAGATATATACTTACATTTATCCTCCTCTCCTTCATCATCAGAGTTGTTCTCCCTCATCATGTCAATATCAAATCCGACTCCACGATACCATACATTTGGATTCGCAAACTCTGTTTTGGTCGATTTATTTTCCCTAACGAACATTGGCACGCCAGAAACAAAACCTAAAAAAAAACAACACTTCCTTGGCAGTCGTGTAATATAAAATAAAATAAAGTAAGTAAGTAGTTTTCTTTTTGAAAATCTTCTAAAACAAATCTTTTTAGAGTCCCGTACCCCAAGAGGTAAAAAAATAACCTTTATACGTACCAACTGGATTGGCTTAGTGGAACAACTTAGAATTTGTTTTCCTAATAATATTATAAAGCTGAAAGTTTGTGAGTATATTATAGAGCTAGAAGGTTGTGAGTGAGTATGTGTGTATGTGTGTTTGTTATTCAATCACGTAAAAACCGATTACCATGCAACTTGGAATATAGGAAGCTGGAAACCTGGAATTACACATAAGCTACTTTTTATCCCGGGACTTACGCGGGTGAAACCTCGGGGCGCAGTATTTTATAACCATCTAAGTTCATGAGATACAGCTTGGTGTCAGACAGACGAACAATGAAGTCTTAGTAAAAAGGTCCTGTTTTTACCGTTTGCGTACGGAACCTAAAAAATATTTTACCTCGAAACAAATCCAAATACGCATCACCTTGAGGTTCGTTGTGGTTGCCTCTATATTTTGCCGTGTCATTTTGAAATTGTTTTCTATATTTATTTCGGTAGCTTTCGTAATTAGCGGCGTTTGGTATTTTAACAGGGTTGTTTGGCCCTGCTTGAACATTAAAAGGTCTTTGTACAGGGTTACTTGGTCCTGCTTGACCATTTAATGGTACTTGTACTGGGTTGCTTGGTCCAGGTTGAACATTTAAAGGTATTTGTACAGGGTTGCTTGGTCCTGCTTGAACATTTAAAGGTATTTGTACAGGGTTCCTTGGTCCTGCTTGAACATTTAAAGGTATTTGTACAGGGTTGCTTGGTGCTGCTTGAACATTTAAAGGTCTTTGTACAGGGTTGCTTGGTCCTGCTTGAATATTTGAAGGTCTTTGTGCAAAGTTGCTTGGTCCTGCTGGCACATTTAAATGTCTTGGTACAGTGTTGCTTGGTCCTGCTTGGAGATATGAAGGTCGTCGAGCATAGTCCCTTGGAGATCTTTGTATAGAATTCCTTAGAAGTCCTTTACTATTTTTGGTATATTGTGTCGTTACTTTCCTTGTTATTGTTTGTCCAGAATCACGTATCGTTTTTGTTTTACTTTTCTTTTCCAATTTTTTAGGTCTTAAATTATTAATCAAGCCATCAAGTTTTGCCTCTTCTTCGGTTATAAATTCAAAATCTGATGAATGATACCCACAGTCTGATAAATCAGAACTATCGCTGATGTTTATACAATCAATTACGTTTGGATTTTCTTCGGAACTTATAGATATTGTGTCATAATTTTCTATTTCAACGGTAGTTGAAATTTTATGTAAATCGTTGGCATTAGTCGCATAATTATGTGAATTATTATTTACACCTGTGACTGTGTCGCTATTATCTGTATCTGTAATAATTATCTGCTCCATTTCAGTGATAATTTTATTTGTTTCCAAGGAAACTTCTACAGGTTCATTTGAGTAAACCGTTTCCAAATCACAATCATTGATGTCAATAAAGTTTAAAGTTTTATTTTTTTCTGTATTTTTTCTAATAAAATATGAAGGGATTTGACTTTCAGTATCATATTTCGTATCATCATCGTAAAAATTAAATATGAAATCATTTATGTTGTCAAGAGTTAATTCATGTTTTAGAGTATGTCTGTTTTCTACTTTCGCTAGAATATTTTCGAATTCTCTAATACATTTTATGGTAGTTTCGTCCGTTTTGTCATTGCTTGTTTCGTTTTCATTGTTTTTTATTGAAGTGTCTGTGACTATTTCTAGTTCCTTTTTCAAGTTATTTGGTTTGTAACTATTAGAATTGTCAGCATTTTCAGTTATTGTACGGTGGGTAATATTATTCATAGAATCATCACTATGTTCAAAAAGTTCACTATATTTAGGGGATTCGTCAATCATTGGCAAATTATGTGTAAAGCTAATTTCAGAATTATTTGTATCAACAATACTGTTTTTGTCATTATATAGAATAACTGACGTTTCTTTATTATCAGCGGTTACTTTATTATGGGAAACGTTAGTATCATTATCGTCTGTTAAGTCCATTAAATTATATAAAGCCAAATTATTAATGAGAACTTCAGTTTGTTTGTCTTCAGAGGGTACTGTAGCTCCACAATTATTATAAAATTGACATATATCTACATTTTGAAGTTCAGTAATATCTTCTTCTATTGTACTAATTAGTGGTACTAATATCTCAATAAATTCTCTAGTTTGATTGTCTTCACAGGTTACTATTGCTTCAGAAATATTACTATCTGTATCTTCTGATATGTCAACAATTTTAAATTCAGTTATATCTTCTTCCATTGTACTAGTTGGTGGCACTGATAACTCAATAAATTATTTATTATTCTTGTCTAAATAATTGTTCTGTTGTATATTATTGGTATTGTTGCGTTGTTTTGTTATGCCATTAATTGTTAATGAAGTCTGTTTATTGGCTTTATCTTTTTGTTGAAAGTGTGACAGGATGTTTCTCAAATTCTCAATAGATCCATCTTGAGCTGTAATAAAGTTGGTTCATTGGTATTTTTACTAAAAGCTCAGTAAGTAATTAGGAACTTAACTACCTTCACTTCACTTTTGAACCCAACCTCTTACCTAGGTTGGGTTCTAAGACTTCCAAGTGATTTTGCACTGAGTATATTCCCACAAAACTTATAATTTTCTACCTACTAGCTTCCGTCCGCTGCTTCACCTGAGACTTTGCCCAAAGAATTTTCACATAGCTCATAATTATACATGTAGGGAGTATGTATAAAAAGTATGAATATACAATTTGTAACGGGTAAGTCCTTTTAATCCGAAAGGGGGTTGTTCTAGACGTCTAGGAGAACAACTTTTGTTCCACGACTTTTGAAAATTCAAACTTTTTTTTTTGAAAATTTTGAGATTATGTTTCACTGAAAAAACACCTGAATTTGAAAATAAAGATAATTGAAGTTTTGATTGTAAACTGTTGTAAACCATCAAACTAAAGAAAAGGACAACATAAAGTCAATGACCTCGAACTCTCAGAAACAACTGATTTTCGAAAAGGACTTCGAATTTCCAAAAGTCGTAGAACAAAAGTTGTTCGCCTAGACGTCTAGAACAACCCCCTTTCGGGTTAAAAGGACTTACCCGTTACACCTTGTATAAGGAGTAGGTATGAGATCAGATTTCGAGACATGTTTGTCAACACCCGTTACCTCTTCTACTGCTCCTTCTTTTCGTTACCACCCTTTTCTCTCGAAAAAGAAACGGTAGAATCGGTAAGAATCGTTGCACCTACGTTTTTTATGGTTTTTGTAAGATTAGTAGCATACTTATTAAATAATTGCAGTTTGTGGGTTCCGTCTAGCCCCGGCATAGAATTGGGTTACCCATGTTAATATCCTCCGAGGGTTACCCCACCTTATAGGCGGCTCAATACTTTAGGGGAGACTAGCACAAACCTTAACTATTGGTCCAGAGCGTTGGTGTCGGCGGCCAACCGTAAAAATATTGCCCAGTCTATTTGCGTTAGGTAAGGTAAAGTCAATGATGTTGATGACTAACCTACTTTGACGACCCAAAAAATTTAGAGTTTAGAGAACCTCGGGCACCCAAGACAGATGCAACTGGGAACTTCGCTAAGATGAGACGCTTTTTTCATGGCAAGTTCAAAGAGGTGGTTCGCTTCGCGGCTTTAAAAGTAGGTATTTAATAAACAAAATTTACTGGATTACCGATGTGTGGAAAAACCACTTTTCTCAAGCTCCTCCGTGGCGCGGTACATGAGACAATCGGTCCCGGTAGGGTATCCTCACATGGGTATATCTGATAGCAGTTGTTAGGTCAAGTTAGAGGCCTTATAGCGACCTAAGCTGAACCACATCACTTCACGAAAACAAGAAATGCTAGCTACGATAGGTACAAATAGTTACTAAACTTACCTACAGCTTATATTAATTGTGCTAATGTTCTTCTTCCTAAGTATAGTCAAGAAATGTAATCTATAATCCACAACTAATCACTTTAAATGCATTTCATTTCATTCAAAAGGAATAAAATAATGAGGAAATCATTTCTCTTCAAGTTCAACAAAATCAGCTAATTTGGCGGGCTTTTTTCTTTTTTTTTTAGTACAAAACGCGGTGCGGCGTCGGCGGGGCGGGGCGTTAGTTTTGTCATGATGGATAGAGGCACAAAACAATAGAGGAAAGAGTGAACTGCGAGGTGAACGAATTCATAATTATTATTTACTAGCTGCGCCCCGCGGTTTCACCCGCGTAAGTCCCGTTCCCGTTTCAGTTCCCGCGGGATTAAAAGTATTCTATGTCCTTCTCCTGGTTCTAAGCTACCTCCCCACCAATTTTCAGACAAATCTATTAAGGGACTCATTGTAAGAAGGGGATCATATTTTACAATGTTTGTTTGGAGACAACATTAAGTTATAGTCCATGTTTTGCACATATTTTCACTTGTATTTACACTTGTACACCTTCACGAAACTAAACTGATTAATATGCACCCGAAATTAAACAATTTACACGCATTTGAACTAAGTTTCACAAAAATGAAAATTTAGCAACTTATCTCCTCAACGCATTCCCGCCAAAACTCCTTTAGTATCTTTAGTAGTCTGTGTACTTGATTTATTTATACTCTGTTCTGCTTTCGGTGTTGGTTCTGTGTTCATGGTATTCTGTGACTCTGTGTGCTCTGTGTCCGCTAGGAGTAATAGTGTTCTGTGGCTCTGTGTTACTTATTTACCTACTGCGTAAATTATGCAGGATTTTTAATTTCTATTTTGTTGAAACAAAATTGCACCAAGTAGATATTGTAATGACGAAACGAAATTGTGGCTGCACATTCACAATCAGTGCAAATGTAATTATACTGAAAAGTGATAAAAGTCTCATTCACCTAGTGCCCTAGGGAAAGTTTAACGCCACCTTCGAGGCTTTTCCTAAAATCATGGAAGAACCAGGAATAATTAGAAAATTGAGTGAAGACGTTGTAAATAGGATAGCAGCCGGCGAAATAGTACAACGTCCCTCCAACGCTTTGAAAGAATTAATTGAAAATAGGTATCTTACCATAATCATAGCCTTGAAACTATAGTTACCTACTTCTAATAATAAATTAAAAATGTTTCAACATTTATCGACATACTGAAATTTTATTCACAGCTTAGATGCCAAATCTACTAATATTATAATTACCGTGAAAGCAGGAGGCTTAAAATACTTACAGGTAACTCATCTATCCATTAAATTAAATTTTATATTGTATATATATATATATATATAAAATATATGTCCCACTGCTGGGCAAAAGTTGCCCATCCCCTTCGCTATTCATAAGCAACCTCCGCCTAGCCTGGTAGAAATGGGCTAGATATAGGTACCTAGCAAATCATCCAAGATGATGCAAGGCATCTGCAGGAGTCAACTTTTATGTCATTCTATACACACACATTAAACTAGCTGCGCCCCGCGGTTTCACCCGCGTAAGTCCCGTTCCCGCGGGGATAACAAGTATCTCCTGGTTGTAAGCTACCTCTCCACCAATTTTCAGCCAAATCAGGTCAGCCATTCTTGAGTTATAAATAATGTAACTAACATGACTTTCTTTTATACATATAGATTCAAAGCCCTGACTGATTGAGTGACCTAACATGTGTATGTATGTGACCTGACACAATATGTATATGTATATTATGTATATCAATGCTGAGTTCAAATTACTGTTTCTTGAAACATGAAATCTGCCATGGGTTCTTTGTAGTGTTCTTTCCACACTAAAAAAGGATTTTTGGGAATTCCCACGGGATTGGTTGTTTTGCAGATGAAACCACTAGACACCGAGGGCTTATCTATTATTTTTGTATTTTTTTAAGTTTTAATTTTATCTAACTTTGTTAACCTGGATGGATTTTTAGATACAGGATAATGGCACAGGGATACGGCATGATGACCTAGAGATTGTCTGCGAGCGTTTTACGACGTCAAAACTCAGTAAATATGAAGATCTTCAAGAGATTTCCACTTATGGGTTCAGAGGGGAAGCCCTGGCCAGTATCAGTCATATTGCCCATTTGACAATCCTGACTAAAACTGCTGCTGACAAATGCGCTTATAAGTAAGTAGGGTGTAATCAAACTCCCTCATGGCATAGATTACCTTTAGTTAGATCAATAATGTCTAACTAAAGAAACTTTGCAATACAAAACCTTAAATCAACTTCATGTTTTGCTTTGAAATTCTGACTGCACACATTAAATATTAGCCACGCCCTGAGATTTCATCCGCTTAAATCGAAATCAAGAGGAAATAATGGGGTAAAAAGTAGACTATGTTACTCCAGGACTACAGCTGTCTATATTCTAAGATTTATTGCAATCAGTTTTGTAGTTTAACATGAAATAATAACAAAGTTATTGTTATAATAATTATTTATTATACAAACATTAATGCAGATATAAGGATTTTATTCTGCATTTTTTTTTAAATGATTGTGAAAACTGCAACAAAATTTGATGTGTAGTGTTTGAAGATAGTGGAATAACCAACAAAAAATGCAGATAGCAGATATATCCATTGTGCGTGAATTTAAGCTGTGAGTTTCCTCTCGATGTTTTCCTTCACCGTAAGAGTGGTGCACTTAAGTTTTTCTTAAAGAATAAGACAAGCCAGGATTCGACCACAAACTTCGGAATGAAAGCCGGAGTATCTACTATCACTAGACTAACAGCGCTCAGTATGATGTAAATAAGACGCAAATATTTTGTGGAATATTTCAGAGTCTCCTATGAAAATGGCAAATTAAAAGGACCCATAAAAGCCTGTGCGGGTAACAATGGTACTCAGATAACTGTCGAGGACCTATTCTACAATGTCATAGCTCGAAAGAAGTCCCTGAGGAGCCCTAATGAGGAATACACACATATTTTAGAAGTTGTCGGCGGTTATGCCATTCATAACAGCAATGTAGGCTTCACATTGAAGAAATTTGGAGAAAATACTGACTTGAAGACACCTATAAAGTCTTCTGTTATTGAAAATGTTAGGATTGTAAGTATATAAAGTTTCAAAATATATTTGTGCTGCTTTGTGGTTTCACCTACAACAGCACTTTTGTACCTGAATAAAGCCATTTTCATAATATTTTTTTTTCTACTTCTACATTGCAAGGTTACCTGCGAAAGCATTTTCTAATAATTATTTACAGACCGCACTTACAGCGATTACTATTAGCGGCTCTGCACTGTATTAGTATTTAACTGTGGAGAAATTATTTTTACTTGTGAAGTAATTATTTTTTGTAATTATTGGCTGTGCTTTGCAAGATTTTGCCTGAAAAGGCACTTGCTGTTGTTTTAATGGCGTGTAGACTACCTTTTGTAGGACATAACACGATTTTAAATCAATGTCTGTACAGTCCCTTGAAGCATGCTCATCTAGAAGGTGTCTGTTCACTCTAGCTGGCTGCACTGTGCGATTTTAGATTAAAAATGAGTCAATTCACTTTGCGACTTTATCCGAAAAGGGCGTAATTTTTATGGTAGTACTTCCATCTTGGTAGTTTTACTTGCGAAATCATTAATAAATTGCTATTAAAATAGCCTCTGCACTGCGATTTTACACCAAAATATACTACTCTGTGTAAAAAGTATCGGGAATATGTCAATAAAAAGACCCGCGTAAAAGAGGTCGTTCTAATTTTTTTACTACATGGTGGTAGCACTGTACTGATTAAGCTCGCAAAATTTGAGCGGGATCTGTCATTTAAATTGTTTTAAACTACACTTTTTGTTGGTGATAGTTTTGAGTCCTCGGCGATTTTTACAATGGAAAATATTGTTGAACAAAGAGTGTGTCTTAAATTTTGTGTTTCGAATGATATTTCATGTGGTGAATCACTAAAAATGTTGCGAAATACCTACGGCGAATCGTGTATATCAAAAACAAGGGCTTATGAATGGTATAAGGCTTTTAAAGAAGGCCGAGAAGTAGTAGTAGACTTGCCTCGTTCTGGTAGACCTTCAACCGCTACGACCAAAGAAAACATCGACAGAATCAAGAAGCTAGTGCTCGAAAATCAACCTATGGGTCTGAGAGAGTTGGCTAGTGACGTGAACATATCTTTTAAGTCCGTCCACAATATTCTCATTGACATTTAAGGCATGAAACGCGTCGCCGCTCGACTAGTTCCAAAAGAGCTTAATTTTGTTCAAAAAGCGCAGCGAAAGCATGTCGCTGAAGACATGGTTTCCAGAGCTTCTACGGATCCGACCTTTATGAAACGTAAAATAACTGTCGACGAGACATGGGTTTATGAGTACGACATGCAAACAAGCCAACAGTCTTCAGAATGGCGTCTCGAAAACGAGCCAAAACCCAAAAAAACGCGGCAAAGTCGCTCCAAAATCAAGGTGATGCTGACAGTTTTTTTTGACTACCGTGGTGTGGTTCATTCCGAATTCCTTCCAGAGGGAGAAACAGTGAATAAAGAATATTATTTAGACGTCATAAAGCGTTTGCGTGAGAGTATCCGCCGAAAACGTCCAGATTTGTGGCAACACAACTCATGGATGCTGCACCATGATAATGCACCATCACACACAGCGATTATAGTGAAAGAGTTTTTAGCGAAAAATTCAACAAAAGGTCTCGACCAAGCACCGTATTCATCTGCCGTCTCTGTCTCCGTCTGACTTTTTTTTATTTCCCAAGTTAAAATTACCACTTCGAGGAAAACGTTTTGAGTGGATAGAAGCCATAAAAGAAAATTCGCTGAATGAGCTAAAGGCCATACCGCAAATAGCCTATGAAAAATGTATGGAAGACTGGGTGAAGCGGTGGAGATGTTGTATTGCAAACGATGGGGCCTACTTTGAAGGCGATAAAATAAATTTAGATGAATAATTTGTATTTTTTGTTTTATTGACAAATTCCCGATACTTAGTACACAGAATGTATGTTCTTTGTTTATTGTACAAGTTGTCACGTTTCTTGCTCCTCTTCGTAGTTTTACCCGCGGTGGCACTTTTCAATTGTAAATGAAATTGGCTTCGCTTTGCGATTTTACCAGCAAAATCATTTTCTAATTGCTGTGATAATTAGTGTAACCTTAATATAACGATTTTCTCGATTTAACAAATTTTTCGTAATCATCCTGAATTGCCCATGAGCTGAAAGTCAATTTAAAGTATAAATAAGTACATTGCTAACATTTTTTGCGAATAACCTTTTTAACGAATTTTGAACTCAAGAATTTTGTCATTTCAAATCCTTTAAAGTATAAAGCTTCCCACCAATAAATGACCCTTAATCCCATAGTATGGGATTCATGTCGCAACAGGTGACATTTTTTAACAAATCTTTTTTAAACCATTCTATTTTTTGTATTGCGCGATTTTTTGTATTTATTTTTCTACTTATTATATTAGAGAAGTCGGTTTGAGAATTTCCCGTTGGCTAATTATTACTGTACTGGCTGCGCACGCTTCTTTCGTAGGTCAATTCTACTACTAACGGGTTCGATGACAGCGACATCTCAGTCGCAATTCAATTGCAAGATAATTCTTGTTATGTTTTAGCAGAATTGACCAACTGATCGCAACCAAGCGATATGACCCGCAACAGCACACCTCAGGTGATATTATTATTGTGGCACAAGAGAAGCAAGAAGTCTGCTACTGCGATATGTAACACTATTTCAAAACACACATAATCGAAGAACGGGATGTCGAATTAATTTCTAAAATAAACTGTAGGTCGAATAAATTCTTAGTCGACGAACGGAATTTCGAATGCACTTCTAGACGAAAGTCCGTAGTTCGAATTAATTCTTATGAACGGAATGTCGAATGAACTTTAAGACGAAACACTGCAGTGCGGTGGGATATGCTATCCACCGATATTGCACTATTTATTATTTTAGGGCCAGCGCACAGCGGGACGGGCGGCGGCAAGTCGCAGTATTTTAATTTTTACCAAAGAACATTCATATTTACCTCGTAGGAATAATACATACATTTATTTCAATTAATTTTGAGGAATGCCACGGAACTTCTCTGATGCTGAGACATGCCAATGACATGACAATGAACTTATTTAATTTGTATTATGTTATGATTATATTGACATTCCATTTTTAATTATTTGACTATATGTATAGTATATATATTCACGCGCCAACTCACAACAAGATAGATATGCACTGTGAATTTTTTTGAAAACTTACTTTATATGTACTCTATTTTGTGTGAATAAATAAATGATTTATGATGCTTTCGAAGGTTAACGTTTTATACGTTAAAATTATTAGACATCCAACGGGATGTCGAGCGAATTATAATTTCAATTTTATAATTGAGTTCAGACAGAAAAAAAATGTAAATACTTTAATAAGATCTGTCTATCAATATATATTTTTCGTTCTAGATATACGGCAACATAATAGCCAGGGAGTTATTGGAAATCGAAGTAAAAGACATGTCACTAAAGCTTTATGTCCATGGATATGTGACGAATGTTAATTATTCTAACAAGAAGGGCACAATGCTGTTGTTTATCAACCACAGGCTTGTTGATTCTATTGGTAAATAAGAATTATTTACTGTCTTATGTTATGTAATTATGTTGCTAGCAATCTCGATTGAAATTAATGATATACATATTATTTTGACAGTCGCTAATTTCATTTGCAATGACAAAATGACAATGGTTGATGACAGTTGCAGTCGCTAGTTTTAATTATATTGGATATTTATCTATTATTGATGACAGTGACAGTCGCCATAGTTTCAATTGCAATGATAATTTATTAAGATTAATGACAGTTACAGTCAGTAGTTTCAATTGCCATGACAATTTGACAATGAATGACGACAGCTACTGTCGCTAGTTCCAATTGCAATGGCAATTTGTCAACGATTGTAACAGTCAAATTGTATATTCGTAATCGTAGAAAGGGTAAGTTTTGGCGGGAACGCGTTGAGAAGATGTGTTGCTAAATTTTCATTTTTGTGAAACCTAGCATTCAAATGCGTGTAAATTATTAAATTTCGGGGGCATATTAATCAATTTAGTTTCATAATCGTGTACTAGTGCAATGAAAGTGAAAATCGGTGCAAAATATGGCCTTTAACGTTGTCTTCAAAGCTCGCGTGAACCGTCATTGTAAAGAGCCACCACTAATGACTTCCTAGATTTGACTTTTACAACGACGACTTGACTGTTTTAATGCGAATTGCAAATGACTTGCAAAAAATTATTATACTTGACACTGGCAAATGTCCGAATAGAAAAGCCATATTAAAGAAGAAAATAAGAAGAATCGTAGAAATTACGCGACAGCAACAATTTCAATCGAGATCTGTTAGCATCAGAGTTACATAATCAGCTTGCTGGTTCATCTTTCACTAGTTGCGCACATCCGTTGCTTTCGTGTAGACCTTCCTGCTATTTACATGCCAAGTTTTATTATAATTTATTCCGTAGTTTTAATAGCTGAAGGTCCAGACCTATACACACAAATACAAAAGTACCAACATATAAAAAAATATTGCACGCCGACGTTGCAAACAGCGTCAATCAGCACCAAACTAGGAGCTAAGCTTGTACCATGGGTACTAAACAACGGATAATAGTATTATTATACTAAACCTGGTCCCAGAATCATAGATCAAAAATCTAAACAGAACTGTCAATATCGAAGGAACAGCGAAAGAAAAAAGCAAACTTAGAGCTCGTCACTTTTCAAATAAATGTATGACTTTTCTGCTTCTTTACATTTTGGACCTAAGATCCTGGGACATATATTTATAATACTGTTGTAAAATACATACTTAGCAAACACCAGAACCACAAACAAATATTGTAAGTTTTTGTTGTAGATAGATATAAATATAAATAAAAAGTATAATTAATTATATTTTTTTTATTAATTTTAGCTATAAGAAAAGCGGTTGATTCTATTTATGCAACTTATTTACCGAAAAATTCACATGCATTCGTGTATTTGAATATTGAATTGGGTAAGTTATACTCGTATTATAATTATTTTACGTTTTAGGGTTACGTACTGGTAATGAAAAACTAAAAACTGACAAACCAACCTTGAAAAAGCCAACTGTAAAGTTAGCGAAAGCTCGGTCTTTTATAAATATTGACGTTATGCAATAAAACGGGAGTAAAACCCGATATATATTGTGTTTTATTAAACAAAACATCAGTTAAACGCAACGTCTGCGTTATTTTTTTTAAATATTACTCTTATTTGTTTAATGTTTGTCTTTTGCATTTCCCTAATATGTTTTAGTTATTTTCAGATCCAAGAAATGTGGACGTAAATGTACACCCGACGAAACATGAAGTACAGTTTTTATATGAAGAACAAATTATAGAGAAAATCAAAGCGTGTATAGAAAGTAAATTACTTAGTTGTAATTCAACTAGGGTTATGTATACACAGGTTAGTTAGACGAAGATGTAACTTGCTACGCCCTGTGGTTTTCCTTGTAAAAGTTAACAGTCATGTTATCTTACTAATATTATAAACGCGAAAGTTTGTATGTAAGTATGTATGTATGTATGTGAGGTTGTTACTCTTTCACGCAAAAACTACTGAACCGATTGCGATGAAACTTGGAATATAGGTAGCTGGGGACCTGGATTAACACATTGGTTACTTTTTATCCCGATATTCCCGCGAGAACGGGACTTAAACCGCGGGGCGCAGCTAGTTTATTATATACGGCCTCTGTGGCACGTCTGACCAACCCCCGGCTGCAACGCAGAAGGTCGAGGGTTCAATTCTCGCCAGGGACAAGTATTTATTCGGTCGATAAATGTCTGTTATTTATTCTTATTGTGTATATTTATCACAAGTACCTATGTATTTATACAAATAATATGATATAAAACAAGTCCGGTATCTAGTACCCATAGTACAAGCCTAGGCTTGCTTAATTTGACGCTAAATGGCGATGTGTACAACGTCCTGCAATATTTAATTACTAGCTGCGCCCAGCGGTTTCACCCGCGTAAGTACCGTTCCCGCGGGAATAACGGGATAAAAAGTAGCCTATGTGTTAATCCAGGTCCCCAGCTACCTATATTCCAAGTTTCATCGCAATCGGTTCAGTAGTTTTTGCGTGAAAGAGTAACAACCTTACATACATACATACAAACTTTCGCGTTTTTAATATTAGTAAGACTTATTCCTATTTTTACTGAAGTTGTAACATGGATACTGACTTTCGTTTGTATCGCGGTTATCCCACGGGCATGGAAACTTAGCGGGTGAACCGGCTGATCACAGTTAGTTTAATTGTATAAAATTGTTTTAGGCTCGACTACCAGGCGCGACAAATATAGAAGAAATTGTAAAAAAAACAACTGAAGGAGCCAAAGTATACGCCCATAGTATGGTCAGAGTAAATTCCGACTTACAAAAGATTGATAAGTTCTTTCCAAACATGTATAGACAAAAAGTGCAAACTGATGGAAATATTGACATCACAACCGATGATAAGACTGATGAAGATACCGAGATGACTGACGCTATGGAAACTGAACAAAATCCTGAGGCGATTCCTAGAAACCCTAGAGTAGAAACTGATAGAAATACTGAAGTGGACGATGGAGGCACTGATCAAATACCTGGAATAGTGATCAGTCGGACTGACAAAGACTTAAACGTATCTATAGTGAATGAACCGAAAGATTCGAAAACTAGAAATACAGATAGGTGGAAAACAAATACTGATTCTAACATTAGTTATATAGATCCAAAGGAATCGTTTAAAACGAGAAAATTTCATACTGAAAGAGTTGAAACTAAATTAACTAGCGTGAAACAACTGAGGTAAATAAGTAAAGAATGAAACTAAAGCCTATTCTCTTAACAAAATGTTCACAATATCAACAAAATATCACTTTATCATTATGATTTTATTTTGAGTTTATTCTTTGTAATTGCACTGATGTTGGATTGAAATTTTGGATAATTCTATTACAGTGATACATTAAAATATAACCCTCTTCAAAAAGGAACTCCACGGGAATACATTGCGCCGTGTGATGTTTACAGAATTTATGTAGTATTTTTTCTTCAAATACATCATAAATTCTTATAAATTCGTAATCAATATGTTTGCCTGTCTTGTTTCGCTTAATGGCCTAAACGATGAACCAATTTCCATGAATAAATGAAGTAAGGTTATTATTTTTTCTTTTAAGATTTGATATTGAAAAGCAGTGCAACATGACTTTGAGGGAGATATTGGCTAATTTGATATTTATCGCTTGCATTGATTGCAACAGATCTCTGATACAACATTCTACGAAGTTGTATTTGTGCAACACAACTAGATTAGCGTGAGTTTTTCTTTTAAATAATACATTATCAGCTGTTTAATTGACAGCCTAAGGCTTGTTTATTGATACTCAGCTTTTCAATGAAACGATTTTGCTCACGTTCTGAGACCGATGTATGGCTAGAAGAGATGAAACAGCGTCAAGATTTGGAGTTTGCGAGAAATTGTAAAATATGACATCGCACGATTTGTGCATGTATAGCCAGTAACTGTGAAGTTATTATTTGTCACCAAGTTGTTCCGCGCGACCTTTTGGTTTTTTTTTTTTAGTTAAAAGACAACGCGACGACTTATAAGACGTCATGGTAGGGCCCATAACATTTTATTATGACACTTTCGTATTAGAAAGTTTGTGTAAGTATAAGAAAGTAAACGAGTATGTTTGTTGCTCTTTCACGCAAAAAGTGCTAAACCGATAAAACTTAGGTTGATAGCTGGGGAATGGATTAACACATAGGCTACTTACTTTTATTTGCGATATTCCCGCAGGAACGGAATTTACACTTAATATAAAATTTATGCAATTCCGTAGTTTTACAACACTGACATAATATATTTTTTGGCGATTTTCGTAAAAAAAAAGTTTATTTTCAGAGAAGAATTATTCTACGAAACCATACTATACGACTTCCAAAACTTAGGACTGATAAAGTTATCAAACTCCTTACCGCTCGAGGAGCTGTTTGTATTGGGATTGAGAACGCAGGAGACTGAGTGGGATCCAGAATTAGGTAAATTTAACTAACTAAACTACTTTACTCGTAGCCTTCTCTATGTAAGTCAGGGGGTGCGGTCAGTGGCGACTGGCGATGTATTTGCATGTGCTGCGACCTGTGTGCCTTTAGACAAATTAACGGCAATGGATCTTCGAGCAGAATAGCTTCGACTTCAACCCATGTAATTAACCCGTTATCTACAAGGTACTAACTACATGACCCATTTGTCGGTTTAGTCTAGGAATGACCGATTCGCTAAATGACTACATAGTCTACAATTGACCGATTATTGAAATGTACAATTCTATAAATTACTAATTCTACATATGATCGATTCTATAATTGACTGATTCTATGAATGACCAATTCTGTAATTATTGACTAATTCTACAAATGGCTGATTTTCGATTTTTATGAACAATAACTACTTTGAATTGAATAGGGATGTGGAAATAAAATGCAATATAAGTACAAAAATAAACAGATATTTAGTTTCTAGTCACAAAATCAACAATTACTAAAAAAAAACATGTTTAAAAAAATATGATGTTATGTTCTCATTAAAATATGTCAGACGACATGTTGTTGCGAAAAACTAAAAGTTTCAATAACTAGACTCATTGGTTTCAAGTCAAAAAATCAACAATTATCAAAAAACGAACAAAAGCACATTAGTACAAATGTATTCGATCGCGAATTTGTCCCACTGCAGGACAAGAGCCGACTCTAAAAGGGGACGCCACGGGAGCCTAGCCCGGATTGGCGAATGTCCCATATTTTCGGACCGTGGTGAGTCCTAGGACATGTCGGTTTCTTCACCATGTTTTCCTTTACCGTAAGAGCGATAATATGTTATTAGCGCACATAACTTTATATAATGTTGTTGATATTTATGTTTAAAAAAAATAACAAAGTCACGTTCCGCCATTTTAGAAATATAGGTAAACAAACGACTATCTATCAGTGAGTAACTGTTCAAACTTTTTTTAGTATACCCGCATTTTATTTTACATACATACATTACTCGTATTACGTTCCGTTTTTCATTTTGTAACATTATGTAGGGTAATATTATATTCCTTGAATCCGAAGAATATTATGTAAGTTAACATTAATTTATGTATTAAATTACATAATTTATTTACTGTTGGCTTTTTGCCGCATGCATGTTTAATTTAGTACGTATGAACGCCATCTATTAGAATATTGTGGTACAGTGGGAAAAAATGGCGTATGCATTTTGGAGTTTTTTTTATAAAGTTTAGTGTATTTTATCGAAAATAACCCCATTTAAGTGCTGCAGTGAAGTGAAGATAAAATAAGCGTGATAAACATTGTGTTAGTGGGTTCTCTGATTTTATTTTTTTAACTAGAAACTAAATAAGTGATTATTTTTATGCTTATTTTGCATTTTATTTCCACATCCCTATTCAAAGTAGTTATTGTTCATAAAAATCGAAAATCAGTCATATGTAGAATTAGTCAATTGCAGAATTGGTCATTTATAAAATTAGTCAATTATAGAATCGATCATATGTACAATTAGTCATTTATAGAATTGTACATTTCAATAATCGGTCTGAGTTCATCGCCGTCGACCTCGACCTCTTTCGTCCGCCCCGACTACGACCCAAGTGCATCCCGTCCCGTCCCTCCCCCGGAGGTCCCGATATGCGTCAACACGTCGACGCCTCGACGTGGGTCGACGCAGCTGCTCGACGCAGCTGCAGCCGCCAACCGGCCAGCCGTCCCGCCGCGCCCGCGCAAATAAGAAAGAGAGGGGTAGCGTTCGTGCCGAACCGCCTCCCAGCGTCCTGCCTCTAGCCGCTGCCAAGGGTCAACCTGACAAGGATGGCTTTATCAAAGTGGAGAAGAAAAAGAGAAAGCCACCTTGTCGTAACCTGAGTGGCTCTGCGCCGACCGGACCGGACAATATTCTGCGTCCCGCCTAACCTGTGACGTACATCTACGTCTGCCGCCTGCATTATACCACGAAATCAGATGATGTCGTGGAGTACCTGCGGTTGAAGACGAAGTACCGCCTGTGGGTCGAACAGTTGTAGTCGCGCCGCAACGT
Organism: Idaea dimidiata; assembly: GCA_949358125.1. Lineage (NCBI taxonomy): Eukaryota > Metazoa > Arthropoda > Insecta > Lepidoptera > Geometridae > Idaea > Idaea dimidiata. The sequence goes on from OX442330.1 coordinate 21,996,273, forward strand.
GAGCTGCAGTTCGTTTGCTGTACGGGTGCCTACAGAGAAGCTATCGACCTTCCTGAAGGAGGAGCTGTGGCCGAAAGGAGTCGTGTTCCGCAAGTTCCGTGGACGCCGCAGACCACCCCTCGTGCACCCGCTAATCTGTTTAGTTATAATAATAATTTATATGTATGTAGTTAATAAGGTATATATTTTTATGGATTTATTAGGCGTCTATCTATATTGCATTATATTGGTTCTTTGGTTACTGCGAATACTGCGATACAAGCTTGTGCTTAGTGTAGAATAGATGTCTGATATATGTAATTTGAGAAATGTCTAATAAGTGTCATAGTTAATAAATAAATATGAAAAACATATGAAATTGTAGACTATGTAGTCATTTTGCGAATCGGTCATTCCTAGACTTAACCCATGTGTCATGGCTCAATATATGAACCATTTCATCACAAATTCTGTACTAGGAGATCTTCTCGTTTTTTAAAGGTGGGAAAATAACTAAATACTATGAAGGCTCTTCCATAGAATAAAATGCTCGCGAAATCTACGACTGGTTTTAATTATTATTGTATGAGTGATTCTGTTAGAAAATTACGAGTAGAAACCGTGTGGTACGCTATTCATTTTATGCATTCTAAAATTGTAAAGGATATAATTATTAAAAAGACGTATTATGTAGATTATATAAAATATTTTTCTGGGTATTTTTGTCCTGATATTCGTACGAAATCGGAACAATATTGAACCGGCTGCGCTCCGTGTAGGTATTTATATTATGTTGTATATTGTATACATGTTTTACTTTTCGTTTTAAGGTGACATGAGAGAAATGGCAAAACAAATGACAGAGTTATTAACCAGTAAACGTGCCATGTTACTCGAATATTTCTCGATGGAAATTAACGATGACGGCGAATTGCTAGCTTTACCTTTACTTTTAGGTAAGAACTTACTGAAATTATGTTATCTTAGCATGTAAAAAGTTTACGTTTTAAGTAGTGAAATATATCTAGGTGGCGTGCGATTGGAGAGGCCTATGTCCAGCAGTGGACTGCAACAGGCTGATGATGATGATGAAAAAGTTTAAGTTTTACTGGGCGTTTTCCTTTAAGATACTGGTGTTTTCGCGAAATTTTCCTTTATTTTACACATAAAAGGCCTCATACAAAAGTTTAATACCTCTCCATTGTCCCATAAAAATTGGCCATCTTCGCAAGTCCCGAAATAACAAACAAACCAATATGATAAGTTCAGGGCACTAGAGCCCTTCAAGTTTGCTAGTTTTATTTTATTTCAAAATATCTTTATTAATGAACATGACAACTTTAGCTCAAATTATGTTAGTGGTTGTGTACCGCATAGGGTACACGGAACTCAGCGGCACCGCATGGCGTGTACCCCATAGGGTACATTGGACTGCTATCGACTGCTGCCAATGTTATTTGTTAGCGCATAAATTTTTGAGCGGTCTTAGCATGTAGCTCTGAAAGTCAAAACTAGTCACGTATGTACAATGGGTCCACTGGCGGGCCTAAGTGCGGAAAATGGGAGCCCAAGAAGAACTAAATATAGACTCATTTACAATTTCCTACCTCGTTAAGACCTTTTACAATATGTTAACAACTACAAGTAATATTATAAATGCGACAGTTTAGATGTTTATGTTTCGATCACGCAAAAAGTTCTGAACCGATTACAATGAAACTTGGTATGCAGATATCTGCAGATCTGCTGTGGTATCATCTAATTAGCATCCACCGCTAGTAGTTGCTAAGTTGCAGTACATTGCTGCTTTGACGTAACGTGGTTGTTACCGGTGATTACTTCAAAGCAGCAATGTAGAATTCGAAATATGTTTTTTGACAGTAAATAGCAACTAGTAGCGGTGGATGCTAATTAGATGATACCACAGCTGGACTTGTATTTTAATTCTACGAACGAAAACGAACGGGGCGCTACTAGTATAGAAATAAACTTAAATAAAACTGTCAGAATAATTTATCCGACTTCATCTGTACAATAAATTCGTAACCTTTTTTATTTACAGACGGTCATTCACCATTCATGGGCGTATTGCCAACTTACTTAGTCAAGTTAGTAACAGAAGTCAACTGGGATTCAGAAAAAGAATGTTTCGATACATTTTCGCGTCAAACCGCTGTATTCTACTCCCAGCCCAACCCTGGTATCACTCCTGATGTAGAAACAGCAGAGTTTTGGAAGCAAGAACATATCGTTTTCCCCGCAATTAGACGAAATTTCTTACCGCCGACAAGTTTTGTTAGTAATGGCGCGATTTTGCAGATAGCTAGTTTGAATGATTTGTATAAAGTGTTTGAAAGATGTTAGATAATACTTTGTGTTAGAAATAAGTTTAATAAAATGTTACTTTGGTGATTTTGTTTTTATTGTGTGGAACTAGACTGAATTTTCGTCTGTCTGTTTGTGGCTTTACAAATTAAACAACCCATATTATAAACCTGTTTATCTTTATGGCTTATTAAAATTGGCCAAAATCATTCAAACACAGTTTGTATTGGTTTGGATTATCAAATGTATCAAAATTGTGTATGTGTGTGTTTTTGTGGTCTTTATATTATGCAATGCCACTTGATTTCGTCTATATGTACAAGTCTTGCGAAACCATAAAATTAAAAAAAAAAGCGTAGCCATAAGATTGTGCGTGAAACGGAACGTAAAAAAACTCCCGCCAAAATGATAAACAAATGTCAACTGTCATTTTAGTACTACGAGTAGCAAACTCACAAGTTCATTTTTCTTGCGAGTTTTATGTTTTGTCCTTCTTCAAAAACCTAGTTAAGAAACGAACAGACATAAGTTTTTTTTTTAAATCGAGACTAGTAACTCTGTCGGACTCGTAGTAATCAATGCCAAGTGACAACTCCAACTTCCAAGTGTTCATTATATTTTATGAATTTCCGAGTAGGTTCATTTTTAGTATTTTTTATCTATTTTGACCGTGAATAAACCTCAAATTATTATAAAAAGCGAATCAGTAGTACTGTGTGATCACTAGTCATGGATGTAGCGGAGAAATACGCGACGCAAAACCAAGTGAAAGACGAAGTTGGAGTCCGGTGCCAAAAACTGTTCCAGGACTTTCTCGAGGAGTAAGTATTGTATGAAATAACTTGAAAATTAGCTAAGACACCCCAGTAGTACTATTTCATTACTTATATCCAATATAGTGCTTCATTCACTTACGAATCTTGTTATAACCTCTTGTCTAAGGCATCGTGTAGTAACAGACCTCATCAGTGATGTACTTTACTTGTTAGAGGCTCGTAAAAATTACAATTATAGCGACCAGCCAAACTATGCCTCTTATAGAGTAAGAGGCATAGTTTGGCTGCCTTGCCTTGCCCTATCTGCCAAATACTACTGTGTTCATACAAATTAAAGCAGGGAAGGTAGTGTGCCTACACTCATCCTAAAACCCCCATCCTAAAACGATATGAGTATGTCTAGGATTTAGTTCTAAATTTGTACTATCAAATGCAGCTAAAATTAGAATTTGTTCCGTGAAAATGAAAGAAGGGCGTTGGTTTTAATTCTACCTCCAGCTAGTAAAACTAAAGTTTGATACATTTGAACTTTCTGTGACCTACAAAAAAAATTGTCCTGCTGGCTGGAGGTAGAATTAAAACCACACCCTTCTTTCATTCTTTATGAATTAGTGTTTCTGTTATAAATTTGTTTTTGTTCAAGTTTAGACTTAATAAGTGAGACTTTCAATGTTTTCTGTGTCTTTCCTGTTTTAGGAGTGGAAAAAAAAAACATTGTTTGCACTTACTAACATTTCTTCTAATTGTGGGTAGTCATCATAACTGATACACTGGAGTTTATTTTTTACTAAACACTTTTTTTAGTGCTTTGTCAATTTAAAAAACTATTCTGTAATGTCGAAAACTTGTGTTAGTTGTAACAAGCCAGGCTCATCGTCGAGGTTGCTGTCCTGCTGCCGCTGCCCCTCTTGTTATCACAGGGGGTGTGTGTCGTTGCCTGAGACCGTGGCAGCCGGTGTGGACTGGGTGTGTCTGTGTTGCAAGGCGAGTACGCCTCGGGGTGATAACTCCAACACCCCTATTAAATTTGCGGCCATGCTACACGCCATGTAGCATAAAGACTGACCTATCTTTAATAGCCTAATACAATGAGCTATAGACTATGAAAACATATGCGGCTTCTAGATTTTGGTGTGTTCCATATCTTAAAGTAGGACATTAATATCACCTTCTAACAAACTCAAGTTTCTTGTGTCTTCTCCTCATTCAAGGTCATGATCAGAGGATGTTCAATTGTACATCCTAAATTGGCAGTTGTTAGATGTTTCAAAACTATTATGTCAAATTAAATTTGAATTTGCATTTGCCCACAGGTTCAAAGAAGACAATGAAATAAAATATGAAAAACATGCAAAAGAACTTCTAAAACCAGAACTGAGCACTTTAGAAGTTAGTTTTGATGATGTGGAGAAATACAATCAGAATCTCGCTACCACTATTATAGAAGAGTATTACCGAATATATCCATTCATAAACCAGGCTATATTTCATTATGTGTTGAGTTTGGCCGATGCGAGTATGAAGAAAGATTTGCAGGGCAAAGAATGTTATATTTCTTTTGTTGATGTGCCTACGAGACATAAGGTTAGTTGCAGATTGATGCAGGTTTGAGTACTGCTATGACATAGATGTTGAAAAGATTTTATTGAAGCAAGTTTAGCTGTGTGAATATAAAAGGTTTAGGTTTTATGAGGTGTAAAAATCATGTTATTTTATTAGTGATTACAATCATTTGTGAGCATTTTGCCTGGACACAAAACTACAACTTTCTTAATTAAAGTGGGGTATCTGCCACTAAACTCATGTTCCTCTTGTTTGAAAATAATTCATTATTTAATAGGTATGTAGTAGAATAATAACCGACTGCAATGCGGAAAGTTGCGGGTTCGATTCCCGCCGAGTGCAAATATTTCTGCTTAAAAACAAATATTTGTATCGGTCTGGGTGTCTTTCTATGTATTTTAAGAAAGTATTTACAAAAAAAAGTATAATTTGTAGTATATATCCGGCTGTCTAGTAGCCATAGTACAAGTCTAGTGCTTAGTTTGGGGCTAGTTTGCGCAGTCTGTAATGTCGTGCAATAGTTATTTATTTTTTTAAATCTAAAAGCAAATTAAGTTTCATTGTCAAACAGAGTTGGTTTTAAGATAATTTTCAATTTTTAACTCTGTGAATGATTTTTCTTACTCTTATGTAATTGTAGTTCTGTTGATACACTCTATCTTCAGGCCTTTAAAATAACATTGTTCACAGGTTCGGGAGCTAACAACAGCCAAGATTGGTACTTTGATCAGAATCTCAGGTCAGATTGTGAGGACGCACCCAGTGCACCCGGAGCTTGTGTTCGGGACGTTTGTGTGTCTCGACTGCCAGACTGTTATCAAAAATGTGGAACAACAGTTTAAGGTACCTAAGTTTTTTATTTAACACCTGTATGTTATAATACTAAGTTACCGCTAACTTTTAAACCTGTGTCAAGGCGTTGAATATGGCTGTGTCGCGAAATAAAATGTATATGACCAAGAAAACACGTCAAACCAAACATTTATTGCTTTCAACTTTTGCTTCTAAACCGTCACCCAACAGAGCTATTGGCAATCTAACTAATATTTAAACGCGAAAGTTTGTATGTATGTGACTTTGTTACTCTTTCATGCAAAAACTACTGAATGAAAGTTGGAATACAGGTAGGTGGATACCGGGAATAACATATCTATAGGCTACTTTTTATCCCGAAATTCCCGCGGGAACGAGACTTACGCGGGTTACACCGCAAGGCGCAGCTAGTATTAATTATATAACCTAGATTCTCCAGCATCAAATCCATAGTTTTCCAGATGGTGGCGAATACACGCTACTTGCCTTCCGCGGCGTTGTAGTGGCATGGCCTGTCACTGTATCTGGGTTATTTATCGTACTAATATTATAGTTTACTTTTAGCTGAAAATTTGTATGTATGTGGGTATGTATGTTTGTTACTCAATCACGTAAAAACTGCTGATCCAATTGCGATTTAACTTTAATATAAGTAGCTGGAGACCTTGCATAACACAAAGGCTACTTTTTATCCCGATATTCCCGCGGGTGAAATCGTATAGAGTTTTATTACATACTAACTGTGCCCGCGATTGATCCGGAATTCCAACCAGAATACCCGGATTAAAAGTATCCTATTTTTAAAACCAGGTCTTAAGCTACTTCAAAACCAAATTTTATTGAAACCGATTTAGTAGTTTTTGCGTGATTCGCGCACAAACAGACAGACATACACACAAAATTTTCAAAAATCATATTTGCGTAATCTTTTGCAAGCATATAGCATAATATTCCAGTTACTTTTTTCAAAAACTATTCAATGTACAGACTCAGCTTTGTTACTGTTTTATTATGTGTATAGACTTTACTTATTGTCTTTCCAGTACACAATACCGACGATCTGTCGGAACCCAGTGTGTGCTAACCGTCGCCGCTTCATGCTCGACGCAGACAAGTCTGTCTTCGTTGACTTCCAAAAGATCCGTGTGCAAGAAACACAGGCAGAGCTACCTAGAGGCTGCATACCGAGGTCTCTTGAGATTATACTGAGAGCTGAAGCTGTGGAGTCTGTGCAGGTATGATTTAGATCCCATTAAACTAATGTTATAACCAAGGCGAGCATTTTTGGTGAGAACGCGGAGAGGAGATTTGTTGCTAAATTTTCATTTTTGTGAAACCTAGTTCAAATGCGTGTAAATTGTTTAATTTTGGGGGCATATTAATCAATTTAGTATCGTGAAGGTGTACAAGTGTAGTGAAAGTAAAAATCATAGACCTTAGAGTTGTCTCCAAAGCTCCGTGAACAATCATTTTAAATGGCCGACAAGTTTAACAATGATTCCGTCGACTTGACTTTAACTATGACGACTTGACTGTTTCGATGCAAATAACTTGCAAATATTAATAATACTTGACACTGGCTAATGTCCAAATGGAATATAGCCATATAAAAGAAGAAGAATGTTAACCTAGAGACCCACATTTAAACGGTTCCTTACCCAAAGGGTAAAAACAAGACCATTACTGAGGCAGATAGGAGAAATGTTTACAGATGATGTATTTCGGTGGCCGCATAACAACAAATACTAAACAAATATTTAATGGAAGTTCCACACAAAAAACGTGATTTGCTCGTTTTTTATAAACAGACATCAGGACGGGTGAATGTTGAATAGATAATAACTGTCTGTACCATATGTACAGACAGTTGAAGTTAATAGTTGTAGTTTTCTGTATAAATGATTGTTTTTATGAAGTACTAGCTCCACCCAAGCATACATACAAACAGATAGATAGACAGCGGAAGGCAACTTTGTTTTATACTGTGTAATCTAATATGTATATAAAAATGAATTCCTATTTCGTCTGGTCACGGCGTCACGCCTGAACCGATTTCGTTAATTATTCGTTCGTTGTGTTCGTTATGATCAGGAAAAGGTTCTTATGAAAGAAAAAAACTAATTACTGAATATCGGGATTTACGCAGGTGAAACCGCGGGGCGCAGCTAGTAAGATATAAAGCAAATGGAAAAAAATCTCTAAATGAAATGAATACCGTATCAAAATCCATTGTTTTCTTGTAGACATGTGAGCTGCTTCTTCTCACACATCACTGCATCCACCATTTCTTGGGCTCCTAGAAGCGTCTAATGGTCTTTAAGGTTTCTTTACCTTTAGGTATTCCAAAGCTACAAGATCAGAGGGATAGCCAAATTAGACCAGCTTGACTATAACTGACTCACTCCAAAGTGAGTGTTGTTAATCTTGTTTTTTAGTTTTCAGGTATTTTTTTATTTATTTGAACAGTAGAATGTATTTGAACCTATTGATTCCAGGCAGGAGATCGCTATGACTTCACAGGTACACTAATAGTGGTACCCGATGTCGGTTCGCTATCGTTACCGGGAGCCAAGGCCGAGTTGACGACCCGCACGAGGCAGGCCAACGAAGGTCAGATGGAAGGCATCAAGGGTTTGAAGGCGTTGGGAGTAAGAGAGCTGCATTACAAGTAAGTGACGTCATTACTGTGGTACTATTTGTCGTTACCGGGAGCCAAGGATAGGTTCTTCAGGTCAGATGGAAGGCATCAAGGGATTGAAGGCGTTGGGTGTAAGAGAGCTGCATTACAAGTAAGTGACGTCATTACTGTGGTACTATTTGTCGTTACCGGGAGCCAAGAGTAGGTTCTTCAAATCAGATGGAAGGCATCAAGGGATTGAAGGTGTTGGATGTAAGAGAGCTGCATTACAAGTAAGTGACGTCATTACTGTGGTACTATTTGTCGTTACCGGGAGCCAAGAGTAGGTTCGTCAGGCCAGATGGAAGGCATCAAGGGATTAAAGGCGTTAGGAGTAAGAGAGTTGCATTACAAGTAAGTGACGTCATTACTGTGGTACTATTTGTCGTTACCGGGAGCCAAGGATAGGTTCTTCAGGTCAGATGGAAGACATCAAGGGATTGAGGGCGTTGGGAGTAAGAGAGCTGTATTACAAGTAAGTGACGTCATTACTGCGGTACTATTAGTCGTTATCGGGAGCCAAGGATAGGTTCACTTAGCTACTTTTTACCCGATTTCGGCGAAGCTAAAAGGAAATTTATTGATTTTGGCAGTCAATGTGGCGTTGGGCGTTAAAGAGATTATGACAAATGTGGCATGTTTATTGTAATTGTTTACGAGCTATGGTTTATTTTCTCAGTGGGAAAACAAGCCCAGCTATTCAGTGTTTTTTTGAAAATTTTGTAGGAGGCTTTTTACATCAATAGTTCCTAGTCTAATCTTCGCCAATACATAAGTGATGTTATAATTTTTAGTACAGTACATAATATTTAAATGACATTGCTACAACATAAAAACTTGTCTTGTGACAGGACAGCGTTCCTTGCCTGCAGCGTTCAAGGGATATCGCGTAGGTTCGGTATAGCCGAACTCGCGACTGACGATCTAACCACTGAGGATATGAGGAAGCAAATGACGGATAAAGAATGGGACACGGTAATGCACAAAATACAATATCTATGGGTCTATTATCTACGTTTCTATATGATGTCTGAACAATGCTTCATCATTATTTAGTCATTGTTGTTTTACACGAAAACGGTTAAGCAACTGTTGGTAATTTTGCAAGAAATTACGTACACTTCAATAATAATATAAGGGCTAGATTGCGCTGTGTGTAATGTCGCGCAATATTTTTTTATTTAATAGCTAGTATAGCACCCCGCGGTTTTTACCCGCGTAAGTCCCTTTCCCACGGGAATATCGGGATAAAAAGTAGCCCATGTGTTTTTCCCGATATCCAGCTACCAATATTCCAAGTTTCTTGCAATCGGTTAAGTAGTTTTTGCGTGATTGATTAACAAACATCCAAACACACACTTTCACATTTATAGTATAGTAGGTAAGTAGGTATAGGAAAGTAGAAATAGTAGGAAATATAGTAGGATTAATTGTTGTGACTATAACGCAGGTATACGAGATGTCACGCGACCGCAATCTGTACAACAATCTGATCGCCAGCTTGTTCCCAAGTATACACGGTAACAACGAAGTCAAGCGCGGCATACTGCTCATGTTGTTCGGAGGTGTGGCTAAGACAACTATTGAAGGTAAGTACCACTTCTCCTTCAGCCTTCTTGGGCTCCCATTTTCCGAACTTAGGTCCTCCAGTGAATTTCTTCTCCTTCAGCCTTCATCTTCTTGGGCTCCTGGACCATTTTCCGTTTTCCGGACTTAAGTCCTTAAGTGGATCTCTTCTCCTTTAGTCTTCAGTCTTTTTAGGCTTTCATTTTCCTGACTTAGGTCCTCCAGTGGATCACTTCTCCTTCAGCCTTCTTGGGCTCCTATTTTCCGGATTACGGTCCTCCTTCAGTCTTCAGTGTTCTTGGGCTCCCATTTTCCGGACTACGATTTTCCAGTGGATCTCTTCTCTATAGTCTTCACTCTTTTTGGGCTCCCATTTTCCGGACTTAGGTCCTCCAATGGATCTTTTTTTCTTCAGTCTTCATTCTTCTTGGGCTCCCAATTTCCGGACTTAGGTCCTCCAGTAGATCTCTTCTCTTTCAGTCTTCAGTCTTCTTGGACTCCCATTTTCCGGACCTAGGCCCTCAAGTGGATCTCTTCTCCTTTTGAACAGCCTCTGAAATTTGGTTCAAAAACTACTGTATTGATTTAAAAAATTCTTTCACCGATAGAAAGATACATTAAACATTTTAAACTCACACGATTTGAACTCATTATTCTTCCCGGGTCGTCCCGTGAGTCCCCTCGCGACTAAAATCATTGTAACATGATCGAAACGTCAAGGTAAGAGAATTTAAAAATAATAATACGCGAATAACACTCGGGATTTTTTTACAAAATACAAAAAAAATTATACAAATATTCTAGTAAATATGCCTTGAGCAATAAAAACAAATTTACGAAGTTTAAATATTCCCAGGAACAACCCTCCGTGGCGATATAAACGTCTGCATAGTGGGCGACCCTAGTACGGCCAAGTCTCAGCTGCTACAGCAAGTCTCGGAAATGACGCCGCGTGCCGTCTACACTAGCGGAAAGGCGTCTTCGGCCGCCGGTCTTACCGCGGCTGTTGTTAAGGTAGACTTGCTATATGTTACTAAAATAAATGAGATGTATGCTTTGAAATGAAGTTTAGATTAGATAAACTCTTTATTGTACCAAATTGGCGACCTCAGTGGCGCGTCGGACGAACGCTCGGCTGCAATGCAGAAGGTTGCGGGTTCGATTCCCGCTGGGTGCAAATATTTATGCTTAAAAATAAATATTTGTATCTGGTCTAGGTGTATTTCTATGTATAATATGTATGTATTTACAAAAGAAAAGTAAATATAAGTAGTAAGTATATCTGTTATCTAGTCACCGTAACACAAGCTTAGCAGCTTACCATGGGGCTAGATGGCGCTGTGTGTGGGTCACTGAATTTATTTATTATTTATTACTTACAAAAGTTAACTATTTGCAAAAAACTTTGCTTATTTATTTTTGTTAATAGGATGAAGAGTCGTTCGATTTCGTGATAGAAGCGGGCGCGCTGATGTTGGCAGACAACGGCGTCTGTTGCATTGACGAGTTTGATAAGATGGACATCACTGACCAGGTGGCCATTCACGAGGCTATGGAACAGCAAACCATATCCATTGCTAAGGTAATTATAATTAATTTTTAAAGAAATGCTTTCCAAAAATTCGCACCCAACAGGACCTTAACCTACCTGCTTATCCGGGGATCCGTCCCAAAGCGTTATCCAATTAGGTGCGTTATCCAAGTATAAGAAACACAAAAGGTAATTGCAATGGTATACGCCTTACGGGCTCGTTAGACTTCAAACAGCGACTTTCTTAAAGTGTGTCCTTTTTGCATGACGGTTCCTTTTGTCAGTACGAAAACCAACCCAGTCTTTCCATTACCACAATGGTAAATGGAAAGACTGGGTTGGTCTTTCCATATGCCACTGTATCATATGGACTCTTAAACTAGACATAAAGTTCTGTACAGAAAGAGATTTTAAGGGTTTATTTCTGCTATAATATCAAACACTAAAAAAAAACCAGAATACATTTAACTGGGGCTTCCATACACCAAACGCGACTTTGTTTTTGCTTTTTTCATATTTTTTTAAACCTACAGATGTTTGCTTTAGGTACGTCAACGCTTCTGTATGTATAATCGTTTTCTAGATTGAGCTGTGTTCAAACTTCAAAACATTTATTTATCAAAATTGAGTGTTAAAACTGAAGGAAGTTTCGTGAGGTGAACCCAAACTTTCAAGATTAAAGTAAGAGTTACGAACCTCTGAATTTATTATTTACCACAAGTCGATGGTACTTTCCATCGAAGTTTAGTACAAACTTCGATGCCTCTGCTCTTTAGGGAATACCACTTTAAAAAAACTCTTTCGTGACTATAATCATACTCCCTTATAGAATATTATTTACACACTAGCTGCGCCCCCCGGTTTCACCCGCGAAAGTGAAAAACGCGATTTCACGGGCGCGGGCGGCCGAGCGGTTCTCGAGCGGTTGCACTTTTTCGTTCATTACTCGGGTTCTACTGATTAGATTTCGATGCAACGTATACCACTTCCTCGAAAATAGAACTATCCAAAATTGAAAACAAATTTCAATCGGATTAGTAGTTTTTAATTGTAAAAGAAACAGACAGAGAGACAGACAGACAGACATGAATTTTAAAAATTATATAATTATCTTCTACTACTTATCCTAAGTCCCATAGGCCACGTTTTTTTAATTCACTTCCAAGTACAGACTTTTTGTTTTCTCTTCCTTTATTATAAGTATAGATAACTAAGCTATGTGACGATTGTCTCTGTCTGTCTACTTTGAAACTTCATGTTACAGTAAAAGACAAACGATGCATAGTTATGCAGCGCATTAACTAGCGTTTATAAGTAAGGGCGTTAGTCGCTGAAGTCGCGTTTCAATTATGCAAGTCTTGCCTGCGATTGTAAATGCAATAATATGTCATTCTCACATAATTGTGCAACTTACAAGCATGATTTGCATGTGAAAATGAAATCGCATGTACCAAAATATTATGTATCCATGTACATTATTGTACATGTACTAGGCTTGTACCATGAGCACTACACAACTATCTGTGTAGTACCCGTAGCCTAGTTGCTTAGTTTGGGACTAGATTGTGATGTGTAATATAAGAAATAAATATTGTTTATTACTCAGTTGCAAGAATAACCCTTACCCTTAAGACTACTCCATGACTACTGGACTTGTTATATTTAGGTACTGTCTATTATTAATTATCTTTTAAGGTTTTATTTAAAATATGTTTCTTCAGGAGTGTTTTATAAAAAAAATGTTACTTTAGCAATGTATTTATAATAATCCAACAGCTAAAATATGTTGTTTGTTTTGTTAAGGCGGGTGTCCGTGCGACTCTGAACGCTCGAACCTCGATCCTGGCTGCAGCGAACCCCATCGGAGGACGATACGACCGAGCAAAGTCGCTGCAGCAAAACGTCGCCTTAAGCGCCCCCATCATGTCCAGATTTGACCTCTTTTTCATACTTATTGGTAAGTTTATTTGTGTTTTACCAACTGTCCTAATTTAACTGATTGTCAATATACTTATTTTATTAAATGTGTGAGTGCTATTTTAATTTCGTCACAGTTGAAATGAAAATTGAGTGCTTAGGGTGAACATCAAGCTTTTTACTCTCGAACTATTGGCGCTCGAACGAATTGAGAGAAATATCTCTGGTGAAATGATTGACAAACAATCTAACAATCTACTAACAAGCCCTTGTCTAACAATCTACTATTTCATCCTTTTTATTCTAAAAGTGTCGCATTGTTCCTGTATTTAGTAAGCGGGAGCAAAATAGATCATTTCCATTTTAGCGGACGGCAATGACATTTGAATTTGAAACATGTATATTATTTATAGAAATGAAACGCAAATTGTATGAATTACTGGCTTACTATGTATTTACCAGGTATTTACGTATTTGTGTTTCTGTTTGGAGGTATTTTTATTTGTAAAACTCCGTTTCTGATTTTATTTTCTCATAGAAAGGGGATAAAACGTAGAATATATAACTCGAGAGCAATTTAATTTTCCCTCGGGCGATGTACTTTGAATCACTCGCTGCACTCAGGATTTTACGTTAGAATCCTTCGTTAGCTCGTGATGCAGCGCCCTCGCCGTCAAAATACTATTTTGCTCCCTTGCTATACAATTTACTATGTTTCGTCTTCTTCTTCTTCTTTAAAATGGCTTTTCCATTCGGACATTTGCCAGTGTCAAGTATTATCAATATTTGCAGGTTATTTTCATCGAACGAAAAAGTCAAGTCGTCATAGTTAAAGTCAAGTTTAGGGAATCATTGTAGAAAAGGGGCCATTTTTTTACAATGTTTGTTCACGGAGCTTTGGAGACAACACTGAGCTAAAGTTCATGTTTTGCACCGATTTTCACTTTTTTTTTTACACTTTCACGAAACTAATTTGATCAATATGCCACCGAAATTAAACAATTTACACGCATTTGAACTAAGTTTCATAAAACACAAAATTTAGCAACACATCTCCTCAACGCATTCCCGCCAAAACTCAATTTACTATGTTTAAATATGTAATCACTTTTTGCTCCATAGATGAGAGTTCAGAAATGGTAGACTACGCGATTGCAAGGAAAATAGTCGACCTACATTGCAACAAGGAGGAAAGTTACGACTGTGTGTATTCGAGGGAAGACTTATTGCGTTACATTGCATTTGCGAGGTCCTTCAAACCACTTATTACCGAGGTTTGTAGATTGTTACTTGATTTATATTTTTTAACTGAATTAACTCATACATTTTTTTTATTTCTACATTTCTATTACTACCAACGGAGCTCGTAACACTTAGGGACCGTCTCCACAACCGATAGCATCGCGGCGATATTACTTTATTTCTAAACAACGCACCGCCGCGTTAACATCGCCGCGTGGAGACACGTTCATAGATATTGTGTAGAAATAACTGGCTTGACGATAATATCGCCGCGGTTCTAACGTTGCGCGTTGGTGGAGACGGTCCCTTAACGAAAAAAAACTTTACAGAGCACCCCGACTAGGATAGGTTAGGTTAATGTTAGAGCATAATTACAACGCTGCGAGCGAAGCGAGCGTCAGCGCTCGCCTAATACTATAAATAAAAAGGCGTGATGTATGGAAGTCGAACTTTATAAACATTACTAGCTGCGCCCCGCAGTGTCACCCGCATAAGTTCCGTTCCCGAGGAATATCGGGATAAAAAGTAGCCTATGTGTTATTCCAGGTCTCCAGCTACCTATATTCTAAGTTTCATCGCAATCGGTTCAGTAGTTTTTACGTGATTCAGTAACAAACACATAGACACATACACACATATATTAAGCTTTACAATATTAGTAAGCTTAATTAAAAAAAATAGCCAATATGGATCCGGTCAATACTATTTATTAACCGACTTCAAGAAAAGGAGGAGGTTATCAAGTTGTCGCGTATGTATTTATTTATTTATGTTTGTTCACCGATTATAATTGACTGTAGGAGGCAGGCAAACTCCTAGTGGAATACTACTCAGTCCTCCGGTCCCGCGACGGCGGTTCGGGCGCCTGGCGTATAACGGTCCGTCAGTTGGAGTCTATGGTACGGCTGGCCGAGGCCATGGCTAAGATGCACTGCTCGAGTCACGTCACACCGCAGCACGTCCACGAAGCGCACAGGTAACAACGATTTCTAGATCGCGCTAACAAAGTTTGTCCGCACAGATTTTGATTTTGATACATCATTATTTTAAAAATTAGAATTTGATTTATATTTTTCGGCATCATAAATTTTGGGCGAATAGGAAATAGTAATTTTTAAACAAACATTTGGTTAAGTAAGTTTCTCAGTTCGGCTTTATGCGTAACTCATGTTCCCGCAGGAATATCGGGATAAAAAGTAGCCTATGTGTAATTCCAGGTCTCTAGCTATCTACATTTCAAGTTTGATCGCAATCGGTTCAGTAGTTTTTGCGTGATTAAGTAACAAAGTCACATCGCGTTTATAATATTTCTAGCTATGCCCCGCGGCTTCACCTGCGTAAGTCTCGTTCCCTCAGGAATATCGGGATAAAAATGTGTTAATCCACGTCCCCAGCTACCTATATTCTAAGTATCATCGCAATAGGTTCAGTAGTGTATGCGTATTTGAGTAACAAACACACATACATACATACACACATACTCACAAACTTTCAGCTTTATAATATTAGTAGGATTCCCGGTATCCAGCTTCCTACATTCCAAGATTTATCGCAATCGTTTCAGTAGTTTTTGTACAAACTTTCGTGCGTCTATAATATTAGTAACAAGTAAGATTTTTGTTTATTTGTTATTTTCTTTGTTCATTTCTTTGATTTTTTTTCGTAGAATAGATCATTGATCTATCTATCTATCTTTTTGATACCAACAGGCTACTGAACAAGTCGATAATCCGCGTCGAACAACCCGACATACATTTGGATGAAGACGATCCACAATACGAGCCGTCTATGGACGTTGATCAAGACGTACCCAATGGAAATGGAGGTATGTTATTATGATTAAACTAACTGCACCCCGCGGTTTCACCCGCGAAAGTGAAAAACGCATTGTCAGTTGTCACGGACGCGGGCGGCCGAGCGGTGGCAATTTTTCGTTCATTACTCGGGTTCTACTAATTGGATTTCGATGCAAAGTGTACCACGACCTTCCTCGAAAATAGAACTATCCCATATTGAAAACCAGATTTCAATTGGATTAGTAGTTTTTAATTGTAAAAGAAACTGACAGATAAACAAACAGACAGACAGACATGAATTTTAAAAATTATATAATTTTGTTTTACTACCTTCACTACAGTCGATTTATCAGTGTGAGTGCATGCGAAGTGGGAGCGTACCGCGTCGTCAATGTACGTGCAGCTACCCACGCTAACAAATTATGCATCCGATTCGGTCGTTTGTTACGCAGATAGATAAGCGTAGTGCTTAGTTTAGTAAACACAATCTTAGGTTGCATTTATTGCAAAAAACACTTGTGTAGCCTTTTTTGCAACATATTTCCGTTGTCTAGTACCCATAGTTCAAGTCTAGTGCTTAGTTTGGGGCTAGATTGAGCTGTGTTTAATGTTTGCAATATTTAAATTTATTTATTTATATTTATTTCTGTGAGTTTCTATTTCCCGCTTACATTTCAGAGTCCCAAGTGAACGGCGAATCCGGTTCTAAAAAGAAGCTGACGTTATCGTTCGAAGAATACAAGTCTTTGAGTGACATGCTTGTGCTTTACATGAGGAAAGAGGAGGCTGATGTTGAGACCAGAGGTAATTATTCGTAGAGGTAAAGGTAATTTTAGGTATAGTGGAGGTAATTTTTAGTTGCGGGTTCGACTCCCGTCGGGAACACGTATTTATGCCGACCGTATTTGCTTGTTTGAGTGTTTTCTTTATGAACTTTTTTTAATTCACATGATTTAAAACACTTTATTCACCGGGTTTAATCGCGTTTTATTCATCGTCGTCTGAGATGTAATTTGTCTATTTTAACATTCTAACAAGTTACTGTAAACTACCGCCTCATAATTATTTGTAACAAAACGTTCCAGTGTACGCAGACTATAGAGTGAATAAACCCGATTAAACCCTGTAAATTAAGTGTTTTATTTGGGCTCCTATATTTACCTGAAATCCGAGATGTTAATATTTTCCATGTATATTGTCTAGGTGAAGAAAGTGCAGGTCTGCCAAAGAGCGCCGTCGTGAACTGGTATTTGGAACAGCTGGTCTCACAGGGAACCATTGAGAACGAAGACGAGCTGATCGAGAGGAAGATGCTGGTGGAAAAGGTCATCGACAGACTCATGTACCATGTAAGTTTAGATGATACAGTACGAATTATAGTATGGATTCTTTTATTATAGCTGATGGGATAGGGAGGCGTTGGATTTTTTTCGGGAGGTAGGTAGTCTTCTTAGAGAGAGAGGGTTATTTTTATTTCTTATCGGTTGTGAACCGATTATGGCCATTAGGAAATTAGCCGATGTCAAGTATTATTAATATATTATGCAAGTTATTTGAAATAATATAATAATAGTGGTAGTTCACTATTAGTACGAGAATTTGGCTAAATTGTCCTATATTGCTGACATAAGCCATAACTAAGAAAAAGAAAGAAAGAAAGTTATTTGCATCGAAACAGTCAAGTCGTCATAGTTAAAGTCAAGTCTAGGGAATCATTTGTAAACACGGCGGCCATTTACAAAGATTGTTCACGGAGCTCTGGAGATAAACTATGTCCATGTTTTTAGCACTGATTTTCACATTCATTCCACTTGTACACCTTCACGAATCTTAATCGATTAATATTCCCCCCAAAGTTAACAATTTACACGGAATTGAACTAGGTTTGACAAAAATTAAAATTTAGCAACACATCTCCTCAACACGTTACCGCCAAAACTCCTTAGAGAGGGTTGGACTTCCGGTCGGGGTCGTTCCTGTTGCAACGGCTTTCCGTCGCGGTGCAACGTGGGATCGCTGCTAGTGTGATGGGATCCTTGGCTTCAGGAACGATCCGGGGCGGTCTATTTGACTAAAGTTTTTCATGTGTGTGTTTATATTTTTCGTAAATTATATTCTGTTATATTCTTATACGTAAATTTAGAAATTTAGTTTCTTTTTCAATTTGTAGCTATTGTCTTTGTATGTATTTTAATTATAGCTGATAAGTAATTTTAAATGTATGAGTAGGGAATAAAAAAAATGGTACAGATAGTAAGCATGTACTTGCCCATTTTTACAAGCTTTTATTTAGTTTCACCTGTCCCGTTTGTGATCAAATTTTGCAAGTTAATTTTGTCCCACTTACCGGTTACTGTTTTTTAATAAGAACTTTTTTACAGGATCAAGTAATAATACCGCTTTCGACAACTGGTTTGAGAGCGTCCCAAAAGTCGTCCGAACAAGAAGTTGATGAAGATCCCTTGCTCGTGGTACATCCTAATTACGTCGTCGATGCGTAATGTTAATGCGATGCGTAATGTCGACGCGTAATGTTATTGTAATGGTAAAACTAAGATAGCAATTAAGTCTAAGGCATGAAATCTCGCGAGATCTCGCAACTTTACGTATAAAATTCCCCAAGATCACGCCAATTTCGAGATATGGACTGGCAGATAAAAATTACAGGTACCTACTTCATCATTTATTTACAATTATCAATAAAAAAAATTATGTATACATTATCACTTCTAGATACACTTATAAATAATACTATACTTTGACTAAAAATGAATCATAATTACAAATTATACAATGAAATTGACAATAAGTAAGAGCAGATTCCAATATGATTTTTTTTATGAGAATTTAGGAGTTTGGGAAATGCTTAACTATTACATAATATAAAACTTAGTTGCTTGCCGCTGTCTGTATGTTTGTAAAAGTATGCTTAGATATTAATAACTACGCAACGGAGTATTATGCCATTTTTTTAGTAGAGTAATTCAATAAGAAGGTTTATATGTGTAACACATCCTGGTAGGTTTATATGTGCAACACATCCTGGTATTTCCGCGGGATCGGGAATACACGGGTATTACCGCTAGGCGCAGGCGGGTTAAGGCGCTTTTATGTTCGAGTGCAATCTCGCGAGTTCCCGGCCGAGAACTACACCGAGATTGCATCCCTAATTAAGACCCACTTTGCATTAAGTTTTGTTGTAATAAGTTCGATTAAGTTAAGCATTCCTTTTTTTATTAAGTTACCTTTTTTAATAAACTTTTCTGTGTAAAATGATTTTGTTTTCTTGTCTCAATCCGGTATGTCTTTTGTAGGTACTAATGTTTTAAAGGAGATAAAGTTGGTTCCACGGGATCGAGACTAACGTGGGTGAAATCGCGGAACACAGCTAGTCTTTCATAAAACCCGGAATTTTGTATTTAGGACCTTATTTCGGAAAATATTTTTTATTCATAAAACGAAAAATTTAAAGTTTTAGCGCATTTTTTTATTACTAGAATAAATAAAAGAAATATAATAATAGTTAAAATTAACATCTAAAAGCCACGATGCTAAGTATAAATTAGCCCTACTATTGAGCCTTTGTGCGTGATTTTAAGCGGTGGATTTCCTTACGATTTTTCCCTTCACCGTAAGAACGATGTTAATAGTGCACATAATTTTTTCTTAAGAAAAATACACCGGTGCGCGGCCGGGATTCAAAACCACGTCCATATAACAATTGTTGCTATGACAATTATAATAAGTGATAATGTTAGCCCATTAAAATTGTCCCACTGGTAGAACATCAGCTTCTTGACTTGCGTGAGGCTTGAGTGCTAACTCTTGTGATTGGTTGTGCACTGACATTTGTATCAGTGCACAATTAGCACGTTAGTTAGCCCAGCAGCCCTAGACAACATTCTTATCGAATAACGAAATCGCCAATCTTCGCATTTTTTTTGTATGAAATTGACATATAAGATCGCGAAAAGTCACGTGACTTTAAAAAAAATGTGTATTGCGATTTCGTTAATAGATAAGAATGTTGCTAGGGCTGCTGGCTAAGTATAGCAGCACAAGTCAACCAGAGAGGTTTGGAGTCAAGTCTACCAAAGGCGTACTTTGTAGAAGCTTCAAGAGAAATGGGTATTTGGTACCGTACAATACAAAGTGAGCCTCCTCGAATACCATATCTATTGAATAGTAAACGCTACAACCCTAAGCATTTAGCTCTTAAACGATATACCCCGAAATTTCCATTGGACAGATAGAAGCGTCAAAGTTCAACACTAGATACACACAAACTCAGGCTAGTTTAAGGCGCATTATTACGCCAACTAGTTAATTAGCATATAAATAGGTTTTTTTTTTGTTACGTTTGTGGGTTTCTTACCTCCGTGGTTTCTAAAACTCCATAAACAATAGTTATATTTATCCTGAATTTTTATATCTGCACCTAGACTAGATGAGTCATAACACTACACGAAGTGAAGAAGAGGTGTATCTTTTTCAATACAAAAAAAATCATACATAACCGTCAGATAACAGATTGATTTACGAACTGATTTCATAAAGTTTCAGTACAACTTAATCTTCATTTTTCTCTAAGTTTTTCATTTTGCGCAAACCGTTATACGTAGGTAATAATGAGTCTTAAGTTAAGGGTTTAATTTAATCCTATAAAGTTGAGTCTATTGTCTTGTTAGTGTAGCCATGTGTGTCTTTTACGGTATGCTAATCCTATTAGATATACCCTCAGTATATGGTCCGTGGATATATGTACCTATGTGTCGTACCCATGGGTATTGGTGACTGCGGGCGGCCAAAAGGTTTTTGGTAATGTTGGTTGCCCCGCATAATACGGTACCCAACAGTCCTATAAATTTCTTGAGTAACCGAGTAACCAACCAAAATCTTACTAATATTATAAACGCGAAAGTTTCTATGTAGGTATGTATGTATGTATGTGCGATTGTTACTCTTTAACACAAAAATAACTGAACCGATTGCGCTGAAACTTGGAATATAGGTAGCTGGAAACCTAAAATAACACAAAGGCTACTTTTTATCCCGATAATCCCGCGGGATCGGGACTCACGCTGGTGAAACCGCGGGGCGCAGCTTGTAATTTTATAAGAGCTGAAAGTTGTGAGTATTTATGTATGAATGCATGAACCGATTGCGATGAACCCGATGATGGTGATATTTCCGCAGGAACGAGAAACCGCAGCTAGTTAGGTATACTATAGACTAGTTAAAAGTGTCAGCATCTCAATGTAGCGAAGCGAACTTACAAACTTTCAAAGTACACTCGCACCAAGGCTGCCTGCTACGAAGAAACCTGTCTCATCCACTCGTTGCCTAATATTAATAGACCGGCGAAGTTTGTACACTGATCGACTGTAAACTGCAGATGCCCGTCGTAAATCTTTGCAGAGGACAATGTTTTGAATCGATAATTTTTCGTTTAATTTCGAGTTGTTCAACATTTTCGCCTGTGGGAAATGATCTATTTATGCTTCGTTGAGATACAAAACCTGCAAAGGTTTTTACAGAAGGTCTTAAAGTAGAGATTTTTTGTTTTTGATTTTGTAATAGTACTTACTTAATTTCTTGCAAATTAATTACTAACCAACAAATAAAACCGTTTTTGAATTACGAATAGTACGAGCATCGATGGGTACCCCCGAGTTTCGAATACGAAATCCAGGGCCCTATTCTCCAACTAAAATGTCTGCACCTGCAAATACACCTTATTGGATATATTCCCACGCACGGCTGAGGCCGCTTGTACTCCATGAACTACTACACAACAGTAAGCTATTTTCAACATTGTCATGGGGCACAAGAAAAACGTTTTTCCTCACCATTAATCTTTGAAGAAACGTTGTATTTTCGACTAACATTATTATTATATTGGCATAATAAATTGGAAGTGTGACTCAATAATGTGACTCATTAAATTTTATTTTTGTAGCAGAGGATTTTACTTGGAAATCTGGACGAGGGTTAGAAGAAAATGGAGGAGGTAAATATAATATTTGTGATAATGTCCGATGTTCGGTATCTACTTCATAGTTTACGAGTAAAATTGTTATTGACGCGGGAGTCCGCGGGACTCTACGTGTTGACTTCGGCTCCACGCACGTCTTACAAAGGTCCGGGACTCCTTAGACCTGTGATACTGGTCGTATAACACACATAATAATATATTTCACACACATAATAAACACATATAATAATATATTCCACGTTATATACAAAGCAATGTAGTCTCAAACTAAGCATAAAATTTTGAGATTATGATTAAGCAGCTGTTTTGCAAAACAGCTGCTTTTGAAAATAAAGGTGATTGAAGTTTTGATTGTTAACCATCAAACTAAATAAAAGGACAACATAAGGTCAATATGACCTCGAACTCTCAGAAACAGCTGATTTTAAAGTAAACTTTACACCTAAATTTTTCGAACAGTACTTCGAATTTCCAAAAGTCGTAGAACAAAAATTGTTTGCATAGACGTCTAGAACAACCCCCTTTCGGATTAAAAGGGCTTACCCGTTACACCTTGTATACATATATACACTCATCTATGTATGTATTGTATATGTCAGAATACATACATTCATGGAAAACACCCAGACCAGAAACAAATGTTAATTAGGCATAAATACATACCTACACCAGGCGGTAATCGAACCCGCAACCTTCTGTATTGCAATCGAGCCTTCGCTCGACGCGCCACAGGGGCCGTCAATCGGCATTAGAATCTATACAACGGAATAACCAATGAGAATACGAATGGTCTCCATTGTGACACTAGAGGAAACGTGTGTTCCACATTCATTGCGTACCTACACCAGGATAGATAACTATTAGCTGCATTTCCACCGGATCTGTATGGCAGTGGTCAGAATATAGTTTTAAGCCAGAGCCCTTGAATCTCAGCTTTAAATGTTTTTATTTCAGAGGAAAATTATTGTAAACCGGTAAATAAAGTGTTTTATTATGCAAAATCGCGAAAACCATAGAAAAAATTATGAAAATTATTGTTTACTAGCTGCGCCCCGCGGTTTCACCCGCGTAAGTCCCGTTCCCGCGGGAATATTGGGATTAAAAGTAGCCTATGTGTTAATCCAGGTCCCCAGCTACCTATTTTCCAAGTTTCATCGCAATCGGTTCAGTAGTTTTTGCGTGAAAGAGTAACAACCTCACATACATACATACTTACATACAAACTTTCGCGTTTATAATATTAGTAAGATTTTTCGCAATGAGACAAGGTTTTCACGTCTACTCGTTTGTGTCATCCAGGAACTGTTTAAAGTTAAAAGCATTAGTTACCAATACTACTAAGACTCCAAGATCTTCAATAAGACATCCACATTATCGTTTTAAAACGATAGCAAATTACCGTGTCTTCAACGCGACCTAGAATCAGAAAAAGGCACAAGAAACTCATGTTTTTTTACAATGATTATTTATGTGATTTATAATATAATTCATATTCATAATTCATAATTCATTTATTGCGAATAAGGGTACATTATTAATAGATGTTACATAGAAATAGGATCACCTTACTCCGCCAAGCCTGGCATGCAACATTGTTGTTAGGTGCTTCTAATACAATAGTTCTGATCAAAATGAACAGTCAACATTTATTATTATTATATAGTTTTACTTTCTTAGAGGGTATATTTTACAAATGTCAAAAATAAATATTAAAAAATAATTAGAGTTCGTTGTTAAAATGGATATTATGTCAACTAATACAACTTTATATTTTTAATTTATGAAAATTCGTCAAACATAATAAAATTATGATTATACAACATTATTACTGTAGTGTGATGTCATTTAGAAATTGTTTTATGTTATAATACGCCTTGTCAATTAAGACAAGACAATTTTTAAAATGAATTATATTACTCACATTTTTTATTTTGTCTGGGATTTTATTGTAGATGGTTGGAGCCATACATAACACACTTACTTCCATGAAGTGGGTTCTACGAGCGCGTTCCCGTAGAACTCCCTCACGTCTTCCACCATCTGGAAATTTCTCAAATAATTCTAGATTATTTCTGACAAATAGTGCTGTTTCTAGAATATATAGCGACGGAAGAGTCAAAATTTTTATAATTTTTAAAATAATCCTTACATGAGTCAGTTCTTTTAAGTTGAAAAATTGCTCTTATACAACGTTTTTGCGATACTAACGCTTTTTGTTTATCGGTTGAGTTTCCCCAGAACATTACACCAAATCGCAAAATAGATCCAACGTATCCATGATATGCAACCATCAAGGTATTGTGACTAACAATGTCCCTTAATTTATAGAGTGCATAAGCAAATTGGTTTAGCCTTATAGTTAAGTTGTCAATATATGGTTTCCATGTCAATTTATTGTCGATTGTTAAACCTAAAAATTTTGTACATTCGATTTCATTAACACGTTTACCATGATAATTAATGTCGTAATTAAGGGATTTATTACCCGACTGCGCGACGCAAAGGAGGGTAATGTGTTTATCAGTCTATGTATGTATGTATGTATGGATGTTTCTATGTGGCGTTCTAGATGCCAAACGCGTGGACCGATTTTGATGATTCTTACGTCAATCGATTCGTCTTAATCTGGCGAGTGTGACTAAAGACATGACAGTAATCCAAAGTAACATATGTCACCACCAGACGCCATATTGTCAAAATTAAAAAATCCAAAATCGTCAAAGTATGTCAAGATGGGTATCGTTGAATAGGTATTTAAAAATCAATGTTAGGTTTCCTTTACCATTTTTTATTTTAAGTAACAGTTTAGGAAATAGAACGGCATAAAGTTAATTACCAATTAGGTATTCTTGCTTTTTATTACTAACGAACAAATTTTTATTTTTGTTACGTAGTTACGCTTGGAACTATCAAAGTATAAGTCGTGATGGTACAGGTGACAGGAATTTATTGATATATACTAAAACAATATTTACATAAATTGTACCTACCTACTGAATAAAAGCCTAATAACACTTAGGTACCTAAAAACGTTAAAAGAATAATAATAAATTTAAACAATAAATAACTAAACCCTAACTGAAATAGAATCTTCCTAATATTATAAACGCGAAAGTTTGTATGTATGTATGTATGTGAGGTTGTTACTCTTTAACGCAAAAAATACTGAACCGATTGCGATGAAACTTGGAATATAGGTAGCTGGGGGACCTGGATTAACACATAGGCTACTTTTTATTCCCGCGGGAACGGAACTTACGCGGGTGAAACCGCGGGGCGCTGCTAGTACATTATAACTCCCTACCTAATGAAATGAATAGATTACGAGACTTACCTACAAGCTTGTGCTTAGTGTAGAATCGATGTCTGATATATGTAATTTGAGAAATGTGTAATAAGTGTCATAGTTAATAAATAAATATTTGATTTGATTTTGATTTGACCTACCATCAATAAATGAAAATAACTAAAAAGCGTAAAATAAAATTTTTTTTTTATAAAAAAACAAAAAACCCGACTGTGTAAAAAACTCGATAAAAATTACGCATAGAAACAACAAAAAAAAACAAAAAGAAAAAAACAAGCCCAGTAATTTGAAATTACGCTAAGTAATAATAGTTTTGTAATCGATACACACAGAACACATAATAAATGAGTAAAAAATTACTCACAGTCGGGACCCATTGGAAAAATTAGATTGGTAAAATGAATGGGAACGGGTTTTTTGTTTTTTTATAAATTATTTTTTTTATTTAGTCTTTGTTTAAAATTCATTATTGATGTTTTCCTTAAATTAATTTTTAAATTATTCTTATTTAACCAATTTATTATTGATGTCAAGTTTAAATTAGTGTCAGATTCCATATTACTATTTGTGTTGGTGTTTGTAAACAATACAGTGCTGTCATCTGCAAAGAGAGTCATATTAAACTTTGTAGCAGATGAAAAGTCATTGATGAATACAATAAATAGAAGCGGACCTAAGACACTGCCTTGAGGAACACCACAGCAGATATTTCTCGATTTAGATTCATTCATAATTAATCGACATTTTTGTTCGGCGATTAATTCGCGAGACTCGTGTTGTTTGCGTTCTGTCGTTTAAATAAGATTTTAATAAGTCATAGGCATTACCTCTTATACCATAAGCATAAAGTTTTTTAAAAGAATTTTGTGGTCGACGTGGTCAAAAGCTTTTGTCATGTCCATGAAAAGTCTAATTGTTTTGTTACATTTATCAACACTGCTTACAACTTTATCTAAAAATTGATAAACTGCCTATATACTACTTTTTATCCCGATATTCCCGCGGGAACGGGACTTACGCGGGGAAAACCGCGGGGAGCAGCTAGTATATATACCCGTATATAAAACTCTGTCATAACTTACTCACTCATTGAGCTGAAATTGGAGAGAGTAAAAAGGGGAAAACGTTTGTATGCAACTTCTACAAACTTGGAATTTAACACAGAGATTGCTGTGAAAGCACTAATTTTTTTTTTAGAAATTTAGCCCCTAAAGGTGTTAAATTAGGGATGAAAGTCTGTATGTGAATTGATTCCAGGTGAGAATCAGGAAATATTCGCACACAGGCATGAACTTTGATCCTTGATGGATATCATTTTGAGCAATTGTTAGAATCATTTTATGGTAAATTAAATATTTTTTTCAAAATAGACATTTTTCTCGATTTAACACACTATGCTTGTTTCCAGGATTCAATCTCTATCAGTAACACTATCGATCGGTATAATAATATAGGATGTGTACATTTTTCAAAAATCTATTAATGCCATTTTAGTTTTCGTATAAATCGGGGACGCAACACCCCTATCCAATCCTGATGATATGCTGACCCATCCAGATCTTATCCTAATCCTAACAAAATAATTTAAATAAAAAAGTGGTTAAAGTAAGCTTTTTATTATGTCTATTTTAATTTTCTTATCCGTTTTGTTTTTTTTTTTACGATTTAGTTATCGAGTTTTTATCCGTTTCCCGTGTCGGTTTCAGTTCCGAATTCGGTTTCGGCTCCTGTTTCTTGTTTATGAAAAGATTTCGGGACGGGGTTTCGTCCCGAAAAAGGGACGGCTTTTAACCTTTTTCTCGCAATCGATAGACGTGATAAACATACAGTAAGGGGCGGTTGGGCTTGGGCGGGCTAGCCAAGCCACGGGCAAAAGCTAGTCTTTACTATAATTCTTACTAAGTAAAGAAAAAAGAAATAAAAGAAAAACACAATCACATCCACAAACACACAACCCGAAAATTAATATCTAACACTTTTTTCAACTCCTACTTTTTGTTACTGCGTTTTATTGTTTTCTCCCCAGATGTTCTTTATTATAAAAGGCAACTATACGTATATGTCATGACTCATGACATGACTGAGTGCTATCTACCCGGATAATTTATCTTTTTTTTACGAGATACAAAACTATTAGGTAGCTGTATCGTATAAAACTCCAACAAAATTATGTGACTCCTCCACTTATATTTATAACTCATCATTTTCTTGTATCTCTTTTATTAAGTCAACGTCCTTCTTATAGTTTTTCCCAAGAAATCTCGAAATGTTTTTAAGAGACTACGCGAAACTAAGTTTTTCTTGGAAAATAATGTTGCTGTGATGCTGTAAGTTATTCGTAACAGCTGTTTTCAAAAGTATTGCTCTCAAAAAGACACTAAACTGCAGTTAGGGTGAAATGAAACTTTGTAATCGTTTGTGTATATTTAAGTAAGGGCTTTACCAACTCGAAATTTGTCGCAAGTTCTTAACTTATCTCTGGTTTTGACCTCCCTGATGAAACGTGACTTCTAGGCAAGCATGGTACTTTGTAGACCTCCTACGATGTAGCAAGGTTTAGCTACGCATGGGCAGTGGGAATCTATCAGCTCCCTACCAATAGACCAAAGACTCTCCCATTAGGAATTATCCAGTACTTATCAAGTAGGTACCTAATTTAATAAAAATCATCATCATCATCATCATCAGCCTGTTGTAGCCCACTGCTGCACATAGGCCTCTCCAATTGCACGCCACCTAGATCTATTTTCGGCTTCTCGCATCCAGTTAAGAAAAAGAAATGCAAAATAAATGGAGATAAAAAACTAGACTTTGGCAACCTACGAGCTGAGTCCATAGGGCAGGAAAATAATAGTAGATCATTGTCACTGGTAGCCGTGAAGGTTTTGCGAGAGTACCTATTTTTAATTCTGAGTGTTCTCTTACGGACTCTGCAGTTACCCAATTCAGCGTTTTTTTATCTCGGTATCTAAGTGGAGTTTAAGAGCGGACTTTAGGGGAAGAAATGCATGAAATGAGAAGAATTACCTGAATATGATATGTGAGATCTTATGAGGAGGTCCCTCTGCATCAAAAATGCAAAAAAACCTGGCTTTTTCTTATCGATTTCTTAACATTTCCATACAAATGAGGTTTTGTCACTTGCTGTAGGCGTGCTTAGTATCACTTCTTTTGAACATTCTGGAAAGCATAAGACGTATTAATAACGAGAAATATAATAAGTCGTTATTTTAATCCATGATTCAAAGAAAGCGTTAGTTTGGCGAGATTAACCAAGAGTGGGAGGATTAGTCAGTGGTGACCTTAACTGCGACTGCTGAGTGATCTATGAAAATATATTCGAGAACCTACTTTTTAAACTGGTTATTTCATTAGAACTTCTTATTTTTTCTTTTAGTTATAGGTAGTTTACATTTAGTATACAATATAAAATTGTTTTTTTTTTCTATCCGTAAAATATATAAATATAAGTTCAATAGCACACATATATCACTGTTACCGCGATTAGACACGACTCGTGTCAACGCGAGACATTACGAGTATTGACTGCTAGTTTAGCTTTTGGTCAAACTTGCAAGCTTTTAAAAATACTTTCGCAAAATTAATAGATGAAATCTTAATTATGTTCCATACTATTAGTAGGAATGTATGTAATTACCTATCTTCAAAAGATACGAGCAGTCGAATGCTAAAAACATTTTCTTGAAAAAATAAAACCATAGCTTTTACATAACAAAACTTCCTATAAATAACAAAATATTTTGGCATCTTTTTATGATGGAGCATGAAGCGTTGAACCAATAAACATTAGCGGTTTCTTTACTGTTCGTTAACAACGTTTCTGGTTTATTTTCTCATCGAGTATTCATTGACTTGCGGTTCATGGAATCAGACAATGTTTCATATCAAGGATATCTGCTGTCCTACGTAATTACCTATGTAGGTAACGTTCAAGACGTTTTGGGTACGCCACATTATCGGTCATTTGGAGATTTAGTAGCACAAATCGAAGAATTTATAGATATGGTTGTTGAGATCAGTAATTACGAAACATACACAAACCATATTTTGGCATTTAATTGATCCTTCTTTGTCTTCTTTTAGATTTGTTTTATACGATTAGTTAACTTTGACGTCGCATCTCTATCTAGCTACCCATAGCAAACTAGTATGAGTTTTTTTTATCCCTATTCGAGTGCTAACAGTACCAAAAGTGTCTACGTACGTTTATCTCATCGTAGGTGCCTAAATCTTTCGTTCAGTAATATATCAGTATAATTATTTTGGTGGTTATTTCAAAAAAACTGTTAAATTTATGATACAAGTTAAAAATTCAAATTCAGATGTTCCCTATATCCATCTGAATGCTAAATATCTTTGAGATGAAATCAAGTCAAGATTTACGAGGTTAGATTCTCACTTCAAGGAAAATGGTTCGTTGATCAGTTGCCCGGTACGTTTGATAAGTATAGTTGTTAGAACAGTTTCTCACTACGCAGACGGTCGAATGACACACCGGGGACCACTCACAAACCCATGTTATATTTATAAAATCGGTACCAATCACGACTCGCATCGCACGTCTGCCGACCGAATTATCTCCGGGAAAATAATGTCAAACTAAACACAAATATTTAAACGCCGGCGTTTGTGTACGGAAGACTCTTTCATAAACAGAGCTCTGTGTAAAAAAGCAATAAAAACTTTAAAGCAATGGATAGCAGTAAAGATGTGCCGCCTAGTTTACCTCCGCCTCCGCCGCCTGTAAGACCGAGGCCTGTTCGCCCGAAGATCACTCTTCAGATCCCTGAGGCGACTACTCCGATGACACCGCGAGGAACCCCAGGTCCCATGTACTGGGGCCCTGGGAGGTTTCACCCGAAACCTCCTGGAACCGCTGCATCGCACATGTCGGACCCCAACAACCCGTATTTCAACCCATTCGTCCACATGTACCATAATAAAGCTTCAGAGTTTATGTTCAAACAATTCGAGGGGTTCAAAGACTTTACGATGAACACAGCGAAGAGTGGTCTCAGTGCTGGTGAAAAAACGGCCTTCTGGTTTTATAACAAACTGCGTGTACTGTCTAAAAAGTGGTTTACGCACTTCTTTTTGTTTTTGTGCCTCGCGTTGTACAGTGTGATTGGTGCAGCGGTGTTCATGGCTTTGGAAGGTAAGTTACCTATGAGATATTTTGTTGATTTTGTTATTCTCCACATTGCTAAAAGCTTAATTGTGTTTAGAAAGATTTAGATAAGTTAGTACTTAGTCTTCTTGTACTCGGAATAATTGTGATTTAGTTACTTAAAACACAATTTCATCGGTGCCGTTCAGCGGTAATCTAATCAGAGCATTATAATGACATAGATTCATTCATGTTTAGGTACGTGAGTGTCGGTAAACATTGAACAAATAAAACTTACAATGACTAATCGAACCAAAACTTATGTAAATTTTCGAATGTTCCGAAAGGTAGGTTCTACAGGATTATATATTTAAGAGTTCGTTGGTTCTACACCAGTGCGGCTACTAAAGAAAAATATTGCCGTCTTCCTAAATACTATAGACAACGTCGTCACTTACCATTTGGTAATCTAATGGTCAAACGTAATGCGGTTAGTTAATTGTTTGG
Organism: Idaea dimidiata; assembly: GCA_949358125.1. Taxonomy (NCBI): domain Eukaryota; kingdom Metazoa; phylum Arthropoda; class Insecta; order Lepidoptera; family Geometridae; genus Idaea; species Idaea dimidiata. Next base: position 22,027,395 of record OX442330.1, read on the forward strand.
TTAATTCATTGCCTAGTGATTGTTTTATTTGAAAGACCCAATGATTTCTCTATCTGCTCGTAAATCGTTCAAGTGGTTACTGTTACGGATGCTGTTCCTACTCATTATTGAAAAGTAGGTAGCTGATAGGCCTAATCGGCTTCTAATAGTATCAAAGCTTTGTAGTCTGGTAGTTCGAAAGCTGCACAACCGTTTTTGATAACGTAGATATACTTATAATAGAGATAGTTGGATCACTGAAATAGTGTAATTAATTACCTTAAGCCACGCTCTGATTGTGTAATTGCAAAACATCATCATTAGAGAGAGTTATTAAGATTTTTTTTGTTAAAAATTGTCCCTTTTTTGTGATAAAATGTGACGACACATTCAAGCTGAGCGATTTGGTTCTTTTTTATTTGAGTTTATGGTGTGACAACGAAAAGCACACAAGCTGAGCCTAGCTGAGCGACTTCCTGTTATTTATGTGTTGTGGCATTATAGCCACAAGCCAAGCGACTTTGTTATAGTAAGTGACAAAACTTAACTAATAAATATTAAAATGTTAAAATACCCACGATTAGAAATATTCTGTCTTTATTGGACACAACAATTACTAAGTGTTATTTCATCATTATGGAAATTCAACAGTTTAAGAAGTTTATTATCATTTTGGAAAACCAACATTTTGGAAATTTAACATTCTGGTTCTGAAGGGATATTTTTATATAAATTGCGTAAGTCTACTATGTAACAGTAACCAATAAAACATAACAATAGAATTTATCCGTAACTTATCGTGTTTATTTTTCCTCTAAAATAGTTTCCTGTACTTTTAAATCTAATAATGGCCACCATTATTAAAATAGACCTTGATTATGGCTTGGTCAATGACTTCTTAGAAGTATAATTTATACTATGAATCGTGCCAATTTTTTTGTTGCACCGTCATAGGCTCATAGGAATCAGTGTTCTTATTTTTAAGGAAAATTAATACGAAGAACTGTAAATCAGATTGAATTATGTTTGGATTTTGCTATTACCTATTCTATAGGTACCTATTCTAGGAAGGTAGGTACTCTACTTTTAGCGCTATAAATAACCTTTACCATTGTTTTGTAATATTCGGATAGCACATTTTGTTCTTAGGCTTTTGTAGTGAACAAGAAACCCTTATAGTTTCGTCATGTCCGTCCATCCGTCTGTCCGTCCGTCCGTCCGTCCGACCGTCCGTCCGTCCGCGGCTTTGTTCTGAGACGGTTAGTACTAAGAAGTTGTAATTTTACATGAGTACATATTGATCACGACAAGAAAACAGTACAATAAAAAATGATATAAACGTTTTAGGGTACGTCGCCCACATGTAAAATGGGGTTTTTATTTCTTGTTTACCTATCGTGTGGGGTATCGTTAGATAGCTAACGTTGCGGGTTTTCAAAAACCTTTTTTTTTCGAAATATTATTTATTGTGGTGGTTTTTAGAGTTATGTTTACCCCCCACTTAGCTAAATGGCTATACTTTGGATACATCATGTGTATTCACGATAATAGTAAGTACATATATAATGAAGTTCAAAGGAAAATTATCACAGTCAAATTCACGAGGAATTAAAAGAAATAAAAAGTAAAGTTTCGAACAAATTTCATTGAATATGAATACCATATCCTACTTCCTACTTTTTATATTATAAATCCGAAAATCTGTTTGTTTGTTTGTTTGTTTGTTCCCTCTTCACGGTCAAACGGTTCGACCGATTTGGATGAAAATGTGCATAGGGATAGTTTAAGTGATAGAGAGTAACATAGGATACATTTGATCCCGAAAATCCCGCGGGATCGGGACTTACGCGGGTGATAATATTAATGGATAAAAATTTGCATAGGGATAGTTTAAATGATGGAGAGTATCATAGGATACTTTTGATCCCGAAAACCCCGCGGGATCGGGACTTACGCAGGTAATAACTATTTATTAGATGAAAATTTGAATAGTGATAGTTTAAGTGATAGAGAGTAACATAGGATACTTTTGATCCCGAAAATCCCGCGGGATCGGGACTTACGCGGGTGATAATATTTATTGGATGAAAATTTGCATAGGGATAGTTTAAATGATGGAGAGTAACATAGGATACTTTTGATCCCGAAAATCCCGGATCGGGACTTACGCGGGTGATAACCATTCAATGAATGAAAATCGACACAGTGGTAGGATAAGTGATGTAGAGTGGCATCATCATCATCGTCATCCATCGTCATCGTCATCCTTCGTCATCGTAATCGTCACTTACTGACGAAATACAAACTTTAACTTACTTCACCTACCTGTACTGATGAAGCCAGGCGCTACCGCGCCTGGCATCATCAGTACTTCCCTGGTCGTCCGTTTAAGTGTGGATTTTTGCATTGCGGTAGGTAGGTGTTCGAACAACGCGGGATCGCGACTTGCGCGGGTGAAACCGCGGGGCGCAGCTAGTATTACATATTAGGTAGGTGTTGGTTGTAAAGACTTTTGCAGATTGCAATCCCTGTTATTGGAAACTACGAAACCCTACATTGTGCGTGGCCCAACAAGGCACGCACTTGCCCAATTTTTTATTTAATTGTGGACTACGATTTGAGACACCATCCTGATGAAAAGTTACGCGGGTAAAACTTCAGGGCGCTGCTAGTAAGTATACCTAATATTTTCGAAGTAGAAGAGAAGACCAGGAAATAAGAAAAATAACACTCTTTTCTTTCTATCTCCAGAGACAGTAGATATGGGTAAAGTAAAAGTATAAAATTAACTAAAGTAGACAATCCGTACGCGTGTCAAACTCAAGTACGTTCGTACCTAACCCACCACGTGCGTGTCTACCACCTACATTATTTCGAGAAGAGTTATTTTCGGAATACAGAAACTTTTTCAAATATTGTTGTCAGTTGTCACTGCCTTCGGAGTGACATGTGATCCCTCGCAGGGAAATATCGAGGAATAACGTACTTTGTACGTCTATCATGGGTATAAGTTACTCTATTCGTGAAACTTTCAACGTCGTTACTAGGTACAGACAAAGTTACTTTCGCACTTTCAATGTGAGTAAGGATTATAGTATAGATTATTGCTCCAGATCCAGTATGTCAATAGTTCTAAATAAGAGACAATGTGAAAAACGATGTTTCGAAAAGATAACAAACTAGCTGCGCCCCGCGGTTTCACCCGCGTATGTCCCGTTCCCGCGGGAATATCGGGATAAAAAGTAGCCTATGAGTTATTCCCTGTATCCAGCTACCTATATTCCAAGTTTCAGTACAGTTCAGTAGTTTTTGCGTAAATACATACAGACTTTCGCGTTTATAATATTAGCAAGACGTCTTCTATGCTTCTACGTCTATCTATACTTATAATAAAGGAAGAGAGTATTTCGTAAATTTGTTTTTATTGCTCAAGGCATATTTACTAGAAATATTTTTAAAGGAAAAATTCATCTTCAAAAATTCACTTGCGGCGAGATTTGAACTCGCGTCCCTGGAGTTCAAATCTCGCCGCAAGTGAATTTTCGAAGATGATTTTTTCCTTTAAAAATATTTCTAGTAAAGGAAGAGAGGACAAAACTGACAGACTTACTTGGTAGAAAATAAAAATATTTTTTTTAAGGGATGTAGAAAAAGTAGTAGAACAAAAATATAATTTTTAAAATTCATATCTCTCTGCATGTATGTACCTTAACTATTAAAAACTACTAATCCGATTGAAATATGGTTTTCAATATTGGATAGTTCTATTTTCCAGGAACCTCGTGGTAAACTTAACATCGAAATCCAATTAGTAGAAGACGAGTAATGAACAAAAAAGCCATGCACTATTTTGAGTATTAGTTGAGTTTGAGTAAGGACAGGTTCACCTGCCTTCGGGCTATAATCATCGCAATCCGGAATCTTAGAACTTAAACTTCAAAATTTGCGATTGCAGTCCGGCAACTCCTTAGTTAAAACTTTGGGCCCATTTCTTTGAAACTTAAATTCATTAAGCTTTAAAATCCTGCTTTAGTTAAAAACAATCTGATAAATTGTTTTTTATATTAAAAGTTTTAGATATATAACTTTACTAGCTGCGCTCCGCGGTTTCACCCGCGTAAGTCCCGTTCCCGCGGGAATATCGGGATAAAAAGTAGCCTATGTGTTAATCCAGGTTCCCAGCTACCTATATTCCAAGTTTCATCGCAATCGGTTTAGTAGTTTTTGTGTGAAAGAGTAACAACCTCACATACATACTTACATACAAACTTTCGCGTTTATAATATTAGTAAGAAAGATGATAGACTAACAGCACCTTCCAGTTTCATCAGCGTTAACTTTTTCATGGGAATAATAAATATGGTTTTCTACAGTAACTGTCACATGTCATATGGTATGTTTGCACAGTGCATTGTCCGTACATTTCATTTACGGACAAACAACCAAACGGACAACCTCTCACCCTAAATAGGTAACTAAAAACATCTGAAACGGGCAAGTCATTATATAGATAAATGCAAACGACCGCCCCATTCCAACGAAACATTTATTTTATTTCGGAAATTAGAATGAAACCGCAATAGTTAGAAGGACTACTTTTTGTTAAAACTCGGGTCTCGATCGCGTTTATATGCACTTTTTATAAATTTAATTTTTTTAAATATAAATTTACAATTACCCCGACGTTTCGGCAAACCCCGGACCCCGGACGTGGTCGCGGGAGACCTAAGCTTTAATAAAAATTGTAATGAACAGAAATCCTGTGAGTTTAAAAATTGGTTTAGAAGGACGTTCGGAAAGTTTTATTGTCAGATTTTGAGGATTTGTAAATAAATACGTATGAGTTTTGATACTATAATGGATGTGGAATGTGGAATGAAAACATCTATTTTAGTATACACATAATGATGTGGACTGAATAAAGAATAGTAGTTTATGCACCGAGGTACTAAAGTCCTGTCTTATATAGCGGGCGTCATATTGAATCCAAAGCGTACGAAGGACTCCAGAGGGTTAACTCCCGAGCGCAGCGAGGGTGTTAAAAACTTAACTCCTGAGCGAAGCGAAGGAGTTATGTACCTAGAGTCCTGAGTGAAGCGTGGGATTCAAGCGCCCAAGATAAAGACAGACTTTAGTACCGAGGTGAATACTTTACTTTACACATCTACTGCGAGACAATAAAAGGGCTACAAAAATAAGCATTTAACTAACAACAAAAATAGATTAATGCAACGTATATGAAATATATTGACAGCTCTATATTAATTAAATTTAACAATGTTACATCAAAATGACGAAACCACACATCGGCCTTAGCTGATGAAAAAAAAAGTTGGGGCTTTATACTAACCAAAACTTTTTGCTTTACCCTTCCGTCCATGAAAATAGAAAAAAATAGCCCAGTTTTTATTTTTTTTATGTGTTAATGTCTAGGTGGCCAGTTCGAAATGGCCGTATGCTACCAGAACCTTAGTTCCAAATTTAAATTACTTTATGCCCTAGGTGCATAATGAGCACTTTATGCACCTAGGGAATAAAGAGTCGCTTTACGTTAACCTTTTTGGTCAAATAAAGTAACTTTGTAGAGCTGTAGGTGTGTAAATAAGTTTATTCTTTCCCGTGTGTTAAACTGAATTGAAAAATGCAAAAGGAAATATCACCAAAACCCTTAGAGTGAACTTTTTCACTTTAAGGGCTAAGGGCGAGTAGATAGTGAAAGAAGGATTTTAGTTGGTATCTACTATAAAACGAGTTAAGACAAATAATCCCGTTGGCGTGAACTCGAAACTTTTCTACAGAAGAAAAGCTAATGGCTTTCGTTATGGGACCTCTGTCTGGAAAAAAGCTGCTTCTCATGTACTTGCTATATGACTAAGTTTGGTGTATGTGTCACTGGAAAACAATAAGAAACGCAAATTTATAAATATTCTAGAAAATTTATAAACTTTCGTAACATTCTAAACGAAAGATAAATTGTATTATTTTACGACCACTTTTTTGTTATTTTCTTGTTATTTTCCGGTGACATATGCATACAGTAGTGGGATATATGGTATGCGGATGGGTGCGAAGAGGGACATAGTAAGGGTGTGGATTGTAGATGCGAATGCGGGCACGATTTTAAATTTTAATTTTAGATAAGTATCTGTTATTCTATGGATTGAATAGGTATCTACTATCACATAAGTATTTTGTTATTTAAAATAATTTGTCTATTTTAAAAAGCAAGAAATCAGATGGAATCTGAACTAACAACTAGCCACATGATCGAATGTAGAGATTAAGGGATGATTTATATTACACCGTCACGAGCGCCGGCCGAGTCCGAGCTTCGTTGTCCATTGCTCGGTCGCCACTCGGTTGCAACAGAGCGATCGACTGCTCGCCGAGCAATAGACAACGAAGCTCGGACCCGTGACGGTCTAATATAAATCATCCCTTCTACTTTACCTAACAAAAACAAATAAACTAAAATAGAGTGCCAACTGCCCATTCACTAAATAAAATATGTGACAAAGCAGCAAAAGCACAGAATGTGTGTGTGTGTTTTTGATGATGCATTTGTCCTTGTAAAATAGTTAAATGCCTTGAGTAATAAACACAAACATAAAGAAATATGTAAGCAGTACCTATACATCTAAGATTGTCCTTAGGAACGTTTCTGAGTACGACTGTTAAACGATTTCAAGGATAACCTTTTAACTAAAATAAAATAGCCTTTAACCACAATGTCAACTTGCAATTAAAACGGGATTAAAACGCCCACAGACTATTTCTATTTTATTTAGACGCTTAAAATAAACCGAGTGCCTAATAAAAACAGGAATTTAAAAAATACAACAAACACCGTCGCGTCGTTTCGTAAGTCAATATTTTTATTGCAATGAAAATTGTTATGTAGATCGCTGGAGTCCTGGAATAACACAAATGCTAACCAATATTTCCACAGGGCTGTTATTGTTCCGTATCCAAACGGGTCCTATATACTGAGTCTGTTTGTTTGGCTGTCCGTCCGTCTGTCACCAGACTGTATTTCATGAACCGTAATAGCTAGATTGTTGAAATTATAACAGATTGTATTGCTATTTTTCCGATATAACAACAAATTATTTAAGGGATGCTAATAGGTACAACAAACGTGATTTTTACATCGTAAAAGCAATGTCATCGCGATTTATTTTTACCACTGGCGCCATCTAGTGATAGAGTGGAGCAAGTGGTAAAATGTTAACAGATTGATTGTTCTAGTGTTCATTTTAGGGTTCCGTATTCAATGGACTTGACCGGCATTTATTAAGCCGCGGAGCGCAGTTTACCGCTAATGGTAACTGTATATGTATCTATAGCTGGAGACATGTAATAATAACACTTATGCTAATATATTATCCAATGTTCCATAGGGTTCGGGTCTTCTGCGAGTGAGACCGCGGCTCGTTGTTACTAAATAATAAAAATCAGTAAAAATGTCCCGTGGCACGTTTATTTTTAAATTGCTTCTGACGTATGAGGAATGCTAGTAATAAGAACTGCGTACCTTTTACACTGATGTGATTATTTTTCAACACTATATTTTCTTGGAAAACAGCAAGTTTTTTATGTTTTAAAAAAACAAAACGACAGTTCATACCTAAACCTTAGTCAGTAGTTACCTACTCTTCGAAACGTTTGCTGGGTTACTAGTTTCTAGGTTACTAAAGTTAATTATCGTACCTACCTAGAAATATAATAAAAGTACAAAAGTATGTTTAAGTATTTTTAAGATTGTTTTCTGCTGGCATAACGATTTGTGTTTATAGTTATTAGTTTTTAAGATACATTACATAAAAAGTGAGTAACAAAGTCTTCAAAGATGAGACTATTATCACAGTTCACCTAGATGTTGATACCTTGCGGCTCTCGTTGAGTACATGGACAAACATTCAATTTATTTTTAATTAATTCATATGAAAGTAGCAATCGTTTGAAAAAATGTTCCACGCAAATGGTGGTTGCGGGGCCTAGAACGTTGATTCGACCGCCAGTCTGTCACTAAAGATTGTCCGCCATTGGTCGATCCAAGGTTGATCATACGTAACACTGTACGGAACATGTTAGTGTGTGCATCTGCGCCTGTGTGACCGTGGAACATGTTTTTTTCGCATTTAATAGTGAAGTTAGATCTCCATTTTATTTATTCCTCGTAGTTCAAGTTATTTTTACTTCAAAATCTGTTAGTCCATAATTATGAAAGAATAATGTCATTTCGCACATAATCCATATCTATTTTAACGCTAAACACGATGCTACACCGTTGTACGTTCTGTTTATTTGCAATAATTTTCGTGGTAATTATTTAGTTATTTGTACACGACATAAACTGTGTCAAGTGTCTTGTGTCGTGTTGAGTTTAATATAGCTTGTTCATGGCTTGTAAACACAATGTTTTTTTTTAATTTCGACCACCACGGCTTCTAAGAAAATGTCTGAGAAGATTTTTATCTGACAAAGAATCTTGACTGGTCTCTTGCAGAAGACAAAAAGAAAAAAAAAATGGAGGAAATTGCCGCTTGACAGTAAACCATTTTAAAACTCGGCTCTGATGGCCGAGTTTCATTAGTTCCAAAGTCAAATTATTGGCAAAGGAAAACTTAAATTCATGTATTATTGTTACCTATAGCTGTATTATTGTATGTAGATTAGAAATCATACTCAATGGTACCTATTCAAATCTGTTTTATAAAAATAATTCTAAAGCCTTTCTTTAGTATGCTTTTGAATACTTTTACCCCACAGTTACCCCTTTTCAGGCTGGACTTTTTTATTCCAACGGATAAAAGGAACTTAAGTGGTTCTATTTTGAAACCAGTATTATTTTAGTTATCAATTTTTTATTGGGGTTTCTTTACATAAAAGTATTTAGATTGTATTGAAGATCGAGCGGGAGAAGCAAGCGAAGCTGATCTGCTTTACCTCTGTCACACAAATTTATAGAAAGATATAAGTTGCTGGTCGTATTTCATAAAATCATTACGAAATATAAATTATCCCCATAATTGCAATAGTAATACGATCTTCCGTGATCATATAAGTACTACAACTGCGCTCCACAGTTACACCCGCGTAAGGCCCGTTCCCGCGAGATTTTAGAGAAATAAAAATAGCATATGTGTTATCCCAAATCTCCAGCTAGTACCTACATTTCAAGTTTCATCACAATCGGTTTAGTAGTTTTTGCATGTTCCCAAATGTACCAAAGTCACATACATACATGCAAACTTTCGCGTTTATAATAATACTACCTGCGCCCCGCAGTTTTACCCGCTTAGTCCCATATTTTTTTTTCATAAGAACCTTCTCCTGACGATAACAAAAACAACAAAAAAAGAATTACCTAAGTCGGTCCAGCCGTTTACGCGTGATGCCGTGACCAAGGAAAATAGGGATTAATTTTTATATATAAGAAGAAGATTAGTAAGAAAAGATTTATGCGTTTATACTCGTACTATTATAGAGGTCAGTGTTTAGACCGCTTTCGATCCGAGTTTTGTTTGACTCCAACCTCCAACTTACATCTCTGTTGATATCTGTCAGTTTTGTAACAAAACAATACAATGCAATAAACAAATAATTTCAAACAATACTTTGTTATACTCTTTACGAGCCATGGAAAACTAAAAGAAGACAACTACTAATTACATTTCATTTCCATCCTTAAATCCGCCTATATTCGGCCCTAAAAAAACCGCAACCGCTTCAAAAGTTCCAAATAGATACGAACATGGCAAGTAAGTACAGTTAGAACAGTACTGAGCATAGTTTTATAGTTACACCCACACACACACACATAGTTACACCCAAACATACACATATAGTTATATTAGGGGTTTCCTTAGGATGTAGCTATGCATAATACTGTTATGCGGAAACTGTCCAGACTGTTCAGGGCGGTCAGCAGGTGCCGTAACACCATATTTTTGTTGCACCACCTTGTGTAAAGTTTTTGCAACACATGTTACGGATATCCTCTATTGTTAGCAGTTGGAAGTTAATATTGTTAGTAATAGCCACAGTTAACCTAATCACTGGTGAGTTAGTAGTTATGTTGATGCATCACTTAAGTCCCGTTCCGGCGGGAATATCGGGATAAAAGGTGATCTGTGTTATTCTAAGTCTCCAGATACCTATATTTCAAGTTTCAATTGGTTCAGTAGTTTTTGCGTCAGACTATACACAAACTTTCGCGATTTCGTGAAGGTGTACAAGTGGAACTAAAGTGAAAATCGGTGCAAAACATAGACGAGTGTTGTATCCAAAGCTCCGTGAACAATCTTTGTAAATGGCCGCCGTGTTTACAAATGAATATGACGACTTGACTGTTTCAATGCAAATAACTTAAGATTTCGTAAACTAATTTTCAGGATTATCGAAAGTCGATCCCTGCTCCGATGACAGAAGGAGGGTTATCTACAGCCCCTATGATGTCATAGCCGGGTGCTGTTTCTATCTATGTGACTGGGCCATCAGGGCGGTGCCTCTGTTCGTTTACTTGATGTTAGGAGTCGCTTGCATTCTGTGCCAGAACTGTTGTTGTTTACTTTTTTGCACGTAGGTATTATCATTATTTAATTATTACATATGTAGTAAGTATTAAATTTATACCAGAACACTGGTAATTATGGCGAAGGAAAACATCGTAACGAAACTTACCAGCCCCCAGATTCAGCCCCAGAGAGTCAGATAATCGGGGGAGATTTCCAGATTACCCCAGAGTCTGACAACAGTGGAAAATAACCACGTTGTCGTAACGTTATTACCGATAATTACCTCAAACCAGCAATGTACTGCATAGTACCGTCATTTTCCACGTTTGCTGAACTGGTAATTATGGCGAAGGAAAACATCGTAAGGAAACCTACCAGGCCGTGTCGGACTCACTATCTCGGTTCGAAGGATTAAAGGACATTCGTCTACCTCAGAGAAGCCTCCAGTGTGGCTTCTTAGGACCCGTTCTCAAATAAAGCAGACAGTTTGAGCGTCACCATAGTTTAGCTAGTAATGTGGGCTTCGGCGCGCGTTACACCAGCGAAAGGAACTTCAGCGGGGCTGGTGTTTTCCTTCATATAACGAGCATAACAAGAAGCTACCCCTGCTTTTGTATTAAGCTGCGACCGCATAGGCAGGAGGCTCGCTTAGCGGCTAGAGGCTAGCGAGTCACCAAATTAAAACGAACCGCGGTCTAGAAAGTTCGCGACCGGCTACACTGAGCGCTTGGAACCTGGTGTATCTTGTCAGAAATAAAGCCACAGGCGCTAGACGCAAGGCATGCTGCCTGCCTACGCCTATTGGCCTACGTTACGTTAGTAGATGCTGGCGGCTAGCGCAACCGCTAGCGTGGTTTGCTAGCTGTCGGTGCAGCATGATGTGGTTTTCGAAAGGCTGACTGTCGGTAGTAAATGAAACTAAAAACTCTTTGCAGATGAAAAAGTTTTACAAATGAAGAGCAGGAAGTACATACTTTCAGAACTTCATCAATGTCATGTCAATTACAAAAATCAACCATCGCACCACAACAATGCAGGGCAATAAAATTAATAATAATTTAAAATGACTAAAACGAAGTGATTATATTCTGTTTGAAAATGACTTAAAACACTTATTGCTCGTAATTTTCAATCTAAACCAGTTTTACAATTACACAGACATCTTTCAAGACAATATAATATTAATTAAAAGTTAATTTTGTAATAAACGAAAATGGTAAACAGGAAGAAAAGTAGTGGTAAGTAATGATTAATTAAAAAGAAGTTATAATATGTAATAATTTGGCGGATCTCCTTCTGCCATTTTTAAATGTTAGTTGATAATTGTTACGGCTGGCCCATAATCACCATAGCTCCTCCAGTAGCCGATCCACTACCATCACATAACCATAGCCCAAGTAGTTTTCATTCGTAGATTTATCTATAGTTCTATACGATCCGGTGATTCTTCTTGACTGCGTTTTATTTAATGCAGACCATGGTCCACTTGGTAGGGGACGAAGTCCTAGTTGGCGATTATCCCTTTCGCAAAATTCATAGTTTGCGAGTAAAATTGTTATTGAAGAGGGCTTCTAGGCCTAAAGGGCTGCTTATCTTACAAACGTATGATAGAACTATTATTATTGTTGTTAAAATTTAGTTACGTGACTAGCAAAGAAGATATATTAGTGGAGCTCAGCTGGCTCAGCTGTGTGTTCAAAAGTGTTCGGCTACATCGAGCATGCTGTCACTTTCCAATAACACCCTTTCATACTAGAAAGGGATAGCATGCTTCAAATTTTTAGATCTACGTTAACATTCTAGTTCTAATAATATAACTTCTTTGGTTCTTCTTTTCAAAAGTATTCTTTTGGAGTGTTGTCCAAAATAAAGCAGTATTTTTCTCAGGGCTCAGAATTTTTCAAGTAGGTCGTAACTTTTAGCAAGAACTAAATGTAGGGTCCATTTTCACGAGCCTACAGCTCTCGCCTTTTGCGGTTACATGCATATTTTAAATTGGGTCATGACCGCATGAATGTTACCCGAGAGACCGCATCACTGTAAACGGAGTCGAAATAGGACAAAAACAATGAACGTTTTGTGTCTCGAGAATAGATTAAATGGCATACCGGAATGCTATATTAATTTAGTCCCTTCATTTTGGTACCAGCTTTGTTTCGCGGTTTTAAGTCACGATCACGATCGCGCGGCATATAAGAGGTAGCCCATGTCTTATTCCGAAAGATTGTAAGACAGAAAGATTGGAATGATTGATAACTCTAAACCTTACTAATATTATAAATCTGAAAGCTCGTTTGTTCGTTGGTTCCCTCTTCACGGTCAAACGGTTATACCGATTTTGATGAAAATTTGCCTAAATATAGTTTAAGTAATGCAGAGTAACATAGAATACTTTTGATCCCGATAATCCTGAGCGATAGGACTTACGCGGGTAAAACCGCGGGGCGCAGCTAGTAGATAATAGTTATGTACCTATGTAGAACCTATTAAAGTTTATAAGTAGAGATTTACCTTTAAACTTATGATTATTTATTTCAGTCTTCAAAGACGTCGAGCCATGTTCAGGAAAAGTTAGACAATTAAAATTCAGTTGGAAGCTGTTGTTATTAAAGTTAATAATGTACACTGGATACGTCGTAGGCCTTTGTATACCCTTGTGTTGTTACCTAGGCTGTGGAATATATTACATAATGTGCCAGAGCTGTATATGTTTTACATTTTGCTCGGCATAAGATTGCAAGGTAAACAACGAAAATCAAGTGTTTCAAACCTTATGTATAGTAGCTGTTCCCCCCGGGTTTACCTGCGTAGTTTCTGATGCCGTCGAAAATACTAGTATCTGTCAAGTTTCGTTTTTTACTAGACTAAAAAGGAAGGGTAATGTTTTTGACAGTCTATTTCCTTGTGAAAATAGTTAATTGATAGCAATGTATCTGAATATTTTATAATTTGTTTCATGAAAAGCAATAAAGTTTTAAGTCTATACACTTTAGTGTTCCTTTTTCTTTTAGAATTGGTTGCAACAAAATAGTTATTTTATCAATGACAACATTCCAACGCTTTCTTAAAATAATTCTTGAAAGAAATTCTTTTGGTTTTTATAGCCGGTGGGTGCTCAATTTAGTTACTCATAGTTTTATAATTTTAGTGCAGTTATTTTATATTTTATTTTTCACGCGATGAGTGGGTTCATTGCTTTTTAAGTTTCTAGGAACTATATGGGTGTTTTATTCGATCAATTACACCTATTTAACTATAAGTTTAACTAGTTGAACTAATTGCAGCTAAATTTCCAGTTATTTACGGGTCCCTTGAATCCTTGCCCGTGCCCTGACCTTGAATGGTCAGGGCACGGTCACTGAGGTACTTATTCTAGTACATATCAGAGTCTGAAGTCGTGGAGTCGAAAATTTAATAGGTATTTTTTAGGCAACCAGGTTACACCGTCATTTTTATCGTCGCTTGTCATCAGGTAAGAGGAGGTCAAATGCTAGCATATCCCTAGTAAAACAACCAAAAAAGGTTTAGGCCAAGGTTTTGTAATGTTAATCAGATGTGTTAAGAAAGAAAGATTTACCTTTTTATTTCAAAAGGTACGTACCGAGTAGTTCTCTTAAGCCTTAAACGCTGCCGAAGGAAGGCGAATTTTCTCTCACGTTATCTAATAAAACACAGTAGATTAACTAATAAATTTCTTTATCTTTCAACAATCACCTACAATAAACAACATCACCCCTTGTTGTCTATAAATAACTGTAGAAAGCTCATCCTATCGATCACGCTACAGGAAGCTAGAGAAATGCGTTTGCTTTGTAAGCAGTCATGATTGATGGTATTGGTCTGTGGACCTTGAACTTGCTTCAATGGGCGATAGAGACGGAATAAGGATATCAACGTTATTATGTAGTTTACCGATAAAATACTTGGTTATTTTTGTAAAGAATTCCTTTTTTATTTCGTTTACAATATGAGTAAGTGTCATTTACTATAAAGTTTCCCAAAACAGCTTCGCAGCAGTTACTGGAAGCAATTTTGTTAAATAGATAAATAGTACCGCTCTGTGTATACGCATTTTTTTTGTGAAAATGAATAATTGCAAATAAAATTGCATGCCACCAGTTTTGTAATGCTTTAGAGTTTTTCAAGATCATAAGGTAAAGACAGACCACTAAACGATGACTTAATTAAATCCAATAGGCTGCGAAAATTTATTAGAACCTCTTAAAGTTCTGCTTCTACTTACAGTACACTGTTTACTATCTAATATTTTGTCCATTATTATTTTATAGGTATTCTTTTCTTTCCTCTTTTAAAGGAGCACTTGTACAAAATGTAGCACTCGTTTTAAAGTATAAATCTGTTTGTTTATTGTTACGCCAAAATTTCTTTAAATTCGGAATACGGTCCTGGTCAAAATGACATTGTCGCCAGTAGATCACACGCATTGTACCTATTTCAAGTTGATACCTTCCCACTTTCCTGGTGATTTTTCACAAAAACAATGGAAGAGGGAAGTGAGAATAGAAAGTCAACCGACGGACGATTTCCGTGCTCGATATTATAGGAGGTATATGTACAATATTTTTGTGGGACTTTAGGGCTAAATATTGTGGTTTATATGCACATGAAGGGTAGGTAGTTAATTGTTCGTCTTTTTAACTAACTTAAAAAAAGAGGAGGTTCTTGTTTTCCATCCCGATGTAATGAAAATCAGCATAGGAAATATTGCGATAAGCTTGATTAAAAAAACATAGCATTCAATAAAATACTTAGGTACATAATATTATATTTAAAAATACGAATCTTTGGTATGCAGAGATTTGCGTATTTGTGTTTAAATTTTAAAACCGTCGATTTCAAAGTTTATTCAGTTGTCATAAATATTTACTCAGACACCTCATAATGTCCAGAATGGATGGTACATTTATTTTGTATATTTATTTACAAAGCAAATTGAATAAATGTGAATATGGTCAGCGGAAATGTGCGTTCTTGTTTCCGGCAACTTTTGCATTTATATCTTTAGGATAGTAGTTGCCATTGTAGGTTACAGTTAGTAAGCTAAATGAGAAGTATTATAGTTCGAATTGTAGATAAGTCATAATATCATCAACATTTTATCATCACCTTTTTCTTTTCGTGTTGAGCTATGGGTCACCTAGACGTGTTACTTATGTAGTGACGAATTACAATTTTTACGTCCTTTGACCAATCAGAACTAAAAGGTCTGGTAAAACACCCAGTGGAACTTATTTTTCATAAGACGAGTTGGGTACAAAATCGAATTTTCCGGACACCCAAATGCCTTGACCAAACGCCCGCTATCAGAGATAACAAGATTAAAATTCCAGAGCATGGAGGAGCTCGAGAAAGCGTTTTTTTTTGCCACACACATTATCGACCACCTATCCTAAAAATGGCCATGTCAGGCATATACAAGATCGGCGGGCAGCAAGATTCGTCATTTAAACCGTGGCGAATCATCTATACCCTTTTTAGAAAATGTTAACAAAGATCTCGTATATTTATTTGAAAGTTCAATGTTCTAGTTCTATGTTTACATTTTTGATCTGTTACTAAAAAGGGATTCAAGTAGTTGTTTAGGTACTAGATAAAAATTGTGATGATTTCATTGAATTTCAACACCTTTAATATGCAATGATCAACCAGATTCACTTGCAATAAATATAACTTACATCATAAATATAACGTACAGCTATTTGCAGAAGAAATCAAGTACGTTCTGAGCCTGTAAACCGCATACAGTATTCAGCACTCTGCACGAATCTCGGTTTGCTATGAAATTGCTAACATTCCCACGTAATAACTATAGTTTAAGCTATTTGAGCTCGAAGCTATGTTACAATGGAGATGTGAAGTTTGGTTTCAAAATGAAACAGTAGCCCTAGTTTACTCGTACATTACGAAACTACTGTCATGTATTATAAGAGTCAATTTCACATAAGCAATCTCGTAGCAGTTACTGAAAGCCATTATAATATCTTCTATGGTTTTCGCGATTTTGCATAATAAAACACTTTATTTATCCGGTTTTATCGCGTTTTTATTCATTATTTGAACCAATTCATCATCCATCATTTGGTTCAAATAATGAATAAAAACGCGATAAAACCGGATAAATAAAGTGTTTTAATTATAATATCGATAAGATAAATTGCCCACCGCTATGTCTACGCTTTTTTGTGTGAAAATAACTATAAATTTCACACCACTAGTTTTGTAATGTAATGTAAATTCCGCTTAATTGGCTGGGGTTGAACTGCGTAAGTCTCTAACCCGCGTAATTCAGCTATCTGCATACATATAAAGTTTCATCGCAGTCAGTTCAGTAGTTTTGCGTAAAAGAGTAACAAACCATACTCGTTTGTTATAAACTTTTAATTAACAAAGGACCCCGCTGGCACTGGTACAGAACTATTTTTTTTTTTCATTAGTGTGCGAAGGTAGAAATTTTAAAGTTCATAAATCGATAGGTAGAAACATATACTAACTCGATTATTTAGGACCTAAGCTATTAATATGTGGGATCCCGCTGCATATACTTATATCGTTAGTTTCATCATCACCATCATCAGCCTGTTGCAGTCCACTGCTGGACATAGGCCTCTCTAATTCCACGCTACCTAGACCTATTTTCGGCTTCTCGCATCCAGTTTGTGCCAGCCGTCTTGCACAAATCGTCGCTCCAACGTGCCTGAGGACGTCCTACACTACGTTTGCGGAGACGCGGTCTCCACTCTAGAACTCGTTTACCCCAACGGTTTGCTTACTTCAACATATACTTTCAACTTTAAAAATGTTTTCTATTAGGCGGTAGGAACGTCATCGTCTGTCAAGATCTTTTTAAACTGATCAAGCTCGTTAGAATTACTAAAGTACGGATATAAGTAATCCCTACACTCAAATTTTTTTAGAACATACAGTAAAGTCGTTTGTGTACGGCTAATTACCCATTTAACTCAAAGAGGCAAATAAGCCCGAATGCATAAGTAAAGTGATAAGTAACGATTCCTAAGCATGTTTAAGCTCTAACTGCGCCGTACTCAGAGACATTTAATTGTTATTTAAACTATCACTAATTGACTAACCTTAACACTAAGAGGTATTAAACTTTTGTATGGGGAACTTCTAACGTGTTAGACGTCTCTGAGTGCATCGGTAACTGCTGCACTCAAAGTTTAATGGTTACATAAATTATCACTATATAATAATAATAATAATAATATTACTTAGCCCGCAGGGCACCTTGAGGCGAGGTGCCGGGGAGTAGCGACCCCGCGGGTTCCCGAGTGCTCCAGGGGGAAGTCACCGTTCCTCACCTCCGGCTTGCCTTAGTTGGCTGGTCGGAGTGAACACTGACGAGGAAGCGGTCCCCCGCCTTTGGCTTGCCTTTACCGGCCGGTCAGAGTGGAGTCGCGAGAGCAGAAATGCTCGGAGGATGGACACCTCACGTCAGTGATGAGTTGGCCCGCTCACTGGCATACCAGTGATGACTTAAAATCCAGGGAGGTATATCCATCCTTCAGCCACTCACGTCCCTGTTGCTCCCTTGCTGTAATTTGCTCAGCTGATTAGGGTAGCCCAGTTTGTGAGTTGGCGAGTCTCCGTCTGCCATTTTTACGTGTTTATTAAACATTGTTACGGCAGGCGCCATAATCACCATAGTTCCCCCAGTAGCCAATCCACTACCATCACGTCACTATAGCCCATTTTGTTTTCATCCGTAGATTTGTCAATAGTTCTATCCGATCCGGTGGTTGTCCTTTGCTACATTTTATAGTGCAGACTGGGATAATCGTCGGCTTGGTGTCCACTTCATTGTTTGCGAGTAAAATTGTTATTGAAAAGGGCCTCTACGTGTTGGCTTCGGCTCCACGCACGCCTTCCAAAGGTCCGGGACTCCATAGCCCCGTGATACTGGACATATTACTTACAGACCACACTATATACAACAACCGGCCAGATATCACCTTTGTTGACAAGCAAAATAAACGTGCCTACATTATGGATATTGCAGTACCTAACTCTAATAATATTCAGACTACAATCACAGAGAAAATTCGAAAGTATACAGAACTACAGGAAGAAATCAAAAGAGTTTGGAAAATGAACATGGTTGCTATAGTGCCTATTGTCATTTCCACCACCGGTATAGTTCCAAAATATTTATTTAATAGTTTCAAAATTTTAGATTTACCCAATGATACTTTTATAACATTACAGAAAGCCGCAATTCTAAATACATGTCGTATAGTGAGAAAGTTTTTACAGCTTAGTTCAGATAACAGCATTGATAATAATCTAGATAACAATCAGATCTAAGTTTGCACTTGACGAAAGTCCGTGCGAATTTATTTTTACCAGGTTTAACCCTGAGCAGAAAAATAACAAAAAAAATAATAATAATAATAAGTCCGCAGGGCACCTTGAGGCGAGGTGTCGGGGAGTAGCGACCCCGCGGCTTCCCGAGTGCTCCAGGGGGAAGTCACCGTTCCTCACCTCCGGCTTGCCTTAGTTGGCTGGTCGGAGTGAACACTGACGAGGAAGCGGTCCCCCGCCTTTGGCTTGCCTTCACCGGCCGGTCAGAGTGGAGTCGCGAGAGCAGTAATGCTCGGAGGATGGACGCCTCACGTCAGTGATGAGTTGGCCCGCTCCACAGGATCTCGACCTAGGATGGTTTAAAATCCAGTGAGGTCCCTCCATCCTTCAGCCTCTCACGCCCCTGTTGCCCCCTGGCTGTAATTTGCTCGGCTTAATTAGGGTGGCCCAGTTTGTGAGCTGGCGAGTCTCCGTCTGCCATTTTTACGTGTTTGTTGAACATTGTGACGGCAGGCGCCATATTCCCCATAGTTCCCCCCAGTACCCGATCCACTACCAACCCACTTCCATAGCCCAAGTAGTTTTCACCCGTAGTTTATTCATAGTTCTATCCGACCCGGGGGTTGTCCTTGGCTGCATTTTATAGTGCAGACAAGGATAATTGCCGGTTTGGTGTCCATCACATATTTTGAAATTAAAATGTTACTAAAACGGGCCTCTACGTGTTGGCTTCGGCCCCACGCACGCCTTCCAAAGGTCCGGGTGCTCCATAGCCCCGAGAATCCAAAATGGTAACAACAAATAATAATAATAATAATAATCCTGTGACGAACACACAGCGCCATCTAGCCCCGTGGTAAGCTGCTAAGCTTGTGTTACGGTGGCTAAACAACGGATATACTACTTATATTTATTTTTCTTTTGTAAATACATACATATTATACATAGAAATACGCCCAGACCAGATACAAATATTTATTTTTAAGCATAAATATTTGCACCCAGCGGGAATCGAACCCGCAACCTTCTGTATTGCAGCCAAGCGTTCGCCCGACGCGCCACAGAGGTCGTCAAATATATATATATATATATATATATATATATATACACTATATATATATTTTTTAAACTTAACTCCGTGATACATCCACAGATATCTGAACATCTCCACTAAACGTCTCTAGGTGCGGCGGTAGAACGTGATTAAGAACTTAAAATATCAAAAACTATCAAAGTACGATTTTAAACTAACATGGTTATTTTCACTACCAAAATTACTTAATAACGGGGTATTTACCATGTTTAATAATTTATTCGCGGAGCTCGATATTTCGCTAGTTATTCCAACCAGCTTGTTCACGAGCTCCGCGAATAAATTATTAAACATGGTAAATACCCCGTTATTAAGTAATTTTGGTAACTATCAAAGTATCACGACATAATAGCAGCATTTTATACGCCACTCTTTTATCAATAGTTACAGGTACTTTGACGATCGCCGAACTTTCTCCCAAAGCCGCAGTCCTCCAGTTGACCTTTATCTATCTTTCGACATCAGCTCTAAATAAAATCGATTCACATGATCGTATTTATCGTACGATTCCATGAAAATGTCATACGGACGGACTAGCCCACCCTTTTAACATTATAAATTATTTTACAGTACCTAGATCGTTCGTCGGATTTTTGCGTTAAAAATTACCCTAAAAGCCTATTCTGCAACAGCTAAACCATGTAGACGCTCGCGCCGTGCAGCTTCTATTTAACCGACTTCAAAAAAGGAGGAGGTTCTCAATTCATCGCGTATATTTTTTTTTTTTTTTTTTTTTTTTATGTTTGTTCACCGATTACTCGAAGGTGGCTTGACCAATTATGATGGTTCTTTTTTTATTGGAAAGGTGGAAGCCCCGAGGTGGTCCTATAAAAATTTGGTGAGGATCTGATGAGGATCTTCGAAGTGAGGACCGGGAATGCTCCTCAAAAACCTGTATTCAATTCACTTGTTCACTGATTACTCGAAGGTGGCTTGACCGATTAAGATGGTTCTTTTTTTAATGGAAAGGTGAAAGCCCCGTGGTGGTCCCATAAAAATTTGGTGAGGATCTGATGAGGATCTTCGAAGTAAGGACCGGGAATGCTCCTCAAAAACCTGTATTCAATTCACTTGTTCACCGATTACTCAAAGGCGGCTCGACCGATTGAGATGATTCTTTTTTTAATGGAAAGGTGGAAGCCCCGTGGTGGTCCCATAAAAATTTGGTCAGGATCTGATGAGTATCTTCGGAATGATGGACAGGATAGCTTCCCAGAATGTAATAAATTACTCGTTTTTGGACTTCTACCAAAAATAATAGACCCCTAAAGAACTAAGAACAGATTGATGGGCCACCTAAAACCACCTTCTCATCAGCAAACTCCTCAATAATTAAAATTACGGTAACAATAGGTATTGTTAATTTATTTGGCAGTCGGAAGTAGGTAGGCAGGTACTAAAAAGGGTGAAATAAAAAAATAATTTAAAAATTAAAAAACCGACTTAAAAAAAGAACAAAAAATAATTTAAAAACCACCAAAAAAAAAGAATTGATAAAAAAGACCAAAATAACCTCTACATACAGCGCCACCGACTAATTAATCTGTTTTATCATCTGAAGTCGGGCAATTTTACTGGCTGTATGGTTCCATATTGTACTTAGTTTGGCTGCCCGACTTCAGATGATAAAACAGATTAATTAGTCGGTGGCGCTGTATGTAGAGGTTATTTTGGTCTTTTTTATCAATTCTTTTTTTATTCTTCGATAGGTAGCGTGGGCCTAGGGCTTCTAGGTTTAGATTTATAAAGCAATTTATTGTTTTGTACAAAATATATAAATTATCAGGACCTGCAGATTTAATGGTAAGTACCTATAAGTTTAATACTTTTACCCCTTTTTAGAAACTTAGATAATAAATCTAAACGCATAACTGTCAATTATCAAAGGAAAAAAAGTAAACAAAAAGCTGTCATTTCAAATAAATATAAAATGAGTTTTTTGTTCCATTTTTGATCTAAGTTAATATTAAAAATAATATTTAAAAAAAAAACTAAAAAGATTAGTAATGTATTTGATCTGTATTAAGTTTATTTTTAAAAAACTTTAATTTAAAAAAGAAAATAAATGAGGAATGTCCCAACAAATCCATCCAATCTGTCAATATAAGTTTGCGTTCAAAAGCCGTAAAATCACTAGCGGACCGTGTAGAAGCTACACGTTGTCTACACGGTTCAGTTGCGGAATAGCCCCCCTGTACTTTAGCCAAGCATTGACGGATGGCATTTCCGATAGAGGCATACATTTTTAACGTTACGCATTACGGGTGTTAGAAGCAATCCATCGACCGTATCTTGAGATATCGCTTTGACACTTGCCCATTAATATTACTTAAGTTACGACGAGTTTGTGTTCGCATTTAGCCCGAAATTTTGAGTGGGGCTTACGGTGTAAAACACCTAGGTATGTCGGCACATTTGCCCCCCTTACTTATAAACGATGATTAATAGATAACCAAGTTATGTGATGTTTTTCTCTACCTGTCAACTTTTAACTGAATAGTAAAAGACAATCGATATATAGTTATGCAGCTGTTAACTAGCGTTTATAAGTAAGGGGGTTGTTGTTTATACGACGGTAAAGGTGTCAATGATTCATTATAATGTTTTTTTTAATTTTTTTGTAATAAGGTGCCTGTGAAATTGTGTTTTGGTTTTTAATATTCATTTCTTTTTTATAAAGGTTTTAACTGAAACTAAAACGTTAACTAAAAATAAAGATTAAAGGACTAAACCCATTTAGGTTACACTTTCCAAATGGGTTTAGTCCTTTCGTCTTTATTCTTTTTTCCATTATCATTTTTGTTTATTCATATACGGTAACTGAGCACTGACCCTAATTACAATCAACACATTGCATTTTTCAACTGTTTTACTTGCGTAAATCCCGTAACCGCAGAAATACCGGGATAAAAAGTAGCCTGTGTGTTATTCCCGGTCTCCAACTATCTATATTCCAAGTAATATCACAATCTGTTAGTCTTCACTGGACTGAGTAAGTTTATTGAGTACATACATACATACAAACTTACAAACAAACTTTTAGCTTTATAGTATTAGTAGGATCTCCAGCCAACAGCTTGTGTTTCTTATTAGTCGGATTCACGAACAAAGAATCCTTAGCTCTTATTATTTCACAACTACTTGCTCACTCAAGCTTAGGTAGTTAGATTTTCTTTTTAAATAACTTAAAATGTTAGCTTAAAATTTAAAAGCACTCATTATGTACATAATTTGTCTGCTGGAGTGAAAACTGAAAGCTTTTAACTTTCGACTAGTTAAAATTTTATATTATCTAACGAGCTCATAGCAAATTGAAGTTAGATTGATTTTATTTGAGTGATGAAAAACACGAAATATTCGCTGTGTTTAAACGTTCTCATTCAATTATAGTTATTTAAAAATCATAGTTTGAAAATAACAATTTGTCAGATAGTAGATCATTATGTCATAAATATCTGGAGAATACTTTGGACGTGTGCCAAATTCTGTTTCTTACTGTAGTTATCGAATTGGTGTCTGTGTCACTAATGAAAATCGTTAGACATGTCTGTTAACGCTTAGTTTAAAAAAAAACTAGGCCCTTGGCTTAGATAATCTATCACACATTGTGAGTATTCTAACGACAACTTTTGAATTTTGTACCGATCTGTTTAAACGTGTTTGAGTAATTTCCCGAACAATTTGATTTTGGAACTGATGAATGAATGATGAGTGAATGAATGATGAAATGCTTTACTTTCAGAAGGCCACCTGTCTAAATTCTTTGGCCCTTGGTTTCATTTGCATTGTTTACAATTGTGTAAATCTTACTAATATTATAAACGTGAAAGTTTGTATGTATGTATGTTTGTATGTGAGGTTGTTACTCTTTCACACAAAAACTACTGAACCGATTGCGATGAAACTTGGAATATATTTAGCTGGAGACCTGGATTAACGCATGGGCTACTTTTTATCCCGATATTCCCGCGGGAACGGGACTTACGCGGGTGAATCCGCGGGGCGCAGCTAGTACCTAATAATGGCAGTAAATACATCATCTAGTAACATGTTTCGTTCCCGTCGAAGGGTAACAGTATGTAATATATATTTTTCAGATATTGACATTAGAAAGTTATTTAAAAAATATATATTATCTCACACCAACTGCGGTACTCACGGAAATACAGGTGACCCTACCATAGACATTAAAAATGTAATTTAAATATAAAGCACACGGAAAAAGAAGGTGCTTTAATATTTTTATATGATTACATTTATTCTATAAATACCTACTTATATTGCAAGGCGAAATGCATAATCAAAAAATCCTTCCGTGACAGGTTCCTCGGTTGCTGAGCGAGTGCGCCCGTTACATGGTGAATTAATGATTCCGCATCATGTCCTCGTTTGTATACATTTGACATTTGATTCATCCACCTAGCACTGTGAAACTACAGGTTTGCCTGTACAATTTCAAAAATCGGGTCACTATGACGAAAACTAAAACATTTTTAATGGTAAAACCATCAAATCTAGAACTAGGTTAATTTACTTACGCAGCTACTAATTTATTAATCTATCTACAAAATCAAGCATATTAAGGTCATTCAAAGTACAAAACACTAACATGTTTAATTTTCTCTCAACAATCTGACTAATCAATATCAAAACAAAAAAGAATCGTAAATAAAAAACATTCACAAACTTTTGGGTGACAAATCAAAAATAACTCACGTTTTAAGAAAAAAAAAAAAATGTTTCAAAATACAAGCCAATTAAGGAACTTTACTAATAAGTATACTTTGTAACAATATAACAGAATTAAGTTATTTATAACGGCTCGAAACATTTTGTTAATTGGATTCTTAATCCATTTTGTTAAAATTGTTGTGTATTAGGAATCATATCCTAGTCGGTTTAGATTATATTATAACGATAGATGGTAAATATTCTTACAACAACGTCCGAATTTATTACCTTAAAACTAGCAGCGTCCCGCGGTTTCACCCACGTTAGTCCCGTTCCCTCGGGAATATCGGGATAAGATGTAGCCTATGTGGTATCCAACTACTTATATCCCAAGTTTAATGCATGGCAATCGTGATTTTGTGTGATTGAGTAACAAACATCCAAACACACACGCTTTCACATTTATAATATTAGTAGGATTGGCGGCGTTCCGCGGTTTCACGCGCATGAGTCCCGTTCCCGCGGGAATATCGGGATAAAAAGTAGCCTCTGTGTGTTATACCAGGATGCGACCTGAATATACGCCAGTTACGTATATTCCAAGTTGCATCGCAATCGGTTCAGTAGTTTTTGCAATAAAGAGTAACAAAGTCAAATAAAGATACATACATCCATTCAAACTTTTGCTTTTTTATAATATTAGGAAGATGTGTGAGTAATTTCCTGAAAAAGCTAATTTTGGATTTTGAACTGATGAAGCTCGGCCGTTCGAGCCGAGTTTGAAATGCTTCAATGTCAAGCGATTAGTCTTGTAAGACTAGTCCCACGAGATCAGGACTTACCCGGGTCAGACTATGGGGCGCTCCTAGTTTACTATATAATTTAAGCCAGAAGTTATCTTATAGCCATATTTGTGACATGTAAGATGTCGGTTCGTTTACTAACTATTTAGTAAACGAACCGACATCTTACATTTACTTCTGAAATCTTACCAATATTATAAACGCGAAATTATGTAAGTATGTGACTATGTTACTCTTTTACGCAAAAACCACTGAACCGATTGCGCTGAAACTTAGAATATAGGCAGCTGGGAGACCAAGAATAACACATTGGCTACTTTTACTCCGACATTCCTGCGGAAACGGGACTTACACGGGTGAAACCGTGAGGCAAAGCTAGCACAAAACAAACGTCAGCAACTATTTCAAGATTTGTACTAATTTACAGCAACGATCTCTAAAATAAATGCAGTTTACTTTCGTTAGTTTCAAATTGCTTTGAAAGCTATACATAGATAACCTTTCCGAATGGTTTCTGTGGTATGCGCCTAAATATCCGAGATGCCTACAGTGGCTATTTACAACTCCAGTTAATTATAACGATTTAGGTTTATTTACGAAGTGTTCTTATAACTTTGTGTAATAACTAGCTGTTATCCGCGACTTCGTGTGCGTAGAAATACTGACTTTTTGTCGTTGATTACTCGGCTTCTACTAATTTCTAGATTTCGAAGTAAAGCATACCACAAGGTTTCACAAAAATATCCAATATACTATCCAATATTGAAAACCAGATTTTAATCGGATTAGTAGTTTTTAATTGTATAAGGCATATCAGACAGACAGATATGAATTTTAAAAATTAGGTATATATTTTTGTTTTATTACATTCCTTAATTCCCCTAGACAACTTTTTTGTTTAATTTACTTTCAAGTACAGACTTTTTGTCCTCTCTTCTTTTATTATCTCCCTTATTACTTATAAAAAGACAAACGATTAATAGTTATGCAGCGCATTAATCAGCGTTTATAAGTAAGGGGGTATAAGTTAAACGATTTACCCCCTTATTTATAAACATCTTCAAAAACTACAACATTCTTACTCTCTTTAGCATATATATCCTTGAACTTTGTGTATTTGTCAAAATCAACCACAGCTACTTTTTTGCCAATAACCGTAGTTTAAGAAGTAAATATAAATTTAATATCAGCATGCCGCAGGCAAACAATGCACTATTTCATAAGAGTGCCTACTTTACTGCAATAAAAGTGTTTAATGCATTACCTACTGAATTAAAAATTTTAGAAAATGTAAACATATTTAAATCTCATTTAAAAAAATGGCTTATAGCAAATAGCTTTTATTCACTTAAAGAGTACTACGAAGAAACAGACACGATTATACATTAAGTAATAAATTGTATCAGTTTTTAAAATTACTATAGATTATTGAACCTAATTTTAATTATTGTATGCCTGTAGTGGGTAAGTGATTGTATCCAAAATATGCATGTTAATTTAAGATCATTATGTACATCACTTAAACAATAAAAATTCTTGATTCTTGATTCTTGATTCGCTAATTAATGCGCTGCATAACGATGCATCGTTTGTCTTTAACTGTCACATGAAGTTTCAAAGTTGACAGACAGAGACAAACGTCACATAACTTAGTCATGTGTAAATAATATTTTATAAATAAGAGAGAGGATAAAATGATGGAGATGTTGAACCATTTTGCAGGCAGCATTTTACATTGCGCTATGTGCACGGCCACACAGCGC
Source organism: Idaea dimidiata (assembly GCA_949358125.1). Taxonomy (NCBI): domain Eukaryota; kingdom Metazoa; phylum Arthropoda; class Insecta; order Lepidoptera; family Geometridae; genus Idaea; species Idaea dimidiata. The sequence continues at coordinate 22,054,564 of OX442330.1, forward strand.
TGCAGCGCAATCTAACCAAAAAAAGGTTAGATAATTCTAAATTCTTACTCGTATGGAGTACCTAATACACGGTCTATCCTAATTGGCCTTACTTATTTTATGAACCTAAAAGTTTGTATGTATGTATGTTTGTTACTCAATCACGTAAAAACTGCTAAACTGATTGCGATGAAACATCCAAAGGTTGCCTGGAAGACATTTAGCGATAAGGCCGCCCATTGTACCTAGTTTTTTGTATAAATAAATAGTTTAATGTAGGTATTTATAATTTGAAAAATGTGCTGATTTATATGTTTACCTATATATCTAATCTGTTTCTATTGTATTTTTTTTTATCGTTTTGTTTTATTTTTTGTGTTTTCTTGTTTTGTAACAATTTGGTACAATCAAGAGTTAATCAGTCAATCAATCAAACTCGGAGTATAGGTTGGAGACCTGGAATAACGCATTTGGGCTGTAGCGCCCTACATTTTCATACGAGTAGGTAAGTCCCAATGTCGTAAGAAATCGATGTACCCTATGTATTACTCCAAAACTCAAGCTATCTACCTACATATCAAATTTTATAGGAATCGCAAAAAAATTAAAAACGAATACAATAGGCCAACAATACGATGGCAATACAAAAGAAGAAATGGAAGTACCTTTTTTGTTCCCTTTTCATCGTCAAAAGGGTCATCCGATTTGAATGGAAATTTACACGAGGGTGTTGGACAGAATACCCCTCTTTTCACAGACAAAAAATCTACGAAAATCTGCCTCCTGTTTCTAGAAGTTTCCACCACAGGACACTTGATGAATGAAGATTAGTACCTCTATATTATTATAAATACAACAACATGTAACTTTTTAAGTGAAACGAGCAAGACCTTTTGTCCTACAACTGTTAAAACAAAGAATTTGGACAGGAATTTTATAAGAGAAGGTCGCTTCACAGTAAAACATTTTAAAATCAGCTCTCTCGGCCGAGATTTATCAGTCCCAATGACAAATTGTTCTTGAAATTACTCACCAGCCACAGAATAAATAATAAACGTACGTACTTAAACACAGTTTTAAAAATATCGGAAGGAAATTCAAACGTTTTTCTTAGAAAAAACTTACTATCAATGATAATCTAAGTTTTGAAAGATCGAACTTTTTGAGATTTTTTTCTGGAAATACAACTGTTTTTGAAGTAATAATAAATAACCAATTTAAAAGGAACCACAGAAAACAGTATTCATTATTATTGGCCTATGAGCAGTGCCCTAAAAAAACAAATCTGCTTGTAAAAGCCTATAGCTCTGTAAAGCTCCGTGAACTCAAAATAGAGTGATTTATTTCGTAGACGGTTTTTGACATGTTCTGATTTACATTCTAACTTAGCATAAATAATGTTCGTGAGAGCCGCGGAAGTGGTACCTATTGTATTTTAGGTTGAAGTTACGTTGAATATCAACATTCTTACTTACTTAGTACTAAATGAGTGATAGGCTTGTTTAAATATTACGCAAGGAGCCAATGTAGAGGAAATACCATAAAGTCGGTCGACTCAGCGGCAACGGAAAGTTTAGTCAAAATATACACGTGACGTTTATCTGTAAATTCTATTTAAATATTGTAAACGCGAATGGCTTCAAGTGTTTATGTATGTACGTGTGTGTGACTTTGTGTGTCACGCAAAACTACTGAACTTGGTTTTTGCGCGAAACTCGGAATATAGATAGCTGGAGACCTAAAATAAACAAAGGCTAATTTTCATTCCGATATTATTTTCTCCCGAGCAACCGAAATGTATAATGAATGTCAAAAATGATAATAAAATCTAATTACACTAACAACATATTACATGATCTAACATCAGAGTGGTGTTGGTCTAGTGACACTCGGACTTTCATTTCGAAGGCCATGATTTCAAATCCTAGCCGCGCACCAACGTCTTTTTCTTTAATAAAAATTTACTTACGGTGGAGGAAATCTACGTGGGGAAATCCACGGCTTAAAATCACACACAAAGACCCAATAGTAGGGCTAATTGCGCTAATACTCAGTTAAAACTTTAACTTTAAATCAGTCCAACCACATCTGAAGTTTATTTCCTAGGTGACTCCAACGATGAGCAGCTATGGAACGAATTCCAAGTTACCGTAATAAACCTACTACTACTACTAAATAAATACTGAAGTGAAGTGCCTTGGAGGATGACCTTTTTTATTGATTAAAAAAAAAAAAAAAAAAACTACTCATAAATAAATTCGACATTCCTACTCATAAATATATTCGCTATGGATTTATCCCATCAACGCTAAAATAACGTAGAAAAAAGCCAAAAATAGAAACCCGTCAGAAAGAGGTCTGGATAGACCTTCGAACGTCGGGAGTTGATAAAATGTAACATACCTACAACAACATGAGTTTAATTTCAATCCAACATCGCGAAAATAGAAGAAAAATATTTAACAATAGTAATAACAAACTACGTAATTTTTGTGAAGTTAGTGAATGAATAAATTAAGTTACTCTTCCGTTTGTTTTGTTTGTTTGTCAGGTGGGAATATGTATGTGTTATAGCTGTTCCCGCTCCGCTATGCAGGAGTTCGTCTAGTACAGATAAACCTGCTTGCATACTGATGCAAGATGTAACGAGGATACCCATTTAAGTCGATAGGGGGTTGTTCTAGACGTCTAGGTGAACAACTTTTGTTCTACGACGATTGGAAATTAAAATTTATTTTTAAAATTTGGAAGTTGTATTTTTCATTAAAAACAGCTCTTTTTGAATATAAATTAAATTAAAGTTTTGGTTGTAGTAGACCAAACTAAATTAAAGGACACCGACCTGTAACTCAAAACAACAGCTGATTTTTAAGTAAACTTAAAACTTAAAAATCTCGAAAGCTACTTTTAATTCCCAAAGGTTGAAGAACAAAAGTAGTTTGCCTAGACGCCAAGAACAACCCTCTTTCGGCTTAAATGGGCGTCCTCGTTACACTTTGTATTGAAGGCATCAGGTTATTGTAGACAACCCTTATTTGTAACCTTAAATAAACATAGTTAAGTGGTTGTCAAAAACGATAATAAGTTAATAAATTAATCAGGTTTTTAATGAAAAGAAAACGTAGTGATTTTTCCCAACATTTTGAAAAGAGGAAAGACTTGTCACTTTGTTTGATTGTTTGTAACGAATAGACTACAAAACTACTGGACCGATTTCAAAAATTCTGTCACCAATAAAAAGCTACATTATTAATTAGTAGTTCCCACGGGATAGGGACCTACCGCGAGTGAAATGGTATAATATAAGATTCGATATTTTGTGACAAAGTGAATTATTGATGACTAGCTGTGTCACGAGGTTTCGACCTCACAAGAATATCGGGATAAAAAGTAGCCTACGTGTTATTTCAGGTTTCCGGCTACCTATATTCCTAGTTTCATCGCAATCGGTTTTTAATTTTTTGCGTAAAAGAGTAACAAAGTCACATAGGTATATATAAACATTCAGGTTTATAATATGAGTAAGATTTTCTTTGACTGTCTTTAAGTGGTTTCCTAAACTTTTGGCGGGAACGCGTTAAGGCAAAATGCGATGTGTTGCAAAATTTTTTTTTTTGGGAAACTTAGTTGCAATGCGTGTAAATTGCTTAATTTCGGGGGCATATTAATCAATTTAGTTTCGTGAAGATTTTCACTTCGTCCCGGGCAAACAGCATCATAAAATAGCATGGAATAGAAAGTTGCTTGCGCTGTTTAAATCATCTAAATTTAGATGAAAAGGCCAATTATTAATTATTAATAAAAGTGAAAGTCGGTGATAAAACATTGACTTTAGCGTTGTCTCCAAAACTCCGTAAACATTTTTTGTATAAAATTATGAGCATTTAACAATGATTCCTTCGTCTTGACTTTGACTATGATGACTTGACTCTTTCGATGCAAATCACTTGCAATTACTTATTAATCATTCTTGACACTAGCAAATGTCCAAATGGAAATGCCATATTAAAGAAGTAGAAGAAGTGTTTCCTTAATAATTCATTACCTAAGTCTAAATTACCTATACATTATATAAATTACGTATACACTATATTTTATGTTTAATGTCAATAGGTATTTCTGCTCAACTCTTGCTATTCAAATGCCATTAATAAAAAACTCCAAACGAAGCGAAATGAAGAACGATGCCGTATAAATTTTATGTCCCATATAAAGTTGTGTACACACAGCCTAACATTGCCGTAGAAATGAAAACACATGTGCGCTTTCAACGCGGTGATGTGTACCTACCTTTATTTATTATCACACCGGGAGGTTCAAAATGGTGAAATGTTTAACATTTTTCCATATATGTTTTTTTAGAATATACTTTAAAATATTGTGCTGTGTTTATTAGCTAATGGAGTTTGGGTTTGTAGGTCAGTGCAACCGCTAATGTTCACACATTCGTGAAGAAATTAGGAGGATGAATCAAAGAATTTGTAGATTAATTGGTTGTCAATATATGTATCTTAGTAATTATAAAACGTACGGAAGTTGGAAACCATATTTGGTATTTAGTATTTTATCCTTCTTTTACCCTCATTTTGGTAGTTTTCTTTATACGATTTGTTAACTTTTACAATACAAAAAAATTAAAACAACCCTTTCAAAACTAACTTAACAACGAAACGTGATATTGAATATTTTAACATTGTATTTGTGTTTTACACAATATTTACCGGGTTTTACCTTGATTTTACTAACGTTTTATTTAATAACTCCATTATTACCAAAGAAAGACCGAGCTTTCGCTAACTTTAAAATTAGCTTTTTCAAGGTTGACTGACACAAGGTAAGTCGAGGTCGTTGAGGTAAGCTAACTGTAAAGTTAGCGAAAGCTCGCTTTTTTTTTGAAAATTTTGAGGTTTTGTTCACTAAAAAAACAGCTGCTTTTGAAAATAAAGGTAATTGAAGGTTTGATTGTAGTAGACCAAACTAAATGAAAGGACAACATAAGGTCAATGACCTCGAACTCTAAGAAACAGCCTAGCTGATTTTCAAGTAAACTTTACACTTAAAATTTTCGAAAAGTACTTCGAATTTTTAAAACTCGTAGAACAAAAGTGGTTCGCCTAGACGTATAGAACAACCCCCTTTCGGCTTAAAAGGGCTTGTCCGTTACATCTTGTATTGTATTTTAGTTTATCAATCGCCCTAATTAAGTATGTTTTTGTTACAGGACCTTATGAGAAGAAATACGACAAAAACCTGACTGAAGTAAGACGAGACATGGTCCATACAGTACTTGATATTTTAGTGCACAATACGAGTTTACTTCAGGTAAATATTATGTTTTATATACGAATTTAAACTAACATGGTTGTTTTCTCTACAAATATTATTAAATAACGGCTAAATGTCATAAAAATACAAATAAATCTAATTAAAATATAAACAAATTAAATTGACTTACAAGTAAATTGAATTACGGTTAAATTAAATATCCCGATATTTACCATGTTTAAAATTGACTACTTACGGAGTTCGATATTTTGCCAGTAATTTCAACAGCCTTAATTTCTTACATGGTTTTCGCGATTTTGCATAATAAAACACTTTATTTACCGGGTTTAATCTCATTTTATTTATGAATTTTAAACGACTCAGCTTTCGCCAACTTTATAGTTGCCTTTTTCAAGCTTGTAATTCGTAATGTAATTCGTCTATTATTAATAGACAAATTACATCTCAGTCAATCTTAAAAAAGCCAACTGTAAAGTTGGCGAAAGCTCGGTTGTTTAAATGTCATAGATAAAACGCGATTAATCTTTAGTAAATAAAGTGTTTTATTAAACCTTACTTTCCTGCTTATACAAGATGTAACGGGTAAGCCCTTTTAATCCGAAAGGGGGTTGTTCTAGACGTTTAGGCGAACAACTTTTGTTTTACGACTTTTGAAAATTCGAAGTACTTTTCGAAAAATTTAGGTGTAAAGTTTACTTGAAAATCAGCTGTTTCTTAGAGTTCGAGGTCATTGACCTTATGTTGTTCTTTCATTTAGTTTGGTCTACTACAATCAAACCTTCAATTACCTTTATTTTCAAAAACAGCTGTTTTTCCAGTGAAACAATCTCAAAATTTTCAAAAAAAAAGTTCGAATTTTCAAAAGTCGTAGAACAAAAGGTGTTTGCCTAGACGTCTAGAACAACCCCCTTTCGGATTAAAAGGGCTTACCTGTTACATCTTGTATTATAAACGCGAAAATGTGTATGCAATGTAGGTACCTATATGACTTTGTTATTCTTTTACGCAAAACCTACTGAATTGATTTTTATTTCGATATTCTTACGGGAACAGGACTTGCGAGGGTAAAACCGCAGGACGCAGCGAGTACTATAGTAATAGTTTCAACAGTATGATTTAAAACATCAATATTTATCTTTATTTCAGGAATCAGACGCTACTTTCCTAACCTACATAGAGAATCACCTAACGGAGTACGAAGGCAACTACACCGAGCTCATGAAACATTTGAACAACAACGATGTCCATATGAGAACCTGGAACTTCTGGAACTCAATGTTCTACTCCGGGACTATATTTACTACGATAGGTACGTATAATTTAAGGAATACAGGTACTCCAGCTATCTGATTACTTATGTAACTCTGTTACTAACAAATCTCGATTGAAACCATTGAAATTCTTGATTTTTTAGATCACTTCTTCTTCTTCTTCTTTAAAAATGGCTTTTCCTTTCGGATATTTGCCAGTGTCAAGTGTTATCAATATTTACAAGTTATTTGCATTGAACAAAACAGTCAAGTCGTCATAGTTAAAGTCAAGTCGAGGGAATCATTGTAAAAAGGGGGCCATTTTTTACAATGTTTGTTCACGGAGCTTTGGAGAAAACACAAGGCTAAAGTACATGTTTTGCACCGGTTTTCACTTTTATTTACACTTGTACACCTTCACGAAACTAAATTGATTAATATGCCCCCGAAATTAAACATTTTACACGCATTTGAACTAAGTTTCACAAAAATGAAAATTTAGCAACACATCTCCTTAACGCATTCCCGCCAAAACTCTTTTAGATCACGGGCATACGATTTGACAGTTTTTATTTTTTTTAATCGGTTGTGAACCGATTATGGCCATTTTAAAGTAGCCAGTGTCAAGTATTGTTAATTTTTGCAAGTTATTTGCAATTTGCATCAAAATAGTCAAGTCGAGGTTATTGTAAATGGTGGCTCTTTACAATGACTGATCACGTGAGCTTTGGAGACAACGCTCCATGAACTGATGCTCCATGAACAAGTCCATGAATTGATTTTCATGGACTTTGGCGTTGTCGATTTTCACTTTCATTACACTTGTATACCTTCACGAAACTAAATTGATTCATATGCCCCCGAAATTAAACAATTTAAACGCATTTGAACTAGGTTTCAAAAAGTTAAAAAATAAATTGCAACACATCTCCTCAACGTGTTCCTGTTAAAACTACAAAGATACTGAATGCCGTGAAAACTGATAAGAATACAACAATTTCAACCGGTTTATTCGAGGTTTGTTAGCAACAGAGTCACGTAATCGGCTAGCAGTTATACACTATTAAAAATTAAACTCAATTAAAAAATAGCACTTCAGAAACGTATCCGATTCAAGATGAAATACTGTATAAAATCGTTTCATCTGCACTGAAAACGTATTAAAAATTTAATTTAAAAAGAACCGATACTGCCAGTTCAGACGCTCCGAGAAAACAGTATTTTTTAACAGTTCTTTACTTCATTAATTAACGAGTGAACAACGTCCCACTTAATAATCTACGAGTCCCCGCAGACTTACGATTGGTTTACATTTGGGAAATACGATACCGAACACAAAAACTAGTCTGCAAGTTAAGTGATATTAACATTCCGAGTGGTATTCAATTTATAACCATTTGCACAACAAAAATATATTATATTTTATTTATCTGTTTGAGGGAATTGGTTGGTCTAGTGGTAGATACCCTTCAGGCTTTGATTTCGAGGGCCGTGGTTTCAAATCCAGGCCGATAACGCACCAATGTCTTTTTCTTTAAGAGAAAGTTATGTGCGTGAACGAAAACATCGTGAGGAAACCGACATGTCCTAGGGCTCACCACGGTCCGAAGACATGGAACATTCGCCAATCTCGGGTAGGCTCCCGTGGCGTCTTAATGCCTAACCCCTCTAAGAGGAGGCCCTTGCCCTGCAGTGGGACAAATTAACGGGCTGATTATGTTTTGTTAAGAGGGGATTGCTTCCAGTAACTACTGATTGACTGCTTTTGTATAATATATTATATGGCTATATTGAGACGACACACACAATTACTATATTAATATATATTAAAGAATATTTCTGTAATGTAGTAAGTAAATATAACACGCATAGTTAATTATTAGAGGTTTGTAAGCGAAACCTTTTTTTCGTCCTGAATTTGAATAAATGATCGATTGATTAGCACTTTATTGTACCAAAAGCACATCATCAAATTAGACATAGTAAAACTTAAAAACTGAAGTGGCACAATGGGCGGCTTTATCGCCTATGGGCGATCTCTTCCAGGCAACCAATGAATGGGTAAGACTTGAGGAAGGGTAAGAAGGTGTTTATTGATGTGGTTCATAAAACTCAAAGGATATAAAATCACGGCTCCCGATTCCCTACAGGAGTAGAACTTATACGTACTATTAGGTAGGTATAAATACTACTTAGTCTTCAGTCTATAGAGGCTCGATGAATATACGTAACAAAAGTAGGCAGACGCGTGCCTTGTACCACGGGCCATGCCCAGTAAAAGGTTTCGTGGTATAAAAAATAACACAGACGGCAATTTGGATAAAGTTACCCATCTAGTATGTAATTTTCAATTCAATTTGTTTCGATTTGTTTACACACTAATTGAAAATAATCCGCTGGTCCTAGATGGGTTGTGTTTTTGTGAAGTGTAAGATATCCACCAAGTAAGCGAAGCTTTTTCGAAATTTTCTTGGGATGGGTAATAAATACGCGGGTAAAACTGCAGGACGCTGCTAGTTACGCACAAATAAAAAGACACTTGGCAACAGTGATAACAATGATTTCAAAAGAGCACTAATCTAACGACGATAAATAATAATAAATAAATAAATATTGCACAACATTACACACAGCGCAATCTAGCCCCCCTCACTATAGACTTGTACTATGGGTACTTGACAACGGATATACTATTATACTTCTTTTTTTGTGAATACTTACAGATTATACATAGAAAAAAAAGAAAAAAAAACGACGAGATAAAAAAAATCCCCAGTTTGAAAAGGTACCTAAAAGTCTCCTAAAATTTTTTTTTTATTGAAAGTACAATTTTGTGCAACAAGAGAAGTTACAGGTTATTAGTACGTATATAACGTACTAAGCCCACTACAACCCACTTAGGGTTTCTCTTTGACTACGTAACCCTAAAAAAGATTGTGGGCACTCATAATGGAACAATTAAAAGCTTTATAGAATACTAGCTGCCCCCCGCAGGTTGACCCGCGTAAGTCCCGATCCCGCGGGAGTATCGAGATGAAAAGTTGCCTATGTTTTAATCCAGCTGTGGTATCATCTAATTAGCATCCACCGCTACTAGTTGCCATTTACTGTCAAGAAGCATATTTCGTATTCTACATTGCTGCTTTGAAGTAATCACCGGTAACAACCACGTTATGTCAAAGCAGCAATGTACTGCAACTAAGTAAGTACTAGCGGTGTATGCTAATTAGATGATACCACAGCAGATCTTCAACTATCTGCTTACCAAGTTTCATCGCATTTGAGAAGTATCGGAGACTGCTCGATGCGATTTCATCGTGCGCTGATTTTACGTTTAGACTTATTTCATGATCGTGCGAGCATTTTCACTAGAAGCATCGCTTCACCGCGCGAGCGATGAGCAATTAAGATGCCCGATTGCGATGAAACTTGGAATATAGGTAGCTGGGGACCTGGACTAACACATAGGCTACTTTTTATCTCGATTTTCCCTCGGCAGCCGCGGAGCGCAGCTGGTACATATATATTGTACTTTTTTTGTACATACATACAAATCAATATACATAGGCCATTAAAAGGCCACAATACTCTCCATCTAAGTTTGCAGGGCGTACGTTTAAATGGCGTTGATACAAATTTCTTTACTTTTGTATCAACGGCCATGATAGTTATAGCTAGAGACTTATATACACAATAAAAAAAGTAAAAAATTTTTTTGCTAAAATAAAACACTGTGCTTCTTTACAGTAGTAGATATTCCGCGCTACCATGATCGTTTGTCGTTGCTAAGTCGTCCTTTTGTCGTTCAAAAAAAAGTAAATCTTAAATAATAAATACCCGACTACTTTTAAAAACCACAGACAATTTAAAAATATCTTTTTTTGGCGATTGATTTTCTTTTTTTTTTAAATAATTTGTTTTTTTTTAGCTGAACGACAACGCGACGACTTCGCGACGACTTATAAGACATCATGGTAGGGCCCATTATGTATGACACTAGTACTATAAAATCGATATAATTAATTGACTTGATTCTATTATAATTATACATACAACGAGGCGCATTCGTTAAATTTAATAAAGCAATTAAATAATAAAGTAAACGTATAAGCAAACCAGTCCCTGACAAAATTAAAAAGTTATTCAATTTACAAAGTAAATACAATCATTTCATACGTTTGAGCTCAAACGCAACTGTAAACGCCTGACGGATTCAGAAAAGCAATAGATTGGTACGAATAAAACCACGTTGCAGTTGTAATAATACTAGGCGATGATACTATATTTTACGGAGTCAAGTGGGTCCGGCTGTGGCTCTCAACTCATTTTATATATAAGTACTACCAATCAATAATTAAAAAACAGGAACTTAAACTGAAGTTTAATAAAATATCAATTAAGTTTAGGCTATTTATATATAAGTACTACTCAACTCATTTTATATATAAGTACTACCAATCAATAATTAAAAAACAGGAACTTAAACTGAAGTTTAATAAAATATCAATTAAGTTTAGGCCCCATAAAACGATTCAACTCAATTTGACTGATCGTAAAGACAAATCTAGTCAGCGATAATTTAATGTAAACCGTGTCTGTACACAGGTAAATGGATATCTTAACTCTCTGTATAAGATGCCTGTTAAGATATAGGTATCTAACATCTGTACAGTTAAGTGAATGGCAAACAGATCGCTTTGTCTGCTTCCGACTGCGTTTGTTAACACACGCTTCGAGCATTTAAAGGAAGTATTTGTTACCCTCTCTTAAAGGGATGTGGTACCGAATGATCGCAAATTTAAATAATCGCATAATGATGATATCCCGTGTTTTGAACGCTAAAAACGGCACACAAAGTAAGGTATAACAGTTATTTACAGCCTGTATTGTATAGCCTGCATATAGTTTTAAAAGAATCTTAATTGTAATACTTACTCTGCAGACCACAAATAATTTAGCATAAGGACAGGAAGAAGAAGAGTCATGGATTCCATAACTTATATAATTTTATTAAAAAGCTGAAGAGACAATATTGATTTTTACGAGCATCCGGGTAGCATTCACCTAAAAGATCTCTAATTCTAAAGCGTGGAAATGGAACACGGTATTTTTACATTGAATGCTTAAGTACGTTATTAAAATGCAGAGGGAACATGGAATTCGGAAACCGGTCCGAACTTATGTTACAATGTTTATAAGTATTTTTTAGTGATCATTTTGATTTGGATTTTGTTTCAAATTCGATATTTGGTGAAGGTAGGATTCCTGTTTCCGGAACTATAAATTCTGCCCTACCACGATCTTTTCTCGTTATTTTATCGTCTTTTTGTAGTGCGATAGCGCGAGAACAGGCCTGTTAATAAAATAAAAAGTCCTGATTATAGTTTTCGCGATTTTGCATAATAAAACATTGTAAGGCCTATCACATAACTTAGATTTAATATCATGTATCTTAATGCGACAATTTACTAATAAAAGTCCGTATTTTCGCATGGGGTTGTTTTATTCAAATACTTGCTGTATCCCGTGGTTTCATCCTCATAGTTCAAGTTACCTTGCGAATACCGGGATAAAAAATACCGTATGTGTTTATCCAGTTTACATAAACAACCGGTGTGCCTAATTCCAGCCAAATCTGTTCAGTTGTTTTACATGATTGACACACACAAATTTAAATAAATATAAATATAAACGTAAGTCCCGTTCCCTCGGGATTTTCCCTTTCTTAGTGAATACATAAAACAAGGAACACATGTCTTCAAATTTCATGTCTCTTGGACCAGCGATTTGGGCTTTGCGTTGATACATAGTTATAAGTCAATCAATCAAGACTTTAAATTTTAAATGTATAGATTAGTGGGATCTATAAAGTATCTACTAATATTTCAGTGTTTGACCTTTGTTTGGCAATGTTTTTTGCTGACGTAAGCTGCCACTCACAGAACCATAACGGGATTGGTTAGCAAATGATTTATGATTCCCTGAGTAGGGTTAATAAAGTAATTTGACTTACAGAATTCTATAAAATATATGATTTTCTAATAATAAATTTATTTATGAGATTGGTTACTGTAAAAAAATGGGAACATATCCGTTATTAGCTAGTAACTACATTATACCTGCTTCTTAGACTAATGCCCTAATACGAAAAGGTGATCTATTTTTTTTGGTAGTCGCATTATGTATATTAGGTACAATACGTATAAATAAACAAAATCCTATAAATTATTAAACGTAGTAATCTCGTGAAAGTAGCTCTGTTTGTTATCTTGTTGCAAATTGCGTCTGGAAGTACAGAAGACTGGTGTGAAGCTAGCTGTGGTTATATTTGGCTCAAAGCCCACGAGCTCAAGTCCATTCGACACAACACGTCCAACCTGGTATTTATTTCCGAATAATTTGTATAATCCAGTCAACGAACAGTGGTATAATAACAGTGTTTAAATTTGCAAATTCAGCTTTTAAAACAAGTGCATTGTTACCTACTGCAAACATGACTTGCGAACAAGTCTTAAGGTGTCAATGTTTGTTTATCAAAATTCTGAAGCGATCAAAATAGAATCTTTTAATAGACATCTCGTTTTGACCCCGATACAAAAGGAGTTTGTTATTCGGCGCTTCGACGAAAGGTAAGTTAACTTTTATTTGCTGCTACTTTTCATGGCTCAATTTTATTTCTGACATAGATTATTGGCAGTCGATAGATAAGGCACTGCCAATTTTCACGATCAGTTGATTACAGGATTTTGTTATTAAAGAGACGTTTTTTTTCTTTTTAGCCTGTGAATACGAAGTGTGGGGATGAGTGAAGAAAAAGAAGCTAGACTAACCCTAAAACTCCCGAAAATAAGAGCTGAGACCGAAACCCAAACATCGGGGCAGCTGGTTGTTAAAACTCCTGATGCAGTAAAACAAGAAACAGAAATGGACAAGGAAATTCAAAGCATGTCTATTAGAAAACGACGTAACCTGTCTAAGAATAGAGGACAAGCCGCGAGACAACGAGAAAAAACTCCAGAACCGAGCAGAACTTTAATACCTCATGAAGACACTCCTACTTCTGAAGATGAAGACTTACCAAATAATTCTCGAGAAATTGAAGCTGATGACACTTACGAAGAAATGAGAAAGATGGTTCAAGCGAAGGCGAATGATAAGGATCCAGTTTATGATTTGGATACAAATGAAGTCATGGAAGCGAGGGCCTACGCTGCTAATGAAAGAAGGCGTAGAAGTATATCTCCGTTTGCATTACCAGATAAAGAAGAAATTTTATCAGGTCTGCAGAGGAAAGGCAGTTTTATAGATCCCACCAATAAGTTGCTTAGCACCAATTACACGTTGAGTCCAAAAGACGAAGATAAAAATAAACGTCGTGGTTCATTAGTTATTGAACCTCCAAGTGAGTCTAAGAATTCCTTATCACCTACATCATCTACTGCATCTCCGAGAGATAAAGAATTCCCGTACCCAATGCCAGGTACACCAAAAAAACTGGAACCTATTTTATACCCTGATGAAGCAAAACCTGTAAGCCCGAAAAAACCAAAAACACCAATAAGAAATGACGACGTATTTACGTTTGATGAAAAAGAAACTAAGCGAGCTAATAAGGCTAGTCTTAAACCACCTGAAACTCCAGCTACACCGGGAGAATTAGTTACAAAAGTTATACAAGTGGAAAGATCTCCAAGTAGAAAATTGTCGCAAGACAAAAAACCTGAAGTTCAAGTAAGGGAACGAATTGTAAGAACACCAAGCCGCAAGATGAGCACTGATGCAAAACCTTCTGTTATTAAACAATTAAAATCACCAAATAAAGAAGAACAACCAGCAAAAGTGCCTCCTGTCAAACCGGCTCGAAGCAAATCAGCTACTAGATTTGGGGTCAGTTTTTATGTGAAATTATTTTTGATATTTATTATTGCTTTGTTAATAGCAATAGTTTACTTTTTCTCTTAACCTATATGAGAAGTTTGTATAGTTTACTTGTGAAGATAGATTACTAATCAACAATAAATAACATTTACAGAATAAGACTAGTGAGAGTGAGATGAGTGAGGACCAACAAAATGCCATCGCAGCTGCTAAACGTAAAGTGATACCTACACCACGGAGATTTCAAAGAAATCGATCACCGAGAGCAAATCGATCGCAGTCGGTCAATAGATCAGAAACCGTGACTATAATGGACAGAGCTGGTGCTGTTATGAGTCAAACGAGTCGGGAGATCATTGAACTAATGCAAAAAGCTAGAGCTAGAAGCTTGTCTATACCTAAAGATGATCCGAAACTTCCAGCTGCATATAAAAAACAGGGTAGACAATTAAAGACCCCAAACAAAACTCCTACAACTTTAAGACAAGCCCGAGGCATTTCGTGTCCAAAAACTATTCAAATTATTTCCGATAAACAAGTTTTATCAGGATTAACTCATTCGAAATCTGATTTAGAACGAGGAAAGCATAGCCGACAAAGCTCTGGGTACGTAGATGCCAGTCAATCAGAAGTGACATCTAGCTGTTATTCCTCGTCACCGAGCGAAAATGAATTCGAATTTGACTTATCAGAACGAACCGCAGAATTAACACGTAAATTAAAGAAATTAAGTCAAGAAGTTGATAAAAGGGAAAAATCTAGTACAAATGTAGCACAAGATGACACACCTCTTAAAAAATCTGCACCGTCTGAAAAACAAGTTCTTAGAAAACGATCGGTTTCTGCTAAAAATGTTCAAAAACTAAATGGTAACGAAATATTAGACGAAAATAAAAAGGAAATTATAAAGATTGAAACTAAAAAGAAAATCACAAAATCACGATGGAAATTATTAGCTAATTGGCAACAATTCAAACAAGAACAAAGTAAACAATGCGAGAGAATTAAATTGCTCAGAAACAGATGCGTTAGTGATTTGTTCTTATTGGTAATAATGTGCGGACTGGGTGGAATCATGTTTAAATATTTAGAGGGATCGTTTGAAAACGCTTTCAAATGCGGAAGTAGGAGTGTAAAGAGAGATTTTATTGAGAGTTTGTGGCGGGGTAGCCATTATTTAAGAGAGGAGGACTGGAAATCTATGGCTAGAAATAAATTGTATGAGTTTGAAAACCAGTTGCACACCGCACACGAAGCAGGTGTGACTTCGTACAGTGGTCAAAGATCCTGGAATTTCATGAACTCGTTTGTCTATTGTTTGACCTTAGTTTCAACTATAGGTAAGAGTTATTACTATAAAAATTAGCGTGTGTAATAAAATTAAGGGTTACACTATTATAAAAACCAATAAAATAAACGAAATGAATATTCAAGCACTGTATTACTGGAAATCAAACTACCTCAAAATAATGTTTGGATGGAAAACTTACCTTATTGGGTACCAACGAAATATTCTATTTAAAAGATGCAATTTTTTTAATAAGGTGTTTTATATAATATTTTCAGGTTACGGCTACATAGCACCAAAGACTTTCTACGGGCGAGTGGCGACTATCATCTACGCTATTATTGGAATACCACTGTTTCTCATAGTTTTGGCAGATTTCGGTAAACTATTCACGAGGATCATCAAGTTCTTTTGGGCTTTCATCCGGAGGTTTTACTATACCAGGAGTTGCAAAAAAGTGAGGAGAACGGGCCCTATGCAGGTTAGGATTTTTTCATGTTATTTATTAGTTATTTTATATTAAAGTTTGCGATTTCATTTATGTGCTGAGCAACTTTTTTCGCTGAAATATTTCTAAACACTGCATTTGTTTTATCGGCTCCGTCATGCAGAAAGGGACGCACGCACTGTGCTATCGCAGTAAGTAAAAGTAATAGTTTAGCTGATAAGAGCTGGATGAAGAAGTATCTACTTTCATCTGACGCAGTGTGTAAAACGGAATTTACGTTACGAAACTAGTGGTGTGTAAATTATACTTATTTTTACAAAGTAATGAGTAAACACAGCGGTACAGTTTATCTTCTTAATAAAATTGCTTTCAGCTACTGTTTCAAGATTGCTGTTGTAAAATTGACTTTTTAATGCATCTAAACTTTAGTTTCGTCATGTGAATTAGGATTTAGTAGCTTTTGTATTCCCAACAATGTTTTCCTCTTCTGTAATTTAGAAAAAATAAAGCAACGGTAAACGCAACGATAACAAAGCATCATAATACTAAATATTTTATCGCTATCATACCAAATAATTTTCATAATATGCGAAATAATGCGGGCTTAGTAAATCAAATTGTGGTTTGACTATTAAATTCACTAATTAACTTAGAGGTTTACTAAAATATCCACTTTCATGATGAGACTGAGTCTATATTTCTGATTTCAAAATCATTTTGGTATATTTTTTTTAAAGGAAAAATTCATCTTCAAAAACTGAATGAATTTTTCCTTTAAAAAATATTTCTAGTAAATATGCCTTGAGCAATAAAAACAAATTTATGAAATATTCATTTTGGTATTTTTAAATATGTGTTATACAAATATAAATCTCTTCAATTATCCTATAGTTTTTTTTTCCGGAGTTTTTAGAATATGGAGAGATTAAACAATAATGAGATAAAAATCTCCATAAAATGCTCGTCGTTTCATCTCATATAAGAGCACGTTTATAAACCACACACTCCAAGTTTTCAGTCAATTTTCAAACTAATCATTATTAAAAAAATATATTATAATTTTGTAGCGAATAATACAATTTATTATTAAATAAGAGGAGATACAAAAAAAATATTTAGACGTAATTTGGATGTTCAACTTTGTCACTCCAGTGCTAAATACAAATAATAGGCAACTGTTATTTGAAATGCAACAGAAAATTGTACAAATATATAATCCTAGAAGATTCACAATTATATCTTCGAAATGAAAACAAAATCGTAATGTTGAAACGAGAAATGATTACGCCCCCAGCTATATGTTATCTTACGTTTACTCTCTTTGTCCCGGAAAATTCTTTTAAGATTACAGAATTGAATAAGGAGGCCCCGTAGACTAATGACTTTTGGTAGGTCAGCTTGGTATTGTTCTCATCTGCATCAATTTTAACTACGAAGGGTAAAGGAAGGGAAAGGTAAAGAAGAAATACAGAGCGAATGCGTGCGTATAGAAAACGTCAAACGTACTTACATAAGTTGTAAGAGTGAGATTTAAAAAAAACTCATAAAACACGCTGTGCGTGTCCAACAATTTGGGGTTGGACAGACACTTTTATAAAAACCTAAAAGAATTTAATTGTCGAACGGCCACTGCTGGCTAAAATTTTGTCGAACGTAGGTACTTACATTAGACTACGAGAAAGTTCCAAAATTGGAAAAATATTACTATTAAGTAATTACTTATTGCTAGTTGATGCTTGCCTACTGATCATCAAAATAAACGCCCACATTTGCAATATATAGTACCTACTTACCTAGGTTACTCACTTGATTACCACAACCACAGATCACATAAACATCTAAAGCGCCACAATGTAAAGCGATGAAGCAATTTAAAGATTAAAATCGCTTTTAAGTGCCAATAAAAGGCATCAGACTAGACAGACTAGTCTGTAGCTTGCAAGAACCTTAATACACCAACAGTTTCTTTTAATTTTCAGGAGGTTATGAAAGGACTGAACATTGTTTACGACGTTGTGAGACGTCCCTCCCAGATATTCAGCGAAGAAGACGAACGAGATCTCCCTACGATAGTGGAAAGAAAACCCAGCGACGGTCCCCCGCCTCTACCTCCAAAACCAGGCACACTAACAAGGCTGGATAACGAAACAGAACCTACTACACCCGCCCCGTCTGTGTTTGAAATCGACGATGAATTTAACCTGCCTGTATCAGTAGCCGTAATCATTCTCGTAGTCTATATCATTATAGGTGCAGTTGGTTATACTCTATGGGAATCCTGGACCTTCTTCGAATCTTTTTACTTTGTCTTTATATCAATGTCAACGATTGGTCTCGGCGATCTAGTACCAGATCATCCGATGTTCATGATGGCGTCTATTCTGTACTTAATATTTGGTCTTGCACTTACTTCTATGTGTATTAACGTTGTGCAGGTTAAATTATCAGATACGTTTAAACAAGCCAGTGCTAAATTAGGTGCTACTATTGGTTTGAAGGTAGCCGAAGAAGATGGTAGCCTAGTACCGATCACCCCGCCTCCTACTGAAATAGTACCGGTTCATAAAAGTAGACAGGAGATTGAAGATAAAAAAGCTGAAATTGTAAG
This sequence comes from Idaea dimidiata, assembly GCA_949358125.1. Lineage (NCBI taxonomy): Eukaryota > Metazoa > Arthropoda > Insecta > Lepidoptera > Geometridae > Idaea > Idaea dimidiata. Next base: position 22,073,301 of record OX442330.1, read on the forward strand.
TAAAGCGGAAAATGATAATGATTCTAAAAATAGATAGATTAGTTTACGAACTTAGTTTATGTCTCTGTAGATTTTCCACACGTTTGGTTCTATGTACTTCCTTAACAAATTTGTTGAGTTTGAAACATTGCAAAGATCAAAATGATGACAAAGATTACTTCTGTTACTGATTGTTTACTTTTTCAAACGAGACACAGTTTATTGTCAAACGTGTAGAAAGTGCTTAAGGCCCATCTTAGAGTAACTTTGGTGAAAAATAAACTTATAAGAGTAGAAAATTGTGGTGCTATTATACAATGTAACCTTAGAAAGGTTTATTATAGTTTTGATAAGATGCTTCGCACACTACTACAAATAAACAGGGTTCTATCAGGTCTGAATTATTATCATTCATTCAATAGACAAGTCAGGTAGTGTGCTAGGTAGAATGAATGGTCATTGTTCACTATACCAGCACCGCTCCGACCGGCACCATTATGGTCGTACCATAACATCAAATTGTGACAGCGATAGCCCCAGCGAATCTCAGATGTGTAAAATAAGGACGCAACATGCGACGATGCGAAATTTTAGAGCAAATTTTAAATATTTACTAACTATAAGTAAACTAGACAGTTTATTAAAAAATGTGCTAAGAATATTCAAGATAGTTTTCACCTAATTATGTAATCAATAATTACTGCTCGTATAAAAACTATATAGCCAAACATAATATTAAGAAAAACATCTCAAAATCAGCAGCTTTTTATATTTTATGTACCTATATCATTCACCATTCGAGTTTGGGTTATATTTATGTTAAAAATATTATGTAATGACAAGATAGAATGGTATAGTCACCAGTTGCTGCAGAGGTCTATTTCCCAACGGTATGCTTGCCGGGCCGATTCCTCAGAGGGAGTGGTGTTGAAATGTGAACGATGACCTGCCTCCAGATTATCTACCTAGTGGACGTCTGACAACTGTGGAAAATGACGGCACTATGCAGTACATTGCTGCTTTGACGTAACGTGGTTATTACCGGTAATTACGTCAAAGCAGCAATGTACTGGGGGCTGATTTGGGGGCTGGTGATACTTGTAACTATTTATTTTGTACAGGTACACCTACGTTGAAAAGCGTATCTGTTGCCATTTGTGTGTTATAAATAAAGTGTTTTTTATTTGATCTTGTTAGTTTGATATTTACTTCTCAGTCATTGACCCTGTTTGTAGATTAGGTTGTGTTAGCTTTTTGAAGCTTGTTTTTTGTATTATTTCTGCATTTTATTGTACTTTCGACTGAATTCAATATCGATAACGTTAGGTAACGAATTATCAAAATTGTAACCGTAACAGTTATCTGATGACATTGGAAGTCGTGTAAAAATGAGTTAATAACTTACTGAATTCTAAGATCACTCTAAGGTGCTATTGTGTTCAGGATTCCAAAATTTCTCATCAGATCTGCACCAACTATTTATAGGAGATTATCATTTAAATAAAACAAGGAATCATCGCAATCGTACTTTATATGCCGCAGTACGGTCATGCCACATATACTTGTATATACGAACAATAAAAATATTTGGATATTTAATATATTCATTTATTAATAATTGTGAATCTTACTAAACATTTATCAAACATAAGAAATCGGCTCTACACTAAGCACAATCTTGTATTGCAGGAACCGAGATACATTAATAAATTGAGTATCCTCCTTTTGTTTAAAGTCGGTAAAAATAACAACTCTTCATGTAATAAAATTAACACAACGAATACTTACATCGAAGCTTTTGACAAGATGAGCGACTTAAAACGTTAGACTTCTTCGATAAGGAAAATCTAATTCAATTTTCAATTTATTTCGGATTTTATTCAATTAATAGAAGATCAAAGATATAACTCTGAATACCGAAGACGGTTCCCAGCGAAGAAGCAGTGTCTACGTACATATAACAAATAGAAAAAAATCTGATCTCATTTAGAATTAATTATTTCACATCGAACGTATGTCTTTTTTATAAAACAAGAGTTCTAATTATTAAGAACCATCGTATTTGTTGGTGAGTTGTAATTAACGTAAACCTATTAAAGAGAATATTACTACTGATCAGCAGTCCTAGACAACATTCTTATCGATTAACGAAATTGCAATCGACATATTTTTTTTGTATGAAATTGACATACCTAAGTTCTCGAAAAGTCACGTGACTTTTCGCGAACTTTTATGTTGTCTAGGGCGATCCCTTGGTTCTGGGTATCTTTATATTAAGTATCATATTATGTCATTTATTTACAAACAAATATAATAATATAATAATTTGTAGTATATCATCTATGGTAATTCCCAATGTCTAAACCTTTTATTTCAATTTTTTACGTGCTACACTCCGGTCGTAGATCATAGTAAGGTGAGAGCTTACTAAACTCTTCAAGGGTAATTATTAACGTCCATTTTTAAGGACGTTTTAAAGTCCCGATTCCGCAGAAATACAGGGGTTAAAAGTAGCCTTTTTTTTTTTTTTTTTTTTCGTGGGAAAATCTGATTATGACCATCAGGCGCTCTCGGGGGAGAGCGGCCCGGTGAGTGGAGGTCCCCCCTGGTCTAGATGGTGTTTGCCAGGGGTATATCCACTAAAAACCCACGGTGTCCCTCACGCCGCAATTGTCGGGGTCAACGGGACCTGTATAATACTACCGTTGACCCCGACGGCGGTTGGCCGCGGTCGGCCCCCTCTCACAAACACTTCCAGACACCCTTTTTTAATAAAAAGGGTGGGAAATGCGATACCCTCTCCGAGAGGCGCGGACACGCCGCCGTCTCGGGGCCCCTAAAGCCGGTGGTGAATCCCCCCCGAGATCACCACCAAGGGCCGAGGTGTTGGCAGCCAGGCCCCGGCAAATACCACGATGGCCCGGCACCCTCTTGTAATTTTTTATAGTGGTTGTTTTCCACGCGGCCCATCCTTGCGGAAAGGGCCCCCGGGCCCGCTGACGCGGGCTTACGGTTGGCAGCCAGGCCCCGGCAAATACCACGACGGCCCGGCACCCTCTCGTAATTTTTTATAGTGGTTTTCTTCCACGCGGCCTCTCCTTGCGGAAAGGGCCCCCGGGCCCTCTGACGCGGGCTTACGGTTGGCAGCCAGGCCCCGGCAAATACCACGACGGCCCGGCACCCTCTCGTAATTTTTTATAGAGGTTATCTTCCACGCGGCCTCTCCTCAAGGAAAGGGCCCCCGGGCCCGCTGACGCGGGCTTACGGGTTAGAAGCCGGGCAAGCCCGGCTTCCCACCTCGTGCGCCTCTTGGCTTCACTGCCCCTCTTGCAGCTACTGAGCCCTCCCACCACGACAAGGTGGACGCACATCGGGAGGGAGGGGTTAAAAGTAGCCTACGTTACTCCTTGATAATGTAGCTATCTATTGAAACCTGTTCAGTAGTTTCCTATTCATTACAAACAAATGACCTATTTTTTTAAATAATATTTATATTAAAAATTATAAATTAAAGCAAAGTTAAAGCGATTCAAAGGAAATTAGGTCCATTTTTAGTAGGTTGTAAAAATTAGGTTAATCTGTTAGCAAAAGTAATGAAAAATTACTGATCGTTTACGACCCACCACCTTTATTAAACTTATGGAATTTCAAAGGGTGGGCTTGAGTAGCCACCTAATTAAAAATCAAATCCCTTTACAACACAATTTTTACCCATCACCCTTTGCCTTTCTAAATGGATTTTATATTTCCCATAAAAATAATTATAGTCAATGAAAAATTGATTTTAAAGTATTTAGTAGGTAGGAAATGGTGGATTGAAATTTAGACAGGTCTCTATTATAATAAGAAACTAGAGGTTAATAGAAGCTCGACAGTGAAGCATTTCAAACTCGGCTCTGCTGACCGAGCGTCATCACTTCCAAAGTCAAATTATTCGGGGAATTAGGAACAAAATTCGAAGTTTCGAAAGACCGAAAAAGTTAATCATTCTGTACTTTTAGAGTCTTGGGCGGTGGATCTAAAAAAATATTTCACCCGCGTAAGTCCCCAATTCCATAGGAATATCGGTATTAAAAGTAGCCCGTGTTATGCTCCTCGATAATATAGTAGCTTTTTATTGGTGAAAGAGATATTGAAATCGTCCTAGTAATTTCGTAGTAATTAGTAATTTCGAAGGTTATTTATTGCAAACAAATAAACCTTTCCTCTTTGTAATATTAAGTATAGATAATTGTTTATAATTTTTGGCGTCAGGAAACTAGCCTAAAGGTAAGGCCTACCCAACTAAAACGAAAGCCTAGAAAGTTTGCGACCGGCCGCACTAAGCGCTTGGCACGAAGCAGTGTATCTTGCCAGAACGCAAGCCACTAGGCGCTAGGAGCTAAGCTAGGCGCCTGCCTATGCGGACATAACCAGAAGTGCAATAGACAAAACATTCTTCACAAACGAAAATCTCTTGTGGAAATCTTCACTGTAATTTTGTTACTTGTGTTACGTAAGCATCGTTATTAAATTTTAATCCTTAAACGTCTCATCTTGCTTCAAAGGTAGCTGGAATTAATTGAGCGTTTAGGGTACTGGAACGCGAATGAAAAGAAGGTTAACAACGAATTTGGTTCTTTCAGGGGGGTTAATCTTGTAATAGAATTGTCCAAAATTGCATTTCAACATAATTACAAGTGCAAACAGTATTATACAGTTCAAATCAAATCAAATCAAATATTTATTTATTAACTATAACACTTATTAGACATTTCTCAAATTACATATATCAGACATCGATTCTACACTAAGCACAAGCTTGTATCGCAGTAACCGAGGAAACAATATAATGCAATATAGATAGACGCCTAATAAATCCATAAAAATATATACCTTATTAACTAACATACATATAAATTATTATTATAACTAAACACGAACTACATAACATGTTACGTGTTACGAGGGTGCGAGATTAGCGGCTGCACGGGGGGTGGTCTGCGGCGTCCACGGAACTTGCGAAACACGACTCCTTTCGGCCACAGCTCCTCCTTCAGGAAGGTCGATAGCTTCTCTGTAGGCACCCGTACAGCAAACGAACTGAAGTTCACGTTGCGGCGCGACTCTAACTGTTCGACCCACAGGCGGTACTTCGTCTTCAACCGCAAGTACTCCACGACATCATCTGATTGCGTGGTATAATGCAGGCGGGAGACGTAGATGTACGTCACAGGTTGGGCGGGACGCAGAATATTGTCCGGTCCGGTCGGCGCAGAGCCACTCAGGTTACGACAAGGTGGTTTTCTCTTCTTCTTCTCCACTTTGATAAAGCCATCCTTGTCAGGTTGACCCTTGGCAGCGGCTAGAGGCAGGACGCTGGGAGGGGGTTCGGCGCGAACGCTACCCCTCTCTTTCTTCTTTGAAGTTATAAATATTATTAAATTACGGGGAATTTATTTTGCTTTTACACGGAGCACGATATTTTAACAGTAATGTCAACTGGCTTGTTCAGGAGACTGAACAAACACTGACACGAATGACTGTCTCGTGGACAAACCTGTTGAAATTACTGGCGATATATCGTGCTCCGTGTGAAAACAAAATTAAACACGGTAATACCCCGTCATTTAATAATATTTGTAGTGAAACCATGTAAGTTAAACAACGTAAATTAATAAATACACTACTTCTAAGTCACCAATCAACCAAAGAAACTACACTAAAATCCTTCATGAGTTAATTCATAGAAACACAGACTGATTGCCTGACACGTCGAACTAAATACCTCTCTTTTTCCGTCACGAGTTAAAAATGAAACTATAACTAGCAACCGGACAGTAATCAACACCTTGCTTACTCAAAAATGTATGAAAAACGGTAATTTCAAATAAATATTGATAATATGAAATGTTATTTAACAAGAGTTAAATTCATCTTTAATTTCATAAAGATCGACTGCAATGGTATTGAAATGATATTTCGGATATATTTTTTAAGCTAATAAGGCTAAGGCTACCTGGTGGGTTTCTAATACCGTAACACAACCCAAATTTTGAAATTAAATATAGACTGCAATTATATTGAAATGATATTTTGAATAAATTTATTACGTGAATAGGCCTGGAGGCTTTCTATTACCGTCACACAAGCCACAAATTGTATGTAGATTTCTTGTTGATTGCATGCAAGCGAAACAGAATTTCATTTTTAGTTTTTATAGTTTTTAAAAATTAGTCAGTTAGAAATGTAAATGTAGCATCTATTTTATCATTGACTGTAGAGTGTACAGAGTGCTCCAACGACGATAATTTAAGCCGAAAAGGAGTTGTTCTAGACGTCTAGGCGAACAACTGTTGCTCAACGACTTCTAAAAATTCAAACTTGTTTTTCAAAAAATTTTGACTGTTTTGCTAAAAAACAGCTATTTGTGAAAATAAAGGCAATAAAAATTTTGATTGTACTCGTAGTAGATCAAACTAAATTAAATGACAACTTAAGGTTAATGACCTCTAACTCAAACTAAAACAGCTGATTTTCAAATTAACTTTTAACCTAATTTCTTTTTTAAATACTTAATTTTACAAAAGTTTTAGACGTAGACGTCTAAAACTACCCCCTTTCGGTAGCTAATGTTCTCCTCCAAATGTAGCTTTTTATTAGTGAAAGAATTTTTGATAACCGTTCAGTAACCCACTTTTTAAAGTTCACGATTGATACCTAATGAATATTATCGCGATCGCGATCGGAACCCGAAGTTCTAAAAATAAAAATATTCGGTTCAGTAGTTTCGGAGTCTATTCATTACAAACAAAGAAATAAATATTTTCTCTTTATTATATTAATACAGATATATTATAGCCGAATTCAGAAACGCCATTTAAAATTTGAGGGCTAGTTAAAAAATTGAGCAGCTTTTAAATTATAAATTAGTTTTTGAAATTTTATAGTTTGAGAGCTGCTTTAGTGTTTAAGTAGAACTCAAATTTTGAGGAGTATTTCTGTATTCAGCCGTAAGTATTAACTATAGGTAGGTACTATATATTTTTGTTTTTCGCCATCGCGTCGTTTCGCGTCGCCAGCAGGCATTATACTTTGATTGATTACACCACTACAGAATATCGAAAGGTTTAACGTCTCATGATCAACGAAATAACAACGTTCATCACTTTAGAGCTTAGGTTCCCAACCACTGGGGCGTGCCCCCCTAGAGGGGGAGGGGCAGGGGGGCGTAGAGAAAACTCAAGGGACGCACAATTGGTTATATTTTTTAAAGAAAAAAAAAATGAAAAAGGAAACCTCCCTAATAGCATTTTTGGTAGGCATTTGGTAGGGCCACATACATGTCTTTGGTTGGACAACGGTTAGATTTGGCCGCATGTTTTGCTGAAGGCCCAACAACTTAGGGCCTATGTGAAACCTCCTACGGCGGGCTACATATTGTTTTTCTCTGTAGGGCCTTTGTATAGGAATCATACATTCCAGCAACGTCATTGGGGTGTTGGTTTGGTACTTCCCAGAAGGATTAATATGCTTGTATAATACTCTCACTGTAATAATAACAAAATACTGTTATCAAATGTGATTACAATCACATTTAATAACAGTATTGATTGCTTTATGTATTGCATTAAGAAATTAAGAAATAATAAATGTAAATATTACAGTGACAGAATTATAATTAGAAATTGAAAACATTGTATAAGTCGCAATCAACATTTATGTCTTGAAACTCAATTACAACGTATTGAACTAAAATTGAACATAAAAACCAGATAAAAACACAATTTTTTCACTGTTATTTCACTGACACATCAAAAACCAAGCGACGCATATCAGCATACACAACAAAATGGCCGACCAACGCGCGCGCGTCTCGGACGAAACCCCACTACCGTTACACCCCCCCCCCCAACCCCGCACCCCGGCCCAATGTATGTTGGTAATCAGTTGGCAATAACCGATGTTTGATCACCGTTGGGCCAATGCAAATTACATGTTAGCGATTTAAATAACCAAAATCTAGCTATAATCCTACAGTTGGCCAATTGTCATTTATTTTTGTTGGGCCAACTTTTATTCACTGCCGTTAAACCAACGTTGTTCAGCAAACGGTAGCAAAAAAAGTGTTGGCCCACTGTTGGTTAATGCACTTGGCATAACAACGTTGTTAACCTTCGTAGGGCTAATACAAATTCACTGTGGGCAATTTAACTAACCATATCCCATTAATCTACCTACCGTTGGCCAATTGTGGCCAATCAAAAATGCTATTAGGGCTAACACTGTCGTTGATGCTTTCGATCACTGCATCGAAACGCAACGTCATAACAATATTATTTATAGTTTGGAGAGCCCTAACAAAAAAAAAGGTTGTGACGGCACGTTAATCAGTTGATCCCAGTTTTTATCTCTGATAGCAGTCGTTAGGTTAAGTTAGAGGCCTTAGACCTTAACTCTGACACGGAGTGAATCACAGCAATACACGATGAAGAAGCAGAAGTCACGCCCAAGATGCCAGATAGCCGCACTAATGTATGATAAAAATGTACTTATATTAATATAAAATGGGTGAACCCCCGGCTGCGACGCGGAAGGTTGCTGATTTAGTTCCTGCAGGGACAAGTAAAATATAGTTTAAAAGTTTAAAAGTGGGAGGAGCTACTTTTAAACCGATATAACTTTTGACCTATTTCACTACAAAATCCAGCATTTGTCCTACAAAATCAGTGATTTTACTACTAAATAAGGGCGTGACTTTACCTTAAAACCATGGCTTGGCTCCTCAATCCTTACGGACATGGTTAGATTGCGCTGTATGCTACGTTCTGCAATATTTATAAGAATTTGGCATCCCTGCACCGGCTTCTATCCTTCGACAGGAATTGATCAATGGAAATTGGTCAGTGGATTTATAATAACGAATCCTAAAAGAATAAATATATATCTACAAAAAGATACCATCTTCCATTTAACAATAAGCGAAAGAGAATACATTAAAATAATAATGTTTCAGATTCAATTTACGTGCAGGATACGTTATCTTAATGGAATGAAAGGTTGCGCCGAGCGCAGCTTTCTGGTGCGAATTTAATTTTGAATTTGTAATGATGTTATGGTGAAAAATCACATTTTGCGGAACGATATTTTATTAACTTTTGCACTTTATTAAAAAAATAAGTTTGTGATCAATGGGTACGGTATTGTAATTGAAAAATTGAATTTATTACAATTTTTATTACCCTAATTTAGTTTAGTTACCGTTTGTATAACATTGATTGCATTTACTTCAAATTTATATTTTTAAAGGCTTTATTTAGTTTTCATTTAGGGTATGTATCGTCGTTTATTAAATATTTTTCGAAGAAAATAATTGGAACGTGTTGTATTCATGAAACAGATCACGAAAATGTGATTTTTGTTTTTTTTTTTATTTATCTATCTCTGTCTGTCTGTTCGTGCGCGGATCACGTAAAAACTACTGAACCGAATTTGATGAAATTTGGTATGGAGGTAGCTTAAGACCTAGATTGAAAAATAGAATATTTATCTTTTTATCCGGATATTTCTGAAAATCAGTCACTTTTTCAACATGAAAATTATCGTTTGGCCAATACCTATGTACTGGACAAGTCTATTGTGGGGCAAATAACTGTTGTATCTGGATAATCCCGTAATCGCTCAATTAAAACGTGCTTCGAAGACATTTACGTAATGTGAGTTTCGCAAATGTTGGATTGAGAGCAGCGAGCTAAATCTTGCGCTTTTGAGACATGCGCACGCACCTAAAATTTCGACTTAGTTTAGTACGCTTCGTAGCCATGCTACTTCACTATATAAGTTCCCTGGAGAGCTTCACTGAGCGGGGAGTTAATATAACTTGGGATAGGGAATATCATGTTTTTTGTTCATTGAAAACAAAAGAAGATCACGAATATCGTAATGAATCTGCTTGGCAACAATACTAGGTACGTCGTGCATGCAACAACGCGTACGCGCCACACCACGCGGACGAAGTCGCGGGCACAGCTATCCTACTAATTTTATAAAGCTGAAAATTTGTAAGTAGGTATGTGTGTGTGTGTATGTATGTTTGTTACTCAATCATGTGAAAAGCGCTGAACCGATTGCGATGAAACTTGGAATAGGTATAAGTAGCTGGATAACAGGAATAACACATTGGCTACTTTTTATCCCGATATTCCCTCGGAACGTGATTTACGCGGGTGAAACCGCTAGGCGCATCTAGTTATATAAAAAAATGAATTCCTATTTTGCGTGGTCACGGCATCTTGCATGAACGGCTAGACCGATTTCGACAATTCATTTTGTGTTGTGTTTGTTACGACCAGGAGAAAGTTCTTATCAAAAATGGTGAAAAATGCTAATTATTGAATAGGTATCGGGACTTAACCGCTGAAACCGCTGGGCGCAGCTAGTTAAAAATAAAATCGTAGAACTAAAATTGATCCCCTAGATGTCTAAAACAAACCCATTCAGCTTATATTTCCGCCCGGAAACTCAATGTATTTATTTTCAATAAAAAACTCATCGATAGAAATAAAAAAAAAACACGATCGTAATACAATATGATTTAATTATATTAATAACTAGTTGTTACCCGCGTCTTCGTCTGCGTAGAAAAGCCGACTTTTTGGTTAATTACTCGGGTTTTACTAATTGGATTATGATTTAAAGGTTCCTCGAAAATAGAACTATCCAATATTGAACACCAGATCATCCATCCAATATATAATACATCCAACATTGATTTCAATCAGATTAGTAGTTTTTCATTGTATAAGGAACACAGACAGACATGAATTTTAAAAGTTTTATAATTGTTTTCTACTACTTTTGTAAGTCCCCTAGACAACTTTTTTTTTCATTTACTTCCAAGTACAGACTTATTGTCCTCTCTTCCTTTATTATAAGTATAGATAGATAGAAGACTAGCTGCGCCCCGCGCGGTTTCACCCGCGGAAGTAGGTATAAAGTAGCCCATTGTAATGTTTTATATTTGGCTTCAGATTTGCCGCTATTTGGTTCAGAATTAATTAAGAAAAGAATTATTTAAGTTAGGAAGATTTATTGAACGAAAGATGACCTTATTGTTTTTAGAAATTGTATTAAAAGAATGTTAGAGACGATCCGTCTGCTCCGGCGTTTCAGCAGCTCTCAAACTGGGCTGCCGCAGAGTTTGATCAGCGTTGTTTTGCCTGCAACTGTTGCGGCGTTTCAGATGCTCTAAAACTTTTCTATCGCTGAGTTTGCAGCATTTCAGAAGCTTTTAAACTGGCCTACTGCAGAGTTTATTTATTTGTTCAGATATAATAGTTTAGATTTAATAAAGTAATTGTTAACGAACAATAATCTAGCCCCAAAACACAAATAAGAATAATAATCACTAATTTCTATCCCAAACACGAATTGAATTATTACTTAATAAAAGTTCTAAATTAAATTCTAGTTTCTTTTTCAAACTATAAAACTTACAGTTTATATACTCATTTATAACATCATCTGAGTAGTAATTTTTCATAACTTTAGACAAAGCTTTTTTAAGAACATTTAATTCGACTAGGTTATCTTGAAGCCACATAGTAAACCCTTCTCGTAGATCAAAACGGATAAAATTGGCTTTAATGTAATATTCAAGGGATGCAATAATTCTGAAGTCATCGCAAAATCCCTCCTCAATGCTAGATTTCCAAGTTTCATACATATTGATTAAATTAAACAGATCTACACCTTCAAAAGTACAATTTTGTATTTCTGTCTTATGCTCAATAGTAAAGTCTATGTTCCCTTTCGAACACTGAAGGCCGTTATTCAATTCTACTAATACATATTTATTATAAAACGTAGTGAAATCAATAGTGCTTGTTTCGTAAAATCCTTTCTTAAATTTGTCTATAAGTATTAGGTTGGCAATGAGACTCGGTATCGCAACTGGGAATAGCTCACATAGAGGATCAAAATGACTGTATCTTGACCAGCCGGTGAGAATGATTCCTTTGAACTCATAGACTTGTTTCTCTCCTCCAAACTTGTAATTGAGTATTAAGTTCATCCAGTCAAAATGATTAGTAATCCTCTTTTCTAATAGAGGTACAGAGGCTACTATGCCATCAGCCCCTTTAAAGGCAGATGCAATCCAAATGTTCTTAAACTTTTGTTTGTAGTTGAAGAGACTTTTATGAGATATTTGGTCGTTGCCATATGCCCAATATACTGGTTCGACGTGAGAGAAAGAATTTAAAGACATAAAGTCGATAGGGTTTAGAGAGCGAAGCATATCGTCCCAGATGAGAATTGTCGTTTCATGACTTAATTTTTGAATAGCACCAGCGACGAATCTGATGTGGTCAGCGAAAAAATTTCTGAAATGAAATTGGTATATCAGTAATATGATAATGTTAGCATTGACTAAACTAAAAAAGGAATTAATAGAATTTCTTATTTAAGTAAACATTTAAAAATGTATTACCCGGCTGCAAGATAAAGGGTTATGTTTTGTCGCGCCTATTTTTGTATATTTATGATAATCTTTATTCATAATTTTTCCAAAGATTCTTAGATAGGTGACATAAAAAATAAAAACAAAAAGGCTAAACAATAACACCTCACACAAATTGGAAACAATTTGGCGAGTAGTAACTCAAACAACTATTAAATAACAGTCAGCTGTTTTGTGTTTATCAACGACGTCTGTGTCAACGACTAGCTGCATCTCGTTTAAGACCACAGAGTAGTAGGAAGATACTAAAGTATTTTATGACTAATATAGTTAGTAGGTAGTTAATGTTCTTTCTGGACCAATAGGTAACTCTGAAAAAACTCTATTCTTTCAAATTTTGGTCAGCCCCCGCGCCCTCGCTGCCCAAAATTTGAAAGAATAGAGTTTTTTCAGAGTTACCTATTGGTCCAAAAAGAACAATAACTAAAAATGTGAAACAAAACTACAAGTTTCCAACGAGTGCCAGGACACTCTTCGCATCGGGGGTTCTAACCCAAAGATCAAAGAATATATTTTGGATTATTGGTCTACAACGTACAATACCTAGAATGTGAAACAAAACTTTATTTAATATTTTAGTGCTAACCATTAGGGTTTATTAATTACAGACCTATTGGTCTAGAACGAACTATAACTAAAAATGTGAAACAAAACTACAAGTTTCCAACGAGTGCCAGGGCACTCTTCGCATCGGGGGTTCTAACCCAAAGATCGAAGAATATATTTTTTGGATTATTGGTATACACTACCTAGAATGTAAAACAAAACTTCATTGCTTGTTCCAGGCTAAAACCACGCTTTTGTATGATCATGTATTGTTATCATAGGTTTATTTAAATTTTTAACCTCCTGTTGTTTATAGTCATGTCAACTTCCATTGCGGTAGTATTTCTGTTATTTAATTAAGTATTTCAATTTTATACGTGCAACTTTTTTACAGATTTCAATAGTTTTAAAACAAACGAGGACCGATTAACAATATAATTCACGTAATATTCGACCAAATGTATTCCGTCCATATGAATACTTTTCGCCCATGGTAAGATCGTTTTAGCCAATATTATGAATTAAATCGAACAATCAGTCAGAAGATTAAAAAAAATATATTTCATATAATATTCGGTTGGTAAAGACCGCTTTTAAGCACCGCCAATGTGTGTTTGTAAGACCGCTTTAAACCGATATTATGAACCACATTTCGTTTTAAAACAATCAGTCGGAACAATCGAGAACCGATTAAAAATATAATTCATGATATTTCAGTCAAATAAACACCGTCTGTATGTGTTATTTTCGCCCATGGTAAGATCGTTTTAACCGATATTCATGAATTATAACAATCAGCCGAAAGATTCCAGTACCGATTAAAAAATATATTCCATATAATATTCGGTCGGTAAACACCTCCTATGGGTGTAAGACCGCTTTAAACCGATATTAAGAAGTACATTTCGTTTTAAAACAATCAATCGGAACAATCGAGCACCGATTAAAAATAAAATTCATATAATATTCGACCAAATGTATTCCGTCCATATGAATACTTTTCGCCCATGGTAAGATCGTTTTAGCCAATATTATGAATTTATAATAATGAGTACCGATTAAAAAATATATTTCATATAATATTCTGTTGGTAAACACTGCCTATGTGTGTAAACCACATTTCGTTTTAAAACAATCAGTCGGAAGAATTAATTACTTATATTCTTAAATAACACAAATCCACCGCGTACTTTTCTTGTTAACTTGAAATTAATAAAACAGAAATAAATTATATCTGACTATATACAACTGTTGGTTGTACTTTCAGCATTGAACTAATATTTAAATAGAAATTGATAAGTACGATACAAAATCAATATCTATCTAAATTTCGTACTTACATTTTTTTATTTTTTCCTAGAAGAATATAAACACTAAAACTTAAAAAACCACCACTAAAACAGTATTGCACAAAAACATAATGAAAACTGGGTGTTATTTCCCACGAGGAATCAGGCGGAGTATAATTTTGTACACCTAAGCGAACTGAAAACTTAACAGTTGTAAAGTCATGAGCAAATGTCCAGAAACACTTTTAACCGACTTAGGAGGTTTTCAATTTCCAAAAAATATTTGTTCTGGTAATGAAGTCATGCTATTCCAAGGAAGAGATAGATAGATAGATTAATTTATTTATTGCAACACACCACAATTGAATACATACAAAATAACTAAAATGTAGGTAACACAATGGGTGACCTTATCGCTTAAAGTGATATGAAAGTTAGGGTGTTTAGACAAGGAACACTACGGTACTTGACACATGCAAAATTATTAATTAATAATCCTACGATAAAATACGGTGGATAAAATACGGCACTTTTAGCATTAACTAAGCACTCAATGTCGACTCATCATTTATAAAACAAGTTCATTCTTGTTGTTATGAAAACTTACCTACCTGTATCATATTATCTTGGGAACTTTATTACGAAATCGAATAATATTCTTAACCGATTTAGAAAAAAGAAGTAGGTATTTGCTTTTTAGAAATCCCGAACTCATACCAATATCTAGATAAATAAACAAAATATTGCATGACATTACACACAGCACAATCTAGCCTCAAACTAAGCTCTAGACTTGTACTATGGGTACTAGACCACGGGTATACTACTTATAATATTATGCATAGAAAGAAACTTAGACCAGATAGGTACAAATATTTAGTTTTTGCGCATAAATATTCACAGCCTTCGGCGTTTTTAGACCAAAAAATGTAAACATAGAACTGCTAATCGAAGTACTTGCTGTGTCCCGCAGGACAACTGTGTAAGTCCAGATTCCGCGGAAATATTTTAAACATTTAAGCAAATATTAATATTAGCAAGTCATTCTCTGGGCGTTGCTATCATTTTTCTTTTAGGCTTAAACATAAATTTCTTTAATTTCATAAAAATACGAAACGTATCAACTAATTGCCTCAGTTATTATAACTATCGTAAAATTAATAGTAAGTAAATTGACTACACATCTTAATTTGATGTTCTGTTATAAAGAGAAACAAAAAATTTTATAAACTTAGTTTTTGATTCTCTGAAAATTTTATTAGGCGTTTTATCGAATGTTAAATTCATATTGTTTTTTATTCTATACTAACTGCATCAAGCGGTTTCACTCGCATAAGTCTCGATCCAAAATTAATTTGATACCTTTTCTCTTAGGTTATCCCGTAAAACATTTACATTCTATCGAATAGAAATACATTTTAATCATTGTAAAAATAAAACAAAAGAATAAAATAAGTAAGTTTAATCTCAATTGGTTATGTAGTTTTAAGTTAAGTTAAGAGTAACAAACAGGCATACTAACTTTATAATATTACCTATAAAATAATTGAACCCACGGCTTCGGAATGGAAATTGCTGTTTCACTCGCATAAGTCTCGATCCAAAATTAATTTGATACCTTTTCTCTTAGGTTATCCCGTAAAACATTTACATTCTATCGAATAGAAATACATTTTAATCATTGTAAAAATAAAACAAAAGAATAAAATAAGTAAGTTTAATCTCAATTGGTTATGTAGTTTTAAGTTAAGTTAAGAGTAACAAACAGGCATACTAACTTTATAATATTACCTATAAAATAATTGAACCCACGGCTTCGGAATGGAAATTGCTATATCTACCACTATACCATTTAAGCCATCGACTAAAAAAAGATATTCATTTTTTAACTAATAGAGTAGACATTACATCAAACGGATTTGGTAGGAATCCAAACAATCTTTTACCTCTATCTCTACGATATTTATAAAATATATAATTTTGATGACATTTCAATTTTGTATTCTTTTGTCTTTTAGAAAATGATTCTTAATGGCTTTAAAATAAAGTAAGTAATAGTATTTTAAATAATTTTCTTTGTTTATACCGACGGAAAACTAATAAATCGATCAACATTCCACGTTTAACGTAATTTATTATTATTGATTTTATTACATGATTTTGTCGGTCGACTAAAAGTTTTTGGTTGTAAAATAATTATTTGCTGACAATTTGTTTTTTTACGATATAAATACGCTTTTATGTCATGAAATAGTCATTAAAATCTGGAAAATTGCGCCGAGAGCCTGCAGCTTACTTACCGTTATTTACCCTAGTTACGGTCGATAAGAAGTACTTCTTACTCTTCAAGCTGAAGCTGACCTCTAAGCAAGGAACAAAGCAGCTGAATCCAGCCACTTGTCTACTTTGAAGATCACATTTTTTTTCAAAGCTAAAAACAATCATGTAAGTGAGTACATACGATCTTTCTTTATTTTTCACGATTCAAAAAGTTTTATTTGATATGTGATATAATGTAATTTTTGTTTTTTGTTTTTTTAGGTCTGATTACGAAAGCAGTTCTGAGGTCACAGACAGTTGGATCGCTGCAGTACCTGAGAAAAATAAGAAGCAGGCCAGCGTCAAAAAGGCGACTAAGAGGAAAGCCAGCAAAGAAACTTCTGAAGCCGTTTGTTCGAAGTAAGTTCCTGCTTAGTTTCTGTTTTATCATTGAAACTGAACGTATCGTAACGTAATTTCATTGTTGTACAACTTAAAACGTCCAGATGTATCCCCTCAGGTAGTCAGTCGATACCAATCGTTTTATACGGTTCCAGATAGCTTTGCGAAGTCCAATTTCATCTAACTAATTATTTTTATTTTTGTTTACAGAAAATCCAATATATTTTCTATAATTGATGGAGATAAAGCAACCTTCAGTGAAAAAGGAAAAACAAAGGCCGGCGGAGCTAAACCCCTGATCTCTGCTTTTGCGACACGAGTCGCAAATGGTCAAGTGTATCGTACTGCTGACTCCAGCGGTGATTATTATCTAGAGCTCAGGCTTTATAATAAGGCCGACATTATTAACGAAAAACCTGAGATACGGTATAAAAAAGCTTTATCGTCTTTAAAACTGATTTTGGATGAGGGGCACCCGAGTTGGGATCCACTCCAAAAACTTTTAGTCACATCTTTTGATGTTTTTAAAGCATCAGAGGCAAAATTTTTTAAAGATTCTAATTAAATTAGATTCTTTTTAAAGATTTAAAAATAATTATTATAATTTTGTAACACTTGAGGCTTTTTTATAACATCTTTATGACTTATCTTTTAAATTTTAAAGATTTATCATCACCAGCCCGTTAATTTGTCCCACTGCAGGGCAAGGGCGTAGGACATGTCGGTTTCCTCACGATGTTTGCCTTCACCGTAAGAGCGATGTTATATATATAAGATTATAAGTTTAATATTGTAACACTGTAAGCTAGCTAGGCTCTCTATGCAATTTTCCAGATTTTAATCACTTATCTTTTTCATCTTGTAAAATTTATAAGATTTACATAAGATAATAAATAAATAATTATTTTACGTCCTTGATCATTTACTCTATTACCATGCCTTTCTGTAAGACGTGTGACTTAGTAATTAATAATCAATCCTGGGTAGGTCATTTAAGAAGCAGGGTTCACAAACAAAAAATTTCAAGTCTTTTGGTTAGCGAGGGGATTGAAACCATTGAATCTGCATTTAAATGTAGAATTATATCTTATAGAATTTTGGCTCAGGAGACGAATCAATCTAGTATTGAATTATTTTTAAAATCGATTCGTGGTAAATTACAACGTCTTTTAAATGATTGCATAAAGTTACATATTTGCATAAAAGTTAATTTTGAACTTTACGCAGGTTTTATAACGTTTAAGGATGATCACATAGATATTAAATCATTTTGTACGAAAAATACACCTATTTACAGTAATTATAAATTCGATATGTTATTTTCTTCACTGCTTCAAACTTTGAAAAACCAAGTGGAGGAATTTGAAGGTCGTGACAGCGGCTGGTCATTTTTAAATTGTATTCACCTGGAGATTAACGTAAATAAATACGAACCGATCGGTGGTTCAACGTACATTGAATTACCTAATCAAATAAAAAGCAAAAAGGCTTGTATAAACGTTCGTAATACCGATAAGTATTGCTTTTTGTATAGTATTTTAGCTTATTTATATCCTACAAAAAAACATGTTGATAGAGTTTCATCCTATCCGAATTTTCGTGATGTGTTGAACTTACAAAACATGTCATTTCCAGCGACTTTTTCTGATATATCTATATTTGAAAATAATAATCCTGGTTTAGGTTTTATAATTTACGGATTGAGTAAAAAGAACACTGTTATTGGTCCTCTATATAAATCTGATAACACTGTTAATCGACGAATTATTCATTTACTTTATTTAGAAAATGATAAAAAGTCCCATTATTGTTTAATTAAAAACTTGTCGCGTTTATTACGAAATCAAATTACTGCAAATCATAAAAAACTGTTTCTATGTGATACTTGTTTAGTGTTTTTTAAAAGTGCCGAACTAGTAGACTTGCACACTTGCAGCGGCTTAGCTACTGTTTTGCCCGAAAAGGGTTCCAAAATAAAGTTTAGACATTATGACAGAAAACAAAACGTTCCGTTTGTTATCTATGCGGACTTTGAGAGCTTGCTTGAAGCGAGTTGTAATGAAGAAATTAGAGGTTTACATACTTCTACAACCCATCGACATGTACCTATTGCATTTGCTTATTACATTGTTTGTTCGGAGAATTCAGAGTACAATAAATTTGTAACATATCGAGGCATGGACTGTGTAGACATATTCGTATCTAACATATTTAACGACGTTCGCGAAATTCATGATATATTGTGTCGAAATGTGCCTATAATTTTTACTGATCTTGATGAGCATAATTTTAAAAACGCATCGAGGTGTCACATATGTAACAATTTTTTATATGGTGATAAAGTTAGAGACCATTGTCATATAACTGGAAAATTTAGGGGAGCTGCCCATAATTATTGCAATCTACAATACAAAATTCCAAATTTTGTACCAATTTTTTTCCATAATTTATCTGGTTACGACTGTCATTTATTTATCACAAAATTAGGTGAAGCTCCAGGGTCTATAAAAATTATCCCAAAAACTAAAGAGAATTATGTATCATTTACTAAGTACATGTCTTTTCCTGATGGAAAATTAATATTGTTGCGTTTCGTTGATTCCTTCAAATTTCTAAATACGAGTATTGATAAATTGGCGAAAACAATGCATAATGAAAAATTTGTGCACTTAAAAAAACATTTTTCGAATGATGCACAGTTTCACCTTCTTACTCGAAAAGGAGTGTATCCTTACGATTATATGAATAATTTACATCGTTACAATGAAACATCACTCCCAAATAAAAAAGATTTTTATAATTCTCTTACGAATGTGCATATATCTAAAAAAGATTATGCTCATGCGCAATTAATTTGGAGACAATTTAGATTAAATAATATGGGTCAATATACAGACTTATATTTAAAAACGGACGTTTTATTGTTAACTGACGTCTTCGAACAGTTCCGTATCACATGTAAAAGCTTTTATCAATTAGACCCAGCGTTTTATATTACCGCTCCGAGTTTATCTTTCGATGCGATGTTATACAAAACACAAGTCGAGTTAGAATTGATAAATGATGAATCTATTTATAATATGATACAATCAGGAATTAGAGGCGGTATTTGTTTAGTTTCACATAGATATGCCAGAGCGAATAATAAATATATGTTGGATTATGATCATTCGATTCCACAATCTTACCTCATATATATAGATTGCAATAACCTGTATGGTCATAGTTTAAGTTTAACTTTGCCGTTATCTGAATTTAAATTTCTATCTAAAGAAGAAATCACTAGTTTAGACGTAAATAGTGTACCGGATAACGCAGAATATGGTTTTATTCTTGAGGTTGACTTAAGCTATCCAAAATCATTGCATTTAACCCATTCAGATTACCCTCTAGCTTCACAGCGATTCATTGCACCAGGTTCAAAAACTGTTAAACTAATCCCAAATCTATATGATAAATTCTATTACGTTATTCATTACGTTAATTTAAAAACATGTTTGAAACATGGTTTAATATTAAAAAAAGTTCATAGAGTCATTACATTCCGTCAAAATGATTATTTAAAACAGTATATTGAATTAAATACGCGTTTGAGACAACAAGCTAAATCGACGTTTGAACAAGATTTTTTTAAATTACTTAATAACAGTATATTTGGTAAAACATTAGAAAACAACGCAAAGAAAGTGAATGTGAAGTTGGTTAATACATGGGACGATAGTCTAAATTTAACTAAAAAGAAAAATTCTGCAAGGAAATTAATATCCAGTCCTTATTACCACAGTAGCATTATTTTTAGCGAAAACCTAGCAGCTATTCAACTGAAGCCAACACAAATAGCATTAGATAAACCAATTTACATTGGGTTTTCGGTACTTGAACTTTCTAAAGCTCACATGTATGATTTTCATTATTCAGTAATGAAACCACATTATGGTGATCGATTGCAAATGTGTTATACCGATACAGATAGTTTTATCTATCATATTAAAACAAATGACTTCTATAAAGATTTAAAAGAACATTTTGTTAATTATTTTGACACTAGTAACTTTCCAATAGACAACGGGTATGGTTTATCTTTGATTAATAAAAAAGTACCAGGGTTATTTAAGGATGAAATGGGTGGTAAAATTATTTTGGAATTTATAGGATTACGGTCAAAACTTTATTGTTTAAAAACTGTCGAAACTGAAATAAAAAAAGCTAAAGGTGTCAAATCATGTGTCGTTCGCGATTTAGAAGTGTCTGACTATAGAAAAACTTTATTTTCTCAATCAATTTTAAGGAAAAAAAATAAATTGTTTAAATCAATAAAACATCAAGTTTTCACTCAATGCGTTGACAAAGTCGCTTTATCCAGTAAAGATGATAAACGTCTAATATCATCAGATAAGATATCTACAAAAGCACTGGGTCATGTTGCTTTTCTAGGAGTGTAAAACATTATTTTGTAGCTTATTATCGAGTTGACATAATTATTATTGTAACTCTAGTTATAATAATGTAGGCAAAACAATGCTATGAGTTATGAGTGGCTCTTAAGTATTCATTCTGAACCCTTTCCAAATCAACGTCATAAATTCAAAATTAAGAATACTATTTTGTAAAAATACCTACTATTTTGTGAAAATAAAAATACAAGGTATACCTATACCACGCATAAACTACCTGCGGTAAACTAAACGCGATGTTAAACCTATAAGTTATTTTTTGTAAAAATCAAATGGTAACTACTTTTTTGCTAGAGAGCCAGCTTTTAGAACAATACACGATGTTATAGCTATAAGTAATTATAGTTTAAGTTAAATAAGAATTATATTATTATATTATAAAAGCTGCATTTTATTTATCTCTTTCGAAATGAAATAATTATTTAGGTACCTATCCACTAATATTATAAACAAAGCAGTTTGATGATACCGACCAGCATGTTGCAACACGTTTGTTTGCTTTAAAGGAATGAAACTCGAGAACAGACACCTGCGCTGTTTCTTTGTAAAAATAGCAATATCAAGTATCATTGCATCAATGCATGATTTTGTCGAGTAAACACTAACTTCCATTAAGTGTTTATAATGTTAGTGGATTATTCTTTACTTGTACGTTACAGAGGCAAGACCTTTTGAGCTAATTAAATAAATAAATATTGCACGTTGGTAAGTTTCAAATTTTGACTTTTCTGTTTTCAATTCGAAATACTACCTATTTACGTATCTTAATGTGTTATTTTTATTGTTTCAGATAATGTCGGACATGGTACTAAGAAATGATGTGGAAATACAAGAGGGACTCTTAGGACTCGACACCCAAGATCTATTCTTTCAATGTGCGCAAAAATTTCCAGATTCGGATTATGAGGAAAACTTGCCTGTAAAAAGTTTAAAGAAAACACCACCAAAGCAGCTAAAACGAAAATTAAAGAAGACGACTAAGAATAATTACAGTAGCATCCAACGAAAGTCTTCATTTGTTTTGAACCGCGAGCCCTGTAAAGGGAGGCGGTTAATACAGATTAAAATAATTGACATTAGTGATGAAAACTGTGAAAATGAAAGCGACGTTGTTGTTTCGGCTCAATATGTAGTAAAAGATTTTGTGGACAATATATTAGACCAAACGGAGAGAGTGATCAAAAATATATCAGAAACTATAATCGATAATTAATTAATGTATATTTTAGTTAGTAAGTATTGTTTAAATTAATAAAGATAATCTGTTTTTAGTTAATTTTATTTAAAAATGTATTAGTCATAGATTATTTTGAAATAAATCCTTGCTTATCTGATTTGTTCAAATAATGTATTTTATTTATGAAATAGGTACCTTATTTGCATAGACGAAATAATAATAATACAAAAGTAATGATTGATAGAAATATATTTCAGTAAAAATATTAAGTACAAGATACAGAGTTAAAATATTTACATAAATTAAATTTAGTATGGTTATCAATATACCATTTTTTTATACACATAACATTTTTTAGAGCACACATTTTCTTATGATGAACACAATTTAAATTTACATTAGACTCCTCATATTGACTATATAATTTTAAAAGATTAGGACAGCCTAGCTTTTCTCCAATGTCAATTACTTCACAGTTCTCACAAAGATCTTTAATCCATTTGATCTTTTCAGTTCCTTTAATTAAAACATTTTGACAATTCAGATACGGTTTAACATTACGTTTGAATTCACTGTAGTCGATAAAACCTTCACTCCAATAAATTCCACGATTAGCTTCTATCCATCGTACCTGTTTCTTTTCTTCCACCGATAAGTGTTTAAAATGGAAAGGAGGTTTCACAAGAAAAGTTTGCGTACATTCGTTTCTTATAACGGCAAATTCTTTTATAATAAATTTATTATCTTTATCCTTAAATCCTTGTAAGTCCACAATCACAAATTCACTTGTGTTGGAATTCATATTTATGTTATCTTTTTCACTATGTTACTCAACGGTCTGTATTCAATGATGGAATCGTTTAAAATGAGACAATATGCAGCGGTGTGATCAGGTATCTCTGAATCGCATTCAAGCTCAATACGTACACTGACTACTGGACCGGACTTTAGGTTTTCACATTGTCTAGAGCAATCGATGACAAACAGTGGAGTTTTTTCATTAAATTCTTTTGGACTTAGCAGTGGTTCACTTCTACGTCCGTAATAGGATTCTTGGAATTTGATATATTGTTCATATAATAACGCAAATTTCTGATCTTTAAAACTTATATTTAAATTTTCATATGGAAAATAGACAGAATTAAGATACACTTTTACATCTCTCAAATTACAATGATCGAATCGTGATATATCTTTATCTGACGAGTTTTTTCTATTTGTTTGTAAGCCTAATACTACATATCTCGGTTTTTCAATCTGCGACGATGTTTTGATTGCCCAAGTATGCTTAGTTGTTTTTGGTACTAATGGATACTCATATAAATCCCAATTCCTAAAAGCTAAATGGAGGGGACGATCTTTTTCTAATATTTTTAATAAATATACTTTTTCTTTGTCAGACACTTTAATGTGTGGGACGCGCCAAACTAATTTTTGAATTGTAATGTCTTCGAGTGATTCGCCGGTTGGAATTTTCAAAGAATTTAAATCTGTATTGCTGCGTAATAATATTAGTTCATGTTTGCAGTTCATAATAATTTTCTTATAATCTTCAGCAAAGCCTAAAATGTTTTTCAAGGGTATTGAACAAGAAAAGTGTTCACCATGAGTTGTCTTTGTCCCGTTTACATCCCAACCCCAAGCTTTAGCCATTTTAGCCTCATTTTCATTTAAAGATAGCAAATTTTTCATTGTTGTTGTCATTCCTGCATTTTTTATTCTATCGATTTCTACTCCATTGAGTTCATAACGAACATCTTGGAACATAAAAAGAATTGGATTATTCGTGAACTCGATAGTATTAACTTTTTCTTTTCCAACACCTTTTACAATGTTTACCGTTCCTTCGATATAGAGAGTACTTGCTGATGGTAATATGTATAAATCCTGTTGGTTAATAGGGATGCGAATTTCGTCATTTCTGTTGAAACTTGTTATGTAGGGCTTATATGAATGATATTCTATACCATCTATGGTATTATCGTATGCCGGTGAACTCGTTATATCTAAGATGTTCATTTTAGTAGTCCGATTAATTTTAAGAACTGTTTATTTTCTTTTGTAATATTATTATTATTATTTTTCTTAGTTGTTCCTTTACGGATTGATCGATGAGTACTGATGTGTTTTATTTTCTTATTACCGTATTTATTAAAGTCTATCATTTTTTCTGATGTGCATATACAATTGAACTTCTTCACCTCGTAGATTTATCAAATTATTATTTATGTCTAACAATCTGATATTTATAGTACTTATGTTATTTTGATTAATAGGAAAATAAATTATATTTTTTGGTACTTCTATTATTCGATACCCTGGTGGAACGTTTGGAGCAAATTCATGAATTATATGGCTTGATTTTCCATTAATATATGATCCGCTCACTATGTCACATTCGATTCTTACCACTGTTGTAGATAAAATGTTAACTGGAAGCTGCGACTCGTGTATTATATTGGCTTTAAGAGTTTGTTTATCAAACCCTAATAATTTTCCAAGAGAATCATTTTTGTCGAATCGTATGTTTTTAGAACAAAAAAGAAAAGTTTTCAACGTGTTATTGTTACAAAATAAATTTATGTTTGTACCATTTTTTACGTTTGATTTTAAATAGTCCGAAATATCTTGGAGTTCATAAGCACCTTCGGGTATTTCTAAGACTTCATTGTTGTCATAATAAAATTTATTATTTCGTTTATCAATGTTAGGGATCGAATTGAATGTTGACAAATACAGAAGGGCACACTCGAATTCACCGTCAAATTGCAATGGTGGATAAAAAGTAGAAGATAAAATCGAGGTATTACCAGTTATAGACAACGTGAAAGACATTTTACAAATGAACGTAATTAAAACAATTTTATAATTATATAGTCAATATAATGATTAATAATCTATCACTAAAACAAAAAAAAAAAAAAAAAAAAAAAAAAAAACAAAAAAACACTCGTAAGTTAAAGAACCACACACTTAACATATAAAATTCTTGTTTGTTAGATTTACAATAGCGTACTTATCACCTAACTCTTCTTTCCAAAACGTTTGTAGAAACTTTAAACATAAATGACCGCAATTAGATGTATTAAAGTCTTGATATCTACAATAATTATATGTGATGCGATATTTCAAATATTTAGCCAACTCTAACGGTGGCTTTAAATCACCAAAGCTATCAAAATATGCACAATTTTCGAATAGTTTTACATAGGCTACCCAATGAGTTCCATCATTTTCTGAACTATCTAAATTAACAATCCCACACTCAATATCCTTCGATTTTGACGGAAGTTTATTTCTCATAAAAACACCCCTAAAGTATGGAACATGTTGATTAGCATAATCTAAAATGTCAAGATCAGTAAGTGCGCGTCTGGGTAACCTTTTAACTAGTTTTTTGATTTATTTATAAAAATACCATTTCCTGTCTTATAGGGTTTTATATAGAGGCCTTTCCCAAGAGCAATTGATTCTATCATTCTATTATGACGTTGAGCTTCTTCCAAGTTCTTTTTAGCTGATTTATGATCGTTTACAGCTTTCGTTATTCCTGCTGCGCCTCCAGCCATTGCGCCCAATGCGGATAGTCCAGCGAATATTGGAATGAGCGGTAAAATACCTCCTATTTTCGGTAACGGTATAACACGAGGCACATGAACTTTTTTCTTATTTTTAATGAGTTTTTTAGCTGCAGAATAAGCTTCCTTTATTGCTGCAGCATCACTTTTCGGTTTTGACCTTTTCAATTTTTTATGTATTTTTGAAACCAACGACTTGAATGATCTCCCGCCTGCACCGTACTTGACCTTAGTTTTCATCGTTTTGTTCACAAGCCACGAAGCCAATTTCTCACCTGTTCCAGCGTTTTTTGATTTCATTCTCTGTTTTGCAATATTTATGAGATCTAAATCTGCTTTGTGTCGATCTTTCAAACTGTTTGAATTATTATAAGCAATATCGTGTCTCATACATGCGTTATCAAGCTCATTAACTCCTTTATCCCCTCTTAGTAATCGTTTCTTTAATCGTGTACCGGGTCCACAATAATTATAACCAGGTAAATGCAATTCAAATGGTAATTTATTTATAATACTATTTACGAGACCTCTACCGCGCATAGCTGAATTATAAATGAAGTAATTTCTATTGTCATTCGCAATTTTATATTTTTATAAATCTAATAAAACAGAATTATAATATAGCTTGTTTATCAATCCAACTGTTTTCACTTTTAGAAAGACCCAACCACTTGACAAAGAGTTTATTATTCTTTTTTCTTAAAACTTTTTCAATAAGGTATACGTTCGGACAGTTGGTTTTCAGCAGTTCTTGTTCATAAAAACGTCCTAATATTGGATGGTGGTACAGATCTTCTATAGAATACGTAACTGGTACAGAAAGATAAACATTTTTAACTAAAAACAATTCTGTAGACCAGTTAGGGGTATATCCTTTTTCGAAGCAGCTTTTATATTTACTTATACGAACATGATCTCCGATTTTTAGTTTATTGGATTTTGTATGCTTATTATTAGAGTTCTGGAATTTCATAATATTTTTCATTACAGCATTTTGATTTGAATGGTTAACATCTTTAGGTTTATAATTTATTGTTCGATGTATTGTGTTGTTATATTTTGATATGACACTTGTCAATGACTCTCCAATCCATTTATAGTTACCATTAAAACTAAAAACTTTAAATAACTTATTTTTCAATGTCCGTATTAGTCTTTCAACTATAGAAGCTTTTTTAACAGAATATGTAGAGTAATGATTAATGTTGTACTTTGCTGTTACTTTTTTAAATTCATCGTTGTAAAATTCGGTGCCCATATCAGTTTGTAAATTAATGGGTTTTCGGTGGTTTTTATCTAATACACTTTGAAACGCATTTGCGATTTCAGTTTTTGTTTTAGTTTTAACGGGGATAGCCCAAGAAAACTTAGAAAAACAATCTATTATCACCAAAATATATCTATAGTCACGGTTATATCTTTTTAAACTTTGAAAATCAATTAGATCTGCTTGCCATAAGTCATCGATGCCCTTTAATAATACTGATCGTCGATTAAAATTCTTGCGAACAGCTTTATGAATTTCATTCACAATTTGAAGTTTACTCATTTTTTAGTTCTAAGTAAATCAGCTTTTGTACAATAATCTGCAATAATATTATCGAAATGTTCTTTTACAACTGTTTTTAAATTATTTACTATTGTTGTGATCTCTTCCTTCTTTATATACAATTCATTTTGTGTATCTACGTACTCCTTGTTGACAGCATCAGAATTTTTCAGTGGAATTATAATACCGGTTAATCTTGTATTATGTAAATCAAATTCTCCGCTTTCGGCTTTCATTAAGATTTTATCAAAACTTTCTATAAAATCTGGTAAACGCAATCGTTTATGAATGTGATGTCCAAACTTGTCCATCATGGTGAACTGACAGGTGTCATCGATAAAGTTGAAATGAAATAACTTTTTAAAGTCATGCTATTTATTATGGTATAATCCCGCTTTCACGCAATTCTTCTATAATAGAAATTATTTCATTATCCAACCCAGTGTTACCAGCATCTTTTGAAGCAATCAAAAGCTTTAATCTATCTACTAATTCATTAGGATCGTCCCAGTAAACGTAGTCAGCATTTTTCTTCCAAGTTTTCATAAGTGGTAAACCTTTTCCTTGATGTGTTGTATCAGGTTGACTACTATCAGTGCTTACTGAAACTTTACGTAATTTGAAAAGTGGTTTTATAATAGTCAAGTATTTCCGACCTTTATTACTCTTGATCGGTTGATTTGGACTAAAATTTCTTCGATGAGCATTTGTTTCTTGTAACATTAACTTATAATGAGTCAAATCTTCATTATTTATTACGTCCAAGTTAGGGACTTTTTTAAAAAGTAATTCTTTTATTCCATTCGTAAATTTGTACTTCTTTGTGCCAACTTGAATATAACCATCGGTCAACACCACACGCGAAGATCCCATCATGAGTTTATTTCCGCGATCATTTCTAACACCAAACGGAACACTATCTAAACTATCTGAAGCATCCGGAGTAAGGGACCACGAAGAAATATCTAAATTTGCATCGGTTGAACCCGAAGACACTGTTTTAAAAGATTCGTCTTCTTCTTTATCCATTTTGATTGTATCACCATCGTAATCGTCATTGTCACTATCCTGTGACTCACTATATTCTTTTGGGCTTATAGACGCAATACTATTTAATCCAACGTTAGATTGTCTCTTTAGAGTTTTATCGCTACCTAATGGACTTGAAGTATTGAATTTAACATCATTTTTTAAGGCTTTGGAAAAATTAAATGATTTTCTTTTGACCGGAGACTCTATTAATAAAGAACTGTCTACCATTTTATTAAGCGGTTCTGTGATTGGTTTAAAAACCGATTCCAAAATATTACTTCTTTCCATTTCAATATTTCGCATTTTTCGAACCTTCTTTTTAACAGCTTCCGCAGCTTCAACAATTTGTTTTTTTAGATTTTTTTCCATTGCATCAGAGTCGATTGAACTATTAACAGTATTCATGTGAAATGATAGCGTAGTTTATGTATTTAGCTATTTATAGTCAATTTCTAAATTTAATAACATAATATTATTTACATAGAAATACAATCGAATAAAAATCGCCTAGAGAGCCACAGCATGACCATAAGCAATGAATTATGCATTCACCCTTTCCTTTAACAGCGTTTATAAATCGTTTTTTTAATTTTTGTTTCATCATATTCGACTTTGCTGGTTGTAAGTAACCTCACAAAATGATAGTACGAGTAATATTCTCCGCTATTTATAAGGTATAAAAAAGATAGACTTATTAAAAAAATTACTTTTTTCTTTATTTATAAAAACAATCTAATAATTTTTTCGAATACTTTTCTACAAATCGGACATTTAACTCCGACAGATAGAGAACACTTTGCACACGCCACAGCATGACCACAAGGTATGAAACACGTATTTAATTCTTCTTGCACACAAATTTTACATATAATTGACGATGGTATTGCGTCGACTTTTATTTGCAGAGTTTCAGGTTCAATTTGACTGCATTCTTCTTCGAATTCTTCATATCCTCCATTTTGTACATTTTTTACATAGTCTTCTCCTTTCATTACCAATACATACGGACATTTGTCAAACCAGCGTGCATGCTCTTCCCATGGTATATCGTGGGGGCCCCAATCTTTCATTCTTCCGCCGCAGTAAAAACAGATGACTCTGTCACCTCTTTCGGTATAAAAAAATCCTGCTTCAGCCATTTCTTTTGGTTTCTGTTTCAAACCTATCGGCCAAGTTTCAAAACTGCGTAAACGTTCCTCTTCATCAGCGAACCGACGAAAAAAGGGAATGTAGGACATTATTAAAAACACTGACAAAACATGTATTTTGAACCACGGATCGACGAACAATGATTTAAATAATAGCTATGCTATTCAGTTTCATAAGTCCGCTAATGAAATAAAACAAACGTATCAAATTTCTTTCGATAACAACCTTTGTTTTTTTCACAGTCCTTGTTTATTACAACATAACTATAAGGTTCTTTCCATATCTGAGCACACATTTCTCTGAATTCTTGCCATGTCATATCAGTATTAACGTGCTCATCATAAATGTGTCTCATGTTTATATCATCTTGCTTGAACAATACTATTAAATTTGCATTGTCTCTTATTAACTGTTTTGGTATTTTGCTATATGTCTGGTTTAAATAAAAACAGTCTATGTATTTGTGTCTGCCCATTGCAAAAAAATTACGCATACTGTTTTGATTTTCACAAGAGACATCATCAAAAATAATTACTGAATTACATTTTGCTACTTCTGGAGTGATTACTTTTTGATTTTCATAAAACTTTGAGAAAGTAACACCAGGAACCCTTTGTAATACCTGCTCTAAGTACTTGTACTTCGGTTGATAAAGAGTTTTTGAATATACATAAACGTTACGATATTCTAAACCATTTTCATGCAAAAGTAGACCTATAACCAAATTCGTTTTTCCACAGTTCGATGGACCGCATATTATACCGCGAACTGTATTTGGTAATAGTTTTCCATGACGAAAATTTTGTTGATCAGACGAAAAGTTGATATTTTCAAATTGTAAAGATACTGGTTGCTTAACGAACTTCATTCTAACAGTGCACCTAACGAAATGACTAAAGATCTATAATAACTGTAATTAATAAACCCTAATGGTTAGCACTAAAATATTAAATAAAGTTTTGTTTCACATTCTAGGTATTGTACGTTGTAGACCAATAATCCAAAATATATTCTTTGATCTTTGGGTTAGAACCCCCGATGCGAAGAGTGTCCTGGCACTCGTTGGAAACTTGTAGTTTTGTTTCACATTTTTAGTTATTGTTCTTTTTGGACCAATAGGTAACTCTGAAAAAACTCTATTCTTTCAAATTTTGGGCAGCGAGGGCGCGGGGGCTGACCAAAATTTGAAAGAATAGAGTTTTTTCAGAGTTACCTATTGGTCCAGAAAGAACATTAACTACCTACTATAGTTAAAGGCTGGCAGCACACGTACGTTTTCCAAATTCGTTTTCCGTATTCGGATTTCTAAATGCTTCAAATCTATATGTGTGCCGCTAGCCTAAGGCTGCTTTTCCACTAGAGATGTGCTATGCTACGATGCTATGGGGATGCGTTTGATATCCACCAATTATATTTATGGGTGAACATGGCTTAGCATATTTTCGTAGCGTATATTGCACATCTTCGCAGCATAGCTGCATAGCACATCTCTGGTGGAAAAGCAGCCTAAGATTTACGTACGTATAAGATTTCTCTTGATAAATGCACTGTTGACATTTATATACGTTATATACTTCGTCGCAACCAATGTGTATGTAGTGTAATGGAGCCACGCTGTTGTGAAAACTAATTACCTGAAATACAGGACACGAAGGTGCATACCATTACACAATCATTACTCGTTATGTACAGGTCTGCTAATAAAATAAATTAATTATCAAAAATAATTAAATCAAATATCATATATACAAGGTATAACGGGTAAGCCCTTTTAATCCGAAAGGGGGTTGTTCTAGACGTCTAGGCGAACAACTTTTTTCTACGACTTTTGGAAATTCGAAGTACTTTTCGAAAAATTTAGGTGTAATTTACTTGAAAACCAGCTGATTTTGAGAGTTCAAGGTCATTGACCTTATGTTGTCCTTTTATTTCGTTTGATGGTTTACAATCAAAACTTCAATTACCTTTATTTTCAAAAGCGGCTGTTTTTTCAGTGAAACTAAACCTCTAAGTTTTCAAAAAAAAAGTTTTAATTTCCAAAAGTCGTAGAACAAAGGTGTTTGCCTAGACGTCTAGAACAACCGCCTTTCGGCTTAAAAGGGCTTACCCGTTACATCTTGTATAAAACTCTCGTGCTCGTTCTCCAAAACGGTTTGACAGATTTTTATGAAATTTCATATGTTTATTCAGTAGTAGAGTGGTGTTAGTCTATTGGTAGATACTCTGACTTTGATTTCGAGGGTCGTGTGTTCGAATCCTGGCCGAACGCGCACCAATGTCTTTTCTTTAAGAAAAATGTTTGTGCGCAAATAACATCGGTCTTACGGTGAAGGAAAACATCGTGATTATACAGACTCACCACGGTCCGAAGACATGGGACACTCGCTAATCCTTAGTAGGCATCCGTGGCGTCTTACTGCCTAACCCTTGTAAGAGGAGGCCCTTGCCCTGCAGTGGGACAAATTAACGCGATAACTGATTATGTATATATGTATGTATATTCAGTAGGTCTGAGAATAGGCTACTATCTTTTAGCACACCGCTAAGTGATAAGGTTTGTCCACCCCTAACATATTCCCGCGGGATCTCGACTTACGCGGGTGATACCGCGGGGCGCAGCTAGTATGTAAAAATAATACAAATAAAAAAAAGTTGTATTTTAATATTTTTTTTATTATTTGAAGTATTTTTACTTTTTATTTATTTATCAGCAGGACGATTTAGATCCGAACATGGTAAGGCCCATAGCCACTATTAAAACGGATACTATTGAAACAGGCATATTGGTAAGGTACTATTGGTAAGAAGCTCGTTGAATAAAGCTAGACCAACGGGGCCTACCAACAAAGTTACGAATAGACCGTGTGAGTCGAATATTAAAAGGTCATAATTTACAACGATAATATTTAGAATCTGTGGTTTGAGCGAATGCAAGTCCTCCATTCGTTCTAACCACATATTCTGTTTTGGAAGACTTCGAGACTCACGTGCGCTTCTCGCAGTTGTTAACAAGTTCTAGTACGCCTTTAAAACTTTAACTGAATATGATATTATTATGTACTTCAAGCTGGGGAAACTAATGTGATTATAGCGATAAAACGCTCACAAATGCACAGTTTTATTAAATTTATTGAAGCTAGGCACAACAACAATAAAAGAGTACATCCTCCTATTGATTATGACTCCCTTAGTTTACTTACACAAGAAATAAATATACTACAAAGATAATTAACAATATGAATAATCTAAGGTAAATGACCATTGAGTCCAAAAGTGCCTATCATACTGGCGGCATTACCCCGTTGAATCGCCAACGATATATTCTGGGCAAAAAAGAGCCCCGATAAAAGAGTTACATATGAAAGAAAATAAAATAATCACACGGATATTTTGAGCGCAATTGAATTTTGACAGGGCATTTTATTTTATAAGGAACTAGCTGCTGCGATCCGCGGTTCCAACCGCGTTAGTCCCGTTCCTAAATATAGGGATAAAAAGTAGCCGATGTAATTCTCCAAAGACCCATCCATCTATCACTATACCACTACGCTAGTGATAGAATTTCATAATCGTCTATCCCTATAAAATTCATCAAAATCGGTTCAGCGATTTAGCCATGATAGCATAACAGACAGAGTTACTGTCGAATTTATACAAAGTACTTGTACAAAGAAATAATAATTAGCCTCATTAGAACGTTGGTCATATTTCAGTTTAGATTATTGAGATAAGTAATGTACAAGTGTTTAGAGCTAGCTAGCTCCAATTAGGTTTTATGTAGTTTTGTGAAAACATGGTATAAGATTAGAATAGAGTTCTCTGCAATTCCATCTGCTTACATTTTGCAATTCAATCAGGAGTTGTAAGTATGTGCTAAAATGATTCCAGGCCATAATGTTAACATCTATTTGTTCACTTCCACAACGCACTTACCACAGTTAAGTAAGACCTACAGTATTTTCCCTAGTTACATTATAAGTACCTGTTCTAACATGTGCCCAATTAAGGCCCGACTTTCCTTCTTGCTCGGGCATATTGAATCAGGATATTCGGCCACTTCCCTTAAATGTTGGAACTCTCGGAGTTTCAGTACATGCTCCATATGACCAAAAGTCTGAATGAGTGGTATCACACTGAATCCCAACTTGACCGCCTCTTTTAGGAAATATCTTAACTGAAAATAAACAGCTTAGTTAAAAACGTTTCTCAATTATAATACCTTCCCAAAAAACAGAACAGAAAATAAAATACTAAACTGTACCTAGGCTTACATGTTACAGATTTCATTTTCGTTTTTTTCGTTCGTTCGTACATTTACAGCCGCATTTATAGACGTGTCTAAGTAATTACTTTGGCTAAGCAAAGCCTTGTCTCGTTTTTATAAAGAATTATCGACGTCAGAAAAAATGTGACATACATATTTTCTAAGATAAGTAATTACTAGACTTACTAGATACTTATTACTTACATTTATAGATACGGCAGTTAGTGTGGAGGCCCAGTTTTTGTTTACTTCATAATAGTTTAGAGATGCATACATAATTAAAGAAATGTAAAGACAAATAAATATATTTCTCTTTCCTTTCCCAGAAAGAGAATTAAGTTTTTCTAAGGGCTGAGATGTCTACAGAACCTATGTAAATAGTATAAATCAAATTGGAATGCAGCCAAGTACAACCTACTATTGAATACCTATTGATAAAACAGCGGCACTGTATGTGGCTATTATGTGAGTGGATTGGAAGCTGAGGAGCAACAACAATGTAGGTACATACTTTACCTAGTATCTCTATGAAGAAATCCGCCATTATTACACATTGGATTTATATAAATCCATGCTGGGCTCCGTTTCACCCGCGTAATTCTCGTTCCCGCAAAAATATCGGTAAAAGTAGCCCATGTGTTAATCCAGGTTTCTATTTTCCAAGATTCATCGCAATCGGTTCAGTATTTTTTTGCGTGAAAGATTAACAGAGTCACATACTTACATATTTGCAAACTTTCGCGTTCATAATATTAGTAGGATATGATTTAGATAAATGTAGATTCTATACTATTCTTCAAACTCACCTCACTTTTTCCATAACAATTCTTAGCACTGATATTAACCAGTTTACCTTCATATGGGAACATATCTTCGTACTCAATCAACAAACCATTCGCACCATGTTTCTTGAGCATCGGGAGTTTTGACTCCAAATACTTGAGCTTCAATGGAGCCCCCTTTAAATCCAGATGGACCACGACATTGGACAATGTGACAGATCTAAGTTGCTGCCCCTTCATGACATTCGATGCTGCTACCAATAAGTAGAAGAGGTAAAGGTAAACGGCTATCAACGTACACAAGAAGAAGATTATTCTACCTCTTAACCACTTCATTTTAAGTTATAGGATGTATTTGTGTTATTTTAGTTATTTGCGTTCTTCAGAATAGTTGTTTGTGTTGAAATTAAACTTATTTTTCGGTTCTAATCGCTTTGCTTATTCGGTATTATTGTTTAAATAGCACTTTAGCAGAATTGGTATTTGATTACAATGGATTATTAAAATGGACTTTTCTTTTTTAAAAAGGAATCTGGTTTTATTTAATCCGTAGCAAGTATTTTATAAACGATTGTAAAGAAATGGTTCTGTTGGTTTGATAGTTGTAGGACAACTGAAATGAGTACACGACCGCTGAACATTTGTATGGATTCCTTTGTCTGGTACGAGTATTATGTTAATAAGGTAGAATACGTTGTTAGAAAACGTTGTGTTGAATAATCTATGTATGATAATTATAATATCTATCTAAGTTATCTATGACGACTAAGCTGCGGCCTCAATCATTCGTTGCGTCGTTGTAGCGTCGCGTCTTGTTAATTCTCTCTCCTGTAGCTTGAAATACACGACGATTCATAGACCTAGAGCTTGAGCACATCTATGGCACAAATATAAATAAATTCGAAACCAAGTATTGACGTGCGCGCAATAATTTCTTTATGTCTGCTGGTGTGGTTCTAGCTCTAGTAAGTCGGCGTGTATTTGAAGTAAGTAGCGTTAAGATTGCGTAAATAGTAGATTTTACACCATGGGAGAAAATACTATTTTAACGGCGAGAGTGTTTTTTGAATCCAGAGAGAAGCGTAGGGTTCTAGAGTTCTTGAGTAGAATCCTGAGCATTCTGTACATTCTTGAACGAATGCTTCCGTCGGTTCTTGCCGAGAAGCGAGTGCTTTTGGCCTTTCGGCATGACTCGGGTTGTCTCAACGAGAGTGTACAGCAGCTATAAAATTATCTCAGCAGACAAAACTAACCAATCATAAACCACATCTACCATACATAAACACCACTTAACACACAATTATTAATTGCTTAACTTTTAACAAAATGGCAATGGTAAATCCATTGCCATTTCTACGGGACTAGGGGTCCATAACATGTTTTTCTGCGGGTGCCCCTTCGAGGTAGTCCGAGTATATGTCCCTGTTAGAAAGCAGTGTGAATAAAGTCGCTGGTTAATAGTATTTTAGTAGCCAACAGACAAAACATCGAAACCGTCTTGACAAATCGGGAACAAATATGTATAACATTTTAACACAGAATAGCGGACCGAGGGAGCATAAACCACAAATAAATTGATACGTTCCTTCTATCAATTTGACTCTCGTCATCTGATCTCCTTATGCAAGTTACAATCACAGTTTTAAAAATACCTACTATCATCATCATCATCATCTCAGCCCTTATCCGTTCACCACTGAAAATAGGCCTCCCCCATAACGATTCCCCTTGAACATTAAAATGACGTCGATCCACCTAGTAGGATACTACTATGAGTTATTATAATCATTATAAGTATTAATAGCACCGTTAACTGAGTAAGGTCTGATCTCGTAGGAATGTCGGAATAAAAAGTCAGAATAAAGTTGGTTTGTAATATTCTACTCTAACAAAATAAGGAACATTTTTCCTTAAGTTAAAGAACGAAAAACTTCTACTGAATACCTAATCCTTGTCCCTTACCAAGCGGAATACCGGATGCCAGCGAAATGAAATAAATGTGAACTACCTATTTTTTTTGTTAAATTTAGGGGTGGCCTCCTCGAGAGGAACTAACTACGCTACTATTAACTTCTTAGTCTAGGTACCTTAAGCAGTTAGGCCCGGTTGTTATCTCTGATATAAGGATAACAGTCGTTAAGTCAAGTAAGAAGCCTTCGCAGAGCGACCTGAAAACTCTATCACTGGGGAGCCACATCACTACACGAAAAGAAGAAGACTAACTACTGACGTTTTTTTAAACTGTTACTATAATCTCAAATCTGTGGCTATTATGGCGATGCCACCGCCACCGCCGCGAAAAGATTACAATTTAAGTTCCCACCGCAAAAGAGAAATGAGCAATGAAAAAACGTATAACGATGGTTTTCATAGCGCGAAAGAGCAAATGACAATAAAAATGATCGTTGTATGTCATTTAATTTTTCATTTCTTTTTTTGCGGTAAGAACTCGACTTTACCGCGCATTTTGATAATAGCACACACTAAATTCTAAATTAAAATGATTCTAAATTCAAATGATACATCAAATGCGGTCGAAAAGAAAATTTTGCGCTCATCCAGTGCTCATCCTTGTCCTTTCTTAACTTACTCTAATATTCAATTTGATATAAGTAAGTATAATACCTTTACTTACAGATCTTGTGTGTTTAGTTTTTAGGGTTCCGTAGTGTTTCGACCGAATAAACCGGAACCGTCTCTTGATGTGTCCGTGACAACACATTTCTCATGGCTTGTTTTTCTGAGAAACTGTGCTTTTCAGTCGGAGCTGTAATTTGTATACCTAATTATACTAAAGTCCATGGTCACTATGAATTTGAATGCTAAGTCATTTTACACCAAGACTTTGATTTTGATTTTGTTTCTCTTTTCAATCAATCAATCAAATCAAATTTATTGCTAATAAAGGTATACTAATAAATTAAATATTTGAGAAACACTTTATACGGCCTTTACATGAGGCTTTTGGATTTTTTCCTAGCGTCAAATTCACTCAGTCCAAATGGTCAGTCAATGTAATGTTATTTAGATAACGAGACCGCCTCGCACTTGACCGCTTTTTCCATTCCATTTTCCTATTAATATTCTGTTAGACTATGTACATTATATTCTATTAATATACGGTTTTATTGACATGTCGTGGTCCCCTGGGACTGTCAAAGTATCGATGGTGTGACGAAAAAGTGCATCTTGGTTTGGTAGGTACCTACTAACTTTACCTTTTCACGTGTACATAGTGTCCCGGGTCTATTTTTTTTTGTTTATATGTATATAAATACATAAACCAAAAAATATCGTCAATTATGAAACAGAAATATTAAATTTACGAGTATGTCAGACTTAGATTGAATGCTCGACTATGCACCCTATACTACACTATTGTTAAAGTTTCTCGTAATAAGAATTCTATAGAAACTTTGCAGCTGGAGTTCAACTGCAACTTTGGTAATGCATTGTAAATTAGTTGTTTCGGAACTTCTGCATTTCTGAGGTTCTTATCGTCGTCGACTGCTTTAATGTGCTGAGTGCTTATAAGTACTATGTGTTTCACTTGGGCGGTCAATATTTTGGAAGAATGTGTTCTTCTCTAATCTGTACTAGCAAAAGGATGGAGGGGCAAAATGTGGTATGTTTGTACTTATACCAAAGTTCATCAAATTGGTTTAGTAGACTTTTGACGTCGTCCTAGACCTTGATTTGTTATTTATTTCATACCTTCATACTTCAAGATTGTATTGACATTAAATTTTATGGAATTTGGTTTTGAAAATGCTATTACCTAAAATTAAATACAGCTAGCGAAAAACCTATATTTTAGAAAATACTAAAGCGTCGCACAAAATTAGTGTCAATTAATACGTTTTGGTGTTCAATTAAATGCAAATATCGATTATAGAAATAGAAATACAAATGTTTCTTTTGCAATAAAAAAAACCGTGTAGAATAAAAATACATAAGTACACAAGACAACGACAATAGTTTTGCTGCGAAAAGGCCCCAACTCAGCATAAAACCAGTCTTTCGACTGGTGATGGTATTTTATGAAGTGATTGGAAATATGCGAATTACTTTAGAAAATGCGTAGTACAAAGATAATTTAATTACTAAGTTTGCGTCGTACTTCGGTGCATGCAACAGAAGCTCTTTAAAGGTGCATTTTTTCCTCGTTTTTGCAACATTTTTCATGGATGCTCCGCTTCTTTTGGTCGTAACGTGATGTTCTGTAGCCTACCTTCCTCGATAAATCTTACTTCTTATCTCACTTATATTATAAACGCGAAAGTTTGTATTTGAATGTATGTATGTATGTGACTTTGTTACTTTTTCACGCAAAAACTACTAGACCGATTGCGATGAAACTTGCAATATAGGTAGCTGGATACCGAGAGAAAACGCATAGGCTACTTTTTATCCCAAACGGTAGTTATGCGGGTGAAACCGCTGGGCGCAGCTAATGGACTATAAAACACAAAAAATTGTTTTTAATTCGAACAGCACTACCTAAGATAAGTGTGTTCAAACAAACAAACAAACTCTTAAGCTTTATAATAATAAGTACTTATAGATTTTTAGCAAGGTCTAGTTACGTAGTTAAGAGTTAGATGGCGCCGTGCGCAATGCCGTACATTCTACAAACTAAGTATGAAAGTATACTTAAGTAAAAAAACCAGTATGTATATTGCTCCATCACGCAAAAACTAAAAAGCCAATTTGTAATCAAACTTAGTATGCAGATGGCTGGTACTTACGCAGGTAATACCGCAAGGCACAGTTAGTGTCAAATGATAAAGGCATAGCACAGATAAAGACAGATAAAGTTCCAAAACATTTAGCTTGCGAAAGGCACTAGTCAAATTAATTTAATTTAATATCATAAGACAGGCATAGGTAGTTATCTTCTTTATCATGTTAGAGAATAGTCCCGTCCTTGTTTTGTTACAAGAACAAGGGGCTTCATTATAACAATTTTCTTTGAACATTTTCACTGAACACTGAACTTGTACCTACTTTTGTTTGATGGGATGGTTTATTCATTTATTAGGAAAGAGGAGATTTAAATTATGATTGGTCTTAAGAGGTGTCACCCAACAGCCGTAACGTCCACTGCGTAGACTTGCTTAGGAACAATAAAAAAACCCACTGAAATTCCGATCACGTAAAAATTTAGATATAAAATGCAGCTCATGTGTCGATCTATCGCGTTACATCTGAATCGATTTGCGTAAAGATACAATAAACATTACATAAAGTGGTCCACACAAACAAATATTAGTAAGATTTTAAACTTAAATGGTTATTTTCACTATGAATTTTATTAGATAATAGATAACGAGGTATTTACCATGTTTATTTTTATTTACAAGGAGCTCGATATTTCGCCAGTAACTTCGACCAGCTGGTTCACGAGACCTAGAAATATCGAGCTCCTTGTAAATAAAAATAAACATGGTATTAGACAACGAGGTATTCCTCTAATATTCAAATATAAGTAAGATTGAAATATGACAATCAAAATCGACAATTCGTCCTACCTAGATACCTATGTTTTTTTTGTCTGAATCCGTTGCCGGTGAGGTGTAAGTAAACCCTCGTCAAAATAATTAACCCTTGGCATCGAAACTTTGATTTCTCTGCACTTCAAATTTAATAGCAATCAACAAGTCAAACCCCTTTGGTATCAATTCAGTTATGGCTTTAACAGATCCTGAAATGATAGCAAACAATTTGATTTGAGAAATCAAAACTTAAATAAACGCGATAAGAATCATAATAATGGCATTGTTATCTTGGTTACTATAGTTTCAATGATTTCACCCTGTCAGACCCTTCCTAGATTTGGGTACATTTACCATTATTCGAAATTGTTCCTAAAATTCAGCAGTCAGTTGAAATTGACTCTATGCTTGTATTGAATTGATTTGTGTCGTTAAAAATATTGGTTTGATGTTCGGGGTATATCATCGCACGTTTCATATATTAAGGAATGAATCTCATCAACGGGCCATGTTCTGCCGGGGGCGAGGAGAGCTCTTTTAGTACCTAGCTTTTGGTGTATTTAGTAATTTGTGGATTTTGTCCGTGCCGCGTACGTGCTGTTTCATACAAAAGAAGCCCAGTCCGGACACGGCCCGGATTAGTATAAATCATCACTCATGCAGCATTTTCATTTGTGACTAGCTTCGCCCCGCGGTTTCACCCGCGTAAGTCTCGATCCCGTGGGAATATCGATATTTTTCTTTAGATAAGAACCTTCTCCTGACAACAACAAACACAACGCAAAAATAATTATCCAAATTGGTCCAGCCGTTTACGCGTGATGGCGTGACCAAGGGAAATAGGGATTCATTGTGCTTCTAAACCACAGTTATTTTTTGCTGGCCAACATTAAGAAACACGGTAACATTGGGTACCTAACAAGAAATAACTTTTGTGTCGACATGTTAAATTTTGATCATATTCATCGCGTCCACACCGTAACACAAAAAGATAAACGACAAAACAATGCAGATAAAATTATAGGACCTTTTAGTATAAAGCTGATGGTACGTTATTTGTCTTACTACATCTTACATTAATCTTACTAAAATTATAAACGTGAAAGTTTGTATGAATGTATGTATGTCTGTGACTTTGTTACTCAATCACGGAAAAACGACTGAACCGATTGCAATGAAATTTAGAATATAGGTAGCTGGAGACCTGGAATAACACATAAATTTTCTAATATTCCCGCGGAAACGGGACTTATGCGGGTGAAGCCGTGGGTGCCTTTTTGATATCAGCTGATACTCAGTAACGCAGAAACGTTGATCTACAAAAAATTACTACGGTTGGGATGCACTATAACAAAGCGGCAAAATTTCATCATTTATTTAAATGTCAGCAATATCTTCAGACTGATTGAATGTTCAGGTAGACAGGTTGTAAAATTTGTACTGATAGAGTTCATTTATGCAGACAAAGAAGATATTTAACGACGACACTTAGATATCTAAATTAAACCAGGTTGTCTAGTTACACGTCTCGCTGATAGAAAATTGAATAAGTTTCTATAGAAAATTGTTTAAATTTGATTGTCTAATCCTTACTTTCTAGAATATTAGAAGTTTTTATTTACATTTACCGGTTTAGTTTAGTAACTCATACTTTTAGTATGCTATCTATTGCAAGGCGAAATCATACATTTCTAAAAATCTGGAACGTGGGTTAAACATGGGTCACGGTTGAAAACATCTTGTTTGTCGAACTATTCTATCATACAGGGACTAAACCATAAACTGTACATTAATAATTATTTTCAACATCTGGTTAAAATAAGTAACCATAACAGGTTAGAAAAGAGTTATAACATTTCACATTTTTCGCGGAAAGTAAGGTCAAAACTAAACTTATATGGACCTTACTTTCCGCGAAAAATGTGAAATATTATAACTTATGATAGAACTGAACTGAGAAAGAAAGGTCGCCTGATAGTAATGCATTTCAAACTCACCTGACGGATTCACCAGTTTAAACTGTTCGGGAGATTACTCACACTGCTTTATAGAAATCAAAATTCGTACGGCGTTGTAGAATACCCACCACCTAACTAGAGAATCTAAATCTGGCATCTCAAATAACTTGCAACGAGTACATACTATATTACTAGCTTCCTTCAGTGCCTATGCGTTCAATTTGTGAACACGAACTACTTACTAAACTGTGACTACACCAACCAACTCTATATTCAGAACACTAACGTAATTAAAGACAAGTTCTGACTTCACTTCATGATCTGATTTCTGTCAGCTATTTAGGAGTAATTATTCTGCTGTTCTGTGCAGTCGCAAGATACAAATTGCTTGCAAATAATCACAGGAGTCGAGTGTGTGAGGTGTAACACTAATTGTCTCAATATTGTCAATGTTTGGAGTATTGAAGTATTGGAGTATTGGTTCTAGTAAATGTCGGAGCTAACTATTTAGCAAACGTACAATCAGCATCATAAGTCTATGACCACATTCAAATTTCAAAATCGCGTTACATGATAGTTGAAATGTATCAGAACAGCGGCCCTACCCAACATTCTTATCGAATAACGAAAACGCCAATCGACAGTTTTTTTTTTGTATGAAATTGATATAAGCTCGCGAAAAATCAAGCGTGAGCTTATGTCAATTCCATACAAAAAAAACTGTCGATTGGCGATTTCGTTATTCGATAAGAATTTTGGCTAGGGCCGCTGGACAGACATTCTGAAAATAACTCTCTTCTATTTTATTATCAGAATGTCAGTGTTGTTTGACAAACCAGAATTATAATGTACTAGCTGTGCTCCGCGGTTTCACCTGCGCAAGTCTAGTTCTCATGAGAATATCTGGTTAAAAACTAGTCTAAGTGTTATTCCAGGTCTCCAGCTACTTATATTCCAAGTTTCATCGAAATCGCATCGTAAGTAAGTTCAGTATAGTTTTTGTATACATGTTTACTAACTTGCTTCCCCAACAACTTTCCGATATGTAATATTAGTTCCTAACCTACTAGGATCAGGTGCGTGCTAAGAAATAATTCCATCCCTTCTAACGCTCGTCCTCAGCAGAGCAGGGGTACAAGGCAGACACGATATTTCTCCATCCCGCTTGGCGGAGTGCTGTGCTGCCTCTTGATCTCTCTCTTGGAGAGGCCGAATAAGTAAGAAATAATTACTTATTAAGGTAGGTACTGATCGTCGTGGACTTTACGAGGTGTAATGTAAATGTAACAAGGCGTCTTAGAGTAATAATAGGTATAGGTAATTATTACTCTAAGCGTTGCGGTGAAACCAGCAAGCAACAAGCCACTCGATGCGTTTTGCTGATGGGGTTCTCTTATTAAATAATCCTAAATGTAATTTGAACATCATTTCAGTGTCATTGCAGTAAATCTTTATTTTGAGATTAAACATTTTTCGTTAAAAAAAAATGACGGTATTCATTTTTGAGTCAAAAAGGTTCCGATTGTAGTTTAATTGCTAATTTAATATTTTATCATCGTGAATTGTTTGTAATTGCAATCGACGCTGTGTTATATGCTACGTCGATTATTGTCCACCTTTAGAAAAACAATTTCAGCAGGCGAAGTCGCGAGTTGAAGTTAATATGTTATACATATCATAACAGTGATTACAGTTATGGTAGACTACATCAAACGTGAAATTATTCTCGTAGTTCCGACGTAGCTAAATTACTAATCTAAGTTGAAATTGAAAGCACTTAGGAAGTTCCCTTAGGATGGACACTTGGTCCTTGACTTATACAAATGTATACCTATGTATAAAGTATAGGTGTTATGTGGTATTACAACAGTCTATAGTACCTACCTGGGCGATTATGTATTACCAAAAGTAAACATGCGTCCATATAAATTGGTGCGTGAACCTACTAATGAAAGTCGGAATATCTTTCTAAACTAACACCGCGTAATCCTTAGCCACTTATTTCTATTTACACATAGATACACCTTTATTAACGTGTCTCCACACGACGATGTTAACGCGGCGCGGCGGTGCGTTGTATAGAAATAAGATGCTATCGGCGCGATTCTAACGCTAGTGGAGACGGTCCCTTAGGGATCACGATCGATCGACCTAACAGTCGGCCGATCGGAGACGCTGCAGTACCTAATCTATTTGAAGGCACTCTCGATATTACAGTTTTGCCTTAAGCCACCGCCATTTAGGTTCGGTCGGTGTAGATTAGCTCTGAGAATAGGATTAGAGGAGCGTCCACGGGCTCTAAAATATTATCTGTAGCTATATAGGTAGGTATGTTTAGACTGCACAACGTAGATATAGCAGCATGAACATAATCAGCTTAAAACTAGGTGGGTAATATGGGCAGCCTTATCGCTTAGT
The DNA here is from genome assembly GCA_949358125.1 of Idaea dimidiata. Classification (NCBI taxonomy): domain Eukaryota; kingdom Metazoa; phylum Arthropoda; class Insecta; order Lepidoptera; family Geometridae; genus Idaea; species Idaea dimidiata. The sequence goes on from OX442330.1 coordinate 22,118,131, forward strand.
GCGATCTTCTCCAGGCAACTTTTGAATTGACAAAAAGTGAAGCTAGATGTAAGCAAGGGTGTTATAAGGCAGTGAACCGAAACAAGACATTTCTGTTACCTTTGGGCGAAGATTGTTTCATGTCAATTTCCTTTGACACATTCTTTTTATTATTCACTATTTGCGCCTTACGGTTTTACCTGCGTTAGTCCTGAACCCGAGGAATTATCTATATCAAAAGTTACTTATGAACAGGCAAACAAATATACAAAACAAAAACTGCCTTGTTTTTTGATAATTGACAGTTTTATGTTTATATTTTAAAATAAGATTCTATAAAAGAGCATGGATAACATCCATCAAACTTACAAAGACACAAACCATACGGATGTCGCCGCCGACAATTCCATGTAAGTTCGGCGGTTGCCGTGTTCGGTAAACATTATTAACTTCTATAATTTTTAGTCCAACAATCTTGAACTATCAAAGTTTTCGACTCGCTCGCTTTTCCTTCTGCACCGTCAAGATATTTCATAAACCTTCCAAGTTAGCGACTTGAAATTTGAAAACAATTTTTAAACCATTACGTTCCGAAGTTGAAAAGTTTCCGTAACATATGACACGAGATATAAAAGCTAAATCTGTGGTCTGATTGCGTATGTTTTTAAGTTACAACCCGAAAGCGCTTTCAATCTGAAACATTTGCCGACTTATTTAAAGAGTCCTAATCAATTAATTATAATTAAGTCGGTAATATTAATTGTTTTGGTTAATAATCACGTTAAAATTCATATTTCACACAAACCTTTTAAGTTTTCTAGTCAAAAACCTCAGAATACAGTCAAAAACTAACCCTTTCAATGATAAAAAAACAGCGTCGGAACTCTTTCAATTACATTGAGAGTTATTGGTGACCCAAGTTGTCACTTTCATTGTAACCGCATTGTACCAAACCATACGCACTCGCGTTTTTCATACAAATAGCAACACAAACTGTCAAACTCAATCGCAAATGAATGAAGATCATGTGTCATTGATTGTAACATATTACATTAAAATAATTAAATCACCTAGCTGGTATTGTTTGTGTAAAGGACCTCCCTGACTGCAAACATTCGCGTGTACCTAATAATAGGGGTTAAAGTATGAAATTGCCGTTTTATTGCAATAGGTTCTTTGAATTGACATAGAATCTTCATGGTTTGAGGTTTTCGAATGAAACTTTTTTCAAATGGTTTCTGTGATGTTCTTTTTTTAAAAAATGTGAAACATTTGAATATCGACTTTCAATTGTTTTTGTTATTCAATTTAGACAAGATAGATGGATACTGCGAAAATTCGAGTGATTTTTGAATACGAGTTCCGACGCGGAACTAACGCGGCAGAAACAGCCCGCAATATCAATGCTGCGTTTGGAGAGGGGTCTACTAATGAACGCACCGTGCGATTTTGGTTTAAACGCTTTCGTGATGGAAATTTCGACTTAAAGAACGAGCCACGAGGAAGACCGCCCACACAGGTGAATAACGATGAATTAAGACAGATAGTGGAAGCCGATCCTAGTCAAACTACCCAGGAATTAGCGGCATGGTTTAACGTTACCTTACCCACTTTATTGACTCACTTGTGTCAAATCAATAAAATAAAAAAATACGAAAAATGGGTGCCTCATGATTTGACTGATCTGCAGAAAGAAACGCGTGTTGAAACTTGTGTTGCCTTGTTGAACCGGTAAAGAAATGAAGGAATATTGGATCGAATTGTAACATGTGATGAAAAGTGGATTCTTTATGATAACCGGAAAAGAAAAATGCAATGGCTGACCCCAGGTCAAATGCCACAACAGTGTCCTAAAGCAAAACTTACCAATAAAAAGGTAATGGTAACTGTTTAGTGGTCTCAGCATGGTGTTATTCACTATAGTTTTCTTCGATCTGGTCAAGCAATTACGGCAGATGTCTATTGTGCCGAACTCCGAACCATGTTGACAAAACTAGCAGTAAAACAGCCCCGACTCATGAATCGATCTTCACCATTATTGCTCCACGACAACGCGAGACCTCACACAGCACGAGAAACCATTTTGACCCTTCAGGAACTGCACTTAGAAACCATTCGTCATCCTCCGTATTCACCAGACCTTGCTCCAACGGACTACCATTTTTTTCGTGATTTGGACAATTATCTACGTGACAAGAAGTTTTCTTCCCAGGAGGCAGTACAAAATGCTTTCACACAGTTTGTGCAGTCTAGATCGTCGGAGTTCTATCGCAAAGGCATTAATAACCTTCCCATTAGATGGCAGCAATGTATAGATAATAATGGCAACTATTTTGATTAAATAAATTTGTTAAAAATTTAAATACCTAATAAACAATTAAGATTTTCAGTACAAATCGGCAATTTCATACTTTAACCCCTAATATAAAGTTTTATTTTCGTGAATTAAATACAGTGCGCACCTTATATTGATTGATACGATGTGTAATAATTGATACAACTTGTAACATCAATGCGTTTCACTAGTAATATAATTTCGCTTTACACGAGAATGCTTGTCAGTCAGGCAAGTAGTGGCAAGTTATGATCAAAGTTACATTACAAGTAAATGGTCAAGGTGATGGAGCACTTTGAAGAAAATTTAGACTTGGTATACCAGCGATGATAAAAACAGATGACTGCTCATAAGTGTTTCTCCCTCACGAGAATACTAGGTTCTTATTTTATCACAATCACAAAGAGTCTAGGTATAGATCGGTACCGCATCGGCCAATCAGTAATAATCTAATTCCAATTCAAAATATTATTTTTTTATACTTAAAGAAATGCTTTCTATAAATTTCGCACCCGACAGGACTCCAAGTGATAGTTTCTCCGATAGTCATCCAAGTGTAGGAAACACTTTAAAATATATCAAAAACGTATTATTTTTCTTTTAAATACTAATACATATTTTTTTAGAAACGTCAAGTAAACTATCGGGTCTTCGCAACGCGACCTCCAATGAGAAGAAGATACAAGAAACTTTTGGGGTTATTTTTTGTTTCCAACTATAGATAGGTAACGTAATGGCCAATCACAAACTTCGATAGTAGTAGTATTTATAGTAATAGCTTTTATATCTCGTGTCATATGTTACGGAAACTTTTCAACTTCGGAACGTAATAGTATTTGCATACAACGGGGCAATGCAGCCAGCATTTTGGCCACTTTTCCCTCCACCAAGGGTTTAGCTGATTTAGATATAGTTTAGTTTTTAACCGACTTCAAAAAAAAGGAGGAGTTTATCAATTCGTCTGTATGTATTTTTTTTTTTTTTTTTTTGTATGTTTACCGATTACTCGAAGACGGATTGACGGATTAAGATGATTCTTTTTTTAATGGATAGGTAGGAGCTCCAAGATGGTCCCATAAAAATTTGATGTGGATCTGATGAGGGTCTTCGGAGTGATGAACGGAAATGCTCCTCAAAACGAATTAATCAATCCAGTTGTTTATCGATTACTCAAAGATGGCTTGACCGATTGAGATGATTCTTTTTTTAATGGAAAGGTGAAAGCTACGAGGTGGTCCCATGAAAGTTTGGTAAGGATCTGATGAGTATCTTCGGAATGATGGACAGGATAGCATCCCAGAATTCAATAAATTACTCATTTTTGGACTTAAAGAATAGCCAAACTAAGTACAATATGGAACCAACCAGTAAAACTGCCCGACTTCAGATGATAAAACAGATTAATTAGTCGGTGGCTCTGTACCTATGTAGAGGTTATTTTGGTAATTTTTATCAATTCTTTTTTTTGGTTGTTATTTAAATTATTTTTTTTAATTATTTTAATTTTAATTTAAGTAAGTAGTTTTATTTTAGTTTTAATATTATTTTTGCAACTATTTGATCTGCTACGTAATAATAATAATTGGTGTTTATTTAATTAGAGTTTGTTTACAAATAAAAACATTAGCAAACTTTGATTATTATCTCATTCTCTGCCTGCAACGGTTAGTTGAGTTTTGTAGGAAAATCGCGGTATGAGCAGTCGATTCGTTTTATTGACTTTGAAGTATACCTACTGACAACCTCTATCGCGCATCGAGCTATCTGTGAAACACAACTTAGCTAAGGGTTGATGTCTCAATCTACAGATAAAATACCAAATTTTTAAACTTACGAAAGTTTGAGTTCTTTGTCAAAGATTTTGGCGTTTTTATTTGACCTACATTTTAATGAACAGAAACCTTTGTTCAGAAATTTGATATATTGGCCCAAAATCCATTTTATTCAGGAACGTTAATTTATGCTACAGAGATGCTAAGTAAGTAATTAAGTGATTATTAGTTGTTAAATTTGGATAGTTAAATTTGCTGGACAAAATCCAACTCTATAACTCGACAGGTAAGGTTCATGTGGCGAAGCGCATAACACGGTGGAACAAAATACCATTAGTAGCCTACCTAAAACAGAGTTTATAGGAAATACCTATTAGAAACATAGCATTTAATGCACAATGCGTTTTTGGCAGCTAGATTTGTTAGCTGTATTACCTATTATATTACGAAAGACTTTTTCACGAAAAAAAAACATTTTCATGAAAAAAAAAAACATTTTTCATTTATTATAGTATGAGACGTGCATGTAATCATGTTCTAACACTAACCTATCATATCCTAGTCGGGGTGCTCCATATAGTTTTTCGTGATAAAGTCCATTCGTGAAACAAAATTTTTCGTAAAAAAGTTAACCGTGAAAACGTTTCATGATAACTCTTGATTATGGTGGCAAATTCGATATCATTTTAAATATAAAAGTGCAGTATTTCGTTATTACAAGCGTATTTCTCGTACCGGTAATATGCAATTACTGTAAGGCTCTACCAAGTTATGTTTACCGTCATCGGTGGCGCTAGTTTGCCACGAATTTATGAAATTTTCCATAGCCGTTTTCAGTTCTACTTTTGTCCGTCTGAAGAGATAAATTGGCCGCACTGTATCATATTGAGTGGTAAGTTATGGAAAATGTTATTACTTGACGTCAAGTTCAGGAACTAAGTTAATTAAGTTATTACTAACCGCTGTAATAATGCACCGTTCACTAACACGTACACATTAATGGCTGAAGTGCCTGTATGACGTCATGTTATTAGATACACTGAAGGACAAAGATACTTCCTAAGGACGATTGATTGATGACCTGGCTGATTGCCGAGTATGTCTACGTTAATTTTGTGTCTACTGAGTACAGTATGCGTCAAATAAAAGTAAAAACACATCGAATCCGATTCGTGGTTTGCAAAATGTCTAACATTATTTTTAGCATATGCCGTCGCAAAATTAGCGGAGTTTTGTTTTTTCGATTTTTTGTTGGGCAACAAACCTATATATTTGTATAGAGCAGAACTAAATAAACAGAAAATATTCTATCCCTGTCGTCCTAAAATGACAGGTACCGTAGATAAGATCTATGATCTCTTGAAAATTAAACGTTCGAAATTTATATATTGAAGCTCCCAAACCACAAAACTTTTGCCCCAAAACTTCAGATATACACGGAGTAAGATTCAAAACCGTCTAATCCAATTGATCTAGTACTGGGGTTTCCAAACTTATTTTTCTACTCCCCACTTTGTAAATAAATTTTTTTTTAGAGCGGCTATTTTTTCACTTATATGACAACCACTTCAATAATAAAACCACTTTTTCTATATTTCGAAACGAAGGGACTAATTGACACGATTCGCATTATATTTTTTCAGTAAAACCGGACAACACCGCCTTCTTTTATGCCTGCAACGTCCACAAGGGGGCGTTATCGTCTATTTGGGGAAAGCTGATCTAATCGAAAGAGATCTTCTTCTTCTTCATAGTTATTGGTTTCTGCTCGCCATCAGGAGCGCCAAAACAGCAGGAAAGTAGCCAGTGTCAAGTATTATTAATTTTTGCAAGTTATTTGCATTTTATACTAAAACAGTCAAGTCGTCGTAGTAAAAGTCAAGTCAAGGAAGTCATTGTAAATGCTTACTCTTTACAATAGCGATTCACGCGAGCTTTGGAGTCAATGCTAAAGTCCATGTTTAGCACCGATTTTCACTTTCGTTACAATTGTACACCTTGACGAAACTAAATTGATTAATAATATGCCTTTGAAATTTAAACGCATTTGAACTAGATTTCACGAAACTGAAAATTTAGCAACATAACTCCTCAACGCGTTTCCGTCAAAACACTAGGAAGAGATCAAAATTATTTTTACTACGACTGTATGTCAAATCATAAAACGAGTTTAAAACCTGAAACCACCTGTTACATCCCAATTCATTTATAAATTGTTTTGTAATTAAAATTTCCATTTATTGCTGGATCGGATCAAGTAGATTTTATTAAAAACCAGTGTATCATTCGAACCTTAAATAAAATAGTACCTATTGGTATACTAGTGAAATATGAATGAAAACAAAACATAGCATTTGAATACCTATATTTCTGAGTACCTTCCACGTTTAATTGAAAAGCTCTACTAAATTGACATAACAAATATATTTATTTCGGTGAATTCCCGAAGGCTTAAATTGATTTGGTAATAGTTAGCTGTCTGTTAAGTTGTTAAGTAATAAGTGGGATGATCAAACGAACTGAAGGTAGATTGAAAGAGACAGATAGAAGGCGATCCGACACACTAGACGGGTTTGTTGCTGGGCAAATATTATAATAACTTATTCCTTAAAGTTATGTGAGCTAAAAACATCACTCTTACGGTGAAAGTAAACATTTTGAGAGGATGCCCTTGCCCTGCGGTGGGACAAATTAACGGGCTGATTATTATATTATTATTATTTCCCTATTACATTAAATATCAGACTACAGACAGTAGAATCCAGAAACAAGAAATAGAAGTTTCTGAAAGATAACATTTTGTACTCGAAATTTTAAAGAAATTCTTTCCAAAAATTCTCATCTAACAGGACGTGGACCCTGTTTCTCTGGGGACCCGGTCCAGAGATAATATCCACAGAGATGTCGGTCAAGTTCTGTTGGGTGCGTATTTTGGAAAGCATGTCTTTAAAAAAAAGTCATCAAAAAAGCTAAAGTCGGTTTTCACGACACTAAACACTCACACAGCAAGCGGGAGAAATCTTTCAAATTTTGACTAAAATTAATCCCCATGCATTAAGTAAACAGGTTTTTAACAGTACTTGTGTACTGAATTGCATTAACTTTGGTAGACAAATACGACCTGTAGAGAAGATGCAAACAAACCAACCAACTGACACAGGAATGCAAATTTTGCCAGACTTTAAGTAGAGACGCTTCGCTGGCTGCGCTGGCTCGGTCAATTAATAAATGCGAAATAATGCGAAACCCTCAGAAGCGCGGAGTCTGAGATAGCTATATTAATATATCTAGTTAACTTTAGACGTCTAGCAGGATTAATTCGATATTCAGAGTATCTACCGGATCTCGCTTTACTCACTATTCTAACTCCGGCGTTGATCTACAACGTGTTTTAGCAAAGGTAATGGAATTCAAAAGAAGATTGTCTAGCTAGACTAGACGACAATGACGGTTCATCGTCGTCGCCGTCAATATTTACAGGCAAATCAACCAAATGCCAAAATTGTAAGGAAGTGAATGTTGCTTGTGTTTTCAACTGTCGATTTTTAGTTTCCAGGGATTATTCCCAACGTCCCCCACATGGCGACGAGTATGTGTCAGCTGGAAACAACTGGACACTAAAATTGCTGACGGCACAGGGAGTAACAATTTTTTTCGTTTAGTGGTGTGGTTTACCTAGTGTTAGAGTTTTCAGGTCGCCCTAAGGCCTCTTACTTAACCTATTGATTGCTATCAGAAATAACAGGAGGTCTAACTTCTAAACGTGCCTTCCGATGAAAAGGGGAGTTTGAGAAAATGATTTTTGCCACATTAATTTTCGGTCACCCACCCAAGTAATGACCGTGCCAGGCGTTGCTTAACCCGTACCACCACTCAAGATCGGCAGGTGCAGCTAGGCCAATGAGCTCGTAGTCGTATGAAATCAGGGAGTAGCTAATTTCATACTAGTGTTATAGAAATCAGCAATCAATAATTAATTACCTACTAGTATATGAAATACAAAAGTGAAATATGAAATACTCATAGCCTATGAGATAAAACAACCATTGGTCAGTCAATGATCAACTGAAAATTGCTATTCTGAATTACAGTATCTCCGCCGACACACGTTGTATACACAAGTACAGAAGTTTACAATGAATATAATTAGAAACTATAAACAATATTGTTAAACTCCAAGTATAGCATAGTAATGTTGATTAGTTTACTAAAGTTTCACAACTGTAGACGCAGACTTAATGCAGAATACCATGACACAGCAGGAACTATTTCCTTCATAAAGACTCCTACACACTAAGGCTGCGACCGCATAGCAAGCCTCCCTGCTTCTAGAAGCTACCGAGTCACCTAACTAGGCCGAACGGTCTAGTTCGCAACCAACCGCACAGAGCGCTGAGCGCCTAGCTGTGTAACTTCTCAAAGTCAAACAGTCCTAGTCAAATTTTTATTTATTTAATTGGATGTATTGATCACTTTAAATACGTCGAGTGTTCTTACAACTATGACTCTTGTGTGGCTTCAAAACGCGCCCTCCGATGAGAAGAAGCCACAAGAAACTTATAGGTTTTTTTGTGATCATGTGTTTATTTACAATCGTCAATTTTGTTTTTTACATTTTTTTGCATGATCATTATATGATTCACATTGTCGCATATTTATGAATATAGTAGAACCGGAGCAATATTTTACTATAATATCAAAATGCAAGTCATTACGCGCTAGGCGCCAAATAAGCCGCCTGACGGCCTGCGGCCGCAGCCAGAGACTGTAGTCATCGCTGCTCGCTGCAATTAAAATTCTATATCACAAAATGTTGTGTTCATAAATATATTTAAAAAGTTTTCTAAATATCTACGAGCACGTACCACAAGTTCAACTTGTACGAGCGAGGTATCGGTCAATAAAAAAGTTTTTAGTCTCTTTTACCATGAAAATTTGATTGACAAACTTAATCAACCTCGTATGAGTTGGTAATATAATAATTTAATATCAGTAGTTTAGTATGCGTAAACAAATCTTCGTGGAGTTTTGGCGGAAATGGGTAAACAACATTATGCCGTTAAAAGGTTTCGCTGGGCGTTTTCCGCGTGCTTCCGTTTATGGTTACATTTACCGGGTCTTAATCGCGTATTACTCGGTAAAATGTAACTATGGTAACAAATCGTGTGAATTTAAAAAGTTTACTTCCGATTAGCCTCTTAATTGTGCCATTGTACGTGATTTTAAGACGCGGATTTTCTCGCAGTGTTTTCCTTCAGCGTAAAAGCAATGTTAATACCGTGTATTTTTTATATAAAAAGAAGACATTCTGCCGTACCTTGATCGATTCTTCTATTTTATTAATTAATTTTATTAGAAATTTATCCTTCTTTAGTCGCTTCAAAAAATAAAATAAAATTTGCCCCTATTACTAAAAAAAGTAAAAGTTTTAACTGTATGTTTCCGCAATTAGCCATACTATTGGGCCTTTGCGCCTTTGATTTTAAGTCGTGGGTTTCCTCACGATGTTTTCCTTCATCGTAAGACCGATGTTAATAGCGCACAATATTTTTTCCTAAAAAAAACACATTGGTCGCGGCCAGGATTCGATATTACGACCTTCGGAATAGAAGTCGAGGTATCTACCACTAGACCAACACAACTCTTATTGCTATTAAAATCCAAAAATCACAAGCACCTAATAAAACAATTTTTTTTTTTAATTTTTTTTTTTAGGTGAACAATTTAAGTCCTAAAATAAGGAGATCATGGTAAGGGCCATTGGTTAACGGTCGGTCGGAAGTCGAATTCATGACCTCCGGAATGCAAGTTGGAGTATCTACCACTAGACAAACCCATAATATGCCGTACTCACAGTACCCTACTGCACTATTAATTTGCTTCTGAAATATAATACAAACAAATAATGTAGGTACTTTTCCTAGAAAATTGGAGTAAATAGCTGTTTTTTTTAATTTTAGACGTAAACATTTTGTTGCAGGATTCCTGACAATTTCCATTCCATTTCCAATGGACGTTAAACGAAACATTCGTCCATGGCGTTTAGGTGGTTAAGGTCGAATAAACGGTACAAAATGTAAACCTCAGAACAAATTGGGTATTTACGAAATCTTGAATGGCTGAGCTAAAACCACTGACCACAGGTGGCGTAATAACGGTTAGTCAGAATTTATAGTCAAGAAACAAATATTTAGTTGGGCACATTAACTCTACAAAGGGCAATTAACCAAAACTTTTGATCTCGTTTCCAAGCTTAGTTACATTGTTACTATATATTAAGTAGATTAACTACTTAAATTAGTTATTGTTTATAGTTTCGATAGTCTTTTGTTTTTATTTGAATTACCTTCTGTGCCAGTTCCGATATGGGCCCAGTTATTGATATTTCTTATCGGCCCGATTATGACCATTAGGAAATTAGCCAGTGTCGAGTAATATAATATTAATATTTATGCAAGTTATTTGCGTCGAAACAGTCAAGTCGTCATAGTTAAAATCAAGTCTATGGAATCATTTGTAAACACGGCGGCCATTTACAAATGTCGTTCACGAAGCTTTGGAGACAACACTAACTCCATATGTTTTGCACCGATTTTCCCTATAATTCCACTTGTACACCTTCACGATACTAAATTGATTAATATGCCCCCGAAATTAAACAATTTGCACGCTTTTGAACTAGGTTTCATAAAAATGAAAATTTAGCAACACATCTACTCAACGCGTTCCCGCCATAACTCCATGGGCCCAGTTGACCAGTATCAAATTTATTAGTGACTAGCTGCACCCCGCGGTTTTACGCGCGTAAGTCCCGTTCCCAAGGGCATATCGGGATAAAAAGTAGCCTATGTGTTAATCTAGGTACCCAGCTACCTATATTCCAAGTTTCATCGCAATCGGTAGGTACAGTAGTTTTTGCGTGTTTGAGTAACAGACACAAATACACACATACATATATTCACACATCCTCACAAACTTTCACACATTCTAGTTCTAGTACAAAAAGACATCGGGAAGCGACTTTGTTTTATACTATGTAGGTAATAATTTAGTCGACATTAGTCATCGAGTGATATAAAAGTCGGTCTTCGTGAGTAATTAAATTGTAGTAACTGCATGGCTGCAACTGGGACGATAGTGTTTAACTGCATGTTCAATTAAGTTATGCATTCCTGTAAGTAATATTTACTCATGTTAACTTCATTTGCCGCGGCGCGGGCGCTAACAATTTGCTTACAACATTTGAAGGTTCTCGAATATTGGCTTTTCAAGTTAGGTGCTTTCCGCCCCAATCTCTTTTGTTTCTAGCTTGATCGTCCATTGTTTTAATTTTTCGACCTACTTGATAATAACAAAGGAGATACACTTAGATTATCGTAGATAGTGAGTTTCTATTAACGTATATACGAAATTTAATTCGACTCTTTTAAAGATGTGTAAGTGATTTCCCGAGTAATTTGAGTTTGGAACTGATGAAGCTCGGCAGTCAAAGCCCAGTTTGAAATGAGTCTCTGTCAAGCGACTGTTAATGTTTTAGTCTCTAACTGCCGTTCTCAGAGACGTTCAAAAATAAATATTTAATGTGAAATCTATATACTATGTAAGAGAAAGTAGTTTTATAACTCAAGAACGGATTAAAAAAACTAAAATAAAAAGTAGCCTACATAGGCAACATTTTATCCCGATATTCCAGCGGGAACGGGAACGGGACTTACGCAGCTGAACCCGCGGGGCGCAGCTAGTAAATAATAAATATTTAAGAATAAATAAATACTATAACTAAAATAAATACAAAAATAAAACAGAATCCTTAAATTATAATTTACGAAAAAAAAAAAAAGTATATTTTAGTTTATTTTTAAAATACTTATGTTCATTTATTCGACACTAACAAACTTAAAAATACATTTGAATAAATTATTATATTAAAACAAAAATAAAACTACTTACTTAAATCAAAATTTATAGTATATTTTAGTAAAATTTTAGTCAAAAAGACCGCCCCGGATCGTTCCTGCAGCAAAGGATCCCATCACACTAGCAGCGTTCCCACGTTGCACCGCAACGGAAAGCCGTTGCAACAGGAACGAACCCGACCGGAAGTCCAACCCTCTCTCTCTGAGACGACTTCCGAAAAAAATACAACGCAAGATTAAATTCAAAAGAAAAAATCAAATCAAATCAAATATTTATTTATTTACTAAATTAATAAATATCTATCTTCGGAGGTAAATTTATAAATAGACGGACAAGCGAGTTATCTTTTAAGGGTTCCTTTTTACCCTTAAAAGATATGAAACCCTAAAAAAGAGTCTGAGTCACTTAGGGGGAGCATTAGTACATGAATTTATAATACGTTCACTGATATTTCGCGCAAAATTCTTCATCCGACAGGATAAACTAAACTGTGTAGGTTTTTTCCTTTTAAGTTTCCTTTTTTTTAAAAATAAAACCTAGGTAAATAAGAATATTTCAAGTAAGCTACTTATACGTATCTTGATGCCGCTGCGTGGTTATATCCGGCAACACTAATATATTTCTGGGTTTTATTTTACCGACCTGGTAGGCTATTCTGCAATACTAAACCGCGTAGATGCCGTGAAGCTTCTACACGGTTATCCAGTCATTTTACGCCTATTGGTTTGTTGTAAAATTGATATTAAAAGAATCACGGGAGAATGTATTAAGAATGAATTGACATGAGGTTCCGTTTGTAGTTATTTATGTTGATCGTACAACGCTGATGTGTTGCACCTTCCTAATAATCTTTTGGCGTAAAAAATCACGTGATTAATCCACTACAATAGGAAAAAAAATATGCTTAATGATATATTTTTATCGCGTCTACGAAAGAAATGACAATACTAAGATTAAGTTGACGAATTATGCTTTAGACGAGTCTTGGCGGGAACTCGTTGGGGAGATGTGGTGCTAAATTTTCATTTTTGTGAAACCTAGTTCATATGCGTGCAAATTGTTTAATTTCGGGGGCATATTAATCAATTTAGTTTCGTGAAGGTGTACAAGTGGAATGAAAGTGAAAATCGGTGCAAAACATTGACTTAGTGTTGTCTCCAAGGCTCCGTGAAGATTGTTTGTAAATGGCCGCCGTGTTTACAAATGATTCCCTAGACTTGACTTTAACTATGACGACTTGACTGTTTCGATGCAAATAACTTGCATAATATATTAAAATACATGACACTGGCTAATTTCCTAATGGCCATAATCGGTTCACAACCGATAAGAAATAAATTATGCTTTATAACGTCAAAAGTAAAAAATGTTCCGCTACATTAGGAATGCTGTCCCTTTCTAATAACTCTATTAGAAAGAGACAGTATGCTTCAATGTTGCGTTTTGTCTCGTTCTAATAGTGTTATTAAAAAGCATGCTCAATGTAACTAAATACTTTTTAGTTTCTAGTTCTAGTAATATAACTTCTTTGGTTACAAATGTCTTGCGTCTGATGCTATAATTTACTATTTTAAGGTTGAAATCGGCTTCAACAAAGTCTAGTTGTAGACTAGTCTTCCTGACCGGACGAGTCGAGTGGTACCCTTCGATTGTACACATCCTTTAGTAAATAAAACATCCATTTACGAGCCTATGTACGGACAAACACGACCCTATGTACGTACAAGCCTAAATAAAATCTAATTAATAATTTCGTTCATCGCCATTCTGTGGATTCCCCTTTATAGATATCGCTTTATACGTTGTACGTTCAAATGAATTCTTTACGTTGTTATTTCCTTTTATGTAAATATTTACCTTAACATGTTGTATGAGCCTGGATACGTGTATTTGATGGATTAATTATTATGCCTCGCTGTTCTCCTTGTTCTTATGCTTCGATCATGTGCTTTTTATTATAAAAGAAAAAGAAGCGTCATGTTACTTTGAGGATGATTTATATTAGACTGTCAAAGGTCCGAGCTTCGTTGTCCATTGCTAGGCGAGCAGTCAATCGGTCAGTTGCAACCAAGTGGCGGCCGAGCAATGGACAACAAAGCTTAAGGACTCATCCCTTAAGGGGCCGTAGTAGGCCAGAACTGATGTTTCTAGAATGAATTTCTACAAAAGTTATTTGAAATAAAAGTTTTTGAAACCATATTTATTAAACTGATATTTACTAACACTGAATGTCGTGAAAACACGATTCCTGAAAATTTTTTCGATAGAAAAATATTCCAAACTTCCTTCTAAAATGTACAAATAAGTGATATTACTCAGTCAATATTGTACGAAAACTAATAAAACTTTGTATAAGAACTGAACTTAGCTCAATATAATCAGTGAATGTTTTGAATTTCAAGATTAACGTTTAGTTATCTTGAAACTAGCAATTGTTTGATTTTACGCAATAAAATTTTGCATAGTCGCATCTTACGTCCTTCACTTACACATCTGAAATTCGCTAGCTTTATCCCTGTCACGCTATTAGGGTTGTATAGGCCCTTAATCGTAACGCTAGATGGACTTCGTATCAAAAAGAAAATTGCTATAGCAATTTGCTATTGCTTTAAAAATTGCTATTGCTACTGCGTTAAGCTCGGTATTTTAATCCGCCAGATTGCAGTTCGATTCACCCTTCATACATTAAAACATTTGAATGAACTTTTTTTCAAAAACTCTTTATTTTCACAGAAAAATTTAGTACTCGTGGAAAATACCTCTACTTTCGTACAGTCACCAGCAAAAATCAATGACCACATTTAGATTATTGTGAGGTTTCAGAACAGGGCAAACATTCTGAAAATAACTTTCTATCTTCCCTTTTATTTTCAGAATATCTGTCCTGGAATGATTTAAGGCGATTTTGAAAATCTTCGGAGAGTCATTGGATGGAGGTGGCCTGGATCGCTATTTGTGTCGTCGTTTTGGGAAGACCAATTTTAAGCAATGGAATAATAAAGGGGACTCGCGGCCAAGATCATTAAACATGATCGAAACGTCGAGGTAAGAAAATAAATAATAATAGGCAATTAAGACCCGGTAAAATGTAAATACAGTGGAATGGTAAAGGCTGAAATGATGATAAATGTGATCATCTACTTTTGATGCTGACTGTACCTACACTTTGGTTTCCGGACAAATTTCAGGCGGATATAATAATGAAACATCATTAATAATAAATAATTTTAACAGGATGACTGTCTGAATGAATGGAAAGCTTCTAGTCACGAAGGTATTCTAATAAAGGAATGAATGAACGTTTGAATGGACTCACTGCTGTATAAACCATTTTGGAAATAACTTTAGGTAATTTTTGGTAGGTATTTGGACGCCATTTTATGCTATACTACTCCTAAACCGTTACCGAGCGAAATCGCATGACTGTCATTTTTGTTATTGATGCAATATTGTTTCGTCTAACTGTTTATCTCACGAGCAGGTAGTTCATATAACACGTTTTGTTTTTTACTATTTACGCAACGAAATCAAACACCTTGTCAAACCTTTAGAGGTTTTTTTGATGTGTTTATATTACTCTGTAAGTACCTATGTATTAATGAATAAATAAATAAATAATGGTGCTCCCTCATCAGGAGCATTCAACGTGTAATATTATTGACCAGCTGCGCCCCGCGGTTTTACCCGCGTAAGTCCCGTTCATCGCAATCGCGTCAGTAGTTTTTGCGTGAAAGAGTACCTAACAAAGTCACATACATACATACTTTCGCGTTTATAATATTGAGTAAGATTCGACATTATGCATTAGATAAAAATACTACCTTCCTAACGTCCTTTACTAACTTACTGGATTGGCTTAGTCGAATGGCTAAGTGGGAAATCGGCATCCTATTAATATTACAAACATTATATATGGACCCGGCATAAAGCCGAAAGCTTGTATGTGTGTTTGTTACTCAATCACGTCAAAACCGCTAAACCGATTACCATGAAACTCGGTATGAAGATAGCTGGAGACCTAAAATAACACAAAAGTTTCTTTTTATCCCGATATTGAAACCGCGGGGCGCAGCTAGTGGTCTATAAAAATCCCTACATTTCCGAAATCATAAGAAACATATTATTATGCCAATGACCTTAAACGGCGGAAAAATCTTGTAACATCAAAAAATGATCAAGTACATGGAAAACATCCCCTCTTCATAATTAGTTGGAAAAGCAGGCCAAGTGCGAGTTGGAAACACGCACAAAAGGTTCCGTACTATTATCATAAAATAATTACGTAGGTTGTGTACAAGGTGTAACGGGGATGCCCATTTAAGCCGAAAAGGGGTTGTTCTAGACGCCTAGATGAACACCTTTTGTTCTACGACTTTTGGATATCTCGGATTTGGATCACGGTGCAAAAGGTATAACCTGCCTCCATATTACCTATCCAGTGAACGTCTGACAACAGTGGAAAATGACAGGCACTATGCAGGACATTGCCGCATTGAGGTAATCACCGGTAATAACTACGTTACGTCAAAGCAGCAATGTATTGTATAGTGCCTGTAATTTTCCATTGTTGTCAGACGTTTACTGGATGGATAATATGGGGGCTGGCTAGTGGCAGACTTACAGATACACTATGCAGTACATTGCTGTATTGAATCACCGGTAACAACCACGTTACGTCAAAGCAGCAATGTATTGTATAGTACCTGTAATTTTCCATTGTTGTTAGACGTTCACTGGATGGATAATATGGGGGCTGGCTAGTGGCAGACTTACAGATACACTATGCAGGACATTGCTGCATTGAATCACCGGTAACAACCACGTTACGTCAAAGCAGCAATGTATTGTATAGTGCCTGTAATTTTCCATTGTTGTCAGACGTTCACTGGATGGATAATATGGGGGCTGGCTAGTGGCAGACTTACAGATACACTATGCAGTACTTTGCTGCATTGAATCACCGGTAACAACCACGTTACGTCAAAGCAGCAATGTATTGTATAGTGCCTGTCATTTTCCACTGTTGTCAGACGTTCACTGGATAGCTAATATGGGGGCTGGCTAGTGGCAGACTTACAGACGGATAGTGGAGTCGTTGTAAAAGAGTCCCATTTTTACCCTAAGGGTACGGAACCCAAGAAAAAAACCCCAAAAAGAGTAAGTACTTGGACGCGCGCCTAAGGCGTCATACGTCATTTTTTATTACGATGGAAGTTGCGTTCCATTTTTCGTTTTTTTGGTATGACAGGGAGTAGGGATCAACCGTAGTCGTCACAATTTTAAATGTGTTTGTATTTTTAGAACACGCAGAATTTTTATATGGAAATTGAAATGAACAAAGTTAAAAGAGAAATTGTAGGAATTTATTTCGCTATTAAAAAAATAATCTAGATTCCTACTGCATTTTAGAGAAGTTAATCTTACTAATATTATAAACGCGAAAGTTTGTATGTATATGTATGTATGTATGTATGTGAGGTTGTTACTCTTTCACGCAAAAACTACTGAACCAATAGCGATGAAACTTGGAATATAGGTAGCTGGGGACCTGGATTAACATATAGGCTACTTTTTATCCCGTTATTCCCGCGGAAACGGGACTTACGTGGGTGAAACCTCGGGGCGCAGCTAGTAATAACATAGTTCTGCGTACTGGCATATTCTCACTCAACTGTGCAATTTTTTAATGAAAAAATCAAATCAATGCTTTTTTGGTGATTCGCAGTTAATAAAAAATGGGTATGGGTATTATTTGTCCCGGTCGCCAAGAATTCAAGCTCGACCTGTCTAATTATTCGAAATCACACATACATTGACACAAAAGTCGGAACAATATTCGATTTATGATAATAATCTGTATTAAAGACGCCTGTTGCCTAATAGTGAAGCTTTTTTATGTGGCGTCCGAATTTGATAGGATCCAAAGTTAGACTGTTTAGAATTACTTATACTTACACAAAGTCAAAGTCAAATTTTTTATTTATTTAATTGGATGTATTTACTTTAAATATGTCGAGTGTTCTTACAACTATGACGCTTCGGAACGCGCCATCCGATAAGAAGAAGCCACAAGAAACTCATGGGCTTTTTTTTGTGATCATGTTTTATTTACAATCGTCAAAAACCCACCTTTATAAATGTTTACACACACCTTTAAAATAGTTAACTCAAAATGCGAACGTCGTCGTTGTTTTACTACCCACCATCTAGGTAGCTAAAAGTGGGTCCAGATATGTATAATTTGTCCGATCCAATCATCATAATCATCAGCCTGTTGCAGTCCACTGCTGGACATAGGCCTCTGCAATTTCACGCCACCTAGATCTATTTTCGGCTTCTCGCATCCAGTTTGATCACCGATCCGATCTGATCTGATCACCGTATGCTGGTCGCTGAATAATCATCGCTTATATGGACGGCAGGCTGTATTTCATCATCGCGTATCATCACCCGTCCTCATAGGACATATTGATACTGGCCGGCGATAATTGATACAAATCTGGACCCGGCTTAAGCTAACAGGGCCAAAACCATGTACCTACCTAATTTGTAAAACTTCATAGGTAGGTACTGAGATCATTATGATAAACTACCGTCATTACTTAAACATCTTTCCACCGACGTAAATTCTGCTCCGCTAGGTAGATCTATCTGAATAATGTAGCGGGTATTGTTAAACCCGGTATTTCATTTACGAAGGCGCCGGACGCGGGAGCCTCTAGGGCGCCGGAAGTAGGCTCGCGGCGGACGTGACGCCATCGTCGCTACCACGCACGCCTACCTCTATCTGATTTTAAGTCAGCATTTAGGTACTGGAGCATTGCTGTTCCAAATTCAATTTAAACATGATTTACTGTATACGTGTTTGAGCTCGTACAGGCGTTGTGGTATAGGTATGTGTGAAAAGCCCGTTTTAACCGACTTCAAAAAAAGGTGGAGGTTCTCAATTCGTCGCGTATTTTTTTTTTAGGGGTGTCCATTAGTAATTACTCGGAGATGGCTTGATCCATTGAGATGGTTATTTTTTAATAGAAAGGTGGGAGCTCCGAGATGGTCCCATAAATTTAGTCACCCAAATTTATTAAAATTATAAATTAAATTTGTGGATAAGGTTGTGTATTTTTTTTCTTTTCTCTTTTCAATTTTTTTTAACCGATAGATAGAATTATATTCTAGCTTTTCGTGTTCGTAAAATGTATAGTAATATATTGCTCCAGTTCCACTATAGGTCTAAATATGCAACACTGTGAATCACATGATCATTGCAACAAAAAAAAAACAAAAAAAAAACCCAATGAGTTTCTTATGTCATCTTCTGATTGGAGATCGCGTTCTGAAGATATGATGATAGTTTAATAACGTTTCTAAAAAAATATGTAATGATTTTTAAAAGAATAAAAATAATTTTGAATTTGAATTTCGAAGTTCAATGATCTTCTTCTTGAGGTGCACCCGCGTCAGTCCCGATCCCGCAAAATAACAGGATTGGTTACATAATATGAACCTTTTGATTTAATCACTCTATCTACTACGAAAAACCACATTGAAATCCGCGTAGTTTTAAAGATCAAAGCATACCTACAAACAGACATCCAGACAGAAGCGACTTCGTTTTGTACTATGTAAAGAAGCATGAATCCCTATTTCCCTTGGTCGCCGCATCACACATGCGGCTGGGCCGAATTCTCTAACTTTTTCTTCTTCTTCTTCTTCTTCTTCTTGTTATTGTCAGGAGTAGGTTCTTAGGAACCGATTTCAATAAATTTTGGTATTGTGATATTTCCGCAGCATCAAGATTGACACGGGTGAAACCGCAGGGCGAAGCTAGTTAACGATAACGATTAAGGACGCGACTCATGTGAAATCCCTTCCGATTGAATAGTTTTATTCATAACCGGTATCAAAAAGATCTTTGAACAATGTTTAATGTTATTGTACATGATACAAGAAGTGTCCCCTTCATTTCAAAAACAATAAAAAATAACTTTAAATACCATTAATATACGGGCAAAGTTACCCCTGTTTTACAAAATAAATCAATTTTTCTTCTAAATCCTTAGCCGCTATATTTTCTTATAGGCATCATAATATTAGAAAATACAATACCTAGAACCCCTTCATCGCATTTTATAAAAATATTATTTTAATCTTCGTTAATTATTGATTTTACGAGAAATTGTTGTTTTTTCACGCAATTCCATCTCGCTTATTTATATGCAATCGGACAAGGACCGTTGATTATCATCTATCGCCACCTTAAACAAAACAATTGTCAAACAATTGTCTATAATAGTTTCTAAAGTCTATTTTTTCTTCAAAATAATGGAGTGGGCCGGTCAAAGCTAGACTGCGGACGGCCGCGGAGCCAGCAGAGATAGTTCACCTGTTTGGTAATTATTTTAATTTCTCAACTTTATGACTAACATACCTTTCCTGTAAGAGACCCTTCGATTGCAATTCCAAATATCTGAATTCGCTTGTAATGTGCATTGCGAATGGCGAGTTAAATACTTAGACATCAGCTTCAATAACAAAAAAGAAAGGCAGTCAAAAGTACATAACATTAAAACTGCTTTAAGTTCTTTATTTATTTATTTATAGTACCTTAATATTACATTACTAGTTTACAGTAATCTAATCTAAAACCTCACACCGTAATAAAACGTGTTTAAATGATCCACGCCATCACCTACCTATAAAGCCTAATTTACATTACAAAACTAGTGTCATGTATTGTAGAGTCAATCTCACAAAAGCAGTCTCGCAGTAGTTATTAGAAGCATCGTGAGGGATTTCACCTGTTGATAGGGTTTTTGAGAAGAGGTCTATTAGTCAGACCTATCACCCTGGGGGTTGTAGTTGTATGTGGAAACAATGCCTGTCACCCTCTGGAAAACGGTCGCCTACCACCTTAGGCCCCACACATCCCTACTACAACCCCCAGAGTGGTGGAACAGTCCCTAAGCTCGGATATCTCCTCGATAAAAAAAAGTTGTTGAAGGCAATTTTTATTTTATCACACAGATTTTTTTGTGATAATTACTATAAATTGGATACCACCAGTTTCGTATTGTAAATCGCGCTTTAGTACTCAAAGAACGGACAAACGCAGATGGTTAAAATTTTAAGTAAAATAAAAAAAACAAGTAACGTATAATTGAATAGGCGCTTAATACCTATTATTATTCTATGATTTATACTAACATCGACGGCTCTTTATTAGCATCCACAATCCTTAGTCTTACTCTTAGATTTATCCTTTGAAAAAGAGCCTTGGCTTGTAGACATCAGATCACTATACCCAATGGAAGTCGACCCTAAGACTGTAAAAAAAAGAAAACAGTTTTAAAATATAACATTGGGCAAGTACGTGCCTTGTTAATCTAAGCGCAATGTAGGGTTACGTAGTTTCCAATAACAGGGATAGCAATCTGGAAAAGTCTTTATAACTAACACCTACCTAATATGTAATATTCAACGGAATTTGTTCGTAATTTTACTTTTTATTTTTTTCAATTATCGTGAATTTGAAAAGACAGCTCAGCTGTGATAATTTTCTTACTTCTTATATGTACTACTATTGCGAACATAAGTGACGTATCCAAGTAGTAATTTGACTGTTAGAGGGAGATACACATAACTCTGAAAAGTAGACATTTCAGGCTCAATATTTCTAAAAAGAAACCCTAAAAAGAAAAATGTTTTTTGAAAATCACAATGATTGTATAGCTAGATAGGAAGAGCTAGCTAACGATACCCTAAACGATGGGGTAAACAAAAAAAAGATAATGACTGAAAACTAGACATTTAAGGTTCAATTTTTATAAAAAAAAAAACACTAAAAAGTTTTTTTTTGTAAAACCCACAATGATTGTGAAGCTAGATAGGAAGAGCTAGCTAACGATACCCCAAACGATGGGGTAAACAAAAAAAAGATATCATCTCCCATTTTTCATGTAGGGAAGATATCTTAAAAACGTGTACTATATAAAAAAAATTATGAATAAGTGAAAAAGTCACATTCTATGGCACAAAAAGTAAACATAATTATAGTCATTATTAATCTGTTAAAAACAGGAAAAGAAAATTGAACTGAATTTAATTCAGCCTTTAGGGAGAGAATGTGGTTTAAGTTTGGAATAATTACCAAAATGTCTATTGAACTGAAATCAATTCTATATTGTTACAAGCGTAAAAAAATATAACGATCTTGAAACGACAAAACGGATCCGCAAAATTTATAAAACCACTTAAATTTCATAAAATTAACAACTAACTAAGTCAAGTCAATGTTTGTTTACACCAGCTGTTTAGTTTAAAAAAAAAACCGGCATTGGCGTCTTACACATACCTACAGCCAAGTTTTCTGCGTACCTATTTTTATTTGCGACTTAAACCATTTTTTATTTTTATTTAACTGGATAAAAACGTAAATATTAAAGTGTTAAATACATCTATTAGTTAAGGAACACGCATTTTAAGGAGTTATCAAATTTAAGATACTCAATTGGCTTTTCAGTCAACCTTGAAAAAACCAACTGTAAAGTTAGCGAAAGGTGGCGAAAGCTCGATTAAAACGTGATTAAACCTTGTAAATAAAGTGTTTAATTAAAATAAGTTAATATTCTAAAAATAATACGTTATGATGTTAAATCTTAGCTATTTATTGTCATTATTTTTTTGCAAACCGTAAGAAAAGTGGATTTTTTTCCTCGGTGATCGCTCGGGAGTAAACTTCGAGTTCTTCGTTACCTTCGCGATTTAAGTCGTCACCCGCGACAGAAGACACTGCTTTGTCCCCTTGGTTAATAATCTACTATTTGATTCCGACACTCCTACAAGATCGGGACATACGTGGGTGTTTTTAATAAACTAACAGAAATTCTCTTGGTCTATATTGTATTCCGTGGCCTGAGCTTTATCGTCTTTCTGATTAGCAACCTGCTCATCTTGGTCGCAGGTTGTTGTTTTTCTACCTCCTTCGCAATTACCTCCTGCCCTTGTCGTTACAAGGCACACCAAAAGGCCTACTAAGAAAATAATCTGAAAATATCGTTAATAAAAACAAATAATATTTATTTTTGTTTAATTGCTCAAGGCATTTTAAACTTAGAAATATTTTTAGCAAGGAAATATATATTTCTTTTTTGTTTTTATTGCTCAAGGCATTTTAAACTTAGAAACATTTTTAGCAAGGAAATATATTTCCAAAAACCACTGAGCTACACAGGAATCCAGCAGCAGTCGCCTGCTTAGCGAAAGGACGCAGGTTTGAATCCTGTCACGGGGATTTTTCGGAAATATACCTATTTCCTTGCTAAAAATATTTCTAAGTTTAAAAACAAATAATTTAGAGTACACCTATTTTCGCTAATGTTAACAGGCGAATAATGGCATAGAAGGCATTATTTGTCCACAAATTTATGAAAAAATGCGATATTTATAATCTGTTTCATACAGAATTTAATTTACGTGTAGGATTTTTAATAATGCCTTAATACTTATGTCGATTAACATTAAATTCAACAGTATAGTAGGTAAATTATTAATCTACAGTTGTGGTAGCAAATAAAGGTTACACAGATGTATTTAACTTCGCTAAGAAGCAAAAAAGAAACAATCAACAAAAAACACATAAAAATAATAAAAAAACTTCTACCGCTGTTAACTACAAATGCTAAATAAAGATAGTACTTTTATTTTGGGTATAAATAAAAGTCGTAAAATGTATAGTAAGCAGGCTAAGTTTTATAAACACACATAAATAAATTTTCAAGTTACAGATACTTACCAAACAGTGTTTCATTGTGAGTTGCTGTGACAAACGATCACTTAGAAATAATATTACCCATTGATTGACTTTATGAGGAGCTCTTGCTTTTATATTACAAAACACCATTGCCACTAACAGCTGATTATATTTAACGCGTAACTTAGTAGGATTCGCATAGCAGCAGTAGGTCGAGACGAGGAAAAAAAGCGTTTTTATTCACAATATTTCAAGCAAAGCATTTGAAGGGTCTCTCATAATAATAAGTCTATATAAGTATGTCATGTTACAAAAAGCGGTGGTACTAAACGCATGTGGAATTGTTAGCAATCTTTTGTCCCTTCAGCCCTAAATTAAAACTCAGCAAAACGCACTTGGCACTTGGTACCCGTGTAAAACCCACCTCCATATATTTATTTCAGACAGATACATCTATAATTAAATTATCCTAATATTACTACATTAAAACTAATGAAATAATCAAATACTAGGTAATAAAATATGTATATAAATTAAGTTTCAAAGTTTTATTTATTAACGGTATTGTTACAATGTACCTACCTACATTACGAAAACTTTTTAGTTAGCTTTTTCAAGGTTGGCTGAGATGTAATTCGTCTATTTTTTTAAGGCCTGATTATACATTCTACGGAGAAAATATATCTATCGAATAAGTTCGAACCCAAACAAATTGAAAAGCCGTCAAATTTTGATCTTCTAAATTTAAATCGATTTTCTATTGCGCTATGCATTACAACAACAAAATATTATTGTTTATTGTATATTGTACACTTGAGTCTTAAGTTGAAATCTCAGACATCTAAACTAAGGTTGAAGTTTATAGAGCGTGCTTAGTCTTAGATATTTAAAAACTATAATTTAAGACATTTTTTAATCTTATAGAAAGCGATCTGCGCAATTATTCAAAGTTTATGATTCGCAAAATTGTTTTTTTAAATTTAGAATGTAAACCAATAAAAAAAATGACCTAAACTTGCTTCTCTGTTATGACTATGAAGTTCATTTTAATGAATTGAAAAAATGAATTTCGACTCGACGACGCGGACGTTCAGACATTGCCTTCACGTTTACTTTTCTACGAGATGCTGTATCGCGTCGCGTCACTATAAATTCCATTCAGGCGTTAGCTTATATTTTTGAGTATTAAAACTTCAAAAGCAACTTCAAAAGTATCATTGAATTTGATGTAGCGGGACTTCAGTGGCTTATGCTTCAGCTGTCGACCTTCTGATGCCATATCTATTGTCAATATTAAGATCACTGGATGACCAATAAAAATTATGAATATGCAAATGGAGGCAATTAACAAAACAATCGACAACAGTATCGGCCGATCTAAAATCTGTAGTTTGGGTTTGCCTTTAGAATTTCGTATTTGTATTATTGTTGTCTAATTTATACATATTTACTTTTTATTTGTAATGTAGTTACAGATGGTTGGAGTGGAAATCCTTTGACATCAAGAAAAAACGTTTTACTTACAAACTAAACCTATTGTGCCAAATTGCTATGGCTATCTAAATAAGGGAATACAACGCAAATATTATGGCAAAATAGCTAAAAGTGCTTTCCTATCTCTTAAAAATGTAATTATCAAATGATTATTGACGTCTGCGTGTAAAATCGAATTCGTTAGAGCAGCAGGGATTTCTGTCAAAGGTGTCTGTATCAGTCAGGCTACGTCTGCATAGGCTATCTAACTATCTTGGCTTGCTTAGCACCTGGAGGCTAGCGAGTCACCTATAGTGATCGACCTGGTTGTTTGCACGCCAAGCGACTAGCTAGGTACATCGAAATAAACAAAAAGGTTGGTTTGATGTCACATGACGCGCTAGGTGACTCTTAAGGCGACTAGCTAGCTTCCTGGCACTCCTGCCGTGGCCTCTGAAGTGCAAGGCGTTGTAATTTTAAGTTTATTTAAAAAGTTATGGATGTTTATTCTCATAATCTACAGAATTCTCAAAGTATTATATTAGTAGTATAAACAATTCTAGATGTTGTGAAATGATCGCATTTCAACAATAAAAATAAACAATAACAGTTGTGTAAATAACTTTTATTTTCACCTTTTTAGAATAATAAACGCACTTTCTGGTTAACTGTCAATAACTAATATTATATTATTAAAAATAACAGGAGGTCAATAACCTAAAGGCATGACATATACCTACCACATTTTCGTTGTGCATTAAATTTACTTGGATAATGTAATTTAAGATATTTTAAAAAACTAGATCAATCAATCTTTTAACTTTAGAAAATATGCTCTGTATTTTGCTCTGTATGCCAAAATTCGATGATTCATGTGGGACCGTAAACCACGACCTGGCTTTTTCTGGCGAGGCGCACTCACCAACTGCACCAAGTGATCTCAAGCAACAGAGTTGAATGTAAGGAACATATTATTATTACTTTTCGAATCTTGTGGGACGTTAGATGCCTGTATCAGCACGTTTGCCGCCAATCGAATCGAATCTTAGTCGAAACACAAACAGCGGAGATGCCTAGACATGTCATGTAGGTTTCCGTGTGGCGTAATAGTTAGCGCACCCGCACGGCAAGCGAGGGACACAGGTTCGAATTCTGCCACGCGTGGAATTTGAATATGCATTTATCTATGTAAAATATTTCTAGCAGAATGCCTTGAGCAATACAAATAGGATATATTTATGAGAATTCCAAATCATATTACAAAGCTATGAAAGCACAATTGTTGCTACGTAAGCTTTATAGAGTAAGCAAAGCAGTAGCTATGTTGTTGAATCTAACTGATTGGAATATGCAATGGATTAAGATACATGGATAAGGTATTTTCCCCACGTTTTTATACTCTCACTTCTCTTGTTTGTTTGTTTATCGATCCAGGCGGACGAACG
Source organism: Idaea dimidiata (assembly GCA_949358125.1). Taxonomy (NCBI): domain Eukaryota; kingdom Metazoa; phylum Arthropoda; class Insecta; order Lepidoptera; family Geometridae; genus Idaea; species Idaea dimidiata. The sequence goes on from OX442330.1 coordinate 22,144,801, forward strand.
AACGAGCTGAAACTTCAGGAATAGTTCGGAACCAGATGACAATGCAACCTAAAGCTATTTTCAACTTTCCACAAGCATAATTGGAAACAATAAAGGATTACACGGAACATAAGCGATTCGTCACAAACGCTTTCATGATGACAGCTATAGGTTGACTGTTGTCATCATAGCTTGATCATAGCTGCCGACCATGAACACGCAATGAACACGACGCCAGAATTACAGTTGTCAAGTTGTTCTGGCTATATTCAAACGTCATACGAAGTCACATAGTGAATGAGGTTTGAACACGTAAGAAAAATAAAAAAAAACCGCTTTAAAAAATCTAAAAACTCACGATTTTGAATGTTCTATGTTAAACGTTTGGCCCGCAACGTTATATTACTCTTTTTAGGACATTAATTTAATAACGTCGGTTTTTTCACATTTTCTATTTAAACATGACAATGCATTGTAATTTAATACAATATTTTCTGGGTTAACCTTGCATTTTGCGTCTCGCTTTTTAGAACATTAAAATGACGAATTACATCTTAGTCTACCCATAAGAAATCATCAAAAACGTCATCAATAGTTCCAAGTCTAATTTCCGCCAATGCAGGACATTCCAGAAGAACGTGGGCGAGCGTCTTCTTTGCCTCCACGCAGGTTCTGCACAGCGGACTGTCTGTTAAGTCTGAAGTGTGTAGATGCTTGTTGAAGGCTCTATAATCTGTAATTGCGTTTGTAATTAGTTGTACACGCGTCCTATTGAGGTTTAGTAAGCGTTTAGTAAGACTTAAAGTCTGGAAAAGCCAATTTGGTCTGCCTACAGCTTTTCAGATTGGCCCATAATTCGCGATGTCTTGTTTTATTGTAGTTTCGAATCCTTGTTCTGGTTTGGGTCGAGGGAATCGGGACTGTTGGCTGCGGGCCGTAGTTGGTAGTTTCGGCGACATCCGTGCTTCTTAACAATCTTGTTAATAAGCAGACAAAACGGACGGACATGACGAAACCATAAGGGTTTCATGATTTTTACGAAACCCTAATAACGCGAGTTAAACCCGGACTCCGGGTAAAAGGTGCTATGAAAAATTTATCCTTTAGGGTTATAATAACCAAAACTTGTAAAAAATTCCCGACATTTTAGCGGTTTTTTTTTATTTTTGACATAGTTGCGGTCGGCGCTAGAGGTCACAAACTTGGATTATTCATTAGGCCCACATTCTAAACAAGCCTGCAAAATATCACAGCTACCGGATTTAACTCATACGGACGACAATTTTACTGGACTTATTAATCATTGAGGAGTTTTCAGATAACGAGAGGGTCGTCCATCAAGGGTAGTCCTCTAAATAATGCTTTAGGAGTCGATTCTATTGGAAGACGTTCGAGAATTTATTAATAGGCATTTACTGCATTCTAGTCAGTGGTTAGATTCTGAGGATCTTCCAGTTCAAGCTAGCTTTTAAGCATAGCTTAGACTAGCTTTTTACGGGACGTACTCATAAAAAAGGCGTTTTGAAATATTAAGAAATACCTCCAATGTTTTTAGTCCGTTGAAACAAAATGTGACACATCTGTCAAAACGTTTTATTTGTCAGAATTAAAGCTGAAGGGTTGTAAAATGGTCGAAATGATCGCGGTCAACCTACTAACTTTGGTATTCATAATTTTGGCTTTTGGAATTTCGTAGCATTTGCTTTTCATCGTAGCCGTAGCACACGGATCGTAGCGGATGTTTTGGACACAACAACTTCACCGGAACACTTAAGTCGGTTTTAGAACACTTCATTCATACAAAATCGTGAAAATTAAATCTGAGATAATACATTTTAATTAATAAACCTAAGTCTTGCATGGTCGGTACTTGGCATCGACCCCAAAGTAGGTACTGGCAGAATCTTTTAAAATAAAATTCAGCAATATGCTTTTGCTTCTAAAGCTGGGTTTATAACGCGTTCGAAACGGACTCATTAATTGTCAGTTTAACAATTGTTTTTGTAGTGACACGACTTTTTGGCACCGTGAAAACAATCAGTAGATGTGAATTTTTTTACTGACTTAGCTTATCCCTTTGACTGCAGAAAACAAACACGTTATGTTTGCATTTCTTATTTAGTGATTTGCGATTTTATGGTTTTGCGTTTGTTTTTGCATTTATGAAGATTTGCGGTTTCAACGTCAGATATATTAAAAGTCGGCCAAAAGTTCCTTTGATCTTGTTAATTTTCAAATTTTTGGACTGACTTAGCTTAATCCTTTGACTGCTCAAAACACATACGTGATGTTTGCGATTTTTATTCAACGTTTTCGGATTATCATTTTTTGAATTTGGAATTTCCGATTCTAAAGTCAGAATAATTTAAAGTCAGCCAAAAGATCCATTACCTATATTGTTTATTTTTTCGTATCGTCGTATCCTTTTTTCGTATATGCAAGTGGCACCTACTCGTAACAGCTAGTGGTGTGAACTGGGCCGAGTGTAATGTACGACATATCAGGTTCGATCTATAGCACGTATTCCGGTACTAAATAAATGTGAATGGTTTATAGTTTACTAAGCGCACTTCGTATCGCCGTTGTTGGTATTGGAAACAAAAACTTATTTGTCTCCGGCTTTTGTATGTTAGGAAATGAAACCTAGTTCAGTTATCAAAATAAATATGTGGTTTCCTGTGTCCCAGGTTGCAGTCCTATCGGCAGCCCGGGCTCCTAAAACTTTTTTTTTTGAGATTTTAAAATTTTAAATAAATTTATTTGGAATTGGCATGGTAGACCGGTATGGTCAATTATGCTTTAAATTGATTTAGCATATTTTTTACGTTAGCCACCTACCTGACACCAACACTCCTAGGGACCAGTTTAGCGCCACCAAGCGAGGAGAACACAAGGTTTGCTCCCTAAGATCCTTTTGTCGCTTTTTACAATACCCAAGAGAAAATACGGAATAACCTTGTTTTATGCTTGGGCTACAGGGCTTTAGGTTAAACGTTAAAGAGAACATTTTAAACAGGTATTTAAAAAAATAAACTAAACAGTAGGTATTAGATCGGTGAAAATCCGTTTTAGTATTTGTGACTAAAAGCTATCGAGTGTTTTTAAAGTAGACTAGACTAGAAAACAAGGGAAAGAGAAGCTTTGTGTGCATTTGATTAATGCTTTAACGCTGTGAAGAGTTTCCTCGTTCCGCTGAGACAGCTTGAAAAATTCACACAGATTCCTGTTGAGAAACAAAACTAGCGAGATCTGGTAAGGTACAGTCAACGTTATAAATTACAAGTACGTTACGTTATAAGAAAAAAAATAGGTCATAACTTCACATCATTCAATTATTCGAATGAGTCATGGAATTGTTTATTGTCTCTGGATCTAGGTTTATAGTTTTAATAATCGAGTACGTCCTATCCATTCTATTTGAGATTATTCAATTGCCACATTTTTAATTCGGATATATACCAATAGCTACGCATCGTAAAAAAAAACTCTAGTAGAAATAAAGATGAATTTTCCCAGTACATGGGTATATACGTCTCCAGACTTTCGCCCAGCATTTTGAACTCGATTGTACTTTCACACTTGTGAAGATACATTGCCCCACCTGGTTACAGGTATTTTTCAAATAAATTACTTTCAAGCTAGCAAAGCATCTTTAGTTTAAGTTATTCATTAGCAAGTATATAGCGGCCTTCTTTCTCTTCCGCGTAATTCTCGATCCTACGGGCAGAAAATAACCCAGTTTTTTGATCCCGTGGGATATTTCGAACATGTTTGGATAATTTGACCGCTTTACAGTAGAACTATGTTTAGACCTTTGACTGCTAAAACAACACACATTGTAGATTTTCATCATGTTCGCGATTTTGTATAAAAGTAAAAGTAATTTGCCGGCTGTAATTGCGTTGTTTTATTATCAGCATTGGTGCAATGCCGTTCCAACGTTTCGCAGTCTTTACAATCTCCATCCTAAAAGGTTGTGTTTGACACACGTTGTGTTTACCATTTTTATTCAGTGATTTGATATTTTTTAGTTTTTCTTTAAACCTATAGTATTATTTATTTTCAAAAACACACACATATTACAATAAAAAAGCAAACGACAATTTAAATAAACAAACAAAATACAAAAACAAACACTTAACAAAAAAAAGAAGAAGCCATCGTCGACGCCTTCACGAGGCATAGTTCCCAAGATGCTGGCAGCATTCCCTCTCTGTAGAGCGAGACTAACTCGCTGAGAAAGGAACCCGCTAGCTCTAGGATCACCGGTCGCCTCGATCAGACGTCGCGACAATTCCCTCAAAAACCTAATGGCACTGGGACCCCAACAACCCAAAGTCTCAAAACCCACTGGGGTGACAGCGTAGCGTTTTTCTTTCGATTTTGAGATTTGTGATTTCAACGTAAGCAGTCAAAGAGTTAATCTGATGATAACAAATAAATTATGGTTGCGATTTTTATTCAGTGATTATTCAGTTTTTTATTTTTTTTAAATTATTTATTTAACTAAGATTCTACAGTCAATACAATACAATATAACGTATAATTAATACACTAAACTTAGACCAAATTAAATCTTCATTCAATAAATTTGCAAAGAGTCAAAAACAAAGAGAGTTATTATTTGAAAATACCTTCTGAGTCTAATAATGTCTTCTCCAGTGTATTTAACTAAATAATGTCCGCCTTCCGCCTCCAAAGGAACATGTTTTAAAAAAACCGTGACGTCCTCGTAAAGAGAGAGAGATAAACCATGTAATTTATGAGGCTTTTAGTACTAATGGCGAAAGGCTTTATTGCGTACCCATCATAAACTTAAACAGAAGGTGTTACAGCCAAGCGCTACTTGAGAGCCATATCTCCTGATCGTTTACGATTTCAATGTTTCGTTTGTGAATGCAACATTTTTGTAAAGTTTTACAGTTACAGCCGTGTTTTACGATGGTACGTAACCTAATAGGGCGCAGAATGTTCCTGCTCGTACTTTGTTGCTTTATTGATAAATCGCGTCTTGATCAAATGCAAATTGGAAACTTTGTGTCGGTTGACTGTTCGTCGAGACTCTAAAATTATAGTACAAAAAGTTTGAAGTAATGGTAAACTCGTACTGGCACCGTACGGCGGGTTTCCCCGCGTGAGTCCCAATCCACTGTTTTAATATCGGGATTAAAGGTAGCCTATGCTATTTCTCGATACCTAACTCGTTTACAAACTAAAAATCTTTATTTTTTTTCTAATTTCTAATTAAAATCCGTGTAATTGCATCGCTTGATGTTGCATTTTACGTTTCCGGAATTATGGTGTTCACTTATCTTATACATTGTTTACATACACGACATCAATACTTGGTTACAGCAAGTATCGATAACGGGCATCAATTTAACTTAGTGACAATGGTGGAACACCAATTGCCATGAAAATACCAACAGCGTGTGTAACCGGTTTTTAAAAACCGATCTAGTGTGTATCCGACTTGCGTACGAAGGGGTACAATTATCACAATTGGGAACCCAAAGTTAACACTCCAACCTAACGAAATCCGTTATGCAACTGACGCCAGTGCCAGTAGTAAATATAAATTGCAGTATCGTTGCGTTTAACTTGTACATAATTGTTTTATTTTGTTTTTAAAATGGCTACTGAAATACATCATCTGTGAAACTTTCTACTGTCTAGCTATCACGGTTCTTGAGATACAACCTGAGTCCTTAGTTTGAGTTTTGATAGTTTATCGTCTCGATGAAACTAGCAGTTTACTTCCATACATTATTTTAGTTCATTATAGTTACCGCTAGAGGCGCTGATGGAAAATGTATTAAGTAAACTGCCAGTTTCATCGAGACGATAAACTATTAAAACTTATACTAAGGGCTATGGTGACAGACGGCCGTTCGGACGGACGGATAGACAGACTGACATACAGCAAAGCCTTAATAATAGGGTCCCTTTGGAATCCTAAAAAGATTTTATAGTGGAAATTGGCCGATAGCACAGTTTAGAATCTGTTTTCTGTCATACTCAATCAGATATGGTGGAAATGGAGTAAGTTACGAGTTGGTTCATTTTGAGACTGTTTAACGATCATTCGGTCGTACAGTTAATGGTTGTGACTTTATATTCGTCTCTTAGATAAACTCAGTTCAAATGGTAGCTTTTGTATTTGTTTATTTCAATAGTAAATTTAAAAAAAAAACTAAAGTAATGCAAAAATGATTACAGTTCAGTAATTTTGGAGATTTTCTTAGCTAGCATTTATTTTAAATTTACCTGCTTCAGATTATATTTACTTACTTATTCCGATTCCTTTAGCGTCCTGAAGTGGACCTTAGACTCCGGAACGAGATCTTCCACCGCTCCTTTCTAGTGCCGGTTGATTTGAAGAAGAATGAAGCTAAAACTAAATTATGCACGTACTTCAGTCGTTGTCTTCGATGAATTGGACACTAATGCCTTATCTTTAAGAAAAAAAAACGAGCGGTATTAAAATCGCTCTAACGATGATGGAAAACATTGCGAAAAAACCCGTGTCTTAGAGTCAAAATCTCCCAGTTATAAGGCTACGTACGCCCAGTAAAACCTTTCCCCATTCACTTAAACCGTTTTTGAAATGTACGCTGTAGTGAAGAGGCTTATAACTAAATATAAAATATTATATTTCTAGCATAAACCGTCATAATATCAAGAAGGTCGTTTTAATTTAACTGATTCCTAACATTTGCATCGCTAACGTCATTGCATTCATGATCAGGATATCCACTTTGATCCATTGCCAATGCCAACTACATTACCAAAATAATGCATGTGGATTTCTGAAATTGAATTAAACTTTGTACACAATGGTACAATTGCTATAACCTATCTAAATGTTACTAAGTGGTAATTGTTGGTACCGATAGTTTTTTTTGTCTTCTGTTTCCGTTTCGATCTTATATGAATTTGATGAAGATGTTTATTCAATTGACTGGTAGGTATTTCTGAGTGGTGGACCAGTTGATCCCTAGTAGGAATAATTAGCAAAATCGCGAGCCATTTGCTATCTAAAAAGTTGCAAGTCGACCTAAAACATTCTATTTACTTCTAGTTGCCTAGAAAATTTCTAGTTGCTCATAAATGAAAGTAGGAAAACAGCCAGTCTTCCTTAGTAGAGGCTACATCGGCCTTTATCTTGTTTCGTCGAACCACAAACGGAACCACACGAAAGAGTTATTATCTTATGCAAAATGCATCGATCGCTCGCTCACTCTAATAGGAAAGCACAGAGGTAATGTAATTTTTGATAGAGTTTGTATTAACAAATATTATTATGTCTGTATTTACAAAAAAAAAGTATAATATGTAGTATATCCGTTGTCTAGTACCCATAGTATGTACAAGCCTAGTGCTTAGTTTGGAGCTAGATTGCGCTGTGTGTAATGTCGTGTTGATAGTCATTTACTATTTCATCGATAGGTCTTTTTCCCCTTGTTTATTCGCCGAGTTAATTCATTTTTAATACTAATGAAGTATTTTTGCTGTGTCAGGGTTTGGTCCGAAAATATTTTAATATTGTTAGGTAGTTTGTCTCTATTTTGAAGAAGTGACTTCACTGTATCTGGTTGTTCGAAACAAGCCTTGATTTTTCGTGTTTTCTCCGGGTTGTACTTTCCGATACGAAATAATTTAAACGGTTTTGGAATGTCTCGGTTTGCAGTAGTAATTATGTTTAAGACAATATTTATTTGTTATTTATTTATTAACATGCTTCCGTTTCATTTTATTTGTTTTTCTTTCACATCTTTACGATGCAGCATCATAATGAACGGGCTGACCATGACCGCAGACGTCGTCCCTCATAACTTTGAGCAGACGACGCTGCATTACTCTCTCTGATATGAATAATGTCAGTTTCAACACTAATCAAAATTGCAATGCATCTTTGGGAGTATAAATTATTTTGCTCCCTGAATACCGTGTTATGTTATGCTTTCAGATATGGAAGTTGCTTCTGTTAGGACTCTAACTCTGTAAGACAAGCGCGGAACTAACAAAATATATACTACTCTAAAGCCGATCGTCCACGTCTAAACTTAGTTCAGCTTAGCTTTACATAGTAGCCAGTATCATACATGTGCGGTCTACGTAACTTTATACAAGTCATTATGCTTACTTAAATAAAGAACTGAAGAGCTATGCTCGACTAAGTTTAGTGGGCAATCAGCTTTAGTAGCTTGAATACCAGGTGAGGTACTAAGATTTGGTTGGTCGAGATTTGTATTTATGTATATATAAGCAACCATAAAGCAGAATTTCAGGCCTCGGATGAGTCATTCGAGCATACTCATGCTCATGAGCTATGAGCATTCTGAAATTCTATATATTTAAATCACTTTGTCCTGACTAATGAGTCAGGACAAAGTGATTTAAATATATTCAATGGAATGGCTGATCAATGCACAGCCTAAACCGCTGACAATAGATAGCTGAAATTAACTCCCTTCCTTATAAAATACTATTTACACATGACTAAGTTATATGACGTTTGTCTCTGTCTGTCAACTTTAAAACTTCAGGTGATAGTAAAAGACAAACGATGCATAGTTATGCAGCGCATTAATTAGCGTTTATAGGTAAAGGGGTTAGAGAATAGGTGTCTATATAATGCAGGTTATGCAAGCATCTGATAAGAATGGCTTTTTCGGATATTGCCACGGTATTTCGAGTGGATACAACAACAACGGATATAGCTTTTCTATCCACAAACAAGTGATATTAACTTTTACATTTCAAACTACAGTTTTAAACATAATCAAGAAAACAATAAATAATACCTAAATACAATACACTTAAATAATAAAAAGCTCGTACAAGAAAGCTTTATTGTATTTATTAAAGAATTCCCTTATAACTCAACACAAACAAATAGCCTAATAAATAAGTCAGAAGATCAACTTTTTGGTGTTTATGTACATTGATTGCTTATTAATATAGCAGCTATTGTAAATCCATACGGTTCGTTATAAATTTACGTGCCTGTTCTACGAATACTAAAGAGAATTTATCCCAGACGTATTACAGCCAGCGGTGAGCGGGCTTTGTACGTAATTTGTATTGTTATTTGGTAGATATTTCTTCAGAAAGCTTTATATAGTTGAAAGCTGAGCTTAAAGAGATCACGTCACTTAAATGTAAACAAAAGATTATTGTTTCAAAGATAAAGCCTTGCGTGATTTATTTAGTGTTTTCATGCCGTGTTTTACATACTTACGTAGATTAACTCGGAGATGCACGCAATAGGTTAATTTTAGAATTAAAATTCCTAATAACTTCTCCTCTAAAAATGATTTTTGAAAATTAACCAACAAAGTTAACCAACAAACTTCATATTAGTTGTCGTGCCGTCAGTGACAAGCATAGTGAATTGAAATAAAGCTATATCCAATGAAGGTGTGAAATCCGTGACATTTTCAATGTCAATAATCTGTTACCAGTGGTACGACGTTGGCGAAATTTGCACGAAAATATTTGTCAGAAAATCTAACGTTTGCGGTTAAAAGGTTAAGAAATGAATTTCCAAGTTTCTTATGTAGTTAGAACTTTTGTCATACCATTTTTTAAAAGCCAGCCTCCTCCATATGTAGGTACTTACTGTATGTTTTTTCTCGCGTTTTTATACTCCCACTTTTCTTGTTTGTTTGTTTGTCGGTCCGGGCGGAATCTTACAACATCAATTTGAGGCACTTTCCGACTAGCTATCTAGCTTTTGAGTGGCCCCTTGTTAGGCCCCGTAAGGTTAGGTATTTACTCGTTTTAGGACAATTAAAAACGCGAGTTTTTGGTTATTTTTAATTATTATTAATATTTTCATTAAACTGACTCGGTTTACAAAAAATCAGTGGAAAATTGAAATTGTAAGTAATTAAAAACTTTGGAAACAATATCAAGAACCAAAATCAAGAACGAGCAAAATTGAAAGCCAACTTTCAATAAAACTTTATTTTTTCAAACAAAAATACATCGACGAAAACTTAAGTAGATAAGTTGACAGATAACTTGAGCTTCGAAAGTGAAGTTAATTTGAAAATAATGAAATATTAACGCTCCACAGAGTTGGTACTGTACGACTTAAGGCTTGTTCACACTACAGATTAGAAATCCGCCGACTGTCAGTGTTCAAACGATTGAACATTGTTTTTATCTAACTGCCAAGGAAAGGTTATGTTTTTTGCTGTATTACGATAAAAATATACGAATATTTTAAAAAAAATTGCGCCCTGTTTTTCTACCCGAGTCCAAACCCGAAGTTTTTGGATAAGTAGCGTGTGTTATATAATAAATACAAAAAATACTCAATTGCGACTATTTAATAAACTTAAAATGTAGACACTCTACATTTTAAGTAATTGATTCAGTAGTTTTTACGTGTAAAGTAACATATGATTGCTTAGGTTAAGCCAAACAAACAAGCCTCAATCGGAATAATACAGGTCACACACGCAAATGTCAGCGTTCCTTTTGAATTTGACGCCTATTCGTTACACACACATACAAACAAATCAATCAGTTTAGACTAGCTGCGGCTCGATTTCACCCACGTAAGTCCCGTCCCCGCAGGAGTATGGGGAAAGTAAAAAATAAAAAGTAGCCTAGAAAAGTATTATTTAATTCTTCAAGGTCCCATCTATCTCTATTCCAAAATTCATTAAAATCAGTTCAGGCGTTTAGCCAAGAAAGCGTAACAGACAGACAGAGTTACTTTCGCATTTATAATATTAGTAAGGATTATAAAGAATAGAAGATAGAAAATTGCTTTTCAAATGTGAGGGTCGTCGAGCTATCGGCCGATCGACTCTATGTACAGTCAGTCTTCGCCCTTAAATTAGGCAGATCTGGCTAAGTATTGTCTTATTCATGAGTCTCTAATTAATTACAACCAAATTATGGAATACGATTTCGTAGCTAAACGATGAAATTATTTTTGACTTCTAATTATTTCGTAACTTTAGCGATTAATGGCGAGGCCGAGGGTAACAATTAGCTAGGTAGTTATTTTAGACTTCCAAATTAATATGGAATAGACAAAACATCTATTGTATACCTTTCACTGATGAAAATAAAGTATGGTACTTATTAGAAAAAAACTTCAGAAATTGTTTAAGATAAACGTAATATAATTGCCCGTAACTATCATAACATATTCAGCGCGTTTCGAAGACAGTGACGTAAGCCGAAAGGGGGTTGTTCTAGAAGTCAATAGACTTCTGCTTTATGACTTTTGGAAATATCAACTTTTCTTTTCAAAATGTTAAGGTTATGTTTCCCTGAATAAACGGCTGGTTTTCAAAATGTTTAGACAGTTGTAGTTCACATCAAATAAAAGGCCAACTTAAGGCCAATGACCTTTAACTCTAAGAAACAGCTGATTTTCAAGAAAGCTAAAGCTCTAGATTTTTGAAAAGTACTACGAATTTTAAAAAGTCGTAGAACAAAAGTTTTTTGTCTAGATACCTAAAACAACCACCTTTTGTTTAAATCACTCAAAATACTTTGTATATAACAAAACTATAGGTATATATTGTTATTGTTACCCAGAAACGTTGTATCCTGTTTCAGATAACATTTCCTTCACTGAAACACAGTGTAAAACAATGTTTTATGCAAATAAATTATTGAACTTGAATCCGACTGTATGTACCGACCCTAATACAAACGGCGGGTGACTAAAGTCAAATATTTGCAGAGGACTCTACCGACACCGACCGACAGGCTACCTCTATTTAAATAAACAATACTAAAGTTCTAGTACTAACAAGTTTGGCTCTACTACCGGACATAGAAATCAAATAAATTATTACAAGGTGTCGCAATAGGAGCTCATTGACCTAGCTGCACCTGCCGATATTGTATGGACGTCCCATCTCAAACCTTAACCGTCCACTGCTGAACATAGGCCGCCCCCATACGACGCCATAAATAGCGATCGCGAGTCATCCAACGACTCCCTATTATTATTGTATTGTTGTTGGTTGTGCAAATAAAGTATTAATCTATCTATGTATCTATCTCCCGTAGCCACTCGAGGACTTTTACTCCCCAGCGGATGTATGCCGTTCGGGCTTATAAATCCAAGAAATGGCCTATTAATCTCATTATAGACGTTTTACACAGCGCAAGCACCTTTTAATCCATGCTATTTAAGGCGCCCAAGACATTGCTAGGTGAAATAGGCTTGTCCAGCACCTATACCACCCTCCCAGCCAGTCAGCCATGCCCAGAGAAAAGGACTGGTGAATACATCTGGAGATAATTAAGCCGTGGGTTACTTGGACGGGTGATCGATAATTTGTATGGCAAAAAATCATTTAGACGAGCAGTTAGGCCAGGTTGTTATCCTCAATTACTCTAACACTAGGTGATACGAGTATACGACCTAGCTTCACTACTATACTAAATGAAGAAGAAGACTAGTCAATCAGGCTTGCAATTTGGATACTTACTTAACTTACTTACTTTTTTGTCAATATTATGATGTTAGCGAATTACAATTGTTAATCAGTCTCAAGGAGAATTTGACGTAGATAGGTAATATATGTCCATCAAAGGAATGTTACCAACCCATTTAATAATATAATGGTGAAAGTATGTTTGTAATAATGATGCATTAAATACTAAACCGATTGCAATGAAACTGAAATATAGACAGTCGGAGACCTGGTACAACATTTTATCTCAATATTCCTGTAGAATTTGAACTTACGTTAGCGCTCGTCCTGATATATATGTATAAGTTTATTAGCTGCTAGTTATATATAAGTTTATTATATAAGTGTGCTCCTGAAAAAGATTTCAATGATAGAAAAATAATATTTTCAACGCCTGGTGTTCGGTTTAGAGCAATAATTGGTAACATTCCATAAATTACTTCGTAAATATATTGTATTTTTTTCTGATAACCTAAACATTGCCCTTACTATTATTTATTAATTGTAATGTATTCAAATTCAAAAATTTACTACATGTAGGTAGATAAAGGCTAGTTAAAATATAACTACGTACTTCGAAACTCAAGAAAATAATAAAACATGGAAAGCAAGTATATTATTATGGTGGGTGCAAAATATTTCAACGAAATTGATCTACTAGGTACTTAATAACTTCTGGAAAAAAATAAAACCAGCGAATGGGTAACTCGATATTTTATTACATAAGTAACTTAAATACACTTGTGTTTTTCTACTTACGAAGTATTTACAATTTTAAGATCTCCACACAGTTACACGGAATTACAAAACGAGTGAAATTAGGTAGGTACAAGTATAGGAAAGAATTAAATGAAAAATAAATATTTAATTAAAATCAGGCACTATAGGTAAAATTATACCTACGTTTGTAGAAATAAAAACCACAAAAAACCTAAACTTATTTTATAAAGACAAAACGTTTTAATGGTTTTGGAACTAATGAACCGATTTTGATGAAATTTTCAACAGTCCCTCGCCTCGAAAAACAATCACGTACGACTGATTTCAGTCTCTCGCTATGCGAATGAGAAATGACGAAGCAAAACATGTTAGTTTCGGGAACACATGCGTAGGTGCCGATAACGGCTTAACAAAAACTTATACTGTTCCACTACTATAACTAAGTAAATACGTGCACTGTAACGTTGACAGTTTGACCTTGTGCATCCGCACAAGTCGTCCGCTCCGGACGACTTGTGCGTCCGCTCCGTCTGATTCTTGCTGCACCGGTCGCAGCTCGTGTTGGCCGCGCAAGCATACCGTTGCGGTTCAAACTGTTAACGTCATAGTGCCTATTTACGTATCAATTCATGGTAAGGGTACAGTTAAACTATTCTAAAACAATGGAATCTAACCCCAAACTAAGCGACTAGGCTTTTATTGTGAATAATAAAACAAAATATGAATTCATTAAATATTCTTATCCCTATACCTTTTTTATAAATACATTTACATATTTACCCAGTTATTATACGAACAAAAACACACAGAACCAAGCAGGACTTAAATTGTATTCGGTTTTCAACACACTTGCTCTAAACAGTTTGTAAAATCTCTTCGTTCTTAAAAAAGAGTTCTAATACGAAGTCTCGGTACGCTTAAAGCTGACAAGACAAAAGAGGCATGCTCTAAGTTACAGCAAACAAAAAAGGGTCGAGAAAAAAATCTAACTGGTCAACTAGATAATTTGAAATAAAAACTGGGTGCGATACGTGACTTCGAAAAGTGTTACACCGTGTCACGTCAACGAATGAACGCCACCACGAATATCACGACAACGAATGAACGCTGCGATGTAAAGTTTAATTTGCTTTGTTTTAATTTTTACGCAAGGCTTTCACTTTATTGTTCTACTAAATATAACTAGTCTATGGTTACCACTAACTTTTAGTAGTTATACTGTTATAATTAAATATGTTTTTTTGTGACAAGTGTGTTGAAAACCATTTTAAAACACACGTGATTATTGGTGATTTCTATCCTTGGCTCTCCTTGGAGAAAAATTTGCGCTAACCGGAAATCACCAAAATAACTCACTTGTATCACAATCTGCTATTTTGTTAAGATGAATACATTCTAATAAAAGCAGGTAGAGTTATACTCCATAGTGGATATGCACTTACGATGCCGACGGTACATTTCTTTCTTTCAGATGTAAAATGTTAACCTTTACTTTAAGTTCCGTTTCAAGCAATTATTTACCTACTTTTTAAATTAATTTTATAGAAATTCGAAGCTTATATTTAACATCTCATAAATTAAAAAAAATAATAGTACCTATTCATTTAATCAAAAGTCAAATTGATTATTAAAAAATCGTATACATCAATGGCAAAGAATAAAAATCTGTATGAACACTATTGTTATTAAAACTAGGTCAGTATAGTTTATATTAATATTCAAAATTAAGGATAAAACTAGAAATTTAATATTACGTCGATAAAACTACATACAATTTTCTCTGCATTCATTTTTCTACCACATTTTATACGACTATACTTAAATATACCTCAAACGTTTAGCATGTAGTATTTCGTACATTGACCCCTAAAAAGACGTATCTGTTGCCCCCTGCTTAATTACTTAAGTTGCGCGTGAGTAACAACGCAAGAGTTAATGTACGAAATTCTTTCTAATAAAAAGCGATCGACGTTTGCATACTGGAAAGAAACTACCCGAAAGAAAAATTTGCTCACCAATGCGCAAACTACAATCTTTTCGATCGGCCACGGGCGGCCCTACTCTGAAGAAAAACAAAAGTATCAAGTGTTTTTGATTTTAAAAAGGTTGCTAAAGATTTTTCTGGTGAGGAACTAAATCCTGAACATGAAAGTTTAGTATATTAATAAATATATTGAAGAACATTTCAATCAGCGAAATTCAACCCAAAACTAACTGCAGCTAGACTTATAAAAACTATCAGTGTATGGAAAACGTATACTAGTATTTAACTAGATATTTCTACGTTATACACACGGAAATATCAATTTTTGTTCCCACAGAAATCATTCTCCTTCTGCGTTGCGGATATTAGATCTACAAAGGTCGTACGTATCGAAAAGTTGTTAGCCTGCGCTCGTATTTGAAAATATCCAATTGAAATGTTATTTTTTTTTGTATCCAAGCGTAGTTTCCCCACACGGTTTACAGCAATATTTATATTCACTTAAATATTACTTATTCTAATGTTCTTATATATACATATATATAGGTATATATAAATATTTATATTTTATAAACGCCAGTTATTAGGTATTGTACCTTCACCGCCTCAGCCTCTGGCTGTAAAGTACTTAATATATTTACTAAAAATATGACATTTTCTCAAGTTTTCACATTTTACGCGGAGGCATTTGTGTCCACTTGGGCCCTAGAATGCTGACCACTGGTAAATTCCTTAGGTTATTAATATACACCACTGACTTTTTTTATTTATATAAAGTCAACTAAATTATCAAGCTAAAATAAACTCTTTTAACAAAATAAATAGGATTTCTGTTCTACCAAAATATTGGCCCGATATGTTCATAATCTCAACCGAATTCAGTTAATAGTAGGAACTACTAAGTAGATTATTTGTGGGTGTTTCTCAAAACAAATAATTTTATTATAATTCAATAGATTGGGATATAATACAATGTGATATATCAATCCGATATTTTGAATATACAATAATTCTATTTACTTTTAAAAGAAAAATCACTTTATACTTCGCAACGCTTTAAGTTTTCTCCCAAGTTTTCACACTAAGGAATAAGGCTTTTTTACACACAATACGAATATAACAATATAATAATTCAATGAAACAAAAAAATCAAAGCATATTTTTTACAATTAACCTACATTTTCAAAACCGTAACCTCTGTATAAAATACAGTGCTTACCAACTATAAGTAATAAGTTTTAATTTTATTTTATTTTACGATATTGAACTTACATGGTTGTTTTTATTACAAATATTGTTAAGTAATGGGGTATTTACCACGTTATTTTTTTTTAACGGAACTCGACATTTCCCCTGTAATTTTAACTGTCTTCGTCCCGTAGTTCGATATGGACGTCCTAATTCGTCATCACCTACCTGCAATGTCCAGTTGACGAAATATCGAGCTCCGTAAAAAATAAATTGAAATATGGTTAACATCCCATTATTTAATAATATTTGTAATTTTATTTTACTTTAAAATTATGGGTAACATCAATTTTTCTACTCTATTTTAGTAATCATTTGCTGTATATAATTTACACTTTGGCAGTGCCTCTGTTTTGAAACGATAGAAGTATACAGGGTTATTGGTAAGAAATCAGATTATACTAGTGTATATTATTGACATCGATAACTAAATATCGCTAAATAAATAATAACCTGAGAAATACAAGTAGTACATTTGAGAAATAATAGTAGTAATTTGGTAGTGCCTTTGTTCGGTTTAGCCTATTCCACCTAACAATGACCCGGGCACTACAGCGCCTGTACGCTGTATAAATCCTCTAAATTTAGATGAGAAGGCCAAATATTATAAATAAATTTTATTATAAAATATCATTAGAAACCAGTTTATACTGTAAATATTATTTAAATGATAATAAAATAAAATAAAGGATCTAAAATAGCTAGAAAATAAAAGTAGTAGACGAAAATTTATTATGATGATCAGATATCCTAAACTAATTACATAAATAACTCCGATCTACTTGGTTTCGACATAAATTCACTTTTTATTCAAATCATTTGCTGTTTATAATTTACACATTGGCAGTGGCATAATATTCTGTATTAAACTACCAGAAGGTTCATAGAGTTATTGATACAAAGTTGAAAACCAGATTATATTGTGTCAATTATTGAAATCGATTACAAATTGTAAATAAAGTAAAAATGATTCAAAAGAGCTCAGAAATGAAAATTATCATAATGAAAATATATTCTTAACGTATAAATTATCTACAATATTTTGTAATATTTTGATGTATATAATTTATACTTTGGCAGTGCCTATGTTCTGTAACTATAGAAGGTTCATAGGGTTATTGTTAAGTAAGTGAGAAACCCGGTAAATAATAGAATAAAAGAACCAAAAAAAAATAAAGTACTAGATTATAAAAATGATGAAGAGATAATCGTAATTTATTCCTTTGTACAATTTTTGTTTCCTTATAAATTATCTACTGTATTTTTGTAATCGGAATTATTGTTACTAATTATGAAATCGGATTATACTTGCATCTATTACTGACATCAATAAATAATTTTATTAAGATTATTACAATAAACAGATGCTTATTTAATGTCTTAAGTAATTCTGTTCTACAAATTTGATTTCATTATAAATTATCTACTCTATTATTGTAATCAAAATCATTTCCGGTACCTATTTGGCAGTGCCATGTTCTAAATCTATATTAAAGGTTTCTGGGAAGATAAATAGATGAGAAACAAGATAATACTTGTACCTATTTTGACATCTAAAACCAATTGAGAATATCATAAAATAAAAGAACTAAAAAATTAGGAAATAAAAGTATTCTTAACTTATCTGGCCTACAAATTTGGTTTCGTTATAAATTATCTGAGTTATTTTGTTTTAATTTTGATCTATACTTGACAAATTTTTTTTTGGCAGTGCCTGTGTGTTCACGTCATTCACATGGTCATTGATACATAGGTGAGAAACCCGTTTATATGACAACGATAAGAAATTGAGAATAATGGAAAATAAAAACCCTAAAACAATTAAGATATAAAAGTAAAAGATTAAAATTTTATATGATGAACAGATATCCTTAACTGATAATCTTAATAACTTAAATAATGCTGGCCTACGAATTTGATTTTATTACAAATTGTTCAAATATTTACAATTAAATACTATCATTAATTTATATTACACAATCAAACACTAAACCACATTATTTTATGTAGTACAAAATATTAAGCGTTACATTAAAATTGATGCTGATAAAACCGTTGAATTCGCAAGACATCAGTACAATTAAATCTAATATATGACTTCACAATATTTTTAAATTATTACGATACTTTTCCACTGAAGACCAGGAACCGACTTGTACATATAGAGAAATCAATAAATTATCAATAACATGGAATAGGGACTTGTCAGTTATTGTGTCAGGCTATGAAGCTCCAGACGTTTTGAAAGGCGTGCGTGGACCCGAAGCTAATACGTAGAGGCCTTTTTCAATATCAATTTTACTCACAAATAATGTAGTGCCGAATAACTCCAAGCCGACGATTATCCCTGTCTGCACTATAAAATGCACCCAAAGACAACCATTGGATCGAATAGAACTATTTACGATTTATTCAGTTGTTATAATTATTACTATGTTTTTGATAATTATCAATAACCCTGTATAGGTGCAAATCAGTTACCTATTTTAGGGTGACTAAAGTTTTTCTTATCTTTCAGTATTAAAATGAATGACCTTATTGCACAATACACGAGTTATCGAAATATACCTACTCATGTTATACCCGTAGGCTTACAAGTGAAATCTAAATCTACTATCACATGAATTAATACTTCCGACTACATAAATACTTACATACACATTTAATTCATATTATTACTCTATTTAGTTAAATTATTAAATTCACAACAATTTACATAATTTATAGTGGCAACGCGTAAACTTGATGGTGTCTTTGAAAATTGCAGGATTGATGGAAGGGTGAGAATGAGTAACCGATAAAGAGCGAACCCTGATTTACTGAAAAGTCAGTATTGCAAATTACTAAACATTTTTAGCTTTTGACTAACTTTGTCTTAAGGTCCGGAAAATGAAAATGCAGTTTAAGATGTAGCGCGCTTAAAGTCGAACATCTACTACCGACTAAACCAAGCTAGCTTCGCCTAGCTTTTCATACTACAACAGACACTCTAGGCCAGCTTGCTGACTTGTTTGAAAAACTTGCGGGGTAAGCTAATTTTAGTTTGGGTACTTGATGTGAGGTCACACTCTTAAACCGTACATGGACATCCACATTTTTGAAGCTTAATATGGAAAAACTTTGAACGTTTTAAAAGAATTTAAGTTTAAAAAAAAACATTCGAAAAGGATTATATCCAGCGCTCGCATCGCGCGGCTCAGTGAAAAGAGATAGTTACTGTTGTAAAATTTCCACCCAGCGATGTCAACTTCTTCAGAACTCCTGACTTACAAATCGACTTTGTTTATAAATCATCCAAGTACATGTCTGGTCTTACAATTGTTCCAAAGACACTAACCAAGTTACGTACCTCATTCACGTAGAAAGCGGGTAAAAAGTTGTTAGTTTACCTGTCTAAATATAGGTTATTTTAGCCGTATTCACAAACGAACCTACGCGTGGACTAAGCTTGTGAATACGGCTGCCAACCGGATGCCACCACCAGTATAGCGATGCTTTCTACATGCATGTGGTTTATTGGCACTGCTTTTTACCTCTTTGGTAATTCTAAAACTGATATTTTTCACAATTATTACGTAATTATAACAAAATTGTTCAATTTTATAAATAACTTTTAGTAAATATCTAGCTTAGATTACTGGGAATTACTGAAACGTCGAATAAGAAAAACACGCAAGTAACGACTAGTTTTTTGAAACAGCCTTTAATAATACACGAGTTAATCGAAATCTACACTGTTTTAGACCTTGGTATCATTATAATAAAGTCTTAAATTAGATCACAGTATCTAGGTCCTTGTGAACCTCTGGCATTGACAATCATAGAAAGCTCTCCGAGGCCCTGGTTTCCTCGCGATCGATGGCGGATACGATTTCGACACCTTCGTCGTAGTTATGCAATTTTGTCGTATTGTTAACACAGTAATGTTGGTCCGGATCGCCATATTGGCTGTGGTAGAACTCCTCTCGCATCATATGATTCAAATTGCCACATCTAAAGAACAGTATCTCCTGGAACGGCTTCCTGAAGTCCCTATTCAGAGTGGCGTAAATGACTGGATTCAGCAAGCTATTAAAATAACCTAGCCAGAGGAATACAGCGCTTACTGCATCGGGAATAGAGTCCTCGGCGACGAACGGCCGGATCAATGCTAACAAGAAGAACGGAAGCCAGCAAATGACAAACGCCGACATTATGATTCCTAGTGTGGTAGACGCTTTGCGTTCTTTTGCTAATTGAAATCTAAGTTTCTTTTGATGCGGTGATTGGTTGTGTAACAAATCTTTGGCGATGTGACTTTTTTGAGCAAAATTTGAAAGCGATGACCTAATTCTATTGGTAGTTAGTTTTTGACTACTTTCTGATGAGAGTCTTCTGCGTTCTTTGCCAGGATGTTTTATTGGAATAGCTAACTGTGACGGTGACTTATTTATTGTGTGAATCGGTTTTGTTGGTGTTTTTTGTTGGAGCATTGGACATTGTGATTCGTTTGATTTCCTTTGACCGCTAAAACATCTGCCGATGGTACTTTCTGTTTTGTCAACGCTTATCTGTAACAAGTGCAAAAGTGACAGTTAGGGATGGATGATTAGACCGTCACGAGCACGAGCTTCGTTGTCCATTGCTCGGCGAGCAGTCGATCGGTCTGTTGCAACCGAGTGGCGGCCGAGCGATAGACCACGAAACTCGGACCCGGCCGACGCTCGTGACGGTCTAATATAAAGCATCCCTTAATTAAACGGTGTATTATAATGATGGTATTACGTGTCTTACCTAGAATATTATGTACTTCGCCAAAAAAAACTCCAATGCTACGCTGATAAGCTTTCATGAGATCCTTGTCATAGTGTACAATAATAATTAATAGTTAAATTCATTTCCTAACTGTAAAAATAGCTGCTTGCTATTACAGCAGTCTTAGCAGCAGTATTGAAGTTAACAAAGATTCGGGTACTTTTTTATATTTGTCAGGAAATGATTATAAACTAACATGGTTAAGATTAAAACAATGTCACAAAATCTTACCGTAGTATTGGTGCTGGCAGTCGATCCCCTCGGCGGCGGTGGCTGCGCGGGATTTTGGTTTCCAAGAAGCTTCGCTTCAGCCGCGCCGCCATTCTTTACATTAATCTCCAAATAACAATGAGTCTCCAAATGGGACTGAGCTCGTTTCTCATCTTTCACTATCTTCCTAGCGGCTCTAAATATCTTGTAATATACCACCATCATAACGGTCAACGGTATATAGAACGATCCAAAAGTTGCATAAATCTGATAAGCCTGATTTTGTGATACAGAACAAGACGTCTCAGTCTTTTCATTGCCAAGTATCAATACTGGAGGCAGAGATATGAAAGCGGCACTAATCCAGACTATAAATACACAGAATAACATTCTTCTCGGAGTTCGTTTCACCCCGTACTCTAGAGGTTTTGTTATCGCATAGTATCTGTCCACGGAGATCATGCAGAGGTTAAGTATACTCGCTGTACAGGAAAGTACATCACTGGACACCCAAAAGTCACAGATAACTGGGCCGAAAGGCCAAGTTCCCATAATATCGTATACCGTAGCTACCGGCATCACCATGATTGCCACGCATAAGTCACTCACAGCCAAAGATACGATCAAATAATTACTTGGTCTTCTTAACTTCCTTACCAGCCGAACAGCTACGCAAACCAGAATATTTCCGACTATTGTTCCAATGATTACTATCAGGAATATTGTAACGAGGAATATAGCGACAGGTGTTGAGTATTTCGAATGCTTGATGTGCAAATGCTTCGTCGAATTGACGTCTAAAGTCCAATTGAACGTTGAGTTCGGGTTAGAGAAGTTGAAATCCGGAATGGAATCGTTGAAGTCTATGGCTAATGCCGGTTGCAACAGAATAGCTACTAGTATAAGAAGACACGAAGGTAAAGTAACAAAGCTAGGCGGTGGACAGCAAGCGTTATGACCTGAGGTCGCCATACGAGTCCCTGGATTGGGTGACGATCAATTGGCTCGCGCTTTTGACGTAACCATACATTGGTTTTATTATTTTTACATATGAATAATTATCATTCAATAGCAAATCGAGTCAAGTTTGAAAAACTGCCTCGTCGTGGAGCTTGCTCTTCGGGCGACGTTGATTACAATTGAGTATGGACTTTAATTGACATATTGCTTGGATCGACTTTCGAATTCCGAGCAGAGCCATTGGATTGTGGAGTTGCAATTGGGAATCTGTTTTCTTTTCCAATTGAAATAGAGTATGTTTTCGTTTGGTAGAGTTGTTAGATGCGGATCGGCGCGGCGCGGAGGGTTGTTTTATTGCGCTAGGAAGGTGGTTGAAGCCGGTGCTACTTCAATATCCCGTCTGCGGATTGCTTCATTAGTGCCATTGATTGATGAACAACGTTTTCTGTAAAAAAAGAGAAAATATTATTCAATTATAAAGTTATTGATTTAGAAAAAAACACACCGATAAATTTACTTTGGGATAATAATTATAGTTTAGTTTTTATCATCCTACTCCAATAGTTATATTTTAAAATTTGTGTTGAGTTTGTTTTAATATTTTCAACACTTTAGGTACTATATGGCATATGTAGGAACTTATACGACAGCTTCAAACTAACCAACTATACGCTTAAAACGAACAAAATATGGAGATGTAGGCAAAGTATGGGAAACGCCCACGTATTCAAAAATGTATAAATTTTACTATTATCTTTGCATTTCTCAGCAGCCATATTATAATAGCCAAGTTGCTAACTTGTGGGGTTAGATGGTGCAGTATAAAACATCATAACAAAATCTACCTATATACCTACTACTTAACTTACCTAATTATTAAATCGTTCTGAGTTAGAAAATGTCATAAAATTCCGATAACTTTTTCTCCCTCGTTTCGAGAGGTGAAACAAAGTAATCTGGATTCTAATAGATGTAATGAAATGGCAATAAATCTATGTTGGTATTGATCTCCGAGAAAACGGATGTAAGAAGTAAGAATAAATATTATCTGTAGGTATTCGAACCACAATATGCAGCATGTAGGTACGAAGTCATATGTAAATAAGGATAGATTTATGAGAATAATAGTAAGAGTAACTAATCTGAAATAAACTTACGACTTATGGATCGCTAGATCTATAATGAAAGTTTGAGCAGTCTAGTGGCATAGTCCAAAAGAATTACAGTTGTCAACCCTAAGGACAACGTGGCTCCAGTGGCATTTTACTGCCTTAATTTTTTTGGGTTAATTTTGTAAAAATCAATAATTCAGATTAATGGGATCGATGGCGCACCTGACACTATCTTTACATCACAAACCCTTCAGTGATAAACAACACATTATTATCTATTCTTTCTTTTTTACTTTCAGTTTGAAGTGCTACACTGTCAAGCGACCATTAATCTACTAATCTCTTATAAGAGATCTGTCTAAATTATTTGGACTTCTTTGATTAAATTCTTCTTATGTAGAAATTGGTAGAAGTCGGGTCGCTAAGATCTCGCGATAGGTTGCATCCTTAGATCCTTAAACAGTAAGCAATATTGTTTTAACGATCCATTAACCGGCTACAAATAGACACAGCACAATTACAATTCAGATAACGATCAAACTATCGTCTGCAACATAAAGTTGCCTTATGAAGATGCTATGACGTCACTAGACCTCTTTGCAATTCCATTACGAACCACGATTGTTGGTAATTAAACGTCAGCTTATTATTTCGCTTGCGGACTTTTTAAACCGACTTCAAATTGTGGAGTTTTCTTCTATTGGGACCTTGATTCGACCTTATACCATCTATTACTGAGATTGTTATCCATCCGTCTATCACCAGGCTGTATTGCATGAACCGTGATAGCTAGACAGTTGAGACTTTCACAGATGATGTATTTCTGTTACCGCTAAAACAATAAATACTACATACTATACCTATACAACAAACGTATTGTTATGCCGTTTTCTGCTCGATATTATTAATGTTGGATAGATAATAGTACGGAATTCTTCGTGCGCGAATACCACTCGGACTTAGCCGGTTTATTTATTTACATTTTACCTGCCACCTGAAACTACATTTAAAAAAAACTCCTCAACCTTGGGACAATCTTGACTTTTATTTTATCTATACAACTTTGACAGTTAGCCAGCTGAAAACAAACACTTTGCGTTTGTGAATTATAGTCAGCGACATGTGATAATTTAAGATTTCAACGTCAGCAGTCAAACCTAAAAGTACCCACCTATATAATGAAAGCCTACAATAATATTTCGGTGTATGAATCAGCAGTTTTACTGACAAATTATACTTGAGTTGGGGAATTGCGACTCGCTAGGCAATAAAACGTGAAGAGCACAGTTCCTATTTCTTAAGGGTTTTATGGTTTGCCGAGAAATAGCTCCCTCCTTAACTCTAACTATAAATTATTTATCACGTTTTTATTTTATTTATTCAGAAAATCAAAGGCACTGCTTTTCAAAAAACAGTTCTGATTTAAATATATACGAAGCAGTGGTGGTCTATTGGAAGATATCCCAACTTTCATTCCGTAGGTCGTGAGTTCGAATTCAGGCCGACTACGGCGCACCAATAAGTCATTGGAAAAAGTTGAAATTTTTTCTTTAAGAAATAGTTATGTTTGTTAATAAAATCGCTCAACTGTAAGAAAAATAATGTGAGGAAACCGACATGTCCTAGGAAGGACCTTACACGGTTACACATTCGCCAATCGGGAGAAGGCATTCGTAGCGTCTTACTAATCTGCCCTTGCCCCACAGTATACTTCCAAGTACAACAAATCTGTACTTGAAAGTAAATTTAAAAAGTTGTCTAGGGGTAGGAAAATTAGTAGAACCAAATTATATATTTTTAAAATTCATGTCTGTCTGTTTCTTATACAATCATTATAGAACTACTAACCTGATTGAAATCTGATTTTCAATATTGGATAGTATAGGAACATCGTGGTATACTATACATCTAAAATCCAATTAGTAGAACCCGAGTAATGAACGAAAAAGTCTGCACTATTTCTACGCAGACTAAGTCGCGGGTAACAGCTAGTAAATAAATAAGAATTCAATCAAGCCCCAAATTGAGCATCTAGATTTGTATTAAAAGTACAATTTTTATAATACCTACATACAGGTAAGTACGGGAATCGTACCTGCAACCTTCTTTGTTGCAGTCGAGTTGCGCCACAAATTAGTTTAGTAAAATCGCAGATAGTTTTTAACCCGATGTAACACGATAATATGCGCTTGCAAATTCGATCCTTAGTAGGTCACTCCGATAAAGAGCTCAGTCATCAGCCACCGAGTTACTTAATATCGTAACCAACGTAATCGTCAGAAACGCAGTAAATCGAAGTTGATGGTGGCAGATACAGCTCCCAATATTGACCTTGACCCTGTATCAGATAAAACCAACTATAATAATCCTGTGATAAAATGGCTTAGGTAGTACCTGGCACGCTTAAATTCTGGCGCTAGTGCGAGCTTGCCATTTTTTTTTAATAGCTAGTGGTAAAGTGGCATGTAGCAAGTTTTCGCTAAGTGCAACTTTACTCTTTTCAGAATATATGGTAGTATAAACTCGCCCGAACCTCTTCTAAGATTGCAAATGCATAAAATACAATATAATGTACAATATTTAACGGGTTTAAATCGCGTTTTATTTATTAACGATAAAGCGGACTGAAAAGTTAGCGAATCGTTGGTATCTGGCATTAAAACAATGCTGTTAAT
Organism: Idaea dimidiata; assembly: GCA_949358125.1. NCBI lineage: Eukaryota > Metazoa > Arthropoda > Insecta > Lepidoptera > Geometridae > Idaea > Idaea dimidiata. The sequence goes on from OX442330.1 coordinate 22,170,941, forward strand.
AAATAAAACACGAGTTAAACCCGTTAAATATTGTGTTTTATTACAATGCAAAATCGCGAACACAAAACAAAAAATTATAATAACCCTTCTTTGCGTCGCGCAGTCCGGTAAAAAGTATAGACGACTAGTCATACCAAAAATACAGTCGAATCGAGAACCACTTCCTTTTTTCAAGTCGGTAAGAACACGAAATACAAAGCGACTATCAAAAGGTCCAAGGTTAGGTGAAAACGACACCAGGTTTTATCTCGTTTGATACGAAACGTTTTGCTACAAAATATACCGTTATGATTCGGATCAAAAGGGCTCAGACCACGGCTATGATTTATTGTGGCAGGCTGGCAGGCGTCCCTAGCGACGTCATTTGACGTCTTCTGACCCTCGTCATAACGAATTCGGAGACGTTTTTGTTGTACATCAATTATAGTGAGGTTAGGTGACTTGTTTTCTTTCAGTGGTGTGTCATTTCCATGAACTTTTTGTCCATGAATTGAATTAGACAAAATCCTATGCTGTTTGTGAGTTCATTACCTACGTGTTGGTTGTTATGTTTAGATTTTATTGGCATATATCCTGGATCATCATTATCATCATCATCAGCCTATTGCAGTCCACTGCTGGACATATGCCTCTCCAATTGCACGCCACCTAGATCTATTTTCGGCTTCTCGCATCCAGTTTGTGCCTTCTTGCGCAAATCGTCGCTCCAACGTGATATAATCGGCATATGCCGCTGCCGTGAAAAACAAAGCTGCTTCGTAAATTACAAATAAAAACATAAAAAATATGTCCGACAACCGTACGTAAAATACTGTAAACAAAATATATGTGTACTTAGGTCATAAAAATCTGAAAGTCAAAAAGGCTTCTACGTTACATGTTTTAGCCGCTTAGCATATTATACTTATGCATATACTATCACTGGCCGTAGTTAAACAGAGATGGTAAAAACTTCAAAAGTGAATAGAAAATTAGGTGGTTGCCATTTATGAATAATGTAGAGGGTATACATTTGCGCTTATTGTGAAAGAATAAGCCTTAAAAGAATGAAATAAGGTATTATTTTGATTACAGATTATCAAATCGTCTTAGGTCAGAATGAGATGAGGGATTATTCGCATTCGTAAGCTCATTATACTGGGGGTTTAGATAAATTCAGACAAGTTTGTGACTGGAATTTAAATTTTATTAAAGTGGCATAGATATATTAGAGTGTAGCTTACAGTGATACCATATTTTTTACCTATGTACTTTCTTGGTTCTAATTTGTATTTACTTAATTTCTTCTATGGTTTTCGCGATTTTGCATGATAAAACACTTTATTTATCCGGTTTTATCGCGTTTTTATTCATTATTTGAACCAAGCTTTCGCCAACTTTACAGTTGGCTTTTTCAAGGTTGACAGTTGTTGGTTGTTGGTAGTTTTTACTTTATTAACAGTTGACTGCTGAAAACACACTTTGTGTTTGCAATTTTGATTCAGCGATTTGCGTTTTTTCCGTTTTGTTTTTCATATGATTTTGCAATTCGCGATGATTTGCAATTTCACCGTCAGCAGTCAAGCAGAAGCTAAATTATGACGAAACTGAGTATTAAAATATATATGATGTACCTTATATATCATGTATTTCATGAATGTATTTATGTATTTTATTACTATTTCTATAAAATACAAACCGGTACCTACCTACGTCTTACAGTGTATTTTCATTAGGTTATTATTTTGTCTGGTTCAATAATACATTACTTTGTTCGTAATCGTACGATTAATTGTAACTTGAACCTTTTCTTTTTCAATTAACACCTTCCTCCCGGTATAAAAAAATAAACTATCACAATTAAACTAAGTGTTGGCAGCCAGATTGTGGCGACAAACAGAAAATAATGGAACTAAACATTTAAATGCAATTTAGATAACCTATCTACCTATAACCTATAACCTATCTCTCTCTCTTTCTCCTTCATAATGAGTGATTTGTTGGGGTCGGTGTGCCCCTATTGTCCTGGATCTTCCCGCCTGTTTTCACCTCATGGTCTTAAAGTGCATATAGGCCAAATGCACAAAGATGTTTCAGCGGCATTAAGTTCGCGGGTTGGTGGCGATGGCCCGGTGAGAGATGTGCCTGTGGCCCAGCGAGGTTTCCGCTTTTGATGAGGTGTTAAGGGTGGCGGTTGAGTCTATCCTGAACGTAAAGATGAATGAGGATCAGTGGGTGCAAGCGTCTTTACCGATTAGACATGGGGGGCTGGGCGTTAGGCGTGCTGGGGATGTCGGTCTTCCGGCTTTCCTTGCGTCCGCGCATGGGGTAGTGGGCTTGGTAACTAAAATTTTGTGTCCTAATGGTGGCCAAGTGAACGATCCCTATGCGCGTGAGGCGCGAGAGGCTTTGGTTGGCTCTCAATCCTGAGGCGAATATCCCTGAGTTGTGTGATGTACAACGCATGTGGGATGATGTCGGGGCTAGTAGGCTGATTAAAGAACTCATGGGCCGTGCCAGTGGGGTGGACTTGGCCAGATTGAGGGCTGTGTCGAGGCCGGATTCGGGTGCGTGGTTGCAGGCATTACCATCGCCTCATCTTGGTACTCTGCTAGATGACAGCTCATTGCGGGTGGCTGTGGCTCTCCGTCTTGGGTCCAATGTATGCGAACCTCATTTAGGTGTTTGTGGTTCAATGGTGGAGGCTAGTGGACATCATGCTTTGGGTTGTCGTCGATGCGCTGGGAGATTTCCTCGTCACCACGCTCTCAACGACATAATTCGGCGCGCCCTTGTCTCGGCATGTGTCCCGTGTGTTTTGGAGCCGCCTGGCCTTAGTCGTGTGGCCGGGAGGAGGCCGGATGGGCTGACGTTGGTTCCCTGGGAGAGAGGTAGATGCCTTATCTGGGATGCCACCTGCGTCAGTACCTTTGCGGCGAGTCACTTGACCCGTACGGTGCGTGCGGCAGCGGCCGCTGCTGATGCAGCATGTGATGCAGCAGTGGCGGGCAAACGTGTCAAGTACGCTGACTTGGAAAGAGCGTACGTGTTCGTTCCCTTGGCTGTGGAGGTGTTGGGGTGTTGGTGTAGGGAAGCGTTGGATTTTTTTCGGGAGGTAGGTAGTCGTCTCAGAGAGAGAGGGCTGGACTTCCGGTCGGGGTCGTTCCTGTTGCAACGGCTTTCCGTCGCGGTGCAGCGAGGGAACGCTGCTAGTGTGATGGGATCTTTTGCTTCAGGTGCGATCCGGGGCGGTCTTTTTGACTAAATTTTTTCTTGAATTATTGTTTAGTGTAATGTAATAGTGTAATTGTTTAGTGTTTTAATTATCAGTTATATTTTAATGTTTATTGTATTAACATATGCTCTGACTGATATAATAAATTATATAATTCTTAAATATTTAGATTATCCTTCAGTTTTCGCAATGTTGGAAAAATGAATTTAATTAAATACAGATCAATAATTTAAAGAAAATATAGTCAATATACCAAATGCGACTAACTCAAACTGAGTTAGTCGCATTTGGTCGTATCCGCGGTTGGTCAAATTCGCATTTGGTCAAACTTAATTAGATCGAAAAGCTCGGTTTCCGGTTTATCGGCCCATTTTTACATTTTAACGTTAATAGAACATTTAAAAACATTCAAAATTGACATGGTTAGAGTGAAGACCACAGGTTAAGACACATGTATCTTGTATCTTCATAGTACGTAAATAGGTGCGTAAGTAGGTACTAAAAACGAGGACAGTGACAAACCACTTCAATATTCCTTTAATAAAATAATCATTTTAATAACTCAATGGCATCGAGATAACGATCCATAGATTAAGTTATCTATTGAAGCTACCCATTTTATTAATTTACCTATAAATTAATACTTAGGATCCTCGCTCATCTTTGCTCTATTTTACTTGTATGTTATTTATACTGATTTTTAGGCAGCACCAATTAACCCAAACTACAAATTAGACTTGTAATATGGGTGTCAGAAAATTAATAAAGTTTTGTTTGTCTAAGTATGGGTCTACAAGAATATAATGGCTAGAGAAAAAAAATTGCGATTTTTAAATGGAAATCAAGTCATCTACGTCTATCATGTTCATATCATTAGATAGATAGATAAATATTAAATAGATGAATACCATAGTACAAAGAAAGGCTGGAGCTTGGGGCACAGCAGTATGGAAACTACCTACATATGCTCGAAAACGGCTCACTCACACTAACATATTATGCGCGTAGACGAGCCCCTAGAGGGGGTTTTGCGTAGATGGCTGTGCTGAGTGCCGTGTACTTTATGACGAGTATGCACGGATATGTGTGCAGTTCTCATATTGTGTGCAACTTCCATACTGCTAACTCTATGTACTGTGGTAATACTTTATTTGCACAACCAACATATAGGTACAATCAGTAAGCATAAGCATTAGAAGTAAGACATATATATGATACAGTTAAAACCAGTTTTTAGATAGAACGCGTTTTCTCTAGTTAAAACTAGTTTTACTAAACACCTTTGTTAAAATTAGAATTAACCAACGCTCAAAACCCGCAGTCTTCTGCATTGAAATCGGGCGTTCGTCCAACGCGCCATAGGGGCCATCGATATAGGGATAAAAGCAACGGGAAGTTCCTAAAATACTTTTTCCTTCAGGTATTCACCTTCATATGGCATTTTTGTAGAATGAATCCAGAAAAATCCGTTGGCGGCAAAGGGAAACAAAGGGGATTTGTTCTATAAAAATTTTAGAAATCTTATTCAGGGATTTTTGAAATACCTGAGCTACTATCTGTGGGATTCCTTTAAAATTAAAGACAAATAATTAAAACCTTGGCTTATACCTACACATCTTTAGTTTTCGAGATGATGTTAAAAGTTAAAATCATTTTTTTTTCGGTTTTCAATCGTGTTTTTTTGATTTATTATATCCTAGCTGCGCGCCGCAGGAATATCGGGATAAAAAGTAGCCTATGTGTTATTTTCGATATCCAGCTACCTATATTCTAAGTTTTATCGCAATCGGTTCAGTAGTTTTTGCGTGATTGAGTAACAAACACACATACTCACAAACTTTCAGCTATATATTATTGGAGGATAGGATTTTTCAACACTCTTCTACGTGACTGTCTTCAAATTGCACTAAAAAGTAAGTAATGATGTTATCTACAATCTATACGCAAAAAAATGTAAACAACAAACCGCTATGAATTATCAAATCAACAATATTCGATAAACAAAACATAGAATTTTAGTTCAGCTCGTATGTACCCCATAATTTCACCTGGAGTTTTTTTAAAGCAAAACATCTATAGGCGGTGGTAAACCTGATTGTTGACGTGGCGAGGTCTCACCACGCTACGTAAATAAAACACATCTGTCAATGTTAGAAGTTTTTAATTCTCTTTCAAATTCGTTGAGCCGTTTTAGTTTAGTGTAAGTAAAAATGTTGACTAAATTCATTTAGAATCTCAAAGTATAATTAATGTCGGCCATTACTCCATTAAATGAGGGTGTAACAGAATAATGGAATGTTCTATTTAAATTAATTAGTACGTGTAGTGAAACATTAACATTCTCAAAATTACATACAGCTTTATAATATATTAAACAAGAAATAAAACAATGAAAGTCGGTGTTGGTCTAGTGGTAGATACCCCTACTTTCATTCCGAAGGTCATGATTTCAAATCCCGACCGCGCACCATTGTCTTTTTCTTTAAGAAAAATATATGTGCGCTATTAACATCGCCCTTGCGGTGAAGGAAAACATCGTGAGAAAACCCACGGCTTAAAATCACGCACAAAGGCCCAATGGTAGGGCCAATTGCGGAAAAACACACTTAAAACTAAATATGACCTATAAATAAATAATGTCCTCGAGGGCGTCCTCACGAGCCATGTTCCCAGATCGCTAACATTTTAAATTTAATCAAAATTGTAATTAATTGTTAGGATTACGCACCCAAAGGGTAAAAACGAAAGCCGTTTACTACTTTACTGTCCGTCTGTGTATCTGTCACCAGGTGGTGTTTGTTATGTCATAAAAAGGGATAGCTAGTAAGCTGAATTAAAAAAAAATACTAAAAAATCAAATAAATGTTTAAGTAAAGCTCGTAAAAGTAAAGAAGAATACCTTGCTCTTTTTTCCTACTCGTACAAACGTCCTATTATCAAGAAAGAACACATTTTTTTGTTTTATGGTTTTCGTGATTTTGCAAAATAAAACACTTTATTTACCGGGTTTAATCGCGTTTTATTCATGATTTTTAAACGAACCGTCAACGAGCAGTTCGGTTTCTTGAAAAAGCCAACTGTAAAGGAACCTTGAAAAAACCAACTGTAAAGTTGGAGAAAGCTCGGAAAAATCATAAATAAAAGGCGATTAAACCCGGTAAATAAATTGTTTTATTTTGCAAAATCAAGAAAACCATAAAACAAAAAAATGTGTTCTTTCTTGATAATAGGACGTTTGTACGAGTAGGAAAAAAGAGCAAGGTATTCTTCTTTCTTAATATAATAGAGAAAAAAACACAAATTTCTTATTTATAAGAACTATTTCTTTCCCCACGTTCGATACTTTATTCGGGTGTAATCACGGGTTGCAGAGGCAGTAAGTGAGAAATATGACGTCAGAAAAATACTTATGAACCTAACAATAAACTTGAGCCATAAGAAAAATTGCCAAATTTTTATCGGTCCCAAACAGAAATCGGTGGAATTCCCTAATACTTAGAAATATTCGCTCTGAAATGATTTTCTATTGAACGTTTACTTTGAATAATACGAAGTTATTAGGTGAATATACGTTATGGGTATTACAGTGAAAAGTCTTTGTGAAATTTACAAATGCCTTGGGCACAATTTAAAAAATAAAAATATAACACCTTAGTGCTTACCTATACTTTTCCATCTGCCATATTGGTGGCAAATGGGTGCAGTTTACATTTAATAAATTTCATTGACCACCCTGCCTGGTATTGAAATGTTGATAATTAATAAAATAAATATTGTACAACAAAATATATATTGAATAAATATCACAGCTCAAACTAGCCCCCAAACTTAGCACTAGGTTTGGGTACTATGGGTACTAGACAACGGATATACTACATATTATACTTTACTTTAATTAGAGTAGGTATCCTACTACTTACACTAATGTTATAAATCTGAAAGTTTGTGATGTATGTTACTCAATCACCTAAAAACCGCTGAACCGATTGCAATAAAACTTGAAATATAGATAGTTAGTTGGAGACCAAGAATGACACATAGGCTACTTTTTATCCCAATTTCCCGCGGCAGAAGGACTTACGCTGGTGAAACCGCGAGGTGCAGCTCGTATCATCATAAGCATGATAAGTCAATTCGAAGATGGATGACCACCGGGGTGACAAAAAAGTCAAGGGTGACAGATAGGAATAAACAATATTTTTCAAATTCCCCGTGCAAAAACAATCGCCAACGATAATTTGCCAAATCCCTGTGTTTTGTTACTTTTATAATTTATTCAATTCTGGCGTTTCAGAGATTTTTAAATGGAATATTATTAGGATCACAATGATTAAACCGGGTTTGATAACGTTTCAATAGAACCCTTTGAACAATAAAGGAATTAAAATATATCGACGGTCCAACCAACGAGGTATAATGGGTTTAAACTGATAAATATATCAGATTAATACTACATTTTCAGATGATAGAATAAAATTACATTCGAACCTTTATTTTTATTAAGAGGCTTTTTTTTTCCATTACATATAAAATACTACTGGTTTCTATTATTTTTAGTTCTACTCCTACTAATCTAACTTCTAACTAATATCATAAACGCGAATGTTTGCAAGTGTGCATGTCTGTGACGATGTAACTCAATCACGCAAAGGCTACTGAACCGATTGCGATGCTTGAAACATAGGTAGCTGTAGACCTGCAATAACATATATGCTACTTTTTATCCAAATATTATTGCGGGATCGGGACAAACCCGGGTGAAACCGCGGGACGCAGCTAGCAAATCTGACAGTTGGTATGATGTGTGTATGTATGTACATTTGTTACTCAATCAAGTAAAGTGTGCTAAACCGATTGCGATGAAACTTGGATAATAGGTAGTTGGAGATCTAGAACACCACATCGACTAAAATTTTACCGATATTCCCGCGGGAACGGGTGTTACGCGGGTCAAACCGGGAGGGCCGGCTAGTATGTATTTAAAAGCGAAAAGAGCAGTAAGTTTTATTCTAACTCGTTACACAATTTCAGATTTAATCCATAATAGGTCTGAGTTATTAATTAACATTTTGCCTCCACCACTCTAATTAACTCCATTGTCTTTAAATTCTTAACAAAGATGAAAGCAACTGATTTACTTATTCACCTGGAGATGTTTAGGGATAATAGGGGTCAAAACCCTGAGATATTTTTCAGTTAAGAAAACGCCAAGAGGGACGCTCGCTCGGTTATCCGCAAGCAGCAATGATTATGTACGTCATACTTTTTGTAAATATAAATGCAAATAAAGAAGCTCCAGTTGGTTTCCGTTGAAAAGAACGTGAAAGCTCAACAGACATACAGAGTTACTTTCGCATTTATACTAATACATTTACATTAATACTAGCTGCACCCAGCGTTTTCACCCGCGTTGGTCTCGATCCCGCAAGAATATCGGGATAAAAAGTAGCCTATGTGTTATTCCAGGTCCCTAGCTACCTATATTCTAAGTTTCATTGCAATCGGTTTAGTAGTTTTTGCGTGAAAGAGTAACAAATTCACGTACAGACACACACAGTTACACAGTACAGTTTACACATACACACATACAAACTTTCACGTTTATAATATTAGTAAGAAGTAATATTAAGGATTTCAAACAATTCCACAAAATTTTCAACAGACATTTCATATCTGACTTCAAAATCTGGCAGTTACTTGTCACAAAGCTTGATTATATCATAGAAATAGTACTACTTCGTAACTAGAAAGCTCACTTGGTTAAAAAACTATGACATGTCTCTGGTTTATACCAGCTTGTAGGCTTAGAGTATACATAAGCAAACTATAGAGCGCGCCTATGGCTATTTGCGCAAAGTGTATACAGATGCTCTATACATAGATATTCAAATGTTGAGGTTGAAAAGTGATCCGCGAATCATTTTTACACCACGGCACTGAACATTTCACCATAATTATTACTAGACTAAACTCTAACGAGAGAAACAGTCAATTCCCGTAACCCTAGGTGGCTGATGACATCGTTTTTGTCATTTTTGACTGTTCATACCGGTGCTTACAGTTCATACTCGCATACCAGCGCTCTATAGCTTGCTTATGTATCAGCTTTTAGCGATAAGGCCGCCCATTTGTAACTTTTTACTTTTAAGGTGTCTGTGTAATTTGTCTCACTTATTAGTTATAATGTAAACTGATTTTAATTGTTGTTGGTTGTGCAAATAAAGTTTTGATCTATCTATTTATCTATCTTTGTATACTGAAAGCTTGTAGGTGGTACTCTAACAGTGAATAGGTAATATCACTCGTAATTGATAGGTACCATTCAAGAGAATGTCAACACATAACCGTTATTTCACCTACACCCTTCAATTAGGCAAACTACATTAGCTTAATTATCCAATAAGGCTATAGGTAGAGCAGCGGTAGGCAAGTGGCGGACCATGATTCATATCTAGACAGTACTTTGACCGACAAATATTGAAGAATAGCCTATGTTATGTTATGGAAGGAATGTACGATGGGTTCCCTACGCTACTTCAAAACACTATCCATCGAAACACCTTTCGCCGAAGATGATTGAACAATACAGTACAATATTATGTCGCTGTATCTGGGATAATATAGGCCTTATTTAAAAGTTTCAGCACTTCTGATCATTGAGTCATTGAAGAAGATAAAAAATAGATATTATTTTTATAATGTAGGTTTATATTTCTACCCACCCTTTAGGTAGTGTAGATGTGCTAATAACGTGAACGAAGTCGCGGGGATAGTTAGTATCACAACAACTAGCTTCAACCGGCTTTCTTTGGTTAGTTATTATTTGAGTGGACCAGCGCCGATAAGGGTCGATAAGCTTTCAGCTTTCTTTCTGTATACAGCCTAAGATGCGCCCCTAGTTTTCAATGACCCCTTGTTTGGCCCCGCAGGGTTATTTTATCTTTTTTAGGACATCTAAAAACGTGAGTTTTTAGATTTTTTAAATCAATTAATACTACACTTTGGGTACAGAACCCTAATAACATAAACTTATCAATAAATATTTCGAAATAGTCGATGTTTAGGAAACTTTGTCTTATCTTATCTAATGGACATTCTGCAATGATTTATATGTATAAAATACAAAATAATATAAATTGCGATATCGCTAGGATATAACACGATAAATGGCAGTGTGGAAAATTCATCAAGCGTACGAGAAGTATATTCCTAACCCAATTTAATGTAATTATCAGATAAGTGTCATTGTAAAACTGTCACTAATTTCTATATTATTTATTGAGGTTCAATGATTGAGGTAGTGGAAAAAATCCCGTAATATTGATGATATTCTACTAATCTCACTAATACTTCATATAGTATTTGAACAAACATTCTACTAATATTATAAACGCGAAAGTCTGTATGTAACTTTGTTACTCTTTCACGCAAAAACTACTAAACCAATAACGATGAAACTTGGTACACAGATACTTTTTATTCCGATATTACATCAGAACCGGGTCTTAAGTCGGTGGAACCGCAGAGCACTAGTATTTTAATATGTGGGTAGAAAGTAACGGTTTAGGCAATGGTTTTTGTTTGTTTTCCAGCTCAAATCAAAGCGGGGCCAAACTAGGTTATGGGTTTAGAAGTTAATTCATTTCAAGGTGTTTTTTTGTCATTAGGTGTATGTAATAGATCAAAGTGAACTTTGTATTACTCGTTTGATAACGTATCTTCTCCTATGACAGTTCTCGTAAGAGGTAGGAAGTCTAATTAAAATGATGATAGAGCTCGCCCAAGTTTTATGTTTGTACTTTGTGTTTCAATCACACAAAAACGAGTGAATTGATTGCGATGAACCTTGGAATATGGGTAGCTGCAGACTTGGAATGCAACATAGGCTTCTTTTTAATCCCGATATTCCCGCGGGATCCATAATTGCGCGGGTGAAACCGCGGTGCGCAACTATTAGGTAATATAATGTATTATGGTTCGTACTGAATGAATCGCGTTCATTCACTGATTCTTTCACGATCGAATGTGTAATAGGTACCACACCTAATTGGCCCCACCCCCGTCACTCAGTACGTTTATTGGGTTGTCAGTGTTTGACTGACAGACAATTAATTTGTTAGCAGATTGCTTTGTTTTCTGAAAGGTTTGCTACCTGTTAGCGTTTCCGATGCTTAGATTACTTAAGTTATCTTATCTAATGTTAAGTTGAGATTTTCTTAGGGAGTTTTCGGCGCGTATTAATTGTCCAGGCGCCTGGGATCACCTGGGCTGGTATGTTTCGGATTAGCCTAGCAATCTTTCCTCCCCAACGACCCCAACGGTTATCAGTCATTAGAGCCTGCGCCCTTTGCCATTTCAGTCTGCTAATTTTGAAAGCTATGTTAGGTGTGGTAACATATATTGTTATTTTTGTTCATTCGCTTTCAGTATCATAAATTATGGAATGATTAAATAAAAGGATTTACAAAAGGTCAGATAATTCCACAACTCTGGGTTAAAATGTCCTTTTAAGTGACAGCTCATGTAAAATCCTTTAATCAATTCAACCACACCATTGTTTTGGTACTCATACACTCATACATAATTGATAATATCACGTTAACACATCTTACTTATATTATAAATGGGAAAATTCAGGTGTTTGTTTATTTATTTGTATGTTTGTCTTTCCATCCTTTTTTCTGAAAAAATACTGAACCGATTGCGATGAATGCATGACTCTTGGTATGCAAATCGTTCGAGATCTGGATTATAGGATTAAAGGATAAAGGCTGCCCTTAAACCTGTAATTCCGGTGAAAACGTTGAACGCTGTTAGTTGTCGATATATTACATAAAACTTTATTCAGTCCAGGTTCGAGGGAAGTTATGGTAATTCCCATTAAAGTTCTGTATTATTATTTATAGAATTAATTGTTATTAAATTATTACATTTATTATTTACAAACGCAACGTTCCTAAAGGACTTATTTTGTTGAAGTGGTTCTAATTAGTAACCAGACAAGCAATACGTAGGTAGTTTGCGTCTCGCACAGCATTACTAGAATCCCTTGCTTGCGCAGCTTTACGCTGTCTGCTGATAAACAAATTACAACATTTACAAAAGTGGGCACTCTGCGATTATGATAATAAAAATAAAATCCGCTCAATCTTGTAGGAATACCTCATTACCTCATACAGTCGTTATTTTTATTTTTACATTACGCATGAGAGCGGCTATTGACATAAAAGTTCACACGGCTTCCATTGTCTTTCTGTTTGTCAAGACCGTTTTTTCACAAAGTAAAATTGTATCTAACGTTTATTAAACAGGGTATAATAAAATAACCATCAGTAAATATTGAACGAAAGAAAAGAAACATCTGGAATTCATTTTTTCTTATGAAACGTAAACGTCTGAAATATATAGAACTAAAATACTATTACAACGATAGAAAGTGCATTTCATTCCAATTACCTTTAATCAGAGGGGATTTTTTTATCAATATTAAACGTCGAATGCTGCCAGCGTTCTAGGCTTGTTGTCAGACATAGAAAGCAAAGTTTATTTAGTGGTTGGTGCACAGCTCGGTGCCGTGTGATGTCAATCTAATCTAATTCTAATGCAGCCCTATCAACAAGATATAGGTAATGAAACCGTCTATTCATTCTAATAGTAGGGTATATCGAAAACTTAATTGAAAATAAATTTTTAATTTTAATTTAATTAAATAATGCAGCAATGGGAAAAGGTTTCAATGAACAAAATCTGCAAATGTTAAATTAGTCTAATTTTTCAAAAGAGTTTTGATCAGATGCATTCTCTAGAAGAACGTAAGAGTTTTATCTCTGTACTGAAATATAAGGCAAGCTCAGGTGTTCAGCTTGATATAACTCAGTTAAAATTAGTACCGACGTATTTTATAAAGAAATGGGAAAGTATTTGATATCTTGAAGGTGAAAAATATTTATAGGGCTACATTTTTTTTGTGGAAAAATATTTATTTTGTTTGTGAGATCAATGTTACTGTATATTTTTGTATATTTTCCTAGTTTTGTCAGTAACGTAACAAAATAGGAAATAATATATTACTAAAACAACAAGCTGTGTTAACAATATAACTTCCAGGTTATTCGTGGAAGTTGGTTTTCTGTTAATATGATCTGAATCAGATTATATCGTTAGGTCTGGAATTTGCAATCTTTGTTTGAGATGGCTTTCTCTAATTAAATTAAAGTAAGATTAGATTTTGATAGATTTTATCGAAATCCAAAGTTAAAAAAAACCCACCTGCTTAAAAAACTAAATAAAAAGTTTAAACATAAAAAAAATTGAAGAACAAAAACCAAATAAAACAAATTCAGTAGACACGCAACACAGCTACTTTAACAGTCGGGACCTATTATTGGACGGGTTAATGATGGTCTAGATTCCAGACATATTATTATGATGGGTCCCGACTGTTAAAGTAGCTGTGTTCCGTCACTACAGGACTTGTGTTATTGTTTTTTCTGTTTTCAGTTTTTAGCAGGCTCGTTTTTATTTATTTATTTATTTTTATTTTACTCTGTTTTGTCAGCATTAGGTAGGTATAAGATGGCTAATTATAAAATATCAATTGTACATACTTTAAGCCCCTCGCTTCAGTTATAAAGTTAATAATTATCAACTTTATAACTCCCTCGCTTCAATGAATTGATGCGATTAAAGTATGTACAATTGATATTTTATAATTAGCCATCTTATACCTACCTAATGCTGACAAAACAGAGTAAAATAAAAATAAATAAATAAATAAAAAAAATAAAACTTATTGCGAAAAGACACTTATTGGTAGTCCGATTTTGACGTGACTGTATCCATGGTTTGGAAAAAAGCCTATGAATAGTGAAATAAGGAATTTAGTAGCTTTTTTCACTCCCGTTGCACGCTGATACCAGACACAATAGGGACTTACGGAAAAAATAGTCTCGAATTAAAATATTGATTTCTGAAATATCATTGTTGTGGTACCGATAATCGTTGGGGTAAACGAGTTCTAGAGTGGAGACCGCGTCTCGGCAAACGTAGTGAAGGACGTCTTCAGGCACGTTGGAGCGACGATGATGATGATTGTGGGATACGCTAAACTGATAATGTAAACTGATTTTAATTGTTGTTGGTTGTGCAAGTAAAGTGTTAATCTATCTATATCTATCTACGCTGGTAGATAAAAAAGTTATTTTTTTAGTTTTAATTATGTATATCTACGACTAGTTTCTGCCCGTTGCTTCGCTCTATTGTCCTACAGGAAACGGCATTAGGATAGAAGTCGAATTAGGTTTGTATTAGGATTTAAAAGATTATCCCGGTCCCTGCTGTAGGTGTACTCACCATTTTGTTCTAGACTTTTTGTTCTCCAAATTAGACCTGGAACCTTTCCCCCCTCAGGGGTGGTATTTCGGAATATACCTACTTTACTAGAACTTACACACCACAAAGAACTCACTCTTCAAATTTTCTGTCCCTAAGGCTGGAGGTTTGGGCGTTCAAATATACCTAAGTTAGTTGAGTCAATCAATCGTCAGGATGTGGTCAGGACATTAAATTCTATACGCATAAAAATACCTAACGAAGTTTCCCAGTACAATAACCTTCAAATACTGATTCTAATAGGTACTCTTAACTACCTATCTACCACAATTTCCTTTTCATCCGAAAAAATCAGTGAAAACATTTTCAATTTGAACTCGAAATAAAATGATGCCAAAGTTTTTAATAAAAATTCTATTCCGTTGCGAAAAAAGAAGTTAAATTAAAAATACCATGAGTTGTGACGTCATACGAAGGTAACGTCAATCATATAATCGTGTGTATGTTTGTATACGCCTAAAATGTTGTAGAGGTAGATTACGGTAGATAGGAAAACAGAGATAAAACTTTTGATTTTCAAGAGAGGACAACAAACCTTACTCATTGTCTAAGTAGCTATACTTAGCTTGTGACGTACGCTAAGCTTGTGACGTCATATAGTCACAAGCTAAGCGTCAAGGTCAAATCTGGAGTTGTGGCGGAAACGAGTTGAAGACATGAGTTGCAAAATTTTCCTTTTTTTGAAACCTAGTTCAATTGCGTGTAAATTGCTTAATTTCGGGGACATATTAATCAATAGCTGCGCCCCGCGGTTTCACCCGCGCAAATTGCGATCCTGCGTTGTTCTTACACCAACCTATCGCAATGCAAAAATCCACACTTAAACGGTCGCCCATTGAAGTACTGATGGAGCCAGGCGCATTTTTGCACTGCAGTAGGTAGATGAATTAAGGCAAAATTTATATGTCAGTAAGTGATGATGACGATCGATGACGATCAATGACGATGAATGACGATCAATGACGATGAATGACAATCAATGACGATAGATGACGATGGTTCAAAAACAACGTTTTATTTTTTATTCGGATATCCGAACTTGATATCCGGATAAAAATTAGCCTATATGTTAATCGAAGTCTTAAGCTATCTGTATACCAAATTTCATTGAAATCGGTCCAGCCGTTTTCGAGATTAGCAAGCACAAATGCACAGACAAACAGACAAACGGACATCCATCCAAACGGACAAACAGACAAAGAGTTAAACACGGAAATGGGGTCTGTTACGTTAGTACATACCCCTAAAAATAGTTTTTTTTTTAAATATCTTTCAAAAACAGACACCGCTAAGTTACGATTTTATTATAAGTATAGATTTAGTTACGTGAAATTGTGCAAAATATGGATTTTAACGTTGTCTCCAAAGCTCGCGCGAACAGTCATTGTAAAAAAACCACCATTTACAATGACTTCTTAGACTTCATTTTTACTACGACGACTCAACTGTTTTAATGCAAATTACTTGCAATTATTAATAATTCTTGACACTGGCTGATGCTGATGATAGTTAGTGGTGTCCATATTTAAATAGTTTTATAAGTCAAAATGGTTTAATTCAATTAAATACTACTTCATGATCGTTTGATTTGTTAAAGTTAGTAGGTACATAGGTCAAATTAAGATTTAAAATAAAAATAATAATATTACAACTGCACTTAAATTAAAGCAAATTTAAACCTAATACAAAATAAAAAACACAATAAGTAATTAAAAAGTAAAAGTAAAGTAAGTATCTAGTTCGTTAAAATAGTATTAACAATTTAGTATGTCTTGGGAAATGAGAAGTTCACACAAGAAACTCATTTGTTTTTTTTTTGCAGTAAATTCGTTTTTCACGTTGCGTGGTCGCATTATTATAGTTGACATAGAACAACTATAATAATGTTACCTTCCCACAACGCAAGCACATCAAATGTTTGTGAGAAAATCGTCTCACAAACAAAATTTTGAAAATCTCATTATAATTGGTTAGTTTTTAAATTCAGGGACGAATTATAGAAATAAAACGTAGTGATTATATTCTCTTTGTATAGAAATATCAATTTTTCATGAAATAGATGATATATTACTATACTTACTTACCGATTATTTATTATATTGGTTTAATTGGTACAAACGTAGCCATTTATTTTGATAATAATTTTCCTACAATAAAACAAAATTAATAGTGTGTACTTCACACTTCAGACATGTTTTTCTATTTTGTAATTTTATTTCATGCCTTGGAACGTGTTAATTTGGAAGTATGCCTTTAGACTTTTTTTCGTCAATGATCTTATTAAATAGTGCTACGAGTATAACAGTAAAACAGGAAAATCAGAGAAACAATTTAATAGGTGATCAAACGAACTTCTCAAGTGAAGTTCGATCATTATCGAGATTTCGAGATTTATTTTATTTAAGTTTTAAATTAAAATAAATCTGATCACGTTATTCAATTTATTGTTTGCCGTCAAATCTCGCGAAAAGCTTTTATGTCACGTAAAAAAGCTTTTTTGTTTAAGTTTTTTTTACTTTTAATTTATTTTTACTTTTTAGTTCTCGCTGCTGGGCAAGTTTCTCAGCCGGTAATAATAATTTCGGTAATGTGAATATCGAGCACCAAAGTACTGGTCAAGACGAATAAAACGAGCCCAAGCTCGATGCAGTTATATCGTTTACTTAGTGAGTACCAATGGCCACCTTCCAGCTCCATCATCAGATCAGCTCCATGTCGAAATTAATGCATTGTCACCCGACTTGCACATGTATGCAAAACATCAGCTCAATATACCGATTGACCGGTTACCGGTTACTACCGGGAAGTGGGTCAAATTTAACTCGCAAGATTTGTCCCATTCTAACAGGGCAAGTTAAATAAAAGCTTTTAAAAAGCTTTTAATAAAAAAGGAATCCGGCCACCAAAATTAACTTATTAACCAACTAGCTGCACCCTGTGGTTTCAGCTGCGTAAGTTCCGATTACGCAGGAATTTGGGAATAAAAACTAGACCATGTGCCAATCCGTGTCTTCGATTATCTGCATAAAAAGTTCAGTCGTTTCATGCGTGAAAGAGTATTTAAATTCGTTTACGTATTTATTATTTTAACTAGCTGTTACCCGCGACTCTTACGAGCCCCCCCCCCTCTAAGAGGAAGCCCTTGTCCCCTTGTCCTGTAGTCTGTTTCTCAAGTCCCAACAACTTTTTTTGTCCTCTATTCTTTTATTTTAAGTACCTATAGATGGATAAGTATAGATATAGAATATATTAATACATAAATACTATTGTATTTTGCTGGAAAATTCAGAGTTATTTTGTTTATTACACTCCTTGCTGTGTCATGCCTACCACCTTTCTATCGTATTAATTTCGAAATTGCCAATTAATTCGCGTTGTCACTACCAATATGAGTTACGTTCATATTTTAATGAAAATATTCTATGAACATGATTATTAAATACTCCTGTTCAAATTACAGATGCCTGTATTATAACGATTGTAATCACAAAAATAAGAAAAACTCGCATAAGTTCCGGTTTCGGCTCATCTAAGGGTTTCATTTCGAAACCACTCTAAAAACATTGTTATAATAAGTTGACGTATCAAAATGTGGAAATCATTAATACTAGCTGTGCCCCGCGGTTTCTTCCGCGTAGGTTCCGATCCCGATAGAATATCAGGATAAAAAATGCCTATGAGTTATTTTAGGTCCCCAGCTACGTATATTCCAAGTTTCTTCGCAATCGGTTCAGTAGTTTTTGCGTGATTGAGTAACAAAGTCACATACACACATACAAACTATCGCGTTTATAATTAAGGAAGTAAGAATCACTTTTTCCCCAACTAGCATCTTTTTTAACAAAGAAGATTGAGCGCCGTCATTTGACGGTGCTCAGCCGGTAAATTTATTGGAAAAATAAAAACCATTGTATTTCATGCTTTCAAATTAAAGTAGGTATCAATCGAATAGGAAATAGACTATTGAAGTGAAACCAATTCCAGTACATACGAATAAATAAATTTGGTTGAAATGAATGAGCTTATCAATTGGACCAACTAGTTTGAGGAGTAGCGATTATTTTTATAGCCTTAGATTAATTAACAATCGTGCTTTATGTAGACAGCGTCATTGAATTCAGAGCGCAACGAATGGCTCTAGAGTTAGCTCTAGAGTGAACTTTCGACAAGAGTACGAAATTCAACGTTCCAAATTTAAATCACATTAAGCTCTAGGACTTAAAGGTGTATTTTAAATACTCAATTTAGGTAAACTTTTTGAGTAAATAAAGCAACTTTGTTAAACCAGAGATATATATAGGTAACATTTGTTTTATTTTGGGTATAATTTCGCTTTGTTGTCTATATGTATTGCGGGAAACTGCTTCGAGCATTTTCAGGACTCACATATATGTAGGTATATCGTAGTTTTTTTTACAGATGACGAGACGATGGGCGTCACGGTTTTAAATTCGGTTTATATTGTTGAAAGACAAATTGGTAATCCGACTTTGACGTAGGTCTGTACGTTGGTTTGTTGATGTATTCGTCCGGTTATCATTATTTATGAACCTATGTGGTTCTAATTTTGGTTTGGGAAGAGTAGAATATTTACTCTGATTGATTGCTTTGGTGACCGCATACTAGTCATCATCAGAATTCATTGTACGATAGAAACTTAGATCACCATTTCGGGACGTTTTGGGAATTCAACATTATAGGCATGCAATATTTTGGTGAATGATTCAGGACTTTTACCGTATCAAGAACTTTCAAATTTAAAAAAGGCTAAGATGTATCCATATTACCTATCCAGTGGCTGACGGATAACTGTTAAAATTGACAGGAACTTTGTAGTACATTGCTGCTTTGAGGAAATCACTGGTAATAAGCACGTTACACGAACGCAGCTTTGTACTGCAATGGTTCTGTCAATTTATACTGTTATCAGTATTCCATTGGTTAGATTATACGGGTGCTGGTTTAGTTAGTTCTGTTGACTGAGCCCTACAGTCAACCATACGCTGTTTTGTCCACAAATATATATATTTTTTAATGAAGTGTACTAATTTTTTTGTACTCGTAATTACTGATCAAATAAATTATGAATCTAGGTGTCTATCTATTCTAAATACTATCTATCTGAAAATCAGTTCAGCAACCAATATATACGAAACGTTTATTAGGAAATCGACTTATGGATGGGATCCAATATTGGATGGTTTAAAATCTTCAACGCAGAATGCATTAGTATATTATTATCAGGCGTCCGCCTCTAATCCCGGTCCGATCAAAGGTAGAGTCTGTTTACAATG
The DNA here is from genome assembly GCA_949358125.1 of Idaea dimidiata. Lineage (NCBI taxonomy): Eukaryota > Metazoa > Arthropoda > Insecta > Lepidoptera > Geometridae > Idaea > Idaea dimidiata. The sequence continues at coordinate 22,190,840 of OX442330.1, forward strand.
AAAACTATAATCGCAAATCTGTTGGCAAACCGTTAACAATGCAAACAAATATAGTATTGTAATATTTAGACTTAAGGTGAGATGATTAAATACGTTTCGTTCAATTATAATGGAAATTTTGCAAATTAGCTTCTTGACAGATTTAACTACATTTTGTAACTATAATTATTATCTATGTATAAAATCTGCTTTAAATCTTACTAATATTATAAACGCGAAAGTTTTTTATTAATGTATGTATGTCTGAGAGATTGTTAGTCAATCACGCAAAAACTACTGAAGCGATTGCGATGAAACTTGGAATGTAGATAGCTGGACACCTGGAATAACACATAGGCTAATTTTGATCCTGATATTCCTACGGAATCGGGAAAAACGCGGGTGAAATTACGGGATGCATCTTGTAATTTATATAGTTGAATTTTTCGTATGATACTTTTCATAAAGAACGATTAGTAACTTTGTTGGTATGCACATATTGCAAAATCACAATGGATTATTATTATTCTCTATGTAAATTATAATGTCTCTTTACACGTGATTTACGGAATAAATAATTTGATTTTAATACCTAGGTAAATTTAATTTTAAATAATAAAAACAAAAAACTAATTAATCAAATAGCCCGCTCCTTATTGTTCCTGGTGCAAAGGTTCCCATCACACTTGCAGCATTGTCGCGCTGTATGGCGATGGCTAATTTTTGCCCCAGAAACATGATTTGATTTGTTTTTGTATTATAATTATTTTTAAAATTTTTAATAAAAAATTCCCCGACTACTTTTAAAAACCACAGACAATTTTTTTGTTTTGTTTTTAGTTTGTTTTTCTTTTTGTTTATTAATTGATAATTTTTAACTTTTTTTTAGCTGTACGACAACGCGACGACTTATAAGACATCATAGTAGGGCCCAATATATCTAATAAAAAAGTAACCCACTTCTCTATCTTTGTCACACCTATGTTTATTTTATTTACTAAATACTTACGCAAGCGCAACAGAGTTAGACTTCAAAAATCTTTCGCAAAGCGACCGCCCTTTACTACATTATTCAAAGAACAAAATCTAACAGTCGATCAAGGGAATACTAAAAATATATGACCGAAGATTACTTTCTAAATAGCTTCTTCATGGATATTATCCCAAACGGTTCATATTTCATGAGCTCATTTATACATTAGCTGATAAGTGTGTTTTCAGAAACGAATTTTTATCGTCGTCGTTTGCTCTCGTTTTGGTTTTATGAGTTACTAGCTGCGCCCCGTGGTTTCGTGGAGTATCGGGATCAAAAGTAGCCTATATGTTACCTATATTTAAAGTTATATCGCAATGGGTTATGTAGTTTTTGTGTTAAAGAGTAACAAAGTCACATACATACTAACTTTCACGTTTATACCTTTACCTCGACATCCAATCGGAATCGAATAGTAAGAGTAAGAAGTAGCTACCACCTAACTATAGGTTGATGTTCCTTGCAGTCTCGATTCCGTTTGGATGTCGAGGTAAAGGTAGATTGTTTGTTATTTTAACGGCTAGTAAAATAACATACACAAATATGTACCGATCGGCAATCGGCCCGAAGGGTATTTCTACTAATAAGTACCACCACCTAGGATTTAGTTTTCTTTGTCTTTGCTCCTTACTGTAATGTTTAATTTTCATGTGTTACATACAATCAAGACTTATAATAATCGTAACTTAGCGGTGTCTGTTTTGAAAGATATTTTAAAAAAACTATTTTTAGGGGTATGTACTACCGTAACAGAACCCATTTCCGTGTTTTACTTTTTGTTTGTTTGTCCGTTTGTCTGTTTGTCTGTGCGTTTATGCGCGCTAATCTCGGAATCGGCTCGACCGATTTCAAAGAAATTTCTTATGTAGATAGCTTAAGATTTCGATTAACATATAGGCTACTTTTTCTACTTTAATAAAAATAAAAATTGCGTAATATCGTTATTTTTTAACCATCGTCATCCATCGTTATCATCACTTACTGACATACAAATTTTGCCTTACTTCACCTACCTACCGCAATGCAAAAATCTACACTTAAACTGAAGACCAGGGAAGTACTGATGATGCCAGGCGTGGCAGGATAATGGTAGCGACTGGCTTCAACAGTACTTTAATGGGCGACATTGCGGTATTGCGGTAGGTAGGTGTAAGAACAAAGTGGAATCACGAATTGCGCGGGTGAAACTGCGGGGCGCAGCTAGTAAAGAACAAATCTATCTATCACTATTTACTCAACGCGTTTCAGTCAAAACTCTCATCAAAATTAAAATGTTCAAATAACCAAAATAAATTGGTTTAATGTTCGCCTATTTATTTAAGAAATAAAAACTTAAAAGTTACTGAAATGGAAAGGGTTTGTTTGTATATTTAATTCGGAAACATTAAACAAATCGGAAGTTTTGATATAACAAAAAGGTAGGAATGGCGGTCCCATTTTGCACGTTGAAAAAGTATATTAGTTTTGCCGCCTCATCTACCTTTGAACGTGACTTTTGCTAAATATAAAAATATAGGTTTTCAATCGGGTGTATGTTTTTTGCGTGGGTAGTCGCCGGATAGCTTCGCGCCGTCTGAGGTCCGGTAGCACCTACTCTTTTGCTTTTAGCTTCTAGTTGATCTTTGAGAATGATGAGCAGATTACCTCAGAAATCAGTATTTACTAATTTTTGGACTTCTACCTCAATAACTAGATATAGATTGATGAATCACCTAACGAAACCTGAAGCCACCTTTTGGTGGAGACTACTAACTGGGGGTCTTTTATAATACCTACGTAGAGAAGACCAGGCTGAATACACGGACTCCTCGAAGATAGATCGAATGCAGTGCTTTAGAAAAAAATATACAAAATTCGAGATAGTAAAATGATTAGCAATTCAATTTTAACCGATTGCTCTGTTGAACTGTCGTTTAAAACCACATAACTAGGTTCAAACTAACAAACAAGTTTCCCATTTCCATAGTAGATTAGATATCCGAGTATAGGGATAATATTGGTAAGCCGCAACCCTCAAAGGTTTGACGTAGATTTAACTATTCCAACAAAAGAGCAGCTGACGTGATTTTGGCTTTTGCAATTACTGACCAAGTTCCTTTGATATTTGGTCAGAGTCCTTTACCTACAAACTTTTGGATAAAATTGTGCGTTCAGTCACCTAAAACTTTTCGAGTGGTTGCACAACCAATAGAAGGTTTCAAATTCAAATAATTAACCTAATTTTTAATGACTTTAATATAATGGCGGTTATTTATGTGTGGAATGGTGAGTTTCGGAAAGATCTAGAGGTAAATAACCAAAAGATAAAAATTACAAAGTTAGGAAGGGTCTCCTTTCCTACACTAAGCCGGCTTTTGAGGCCTGGTTGCTGTGGCCTGTAGACCTCAATAAAGCACCAGCGACATTTTTGAAAAATGCGCCATTGTGCCTAAGGCTGTATGTGTTGCAGCTTTGATCTCTTTCTCCTTTTTGTATAGTGGCCTTAGAACCTTTCCTTCTTCTAAATTCAAAATTCTATTTTTTTCAGGTCGCTCTAAGGCTTAGGCAAATGGACTTCATGATTGCTGTTTGAGTTAAGAAGTTTTAAAATTAAATCAATATATATCAAAATTGCGCTCAGGGTGTTTTATAAAACCAAAATGAATTAGTAGGTAGGCAGTTTAGGTACTTTATGTAAAGAAAGTATTGCTTAAAGTAAGTAGACAATGAAACGTCCAAAATGACAATAAAAAAAATATTTAAAAATAATAATAAACCCGACTGCCGTTAAAACTGAAAAGTAAAAAACAAGAAGATACCTAAAGGTAAAGAAACCTTAAAAATCGTTCGACGCATCTAGGAGCCTTAAAAAATGGTGGATGGAGTCGGATGGGACTTCAACACAATTTGGTGTTATTATACTTTACCTTTAAAAGGAGGCCCACCCGACTGCATCCACCATTTTTTAAGGCTCCTAGATGCGTCGAACGATTTTTAAGGTTTCTTTACCTTTAGGTATCTTCTTGTTTTTTACTTTTCAGTTTTAACGGCAGTCGGGTTTATTATTTTTTTTAAATATTTTTTTTATTTAACGCTTTTTAGTTATTAGAGATCAGATACAATTGCACCAGAGAAACTCCTTATCTCTGGATGTGTATACTCCTGTAGCGAGGACTCGAAATCAGTTAAAGGTAGGCTATCTAAAACCCTTCAATATTATAATAGCTATTCCTTTTGAGTTTTGCTGAGATGCCTATTAAGTAGGCAGGTATTCATCTTAAAATATAATCACCAAATCCGAAAACGTCGTCGCGTCTGGTGATACAAGGGCTGGCGGTTTTTATCCTTGCTATCCATTATCCATAGCGCGACATTTAAAATTTTTAGTTAATTACTTATTGTAAACATAGTAGGTAATTGTTATTTATGTTATATCTCTGACAAACTGACAAATCAAACATTCAAATTCCTTCAAAGTTCAAACTCGGCGTCAAAGTCAAATCGAAAATTTTTTAATTAACGTTCCGTTGTCTTTGCGAAAATACCTTCGTTACACAAAAATGCAGCTGCAATGCAATATAACTTTAGAATAATTACAAAGTCCGCAAAAAAGTGACCATTAGAGAACACTTTTCAAACGCGGATTGTTTTCGCATGCGAATATTATATTCTTGTGCGAAAATTCAGAAATACCAAACCAGTGTTCGTGCTAAGCCATAAATTGAAAAAAAAAACATTATTAAGACAAGACAACCGAGCCGCAGCCGATTGACATAGACCTACTTTAACGACTTCCTGTAGTTTTAATAATTATTATATTTAAAATATCATCGCAAACTTTATCAGTTAATATTAATAGTCGATAATTTACGAAAGAATAAAACATATCGTTTGAATAAACAATGTTGCGCGTTTTCCCGGATTTAATGGTCAAGACAAATCTTGCTTTATAACGTTTTAAATCTTTATTTTTATTTATTTATTATTTTAATGTACCCTATGTCACTCTCACGGTCATGGCGAATCTAACGACGTATCGTTTATCGAAATCGGCCCAGCCGTTTAGGCCCTACGACGGCACAAAAATAGGTCACATACATACATACATACATACACTCACGGCAAAAACATAACACTTCCTTTGGCAGTCGTGTAAAAATTAAATGATCGGTGTCTAAGCGATAAAATAATCTACTATTGTCAGCATCGAAGGATAGGCGAAAGTGGAATAACCCATGTGATCGTTACCACCTGGTAAATATGACGCTATTTCTTTCTTTCGTTTTTAAATTCGCTTTTAGTTCCAAAATACTCGATAGGTTTCAATGAGCGTTTGAAGAATATCACAAATTGTTCTGGTTAGTTCCGTTATTGCTCGATAGGTGACGATGTTTATTTTTACTCCGAGACCATCTTTTAGTCTTTGAATCTGAACTTCTTTCCCAAGTTAGTTTGAAGATTTAACCTTTTATAGACTTCTTTTTTACGAGGAAAGGCAGTTGCGAACCCGGAATACAAAGACGAATTGGATTGATAAAAACAGCTATGACGCAGTTGAGCAAAGTCTGGAAAGGTTGTGACATATCCAATAAGACCAAAATACATCTGGTACAATCTTTGGTTTTTCCAAACGCTCTCTATGGCGCAGAAACATGGACGCTTAGGGCACAAGACCAGGGTTGATGCTTTTGGAGGATTCATGGACAGCCCATCGCAGGAACATGTAAATCTTCAGCTTTTTTATAAATTTTCAGCTGTTGTAAGCTGAAAATGGAGAACGCGCAACGCCTGTCTTCCACCTGTCTACAGCGTATGTACTTTGGTCACATCGCCCGCAGAGGTGCAGACATCTTGGAACTTCTGATGGTCACCGGAAAAATTGAGGGGAAACGTCCTAGAGGCCGGAGTCTAAAACGCTGATCTGGCCAGATCTCAGAACAGACTAACGGACCATTTAACGCCACACTTCACCAGGGAGCTGATCATAACCGATGGAGGCAGGCAGTTACCAAGCTGAAAGGTAGTCACGATCCTCAGCAATGAGGAAACGATGGAGAAAAGGAGAGATAGATTTAAAAGTTATTGTAAAAGTTATTTAAGTTAATGTTTATAATATTTACGAGTATAATGTTAATAAGTACGAAAAATATTACGAAAATAAATATACATAATATAGATTCCAAACACATAAAGTAACTTAAGTAGTAAGTATTTTCTATAGTAGGTAGATGTTTTATATTCGTTTAGATTAGATGTTATACACACATACTCTAGATTAGTCTAGCTAGGTGATATACTAAGATGGGATTGTTAATTCCTTTAATATCTTACCATCAGGTGACACAGTCAACGCTTACCTATCGTTTATAAAAAATGTTATAAGGAATTTATTCAAACATTTCTACTATCATCTACTATCATATATTCAGTATCAATATACTGAGTAATGCGAATAATATAACTTTTTTTAAATTTGAAGTTTCCCTGAGCACCATCTATCGTGAAACATTGGAAGCATAATGGACGTAGCCTAGAACAGCTCATTGGTGTAAAGTAACAAAATAACGGTAGATCATCGTAGGCAATCATCCAAACAATGTTATATTTAGTAATCTACGTCAAGAACATATGTAGGGAAGCGCTCTTCACTTTATTTATAGCTAGGAACTGAGTTACGGGAAGTTTATTTGGCGATTAAAATATAGTGGTTATGGTCGTAATCTTTCGTCTTAATGTCGAATTACATCCGGTCAAAAACGCGGTAATACACATATTTTGTTTGCCTAAAGTATTTCATTCATTTGTAAAAAAATCAAAGACAGTTTTACTACGTGGGTCAAGACTGATTGTTTGGTTCCCCACTTTAGATGACATAACTAATAAGTCGGTGGCACTGTATGTAGGCTAGGTTATTTTGTACTATTTGAAGTCGGTTTTAATTCAAAAAAAATGTCTATACCTTTTAAGTTGTACAGTTTTTGTATGTTAAACTTGTATAGTATTATTGCTAATTATTTGACGTGTTTGTGTGCATTATCTGTCTATTTGTTTGCTAGACTGACCATCTAATTATCTTCCTCCAACGACTAACAAACAACCGTTTCACAAAGATCCTATGCGTGGGGTGAGCTTTTGTCACATTTTCGCTGAAGTTGATTACTCACAAGAGCAAGGCAAAGTATAAGGAAATGCATAAGGTTCCTTTTGAATACGGCTGCTCTATCGGAATCTAGTTCACTAATCAATGTGACGATAGCTTTACGTTTTAAGATGGTTGTGGATCACGGACTTGACAAACAGATGGGGACTTGTCGTGAAGGCGGAATATTACATGCTCATAAACGTTGATTAGTTTTTGAAACCATAATATATTACTTAGTGTGCTGTAAAATGGTATAGGCTGGCATATATGGCATAGACCTATATTGTCAGCGAAATATCATTGAACTAAGTAGTCGGGGCTCACAAATTCAAATTCTGACTGCGGTCCGTCAGCTCCAACATATTTATTATATTAAGTCTATAGCTCCAACTTTAATTTGAATATGTTTTCTCCTTCTATATATGTTCTACGTCAAGAATATGAAAGATCATTTTAAATCATTCCATACACTAAAACACTAACCATCACTAAAATAAAAAAATAACAACCAGTTCACAACGCAACCAATTTAACTGTTCACTGCATCGCCATCGTGAGTGTAGTAGGTACTATCCGTATTGGTTAGGTTCGATAAAGGAGAAAGTACGAGACTCTGCCAAATCTTAATTATAAGCGATATAAATGTATGAAATAAAAAATGGCCATTGATGTACCTACAGAGACAATGCTAGCATCCTCCGCTCCTTTAGTATAAAACAAACGCGCTTCCCGCTGATTGTATGTCTGTTTTTGTATATGTTTAAATCTTTAATACTATAAAACGGATTTCTATGCAGTTTTTAAGTAGATAGAGTGATTCAATATGAAAGTTTTTATGTACCTACCTATAACGCATCCGGATATTCCCGCGGGATCGGAACCTCTGCGGGTAAAACCGGGGGGCGCATCTAGTAAAAAATTGAAATGAAATTCCTCTTAATTAAATTAAGTGAAGGAGCGCCCTTTTATTTGACCCTAAAACATTTAAAGAACACCAACTAATTGGAAAGCCGCTCGATTTGAAAGATGAATTCGTGTACTAGTGATTTTTTAATAAAAACACCACGTCAATACTTTCAGTTGGTACCTACATAGCAAGACTTTTAGTAAAACAAAAATGAATATTAGAAGGCACTTTATGAAAGCAAACAACAGATATTTCAATCAACTGATAGGTAGACTGTTAGGGTTGTTTCGCTCGAATAACGCGTTACAAAAAACGCGACTAGTGATTTAGTTACACGTCGTAGGTTCAGTTGTCCCGTCGCGTCGCTTCACTCGAGTAACGCGTTACAAAAATCACTACTTGTAATTGGCAAAGAAGTTATATTACTAGAACTAGAATGTTCCGCAACATTGAGCATGCTGTCCCTTTCTAATAACAAAGGGACAGCATGTTTCAATGAAGCGAGACACTTTTTAGTTATATTAATATCTAGAACTAGATTGCTCACCCAGAACTAAGAAGAAGTTATATTTAACTTCTTTGGTAATTGGACTCGTAACTAGTGATTTCGTTACGTACATGTCGCGTCGCTTAATGTAACTAATAAATAAATGGCCTTTTTCACCTAACCTTAGATGATTTATACAGTGCAAGCAATTTTTAATCGATGCTATTTATGGCGCTGTAGTGCCCGGGACATTATCAGGTGGAGTAGGCTTGCCCAGCACCTATACCAAACTCCCAGCCTATTCAGCCATGCCCAGAGGAAAGAACTGGACAATACGTCTGGAGTTAACTAAGTCGTGGGTTTCCTCACGATGTTTTCCTTCACCGTTTGAAGTTTTTAACGCACATAACTTTTTCGCAAGGAAAGGGCATTGGTGTGCGGTAAGCCAGGATTCAAAACCACGACTTTCGGAATTAAAGTCGGGGTATTTACCACTAGACCAACACCGTTAATGTAACTAATTACGTTAAATAACGCTCACGTCTAGTTTACAAGCACTTGAAATAACACAATTCTCTAGCAATAGAACTACAGAACAAGATTAATAGTATTATTCTGACACAAGAAATCGTTTTTATTTCGAAAGATGCAATCGAAATTGAAAATAAATAGCACCTTACAATACAATAAATAAGAAATACAAATGGCGATGAAAAGCAATTCGTCTTTGTATTTGAAGAGAAAATTCACAAGCGCAAGTTTGATTACCTCGTTCGCAAACAACTGTATTTACGAGTCGTGGTCGCGGCACATTCTAAATGATTTGTTCTACACGTCTAACAGTAACAATTTTGATCTACGACTTTGTACAATTGATATAAATATAGTTGGACGACTTTGTACAATTATATTTTAAAATCGAAGACGGTTTAGTACATAGTACCAACGACGATATAGATAATACATTTCATTTTTAAATACATTTCCTAACAAAAAAAACATCCAAACTTTCACATTTATATTACTACTAGCTGCGCCCCGCGGTTTCACCCGCTAAGTCCCGTTCCCGCGGGAATATCGGGATATAAAGTAGCCTATGTGTTAAACCAGATCCCCAGCTACCTATATTCCAAGTTTCATCGCAATCGGTTCAGTAGTTTTTGTGTGAAAGAGTAACAACCTCACATACATACAAACTTTCGCGTTTATAATATTAGTAAGATAAGATGAACAGTAATTAATATTACTGTGACAGTGTGAAACTTATTCTCAAAAAGGTAAAGTTTCACAAATGAAATTATCTACATGGCTAAAACCAGTCACATAAAACTCTATAAGTAACAGGCTTTTTCACACTTCGCTGACAAAGAGAACACTTCACTTTGAAATTCACAATGCGTTGTTATTATATTCTAGTTTAATAGTCTTAATGCTTTGTGTTTTCTACAGAGCATACTTTCGATTCCATCATGTAAATCTTTGTTAAAAGAAAAAATAAAACCTTTGATTATTATAACAAAACTTAATAGCATTGGAAGCATTCTTGAAACGCGGAAATAAGAAAGAATTATATTTCCATAACTTAATTTTGTATTAGGTTTCCGCTATTTTGCATAATAAAACACAATATTTACCGGGTTTTACTCGCGTTTTATTTAATAACGGCATTATTATAAAGTACCGAGCTTTCGCTAACTTTACAGTTATTTTTTTCGCCTATTTTAATATTTTAGGCGGTAGTTTACAACAACTTCTTAGAATATTAAAATAGACGGATTACATCTCAGTCAACCTTGAAAAAGCTAACTGTAAAGTTAGCGAAAGCTCGATACTTTGTAATAATGCTGTTACTTATTAAACAAAACAAGAGCAAGTCAGGTAAATTTTGTGTTTTATTTTACTTAACTTATTTTTTTTTAATTTTGATAAAATCTAAGCTCCACAGCGGTCTTCGTATTGTAACATTGACGCACCACTTAGCGCTATTACTTAAACTGTGTATTCATTTCAGAACTAGTGTCGCAAAAGTTATAGTCATGTTTGCAAAAAAAAATGCGTAGCACCAGCGATTTATTGATAAAACTAGTGCCGAGCAACCAATTTGTGAAGTTGACTATAACTTTCGTGACACTACTTTCGTAGTGGAAACACAGCTTTAGATCGGTGGATGGTAACAAGCCGTGACCGACGACTCCATCCAAGGAAAGAAATGGAAGTAAACATTTAATCTTTTTGATTCGAAGAGGACCCCAAAATTGAGGATAATATAACTCGAAAAGACGAACAATAACCTGAACAAAGGCCCCATAAATACCTCCTTAACATTTTAAGGTGTCATATCGGCAATAGAACCCGTACGTGCGCTCAGTCCACTCAATGATTTAGTGATCGTATATTGAGCAGCTCTTGTCCACGAAAAATGTTATATTCATAAAAGGCTTTTGAAAAAATATTATAAATAACTACTACCTATACTAATATTATTAAAAAGAAAACTTTGGTAACAATGTATGTAAGCATGTATATTGCGGTAATCTCCGTAACTATTAAACCGATTTAAAAAAATATTTCTTCTGGCTTCTAAAATTAGACTTTTGATACCGATATTCCTCCTTCTTCTTTCTTCTAGGTGAGTGTGTTTACATCTAAAACCATATCAGTACTTATCATCATGTGAAATAAAGTAACAAAACTTTAATAAAACAAAAAAGTGACTTATAACAATAGAATACTTAATTTAAATATAAACTTACGAGTATAAATAAAAAAACATCTTAGGAGGCATTTTCCAGCGGCATCGTTCCCAAAAGACTGTTAAGATAATGGTCATACGCTCATCTATCGCGTGTAAAAACAAATGTTTCGAAAATAGAACATGAGTGAACAAGAGCCTTTATGGTCTAAATTTATGAACATAAACTTTGTGAAAGGAACAATAGTTTCACAATTTAATAGGAGCCGAAGTATTGGTGGTTTACGAGGTTCGTTTTATGTCTTTCAATAGTTTTAGGAAGTAGAAAATCTTTAAGTAATTAAATATTAAGGCAGTAACTGACAACCTTCACAGTCCAATATTTAAACATTGGATTTCGGCGCACACGAAACGAAACAAGAAAACGGTTAACACAAACCAAATAGGTTTTGACTTTAGGTTTAGGTATGCGGTAATTGATAGTTTAACCTATCAATTACCGCATACCTAGTATATCAACTATGAATAACTGTAATTGTTATTCTTTTTTTGTACTATTAGTTTTGTGTTTCATGGGACCTGTTCCTGCAATAACTCTAATTTATTTTTATTTAAGAGGTAGCATAATAACAAAACTGAACATCCAAGGCTGGGTCGTCGAAAATTGTTGATTATTTCATAACGGAATGGTGTTGAAATTTTTATTGTCAAAAAAGGAACCCTTTCAAGATCACTTTTTTGTCAGTCAGTCTGTTAATACCATTTATCTCGAGAAAGCTTACTCTAGCAGTGGACGCATATGTATGAAAAACAGTCTTAACTATGCAAAGTCAAGTTAAACTAATTTAGTTTAGTTCACGGTCAATAAAGAACTAATTAAGTCGGATCGTTATTGGTGCAAAGGTTGGCCGTTACCATACAAAGAGGTATAATGCAGCTAAAATCTTCGGCTCCTTTGCGCCGTGTGCTATCATGAGCGGTTTATTTGATTGATTTTTGATCTTAATTTTAACTAAGCCAAAGGAATTACAATTCTCTAAACAAACACATTTTAATAAGAGCGTAATGCTTGAGTCGACTCATAACTTTGGAAAATAGATAATTATAAAAGTTGTCACTTTTTGTATGAAATTGAAATTAGGTATATTGAAATTGTATGGTGAACACCTGTTAGAGTAATGTTAAGTCTAATTTATATTTCGAATCTAATGTAATGCATTGCAGAATTAATTTCACAAAAGCAGTCTCACAGTAATTAATGGAAGCAATTTTATCAAATAGATAAACAGTACGGCTGTGTCTAAGCAATTTTTTTGTGAAAATGTCTAGAAGTTATATGCCACTAGTTTCGTAATGTATACTTGTTTGTTCCCTCTTCACGGTTTGACCGATGTGGATGAAAATTTGCATAGTTATAGTTGTGATAGTGATGTAGAGTAACATAATTATGATATTGTTGATCCCAAAAATCCTGCGGGATCGGGATTTACGCGGGTGATAATTAACAAATCGAGACAGAACTGAATGGAAATCAAAACTAGGTAGTGTAAAGTGATGTAGAGTAGCATCATTATCATCATAGCCTTCTTCACCTTCATCACCATCACTATTATCATCATCAAGACTCTTAAATAAAAACTTTACCTTTACTTTACCTACCTACGGCAATGAAAAATAGCACACACGACCAGAAAAGTACTGATGCATCGAAGTATCGATGGGCGGCCGTTTAAGTGTGTATTTTTGCACTTCGTTAGGTATGTGTTCGAACAACGCCGACGAAGTCGTGGGCACAGCTATAATTAAAAATTTAGTGGTGCCTTTATAGTTACGTGTAAATTACATACTATCTTCACTAATATTAATAAAAAAAATGCTCTGAAACATAGGTAATTTTTGATGCCGATATACCCACGGGGCAGTGATTTACATAGGCGAAACCACGAAGTGCAGCTAGAATATTATGTATGTATTTTCTTATATACTTACATTAAGTTCAGGTCTTTGTAGATAGAATCTGTAACAAAAAAACACAATTAAAATATTGTCAACTTTTTTAGAAAAAAATTGGTTCTCCGCCATTGCTTTAATATAATATAACTAGGAGGTTAAAAAGATAGTTAGGCAGATTCTGCAAGCAATTCTGCTTTTTGACACGATCACAAAAACCATTGTCGAGTTATTCCACAGTTTAACTCCACAATGGTTATTGTACGACTCGGAGCTCATTGTATGCTGGCTCGCCTGTTTTCTGCTCTGACAAAGTCATGTATCAAAAGTCAAATGTCACAATATCTACTATTTTTTTACCCAACTACCACAATAATGCCTCCATTATGTTAGAAGCTTGAAACAACGCATCAGTGGCAGTCCCAATAACGTACGAAACTGGTTCCCTATTTTCTGGGTATCTATTTATGATATTTGTATGAAACCAAGTTAACTGTTAGGCTGGAAAGCACCAACTACATATTTAGTAATCTGTATCATAATTGTGAACCTGATTTAACATTGAAGCTTGCAGAATTTGCTAAACTACCTTATTACCCCAATAAACTCGTATTAGCAATTATTGCGAATAATTTCAACTCCGAAATACAACTCGAAACAGATGAAAAAATAAAACAATATTATTTCAAAATACAGAACAAAGATAAAAGCTCTTGTTCCTAAAACAACATTAACATTCTCAGATAATATTCGAGATCGTTTTCACAAACCAAAAAATTCAATTAGCTATAACAACACAATTAAAAGCTGAACTAATAACAAAAAGTGGGACTCACGTAACCCTAGACCACTTAGGCTAGACGGTCCACGAAGTGGTTAACAAATACCATAGAGTAGCTTCGTAGGTGCAAAATGATCACTCGGTACTTTTCTAGTGGAATATAATGTGTTGTGCTCGTCAGAAAAGACAGTCTAACGACCAGTCAAAGTCATGGTAACAGCTGAAACTGACTTCATCAAAGGACAATTTGCTTCAGGGCGTCACTTGAAATATTACGGCCTCTGTGGCGCGGCGTGCGAAGCTCGGACTGCAAACCAGAAAGTTGGGGGTTCGATCCCCGCCGGGTATAAATATTTCTGCTGACCATAAATGTTTGTTTCTAGTTCTGGGTGTTTTCTATGTACGGTATGTATTTATTTACATAAAAAGGTATAAAATGTAGTATATCCGTTGTCTTGTACCCATAGTACAAGCCTAGTGCTTGGCTTGGGGCTAGATAGCGCTGTGTGTAATGTCGGGCAATATTCATTTGACATTTAGTGACTGAAATTGGAGAAATTTGTAGATGAAGAAACGGGCCTTCAGATAGCAAATTCGGACAGTGAAATATTTTTTTCTATTTAACGTGGTAGGTGTTTAAAGCATGAACTAAAGTAGTCATTGCTATATTTAAATAAAACTGTTCAGTACTTCGATTAAAAAAAGATGGTGAAAGTAATTGACAAGCTAACCGTTCGGTCGGTAGGTATAGCCTGAAACATTTACTTCAAAACGACAAGGTAAGCTTAGGCAATGACACCACAACAATGTCACATCTGTTATTTTACTCGACAGTAAAACAACAAACTAACTTTACTATTGATAAAGTATCTATAGTCCATTATCGTTACCTCAAAGAGGTGAGATCCAATCTAAGGGTCAACCTTTGACTATAAGGGTTGACCGAAGTCAGCCCCTTTATAGGTGCTGTAAGTATTGCCTGAGGATACGGGTCTCTGAGGGCTTAAAATGGATTGTTTGTTTGTTTTTCTTTGGAGGCATAGACTGCAGAATTTTCAATTGATCGATCGCAAACCGCAATGTAAGCAACTCTTTTGTTTTGAACAAACTAGCAGCGCCCCGTGATTTTTTCGTAAGTCCCGATCCCGCAAAAATATCGGGATCAAAAGTAGCCTATGTGCTATTTCCGGTGACCAGAAATAGTACATAAAATCCAAATGAAATTGGATTTTATTTGAGGATTAACCTACTGGGAACTTTACTTGAGGATCGTTTGTAAATACGAGCCATACTCTATTCTTCTTTTTCTTTAATATGGCTTTTCCATTCAGACATTTGCCAGTTTCTAGTATTAGTATTATTTGCAAGTTATTTGTATCGAAACAGTCAATTCGTCATTGTTAAAGTGAAGTCGAGGGAATCATTGTAAAAAGGGGGTCATTTATTACAATGTTTGTTTACGGAGCTTTGGAGTTAACGCTAAAGTCCATTCTTTGCACCGATTTTAACTTTTATTTACATTTGTACACCTTCACGAAACAAAATTGATTAATATGCCATCGCAATTAAACAATTAACACTTTTTGAACTTGGTTTCATAAAAATGAAAATTTAGCAACACATCTCTTTTACGCGTTCCCGCCAAGACTCCATAGTCTATTACAAATTATAATCCGTATTCAACACGACACTCGTAGACCGATCAATAAGTATTTAGTCTGTTTCAAAGTTAGAAACTCTTTGGACTCTTTGAACGGAGGGTGGCTTTGTTTTTGTGGAACTTAAGCGAGAATACATTAGGCAAACGTTTAAAACGGGTAGTTGGGAGTTGAACATTCGAAGAAGGTCATTACTAATAAATATCATAAATATTAAGGTAGCCGTGAAGCCCCGGCATCGAATACCTATCTCATCCCGTGCGGACGTTATAAAAGGCAACTAAGGAATCTAAGGGAGGCAAACAAACTTTGAGCTGTCCCCGCGCGGTGGCGGATGAACTTCTTAGTCGGGAACTTTAAGAGGAGGGTAGATGTCGAATTATTGTGCAGTATGTCGATGATGACTAACGTAATGTGCCGCCTCCAAGTAATTTGGGGTTTTAGCGAACCCCGAGCTTCTGAGGCATGCTACCGGGAACATCGATCAAATGAGAAGAACATAATTATGTCGGCGGGGCGTGCCCACGGTGGTAATATGTGCCGAAGGGAAGACGGCAGGTGGAGCAAAACAATCCAAGAGTGGACTACTACCTAAAGTAGTACGAAACTAGAAGTAGTAAATAAGTATGTATGTAGCGGCGATGGTCTAGTGGTAGATACCCCGACTTTAATTTCGAAGGTCGTGGTTTCTAATCCCGGCAGCGCACCAATGTGTTTTTCTTTAAATAAAAATTATGTGCGCCATTAACATCGCTCTTACGATGAAGGGAAACATCGTGAGAAAACCCACGGCTTAAAATCACACACAAAGGCCCAATAGTAGGGCTAATTGCGGAAACACACAAGTTAAAAGTTTTTTAAGTATGTATAAAAAGAAAAACTTAAAGGTATTTATTTTACACCATATTGCACAACATATTTCAGTTTACTTTTTTCTTGTGTTTTCGTTATTCTGCATTGTAATGTTAGCGAAAAGTTAATAAATAAAATGCGAGTAAAACTCGGTAAGTATTGTGTTTTATTCCATTATTTCAGTTTTATTATCATTTCCTATCTCAAGCTGACAATGGAACTAGTCTTATTCAATAAGAAAATTGTAGCGTGAATACCGTACCTTGGTTCTGAATGAGTCATCGGTCTGTAGTTCGCTAACTGTGAGGAGATTCAATACCATTTGATATCTACCACAAACAGTCTTCACGGGTATTTGGACCCGACATCGTTGGTATACGAGCAAGCGAAATTCCGTCCTATTGGATACACCATCTTATCTTATCTTACTTCTTACTAATATTATAAACGCGAAAGTTTGTATGTATGTATGTGAGGTTGTTACTCTTTCACGCAAAAACTACTGAACCGATTGCGATGAAACTTGGAATATAGGTAGCTGGGGACCTGGATTAACACATAGGCTACTTACTACATAGGCATTTTTATCCCGATATTCTCGCGGGAACGGGACTTAGCGGGTGAAACCGCGGGGCGCAGCTAGTCGCAAATAATCGCAATCGTCATCGTCGTGATTTGGTAACCCTGTTTCCATGTAACACCTAAAAGGTTTGTTATTAAGTAAAAAGCATTTCCGTGTGAATTTCACTTGCTATTTCAATTCCATTTGTTATTGATATTATGGTAATGATATGAATTTCTAGTAGGACATAGGTACAACACTGATCTGACATTACCTCGACTGATCGATCTGTTAACTGATTATTTAGTCAGTCGATCTGTCAGAACTTTGAATTTTATTAGCCTTTTAAAAGGAGTTATTCCGCTTATTGTTTCTGTCTGTCAACTTTGAAAGTTCTTGTCAAGTTCTTGTTCGTGTGAAAAAGACCAAGCTTGTTCTCTTTACTCCGACCTTACTCCACCTTTATTAATAGGGCGTGTATGAATAACTAAATGAACCTTTATAATAGGTACTCCATTCTAAATAAAACATACCTACCTATATGCCTACATACAAGACTCCTAAATACAGTAGGTATGTGAAAATTCCACGCAGCTAATATTAAAAACTAAGTATCAAAAATTGCAAAGTAACGCATCATCAATCACAATTCTGTGACATTGACCGGTTGATGGGCCGAGCGTGGACCGACCCAACTGTAATGGACCTAAATACTCGTATAATGTACATTTTAATATTCATTGTATTTCGTATAAGTGTAGGTACAATACATGTAGGTAGTTAAGAGTTAATGTACTGAGTACAAAGAATATAGGGTGATTAAGTTTACCTACTTTTTTATTCTTTGAATAATGATTATGGCGTCGCGATTAGTTACTTTGTGTGCACAGGCAATGACAAGTTAGGTAAATTTTTTCAATCAATAAATCGGGCCCTTGGTGTTTCGAATCAGTCTATCTAGAAGTCATATTCTTTTTTAACTTATACGATAAAAATATTTATTTAGTCCAGAACTTTAGCTGTCTATATTCAAGACCTAGATAATGATTTTTGACTAAGACGAGGATCGGGGAGAAGAATTCTCCTTGCACCAATCGACCAATCTTACTAATATTGTAACAGCGAAAGCTTGTATGTATGTAGGTGACTTTGTTACTCTTTCACGCAAAAACTTCTGCCGATGCGATTACGATGAAACTTAGAATATAAGTAGCTGGATACCGAGAATAACACATACTTTTTATCCCGATATTTCCGTAGGAACGGGACAAACGCGGGTGAAACTGCGGGGCGCAGCTAGTTAAATACACAAATTGGTTTTATTGCACTCAATTGCCCGCCATCGTGCACGCAAACGCGACCGCATGCAATACATCATCGATGTTCTACATTAACCAACAGGAATGCGGTGGTATGAGTAGTAACGTCGTGTTATGAAATAGCAACAGAACTGCAGTGTCATGGTGCAAACCATCAGTCATGTGCTTGTGTCAATTGAGATGCGACGCCGCATTATATATACATAGGTAGCTGAGTTTATATAGTAAGTGTTAGCTGTGTGGCTCGGTTTTATTCTCGTAAGTCTCGATCCGGTGGGAATTTTGAAAAACTACATACACACCCCGAAAGAACGCGCCCTAGTTCCGATGAGAAGAAGCCACAAGAAACTCATGGGGTCATTGGGCGATCATGTGTTAAATTACAATCGTCATACATAATACCCATATCTGTAATTTGAACAGGAGCAATCAATAATCATGAGCATGGATTCTTTTCATTGACGTATCATAGTACGCCTTTTTACACAATTTATGTTTAATATGGTTTTTGGATCTCGTAATGGACATATAAATGTATAGCTGAGTTTCTTTCTGATCTAAGCGGTGTGTCCGGTTGCAACTCCAAATTACTTGGGGGTCGGCACAATATAGTGCAAATCATCATTGGCCATACCTACTGCAAACAGATTTATCAATAATTTTACGGTCGGCCACGCCTTACACCAACCCTCTTAGGGACTAAGAAGTTATCCGCCACCGCGCAGGGAGTAGGTACTCAAGGTTTGCTAGTCTCACGCAGATCCCCTAGCCACCTTTACAACACCCACGGGAAAAGATGGGGTAGCCTATTCTTTGCCGGGGCTAAATGTCACATACATACATACATAAAATATCACGAATGTCTAGACAGTCAATCTATAATCAGGTTCGACATTTTTTGTGTTATTTCAAGACATACCTACTCAGTCAAAGATCCATACAGCGCTTTCTCCATAATAAGTATCTTGGATATATCTAACCTTGAACATTTTTTGTTAGTCTACCAAACTTTTTCTATGTGAGAGATGAGGCAAGAGGCATGACGTCATACAACGAAAATAGCTTTTGTCAAACTACGACTATGAAAATCCTATGTATAGGCATACCTACGTATTCGTTCACGGACTATTTTAGCTTATTACGGCAAATAATAATGAGCCGACTTTCCATCGCCAACTAAACTAAGTAATCTTATCTTACTAATATTTGTTACTCTTTCACGCAAAAACTACTGAACCGGTTGCGATGAAACTATTAATATAGGTAGCTGAATACCTGGAATAACACATATGCTATTTTTAATCTCGATATTGAAACTGCGGGGCGCAACTAGTATATTATAGTTTAGCTCGTCAGTCTTTCAAAAGTGGTTGTATAGCGGACATAGTTTACGGTGAACGCACGTTACATTTTTCTACCTATGTATATAATACGATTTTATACATAGATATTATTTTATGGAAAGCATCCCCGGAGATGCAGGATCAAGTTCTGTCGGGTGCGAAAATGAAATAAATTGGAAAGCATTTCTTTAATTATAGTCAGTGAAGTGTAGGAAAAACAACATTAAATATATATCAAAAAAATACTGGTTTCTTATTACATATCACTAAGGTAATATCGAAAATATCGAATTAAGCTTTTTCCTGAAAACTCCGAGATTAGAACTGAAAATACCATTAAAAAATCAAAATATCATCAAGATTTTTTGATCTTTTTAGCACCAAACCAAACGAAATACAGATCTCATTTGTAATTCAATTTATTTATTTGTTTGTAATGAATAGACTCCGAAACTACTGGACTGATCTAAAATAATCTTTCACCAATAGAAAACTACATTATCGAGGACTAGCATAGGCTCCTGTTTATCCCGATATTTCTACGGGATCGGGACTTACGCGAGTGAAACACCCGGCCTTCTCGAAATGTAATTATATATGTTATAGCGTCCCCACCGTCCCACCTTTCGGTATATCAGCAGGGGCCGCTGTACCCGAGCGTACACCCCTAAGGACGACGTCAGGGATCAAGTTTAAGACTGATCTAGTCTCCAATGCTAGACTGGTTCTCATAAAGAAGAGTAGCCTCGTGCCCTAGAACACTGCCTGGTTATCCAGACAGGTACCGGAGCAATAAGGCCGCTCACCACCCGCACTTCAATGAGGAGCTAATGACATCCTGGCTGGGGCCGGCAGAGAAGCCACCTCCCACATCTCCAGTGTGGTACCGGAGCTGAGGCACGCTGGCACTCGGGTGAAACAGCGGGATGCAGCTAATATCAAATGAATCGGTAGCATTAAACTTGTAACATCAATCAACAAGTCAATCAAGATAACAATTATCAACGCTTGTAAATACTCGAACTAAGTCTAAGTAAGTAATTGATATTGGTAATTGTAATCCTAGTTACACAATTAATTTGAAAATCAATAGGTAGACTCCTTTTCACGGATGAAGTCCCGTGGTAATAAACAGAATTAAAATTAGTTCAACACTTTATTTATCGGGTTAAATCGCGTTTTTGTTCGTGGTTTTAAACGAACCATGAAAAAAAAACGCGATTTAACCCGTTAAATAAAGTGTTTTATTATGCAAAATCGCGAAAACCACAGAAGAAATTAAAGTTTGTTCTTGAAAATATCCTTCCTATGTATTTCTTTTAGCTACATATATCATTTTGATTCAACACGAATTTCATTATTTTATTTAAAAAAATAGCTAAAACTTCCATTAAAATAAAAAAAATACTTTGAGTACATTCTGCCCCGCGATCGCACGCACCGTCTTGGTTATTTCTTTTGTGAGAAGGAGTCTAATACCTACCCGGTGGACCGAAGACATCGCAACGGTCGCGGGGAATTGTTAGAATGAGGTAGCTGTTCTTCTTCTTTAATATGGCTTTATTCTATTTGGACATTAGCCAGTGTCAAGTATTTTTAATAATAATTGCAAGTTATTCGCATTGAAACAGTCAAGTCATCATAGTTAAAGTCAAGTCGAGGGAATCATTGTAATGCGGGGCGGCCATTTACAATGATTGTTCATGGAGGTTTGGAGACAAAGCTAAAGTCCATGTTTTCCGCCGATTTTCACTTTAACTACACTTGTACACTTTCACGAAACTAAATTGATTATATGCCCCCGAAGTTAAACAATTTACACGCATTGGAACTAGGTTTCACAAAAATGAAAATTTAGCAACACATCTCCTCCACCCCGATTCCGCCAAACTCCCCTGGAGATAGCTCGCGATTGCTTTTTGTGGCGACGCGTCCAGCACCCGTATTATCTATCCAGTGGAAATTGACAGGCACTATGCAGTGCATTGCTGCTTTGAAGTAACGTGTTCACTACCGGTGATTACTTCAAAGCAGCAAGCAAAGTGAAGCCAAGTTGGTTAATCTTACTAATATTATAAACGCGAAAGTTTATACAAGTATGTATGTATGTATGTGAGGTTGTTACTCTTTCACACAAACACTACTGAACCGATTGCGATGAAACTTGGGATATAGGTAGCTGGGGACCTGGATTAACACATAGGCTACTTTTTATCCCGATATTCCCGCGGAAACGGGACTTACGCGGGTGAAACCGCGGAGCGCAGCTAGTACTGTATATGCATGAGTAATATTATGTTTCCGTGCCTAGTATGCAACCAGCTGTTACTCGTGCTATACGTCTCTATGCTACTATTTGGTAGCATTTGGCTGGATTTTTTTATAAGTATAAATAAATAAATCCTGTGACGAACACACAGCGCCATCTAGCCCCGTGGTAAGCTGTTAAGCTTGTGTTACGGTGGCTAGACAACGGATATACCGATGGTAGCAAAGTAAATACGTACATCTACATAACAGCAACTTTACAGGAGAGCACATTTTGTAAAAAATAGTCACAATTTTGAGAGTTATCTACCGATTGACATAATTTTTTCTATAATAAGTTAAAATGTCCTTATTTATTTATTGTATAATATATTTTATCGCTATATCGTTTTTTTGCAGAAATAAAGTAGATGTATTTTTTTGCTTTGTTACAATTTTGACGTAAAAAAAGTTAACTGTCTGATATCCGTTTATACGTTGTTATTAAAAGAGTAGTGATTACAATAAAAATATTATATTTACTGAAATAATCATTTTCAATTCTAATTTTATGAATATTTTAAATGAGACACTCATAGTTAAAAAGAAAATGATATTTTAAAGATAAAAATATGGATAGCATGCTATAAACTGAAAATTTGATAATAAAATCGCGACAGCTTAACCTTACGCGCAAGAGTGTGACAAGTGACAGACATCTTTGATTACGTTTGAATTATCTGCGGATGCTCCGGAGTATAGGCGGATAAATTCAAATATCTGTTTCTACTGCGACGTTTTTGAAAATTGGAGGGTAGATATCTCGATATACGTACCAGATCTTTTTAACTATTTTGAAAAAAAAAAAAATTTTAATACAAATTTGTGGAGAGGCTTAATACAAGCTAATTTTTGTGTAAAAAAAAAAACACGAAAATTCAGATGACCGTTTATACTTTGCTACCATTACTTATATTTATTTTTCTTTTGTAAATACATACATATTATACATAGAAATACGCCCAGACCAGAAACAAATATTTATTTTTAAGCATATATATTTGCACCCAGCGGGAATCGAACCCGCAACCTTCTGTATTGCAGCCAAGCGTTCGCCCGACGCGCCACAGAGGTCGTCGTCGTATACCTGAGTATTAAATAAAAGTAAATAGATCTAGGTGGCGTGCAATTGGAGAGGCCTATGTCCAGCAGTGGACTGAAACAGGCTGATGATGATGATGATGACCTGAGTATTAATCTATACTGAGTATACAATTTCCCGCCCGTCTTTGCCGTCGTCGGCGTCGACTCGTCGCACCGCAAACAATGGGTTAGTATAACTATTTATTTAGAATACTGTTTATACTATGTCGCATCCGTTAAGGAAATCTTCAAGGAAATTGGAAACTGCGCTCCTTTGATTTCTTATTACGGTGGAGAATGTTCTTTGTTTTTTTTTTTACACTAGCTATGTCCTGCGGCTTTACCGTTTCCATGAAATTTCGGAAACTCGTTTCTTACTGGAAGCTAACGTCTGTTATAAAGAACTAGCTGCGCCCCACGGTTTCACCCGCGTAAGTCCCGTTCCTGCGGGAGGAACGGGATAAAATATAGCCTATGTGTTAATCCAGATCCCCAGCCACCTATATTCCAAGTTTCATCACAATCGGTTCAGTAGTTTATGCGTGAAAGAGTAACAACCTCACATACATACATACATACATACATACAAACTTTCGCGTTTATAATATTAGTAAGAAGTAAGATATACTCTAATATTGTAAGCTGATCCATCAGTCAGACACGATAAAGAATTTTATAGGTGACTAGCTGCGCCTTACGGTTTCAACCGGGCAAGTTCTTCGCTTTCCCGCGGGATAAAAGTAGCCTAAGTGGTATTCCAGGTATCCAGCTACCTATATTACAAGTTATATTGCAATCGGTTCAGTAGTTTTTGAAATAGTAACAAATTCACATACAATTTCGCGTTTATAATATTAGTAAGAAGTAAGATAAAATATTTCTTTACTTTTATTGCTCAAGGCATATTAAACTTAGAAAGATTTTTCACAAGGAAATATATTTTCAAAAAATCCCCATGACAGGATTCGAAGCGAGGATTTAGTGAGGGAGTGGATTTTATGGAAATATATTTCCTTTCGAAAAATAATTCTAAGTAATATAGATAATAAGTACATCATTTATTCTATGGTTTTCGCGATTTTGCATAATAAAACACTTCATTTACCGGGTTTAATCGCGCTTTTTTTATTTTTAAACGATCGGTCTTTCGCCTACTTTACTGTTGGCTTTTTCAAGGTTCCAACTGTAAAGTTGGCGAAAGCTCGGTCGTTTTAAAATCATGAATAAAGCGCGATTAAACCCGGTAAATAAATTGTTTTAATCCTACTAATATTATAAATGTGAAAGTGTGTGTGTTTGGATGTTTGTTACTCAATCACGCAAAAACTACTGAACTGATTGCGATAAAACTTGAAGTAGTTGAGTAGTAGTAGTTGAATACCGGGAATAACACATAGGCTACATTTCATCCCGAAATTCCCGCGGGAACAGGACTTACGCAGGTGAAGCGGGGGGCAGCTAGTATAGATATAGATTAAAGTAAAACACGATTTCAATAAAATTGCTATACCTATACCCATTTTCGTAAAAGTTGTTTTCGTATTTTACGCTCTGTGATATTGTATTGTCGTGCGCCTTTGTAACGCCGTGTTCGTCATGACACGACACGTTGTGTGAAACAATGAACACGAAGGCTGTTTCTTAGAAGTATACGGAAAATGACACCACTAGCTCCACTTTCATTCAACTTTGCTAACTTTGTAAAAGGCTTTTAAGACTAGGTGTTTAAAAAGAGTTACTAGCTGCGCCCCGCAGTTTCACCCATGTACGTCCCGTCCCCGCGTGAATATCGGGATAAATAGTAGCTTATGTATTATTCCTGGCCTCCAGCGATCTATATTTCAAGTTTCATTGCAATCGGTTCAGCAGCTTTTGCGTGAAAGAGTAACAAAGTCTCATACATACAACCTTTTGCGTTTATAATATTAGAAAGAAGTTAGATTTTTTATCCCGATATTCCCACGACTTATTCCCTCGGGTGAAACCGCGGGGTGCAGCTAGTTTATGATAATCTAAGAATTTCAGTGAAAAAACGTCCTGAAACCCGTTTTCAAATGAAGTTCGTTGATAAAAGATAATTTATACGCGTCAATAGGTAAGAAATCCGAGTTCTTAATATCAATCTTAATATTACTTCTTTGGTACTTTAGTTCCGGGTGAACTGCTATGCCCTGATTTCTAAAGCAAAGCGTACAACATATTCCGCGCTACCATGCTCGTTTGTCGTTGCTATGTCGTTCTTTTATCGTTAAAAAAAATAAAGTAAATTTTAAATAAATAATACCCCGACTATTTTTAAAATCCACAGACAATTTAATTTTTTTTTTCTTTTTTAAGTGTTTTTTTTTATTATTTAGTGTTTTAATTTTTTTTTAGCTGAACGACAACGCGACGACTTATAAGACATCATGGTAGGGCCTATTATCGATTTCCTAGGTGTTAAGACCGTAAACAGCACTCATAGTATGTTCTCATGATGTACCCCGCCTAATGGAAGCGCGGATGAGGTAAGCGACCCCATTTCTTGGTATAGGGTTATTGTTGCCTTCATTTCTTACTGTATTGGAAATGTATTGAGTTTGTAATGGAAATGTACGAGTAAATTTCGGGTGCTTTGTGCTTTGAGGATTTTATTTATTTGACTGGGGTCTGGGGCAAAGTTACACTTAGCCTTTCCACTTATCTATGTTTTTATAGGGCCTCGAGGAATATTTGAGAAATTATACGAATATATTCACGGTCTATTTACAATATCTTTGTAATATATAACTCGTTTTACGTTTTTTTTTGTAAAAATATATTAAATTTTGTTACTACACCACAAGGTACGTGTAGATAGCTGGAGACTAGGAATCCAACTAATATCATAAAGCTGTAGTATGTATGTGTGTTTGTTACTCAATCACGCAAAAAATACTGAACTGATTGCAATGAAACTTGGAATATAGGTAGCTGGACACCGAGAATAACACAATAGCTATGTGTTATTCCAGGTTTCCAGCTACCTATATTCCAAGTTTCATGGTAATCAGTTCAGTAGTTTTTGCGTGATTGAGTGCGTGAACGACCTAACTTTTGTCTTATTTGACAATCAACGTCTGTTAAAATGTAACAAGAATTTGTGAATACGGGCTAAAATCTTCTTACACAAACTTGTACCATTATGTATTCTGTGTTACAAATAAGACAATGTTAATAATTCGGCATGATAACATAACATAACCCAACCAGAACGTAATAATCTAACAAGTAAATCATTTGAAACTGCGTTCAATTTTAATTAGTTCGTGTTATACTAGACGTTATAATTACAAGATTATACTGCGTCACCTATTAGGCTTAATTTATAATTCAAAGTTAGTCGGTGAAGTTGGACCCTTGTAAGCCCAGGTCCATATTGTATGGTGACCCTATTTGATGTAGCTCTTTGGATGATATGACCCTTTTAAGTAGGTAATTAGAAATTGGTGTATTTATGTGTGTTACGAGTCTATGTTGTACTTTACTACATAACATGTGTTTGAAATCTTTTGAAATACTAAATCAAATCAAAATCAAAAATCAAATATTTATTTTTTAACTATAACACTTATTAGACATTTCTATGGTAATGGTATGAATGGAATGGTATAAATGGTAGAAAATAAATTGTTATAATTACTCTGTGGATTATATTTTGTACATATTGATGAAAATACAATTAAACTCTTTTTATGAATCTATTTTTATTTGTGTAATGTGTGTTATAAATTGTGCTTTACTACATAACATGCGTTTGAAATCTTTTGAAATACTTAATGGTTGAAAATAAATCATTATAATCACTCTGTGAATTATATTTTGTACATATTGATGGAAATATAATTAAACTCTTTTTATGAATCTATTTTTATTGGTGTGTGTGTGTTACAAATTGTGCTTTACACAGAAAATAAATTGTTCTAATGACTCTATGGATAAAAAAACTTTATTGATAAATTACAACAAAAAAGCAAACAACAATTTAAATAAACAAATACAAAAACAAACACTCAACACTCTATGGATTATATTTTGTACATATTAATGGAAATACAATTAAACTCTTTTTATGAAACTATTTTTATTTTAGGTCGCCCATTTGTACAACTTATACTTTTAAACTTTCTGTGCATTTGTCTTACTTTAAATGTAAACTGATTGTATTGTTGTTGGTTGTGCAAATAAAGTATTAATCTATCTATCTATCTATAAACTTTTTTCAAATATCCTTTTTGATAAGAAGGAGGAGAAGGTTAGAGGTAATGTTTGAAACTTAAACCTCACCTATAATAAAAGTGAAATAAAGCCGCTGCAGCGCTAAATATATAGTTATGTTTATAGTATAGCATCTAAAGAACCATTGAGATTGTGGTACTGTTACCGCAGTGTCTTTTTACAACTGACTTCCTTCTGATGACGTAGTTCTACTGCTTAGCTTGAGATCAATACCTAAAGATTACGTGATCGACCTTTTTGTAATACGTTTCATATCAAAACGATACCTTATGAAGTACTCGTACATATCTTCAACTACGGCTACTAAATAATTTATGATCGTGTTCAATAATATTTTCTTAGACAATATTATATATAAAATGAACCTACTTCGATAAGAAATCCTGACGGAAAGTTTGTTTCGACTTCTTTTATGTTTGGCTTAACTTTCCGCCGAAGATTCTTTGGTAAGTCGAGATGTGGGCAATTAATGGCCGAAAGTAGAAGAGCTAACTTGGATAAATACCTACTTTATTGAGGAGTATTTTATTACTTTTCTTCCAATATATCATTTACTAGCTATTTACCGGTAACTTGGTCCGAGTGAATGTAGTTGGATGAAAATCATTTCTATGTAATATCTCTGACGATAAAGAGTTCCACAATAAGATTTAAACGAACAAAACTGTTAAGTTATTATTACATTAAATAATGGTATTTTAAGCTCAATAAACAATATAAATAATCTAAGGTGAATGACCATTGAGTCCAAAAGTCCATCACACTGGCGGCATTACCCCGTTGAATCGCCAACGATATACTCTGGGCTAAAAAGAGCCCCGACCGGGGGTCCAGACCCCTTTCCCTGAGGCGACGCCCCAACTCAGCTACAAACCGCCTCGCGTCCGAACCCCAAGAACCCGCGGTCTCAACAGCAGAAAGTAGATATATTAGCTCAATAGTATCTATTTCATTTAATAACATATTATTATTTTTATTGCCTTTTCGTTTAGTAATGTGACTCACTTTGTGTTAGAGTTATCAGGTAGTTTAAAATCGTGTAATTTGTTTAGAAAGTTGGTCCCTAGTTCCCAGACCGCTTTTCCTCAGTCATATTACTCATATATGTATTTTGTTAATTTAAGTAACTGTTTCTATTGTTTTTTCCTTTCTAAATTAAAATTCAACTACCAAAACAAAATATTTTCAAAAAAATTTAAAACCAAATTCTTAATTTTGGCATAATATTAGGTAAAATGTTCTACAAATAAATTCAATTGCCTTAGGGCGGACAAGAAAGCAGACTAAAGATTAACTATCGGCGGATAAGTCGTCGTAAAAATTTTAGGTAGGTATCGTTTTATTTTATTATAATCCCAAAATCAACAGCACTGATCATTATTTTTACTTTGTAATTTTTTTATTAGAATTAAATACCTACTTTATAATATTTTTTCGATTTGAGATATATAATTTGCAAAACGAACTTCGGCGCGCGATTCCGGGTCGAACATGACCGGTTTTTTTTATATGTAAAGCTGACTCTAAAGTTAACGAAACATCGGTACGAGCAAATAATGCCGTTAATAAATAAACCGTTACAATGCAAAATCGCGAAAACATATAACTAACTAAAATATGTCAACTAATTTTCGAACGGAAAGTCTAAATTCATATCATTAGATATTAATTAAGTAGAAAATATTATGGTAAACAACATCCAATCCCCTCAAAACATAGTAAAACAAACGCTAAATAGACACAAACAATGTAGGAACGTTTGTGAACCTTTTCATGAAAGGGTCAAAGGGAACAACCTTAAGGTCAAAATAAACCGTTACAATGCAAAATCGCGAAAACATATAACAAACTAAAATATGTCAACTAATTTTCGAACGGAAAGTCTAAATTCATATCATTAGATATTAATTAAGTAGAAAATATGGTAAACAACATCCAATACCCTCAAAACATAGTAAAACAAACGCTAAAAGACACAAACAATGTAGGAACGTTTGTGAACCTTTTCATGAAAAGGTCAAAGGGAACAACCTTAAGAGAAGTTTTATGTTAGGTTAGTAAAACAGTGTTTCGACTAGATACAGAATTGATAGTTTGATTTCCAACACATTAAAATGTTTGTATGATTTACCTACAAATACTATTTGTTTTTTGTTCTTGATTTTAAAATCCTTTCCTTAGTTTTAAATATCTAATCATATATACAAACCAAATACATATCATTTCCTAATGGGTTTTCTTCTTTCGTCTAGAAAAGCATAAAAATACACGATAAGACCCGAGTAAATACTTTAAAATATTCCCAAGACTAAAATGTCACTTAGAAATAGCAGAGTTCTGTTAATAGCAAGAATAAATATTAAATCGGCAGAGAGTTAAGCTTATTATTGAGTTTTAATGTCTTTTAAAAGCAGTTGATTCAATGATAAATACGTAAATAATAAAATCTACTTGATCACATAAACAGTATAGTGTATAACAAGTTTCAAACAACACAAACATACATACTGATGGACAAAAACAATTTTAGTCATACTTGAAGCAGAGACGCTCTGGTCGCTCCGTCAATTATAAAATAAAAGATAATGATTTTTTTTAGGAAATAAACTTTTATAAATAAAAAAACACGCATCGTACAAGCACCTAAAACATTTTATTTTGTTTTATACAGTACCTAAACAAAACAAAATAAAATAAAAAGAAAACAAACCAACAAAACAATACAGAGAAAAAACAAAACAATACAAAGGAAAAACAAAACAATTCCTAAAGGAACCGTGTAAGTGTGAAAAAGGATCTGCCAAACATCTGTATCTCAGTGTAAATTAGATAAAACTTTATCGTACCAAAAATTTACAAAACACATCACCGAAAGAAAAACTCACAGCTAATTATATGTTAGTTTTCTTCCTAGCTGATACGCCCTAAACTGTTGATTGGTCTTTGATTGCACTAACTGTAGTCGAGTAGTATGTATAATTGGAACATGTAGGAGTTAATCTACATTTGCCCTAACAACCCACCGTAACCAATACCAATTCATTCGAGGTCAGAGGTACTGACCGGACCGGACGTACGGTTATGCAATACGTCACACTTATCATATGGGGCCCGATTCTAACGTGTCACTTGTGTCAGAGTCAAACAAGCGATCACTCGCTCAGTAAGTGATATGTACCTACTTAAACTAGTATTGTAAAGAAAAAAGATTTATTTATTTGTTTGTTGTTTATAGCGAATAGGCTCTGAAACTACTAGACTGATTTCAAAAATTCTTTTCCCAAGAGAAAGCTACATTATCGCGGAGTAAAGTAGTTTATTTAAATCTCGAAATTCTCACGGGATGGGGATTTATGCGGGTGAAGCGGGGAGCTAGTTTATGTATACAAGATGTAACAGGTAAGCCCTTTTAATCCGAAAGGGGGTTGTTCTAGACGTTTAGGCGAACAACTTTTGTTCTACGACTTTTAAAAATTCGAAGTACTTTTCGAAAAATTTAGGTGTAAAGTTTACTTGAAAATCAGCTGTTTCTTAGAGTTCGAGGTCATTGACCTTATATTGTTCCTTCATTTAGTTTGGTCTACTACAATCAAACCTTCAATTACCTTTATTTTCAAAAACAGCTGTTTTTCCAGTGCAACATAATCTCAAAATTTTCAAAAAAAAGTTCGAATTTTCAAAAGTCCTAGAACAAAAGGTGTTCGCCTAGACGTCTAGAACAACCCCCTTTCGGATTAAAAGGGCTTACCTGTTACATCTTGTATAGACACAGCGATATTAAAAATAAAATAAAAATGTAATAAAATTGTTTCCAGTATAAAATGATACTAGTTTCGTAATGTAAGTTAGGCATAAATTGATGATTCTGCTGTCACAGATACGACTACGGGGGATAAGTGCGATAAGGTTAGGGCAAGAGCAGGCGAATTGGTATATTGCGAAACAATCACACAAAGACGCATTGCTCACCCGTGGCTGGAAAATTATTGTTTTTACTGAATTTGCTTGGCAAATTATATAAGGAACTATGTTAGGTAACATCTATACATACTAGGGTTAGAAGGTTCCATACCCAGAAGAGTATTTACAATTCATGAACTAGTCGAACTGGTATTTATTTTATTTATTTGATTTTCTTTTTTTTTTTCTCATAAATACTTGGATACACTACTGAGATAAAATATACGTTCAGATTTTATTCTATTCAACTTAAATGTTGCCATACAAAAAAAAAATTAACTACTCCACCTCTAATATCTTTTCATTTTATCTTTAAAGTTGAAATTGTTTTTTTATAAATACGTTCACGTATTTTTCTATGGTACCTACATTATACCACACTCACAACAAAAATATGTCTCATCATGAAAAAATGATTCACCCATGACTCATGAACTTATTCTAAAATTGCAGCGTTGTACGCGACTCATTGGACAGTTAAGTTGTTAAACTAAAAGTATTTAATAGAATCGGGCCTTAATGACGAGTGAGCACGCGTGACATTGGCTTCGTCACCCGAACGATGAGCTCGCACCTTTTAAATGACATTGGCGAAGGACGAATGTGAGTTTAACGACTATAGGGACGATCGTGCGAGTATAGGAAGCAGGTAAACGTGTGGACCGCCTACTACCGCCGAAGTGATTGTTCACTTTCAAGAGAAGAAAGAGGAAGTCGTGTGCTGCAAACAATTGCTGCTTTAGCTGTTTGGTTTCTAGATCCTACTAAAAAGTTAAAGTTTTAACTGTGTGTTTCCGCAATTAGCCTTATAACTATTGGGCCTTTGTGCGTGATTTGAAGCCGTGGGTTTTCTCACGATGTTTTTCTTCATCGTAAGAGCGATGTTTTTTCTCACATAATTTTTTCTTTAAGAAAAAGACATTGTTGCGCGGCCGGTATTTGAAACTACGACTTTCGGAATAAAGTAGGGGTATGTACCACTAGGCCAACACTCTAAAGATCCTACTAATCCTTCTTAGTATTATAGCTACGTTATGAGTAGTATAAAATTTCTAATAGTCGTAGAACAAAAGTTGTTCGCGTAGACGTCTAGAACAACCCCCTTTCGGCTTAAATGGGTATCCTCGTTACACCTTGTATAAGAATCTTCATTACTACCAAAAACGTTTAAAATCTATAATGAACAGCGTTATTTGTCTGCTAATAATGTGAATTTGCGTTGACTTTTTATAACTAAATAAAAAGAACTAATGGACTTGGTGTTTAGTTTGTGAGTTCGTCGATTGAAAATTATGATTGTACATGTACGTGCGTAGGTACATTGACTTTTACTTTTTGTTACAAGACTTGCGTTTAAAGTTTTTTTTAATTTGACGAAAATTTCCGTTTCGTTTTTCGTAACGAGTTTTAAATTACACGAAGAATCACCTATTTTACGATTAACGCGAATAGAAGACAGGGTATAACATTTTTGAGTTTTTGAAATAATTTAAAGGAATAATACATTTCTACAAAAACTATAACGACGTATAAGTCACTGCCCTTGTGGAGTAATTGGTTAAGTCGTTACTCTCGGATGGAATAAAGTGCGTTTTGTTTTTGTAGATGTATTTTTATTTAAAATGTCTCTAGGAAAGCTCAGTGCAGATTTAAGCACTTAACATAAAAATAGATCATTAAGTATTTACTTATGGACAATATGATTTAAGAATTTCATCATCCAGTGATATTCCGCGCTACCATGCTCGTTTGTCGTTGCTATGTTGTCCTTTTGTCGCTCAAAAAAGAAAAGTAAATTTTAAATAAAAAATTACTCCGACTACTTTTAAAAACCCCAGATAATTTAATAAAAAAAATTCTTTTTTTGAAGTTTGTTTTAATATTTTTTTTTGTTATTTAATGTGTATTAAAATTATTATTTTTAGCTTGACGACAACGCGGTGAGTTCGCGACGACTTATAAGACATCATGGTAGGGCCATTATATTTTGGGAAGTTGTTTTATAAAATCATACTTAATACTTTTTAGAATGTTCTTTAAACTTCATCTATTCAAACATGATAGATGAGCGTTTGATTACTTACTATATCATCTGATGTTAAGTGATAATATAGTCTAAGATGAAGCACGCTCATCTAGAGGGAGGAAATGGCAGTGGAACAATATCCGACCCGCATTCTTTAGTGAAATTTGGATGAAATCTCGGTATGGGTAATTTACCACAAAGATTATATTGACTCACCTAACAGGATTATATGGGAGATCTACTTGATGAGGTTCAATTACAAATATCTAATATGCATTCCAGTTGCTGATGGCGTCTGTACGAATGTATATCTATAGGTACAATGTGTAACGGGTATGCCCTTTTAATCCGAAAAGAGGTTGTTCTAGACGTCTAGGCGAACAACTATTGTTCTACGACTTTTGAAAATTCAAACTTTTTTTTTGAAAATTTTGAGATTATGTTTCACTGCAAAACAGCTGCTTTTGAAAATAAAGGTAATTGAAGTTTTGAATGTAAACCGTCAAACTAAATAAAAGGACAACATAAGGTCAATAACCTCTAACTCTCAGAAACAGCCGATTTTCAAGTAAACTTTACACCTAAATTTTTCGAAAAGTACTTCGAATTCCCAAAAGTCGTAGAACAAAAGTTGTTCGCCTAGATGTCTAGAACAACCCCCTTTCGGCTTAAAAGGGCATGCCCGTTACATCTTGTATACGTATACCTTATACCTATCTACACTATTTACAAAAGTTCTTCAATGTAAAAGTAAATATTATTTTTATCGTAATCGCGCCGCTAAGTACAAATTGTAAAAACAATTTATCTACTTGATATTTATAGCACAATTGTTATACAAAAAGCATCAGAACACCGGAATCCATTAATTTTATCATTAGGAGTTCACGGTCATATCTCAATGTACAATGCTACTTACTTCAAACTCATTAATATTGAAATGATTTTGATAAAAAAATATACTACGTGGCATAGTTACAATAATCAGAACATTTTAATGTGGAGAAAAATACTTTTAAGGCAGATTACAAATCAATTTAAAAAAAAAAGTTAAGTCGTCTTAAGCAGTATAATAGTTTATGTAAATCTTGCAGTCAGATTTTTGAACAAATTCAATCAATATTGCCAAGATTAAGAAAGGACAAAATTGGAGAAGTTTATTTTAGTACCTACTCTACTTTTCTACAAGAGTAGAAGAGTAGGTAGAGAAACAAGATAGAGTAATAAAAACTACTCTACTGTGTTTCTCTACTTGTGAAAGCGGAGTTTCATGTTCAGAGCTACGAGTATAGTTAAGACTAATTTACGTTACGAAACTTGTGTCAGGCACTATACAGGCTATTTCACAAAAGCAGTCTCACAGCAGTTACTGGAAGCAATTTTATAAAATAGTAACGCTGACCTACGCATTTTTTTGGTGAAAATAACTATAAATTGCAAACCACTAGTTTCGTAATGTAAATCTCGCTTAAGAAACATAAGTAAAGCCGTGTTTTCATTACGGAACTAGTGTCGCGAAAGTTATAGTCATCTTTGCAAAAAAAATGTATATCACCAGCGATTTTTTGATAAAACTAGTGTCGAGCAACTTTTTTGTGAAGATGACTATAACTTTCGCGATACTACATTCGTAGTAAAACACGGCTTAAGGGACTCAGCGCTGTCGTAAGGTATATTTAATGTTTAGTTTTTCAAACTGTTATAATATACAATACACAATACACTTATAAAGGGACCGGGTATAAAGTAATACGCATAACATTAATATAAGTAGTTTACTAGTATACCTACAAGCCGTAATAATAATTTGATGTCAAGAGTTCAAGTGCACGATGTAATTGATTATGTCGCACTTCGTGTACTCTATCAATTCTATGCAATTGCGTAACTTTGTAGTGAATCGTACTAGAGATCCGTCCCCACTTTTCTCGTCATTTAAATAACGACATTTTCTCTTGTAGCGCTAGTTGCAGGGTTTCGTACCCTTAAAGGCGGGTCCAGCCCCCAGATTAGGACCCCTAGCCCAGGACGTCTGACAACCGCGGAAAATGACAGTACATTGCTGCTTTGACGTAACATGGTTATAACCGTTAATTACGTCGAAGCAGCAATGTACTGCATAATGCCTGTTATTTTGCACTGTTGTCAGACACTTACTGGATAGATAATCTGGGGGTAGATTTGTATCATTTGCCCGATTCGATCACCGCTGAAGTTGGGTACATATTATCGTTCATACGTGATATAAGTATGACTTGTAATTAATTTAGACTTAGAACAAATCATAGCGTTATCCGTGACCGTGACAGTCATGTCTCATTTATCTACACCACCTCCTAACGCCTCATGGCGACCCTTGCCATGTCGCCCCGTGACGTGGGCGAGTGTCGAGTAACCGGCGACAGCTCGGCGAATTTCGTTTACGCGGCGGATATAGGTTACAAGTAGCTAATAGAGACTCAAGAGAAAATTTGTTTAAGTGCACAGAGAAAAGAAAACAAAACTATGATAAAAATGTAAATCAAATACAGACAGGAACATTATATAACGGTTTTATGTCTTGTAATAGAAGAACAAGAACCAAATATGAAAATTATGATATTGCTAAAATTGATATTGTACACAAAACAGAACAAAACATTCAGTATGCATCTAGGTAATCAAATGTATTTTTTTATGTGGAAAACAAAAAATATACTAAAAGTGAAATAAAAACACTAAAATTTATATTTTTTTTTTTCTTTTTGTCCCGTAGGTGAAATGGTACTATCGTTCATAAGTACATAAATAATATAAGTTTCATTTGTAATTAATTTAGACTTAACATAAATATAGCATTATCCGTCACAGTCGAGCAGTCGTGTCTCATTTATCCCCACACCAGCTCCCCGCACCTCACCGTATCCATATCAGCGTATCACGTATCAAGCTCCGTATCAAGTTGGGGACGCAATAGTAGGTTATATCACCTTAGAAAAAAACCTACACAACATAAGGGCTGCAACATAACGGCGTATCGAGATCAAGTATACGCGTATCATCATCCGTCCACATAGGCAATCATGATACGCGTCGGGATACGGATACGGTGTAAGAATCGGGTAATTGATACAAATCTTTACCCGGCTTAACTGTAACTGTAACACACTATAGTATCAGCCGAATACAAAAATAATTAAGCATTTCGTAAATTTGTTTTTTATTGCTCAAGGCATATTTACTAGAAATATTTTAAAGGAAAATATTTCTTACCGCTCGGCCCCAAGAACTTGCGTGGCCGAGCGGTATAGGCACTGGAATATTGATCCAGGGACGCGAGTTCAAATCTCGCCACAAGTGAATTTTTGAAGATGAATTTTTCCTTTAAAATATTTCTAATAATTAAGCAGTAATGAAACTCCGAAATTCCCATACTTATTATAGAAGCTGCTAATTTGCGAGGCAGAAAAAATGAACAGTTTTTATCGCTTTTGTGTAAGGTCTGTTTAATGATTTTATTTGCTTGGAAACATGGTATACAGGGTAGGTCTTAATAGTAATTCATCATCATCATCATCATCATCAGCCCGTTGCAGTCCACTGCTGGACATAGGCCTCTCCAATTGCACGCCACCTAGATCTATTTTCGGCTTCTCGCATCCAGTTTGTGCCAGCCGTCTTGCGCAAATCGTCGCTCCAACGTGTCTGAGGACGTCCTACACTACGTTTGCCGAGACGCGGTCTCCACTCTAGAACTCGTTTACCCCAACGGTTGTCGGTTCTACGGCTAATATGGCCAGCCCACTGCCACTTCAGCTAATAGTAATTAATGCTTAGATAAATTTTCGATTTGTGCATTCTTTATTATAATTATGTCTATTATTTGTTATTCCAATAC
This sequence comes from Idaea dimidiata, assembly GCA_949358125.1. Classification (NCBI taxonomy): domain Eukaryota; kingdom Metazoa; phylum Arthropoda; class Insecta; order Lepidoptera; family Geometridae; genus Idaea; species Idaea dimidiata. The sequence goes on from OX442330.1 coordinate 22,228,034, forward strand.
AGTGTCATCGTTTGTTTAATACATTTATTTATGATGTGTCAAAACTTATATTCTAAAAACTTCCGGAGAGAATAAAAACATTTGTCAACCAACAGTCATTCAGTTTTTTGTTGAAAAGATTACCATTTAGATCTCTAATAGTCTTTGGTAACTTGTTATAAATATAAGTAGCTGTTATAAAGGAATTACGATTCTGCAAAGCCGATTTTACATATTTTGGTAATAATAAATATGTCTTTCACTGTGTTTATAATAATCCTCAAACCTTACAAAGATGCATGTGATTTTTTACAAATTCGCAAATTTCCAATATGTATATGCATGGCAGTGTAAGGAGTCTATATTTCTTAAAATTTAAGGTATTTTCATCATCATCTCATCACACAGTGGAACTGGAATAACGGGGATAGAAGTCTAAAGGTTAATGAAATTCTCCGTACAAAAGTTTGCTATAATAAAATTCACTTAGCGATCGATCTTTCAATGCTTTTGAAGTAAAACGCCTCGCATCGCTGAGTTTATCTTTGGCATTTGAACTGGAATGACGTTTGCGGCGATATGTCGAGCGCGACCTACGAGCTATACTCAATGTGGGGGTAGGTAAAAATAATATTCTTTAACAGTTTTAAACTGGACAGTAGTGTACGATTTTAAAGTAACATGGTTATTTTCAATACTAAAATTACTTATTAACGGGGTGCTCCGCGAATAAATTATTAAACATGGTAAACACCCCGTTAATAAACAATTTTAGTGGACAGTTTATTTTCTTATCCCTACTAATATTATAAATGCGGTAGGTTTACAGACCAGTACCCATTTTATCTATCCAGTGGACGACAACAGTGAAAATGACAGACACTATACAGTACCTTGCTGCTTTGAGGTAATCACCGATAGTAACCATACGTTACGTCAAAGCAGCAATGATTTCCACTGTTGCCCGACATCCACTGGATAGATAATATGGGTGCTTTTGAAGCAAAACGCCTCGCATCGCTGAGTTTATCTTTAGCATTTGAACTGGAATGACGTTTGCGGCGATATGTCGAGCGCGACCTACGAGCTATACTCAATGTGGGGGTAGGTAAAAATAATATTCTTTAACAGTTTTAAACTGGACAGTAGTGTACGATTTTAAAGTAACATGGTTATTTTCAATACTAAAATTACTTATTAACGGGGTGCTCCGCGAATAAATTATTAAACATGGTAAACACCCCGTTAATAAACAATTTTAGTAATTAAAAAACATTCAAACATAACTTAGCACCACTACCACTTACCACTAAGGTTTATAAATAATACTAAGTATAATTAAGCTAACGTCGCGTCATCAATTTGATACAGCATGGATAGGTACAAATAAACTATAAAATAAATGTGTAGGTACTTCACACAACATCGAACTGCACACAATGATTACGCGTGCACAATATAAATACCCAATATTAACGCATGCCGTCGTGCTGAAGATAAAATATAAGTAACTAGGAGTTCGACCCGAACTGAGACCTTACGACCCCCTATCTCCCCAACCCCCCTACCGATCTGGCTCATCTTCGAACTCATAAATTTTATTGACCTAAACTACGCGCATACCAAAATTCATGAAGATCGGAGCTACGATACTCAAGTTATCGTCGAACAAACATACAAAGATACAAGCGCCAGGCCCGTCTACACTGGACCTCACTCGCTTCGCTCGTTCGGTCAGAAATTGTGCTTGTTGTATGGGAGCCACATCATTTTATTCTATTATTTCATTTCTATTGTATTTTATTTTTAAGGAATGATATATGTTATATCTTCTGTGAAATATATGACATTAGTTTTTGGCTTCGCAGTAGTCGAGTAAAAAATGCGTTTTTTGTATCGAAGAAACCACTTAAACATTCAATTTATTCTGTGTTCTCAATGAATCATCATTTGGAAAAATGACATTTGTCTACTACCACAATTCAAAAGGTACAGTCTAGTGACAGACAGATAGACAGACGGATAATGGAGTCGTAAAAGGGTCCCGTTTTTACACTGCGAGTACGGAACCACGGAGCTAAACTACTACATACTCATTAAACACTTTAAACAGCTAATATAATATTTAGATTGCTCGATTTAAGACTTGACTTGAAGATTTATAAATGTCGTCAAATACTAAACGAAAGAAGTAGGTAAATTTGCGAGTTGTATGTGTTCGCTCATTAAAACAAGCAATAATTCAATTTTACTACAACTTCGTACATTACAAACCTCATAAAACACACACAGTTTACATTTCATCTTTAACACTCTAATGACATAAACAATACACTTTAGACACTCCTCTCAAAACAGTGAATCCTAAAATAAATCTTATGTTTGTAGAAACAAGAGCGTTTATCACTCGCGTGTTTGCTAATGCTAAAGTGTGATTTTTTTATAGAATAGAATCTATAAATAACATTTAACGTAATTAACGCTCTTGAAACATCATCGACTTCAATGGAACGACAATGAAGTTACATTTTTCTTTTCTTTCTTCTAAAATAGTTTTTAATTATAGAAATAGTGTTCTAGAAATGGGATTTAAGGTTTTAAAATATTTTTGTAAAGCGATTTCCCTTTTTCCGTTTAGTTTAGTCTAATTTAAATTCGTATGCAATCGTAGAAGTTCATTCTGGTCTTGGAGAACAATAATAAACCACTTATTTCAGGCAACCACAGTCCATAAATACCATATAGACTAATATTAAATACATAATTTTATAATAAAAGGAATAAATAGTTTAGAATTTAAGTTTTGTTATTAACACTTTGAATACAGAAACGCCTCTTAGATAATTTAGCATCTTCTATATTTGAAATTAGTATGTTATTTATGTTTTTGTTGAGTTTGAGAGCTGCTTAATTGTTTGATTGGTTGCCTGGAAGAGATCGCCCATAGGCGATAAGGCCGCCCATTGTGCCACTTCGGTTTTTAAGTTTTTCTATATCTAATTCGTTGTTATTTGTGTTTTTGGTACAATAAAGTGTTAACCAATCAATCAATTGTTTGAGTAGGGCTCAAAATTTGGGTAGGTAGCGTTTTTGTATTCAGTCGTTAGTGTGTCCTATGTATAGGAATAATAAATCTAGAATATTTAATGGGTATATCTAGATAGAATGAGCAAATGAGCATTCCATATTTCTTGGCAAAACAAATTATCCCCTGCATGTACACCGCAGTACACGCACTTGACCGGTTTTCATTTATATCCCTCTCCGGTTGTAATGCCGATACAAACACACCGCCAAGCCTATTTATTTGACGTTCCGATTAACTTATCACGGTTTCTTATCGGCAACCTACGCGTTTCCTTTGTGTATCGGTTAGGAACACGATGGCTAACTACTGGAACAATTCATTAGAAAGATAAAGGTTCTATCTGATGGAAACCTCGGAACTGACGTAGGACCATGTCAAGTTAAAATATAGTGACGTATTAAAGTTTAGAGAAACAAACTGATGACAATAACTCAACTGCCGAAATCAATTAAGCCGTTTGGAGGATACGACATAACTAATAAAGAACTTTTACGCGCGAGAAACATAACCCTTCCTTGGCAGTGTGTGTTGACAGTAAGTAAGGTTTTTATATCCCTTCATTTCATGAATTGTACTTGATGTAACAAAAATAAAGCAATGTTAGCTGAAAAACTGAAAGAGCAATAACGTCAACAAAATTGTTATAATCTCTACAAAAGTCATTCTAATTCCACCAAATGATAAGCTCGGATTATTAAAGCTGACCAAACACGAATTAACTTTATCAAAAACCGTCCGTTTTCAAATCAAAACTCATGAAAACGGTAGATGCCTTCGAAGTTTTACAATTAAAATCCCTAATTTCTCCAATAGAAGTTCGATAAATAAAGGATTATGACCGCGATGGCGATATTAATGAAAATTGGGGATCAATGAAAGGGCTGCGGTGATAGTCAAACAGACCGACAGACTTAGTGCACTGAAAAATAATACGTTTAGTCATTGAGATATGTACTAGTACTAGTAGGTACTAGAGTCGATGTAACAATCATATCCTATGTTCCTTTTGGGTACAAAAACACGTCAATTTAAAAAGCCACATCAAAATTGACAGTGTTGTTAAGTCTATCGTAATAATGAGGAAAAATGACTAATTTTTAATATCAGCTCGCCATATTCTCTGTCAAAAATAGTCAAAAAGTGAAAGAATTACTTCGATACGTTAATTCGTTTTCGATTTATAGAAGTAAACGTACGATTCGGACTCGTACTCGGGTGTGATGTCGTCACTAGCCTAGTCCGCTCGCGCTCAATTTCTCGATATCATAGTACGATTATACTTACATAATCTTATTAATAAAAGGATGTAGTGCCAGAGTAGTGAGAACAAGAACTTCCAAAGTTAACAGACAGAAACAAAAAAACGGAATAACTACTCCGGCCTTATTCCTCTTTGATTTTAATAAAGCTAACAGGGAGTATTTTATTTACAAAAAAAAAATGTTCTGTGGTCTGTTTGACCTCATTTGAATGGGAACCTCTTGGTACAAAAGCTCTTTCGGGCAGACCGTTTTTTTCCCGATAGTATGCAGTCTAGTTATACGTAGTATTATGTAACGACTTTGCTTTGCGGAAAGAAACTTATAATCTTACTAATATTATAAACGCGAAAGTTTGTATGTATATATGTGAGGTTGTTACTCTTTCACGCAAATACTACTTAACTGATTGCGATGAAATTTGGAATATAGATAGCAGGATACCGTGAAAAACATATAGGCTACTTTTTATCCCGATATTCTCACGGGAACGGGACTTACGCGGGTGAAACCGCGGGGCGCAGTTGGTAAAAAAATAAGTTCCTTACTATTAACAACTATCATATGTACTGTGAAGGTTGACGTATGTTTGAAATTTTAATTTATTGATTGAGTGGTGGAGTGAGTGTTTACCATTTTAGAATAGTGACCAAAAGTCCACGCGCGTTAGACGCTGTAAATACAAGAAAATCCGTTTTTCATCTGGGTACTAATTGGTTGTAGAAAGTGTCAAGTGCCTTAGTAATCCTTGAAGCGTAATGCTTGAAACTTGATAGATATTTGACCGTGGTCGAAAAAAATTAGGAAAAGGTAAGTACTTAAGTATGATCGTGAGAGATTTGCCGAAATGAATCCATTTACATTTTAAATTTTCATCGCAATGTTGGAATTTGTAAAATTTTGACGTTTCAATATAACTAAAATGTTTTCTTTTACATTTGCATTCTAAATTAAAGTCATTATACAAGATAAATCTAAAAAAAAACCATATTTTTCTTACATTTACGTCTTGATGAAATAATTCATCAAGTTAATTAGATTTCTATTTCATTTGTTTTCGTTATTTCTATCACAAACAAATTTTTCTTTTGAAAACTTCTCAGCTTCGAATGTAATAATAACTACACCGAATTTGATATAAAGTAGTAGTCCAACAAAAAATAATTGAATTAAACAAAACTCGTAGACTAATTGGTTTGCGAGAGGCCAACAACTAGAAAATAGATAAAGTTAGCGCAAAAGCGTCATTTCGTGTAATCGTAAAGTTGGAGCATTCTTCACTAAGTTTTAATGGCAGCGGTTGCTCGAATCCATTTAATTAAGTATTTGAACGTTCGACGTTTATCGCGAAACATTGATTCCATGTTCGAATCGTTGAATCTATTTATACTTATATTATAAAGAGGAAATAATTGTTTCAAAATGAGAAGGCTTCGAAATTACCTAATCGATTTCAAAAATTCTTTCACTATTAGAAAGCTCTATTATTAAGGAAAAACGTAGGCTAATAAACTTGATTCAGATATTCCCACGGGTTTAGAACTTACGCGGGTCCGCGTCACCGCGTTATGCAGCTAGTCTAATTATAGGTACATGTAAGTAATAAATAAAACAGTAACGAAGCCGCGTGTCTGTACTTTAACTATTTTTCGTCAAAAAAGTAATTTAAACGTGTTGTATTCATGAAAAAGATCATTGTTAATAAATTGTTGCTCTGCATTTATTTGTTTATAACCGACTTCAAAATAAGGAGGACGTTCACAATTCGTCACATACCTATGTTATTACTAGCTGCGCTCCGCGGATTCACCCGTGTAAGTCCCGTTCCCGCGGGAATATCGAAAAAAAAGTAGCCTATGTGTTAATCCAGGTCCCCAGCTATCTACATTCCAAGTTTCATCGCGATCGGTTCAGCGGTTTTTACGTAATGAGTAACAAACACACATACATACATACACACATACTCACAAACTTTCAGCTTTATAATATTAGTAGGATTTTATATGTTAGTTCAAAAATTACTCAAAGATGGCTTGTCCGATTCAAATGGTACTTTTTAAATGGAAAGGTGGTGGTTCCGAGATGGTCCTATAAAAATTTGGTGAGAATCTGATGAGTAACTTCGGAATGTGACTATACATTGCATGCCACTAGTTTCACAATGTAAATACCGCTACAAGTACTCACTCAGCTTAGCTTGAATCTTGGTCTTATTATAGTTTCACCGTTCTATTACGTAATGAAATCTGAAACAAAAAATACAATAATTTTGTATCCACCAATTTGTTGTCGTAGATACGTAAAATCTGAAACAAACGATAGAAATCTCCACAGTTTAATTAATTTTGGCTGAATGTCAAATATTTAAATAATTTTGTGAGAGGAGAAAATTTAAACTAGAAATGTTTTTAAAAGAAAATATTACATCCTGCCGTGCAGATGACTTAAGTAGTAAGATGTATTATCGTACTTAATACGGCTTGAATGATTAACGATGAATTGATGGATATATGTCTACCCTGTTCTGTAAAAGCCCTTCCCGTGACTTAATTTTAATAGTCCAGTAAAATTGTCGTTCAAATGAATAGGACCGTATGCGTTAAATCCGGAAGATGTGATTTTTTGCAGGCTTGTTTAAGATGTAGGCGTAATGATTTCAGGAGCTTGTAACCTCGAGTGCTGAACGCAATTATGTCAAAAAACAAAAACCTGCGAAAATATTAGCCATTTTTCAAATTTTGACGATTATAACCCTGAAGGAAAGTTTTTGTAAGTATCTTCTCAGGGCTTCTAAATTTTCTATAATGTGAGTCTAGAAATTGTTTCTGTAGACCAATAGTTTACATAATAGGTGTAGCCTATCAAAACAAAATTGTACTTTGCAATTTTAGTAGTATTTTAGACATTACTCAAACAAATCCAGTGGCGGTATGAAGTTCTAATCACGGTTGCTGATGTGGTTACAGGCTGGTGAGCGTTTAATCCTTATTGCAGCTGCACGCGTTCCCATAACCCTTCATTCAACCGCAAGAGGTGTGGTGGGGCTGTGACTCTGACCATCATTTAGGTGTTATGGGATAGTACCATACAATTTTATTGTACGTTTAAGTGTATTAAAAAATAATTCCACGAATGAGGTTTTTACTTTATCAATATGCATATTGGATGTGTTTGTCATATTACGCTTTTAGTCATTCATATCCTTACTAATATTATAAATCTGAACGTTTGTTTGTTTCATCGATTAATAATCTTAAGTGATGGAGAGTAACATTGGACACTTTTGATCCCGATAATCTTGCGGGATCGGGACTTATGCGGGTAAAACCACTGGGCGTAGCTAGTACGTTCTAAAACTTTGAGTTATGCGTATTGGTCATTCATTATGCATCAGAACGAAGTGGTTAATAATTTATTTAACCAAAAACTTAGAAAATATCGTACAGTGCAGTGGTGGAAAGCAACTAGTTTCTCGAACCCACATTCACTCTTCTTTTTGCGTGTAGCGGTGTATCTCACCTAGTTTTAGAGTTTGACGACTGCTATTAGAGATAACAATCGGGAACACCAGCTTAACGTACCTTCCGAAGCACGGAGGAGTTCGAGAAAGCGACGTTTTGCCACACAAATTATCGGTGACCCATACAAGTAATGACCACTCCAAGCGTTATTCATCCTTCTCGACCATTAAAGATCGGCTCCTTCTTAGTCTACTGAATAATAAAATAAGACATAGTAACTATCGTTACACAGGTACTTACAAGTGACAGGTTTAAATATAGGTACATAAATATAGTATATAAGCCCTCAATTTTGTTCACAAGTGTTTCGAATTACCTTTGTGCAAAGTTATTGCTTAAGAACGGATATGCTAGGGTCTAGTAGGTTATTTATAGCTTAAGTCCCAATGGAAAATATTAATCTCCTACTATAAATCGTTTTGCAAGTGTTCACCAAATGTATTAATGTACGAATCGTGATTTCACCCCGTATTTTATTTATTTAGTGAAAACATAGTATGTACGAATATAGATCACAAAGAACACACTCTCAAAATTTCATGCTTCAGCCACAGTTTAGATTATGCGTCGATATATAGTTAGGTAAGTCAGTCATTCAGTGAACAAGTCAGTCATTCAGTCAATCAATCAATCAGTCATTTAGAAAAAAAATGACATAGAAATAGTACAGTATTAACTGGAAAGCTTATTTCGTCAAAAAAAAACGGTCTCGCTTGATGTTAGAGAAGAGATACCTGTCTGTCCTTTTTTCACTGTGGTGTTCGTCGGTTAGTTAGATAAGGACAGACTGGAACCAACTGGGTTCAACAGGACCGTATTGATATATCAAAGCAAAGACAGAACATGATTGAAATTGATATTTCAAAAGTTGTCAAGTGCACAGTCTTCTACGAGTAGAAGCGAAGGCGACGATGTAACATGTCTCTGAAATCAGAACTATTGGATACATCACCCGGTAGTTTAGATGTTTGTGTGGCACGCTGTCAACTTTGAAACTTCATGTAACAGTAAAAGACAAACGATACATAGTTGGAGCTGTTAACAAGAGTTTATAAATGATTAAAACGGTTTTTATCTCGGTGAAACAGGAACTACACAAGTGCAACTGCGAAGTGCTAGTAGTTATAAACACTGAAGACCTGTAATTATACACCGAATTTTCCCTGTTCAAACTGATGGTAAAACTTTATCAATTGAAAACCAATAGCGTATCTTGTACCCTGTCTGTAAACTCTCTTTCATTGTAAATGTGTCTAAAATCTAAATATAATTATAAATAATTACAAACATTTCGTGAAGTCCCCTTCAAAGCTACGTAGTAAAACAGTGACCTACTTTTATATGGGTCGCGAGAATGAGTTACATGCGGCTAAGCGATTCTAATAAGAAATTTTGTGAGTACATAATATTTTGTTCATCATTTTCAAGATCATCATCAGTAGATAGATCTTTATGGCACCAACTTTAAGCTGGTCCGTTAGATTACCATAGATAGTGGTTATTGTAATAACCGTTCGAATTTAGGTCGATATGTTAAAAGGTGTGAAAGTAATTTCCTGAACAATTTGACTTGACTTTGGAACTGATGAAGCTCAGTCGTCTGAGCCGAGTTTGAAATGCTTTACTGTCAAGTGACCATTAAAATTATAGTCTCTTTATAAGAGACCGGCCTAAATTGATGTAGACTGCACGTGCAAAAAGGCAGTGCAGACAGATCGGCCCCCTCCTTCTTAATGGCTGCACTGGTTTACATATCGGAAAACGAACGAGTGGATAATAAACCGCAACCGAAGCCACAGAATCCATTTTGGATGCCTTTTGTGACGAAAAGACATCCAAAATAAATTTAAAAGTCACATACAAGCAAGATATTGAAACCACCTCATTATTTTTGTCGGTTAAACAATCTTTTATTAGGTTTTTAATGGTAGGTGCATATTGAGATATCACCACAATGTGCCATTTTCGAGTTTACCCTAATTAAAAACCCTTTTAAAAATTGTTAAATTATTTAAACTTTCTAAATTACACTTAACACCCCTTTTACGTCCCACTCTTTGTTTAATTCGGAGGATTCATTCTGTTTAACTACAAACCTTTTACTGAGTTTAAATAGTAATTACTGGTTTTTACTGTAGTATTACCTTACCAAAGAATTTAGACAGGTCTTTTATAAAAGACTAAAAGGTTAATGGTTGCTTGACATTGAAACATTTCAAACTCGGCTCAGACGACTGAGCTTCACCAGATTCAAAGTCAATTTCTTCGGGAAATTACCTAAACACCTTTAAAAAAGTGAGAACAAAATTCGAATGTTAAAGTTAAAAATTTTACTTTCCACGATCATCCAAGCAATTTGCCAACGTTTTTTTCACTAAATAAACTTTATTTTGGGACACGTGTAACATTTGAGGACAAGTTATACCAAAAGCGCTATCAATAACATTCAATATTTGACGAAACCTAAGTATGTTCAATATTAGCAAGCCACGACAATTTTGCCACTAGCCAAGAAGCTAGCCAATCATTTTAATAACCCCCGACCGACGTATAACTTAAAACGAATTGGCTGCAAAATGTGCACAACTACATTTAATATTGTACTTATTTGGAATACCTACATTTACATATAAGTAATTCATAAGTATTAAAAAATACAAAACAATATTTTGAAATTTAGGCTTGAAAAATAATTGGTATAGCAATTCAAAGAAGCAATGCAGCCAGCCCCAAAAGGCTGTTAAGTACCTTACGTAGGGACGCATTTTTGGATTATTAATTTTAATTATTTTTTATTTAAATATAAGTATTTTAATGATTTAATATCACGATGTCTCACTTGTAACCTATCGTCTCATAAGCTTGAAAAACTATAATTCCGGTTTTACATTTTATTTATGACGGTGCGCGTGAACACCAACGTTTTATGCGATTTAATTGGAAACCGAAATTCAAATTCTGGTTTACCTACTTGTGTCTGTACATACAGTTATTATAAGTTGGTATTTCATTTAGAACCCAAACAAAACAACCTGAAAGCCATACCATCAACTTTAATCACCTCGTAATGAACAATCCCAACAGACACTTTATGTAAATAAAACGTAAATATATCTTGGTCATACATACGCATGTCATTTGTATTTAATTTATTCAAGCTAATGCTCATAAACAAATACGAACCATTACTACTTTTCTACATTTTTTTTCTTTACGAATAATGTTACTTTTCTTATTTTTCTATTAACTACGCCTTTATTATCAGAGTGGTTACTTCAATTCGTCTACGAAGCAAAATACCTAAAATGTATTCACAACAAAATACTTTTACTGTAAGTCAATGTAAAAATGCAGTTTCCTATAAACTAGAAATCCTCCAAGCAAAATGCCAGAAAGTTTATATTTTCTTAGTTAAAGTTTTACAATGGCTGACCTATTAAGTATGAAAACTTGTAAAAAAAAGCTTCTGAATACATATAGATAAGTTTGTAGTTTTATTGCATTTGTGTGTTTGTGGAAGACAAAGGCCAAAGGAAGTATTTGAGATATTTTTCCTTCATTTTTTGACCCACAAAATTATATTTCAGACATCACATCTAGTACTAGTTGGTCTCGTAGTACATTATAATATCTCAATGGTTCGTATACTTATATGTATTGTATAGCTATTATTATAGGTATACGATAAGATCACTTTGAAATCGATTGCGTCTTGTGTTATTATAGATAAATCGACAAGATATCTCGCTAAGCGATGTTAATTTCCTGAACCAGGTAGAATGGTGGCCACATTAATGATGGAGACCAATCGATTTTCATTTCAAAAGTGTTGGCATAATATAGGTAAGTGAAGAATCGATTACTTAGATGCATTGTAGTTGGTGGGTTAAGATAATGGGGGTTACTTCAAATACTATAAAATTTATTAAAAAAACTATTTAAAAAAAATATGTTTTTATTAAACACGTAAAAAATCATTAATAAACTTTATTGCAATAAATAAAGGTAAAATGTAACACTCGCGTATTCGATTGGACGTATTTTATTATTTCCAGCAGTTTTCAATCAATCATAAGGGTTTTTTTAATTACCTACCCAGTTGTTGAAACTAACCAGGAGTCTAACCATTGAGAAACACTTCTATCTACTTCTAAAACTCTATACATCATCTCAACTTCGCAACCAGTTCCGAAACAGAAATTCCCTTGTATAATACAAAATCACGGTTCGCCGAGAGTTCTAAGCGTAGTATATTAACTTTTAGACCTTGTCATGGCGATGTTCTTGAACGTACTTTGAACTTTATGAATGGAGAAGTGACAGTGGCATGACGTCATAATATTATAATTTTATGTCTAAGTAACATCCGCAATGTATCTTTTTATGTAAAGATATTTAATGTTTACATCACTATAGAATAGAGGCATGATTCTTATCATTCCAACTTGTTATGCGTTGATTCGTCGACTACGTTTTAGGGATGATTTACGTTTGTTGTCTATTGCTCGGCCGCCACTCGGTTGTAAGAGACCAATTCACTGCTCGCCGAACATTACTCGGTTTTCGTTCATTAATCGGTTTCTACTGATTGGATTTCGATGCAAAGTATACCACGACGTTCCTCGAAAATAGAAATATCCAATTTTGAAAACCAGATTTCACTCAGATTAGAAATTTTTACTTGTTTATGGAACCGACAGATAAACAGAGAGACAGACAGACAGGCATGAATTTAATAAAAAATATATAATTTTGTTCGACTACTTTTTTTAAGCCCTCTAGAAAACTTTTTTTTTAATTTACTTCCAAGACTTTTTGTCCTCTCTTAACCTCAATTGTAAGTATATATATAGATTAAGCTCGCTACCTCTCTATTTCTTACACAACGATCGTAAAGAGATTGTTGTCAAGATTGTGGGTATTCTAACAACTGTGTGTATTTTAAAGTTGTGTAAGTAATCTCCCGAACAGTTTGACTTTAGAACTGATGAAGATTGTCCGTCAAAGGCAAATTTTAAATACATCAGTCGACATTTCTATCTAGTCTCTGATAGAGAGCAGTCCAGTTCAATGGCTAACAAAAACATAATCGAAACTGAAATAAAATACAATAAATACACAAAAAAAAAACTTTCGATAAGATGGTGTCTCTAATCCACTCTAATAAAAACTTCTTTGGTTTTATATCGTACTTTGTATGTTAATATTTATATCTCGTGTTTATGATTTTTAATACTGGGAATCCTGTTTTTTTAACATTAGAATTACTGTTGCAGACTAATTCAAACTTTCATCCCAAGCCATTTTCCCCAAAGGATGAAATGCTGAATTAAAAAAAATGATTTTTTACTGTACATAAATATACAAGGTGTAACGAGGACACCCATTTAAGTCAAAAGGGAAGTGGTGAAGTTTTCGAAAATTTCAAGTTTAAAGTTTACTTGAAAAAAAAAATACAAGCGGTTTCTTAGACTTAGAAGTCATTGATCTTTAGTCGTCCTTTCATTTAGTTTGGTTAATTACAATCAAAACATGAATTGCCTTTATTTTCAAAAACAGATGTATTGAAACCTCATTTTTTTATAAAATAATTCGAATTTAAAAAAAAAAGAAAAATAAATATAAGTAGTATATCCGTTGTCTAGTCACCGTAACACAAGCTTAACAGCTTACCACGGGGCTAGATGGCGCTGTTCGTCACAGGATTTATTATTATTATTATTATCATTAATTTCCAAAACTCGTAGAACAAAAGTTGTTCGCCTAGACGTCTAGAACAATCCTCTTTCGGCTTTAATAGGTATCCTCGTTAAACATTGTATATATATAAACAACAGCGGTTTCACCCGCACAAGTCCCGTTTCTGTAGTATTTTCGAGATCAAAAGTAGCCTAAGTTACTCCTCGATAATGTTTTCTATAGGAGAGTTTTTGGAATCGGTTATTTCATTACAAACAAACAAATAAATCATTATAGAAAGATTTATCAAATATTTTTTTTCTTTCGCGGTATATGTTAGGTCACTAACCAGGTTTAACTGTACAACTGTACAACTGAGTTATACCCGACAATCACGCTGTACAGAATAAGTCCAAATAAGTTAATGTGAAACGAAAGAGACTCAACAGATAAATCCAATCTAATAAAAGATTTTCTAAGTTAATCTGTACCCCAAACATAATGAAGTTATTAGGAAAATAACTTAGTTGTCTGCTTGGGGTAAATATTGGTTGAAGGATTAATTATAAATTGTTTCTAAACACAACACAAAAAATACAAAAACATAACACTTCCTTTGGCAGTCGTGTAAAAATATCAGACATTTTAAATCTAGGTGGATCACCACGTCTTTCTTATCGCTTAAAGCGATCTCTTCTATACAACTTTTAAGTAATCTTTTCAGAAGTAGGTCTTTGTCTTTCAACTTTGAAGTTTCATGTTGTGATAAAAAAACATTCAATTGTTCCGTTGAAAATTTGTGAAAATGAAAATAAAATAAATAACTTAACTCTCATTTGCCACTTATTTATTTATTTATTTATTTATTTATTTATTTATTAAAAACTAAGTTACACCACTCTTACAGCTAAGCCAATGCAGTGACATAACTAACTTACTGCATACATACAGTTACATAGTATTTACTTATGGCAGTAAATACTATGTAACTGGGTACTAGTATACTAGTAAAATGGTAGTAAATACTAAAAGTAGTAAACACCCAAGCATCTTTTGGGGGGATCACTGGGGGGATCTATACCTCTGTGGCGCGTCGAGCGAACGCTTGGCTGCAATGCAGAAAGTTGCGGGTTCGATTCCCGCTAGGTACAAATATGCCCGGCTGGCAGTAGCCGAGCCAGTCGGGTCGGGGGGGGAACTACGGGTCCCCCCCTGTGACTAGGTTACCATGGGGTTGGACTTGCCCGGCGTCCCAGAAAGGCTGCATCTATCGGTGGCTTAGTAGGGGACGCCGTCCAACATTGAGGTCGGACTCGTGGGGGTTGTGGTTGCAGTCGCAGAGGGTGGCAACGTTTGCGTCTCCCCGGTATGCTTGTCACCGGGGGCTGCCCTCATACGCGACGAGCGCTTTGCACGTCGTGGACGAGTGCGCGAGGCCATGGGGTGGCCTTTAGCTGTGTCCTTCGGACCTTCGTAAGTCGGACCGTTGGGACCGCATCCCCGGCTGCGCTATGCCTTAATGCGTAGGACACTAGGCTAGATGTGTCCGGTCCTTACCAGGATGTAGGTCACTTTTGGTAGGCACACGGATGTGTGCTGGGAAGTGAGCGTGCCTCAACAGCTCCGGTACCACACTGGAGATGTGGGAGGTGGCTTCTCTGCCGGCCCCAGCGAGGTTGTCGTTAGCTCCTCTTTGAGGCGCGGGTGGTGAGCGGCCTTATTGCTCCGGTACCTGTCTGGACAACCAGGTAGTGTCCTTGGGCACGAGGCTACTCTCCTTTATGAGAACCAGTCTAGCATTGGGGACTAGATCCGTCTTAAACTCGATCCCTGACGTCGCCCTTAGGGGTGTGCGCTCGGGTATAGCGGCCCCTGCTGGTATACCGAAAGGTGGGAACGGTGGGGACGCTATAACATATATAAATAGTGTTTGAGAACGGGTTGTGTAGGTACAAATATTTATGTTTAAAAATAAATATTTGTATCTGGTCAGGGTGTATTCCTATGTATAATATGTATGTATTTACAAAAGAAAAATAAATATGAGTAGTATATCCGTTGTCTAGTCACCGTAACAAAGCTTATAGCAGCTTACCATGGGGTTAGATGGCACTGTGTGTTGGTCACAGAATTTATTTATACTAATATTATAAAGGCGAAAAATTTTTGCTTGTAATGGATAGGCTTCGAAACAACTGGATTGATTTCCAAAATTCTTACACCACAAGCTACTAGAGGAGTAGGTAACCCAGACTAGTGTCGGTGCCGATACTCCTACGAGAAAGATCGAGACTTACGCAGGTAAAACCGTGGGAGGCAGCTAGTGACTAGTACTGTATAATTGGCAATCGAGAACAAAACACAAAGCACCCATAAAATGCACCATAAAGTGCCTTGCCGGAATCGTTGGTGGAATTTATTATTACGTGGGAATAGCCAATACTCGGTTAATAAGTAATATTTAAAATGGCGCCCTATTAGTTATGCTTTATAATATACTGGAGCTGCCTTTGTGCAGCTTTACCTACTAGTCCTTTGATTAACAGTCATGCAATTGATTCCACATTTATCAAACTACTAGTAGCAGCATTAAGAAGGTAAATAGTGAAAAGAACGTAAACAATAGATATTTTATCACAATAAGTCACCTAAAAAATTCTCAACGATTATCAGCATAACCCATCTATATTCTTTTCGAAAACCAAATTAGCCGTTTTTTTTAATTTTCACCAAAGCTTTTGAAGTGCGAATAATGCATTTTTTTTTTCAATTATCGTGCGATGACGACTAACCCAAATATCTCAGAATTATAATGATTTGCATTGCCAACTAAAGGTGAACGCAGATTTGATCCGCGCCGAAGGAGCCGAAGGAATCGAATTTTATATATTTTGTGCCGTGTGTCTTTGTGTCAATAAAATGTTTTCTATTCTATTCTTTTATATATTTATATGACATTGTTGTGGCAGTGTGCGTGTAGGTGTGTATGTCATTCGAGTTAGACGAATCGATCGCATCGGAAGAATCGACCGCATCGGTAGAATCTTACTCAGCTGCAGTTGTTGAATAATCAAGTTCTCGTACGCAACTATCAGAGTGCGAGCGAATAGGTCGATTCGACCGATTCGCCGGAGTCGGCCAAATCTGACGACGTCATCAGAAATATAAATATGTTAATCCATGGGTAAATATACTTTTTCTAAAATATTATAAGGTACTGTTTCCCGTGGACGACAAAATTTTGATTACTTCGGCTCCTTCGGCTCGAATCAATCTGCGTTCACCTTAATCGGCAATTTTAAAACAGAAGAAGGCATAGTCCGCATATCTCTATAATATTTCTACTATGTTATAATGACGACCTTATGGTAATTATAACTCGTATTAAATTAATAGTCTCACAAATAAACAAACAAAAAATGTAATTATTTAACTATGAGAACAGGATTATATTTATTTTCATGTACTTATTTTTTGTACGTACCTACTTACCATTTAAAAGCGTTGTTTTATTTTATTAATGGAGTTAAGTTTTTCAACACGCGCTGTCTGTCAGTTCCCCTAATCATAAACAAATTAATATTTCAATAACTTAAGTATGTAAGAAACCAGATGGTATTTTTGTTTGTTGTTTATGGATTCCATACCTCAAGAGATAAAAAGGGAAACAGAAGGGACATGTGTCCGTTTGTCTGTCTGTATATCACCACCGATTTCATATTTTGTTAAACAAAGAAACAAAACTGATTCGTAACGTAATCTACTTATGTTAGAAATTTTCATTTTTGTAACCCTTATCGTTCACATGTATCTACCAGTTTGTCTGTATGTAAATCATTAGATTACATAAATCTTTTTAAAACATAATAACTAGTTTAAAAACCAAAATCTTGGTGCAAAATCAATTTTCATTTTGCAAAACACGCCGAGGGGATTCCCTCTGCGTGCTAGATCAATGACCGAGCTTAAATAACCTATAAAAAAAACATCACAGTAACAAGCAAAAATTAAATACTCTACTAGCTAAAAAAAAATCAGTCAGCCAACTATAAAGTCAAAGTTAAAATAGTTTTATTCATACGGATCGTTTCGTATCGATTTAATTACGATTTCCGATTTTTCGATTTTATATTTCATTTTGCGATTTGGGATATTTTTCGGATTTCAACATAACCAGTCAAAGAGTTTACAATTTACTATGTGTTCGGAACGTAACTTTCAATGAGAAGAAGATACAAGAAACAGAGGTTTCGTAAAAAGTAAACGTAGCTATTATAACTCATTCACAGCATCAAACGTAGTAACTGACTTTGACCACAGTTTGGTTTGATACAGTCAAAACAATAAGCTTTTCCAGTGTAACCTATCAACTGTGGTTAAACTACAGATTGCCCAAACATAGAACTAACAGAACTTTCGCAAGCACATGTCACTTCCCACACGTCACCAGTCCGTTGTCAATGGATTATTCAGTAGTCATTACTCATGTAAGGCAAGGTAACAGTCGAAGGTGGCTTTTCAAACAATAATAACTTTAATTAATTATAACTTTCATAACGTTCAGGAGTAAGGACAGTTGACTTTGAAGCCGCCTACATGACCCTGTCATGGGTCATGGTCGATTGTGATTTGAACGCTTTTTATATGAGAAACTATAGGAAAGAACATCAATTTTTTTTTAATATATACTAGTTATACATTAAAAATGTTTAAAAGGAAAATACAGTTACAAAAATTTACTCGCGGCGAAGTTTGAACTCGTGCCTCTGAGTCAGTATCTGGAGAAACGCCTTGAGCAGTAAATAATTCAGATTACGAAAAATTTGCTATAAAAGTTTTCATGCCCCCAAGTTTTGGTCTACGGTGGCCTGTCTGGCGAACCCTCAACAGACGTCGCTCTGGGGTAGGGCGTTGTAGATCGAACCTGGTACAGTGAGGATACTCCTCGAGACTGGAGTGTGATTGTGGGAGGTTGAGCCAAAATATGTCGCACTTACTCTCTTACCCTTCATGCCCTTCATGCAAAAGGAAAGACCTAATGGAAGCTACGGAGGCAGCTGTGGATGTGGCTGAATACTGGTCCACCAAAATTTGACATACCTACTGGTATTTTTATGCCATTGAAAAGAAAAGAAGAAGATCTAATCATAGATACAAAAATCTACAGATCTTACTGACAAGGGCATTGAAAATGTTCCCTTTCTTGGAATCGCTTCATTCAACTGATCCCGCAAGTAAGCCGCGATCTTAAAATAGAGTCAATCGCAAGATTTAACATTTCCGTTTCTTAAATAGATAGCGAAATTAAAAATATTGAAATAGGCGATTTTTTTTTTTACAAATAATTGGGAAATCTCAAAAAGTTATCGACCGTCTGATTTAAGGTAGCTGGAGATAATATATGGATGAATATATATGGTATATACTTATATACTTTTTTTCTTGATATTCCCATGAGATCGGGGCGTACGCGAATAAAATCACGGGGCGCAGCTAGTAGTTATCTGAAAAGAGGATTTATGTTTTCAGTATAATTTATTAATAGTGCTTTAACGGAAAGCTGCTGAAACGATGTAAAACCATAACCACTTATAATTTACTACCTAACATCCATTATCTTTAAATTAAAACGCAATGAAAATTATAATTTTTCAAACATAAAATATATGTATCGTTTATTTTCATTACGTATCTTCGTGAGAATATATTTTTTGTGAGCCATCATGAATTAGTTAACAGATATTAAATTGAAATTATGTGTTAATTTTTTTATTTATGGCGTTGGGTAATAAAAACAGTTTTTCGTTTAGTTTAAGAGTTCTATATCACAAATTTTGCAGTAATAAGGTTACGAATAATTCGGCATTTATGGTAAACATGGGGCGGGTACCCGGTTTGGATCCGGTACCCGGCGGATCCGGCACTTTTTTTATTATCCGGCCGGGTACCGGGTAATGGTGCCGGGTATCCGGCTCTGCCGGGTAATTTGATAGACCAAAAATAATGAAACATATTACACTTTTTAAATTATTTATTATGCTGAACACAAATGGTAATCATTATAATTATGTTTTGCTCAGTAATTTATCAGAAAGAACTAAAAAAACTAAATATATATTTAATTTTTAAGATGGGTAAGTTGTGAGGTAAAAACGCCAATTTTTCTGCGCGGTTAGCATTTAGGCGACTGCGTTTCTTGTCATAAATTAGCCCTGCTTCTGAGAACAGGCGTTCGCTGTATACAGAACTAGATGGTGTGCATAGATATTTCGCCGATACTTTTCGCACCCCGCGGGAACATGCGCTAGCCAGCCGGTACGCGGCGATTCGAGCTATCAAAGACGCCAGCGCCACCTCTATTTCACTTCAGTTGCGCCTGAGCGGGCAAGGGAGACACACGCGTCACGACGCGTTACCGCTGCCGGGTACCCACGAGTACCCGGCGTAAAATGTGTCGGGTACCCGTTCAGCGAGTACCCGGCAAAACCACTACCCGCCCCATGTCTAATTTATGGTAAAAAAATTGAAAATCTGAAATAAGAAGATACATGATGTTAGATAGATGTGGAAATCCCCAGCGTGAAAACATGATTATTAAATAAATGCAATAGAAAATAATTATTAAAAACGTGTTTCACAAAATGTTTTGTTGAATATTTTCGAAACCGGCCATTATTTTATATGGATTTTAATAATAATGTGTAGGTATTAACTATTTCTTGAATATGCTCAGCATATTTTTTTGATAAATTGTCTAGTTAACTTGTAATAAGCAAATAATAATTATTAGTTTGCTCTAAAATTTCGCATCTATATTTTCAAGTTTCATCGCAATAGGTTCAGTAGTTGTTGCGTGAAAGAGTAACAAAGTCACATACATACATACAAACTATCGCGTTCATAATAGAAGTAAGATAGTAAGATTTCAGCTTTATCATATTAATAGGGTAGTAACAGGGTAGTAAGGAGCAGTAAGACTATGCCTGCAGCAGTATATACGAACACAACAATCATTACGTGGATCTTACGTTTCCAAACATATAAACCACTATCTGATTAGGAAAACATCGAGGAATAAATATTTTCAGGCTATAAAACAACACAATGACTTACGTACACAATTCTACTAAAAACTATTTTGATTGATCGACCGTTGCTAGGCAACGTCCCCTTTTGAAAGGTCATTGATAGTTATTGAATAGCAACCTACTTATTTTGGCCACAATTTACCTAATCGATGCTGTAAGTTAAAAAAAAAAACAGATGATTCTAAGCTCTCTCTCAAAGAATTAAGATACCTAGGTCTCTTTTAAGCCTATTCTTTTAAGAGACTAGAAGGTCACTTGAACTCAATTGACAGTAAAACATTTCAAACTCGGCTACCAAGGCCGAGATTTATGAATTACAAAGTGAAATTGTTCAGAAAATTACTCACACACCTTTAACAAAGTCGGAACAAAATCCGTACGACGTTTGTTGTTAGAATACCCACTAAATCTATAGGTACTTACTAATATACGTTTCTCAGATTCTAAAAATTCTTTCACTTCCTTTTACAAAGTTATTTTATGGAGGTGTAACATAGGCTACTTTTGATCGGGACTTACGCGAATAAATCTAACATAAATTGATAATCTAAAGATTTAAGTACATTTTATTGAGGCGACCGGTGATCCTAGAGCTGGCGGGTTCCTATCTCGCTATGCAGAGCGGGAATGATGCCAGCATCTTGGGGACGATGTCTCGTGAGGGCGTCGTCGGCTACGACGCCTTCTTCTCCTTTCAGTTTAAGCGTATGTTTTTGTATTTCCTTGTTTGTTTTGTATTTCTCTGTATATTTTTAAGTTGAATTTACAGTACGTATATTACGTATATCGAAAATAATATATTACGTATACTAGTCCGTGAGCTAGCGACAAATGTTCATGACCAATTTACTCTCATACGATAACTCGTGAAATACTTCAGAGAGTCGCATTATATAGCATGGTGAACGTCAGAAAAAAAAATTGTTTTAAGTCATTTCCTCCCGATTGAAAATTTGTTAGATGATAGATAATGTTTTTTTTTTTTTTACGTCTTTTTTTTACATGATTGAAAGGCTGCCGAACCCCTACCCACCCTTGGAGCGGCAGCTGACGTTCACCATACTATATAATGGGACTCTCTGAAGTATTTCACGAGTATTCGTTTGAGAGGAAATGACTGACAAAAAATACTATCTGGCTCACGGACTATACCTTGTTGATAAGGTATTCTTTTTTAGACTCGCATGAACGCTCTACCTGTCTTAGTAATTCAGAGGACAATGTGGATTTGTGTAGCTGTCCTGTCTATTTGGTAACAATGCTTGAATGTCTTTGTACTTGCCGGTCTTTGCGGTAAGCAATTATCCGGTCAAAAATCCGTGTTTTTTATTGTTTTCGTGCTTTGTGTCTAAAATAAACATTGGTTTTCTTTTACCCACAGATTAATAGAGCCTTCTGACCTTTTTAATTGTGACTAATCACAATTTACTGCCGTTATGAAAACATAAAAGTCGTTCTTACTTAACTGAGAAGCTATAAACTTATATTTTGTTTCGTTGATGCTTAACTTTAAGACCGTAGGCTTCGTTATCGTTAAAACAACATGGAGTCTACCTTGATAGTGAATTTACTAAATAACAATATTGTGTACGTTCAAAGATCATACTTTATTTTATGGAATTAGATAGCCATTTTATTTTGTGGTAGCTACTCACTGGAACGCGAATTTTACCGGTAATGTTTTATTTCATTTGCATACTTAATTATGTTAAGTTTTGGAATCATGTGTACCTGTATACTACGAGTATAATTGTCTTGATTTTTATTTTAAAAATGTTTCCTACTTTGACAAACAAGTATTTTTGAAAAATGCTTTCCTAAACTTTGCACCTGACAGGACTTGAACCTGCAAACTTAAAAAACCAAAACGTGCTGCCCATTGCACTACAGGTGGTACCTGTCTGGCCGAGATGAAATTATGGATTGCATTTTTACGTGTTTGCAACTGAGGCTTTAATATATTTGTCTTTATATTAGTAAAATAGTACTTCGTTTATACTAAAGTAGTTACAAAGATTAATATATAAAAGCCTCAGTTGCAAACACGTAAAAATGTAATCCATAATTTCATCTCGGCCAGACAGCTACCTGTAGTGCATTGGCAGCACGTTTTGGTTTTACAGTGCAGGTTCAAGTCCTGTCAGGTGCAAAGTTAAGGATCGCATTTTTCAAAAATACTTGTTTTTCAAGGTAGGAATAATTTTAAAAATAAAAATCAAGAAAATTGTAGTAAAACTTAACATAATTAAGTAGGCAAAAAAATGTAATCCATATTTTCATCTCGGCCAGACAGCTACCTGTAGTGCATTGGCAGTTGGCAGCACGTTTTTGTTTTATAAGGTTGCCAGTTGCAGGTAACTTATTACTAGTACACCCTAGTTTAGGATACCTACTTAATATCTCGATTGTTTCACCACAGTAAGTGGTTAGAAAACCCGTAAATTTTAACCAACCCAATGCTTTTCAATCCTCTCTGTGGTTTCAGAAGAAATGGGAAAAAGGTAATTTATAGTCGCGGAGTTTATTATCTTACTTCTTACTAATATTATAATGGCAAAAGTTTGTATTTTTTTTTAAATTTATTTAATCAATGAATAAAAACTTATAAAAACATTCATAACACCTTAAATCACTAAATTTTGTCTGGTGTTTAAGTAAATTCGAAAGTTCATGACAGCATGCGTAAGTCTACAATAATTATAATTAATCCTACTGTCCTGCTTATATTATAAATGTGAAAGTGTGTGTGTTTGGATGTTTGTGACTCGGCTGAACGGATTGCGATGAATCTTGGAATATAGGTAGCTGGATACTGGCAATAACACATAGGCTTTTTATCCCGATATTCCCGCGGGAACGGGACGCGGGTGAAACCGCTAGTAACTTATATATGTCTGTGACTTCGTTACTCAATCACGCAAAAACTTCTAACCCGTCGTATAGGCTTACCTAGGTCAGTTACCTACATTTTTTTTAAATTAATCATTATCCGGTTCGACATAAACCCTTACTTAAATGTATAATTTTCATAATAATACTGCGATTATTATAATTGCCATTTCAGAATAGATTGTATAGAATAGAACAATGGAATATGAGACACCTACTGATAATCTCACGGTAGTTACCAACAAGTACATAGATAAACACCGATTATCACTACATAGTATAAAACAAAGAAGCATCCCGCTGTCTGTCTGTATAGATGTTTGTATGTCTGCTTAGATCTTTAAGACTACGCAATGTATTTTGATGCGTTTTTTTAGTAGATATAATGATTCAATAGGAAGTTTCATAATATGTATCCCGATATTCCCGCGGATAAGGAATTATGCGGGTGCAACCGCGGGCGCAGCTAGGTTGTAATATTATTAATTATTATTAAATAAACACAGATCATTTAAAATAAATGTTAAGCGTAAATTGCGGGTTCTTTACGCCGAGGCAAGTAGTTTTGCTGCCCTGCTTAGTAATTAACTAAAAGTTGTGGTCACGAGAAAAATTTAGGAATAAGTGGAGGATGTGAATTCAATCCTATACCAAAAAAATAAATTTGATTTAAATTTAAAAACTCTACTAACTATTTATTTGTTAAATAATAGAATTTTAGAAATATTTTAGCAAGGAAATATATTTCCAAAAAATCCCCATGACAGGATTCGAACCTGCGTCCTTTCGCTGACCAGGCGAATGCTCTAACCACTGAGCTACACAGAAATCACGTGACATGAGCGAAAGGACGCAGGTTCGAATCCTGTCATGGGGATTTTTTGGAAATATATTTCCTTGCTAAAAATATTTCTATGTTTAAAATGCCTTGAGCAATAAAAACAAAAAGAAATAATAGAATTTTTTTTAAAAAACAATCATTTTATTTTAAAACACACATTCGATTTTCGCACAAATAATATTCTTTATGCTGGTAGGTTTCATCTGTCAGTTGGAATACCGAGTGCCTTCAAAAATAAACAAATAAAAACAAAGCACCTACTAATTTGCCTAATTTACTTGCTTCATTCAAAAACTTATAAAACAAAGTTAGGTTTTATTTTGAAAAAAAATCGCAACTAACACATTCATTGCCTCTTTTTCTGTAAAAACAAGCTACTTTCAGAAACTTTTTCATTAAAAACGGTAACTTTCACTTAAAAAGTTGAGAGTTACTCACCGCAGTTTGTTACCCTCAGTAATGTAATAAATGAGATAGAGAGCTGATTTATTTTAGACTAGTTTTTACCCCTAACTTCGACTTTAGAACTCGCCGACAAAGTTAAAGGTGTTATTGGGTGAAGTGTAACCTATCCTACTATAATATTATAAATGTGTTTGGATGTTTGTTACTCAATCACGCAAAAACTACTGAACCGATTGCGATGAAACTTGGAATACAAGTAGTTGGATACCGGGAATAACAAATGGGCTACATTTTATCCCGATATTCCCGCGGGAAAGGGACTTACGCGGGTGAAACCGCGGGGCGCAGCTAGTCTTCTTATATATAAAAATGAATCCCTATTTTGCGTGGGCACGGCATTGGGCCTGAACGGCTGGACCGATTTCGATCATTGTTTTTGTGTTGTGCTTGTTATGATCAGGAGAAGGTTCATATCGGGACTTATTCGGGTGAAACCGCGGGGTGCAGCTAGTATAATATTTCCAAAAGTCGTAGAACAAAAGTTGTTCGCCTAGACGAATAGAACAACTCCCTTTCGGCTTAAAAGGCTATACCCGTTACACCTTGTATGTATAGGCAACTTTTTCCGCGCTACCATGATCGTTTGTCGTTGCAATGTCGTCTTTTTGTCGTCAAAAAAATAAAGTAAATTTGACATCTCAGTCAACCTTGAAAAAGCCAACTGTAAAGTTGGCGAAAGCTCAGTTCAAATAATGAATAAAAACGCGATAAAACCGGATAAATAAAGTGTTTTATTATGCAAAATCGCGAAAACCATAGAAGAAATTAAGTAAATTTAAAATAAAAAATACCCCAATTTTTTAATTATTTGAAGTGTGTTTAATTTTATTTTGTTTAGCTGAACGACAACGCGACGACTTCATGGAGAATTACGTGAGTGAAACATGAGACGTTGCTAGCAATTATAAAAAGTTTGTAGTCTTCGTTTGCCATAATCACGCCATCAAGGCAAAGTTTGTTCAAGTCGGGTAACTATCTGTTGTAAGGTACCCACGTAGTGACAGACTGTCGCACTAACTGCGTAACCGGATAAGCAACTGTTGCCTATATTACCACCTTATCTCTTATTCTCAGCAGTTTGTTTTAAGTAAACGTCCAGTGATCCGCTTTGGCCACTTTCATTCACTGGATTTTGTGTGGCGTCCACTGTACTAAGCACCGTAGTCGAATTGTCTGAAAAAAATCGATGCTTTCTTTACGGTTTTCGATTTTTTAGTCATGTAAATCTTATTGCTAGGCAAAAGTTTCCCTTTTGCTTCTTCCCACACACATTAACATTTTATCTATAAATTGGCACAAAATATTTTTCACTTTCACTTTTTCTGCCAAAGTCATTAACCTTGATCATTGTTACATGAATTCTAAGAAATTTTACTCAGAAAATGTTCGAGTAAAGTGCTCTATGCTTTATTGAATTTAGAAGGCAGACCCATACGCCCCATACGTAACTGGGAAGTGTGTATCACATGATTTGCCGCACGAATAGACAGATAACCAAGTTCTTTTCCAGAAAGGGACCCTGTTCAAAAGGCACTGTAAGGACCAACTCAGACTTAAATGATTCTGTTGGCCGATTATGTTTTTTTTTTTAAATATTTTTGGCATTTTTGCCTTTGTCATTGTTGCCGACGGCACGTACTGGCCACTTTACTATATTTGAATTTTATAAAATAGAGGAAACTTTTGATACCTTTTCTTGTTTTTTGACTGAGTTATAGTTGGCAATATAGTTTTGTAAAGTATAGCTGGTTTTTCTTAGACTTTTTTACTTTCCTCAAAGTGCTGCTGGTTCTGATTAGTCCTGAACGACTCTTCACTCTCGCCGTTTCCATCGCTAAGAGTTGATTTACATTGGGTCAGTGACAAAAGTCAGTGCCATACAATTCCGATCAAGTCAGTGACTGACTAAGAAAATTTTGAGGTACTGACTTCGGTTACTGACCTAATGTAAATCAGCTTTTAAAGTTGATTTACATTAGGTCAGTAATAGCCGTTTTAGGTTAGACAAAGCAGTTAGGTACATTTGATAGAAATAGTCACTGACTGATTTTAAATTCCTCATGGGCCACGGTTGAAGGTAAAAGGCGGCAATCTCCTCCATAACAAATCTATACTTGCTTAAGGCTTAAGCTCGTATATTATAATACGAGCTTAACTCAATATCCCTGTCGGATTCATCGAAAATCGTTGATTTTTTTCTGTCGTAATGTATTAGAGTATTTTCGTTTAAAGTGTAAATGACATTGTTTCCGACGTTTTTGTGTAGGTTTTAAACAAAAATGTCAAAAGATGTTGAAACGTTAGCATATTTTTGTGTAAAATGTCCTAAGGCTTTAAACAATAAGAAGTTTTTGTCTCGAAACTACACAAAAATGTAGGGAACGATGTCATTTACAAACGTTTTAAACGAAAATATTCTAAAACATTGCGTCAGAAAATAATATTAACAATTTTCGATGAATCCAACGGGGATTTTCAGTTTAGCTCATATATATACACAAGCTAAATACACCCCTTAAGATATTCCGCGCTACCATGATCATTTGTCGTTGCCATGTCGTCCATTTGTCGTTCAAAAAAAAAAAGTAGATTTTCAATAAAAAATACCACGACTACTTTTAAAAACCACAGACAATTAAAAAAAATCTTGTTTTTTTGAAGTTAGTTTTCTTTTTTGTTAAATTATTTGATGTGTTTTTAATTTTATTTTTTTTAGCTGAACGACAACGCAACGAATTATGAGACATCATGGTAGGGCCCATAGTCTACCTATGTGACAACCTATTTGTCTATTTATATTACACTAGCTGCGCCCCGCGGTTTCACCCGCGTTAGTCCCGTTTATCCCCTTGGAGGTAGAATTTATCAAAATCCTTTCTTAGCGGATGCCTACGTCATAACATCTACCTGCTTGCCAAATTTCAGCCCGATCCCTCCAGTGGTTTGGGCTGTGCGTTGATAGATCACTATGTCAGTCAGTCAGTCACCTTAGAGTTATATATATTTAGAATTTAGATACATAATCTGCAGCTATTCGTTTCAAATTCTGTATGTGAGTGTCTTCAGCTAGTTGTTTTACCCGTCTCACACGTAAACTAGTTACTTTATGTGAAGCTAGATAAAGTTTCGTTGTTGTAAAATTATATTTATTTAAATATGTATTAAATGGAAAGTTTGTTCAAATTTTATAATTTTATTTTATGACGATTGTAATTTAACAAATGATCGCAAATAAGAGAAACACACATGAGTTAGTTTCGTAGTTGTAAACTACGAAACTATACAAGGTACTATACAATATATATATTATATATATTGTACTATACAAGGTGTAACGGGTAAGCCCTTTTAAGCCGAAAGGCGGTTGTTCTAAACGTCTACGCGAACAACTTTTGTTCTACAACTTTTGAAAAATCAATCTTTTTTTTGGATGTTTTGGAGTTATGTTTCACTGAAAAAACAGTTAATTTTGAAAATAAAGGTAATTAAAGTTTTGATTGTAGTAGATAGACTAAACTAAATGAAAGGACAACATAAGGTCAATGACCTCGAACTACAAGAAAGAGCTGATCTTCAAGTAAACTTTACACTTAAAATTTGCGAAAAGTACTTTGAATTTCCAAAAGTCGAAGAACAAAAGTTGTTCGCCTAGACGTCTAGAACAGCCCCCTTTTGGCTTAAAAGGGCATACCCGTAACATCTTGTATAATGTATGAAATTGAAAGGTCGCTCGAGTGGATATCGCTCGATCTAAAAGACCAGTCTCAATTTTTATTCGCTCGGGTTGACCTGATTGACCGGAACCCGTCTTTTATCATGTCTTATTAAAGTAACTTCAGTAAAATACCCCATTGTGAATTTGCGACTTTACTCGTAACTTCGCCGTATCTGAAATAAGGGATTCTGGTTCGAGAACTTTTGGTCGACGTTAGATTGCGACCTTTGATAGACTTTACAGAAAATGGCTTTTGAAAACATTTTGTGGAATTCTAATGATTTTATTTTTGGTTAATTTATTTGGTTATAGGTACCTATATGTAACTAGCTGGGTCCCGCGGTTTCACCCGCGTAAGTACCGATATCGTGGAAATATCTGGATAAAAAGTAGCCTATGTTACTCTTCGATAATTAGCTTACTATCGATGAAAGAATTTTTGAATTTGGTTCAGTAGTTTTGTAGCCTATTCATTACAAACAAACTAATAATGAAACAAATGAATCTTTCCTCTTTAGGCGATAAATATGTAAAATAATTACAATACTCATAAGCAGGTGAATGATACCATGACAACGAAGAGGGTCTACCACTGAGAGTTTTAATCCAAATTCTGTATAATAAATAATATTTATTTATTTATGCAGATTATTGAGTTGTTATATATTACGTATATACCGTTGAGATATAACTAAAAATAAGATCTTAGTTACAAAAATAACGAGGGAAACGGCCTTGAAGATGTTTTTTAAAATAAGTAAGTTTATCTCAAAACTGAATGTCCCATAGTTTTTAACAAACAAATGTTTTAATGCAAACAAAGCATGCTATGAAATATAAATATTTATTGCACGATGATAAATAAATATATTGCACGAAATGAAATTACACACAGAGCAATCTAGCCCCAAACTAAGCACTAGACTTGTACTATGGGTATTAGACAACAGATATACTACATATTATAATTTTTTGGTAAATACATGCATACTTTACACAGAAAGACACCCAGGCCAGACACAAATATTGTTTTTTAGGCATATTTGCACCCGACGGGAAGCGAACCCGCAACCTTCCGCATTGCAGGGGTACGTCAATATTATTATTATAACAAAGAAAACAAGCGATAATTCAAACTAAGAGGTAAAGGTGAACGCATATTTGATCCGCGCCGAAGGAGCCGAAGGAATCCAATTTTATATATTTATATGAAATTGTTGTGGCAGTGTGCGTGATCTGAGTCAGATGAATCGATCACATCGGAAGAATCGACCGCATCGGTAGAATCTTACTCAGCTGCAGTTGTTGAATATCCAAGATTTATGTTGTTCTCGTACGTAACTATCGGAGTGCTAGCGAATCGGTCGATTCGCCGTAGTTGGCCGAATCTGATGACGTCATCGGAAATGTAAATATGTTAAAAATGTAAATAATAAAAGTAAATGTACTTTATCTCTAGTATTATAAGGTACTGCTTCTCGTGGACGACAAAAAATCGATTATTCGGCTCCTTCGGCTCGGTTCAATCTGCGTTCGCCTTAAGAAGCCGCATGGCTGTCATCGTTGTGTTACCTCAAATCGGTTGACATCAGCCGAAAGCCCCGGCTCGGCTGCTTCGCTGGTCTAATTCAACACTACAACAACAATACGTCAACATTTTAACATTGTAACGTCAAATTAAAGATAACATTTACATACTTAACCTATAACTACATTATTAATTAATGTACTTTATATACATTAATGAACCATTTTATCGAGCTCAACACACTAGCCAGTTTATCAACTACACTTAATAATATTCGCTAAATATAATATAAGGCATCATTTAATCTAAATTAAATTTAACAAGAACAATTTAAGAATTATATTCTCAATATCTTTAATATTGCACTAACACGAAGGAACATCTCCTTTGGAATTGGATTAATTTTTTTTATTTTTAATTGCGACCAAAATCATTGTAACGTGATCGAAATGTCGAAGAAAGAAAATTAAAAAGAAAAAATCACGCAAATAAGACCCGAAAAATATGATATTTTAACATGTTACATTACACCACCTAACGTCGGTCAGTGCCCACCCTTATACTAAACAAATACCTACAATTTACATAGACAATACTATTTTAACAAAATAGCTTTCGCTTACTGCCAAAGTCAAATATATACATACATGCAAACTTTCGCGTTTATATTAAAAATGATATGATTGTTTTCGTAACATTATCAAACTTTTAATGGTTTAAACGTTCTAGAGAGACATTTTAACGAATCAAAGATAAGTTACAACGTCATCAAAATCAGCCCAGACGTTTTTGAGTTACCTTTTGTATTTCGAACTAACACAACTCTTCTCGGGTTTCCGGAATCACAGTACATAGGGGGAGTATGTGTGTGTGAGCTGTGGCCCAGTCCCCAGCTTTCATATGTACTGTGCCGGAATGCTGGCTTCTATTTTGCCCAGAAAATAAGTAGGTATCATCCATCATATAAAGGGGCATTGCAGCTAGCATTCTGGTTACATTTCCGTGCACCAAGGGTATAGCTGATTTAGATTTAGTATAGTTTAATTTTGATTAGTACAACATTAGTTTATCTTAAATTTTGGTTTTGATTTAGTTCTTTTTTATATTAAAATTTTACGATCTTAATAAAAATTAATAAGCAAAGTACAAGTGTTATTTATAAAGATTTTTCAATTACACTTTACGAATAAGCTACATAACCTAATTTCTTCTATGGTTCTCGCGATTTTACATAATAAAACACTATTTACCGGGTTTAATCGCGTTTTATTCATGATTTTTAAACGACCGAGTTTTTGCCAGCAGCTGGCTTTTCAAGGTTGTCAACCTTGAAAAAGCCAACTCTAAAGTTTGCATATATATAGCTACATAACCTACCTGCTTTTATTTCTGTGTTTGATAAATCAAATAGGTAGATCATCCATCTCGAAATCTCAACTAAAATAAACATGATTTATTACTGACTGACTAAGAAGCAATGCACATTTGACTTTAACCTTGGATCTTGAACGAACTATAAATAAATAAATATTGCACGACATTACACACAGCGCTATCTAGCCCCCAAACTAAGCACTAGGCTTCTACTATGGGTGCTAGACAACGTATATACCTACTACCTACTTGTTTTGTAAAAAATACTTAACACCCAGAACCAGAAGCAAACATTTATGGTTAGCAGAAATATTCGTCCCCAGCGGGAGTCGAACCCACAAATTTCTGCGTTACTGTCGGGCCTTACATATAAATATCTTATATTACTAACATTATAAACGTATGTATGTATAAAATAAATAAACTGGAATAACACATAGGCTTGTACACATAACACTTTTTATCCCGATATTCCCACGAGAACGGGACTTAAACGGGTAAAACCGCGAGGCGCAGCTAGTCATTTTATATTTCTCACAAGGTCGTGTCACACACTTAAGCGAAATCGCGGAATGTTGTTAATTTTAAAATACAACAATAAGAAGGTATTTAGAAAGTTAGAATACTATTTTCCTACTTGTATAAGTAACATTATAATCTCTGATATCTCTGATAACATGGTTGTTATCTCTGATAACAGTCGTTAGGTCAAGTTAGAGGCCTTAGGGCGATCTTAAAACTCTAACACCAGGTGAGCCACACCACTATACGAAAAGAAGAAGAAGAAGACTTGTATAAGTATAGATAGATACTTATTGCTACTTTGGTTAACAACTATCAACTACTAGCTGCGCCCTGCGGTTTTACCCGCGTAAGTCAAGTTCCCGCGGGAATATCGGGATAAAAAGTATCCCGCCTATGTGTTATTCCCGGTATCCAGCTGCCTATATTGAAAGTTACTTCGCAATCGGTTCAGTTTTTACGTGATAACAAACACACATACATACAAACTTACGCGTTTATAATATCAATAAGATTTAAGAAGATTGAAATTTAATTGTTTTTTTTTATCATAAAACATCTTTCGTAGCGTTACGTTGTCGAAAACATCATGGTGTGTAATCTAAGAAACGGTTTATTATCGTCTGACCTCATTTTTATGACTTTACCTTATTATTATGATGCTCTAGTGACCTTATTCCGAATATTCGACGTATTTATTGTCTTGAGTTTGTGAGGTGAGGTGGGGTAAGCGAAACACCCATGAATAAGCCGGAACTATTTTAAACGTACCCTACGGTGATAGCTCGATAAAATAGGAACGGCTAACCTACTTCTATGTATCATATTTAAGTGTGTATTTACAAAGAAAAAGTGTTTGGGTATTAGTTGTCTAGTACCCATGATACAATCCATAGTTTAGTTTGGGGATTACGCCGGGTGTACTTTGTGCAATATATCTACGAGCTTTTGCGTTTATGTAAAGTAATTAGGTATTAGTTAGTAATTAGTTACATTATTATTAAGATAAGATAAGTAACAAGTATAGACTAACATGTATTAGGGATTTATAGTCTTTGATATTTGGTAACAAGTAAGATAAAAAAAACTAAAGGGTTAAGTGAAACATAGTGTTCTTGTTTTATAGTTTCCAGAGATAGACAATTATGGAGATAGAAAATCCTTACTAATATTAAAGTGTTAAATGTCTGTATGTGACTTTGTTACTCTTTCACGCAAAACTACAGAACCGAAAGTAATGAAAATTGGAAGAAATTTTTATTCTATTAGATTTACTCAAATACTCAAATACTCATTTATTCGTAACAACAAATTACAAGTCAAACATTTAGGTTCGTCAGCAAACTACCGTGTCTTCGGAACGCGACCTCTAATGAGAAGAAGACACAAGAAACTTATGGGGGTTTTTTTTCATGTGATTCACATTGCCACTTATTTAGAATTATAGTGGAACTGGAGCAATAATCAACCATATTTTTTACTAGCATTGAACTGCGAAAGAATGTGGCATCCACAAATAAAATACTACAACAAAAATTTGCACGACATTAGGTACACACAGCGCAATCTAGCCCCAAACCTAGCACTAGGCTTGTACTATGAGTACTAGACAATAGATATTACCTACTATATAAAATGATACTTTAAAAAAAAAATTAAAACGGTGTCGGTAGTGTTAAGTACTTTTGATTTATAACAACTTTAAAAAACACACATTATATTGTCGAATAATTGTAAACGTATACCTAACCTGAAGGTAACCTTTTGTGTGTTTTTGTTATCAAGTTTTCAATTTGACCTATGAAATTTGCGTTACAATAAAAATTCCAAAATAAAAGGGAGACTTTTTAAATTAAAAGTCTAAAGCGCTTTTATGATTAAACCTATATCACTTCATGTGTGAAAGCTCCTCGCCTTGTCCTTTATTGATTCCTCGGACGGACATGGACCCACAATGAAGCTCGAAGAATTTAATTTATCTCCAACCTTAAGGTCTGAGCAAACCTGCAAACCTGGTCGCCCACAATAACAAGTCAAAAACTCAACATGAAGTTAACTCAAGTCAACGGCTACGTCGTGCCACGAGTCGGACGATAATTTGACTGAGTTTGCCTAAATCCTTATTCTAATTAAATGAAATTTCTTCAGAATTTAGAAGCCTACATAATTTTAAGTAATTAGAACGTGAAAATTAATGGGCTTTTCATTTAATTAATTCATACGTTAAAAATTAATGACATCGTAGAAAAAAATTAGTAATAATTTGGGGGAGAAAAAAAGAATCGAGAGGAGCTCGTGAAATTGATTTTTTGCCACACAAATTTTCGGTCGCCCATTCAAGTAATAACGGCGCCAGGCGTTGCTTAACCCGTACGTTATTTTCAGATCGGCGGTTGTTGCTAGGCCAATGAGCTCTTCAATACTACTGTGCCGACTACATGAATTGTTCTGTGGCTGTCGACTTTGTTGACGTCGATGAGCGTGTGTAGACGCCAAGTACAGATACTCGGCGACCAGCGCAGGTGTGAATGGTTTTATACTACTCCATTATTTGACGACGCTTGCTTTCTGGTAACATACCGAGTACAAATTACATTTTTAATGTACTACAATATAGATCTATCTACTACTCAGATTGTTATTAAACAAGTAACAAAACAAAAGAAATTTTCCAACAATGTTTATAGTTTATTTATGTAATTTATGTAATATTTATAAGAGACTAGGTTAATGGTCGCTTGACAGTAAATAAATAATTAATAGTTGGTATTCTTACAACAATGTTCGAAAATCGAACATTGTTGTAAGAATACCAACTATTAATAATAATCTAACTAAGGTAAGTATAGTTATTTTATTATGGAAATTTTGGAGGTTCTTTTTAAGCATCCAAAACAATGACAAATCAAAATTTCATTCTTTCTTTAAATAAGAATACTCTGGAAAATTTGGCTTCATGCAATACAGTTCAATCAACTACTTTTCAAATTTATTTCTCATTATTTTATTTAAAAATATAAATTAGTTTCTCGTTTTTCTTCATGCGTATTATAGGTTAGGTGTCAGAAACGTGACGTCAAAGTGGAGAATGACAGAATGATCTGTCTTAAACTAAAATAAACATGTTAATCAAAGGAAGTAAATAAGACGGGCCGTTGAAATAACTAATTTATTTGAAAATCTGTGTCATCATTTATAAAATGAGTATTTTAGTTGTACTGAAGTGAAGACAGCTTGTCAGAGGAGCACCCCATGAATCTTTACGATTTTAATATAATGCTTAATGACGTCTTTGGTTTTTCGTAAAAATATCCGGTTTTAAAACTCGAGATATGTATTACTGTACTCGTATAATTTACAAAACTAACACATAATAATTATCTAATAACTAAAACCGTACTTATTTAAACTTTTTAACTGGTACTAGGTACTTAAAAAAACAAATATATATATGTTTTGCATGTATGTAGGTCTGTGTTAGGTGTTGGTCTAGAGGTAGATACCTTGACTTTCATTCCGAAGGTCGTGGTTTTGAATCCCGGTTTACCGCTCCAATGTCTTTTTCCTTGCGGAAAAGTTATGTGCGTAAATAACATCGCTCATACAGTGAAGGATAACATCGTGAGGAAACCCACGGCTTAGTTAGCTCCAGACGTCTTGACCAGTTCTTTCCTCTGGGCATGGCTGACTAGGCTGCGAGGGTGGTATAGGTGCTGGGCAAGCCTACTCCACCTAACAACGTCCCGGGCACTACAGCGCCATAAATATCATGGATTAAAAGTTGCTTGCGCTGTATAAATCATCTAAAAATTTAATGAAAAGGCCAATTATTATTATTTATTTATTTATAATCTCGGAATCTCTAAGGAACGGGACTTACGCGGGTGAAACCAAAACTCCATACTTTTATTAAATCAGGGAGACTAAGATTTTTATTTTATTGTAATTTACATTTTTTTCTTTGAATTAAAACGAAATAAGTCGGTCGAGTAAAATATCAGTTAAGTACCTAGATTATGTGCTTTTCCAGCTAAGCCTTCGTAGTATATATTACTTTAATAATTGTTCGTTATTCAAACAAAGCATTTTATCTATCTATCTACCAACTTACCTTAAGTACTTATTTATATAAAATTCAACTTCGATTGCAGCATACACATTATGTATGTGTACACACCTAATGTTAGCGTTTTGTGTTTCATAACAAGTACCCACCATACCATCTTAAACATCGCAATAAATCATTTTGCATAAACAAGTGAAACGTAATCAGTTTTGAAAAGCTGTAGAAACTGAAAATAAATCTTAAAAAACAGATCAAGTGCGAGTTGCGTACGGGCATTGAGGGTCCCGTACAGACGTATGTACGTTCCTTACATAGTAAGACACGAGAATAGCATATTTTGCGCGTACACTACTGTACGTGAAAAACGTACACGTAAAACGGGAACAAATGTCTTGTTTTGCCGCCACAATAGACCCAAGAGGTCCTGATTTTGCAAGATTATCTTGCAGATTACCTTTAAACGATCATTGGTGGGGTAAGATCGTGCGAAGCGCTGGCACAAATGCCGAAAATCACTCTCAGAGCTCCCAAGATAGATAGATTGATTGATTAATAATTTATTGCAACACACCACAATTAAATGATGATAAGATGATGTTGAATTCTAATAGAACGATTTAAATTTTCATATCGTAAACACATATGACACATAAAATATGAAAATAAATACACGTTCCACAGAGGTATCATTTTTTCTTTCACTAGTACATAGTCGACTGAAAAATAACACCATACGTAGACGACTAAATCGTTTTACGACTGAACTTCATATTTTATTCGAGATAGGTATTTATGACACACACATTTTTTATCCTGAGCATTTCATACGTAAGTTAAGCGTTCAGTTTTTTTTCTTTTGAATTACGGAACCCTAAAAACGCGTAGGTTCGTATCTGTTTATTTCTTTTCTGTTGTTAAGAGGGCAATGTTGAGATATTTACGATATTTTTATTCTGTTCT
Organism: Idaea dimidiata; assembly: GCA_949358125.1. Taxonomy (NCBI): domain Eukaryota; kingdom Metazoa; phylum Arthropoda; class Insecta; order Lepidoptera; family Geometridae; genus Idaea; species Idaea dimidiata. The sequence goes on from OX442330.1 coordinate 22,265,008, forward strand.
ATTAAAGCTGAGACCTCGCTTTAAATCATACTACCTAATTTTTCTGTTCGCTTTTTGGACGTGACGTGAAAATGAATATATTTAGGTAAATTGCAGAAAATCTCTTTTCTTTTCATGGAAACGTTAAATTATATTTTAAGAGAATTTTATGTAAGGACTTTACCTACACACTAACATAAACACTAATAACTTTATTAATAAACGTAGAGTAAGGTCGGAGTAATGAGAACATGGTTTGTATTTTTCCGTGACAAGAACTTTCAAAGTTGGCAGAAATTAAAAGCGGAATGAATAACTACTCCGAACGTACTCCTCTTTTATTAATAAGGCTAAATTGTTATACAGATGGTGTACCAAATAAATGAATTTTGTGAACAATCTTATCTTATCCATTCATTGGTCAAGGAAAAGTTCGCCCTTAAGCAATAAGGCCGCCCATTGTTCTTCACTATATTTAAGCTTATGACTGTAATATTTGTTTAATTTAAGTTTTTATTTATTTATTAACTAGCTGCGCCCCGCGGTTTCACCCGCGTAACTTCCTATCCCGTAACGTTAATGATCTCTCACGTATGTCATACCAGGTGTTGCTTAACGATCATTCAAAGTACTATATATAATATTTCTACCTCTAAACCAACCCTGTACCAAGTTTATGAAAATCGGATCACCTTCTCTTTTTCAACCATCACGTATGTTGTACCAAGTGTTGCTTAACCCGTACGATCATTCAAAGTACCCTATATATTATTTCTACCCTTTACCAAATTTCATTCATATCGGTTTACGGGTTGTTGAGTTAGAAATAGAAATACACCACTTTATTATCAGAGCTGCCGTCCCGCAGTTTCACTTGCGTAAGTCCCGATCCCGAGGGAATATCGGGATCAAAAGTAGCCTATGTCACATCTGGATAATGTAGTTTTCTATTAGTGAAAGAATTTTTGAAATAGGTCTAGAAGTTTCTGAGATGACCCCAAAATACATACATACATACATGTTACCAACGTAATCTCTTTAAAATATTAATTACCAACATAAAACAAAATATTAAGAATCAAAAGTACCTACAGTGAGATATTGCAAAATAATTATTAAAAAGCACTGCAGTTTGGTGACACTACCGTCTCGCATGGAGCCGACCGATTGAGCCGCGCGGCATGATGCCTCACAGAGCTGGCTGGCCACCCTCATCATCGTCGCCCGCTACGTGTATAAGTATATGCACGCTTGGTACTTATTAATTATTTATTGTGGAGTTATTTTCAAACTGTAATATCTCGTGAGATATTCATTGAAATCAAGTGATGTTAAGGACAATTATGTTTAAAATTAAATACTTTTAATGAATAACGTATTTATTTGGATAAGGATTAATATCATAATATTTACAAAATTACCTTCGGAAACAATGCATTGTTCTACAATAAATTTCATTACTCTAAAAGATGTTATATTGAGTCAACCTTAAGAGTTAGGCATATGCTGTCGCGGACTATTTATTAGATCCTATTTAGAGGAACAATTCTCTCATAAATGGTTTATATGTAACTTTGACCGTTTACTCAGCGCACGCGACAGAATCTCGGAAAAGAGGGATTTTTTTCCCCGTTTTTGCAACATATTTCATGGATGCTCCGCTCCTATCAGTCGTAGCGTGATGTAATATAGCCTATAACCTTCCTCGATAAATGGACTATCAAACACAAAAAGAATTTTTCAAATCGGACCAGCAGTTCCTGAGATTAGCGCGTTCAAACAAACAAACAAACAATCAAACAAACAAACTCTTCAGCTTTATAATATTAGTATAGATTAAAATTATAATAAAAAATAATTAATTAAAATTAAATTTATTTCAAATTCTTATTGTTTCTTTATTTTGGAATTTAATTTTAATTAATTTTATTTAAAAAAGAGTATGTTGGTGTACCTACCTGACAATGATTGTATAATATTTAAGTTTTGGTACTATAAAGCATTTTACTATGTATAAGGAGAGTATTAGCAAAACTCAGTTATGTTTGTACTCAAGTTAGTGATACTTATATCACAGTTATGTGTTTAAAAACCTATTGCAGTACCAAGTAAAATTATTTTGCCCTGGACGATGTTTATTTTTAAAACCAAAGACATCTTTGATAAACGTCAATACCTAATATTTTACTTTTTTTTTAATTTAATTAAGGGCGACTTGCATAAAACCATTTGAAAATATATTTAACTAAACCAATACAACTACAACTTTAAACAACTTACAACTTTAAAACTAAATCAATTTTAAAATAATTTATGGGAAATCGAACATTGGACTCTCTTTCATTAAGTGGACGATTGATAAATGTTGCCACACATGGACAGTTCATGAAATTCTGACAGATTTTAAACACGTTTAACAGGGTAAACATGTTTAGGAACCGTTATGCAAGCCGGCCTAAATGTTAATATTCTCTAAATACAGACGAAAAAATAGTAAGAAATCGCCACTTTTCTGAGTTTTTTTTATCGAGCAAAGTAATGCTATGCTTATATCTTGTTTTTAACCAAATGTTTTCTTCTCAAGTTTTTTATATATTTAAATGCGACCAAAAATGAGTTAACGAGTACTTACCATTGAGTCAAGCACAGATCGATTTCAGAAATTAAAACGAGAACATCGCCTTATTGTCTTTTTTTATCTGTCAAGCTACGTATTTGTTTAAAAACTGTTAAGCAATGTTTTCCCTAGATAAGACAGAGCCTCTACTTTAATTTTACGAACAAACGAAAAAAAAAACAGCGCCCCAGAACGAAAATCTGACACTATCGTAAGCATTATAATACGGCCTCTCTGTGGCGTGTTGTGCAAATGCCCGACTGCAATGTGGAAGGTTGCGGGTTCGATTCCCGCTGGGTGCATATATTTCTGCCTAAAAATAAATATTTAGATATCTTCATGTATATTAGTATGTATTTACAAATAATAATTATTAATTAGAACGGATTTTTTGTGAGTTCATAGAATTAAAGTACAAGCCCAGTTTTGAGTAGGACGTTAATGCATTGTTAAAATATTAACGGCCTATTCAAAATTATCATATAGATAGGACTGAGGTATAGTAGACTGAGGCTAGGTAAGTACCTTCCTATCCTTTATCCTTGTAAATGTCATAAGCGCCGTCACTTTGAATGCAAAACCGTTCGTGATGCGCTCATAATAGAACTGTATGAAGGCGACAGGTGTAGAATGGATGTTGACACGAATAGTGTCCAAGAAACAATGATACATAGAAGGTGGTATATAGAACTGGTGGTTGTTATTATATACCTTCATGATGTTAAAGCAAACGTCTTTAATATTTCTTACTAGCTGCACCCCGCGGTTTCACCCGCGTAAGTCCCTAACCTGCGGGAATATCGGGATAAAAAGTAGCCGTATGCGGGTTTTACTCGCGTACGACCCGTTGGAGAAGTGAGGGTGAATGTCACCTATTTCGCCCTTCAACTTTTAGCATTCTCACTTTATTCGAGCGCCGGAAATATCTCAGGTGAAATGCGTGACATTCAGCCCTTGTCTAACAATCTTCAGTTACTATTTCACATTCAAATAAATGTATGAGTTTTTTGTTCATATTTTTGTATTTAAAATTCTGGGATAGTATTTAATGGTACTAAAGATACAAAGTTGTGTCAATTATATCATCAGTGGTATATGCTACTGACATATATTCCAATTATATTTGTACAAATCCAACAGACATAAAAGCTTGATTGAGTAAGACAAAGTGACTTCCGCATCTCTGTATAAATCCGTGGTATTATTGTTATAAGTTCAGCTGCTATTCGTTTTGAGCTATTGTTCAAACAGAATTTACTATAGACGTTAATTATTTTATAATGACAGTAAAATGGATAGGTTAAGCCTATAAAGGCTTATTAGAGTGGAGTAAGATCGGAGTAGTGAGCTGAGCTAACATGCTTTGTCTTTTTCCGTGACAAAAACTTTCAGACAGAAACAAAAAGTGGTAAAAGTACTCCAACCTTACTTCACGTTTATTAATAAGGCTAATAGAGTTTATAAGAGCTGTCTTATCCTACTGCCTAATATTAAGTAAGTATTATAAACGCTAAAGTTTTTTGGGGATTTCTCAAGTAAAAACTGCTGAACCGATTACAATTAATGTTGGAATGTCGACTGATGAATTTTTTTTACAATATAAGTTAGATTTTCCCTACCGGCCAACCAGTGAGACAGAGGAGTGTGAGTAACGGTAAGGGATGATTCACATTAGAACGGACCGTGGACGGGCCATAGACGGGCCGGAACGGAAGAGGGATTTTTTGTGTGAAGAAAGCCAGGACGTACGTTGTGGCTTTCTCATTAAAACGGGCCGTACCCGGGCCGGAGTGTTCTTCATACATAAAAACTCGTCCTCGCCCCGGCCCGTCCACGGCTCGTTCTAATGTGAATCTATACATATAATGAAATCTTACTTTTTACTAATATAGAAAACCCGAAAGTTTGTTGGTATGTATACGATTGCGATGAAACTTGGAACATAGGAAGCTGGATACCGGAAATAACACATAGGCTACTTTTATCCTGATACTCTCACGGGACATCGAAGAACCTCGGAGGCTCGAGTATGAACCCTTTCTTAAAGTGAATCGTATACATCAAACAGAACACTATAAATTACAAGTCTCTAGGACTTCAGTTCAGTCAGTTCAGACGTTATAAGTCTAAGTCTAACCCCGCCTAAGTCCCGTGACTTAGACGGGTGAAATTTTGTCTTCTATTTATACGTATAAAACTCAATGTCCTGACTGATCGTCTGGACTGACTGAACTGAAGTCATAGAGACTTGTAATTTATAAAGTATTCTATTTGATGTATACAATTCACTTCAAGAAAGGGTTCATACTTTTTTTTACAATATTCCCTCGGGAACGGGACTTACGCGGGTGTAACCACTGGGCGTAGCTAGTCAACCATAAGTCTCAACAAATTCCTGGTAAATCCTAACAACAAGATAAGACAAATAGTTAACCGACGCATGACGTCATCGACGGAAGTGTGTGATCAAAGTTATCAGATGTCGCCGTGACTGTTCGCTGTATAATATGAGATGTCAATTTGATGTCATGATTATCGGTAACACGTAGTGAGCGGTGAGCAGTGAGCATCTAGTGGCTTGTTCATTTCGTGGTTCGACTGATAGGTAAGGCTTAGAAAAGTTGGTCATACGTAACTCAAAGTCATGTTTATGTAATGTGGTCTTTCGTTCATTTTATGAGGCTATTCAGATTTATATAAGTACTACATAGCTGTGTCGTATGTCTTACCCGCATGTCTGTAGCAAATAAACCATACAAATTTTCATCCTCATTACGTAATGAATTTGGTCATTCTTATTACTCATTTCTTCCCCTTTTTAAAGTCAATTCGTCCCCCTTAGGGGAGTAATAAGATATTCTTAGTGATCAGATTACTAACGAGAATATCCATAAGAAACTTATATGCCAAATGTCAAGTTCCAATGCTTAGTAGTTTTAAGATTCAATACAAACTTGAATTCTCATTTTAACCCTCTAAGGGGTTGAATTATAAAGTAATGTTCGCGCTTGAAACGACTGGATACAGCTAGTCCGTCTAATCTCTTATTCATCTTACTAACGAATGTTTGTATTTATGTATGTAGGCGACTTTGTTACTCTATCACACAAAAACTACTGAACCGATTGTAATGAAACTTGGAATATAGGTAGCTGAACACCGGGAATAACACAGAAGCTACTTTTTATCTCGATATTCCCGCGGGAACGGGACTTACGCGGGTGAAACCGCGGGGCGCAGCTATAGTTTGTTATATTAGTCAAACTAAAACTAGTGTTGGTATAGTGGTAGATACCCCGACTTTCTTTCCGAAGGTCGTGGTTTCGAATCCCGGCTTACCGCGCACCATGTCTTTTTCCTTGCGGAAAAGTTATGTGCGTTAATAACATCGCCCACACGGTGAAGGAAAACATCGTGAGAAAATCCACGGCTTAGTTAGCTCCAGACGTATTGACTAGTTCTTTCCTCTGGGCATGGCTGGCTAAGCTGGGAGGGTGGTATAAGTGCTGGACAAGCCTACTTCACCTAACAACGTCTCTTGCACTACAGCGCCATAAATAGCATGGATTACAAGTTGCTTGCGCTGTATAAATCATCTAAAATTAGAGGAAAAGGCCAAATGTTATTATTAGAACTAAATCTCAAATTTAAATAGAATATTCCCATAATGTATTGGCATGCATCGATGCGCCCGACTAGCGTACGGCTATAATTACAAACCACTTTGTTTGTTTGTGCAGTAATTACGCAAATACGCTTAAAATGGATTGTACCGACTGACTGTTTGTTAGATAACAACATGTTATCAAACAACATTATTTAGGTATTTACGTGAAGTTAAGGTTATGTAGGATCACATGCATAAAGTCAAAAACGCATAAAGTAAAATACGTATAAAGTCAACACGCATAAAGTTAAATACGCATAAAGTCAAACACGCACAGTCAAAGAAGGCGCCGTTTTCGATCTTTAACAGATGGCACATCATTAAAAGAAAATATAATTGATAAAAATATCAGCTTTTGCGTTTGAATTCAGCCGCGTAAGCTGAAGAGTTAAATGTTAAATAATTCGATATTCGTTCGATGTCGGACTCCTGCGGCGAGTGTTTGATAGCGGTCGTGCTATTCACATAGAAAAAATACAGAAAACGAACGAAAATCAGTTTTTTTTTCTTGCAAAGTTGACTATAACTTTCGCGCCACTAGTTCCGCAATGAGAACACGGCTTAAATGTCATGTAATTTATAGTTATTTTCGAAAAAAAAAAATTGATAGACACCGCGGTACATAGATACATAGTTACCGATTTGATAAAATTGCTTCCTATAACTGCCACGACACTGCTTTTGTGAAATTGACTCTATAATGCTTGACACTAGTTTCTTATCGTAAATTAGGCTTAAAAAACCCTATTCCTTTCTTACCTAACAATAAAGTTGTAGGTACATCGTCAAACAGAAACTATACAAAACTGGTAATCTATCATTGCCATTTTCGATAAAAACGACGTTGTTCGACCTTGATATTCAATTTTAGTAAGTAGGTAACATTTTCTTTAGCAGGAGCCAGTATTCAAATGAGAGTGAATCATGAATCATGATAATATTATTTGATATTAGTAAAATAACTTAGTAACGTATTAGTAAAACCTTTGTCTTTTAATAAATGTTTGATTTTAGTATAAAACAATTTTGAATATTGCATAATAATATACGACACTCTACAAGATGTAGTCTTGTCAGTATTCGACATTACAGTTTATTTAGCTAATTGATAGTGCGCCTCGGCATAGTTTTGTGGTTACCTGAAACCGGATACTTAGTTTTTTAAAATGATTTTAAAATATGAGGTGGTTCTGACATCGGCTGTATAACTTGATTTTTTTTTCTTTATTTTTTTGCGAAATTGGATTAAAATATAACTTATTTTCAACTCCATAAGTAATAAACACCACGCGACTAAAACCAAAAAAATGTGTTTAATTTCTATTAAAAAAGTTACTACGAAAACTAAATAAGTAGGTACTTCAAATTTACAAAAGTCGCTGAACTAAAGTTGATGGTTTTTTTTTAGTTATTTTATCGGGTTTCTCCCTGGCCCCGATCTGCGACGGCCCCGTTCGATATGGCCCCGATTTTGTTAATTTTTAATGTTTTTAATTTAGTATTTTTTCTGCTTGAAGCGTTAAGATTATCCGTTACCTAGACACAATAATACAAGCTTAGTAGCGTAGTATGTGGCTAGATGTCGCTGTGTGATGTTCAAAGAATTAATTTATGATATAATTGTTTTGTTTAGCTAAATAAACTATTCATTTACATACTATTTAAAACCAACAACATACGGGTAGAATTTAGAATCTTCTCCTTTTTTATTGTCGGTTTAAAATAACTTGGAAGCATCTGCAGTGTATGACAATGAGCCAAACTTTGAGCTTAACAAATGTTCCCATCAGTTTTAATTAGTTTAATAATGATTGATCTGTCCATTGTAAGCTAGTCGGTAAGCGTCGGTAAATTTCCGACACTTTCTTTTTTACTTTTTAGTTTGTAAATACACCAAATGGAAAATCCGCAAAAGTTTGGCCTGAAAACCGCGTAAGATCGTGGAGCACATTTAGGTTTAAATGGTATGTTGCTCCGCACCTTTGGAGTTTTTAACAAAGGCTATATCCGCCGCACTCAGTGACGTTTAATCGTTTATTTAATAGTAGTGGTAGACACCCCGACTTTCATTCCGAAGGTCGTGGTTTCAAATCCCGGCCGCGCACCATTGTGTTTTTCTTAATGAAAAAAATATGTGCGATAGTAACATCGCTCTTATACTATGAAGGAAAACATCGTGAGAAAATCCACGGCTTAAAATCTCGCACAAAGGCCCAATAGTAGAGCTAATTGCGGAAACACACAAGCTTAAAAAAAAACGTCTAAACGGCTGAACCGATTTTGATACATTTTGGCATAGAGATTTATTGGACCTTAAAGAAGAACATAGGCTATTTCGTAATTTGTTATTATTGCTCAAGGCTTAGAAAAAAAGTTATCTTCAAAAATTCACTCATGGCGAATTTATGTATTAAAATATTTCTACCGTTTCAACCGGGTGAAACCGCGGGGCGTAGCTAAATTTTAATAAGACGTACTTTGGACGCGGTCTTTCCGTTTGGTGTGTTTACACACTAACACTTTGACTTCCCAAAAATTTTAACGGAATTAAATTGGGAACAAACGAAAATTACCAAGTCAAATTCAAACAGAAATGAAATGGCGATGGCGTACAAATGTAAACATCAATTAGGAACAACTACTTCTATCCCGCGGTTTGACCCGTAAATTTCTCATTAAAAGTTAAAATTAAAGTTTTTACTACGTGTTTTCGCAACTAGCCCTATAATGGGATCTTTTTGCGTGGGTATTCTCACGTTGTTTCCTTCGCTTTAACAGAGCGATATTAATAGAGCTTATGAATATATCTTAACTCATTGGGGTCCGCTATAAAATAAAAAGTTTTCAGGAATATCCACCTATTTTTTTTTTAATTCTCATTCTCATTCGTGTGCGTTGGTAGGCTACGGAAATTGTTCGGCATACCCGCCAACGGGTATCTCGCGTTAGGTTAATGGATGCTATTATGCAACCATAATGCCGTTTTAACTCAGGAAAATACTACTATGTGTTTGAGCCAATAAAAGGAATTGATTATGGACTATTTTTATTTTTTGGATAACATAATAGTTAATGTGTTTGTTTTTGTTATCTTTTAAACCGATTGCGATTAAATTTGATATGAAGGTAGGACAATTTATTTTTACCGGGTGTTATTTGCGTTTTATTTACGATAAAACAACGGCATTGTTACAAAAGTACCGAGCTTTCGCTAACGTGACAGTTAGCATTTTCAATAATTCATTCTAGATTAATAATATTTTTCTGTGATAGTGACTATATATACCTAGCATGAAACTATTTTCGTAATGTAAACCCCGCTTTTGGCTACGTCCGCATAGGAGGCTTGCTTAGCGCCTGAAGGCTAGCGAGTCGCCTAGCAAGTCACGTGACATAAAACTAACCTGTTTGTTTACTTCGATGCTCGCGAAGCGAATAGCTAGGCGCCAAGCGCTCTGTGCGAGACCGTTCGTTCTAGTTAGGTTAGTTAGGTGACTGGCTACTCGCTAGCGTCTAGGCGCTAAGTAAGCCTTTTGCCTATGAGGACGTAGCTTCAACGTTACAGCGCTCATATTTACGTATAACTCATGGTAGAAGTACAGAAGCTGATGGTAAAATCTTTGTTAAATGATACGGCACGAATTGATACGTATAATCGATACCAAACAATGTTTTCATTCAATTACGATTGATTAACAATTCAAACATTCCTACATTTAACTGTTTACAATGAGAAACTTTCGGGATGGCTACAATCGATTGGGCTAATAGATAGCACTCCATCTATTACGGAAATCGGTTTTTAGCTTTCGGTTATTTGCGCAATGATAGTAGAGTGGCGGGAACATTACTGAAAAATAAATACAAGAAGTGATAATTTATTATAGGTAGAGTATTCTAACAACAACGTTCGATTTACGTTTCGATATGTGAATAATTTACTGAACAATTTGATTTTGGACCTGATGAAGTCCGTCAGAGCCGAGTTTAAAATACGCTTTACTGTCAAGCGACCATTAAACTCTAGCAAATAAATAAAATAAATATTGCATAACATTACGCACAGCGCAATCTAGCCCCAAACTAAGCACTAGGCTGGTACTATGGGTACTAGACAACGGATAAACTACATATTATACTTTTTTTTTGTAAATACATTACATAATTATAGGCACATAAAAAGACACCCAGACCAGATACAAATTTTTAAGTTACAAATTAAATTGATAAGTTAAATAAGTTACATAAACAAAAAACAGAAATAATAACAGACAATAACAATAATACCTACAAATAAAAATTATACAAAAGAAACACAATACAAAAAAAACGTAACGTATAAGTTAAATTACTAGAACTAGCCTTACTAATATTATAACCGGGAAAGTTTGTTTGTATGTATGTATGTTTGTTACTAAATCACGCAAAACCCGCTGAACCGATGATGAAACTATAGAATTTAGATAGTTGAATACCTGAAATAACACATAGGCTGCTTTAATCTCGAAATTCACGCAGAAACGGGACTTACGCAAGTGATACCGCTGGGCGCAGCTAGTAATAAATAATTTTGGCCGGTCCCAAACTCAGACTTTTTGCAAAAAAATCACAAAAACAAAATATTACTAATGCACAGTGCCACAAATATAAGTTGGCGGTGGCGGTTATCGAATATCAACTGATTTTGTTATAGAAAAGCCGTTGTAAAATTGTTTTAAGTCATGTTTACTTGTTTTACTAGAAATATTTTAAAGGAAAAATTCACTTGCGGAGAGATTTGAACTCGCGTCCCTGGATCAGTACCCCAGTGCATTAACCGCTCGGTCACGCAAGTTCCCATATCGAGCAGCGAATTTAAGAATATAAATGTTTTCCTGTCTACTACTTTTTGACTTAGACTCGATTGAGTTCCATCTACAGGATTACTTTCCAGTGATTTACTTGCGCTATTGAATAACTTAACAGTTAACACGTTGTTCAAGAGATGTCGCTCTTTTTCCTATTAAATACTTCGTAATTTGTTTTCGTCCAGAGATGCGAGTTTAAAATATTTCTAGTAAAATATACCTTGAGCAATAAAAACAAATTACGAAATATTTACAAGTTTTTTCTCTCTCACTAACTTAACTAAAGCCGGGAACAGTCCAAACCAAACCGCTTAGGGACGTCTTCTTTGCCGCCGACTTTTGGCCAGCTGGCATAGTCTACCGAGGCTTTAGGGAAGCGCGACAGATTTCGCCCATTGAAGTACTGTTGAGGCCAGGTGCTGCCGCGCCTGGCATCATCAGTACTTCCCTGGTCGTTCGTTTAAGTGTAGATTTTTGCACTGCGGTAGGTAGGTGAAGTAAGGTAAAATTTGTATTTCATCAGTAAGTGACGATATGACGATGACGAAGGATGACGATGACGATAGATGACGACCAATGACGATGACGATGATGATGATGCCACTCTACATCACTTACCCTACCCCTGTGTCGATTTTCATTCATTTAATAGTTATCACCCGCGTCCCGATCCCGCGGAATTTTCGGGATCAAAAGTATCCTATGTTACTCTCCATCATTTAAACTTTCCCTATTCACATTTTCATCTAATAAATAGTTATCACCCGCGTATGTCCCGATCCCGTGAGATTTTCGGGATCAAAAGTATCCTATGTTACTCTCCATCATTTAAACTATGCATGCAAATTTTTATCCAAATCGGTCGAGCCGTTTGCCCGTGAAGAGGGAACAAACAAACAAACAAACAACAAACAGACTTTCGGATTTATAATATTAGTAGGAAGTAGAGGATATCCCTATGGCAATTTTCATCCAAATCGGTCGAGCCGTTTGCCCGTGAAGAGGGAACAAACAAACAAATAAACAAAAAAACCAACAGACTTTTGGATTTATAATATTAGTAGGAAGTAGGATGTATGTTAGTCTGTAAGGTATATTTTACAATTTAAATTATTATCAAATGTTTTATACATTATTGTATTAGTATCTCAGTTCCTGCAATACAAGCTTGTGCTTAGTGCAGAGCCAATTTCTAATGTAACTTGATAAATGTTTGGTAAGATTCATATTAATAAATAAATATACAGTGGGGCACAGTTGCGCCAACTTATACTTGTGGCACTGTACCTACGACTTTAAGTGAGTAGGAATTATTTTGATTGTCATACGTCAATCAATCATTAAAGTACTTCTATTTCTATGTATACTGGAAAATTAGTGACTTTGACAAATGGCGTCAAGTTTTTTTATCGAAAAACAATTACAAATTACTTTGATATTAGGTAGGTACTTATAGATTAATTTCAAATTATAGATTAACATATGAGTTCATGTGATTTATAACTCCGTCGCTGTTTTTTACGATTTGTAGTAATAAATTATAAATAAATAGACGTCGTATTTTAACTAGCTCGCTGCCTACAGATCGCATCATTTTTTAAACCAAGTGCTTACCAGAATTCAAAGTGACGCAGTTTTTTATTAATTACTTGCGAAATGTAACCATAGAAGCGCCTTGTTTTGTGTTGTTGACCTACATTGTAGCCCGGTCGACGAATATTCGAGGCCCAAATTTTATATATAAAAATGAATCCCTATTTCGCGTAGTCATTGCATCACGCATGAACGGCTGAACCGATTTATATAATTATTTTTGCGTTGTGTTTGTTATGATCAGGTGAAGAGCCTATGCCAGAAATTTTTAAATTTTGGATAGACTTACGCAAGTGGAACCTCAAATCGCAGCTAGTTAGCTAACGTGAAATATCCCCATCTCGGTTTCTCACTTCCCAAACTCAAAGTTTGACATTACTTAATATTATAAACGCGAAAGTTTGTATGTATGTATGTGACTTTGTTACTCAATAACGCAAAAACTATATACTAAACCGATTGCGATAAAACTTGGAAAATAGAGAGCGGCAAACCTGGAATAACACATAAGCTACTTTTTATCCCGATAATCCCGCGGGAACGGGAGTTGAGCGGTTGAAACCACGGGACGCAGATGGTTGACAATATGCTTGTTTATCTGCGTTGAAATCTGTCAATCATAATTATGGTGACTATTATGTCGCGTTGTTCATTTACTTAGGACATTTGTAAGATATATACAAATACAATTTTCAGACAGGTAGGCAGAAACTCAGTATATTTAGCGTACAAAAAATTCCAAGAGAGTCAATAAAACAAAATGAACCAGCGAGTAGGTAACAGGGGATAAACGGCGGAACTGTCAATTGATCGGTTGAGTAAGACGCACCAATTGGACGTGCAGACACGGTACACCGCTATCCTATTAATGTAGCTAATTCCTAACTACCTTTTAATGGCTACAGTTCTAATAGAAATAGGCTAATGATTTGGATTGACGGAATTCGCTTCTTGAAAATTTACTAATAGAATTACAGTTGGTGAACCGTTATAAAAATCGAAGTAGGTAATATTAAATAGTAGATTGTTATACAAGGGCTGGAAGTCAAGCATTTCACCTGAGATATTTTTGGCGCTCGAACGAAGTGAGCGCGCCAATAGTACGAGGGTAAAATGCCTGACGTTCACCCGAGTTAAACACTCTACTTTTCATTTCGACTGTGAGGAAATTAAAATACTACTCGCACATTTCATGAAACAAGTATATCGAGAATCAGTTAAAATTTCAAGTAAATTTAGAACAATTTGTTAAATACAAATAAAAAAATTTAATACCTAGTTAAAAAAAAGTTTTAAATTCACTTACTGCCATTATTAGAAAATCTTCTAATGTGAATTAGTTTAAAACATTAGGAAACTTATCCATTGGCTACAATATAATCGAGACACGACGTGCATCTATCCATGGGGCCATGCCGACAAGAGAAACAAAAGTTAGAAGCAATCATGAAGTGGCATTATAGCGAGTGGCACAATAGAAGAGTACGTAATTCAATTATCATAGCCAAACGAAAAAAAAGCGTTATTTTAATTTCAGACTATAATCTGACTATAATCTGATTATAGGAAGAAGTGTCAAATGGTTGCATTAATTAAAAAATGAAGTTTTCTTTCAACCCTAGAGATGAAATGAGCCACTTTCAACCCGGCTATCTACTTGCTGGAGAGATGAAACTGTTTCTTAACTAATTTTTCAATGCACTTACTTAGTTAATCAATTTGTACCACACATAACCTTTGGGCATTAGTGCAATAATGAATTTAACCTTTTTATAACAAGCAAGACCGGCTAGCAAGACAAGGGTCTGGAAAAGGCTACAGAAAAACAAGAAAAAAAAAATAGCTGGAAGAAGAAAGCCTTTTTTATGGGCGTTTAACAATAGTATGTAGCAAAAAAAAAAAATTAAATAAAAAAAAAGGAGAAAACGTGATCATTCTGGTTCTAGTAATGTAACTAAGTATATAATACATACATACAAACTTTCGCGTTTATACTCGTAATATTAGTAAGAAAATCTTTCTTACTAATATTAAAAACGCATTATAAGTTAACCAACACATCACAAAGAATGCAAAATTTCGCGTTCATAATATTAGTAAATAAATAAACAGAGTTAAAAGTTTATAGTAGAAGGTAGGTATTAGTTTAATAATGCGCTTAAATCTGCAGTAGATAAGTGCTCACCTACAACGTATTATAAGTAGGTAAGCTACGTACCTGCTATTCCATTGGTTATCATCTCCAAAATAGCTCGGGTAAAATTTAATAGCATTGTCTTCACCGTCTCTTATTAAATTCCTAATATTTTAAGTCTTCAATTACTCTCTTTGTACAGTTGAAAGCGTATAATCCAATACAAACTGAAAGAAAACGTACCTGAGTATTTACCTCAGAGTATTTTATTAAATTGCGAAACAGTGAAATATCCGAGACCACGAGTTTATTTCAATTAATTTCAATAAAATTAAAATACGATCACCTCAATAGAGGTCGTCTTAATAAAAGTTTGAGGGCCTGCATAAGAATATTTAAAAATAATTTACGGAAACTCGAACATTGAATTATATTTTCATTAGTAGAATGTTGCTTTTGTGTCGAAATGCTTTGACAGTTTTTGAAATTTTTACAGTTCTTAATAGCGTTTTAGAGCTTGTGTTGTTTTTAAACGTGTTAAGAATCGTTTTGCAAGCCGCCCTTAGGCCGAAGATAGATCAATTTAGATGGGAGACAGCCACATATAGATTAGATTAATTTACCATTGAGTGTTCTATCTGCTTAGGCCGAAGGCGACGGCATTATGTCTTTGGGTTAAACAGAACTGAAGAAGTCAGTAAACTAAAGAAGGTTGCGTGTTTGGAGATGACATTTGTTACGTATATCGAGCCTTCGGTACTGTAAGCTTCGGTCAAACAATTTACGGTGAAACGAACCATATGAAAAATGCATAATAGGGGAAATAACTATTCGGTAGTGTAATCTATCAGTCAATCGTCTTCGGCGAAAGGTGTTTCGATGGATAGTGTTTCGAAGTAGAGTAGGGTATCGTGAAGGCACATTTTGACGATTTACACTCAAAACTTACATAATTTAGTATGCAATGCATGCCAATAATATCACCTAAGTAGTGTTTTGAGTGGACCCTCGTTTGGCCCGGCAGGTTTACTTTCCTCTTTTTTGGATATTTAAAAACGTGGGTATAAAAATATTTTAAATCTATTAATAATAGCTTTAGAGTATGTGAGCAGGTTAATGGACGGGAGTGAGCGGTGAGTGATTGTTGTTAATGTAATTTATTTAATGCCTATGATGTCACTATTCACTATATATCATACGGCCTTTGACAATAGAATTAAGCTTGTACATACTAAATACACACATTTTTCTAATAAATAATAAACGCGAAAGTTTGTATGTATGTGACTTTGTAACTCTTTCACGCAAAAAACTACTAAAACTTGTAATATAGGTAACTAAATACCGGGAATACACAAATGCTGTTTTTTATCCCGATTTACCGAGCGGGACTTACGCGAGTGAAACCGCGTAGCAGCTAGTATTACATAATTTACAGCTACAAGCTGACGTTACATACAACAGTATAACTTCGATATAGTAATTGTTAATTTTTTACGTCTATAATTTTAGTACTGAGAAACAAGAGTCACCGACATAGTCCAACGAATTAGCGGGTTGAAGTGGCAATGGGCAGGTCATAATAGCGCGGCGCACAGCGCTATTATGACCTGATGGGCCTGGAAAGTTTTCAAGTGGAAACCACGGACCGAGAAACGAAGTGTAGGACGTCCACTGACGCGATAGACGGATGATCTGGTTAAGACTGCGGGCCTATCAACATCATATCCTATCCTATGCATCCTATCAAAGTATGCAGGTTGCTATCAACCGCAGCCGCTGGAAATCGATGATCTGCCGATTTCAGCCGCCGAAATCATTACGGTCATATGACGGCCACTGTTGAACATGGAGGCCTATGCTCGATAGGCCTCCATGTTTAACAGTGGACGTCCTATCGCTGATATGATGATGATGAATATTGGTGTGAATAATACTAAAATAATATTATTGTGACTGAGTTGGGGCGTCGCCTCAGGGAAAAGGGTCTGGACCCAGTTCGTAGCTCTTTTTAGACCAGAATATATCGTTGGCGATTCAACGAGGTAATGCCGCCAGTGTGATGGGCACATTTGGACGCAATGGTCATTCACCTTAGTTATAAGGCGTGAAACTTATTGTAACTTGTATGTAATTTGTGTGATTATCACATTACCGGGATCAAAATTGTGCTTCGTTTCTCTCCATCACTTCAACTATCCATGTGCAAATTATCATCACAAATCGGTAGTATCGTTTGGCCGTAATGAAGGAACAAACAAAATAATAAGCAAACAAACTTTTCCAATTATAAATGTAATCGTTTAGTTTCTAACCAGGGTGAAGTCGGTAAAAAAACAATTTTAGCCTTTACGAGTGAATCCTTGAATCTTGAATCCGTAGAATATAACTATGCTATAACATTAAGAAGACGACAGTTTTGGCACCTATTAAGGTTGATCTTTATTGTCCCAAACAATGGGTGATTATCTAGAGCGTTTACTTAGTTGAAATTACTCAAAATTTCGTCTACGTCTTGCCTTTGTAGGGTAAAACGGATAAAGAAAGGAAAGTAATTTATTACGGCACATTGTTATTTCGATTAAAATTCGACGTTGATAGTAATTACTGAAAACAACCCTTTGATTCCCGAGAGCTGTAGTTGAAAGAAGAGACAAACAATATTTAAAATCTGATAAAAACCTTAAATAACTTTCATGCTCTTCTTTCATAGCCTAAATAAACATTGATAACCTAATTTTGTCTAAGGTTTTCGCGATTTTGCATAATAAAACACAATATTCGCCAACTTTTGCTTTTTCAAGGTTGACTGAGCCAACTGTAAAGTTGGCGAAAGAAAGAAAGAAAGTTGAAAATAATAACGTTATTGAATAAAAAGCGAGTGAAACCCGATAAATATTGTGTTTTATTATTGATAACCTATTTTAACAGACAAAAAAGGATCATCTCTTCTATAACATGTATTTTTTTACGACATTACACACAGGGCAATGTAGCCTCAAACTAAGCACTAGGCTTGTACTAATGGGCACTAGATTCATTTATTCCGTTTTTTTGTGGAGTATGGATGTAATGCGTAAGGTAGGATTTCGAGGCGATTCTTTTTATTTTAAATAAATTTGGCTATCTTTCAAGATTAAGTTTGAGGCAGTTTTTAGTTGATTTCAAAATTCAATTTATTAAGAAGCCATGGTAGGTTTTTGAGCTAGCTAGGGATAAAAATAATTATAATTTAAATTGAAAACTGGATATTTATTCTGGTATAACAGGTCCGACTATATCACCATATTTAGTCGTCTTCTAGGCCCATCATTTTTCTAACATCAATAATATTCCGCCCTACCATGTTGTCTTATAATAAGTCGTCGCGAAGTCGCCGCGTTGTCTTTCAGCAAAAAAACATAAAATGAAAAACACAAAAAAATAACAAAAAATTAAAAACAAACTCCAAAAAAGATTTTTTTTAAAATTCCTGTGGTTTTTTAAAGTAGTCGGGGTATTCTATATTTAAAATTTACTTTTTTTTTAGCGACAAAAGGACGACACAGCACCAACAAAGCATAGACAAACGATCATGGTAGCGCAGATAAATATGTATAAAAAAATAAAATGAAATAAACTATAAATTACTAGTTTATTTTTTATTTTACAAAATTTGTTGTTGTTTAGAAATAGGCACCTACTTACTCTACTAGAGAAGAAGTTATTAGGATACTGAAATGCTGAGAATTTTACAAGCAACGTTTCCAAGGTTATGTCGAAACCGCCAATTAAAAGTTTCATTTTCGGTGTTCTGTAATTTACAGAGTTACGGCCGAGACTTAATAATGTAAAACCATTTTGAAGGCAAGACAGCTCATAAAACAGACAAATTTCTTTCATTCCATTAACAACCAACCAAACAAGCTTCGTGCAAACATAGGTTATTGAAGGTATACTGAATCAATATCCACACACATTTTAGTTTTATTAAGGCTACGTCCGCATAGGCGGGCAGCTGGATTAGCGCCTAGAGCCTAACGAGTACCTAAATAAAACCAACTGTCTAGAATTTTCGCGACCGGCCACGTTGAGCGTCAAGCGAGCAAGGCTCTAGGCCAGCCAGCCAGCCTACGCCTGTGCGGACGTAAGCTAAGCAATGATTTACCTTAGTAAATGGGGCCACATTCAATCGTCAACCCCCAAACTCGACGACTATGTTTAGTATGTGTACACTTTTGTATGAGTTTCTTGTGGTTTCTTGCCATCGGAGGGTGCGTTCCGAAACCACACTAAAATCATAGCTTTAAGTCGACGTTTCAAATTGATCATGTATTTATATATTATACATTCATTTATTCATTTTCTAATGGCTTTTCTGTCAGCATTAAAGGACAATTTAAGCCAGTTTTACATGTCTAAATAGTATCATTACAATTAGACACGTGAAATTCATTTTTCAATCAATTTGTTTAAAAAATTTTTAGCGATGTTTGAAGGTTGTAGTAAAATTTTGCGACGATTTATTGGCATAGGAACATTTATAGGTAACGCGCTAATTCTGTGTTTGGCAGTTTTTTTTTTTTTTTTTTTCAATTTAATTAAACTTGTTGAACTTTGCGTTGATCTAAATTGGTAAACCGTCCCTTTGTCGCTCACAAAAAATAGTAAATTAAAAAGAAAACCCTGACAGGTAGGTACTTTTTAAAACTACAGTTAATTAAAATATCTTTTTTAATTTTTGTTTTTCTATTTTATTAATTTGATGTGTTATTAAACTTTTTTTTAGTTGAACGTTATAGAGCGTCGACTTAGCGACGACTTATAAAGTGATCATGGTAGGGCGAACTATGCCGCCGAAATCAAACAATTTACACGCATTAAAACTAGGTTTCGCGAAAATAAAATTCAGGACCACGTTTCCCTAACGCGTTGCAAACAAGAGTCGTATTTATACTCGTATACAAGCTCTTAATGAAATAATGTAATAAATAAATAAATATTGTGACCAACACACAGCGCCATCTAGCCCCATGGTAAGCTGCTAAGCTTGTATTACGGTGACTAGATAACGGTAATGACTTTGACTTATGTAACATTTGATTAGTCTCAGAACTTGACATAATGGCGTGCTTGTTATTTAGCTAATAATAATTGAAAATCTTTTCTTATTTACGGCTAGCCCACACTGTCGTGTACATAAAATATGGCGATAATATTATATTTGCGGGCTGAGATTTGGAATTTCTTTCCGACAATTTCGCAGAAGGACGGAAAGATGGACGCGACAATATCTCCATAATAATATTGGAAAATAACATTGGCCCTAATATTGTATATAGATATTTGCAGTACACAGGTTACTGGAGTATCGATATTGGAATATTATTTTCCGATTATTTATAAGCAATTAACACTTAATCCGATTTAGTTGTATAATGCACTATTGCAATGACAGACGTGGCACTGCAAACTATTATTAGGACTTTTTTAGATTACCAGAAGATATTTGTTAATATTTTGTGTCAGAGGAAATAGTAGGTTATGATCATGGAGGTAAGATAAATAACTGGAGGAAACACTGTCAGAATAAAAACGAGCTGAGCAAGATGGTTGTAGCAAAGGACTTGTGTCATTTTCTAATAGGGTGACAATAAGATTTTTTTTATGTGACAGATGTTAGATTTAATAATGCAAGTGCAATTGTATTATTTACTAGCTGCGCCCTGCGGTTTCCCCCACGTAAGTACCGTTACCGCGAGATTATCGGGAAAGCCTATGTGTTATTATAGGTTTTCAGCTACCTATATTCAAGTTTCATTGCAATTGGTTTAGTAGTTTTTGCGTGATTGAGTAACAAAGTCACAGACATACATACAAACTTTTGCGTTTATAATATTACTGAGACTTACGTCTCAGTCTCTGTTGGCAAATTGAAGATTTCCATTAGCAATAGACGCTCTTTAAGGATTAATGAAATAATACAAAAGGACACGGTATAAAACAGTTTTATTAATTATTATAGTATGCTTATTAATTTTTGAACACTTTGATTAATAAGTATAAATATTTTACAAAAAGAAATGTATCATCAAAAATCACCGTATCACGACGGGTTCCCGTGAGGCAAAGATTAGCGCTCTCGCCCGTCATGCAAGAGGCACAGGTTCGAAGAAAGAAGAAGAAATTAAATTAATTTTCTTTGGTGTGAAGCAGCAGCAGAAGAAGCAGCAAAATATATACACACAAAGACACATACTACATACTGACTGACGAAAGCAAATTTTAACAGACATGACGGTCATTTACGTTAAATATAATATAGTACTTCCCTCAAAATTCATCAAATGTAAAGCTAGAGGAAATTTGAAAAATAAAACTTTTTGACTAATTACTTATTATCACTCATGTTCAGCAGGTAAGTAGTAAAATATCTAACAGTATTCGTACCACCAGCGGAATTGTTGGTATTACATCGGCTTTCAATAATCGACGGGAGTAAAAGCAGGAAAGATCGAAGTGACGACTGCATACGACTGATTTTTTTGTAATTTTCTACTTCATCCATACTGCTGAGTCATTTTTGTCGTATTTGTTCATTTTTCGGAAAGCTGAAATAATAAAATTACAGTAAAAAAAAACTTACCCGAACTCAATACAAAAATCCAAAAATCATAGTCACCATAAATTCTTGTAATAGAACAAAACATTTGTAGAATACAATAATAAACATATTTTGGCTTACCTATGAAATGATATATTGCAACCACCATATGATTCACTTGTACAAGTAAAAACACAACACGTTTTCACCATTTTATGCAATTTAACGCAGAAATTCTATAAATTAAATAATTAATATTTTACCGCCATGATGCCACCATGACACTGACGCTTGGGTTACCATTAAAATAATAAAAAGGAAATGGGAGCCAATAATGTACTTGACAACCACTTA
Organism: Idaea dimidiata; assembly: GCA_949358125.1. NCBI lineage: Eukaryota > Metazoa > Arthropoda > Insecta > Lepidoptera > Geometridae > Idaea > Idaea dimidiata. The sequence continues at coordinate 22,286,782 of OX442330.1, forward strand.
TTACACGACCCGATAATTTACGACCTGATAAATGGAAGCCAGGATATTCGTGTAAGATCCTATACAATTTGTACGGAGTGTTAAAAGGAGACCCTGGCGTCCAATTAACAGGTCTTGTATTATAGGGACATTATCGGGTCGTGCTTTATCTGGCCGTACAATAACTGCAACCTCTTTTAATGTTTTTTTTTTATATATGATATTTTTTGTAGACTGGCAAGATGAAAGAACGAGACACACTACATCGTCGATTGCTATCTCATTCGGCTCGGATTAGCCTCTGTCTATTGTAAGGCAAAATGTTCAACTAATCAGTCCTGTTTATTTTTTAAGTCCATTGTTATGATAGAGTGGCGTGGTATATCGAAAATCGTGGCCATCTCGAACGGGCCCGTCGCGGATCGGGGCCATAAGGGACTAACCTAAGATGGTGGGAATAGAAAAACGACGTTCGAATTTTAAGTCTGTTGTATAATTTCGGCGGCAAGTTTTCAATTTAGTTACGCGAAGTTCAACGAGTTAAGTGAAAATAAAAATACCAGTGCCAAACACGAAATTAGCACGTTACAAACAAATGTTCCATGGGGTTGGAGAAAAATCGTCGCCATTTTTTCTACAACCTTCACCCATTGAAAATTATTTCAAACGATTACAGTATAATAGTGGTAGTTCACTATTCGTACGAGAAATTGGCTAAATTGTCCTAAATTGCTGACAGAAGCCATAATTAAGAAAAAGAAGAAGAAATTTCCAAACAGTTTGACTTTGTAATGTATGAAATTTGGTCGTCAAAGCCATAATAAAAAAGCTTTACTATCACGCGACCTTTCTCCTTCTAGAGTCACTAATACAGACCAGTCTATACCTTTTTTCAGGATTTTAATAAAAAATGAAAACATAGAACTGTTAATCATCAAAGGAAAAAGTAAACAAATAGCTGTCACTTTCAAATAATTAGGTACATGAGTTTTTTGTTTACATCTTAGATCTAAGATTCTGAAGTTTTATGTTCTATTTTCTATAGATATAATTCTATGCAACTCATAATCCTATTTAGTTTTATAATGCACTCAACTCATAGGTTAAAGTTCTACAAGCCTGAGATTTCTCTGTGTCCGAACTGTTTCGTAAAACTACACAGAACTGTCAGCTGAACAAATAACATATTACTTCAACTAGACGAGGGCCTCGACAACTGTTTAATAGGAGTGAAATTATTTAAAATACCTACGTACTACTACAGAAACAAATTACTCCTAGACTGATAAATGATTGGTCTTATTGATGAACTATTCAATGTCTAACTAATTACATTTGGTTGGCTGGGTAAAGGTCATTTAGAGTTTCGGTTGAATCGTTGAAAATTCAAAGACAAGAACCTTTTAGAGAATGAATTTCGAATGAAAACCCAAATTTTGGTGTTCGAAAACTGATTTTATTAGAATAAAACACATTTTACGGTTCTAAACGTGTTGTTTTTGTTAGCAGCATTGTTGCAATGCGGATCCAATGTTTCAGAGCCTATTATAGGCTTCTTTTTCAAGGACATCTCACGCCTACCTAGAAATAATGCAATAAAAAGTGTAAAAAAGCGTAATTTCAATTCATAGCCGTGAAAACAGAAGGAAAATCTATCACTTAATTGGTACAGTATCAACATACAGTAGCTATTTCGCCGTACCTCTAATGCGCTGCTCTTAACAGGCTGCGTTTTTTTTTAATTGGCTTATAGTTTAAAATTACCATCACTCCGCCCTACCCCGCCGCGTTGTCTTTTAAGATTTTATTAAATTATCTGTTGCTTTTAAAAGGGGATACCTACTTCTCTGCGACAAACGTTCAATCGAATTTTGTTTCTTCGAGAACTTTTCATCGATACCTCTGTACTGCGACACTTTATTAAATCGACGTAATGTTACTGCGATGTTACGTTACATCGAAAAACTATACTGCGAACGATTTTACTGCGAAAATACCATACTGCGAAGGCTGGCCCTTCGCAGTATGGTATTTTCGCATGGTATTTTCGGGGGAAGTCGTCCACCTTGAAACTGGGACCAGGGACCAATTATACCCTTTCGAAGTTGATAATAGTCAACTGGGTCTAAGCCCACTAAGTTATAGAGCTATTCGATATCTTCATTTTGGATGACAGCTGTCAAACTTAAAACAAGTAGTCGGAGTATTTTTTAATTAAAATTTACGTTTTGGGCGACAGAAGGACGACATAGCAACGACAAACGATCATGGTAGCGCGGACTATCTATGACGCGAAACTCGACGTGAACAACCCATAGGCAGCGACACATTATTTACACACGATATGTCAGAGTCATTTTTAGGATGCTTGATTTTTTTTAATTACTGGATTCGATTGAGCCTGTTTTGATAGAATGTGTCACAGTGGCAGATGTGAAGTAAAAGGAAAATGTAAAGGCTATTTTAAATCCTATAATTTCACATTGTCCGGATTTATATGAGTGAATCCGTAAAGCGCATGGCTAGTTTAAAATTTAATTTAAAACCAGCAATAGTCTTGTTTCCTTTGATATTATAGGCGACTGTATATCGTTCATAGGCGAGAACAATGTCACAACACAAAAATGACTAAATCGAGATAATAAGATAGGCCATGGCATTATAATATATATCTGCTCTAATAATATCATAATTAAAAAAGTTAGGCGTATTTTAAGTTACAAAAAAGGAAAGTCAAATATGTTTTCCTAAAAACGACATTTGTATTGTGTGACATATATTTTATTACAAGTGTAGAGTTTCTATGACTATTTAAATAAGGTTTAAATAATTTAAATTGCAATTTGGAAAAGTCATTACCACTAACACTTTATTTAACTAGTATTAGTATACTTAACGAATATTCAAAGAAAGAAATTTGTTCGAAATTTTACTTTCTATTTCTTTCAATTACTCGTAAATTTGAAAAGGCTGCTCATCTGTGATAATTTTCCTCTAAACTTCATTATAATTACTACTATTCATAATAGTAGTTTAGAGGAAAATTATAACATAACCTAACCTACATAATTATGATGCAACCAAGTATGGCTTGGCTATTTGGCTGTTAGGGGGGTACCCCCTCCACATGTAGTACTTACCCTAAAAAATGATACATATTTATGACGATAGCAACGGTTGCCCGGTTTAATACTAAACTTACATTACGAAACTAGTGTCATGGATTTTAGTGTCAATTTCACAAAAGCAGTCTCGCAGCAGCTACCGGAAACAATAATTATGTATTCTAAGAAGTAGATAAATCATTCAGACCTACTGCAGAACTGTCTACGCATTTTTTGTGAACGTGACAAAAAATGATTGTATGCCACTAGTTTCGTAATGTAAATCTCGTTTTAAGCATAAACTGCACAGTGCACCTACATTGTCACAGCCCGATTCTCGGTATAGGTCGTCTGAACAATTTTCGAGGTCACTTCACTTGAACTGCTGCGCATGCAGTGGAACTACCAATTCCCCTAATAAGGTAAAATTATTTATTTGCAGTGGTATTGCAGTTTTACGCGATCGCATTTTTTTTGTAACTCCACGTTTTGGTGACTTTACAGTTCTAATAACGCAGCCAGGCTGAGATGACAAAACAAAAAAATGATGAAACTTCTACAAAACCGCGAAACGTTATTCAAAATTTAAGTTCAACTTAGCCAATTAAGCATCTCAAATAAAATCCCAAAAACATACAAATTTTAAATTTTGAAACACCAATTAACTGAAACTTATTTGAAACAAAAAGATGAAAAACCTTCTACAAAACCGCAAAACGCTATTCAAAATTTGAGTTCAACTTAACCAATTAAGCATCTCAAATAAAATCCCAAAGGTACAAATTTTCAATTTTGAAACACCAATTAACTGAAACTTAATTGGTGTTTCAGTATTTGGCGGATAGTATTTTGAAATCCGCACTTACTATTTGTAGGTACTAGTAATTCCATGCAAGCCTTTTTTACACGACTGCCAAAGGAAGTGTTATGTTTTTGCCGTGAGTGTATGTATGTATGTATGTATGTGACCTATTTTTGTGCCGTCGTAGGGCCTAAACGGCTGGGCCGATTTAGATAAACGATACGTCGTTAGATTCGTCATGACCGTGAGAGTGACATAGGGTACATTAAAATAATAAATAAATAAAAATAAAGATTTAAAACGCTATAAAGCAAGATTTGTCTTGACCATAAAAACCGAGAAAAGACAACGGAACGTTACTTAAAAACTTTTCGATTTGACTTTGACGCAGAGTTTCAACTTTTGAAGGTATTTGAATGTTTAATTTGTCAGTTTGTCAGAGATAACATAAATAACAATTACTATTGAGTTTTGGCGCGAATGCGTTGAGGAGATGTGTTGCTAAATTTTCATTTTTGTGAAACTTAGTTCAAATGCGTGTAAATTGTTTAATTTCGGGGGCATATTAATCAATTTAGTTTCGTGATGGTGTACAAGTGAAAATAAAAGTGAAAATCGGTGCAAAACATGGACTTTAGTTTAGTGTTTTCTCCAAGATCACAGTCACAGGATTTATTTATTTATTCCCTCGACTTGACTTTAACTATGACGACTTGACTGTTTCGTTCGATGAAAATAACCTGCAAATATTGATAATACTTGACACTGGCAAATGTCCGAAAGGAAAAGCTATTTTAAAGAAGAAGAAGAACAATTACTATGTTTACAATTAGTAATTAACTAAAAATTTGAAATGTCGCGCTATGGATAATGGATAGCAAGGCTAATCCGCTAGGACAAGAAACCGCCAGCCTTTGTATCACCAGTCGCGACGAAGTTTTCGGATTTGGTAATTATATTTTAAGATGAATACCTGCCTACTTCATAGCCATCTCAGCAAAACTCAAAAAGAATAGCTATTATAATATTGAAGGCTTTTAGATAGCCTATCTTTAACCGATTTCGAGTCCTCGCTACTGGAGTATACACATCCAGAGTTAATGAGTTTCTCTGGTGTAATTGTATCTAATCTCTAATAACTAAAAAGCGTTAAATAAAAAAAATATTTAAAAAAAATAAAAAACCCGACTGCCGTTAAAACTGAAAAGTAAAAAACAAGACGATACCTAAAGGCAAAGAAACCTTAAAAATCGTTCGACGCATCTAGGAGCCTTAAAAAATTGTGGATGCAGTCGGGTGGGACTCCTTTTAAAGGAAAAGTATAATGACACCAAATTGTGTTGAAGTCCCACCCGACTGCATCCACAATTTTTTAAGGCTCCTAGATGCGTCGAACGATTTTTAAGGTTTCTTTGCCTTTAGGTATCGTCTTGTTTTTTACTTTTCAGTTTTAACGGCAGTCGGGTTTTTTATTTTTTTTTAATATTTTTAATATAAATAAATAATTGCATGTTTACGATTTTTTCCTATTTTCCTAGTAAGATTATAAATACTGGAAATTACAGAAAGATACAAAACCGTTATCGTATCGCCTTCCAAAGATCATGTCGATTACTTATCTTTCATTTCGACGCAGATTATATTCATTGTAGGTATGTAACTTAGTCATTTTGATATTATTGTCAAAGACAATGGCAGTAGTAAATGATTGAAATCTGTTTTATTTCATACAATAATGTATGTTTTTTATCACATTTTATTGATAATTTGGAGCACTTCTGAGATTTTACTTCTGTAGCAAGTAGGCTTACTAAATCTCTGGACAAATTCTCAACTAAATTTTATCTGTTTTCTTAAGATAGTTGTGTTATGAAAACAAATGAAATAATAGATCCAAAAGGCTTTTTACCAGATTAAATCGTGTTTATTGTGAAGTCTGATACTTAGAGAACAGGAATTTATTGACATTATATATCCATCTCCGCATAGGATAGGTTTTCCATGGGCCAGGTCATATGTCAGGTGTATGAATTAGGTATATGATTCAAAATTATAATGTCCCAAAGTTAATGAAAAAACACAAAAAATACAGTGTATAAGAGAATTATTTATCAAAATCTTTTAAGTCGGTAAGCCCCACAAGATACCTGCTAAAAATGAAAGGTAAATAAATAAAATGGTACAAAATCCATTATTTACACAGAACGCGGCAACAGCGTCATAGTAGACGTAAGTGTTGGTAGGTAAATAATTAGTACCTACCTTGCCTATTTACACTATCTCTTAACAAATAAATATGCAAAACGATTCTTTGTTACATAGGTTACTTTATTTACATAAAGCTTTGTATATACTAAATGACGCGAATGGCTCTTTGCGACATAGGTACGAATAGCTACCGTATTTAGTTCTTATAAATATTCAGTTTTATAAGTAACGAGCCAATAAGTCCTGTACATATGTTACAGAAAATTTATAAAACTTAGGAATTGTATACAATTCCTAGAAAATGTCGACAATTCCGAGTCTCTCAAGAAAAGTGTAAAATATTGGGAATTAAGGAATTCTGTACACCTCCTAGGAGTTGTATACAATGACGGATCCCATAAATTTTCTGTAACCACACATATCCACGATAAAAAACAATCCACTAACTCACACTGGCGACGATAATATGTTTAGTCGATTTCAAAATGATCCGCCGCCAAAGAGGAAATACACCTTCAACTTTTTTAAACAAACATGGATTGTTTTCGTAGCCATACAACGCTATAAAAAAGAGTAGTTCTCATTGACAGTCTGAACGCAGTTTCGATGTTTTCAATCGACTTAACCCACCTTCTTTTTCTTCTCATCTGAGCAATGCTACTGGTTGTTTCCCTCTCTGAAGCCCAGGATAATACCCTATATTATTTCAAGTCGGTCCAGTAGGTAAGTCATCAATTCGTTATTGATCACAGCTACTCCAAATAGATTTGTCTATATACACGGCCGATCGCCTGCTTGACATCAACTGTCCTTGGGAGTAAATAGTTTATCCGCCACCGCGCGGGAAAAACTCCCGGTTCACATGGTCTCCCCCAGATCCCTTAGTCGCTTAAGCTGTACGCCACTCACGGGAAGAGATAGGATAAGGGTTGATTTATATTAGACCGCTTCCCGGCCGTGCCAGGTCCGAGCTTCGTTGTTTGTTGCTCGGCCGCCACTCGGTTTCAACAGACCGATCGACTGGTCGCCGAGCAAAGGACAACGAAACTCGGCCGGGTGACGGTCTAATATAAATCATCTCTAACCCAATTCTATGCCAGGGCTGCACGACTTACCACGTACCTACCCCAGCTACTATAGCGACGTATAAAATTACTTAGTAGGTAGGTACCCAAAAGGAAGTTCCGTGTTTGTAAGGAATGACAGTTTTGGCTCTCCATCAATCTGTCAATCTTGTTACGGAATGTTTAAAAATAACCGCATCTAGATGAATAATGTTCACGAAGTTTCGATATAACGGAACTGAAGCTATATTTCGTCATTTTTTCGACGATATTTACGTGGTTTCGACACAGAGACTTTGAAATTATGGTGAGATGAGACTGGAAAAGTAGTGGTTCATTTGTTATTAACTAGTAAAGTGGTCATTTAGGTAGTGTAGGTAATTTTTCTAGGTTTGTGCACTTTTCGCAACTATTTTTTTTTCAATTTATGTTATATTTTATAGGTAAGTATAGATTAAAATATAAATAAAATTACACACAAAGGAAGAGGTTATCTATTTGGGTGCTAGTTTTATTTTGTAAGACTAATGCCTAAAATCGACTAAAACACCTCAGTTTGTTCGAAGAACAAACTTTATCTCGATAACGTCAAATCTCGGATCAAAACAAAAATCTCGGAAACGTCAAATTACAAAAACTAAAAATATCGCGATTTTTACCAATCAAAATTGTTTTCTTAGTTATTCCAAATTGTTTTTTCCCTCCTCTTCTTCTCTTTAATTTGAATAAATATTGTTTAAATGCAGAGTAGAAACGTGTTATTTGCATTTTTATTCGTCAACTACGAAATTAGACGGAGGGTGTTTCAAAGGTTTATTTTAACATAATTTCTATGAATTACGAATACTAAGTCTACTGTGGAATAGGGCTTAGCAACTAATTACATTGTTTGATAGTTTCCCTTTTAACGAGTATAATAAACTAGCAGTGCCCCGCGGTTTAATTTGCGGAAGTATTGATCCCGCTGGAATTTCGAGATAAAAGGTAAGCCTATGTAAGAATTTTGAAACGTATCATGAATATTTTGATTTTATTGACAAGAGAGCTGCCATCACAATAACCGAGCTGTCTTCGAGTAACCGGTTGACAGCTTTTTAAATAGCATTTTTAGGGTTTCTTTGTGAACAAGAAACCCTTCTAGTTTCATTACCGTTCATCCGTTGTCAGAAACGCTTGGTATTAAATTGAAGAGTTTATAAAGTCGAAGACTAAATACGAAAACTACAAACGATGCATATTAAATCCAAGTATTTGAGTACCAGCCCTCTTTATTTTTTTTTACATTTTACCAGCTGAACTTATTTTAATAAAATAAAAAGTAATTAGATATTTCCATATTAAACCTTAAAATAAAAAAACGACAAAATTATTTAATAAAGTTATAAGCAATCGTGCTGAGAATATTGTTTCGAAATACAAGTTTATAAGCATAACATTTAAACTGAACAACCTCTGCCAAATAAAATGATATGTATCTACCGCTAATTATAACGCCACCTAAGCTCACTTGTTTCAAAAATTGGCAAGCTAAGCTAAACTATCTTAGATTAATTGGCGGTTTGCGGTCGGTTTTGAATGAAATTCTTAGCACATACTGTGGGAGCAGCTGCAAATCGCTTGCCCATTTTCTCGTGAGTCATGTTATGAGTATACACTGACGTCTCACTTTCAGCTCTCAATAAGTCGTGCGCCTTAGATTACTTAAATGGAGGGTATTCCAACAATAATGTCCGAATAATTTTTAACCGACTTCAAAAAAAGGAGGAGGTTCTCAATTCGTCGCATTGAGATGGTTCTTTTTTTAAAGGAAAGGTGGGAGCCCCCAGGTGGTCCCATAAAAACTTAGTGAGGATCTGATGAGTATCTTCGGAATGATGGACAGGATAGCATCCCAGAATGCAATAAATTACTCATTTTTTAATGGACTTTTACCAAAGAGAATAGACCAAAGTACAAAAAAACTAAGTACAGATTGATGCCCTATCAAGCCTTATAGCAGTTTTACTGGCTGGTTCCATGTTGTACTTAGTTTGGCTACCGACTTCGAATGATAAAACAGATTAATTAGTCGGTGGCGCTGTATGTAGAGGTTATTTTGGTCTTTTTTATCAATTCTTTTATTTTAGTTTGGTTTTTAAATTTTAAAATTCTTTTTGTTCTTTTTTTTAATTCGGTTTTTATTAATCTTTTTTAAACATGAGTGAGTAATTTCCCAAACAGTTTGACTTTGGAACTGCTGCAGCTCGTCCGTCAAAGACGAGTTTGAAATTCGCTATTTTAGGCATCCTCTCTCCTTCTAGTGTCTTAAAGAGACCAGTCCAATGTCATTTCTAAAAAAAAATTAAATTCATTGGAATAAATGAAAAAAATGCATAAGTTGTCTTCTGCGATTTTGAGCTGAGGGTAAGCCCCTTAAAACCTTTGGTTGGTTAGTATCCCCCACACGTATTTTATCCATCTTCGTTTGTCGTTGACAGATACGGAAACTACAAAACACCATAAACACAAATACCTAGAACCAAATCCAACACGTTATGTACACATTCATACAAATTTTATTAAAATTATTAGAACATTCGCATGGGTCACTTTGACATGTCTTAAAAACTAAAAGACTAAAGCCTAATTTACATTACGAAACTAGTGTTAAATATTATATAGTCAAAAAGCAGTTTCACAGACTTCAAATATACTGGAAGAAATTTTATCAAATAGATAAATAAATATAACCGATGTATCTACGCATTTTTTCGTGAAAATGACTATAAATTGCATGTCACTAGTTTCGTAATGTAAATCCCACTTAAAACTAGAGATGCCCTGGAATATGCTATCGAATAGATACCACAAATACTTGAACAAGTTTTTTCCTTTTAATTTAGGAATTTGTCACAGGTATTTTTATTCTGAATTTTTACCTATACATGCCTAAATATTTAAGAGCCAATTTAGTAACTTATTAAAGCGCTAGTAACTAGCTTACTTGCACATTCATCATCATCATCATCATCAGCCTCGTGCAGTCCACTGCTGGACATAGGGCTCTCCAATTGCACGCCACCTAGATCTATTTATCTATTTATTCTAGGCTTCTCGCATCAAGTTACTAGCACTTTAATAAGTTATTATTACTAATTTTACGCTAAGCAAGCCGCTGCGTCGGGAATGACCACTCAGTGCCGTATTTCCGTTGTAATAAACTAATAGATTGGAGGCCAAATACTTAAACTCTATTCAAAATTTGACAGCTACATAAACAAATAAGCAGACTTTACACAAAAAGAATCTGATACCAATTTAGAAGCAGCACAACTATTTAATTAGCCCTCAAATTTTAAAAGGAGCGTTTTAATATTCGACCATTGCGATGAAAACGCTGCAATCTTGATCAAAATGAGGGTCCGGCATTTTTACCCGAACAAGTTTCAACTACAGCTACGTCGGAATATCGGTATTTAAAGTTACACCTCAAACAGTCTATCCTTAAGCCTCATTACAACGGAATCGGTCCAGGATTATCCGAGTATAACAAAAACACTTTTCCGACGGATAATCTCGGTAATATTCTTAGGGTTTAAAAATCAACTAGGCACCATGGAAGAATTAATGTACCTACCTATCTTTAAACTAAGTAGATTTTCAGAGCATCAACACTATTATTTACTAACCATTAGATATACACAAAAAATACAAATAAAATACAAAAATGTAATAAATACATTCGCATAGTTAGGTCACTTATTTTTATTTTATGTAAATTAGAATGTGTTAGTAACAAACTTATAAGCTATTATTATTTACAAATTTATATATTAGTAGAAAGTGAAAATAAAAATTAAAAATACTTACATTATAAAAGCCCCAAAAGTCAACACTTTTTCACAAGAAACTAATCCCATAACACTTATTTCAAACTGAAAAGTTTCAAAGTCATTCAAAGTTAATAAAATTTAGCATTTTATAGTCACACACTTCACTACACTAGTTTTTTTACGAAGTTTCTTCTTATTAGTTCGCTCAGTATCTATTTCAATTCTAATCTCGATTTGAATTTGGAACGGGAAGCGCGTAACACGTCCATTCTCTTCGAGGTTACGGAGTCGACTAAAATCTGATGTTCTGCGCACCTGTAGCTCAGACCGATAACGTTTTTTTTATTATTATACTTTTTTATTAATTATCGTGATTAAATTATTTAATAATAAGGTGCAACATTATGTTTATCTATGGCCATTATGGAATTTTTGAGTAAATGTCAGAAGCCACCGTATGTATTGGTACGCTTGAAATCGTCGGCTCGTAGGTTTAATTTGAAATGGTTTCACTTTTTTACTTCTTCGGTGCTATGATGAGGTTGACGCGAATATGATATTATTATAATAACCTAAAATATTATTCTTCTTATAACTTAAGATAATATTGTGTAGCCTAAGGTCTGACTAGTTTGCATATACGAATGATTATGTTGAATGGCTAGTTTCCATCAACTAGGCAAATTTTCGAAATAATAAAAGTTATAGGAAGCAATTTTATTTTATGTTTTATGTTATGTATATATATTATATATATATATATATATTTATAAGTATGTTTATTCGTGTCTTAGGTACGTAGATACTATTTGTCTTATGTTTGAATTTACTTGGTATTCATAGTTGTGTTTTGTTTTATTTTATTGATTTTTATTAATATTTCCTTTACTTTCTATTTAATATATTGAAAAACCCACCCATCACCTCCATCAATTCTTGTCCATCCAAAGGTTGCCTGGAAGAGATCGCTTTTAGCGATAAGGCCGCCCATTGTACCATAGTTATAAAAATAATTTTAAGTATATGTTTCTTAATGTCATGTTTTTTTTTTTTTTTTTTTTTTTTTTATGTTTATTCTTTTATTGTAAATGTTTCTTTTGGTACAATAAAGTTTTATCTTATCTTATCTTTATGTTGTTTTAAATAAATTTTAGGACTGGCCATTAAACTTGGCACCCAGTTAGATCTCACTTCTTTTGTCGTTAAAGCCAACAACCAAGGTATATTTCATAATATTGAACTTGGCTCTCATATCACATTTATGTTTTTGATAGGATATCGTTACTTTTTGTGCATAAATTTATTAGTAGGTACTTGTTTATAACAAAATTAATACCAAATGGATTTTGTTAAACTACTGTATTTTCCCACGTTTACGGAACATAATTGTGTTTAATAAAACACTTTATTAATCCTGTATCGCGTTTTTATTCATTATTTAAACGAACCGAGCTGTAATAATTGTGTTTTTCGTCTATGTCGTCGCACCGCTCGCAGTGTACCGAAATAAGTATAATGATCTTACACTATTGATGTAAGCTAAATATTGAAACAATAATGAATACTGGCCATATCAATAACAATAATAATGGCCACTTTTTCCTCCACCAAGGGTTTACAAGTAGCTGATTTAGATATAGTTCAGTTTTTAATTATTTTAATTTCATATAATAAATAATAACAATAAAAAAATATTTTGCAAACCTTAGCTTGTTACAAAATATTGCAATATTTATAAACAGGCTTATTGTAAACTAAACTTTAACTTTAAGATTAAGTAAGTATTACGAGTAAGTATATAAGTGAATATGTAGAAGTACCTACATATATTATACAACAGCGGAACTGTCTTTTCAAATTTACGTGTGATTGAAATAAATAAGTAGTAAAATTTTAATGAATACTAAATCCCAGTAAACAATAAACAAATGCAAAAGTCGACTATACTCATACTCTACTCGACTACACTCATACTGTTATAAGCACTGAAATGGATATATTTAGATTTAAAAAAAAAGGGTGGTATTCAACTCGTTATATTGTCATGTGAAGACTTTGAAATCCACGTAAAGATCGGTTGTCATAAGTTTTAATTGCTGTTTTTTTTTATATTTTTATTACAGTTTACAGGCACTTTAGTATAACCTAGAAATATGTTTAATATTTCTAAGTTTAAAATGCCTTGAGCAATAAAAACAAAAATAAATACTTTAGTATAAGTTTAATTTCTTATAAAATTATAATAAAATGATATAAGTTCACCAGTTTCTGATTTATTCCTTTATTCACCTAATTACCTATCTGCATACTAAATGTGAACTTGCTAGGTCATCTGGAACTGGGTTATAATTTTGATCTATAGGTCAGTCAGTGATAAAAATGACGATTTTTGGACGTTGATATCTAAATAACCGTTTGAGATGACGTGTTTATGAAATTTGGAGCACATAATGTATCTTACAAGTAAATATGAGTATACTAGCTGCGCCCCGCGGCTTCACCCGCGTAAGTCCCGTTCCCGCGGAAATATCGGGATAAAAAGTAGCCTATGTGTTATTCGCGGTATCCAGCTGCTTATATTCAAAGTTTCGGAAACGCAATCGGTTCAGTAGTTTTTGCGTGAAAGAGAAAAAAACTCACATACATACATACAAACTTTCGCGTTTATAATATTATTAAGATATTTGAGCCAAATTTGAGACGTTTTATGATGTGTGAGAAAGCTTTTGAGTATGAGGGGGTCAAACTTGGCTCCAAATGTTTCGTGTAATATTAAATATTACACACGGTGCTGGTCGCCAGTTCTGTTACTTGAACTTGATACACCACCGCGCGTTTACAATATTATTAAATTCATTTAAAAATATAATCAGTAAAGTATTGAATTTTGAAACACAAACTTAGTAACCGGGGGAAAAAAAATCTTGTTTAGGTACTTAATCTTGGGGGTATCGTTAGATAGCTCTGTTAGAATCATTGTGGGTTTTTTAAAAAGCGTTTTTCTTTTTAGGGTTCCGTTTTGGAAATATTAAATATTTATATCTAAAGTGTTAGTTTTTATCCCCGCCCCAATCCCTACTTGGACAAATCATCCTACTAATATTATAAAGCTGAAAGTTTGTGAGTATGTGTGTATGTAGGTGTGTATTTATATGTGTTTGTTACTCAATCACGCAAAAACTACTAAACCGATTGCGATGAAACTTGGAACATATGTAGATGGGGACCAGGATTAACACATAGGCTACTTTTTATGTCGATATTCCCGCGGGAGCGGGACTTACTCGGGTGAAACTGCGGAGCGCAGCTAGTATAATATATTCACGATTCACGATAATAATACATATAAATTAACTTTAAAGGAAAATTATAACAGCTGAGCTTTCAGCAAGTATACTTGAAAGAAATAAAAAGTGTGATTTTGTACAAATTCTGTTGGATATTACATAGTCGTACTATGTAGTTGTAAGGATGTTTCCGGATTGCAATTCCTGTTACTTTTGGAAACCACGAAACCCTACACTGCGCGTTGCCCGCAAGGCACGCACTCGTTTTATTTCGGGGAAATCAAGTAGAGCAAACTTTTATTAATTTTTTAAATGAAAACGTAACGTCTAGTCCTAGTTTTTCAGAAATAATTACCTACGCACAAAAAACACCGCAACCGGATATTTTTAAGGGATGATAAAGTCATTTTTTCTTTTTTGTATGGACAGTCATGTGTCAAATAGTCACTACCCACGCCTTAGACCCACGCTGAATATGGGGTTATGTCGTATCATATTATAAGTAACAAGCATAGTATCTCGTTTGCACAAAGTACCGTTAAATCAACGTCAATGGTAGTCAAGTTAAATTTTGTTCCAACTTTTTTAAAAACGTGTGAGTAAATTTCCGATCAATTTGACATTAGGAATCATAAAACTCGGCCGTCAAAACCGAGTTTGAAATGCTTTACTGTCAAGCGACCATTAGTCATTTACACCCTTATTTATAAAATATTATTTACACATGACTAAGTCAACTTTAAAACTTCATTGGTGACAGTAAAAAACAAACGATGCAGCGCATTAATTAGCGTTTATAAATAATGGCGTAAGTCTCTTACAATAGATACTTACCTGTTTAAATTCTTTGCTAAGAGGCTTGTCCGTTACCCTTTAACGTGTCCGTTACCTTAAAACGTGTCCATTACCTTAAAACTTACCTATACCTTATACCTTACCAATTGATTAGGTTTCATGAAAATTAATTAAAGAATTTGGCATTATGAATGAGTAAGCTCCTATCTTTTTATATCAGCTATCGACAGTCAATTAGTATTTCCACAATGAAGCATTACTCACTAGTATATCGAATAGATTATCTGGCGGGTTCTGGCGCAAATATTTTTAAAACTGAGATATTCTACCCGTTGTATATAATGTTAATGACGGAATAGGAAAAAACTCTTAGGCTGAAATCTGTAGTGCGTACTTTGACTTTGCTCAGACTGAGCTTAGCATAAGCCAAGCAAAAACTTTGAATTGTTATTTATAGTCGAAATTCATTTTGGAATATACCTACGTGTATACGAATAAAATAAAAAGAACTTTAAAGTCATAACGGAGAAGCAAAGTTTAGGTCTTTTTTTTATTGGTTTACATTCTAAATTTGGAAAACTTAGACTTTACTACGCAAAATCTTAGTATAGTTGCGAAGATCGCTTTATAATAATAGAGTTCAAGAATAATTGAACTCTCGTCTCTGCGTAAGTACCGCACGTTGACCAACTAGGCCACACAAATTCCCATCTCGAGCGGCGAATTTAAGAATTTGAGTTTCGCCTGTCTATTTTTCGACTAAGGCTCGATTGACGCAGTGTTCAAATGTCGAGTAAATTTTTGAAGATGAAGTTTTCCTTTAAATTATTTCTAGTAAGTTAGTCTGTATTCAATTTGGGAGTCAATTGCTGTCATACTTCTAATTGACTTATCGACAGATAGATTCTATATATACAACTTACTCTACTTTTCTTACTACCTACATCAGATATTTTCGCGAAGTATTGCGATGCTTCGCAATACTAGGCTATACTATGCTTTCACCTAGTGGAATGTCTAGATAATTTCTAGTTCCTATCTAGGTATTTGTACATACCATGATCGTTTGTCGTCTTTTTGTCGCTCAAAAAAATTAAGTAAATTTTAAATAAAAAATACCCCAACCACTTCAAAAACTTTATAAATCCTTTTTTTTATTAAGTTTTTTAATACATGGTGGGGCGGAATATCTTAATGGTCCTAGGCATTGAGTTATTATTTAGTCCAAGATATGATTCGTTGTCCTTAGGTCCTAAAACAATGGGTTAATAGTATCCCTATCCTATAATAAAAATGAATCCCCATTTATTTACCTTTGGTCACGTCAGCGGCATCATCACGGCAGCAATGCGAAAGGCTGGACCGATTTTTCTAATTATTTTTTTGTTGTATTTGCTATTGTCAGGAGAAGGTTATTGTAACATAAAACATGCTTAACCGATTTTGACGGATTTTGGTATGGCGAAAGAGTTCTTGAAGAAGTATATACGTTACTTTGATTTCGATATTCGGAACTAACACGGATGGATCGAATACCGAGATTCAATGATGTTCAATACTTATTCAAATTATGAGTAAATGTTGTTTTATATTTACGTGATTATTAAACTAAATAACATTATCCTTTCCAAATAATGTCACGTACATTATGTATGTCACGAGTCACGAGGACCCTCCGGCTCTCGGGTTCCCGAGCTGTGCAAACATACACCCGACGATAGAAACAAAAGTTATAAGTTACGGTTCAAACTACGAGGATGACTGCGGTATCCGCTTTACTTGTACCTCTACACGGTCAAACTAACCGTCAAACGTACAAAATAATAATTGAAAATAAAAAACCGACTAAACGTTTGGTGGAGGCATCGGGTGACCGAAATGCTGGCTTGTATTTTGCCCAAAAAATAAGTATTTGCATACAAAGGGGCAATGTAGCCAGCATTCTGGCCACTTTACCCTCCACCAAGGGTTTAGCTGATTTAGTTAAGTTTAGTTTTTAATTAGTTTAATTTTGATTTAAGTATGTAGTTTTAATATCATTATTTTTTCCACTGTATTTTTAAGTTTGTTTGTGTCTAATAAATTATGCCCACACAAAAAACCGACTTCAAAAGGTACAAAATAACCTTATCTACAACCTCATCGGCATACAGTGCCACCGACTTATCTGTTATAAGTCGTATATCAGACTTCAGACGACTGAGAAATTAGTTAGATGAGATACATAAGTCTATGTTCATAAGAGTCAAACCGACAGACGGATATTAGTAAAGGGGTCCCGTTTTACCATTTCGGTACGCAGAACTCTAAAAAGATATTGCACCATTTACAAATCGACTTCAAAGTAATTCCACTAAGTCAGGGGTGCCTATTGTGTTTTAACGAAAAATTGTCTACTATGGTACGAAGTAATTACCTGAAAAAGAATAAGATACATATTCATTCATATCCTTTTATTCACTATAATTGTCTATTAATTCGAAGTTATTGGCCCGGTCTGAAAAATAATAATGGTAGAGTGTGAGTAAAATCAGAAGGCCTCTCTATACCAGTATATAAAAAACCTGTAGGTGTCACATGAAGTTTCAAAGTTGACTGACGGAGACAAACGACACATAACTTAGTCATGTGTAAATAATAGGTATTTTATAAATAAGGGTGTTAATTAGTGGAATGACTTCACAATCGTAACTAAAGGGAGTGATAGACGTGCGAGTAAGTACACGGACTTGTGACTCGCCCGTTGTCGCCTGTGTGTCACTGACGTGACGCCGAGTAAGTTCGCGATTTAGAAATCGCCGGTGATCCAACCGGTATGAAATCTTTGAAATTAATTAAATTAAATTATTTTCAATTAAATTAAATTATTTTAAATTAAACTAAATTATTTAATTTAAAATAATTTTTAAAAGTCGTAGAACAAAAGTTGTTCGCCTAAACGTCAAGAACAACCCCCTTTCGGATTAAAAGGGCTTACCCGTTACATCTTGTATATTGTTCTATCACAAACGAACAGTTGAACTATTTTACTATTGGTCTGCAGAATTAGTTATGTCAGGGGTTTGTGTAATTTCGTTCCATGCCATTGTTTGTGAGAGTACCGTCGATCAATGTTTCAAAGTATGCCGTTTCAATATTCGGTGAAGCCTTGAGGCGTCGTTTGATGGTTTACTGGGGAATTTGGAGTTTGCTCCAGCCATGTGTGTCTATGACAGCCGCCTCTTTTCTTAATAATGTTTACTATAGATAGTACAATATTTGTGTAAACACAACATAATCGAAGAGATTTGTAACTCTAGAGAGGGTTTTAGGACCATGTTTTTGCTAAATATTTGATTTTAATCCTATCATACTAATATTATAAAGCTGAAAGTTGTGAGTATGTGTGTTTGTTACTTAATCACGTAATTCTATAATTTCATATTTCCTACTAATATTACAAAGCTGAAAGTGTGTGTATGTGTGTTTGTTACTCAATCACGCAAAAACGGCTGAACGGATTTGGATGACATTTGGATGTAGGTAACTGGGGACCTGGAATAACACATAGACTACTTTTATCCCGACATTCTCGCGGGTACGGGACTTACGCGTGACGCGGCTAATAATATTATAAAACTGAAATTTTGTGAGTATGTATGTATGTTTGTTACTTACTCAATCACGTAGAAACCGCTGAACCAATTGCAATGAAACTTGGAAAATAGACAGTTGGAGACCTGGAAAAACACATAGGTTCCTTTTAATCCCGCTGAAAAGAACTCTTATTATTTAACACCCACTACTAACGCTCGCTCTTTTTGTTGCCCTATCTACTTTCTAACAGTTGGAAGTCTTTGATCATAATCATTTCTTCTATATACATCTAAGCTATAAGTATATCTTGATTTTCTGTGACAAAATAAAGACAAATTGATTAAGACTACGCACTAATGGGTTTTGTTATCGGGAACACGAGAGCTAAGTAAAATCTTGTGGCAATATAGGGATAATAAATAATAATATAGATCATACCTTTATCACGCTATCTAGCCACAAACTAAATAACTGACGGCTTCTGTGGCGCGTCTACAATGCAGAAGGCTGCGGGTTTGATCCCCGCCGGGTGAAAATATTTATGCTGGAAAATAAATATTTGTATCTGGTCTGGGTGTCATCTATGCATAATATGTTTGCCTATTTAAACTTGGCTTGTGTTATAGTGGTGACCAGATGACGAATAGACCCTTTATGTTCCTAAGTATACCTACTTATATTTTTCGTTTAACCTGTATTAGGTACCCCAATGCACAGCTCAGCGGCCGCGGTTGTTCGAATAAATAACATTATAATTCTTACTTATATTTAACCTATTGCAGTGTAAAATCGTTTTAATTTTTCTTTTTTTTTATTAAACTGAGGGAGATGATGTGCCGGGGTGAAGGGTAGGTAGGTATCCTAGGTAGGTTCGACAATAAGCTACTCAGTCCTCTTGTTTCCTTACGGCAGTATATTTCACACTCGTGAATACAGAAGGTGCACGGGAAAGCAAGTGCAAAACAAAACAATAACACGAAACAATATAAGTAATAAATTAAGCGAACGGGTCTCGAGTCTCACTAGGTGATCGTGACTGTCGAGCGGTGGTAGGTAGATCAACCGCCGATACTGTCCGGTGGTACCGAGCGGCTCCGAGCGCTTCCGACCGCGCACGATGACGCGCGGTGACGTAGCGCGCTAGCAGTGCGTGCGCGCGTGTGCATTGGACTTTCCTCGACCGGTAGGCACTCGAATATGATTTGTATGTTGTGTTTAGTAATTTATATAAATAAGTGTAACTGCAAGTAAATAAATAATGTGAAATAGGAAATAGTAATTATAATATATTGTAAATAGATAGAATATGATATACTGTTATATATGTGTAGTGTATAATATATAAATAAGTAAATAAATACGCAGGTACAATATAATTATAGTATACATATAAATATAGGTTGCCCACATCACTCCCCTCCAGAGACCGGGTTACGGGCGATAATAATCCGGGAATCTCACCCGGCGCCCGGAACGGGTTGTTTTCATTGCACTGTCGTTTGACGACGGTAATTGTGAAAGTGGGTGTATTTTTGATGTTGGTAGCGGTGGGGGTGATGAGGGAAGGGGTGGTGGGGGTAAACAAGGTTTGGAAGGGTCGTCAGGTGTTTGCGACAATATTTAGGCCGGTTTTAGTCGGTCTACCGATACTGTCACCAATCTTCCTTTGACTTTAATTTTAAAAACCAGGCTACTCGCTACTTCGTGAGGACCAGTGTAAGCGGGCTGTAGTGCCCCTCTAAGTGCGTCCTCGCGGAGAAAGACGTGATTACAGTTTTTGAGGTCTTTGTAGACGAAAACCTTGTACTTCGCGTGGTGAGACGTGGCACAGGCTGAAGAGAATTGGCGAATGTTCTGATACGCGCTGAGTATTCAGCGTAGTCAGGAACCCATTCGTCAACATTTCTTTCAAAGAATTCGCCTGGTAGACGTAGAGGTTCTCCATAAACCAGCTCAGCAGGGGACGTCTGAAGATCGTCTTTAAATGAGCTCCGTATACCGAGTAGCACTAATGGGAGTGCCTCTGGCCAACTGCTATCGGGATGGCACATGATAGCCGCTTTGAGCTGTCGATGGAAACGCTCAATGAGCCCGTTGCACTGAGGATGGTACGCAGTGGTTTTACGGTGTCTAAAACCCAAGGTTTTTGATAGCTGCCTGAACAATGCTGACTCGAATTGCCTACCGCGATCGGTAACTACGTCAGTAGGGCAACCGAATCGTGCCACCCAGCCGAGCAGGAATGCCTTGGCCACAGATTCCGCTGTGATATCAGTAATCGGGACAGCTTCAGTCCATCGCGTGAAGCGATCGATGGCTGTCAAACAATACCGATACCCACAGGACGGAGGTAGTGGTCCGATCAGGTCTAAATGTACATGTTTGAATCGCGCTGAAGGTAAATCGAGGGTGCCAAGAGGCGTCGATACGTGTCGGTTTACCTTCGTGCGCTGGCAGCTCAAACATGCCCTAGACCAGTCACGACAGTCCTTCCTCATCTGTGGCCAGACGAATCGTTCCGCTACGAGCTTCGCAGTCGTGTTCGCGCCTGGGTGGCTAAGTGAGTGCAAACTATCAAAAACCCTCTTGCGCAAGGATTTAGGGACAAGTGGTCTGGGCGCCGTTGTACTGACATCACAGTACAGTTCAGAGCGGCTACCAGGTATGCTTACCCGTTTTATGTGCAAGGAGGTTTCAGCTTTGAGTAGTTGTTCTAGCTCGGGGTCAGTTTTCTGAGTTTCGGCTAACACTTCGAGGTCTACTGGAGCGTGTATTTCTTCGACTCGTGAGATTGTGTCAGCAACGACGTTATCACGCCCGGCTATATGCTGTATGTCGGTCGAAAACTGAGCGATAAAATCTAAATGTCGATATTGGCGAGGAGAACAATTAGTTTTGCGCTCGTGGAACGCAAAACACAGGGGTTTATGGTCAGTATAAATAGTAAAAACAGTTGCCTCCAGCCAATGACGAAAGTATTTAATACTCTCATAAATTGCAAGGAGCTCCCTGTCATACGGAGAGTATTTTTGTTGTGTGGGGCTCAATTTGCGTGAGAAAAATGCTAGCGGTTGCCAGTGACCATCATGCAACTGCTGGATAACGCCACCTATAGCTAGATCAGACGCATCCGTGACCAAGCCCAGTATCGCATTTGAGTCAGGATGTGCCAACATGGCTGCGGTGCACAAGCTTTGTTTACACTCCTCGAAGGCTCTTAGTGAGTTTCCGTCTATGACAACCGGGTGAGATGCCTTGATGGAGCCGGTTAGTAAGGCGTTCAAAGGAGTTTGTATTTGAGCCGCGTTAGGTATGAACCTACGGTAGAAATTAATCATACCTAAGAATCTACGGAGTTCTCTGGCTGTCTTTGGAACGGGAAACTCTTTAATCGCATCCACTTTTGTTTCCAAAGGTTTGGTGCCGTGACGGTTGATGCGGTATCCTAGAAATGAGACCTCTGAAACGCCAAAAATGCATTTCGCAGTATTTATGAGGATACCGTACTCACTCATCCGTGTAAATATTTGGCGAAGATGTTGCTCGTGCTCGGTTTCGGATCTAGAAAAGACTAAAAAATCATCCAAATAACAATAACAAAAATCCAGACCACGTGTCATCTCGTCAACAAACCTTTGGAAAGTCTGGCCGGCATTTCGTAGACCAAATGTCATATACGGAAATTCAAAGAGTCCGAAGGGGGTAGTGATGGCCGTTTTGGATATATCCTGCTCAAAAACCGGAATCTGATTATAGGCCTTAACCAGATCAATGGTCGAGAAGACCGTACAACCAGATAAACTATGAGCAAAGTCATGGATGTGCCTGATCGGATACTTATCAGGGACGGTTCTTGCATTCAACTGCCGATAATCTCCACAGGGTCGCCAACCATTGTCCTTCTTAGGAGCCAAGTGCAATGGTGATGACCAGGAGCTTTCAGATGGACGCGCTGTACCGTTAGCCAACATCGCCTCAAACTCAGATCGGGCGATTTTAAGTTTGTCAGGCGCGAGGCGTCTGAAAGAACAAGAAACGGGGGGGCCTGGCGTAGTGCGGATATGGTGTAATGTGGTGTGTTTAGGTGTATGCTGAGTACCTGCCGGTCGAGTTAATTCAGGAAATTCTGCGAGAATCTTATGATACTTAGAATCTCCAGTCACGACCACCTTCACACTTTGGATATTACATAAAGATTTGCTAATGGAATCTACGGTAGTGTGGATGTTCGTAGTGCCGTCTATAAGGCGTTTATTACGAACATCTACTGATAAATTAAAATATGCCAAAAAGTCTACACCTACGATGCCTTTAGTGACATCAGCTACAACAAAACGCCATATGAAATCGCGTCGTAAACCAAAATTTAGATTAAGTTCGACGTAACCATACGTAATGATCGGAGTTCCGTTGGCCGCACACAGCTGGTAGTTGGTCTTCTCACGCCGTTGCCGGAGCGCAGATCGGGGGAAGACGCAATATGTCGCTTCCAGTGTCGACCAGGAACTGGAACTTCGATCTGCGGTCTGTGACAAACAGGCGACCATTGGTGGCGGTGGTGGGGCAGTCCTCAGTCGCCATTATTGACTGCCCTGGTCGTTTCCCTGCCGATAGTCGCAGGGCCTAACACAGGTATTAGCTTTGCTGCCGAATTTAAAGTGGTACCAGCAAAGAGGGAATTTTCTGTAGCTTGACTGGGACCTACTCCTGTTCCTAGCGGAAGACGAACGACCACGCCGATGGGAGTCCCGTCGTTCGCGGGGTCTAGATCTGGACGGTGCATTGACGGCAGCCGTAAGTGCGCTGACCTGCCTGGTCAGCTCAGTGATTTGACGGGCCATGATGTCCAATAGTGATGATAGCGGTCCTGGCCTCGGCGCAGTGTGTGATGCCGCAGCTATCTGAGGTGATTGAGGAGCGATATCATTTACCTTATCAGCCAGATCTGCAAGGTCGTCCAAGGAGAGGCTTGACTGTGACGCCACGATAGTTTGCAGATTCGTAGGCAAGCGACTGGTCCACACAGTACGAATGAAGCTATCTGCCAAATCCGAGCGAAGACTACGTAGGTGCCTCAAAAACTGGGATGGCTTCCGATCACCGAGTTGTTCTCGCTCCAGAAATTGCTTGGTCTTCGACTCTTCAGAGACGGAAAGTCGCTTGATGAGCTCCGTTTTCAGCTGCTCATACTTTCCGGAGGCTGGCGGATCGGTGATGATGTCCTCCACTTCTACCGCGTACTCGCGATCTAGATGATGTAGCACGTAATGAAATTTTGTTGTGTCGTCAGTGATGCGGGATATTGAGAACTGACCTTCTATCTGCGCGAACCATATTTTAGGCTTTTGTGGCCAAAACGGTGGCATACGCACACCTACTCGGCAAACTTCCGACGTCGTGTCGTATGCGTCAATGGAAACGCGCTTTAGTTTTTTAGTCCTCCGGTATTTAGGATCACTTCCTGATTCTACGGTTGTTTCATTGCCGCTGCTGTCATTTTCGTTGTTGCTCATCTTCGTTCTGCTGAAGGTTCCCTGCTGTGTTCTGATTGAGGGGTCACCAATGAGGGAGATGATGTGCCGGGGTGAAGGGTAGGTAGGTATCCTAGGTAGGTTCGACAATAAGCTACTCAGTCCTCTTGTTTCCTTACGGCAGTATATTTCACACTCGTGAATACAGAAGGTGCACGGGAAAGCAAGTGCAAAACAAAACAATAACACGAAACAATATAAGTAATAAATTAAGCGAACGGGTCTCGAGTCTCACTAGGTGATCGTGACTGTCGAGCGGTGGTAGGTAGATCAACCGCCGATACTGTCCGGTGGTACCGAGCGGTTCCGACCGCGCACGATGACGCGCGGTGACGTAGCGCGCTAGCAGTGCGTGCGCGCGTGTGCATTGGACTTTCCTCGACCGGTAGGCACTCGAATATGATTTGTATGTTGTGTTTAGTAATTTATATAAATAAGTGTAACTGCAAGTAAATAAATAATGTGAAATAGGAAGTAGTAATTATAATATATTGTAAATAGATAGAATATGATATACTGTTATATATGTGTAGTGTATAATATATTTATAAGTAAATAAATACACAGGTACAATATTATTATAGTATACATATAAATATAGGTTGCCCACAAAACATTTTTTATTATTAAACGGAGGCATCGGGTGACCGGAGTGCTGGCCAGTATTCTGCCCAGAAAATAAGTATTTGCATAGGTACAACGGGGCAATGCAGCCAGCATTCTGGCCACTTTTTTCTCGACCAAGGGTTTAGCTGATTTAGAAATAGTTTAGTTTTTAATTTGATTAATTTTAAATAAGTAGTTTTATAAATAATTTACGTACACAAAATAAACCAGTATACTTGTAAAGAATGTAACCTAGATTTCAATATTGCAATGCAATGTGGCATATATGTAAGAGTTCAAGATAGCTGGAGTCCTAAAATAACAAACTTTATTATTATAATTTCATATAGAATCCGTTGGCGGAAATACGCGCGTGAAACCGCGGGGCATTGACAGTGTTATAGAGTTACTTCCAATTCAAGTTCTGAGTCATCGAAACTAGTGGAAAAGCTTTACATCGACTAAACAGTCGTACGATTACTATTATAAGTACGATGTAGGTGTAATGGGCTTACCACACGGGATGCTGATCGTGCGAAGTGGACACGATTAAGTAGGAAAGCGGACCCCGGGCTCCCCGGAGCTAGGATGATGATGATGATGGTGATGACAATGACAAACTTGTCAATGGAACAGGTATCTTGCCTTCCATAAGCGATTGTCCTGGCCTATATGTCGAAAGACCACTTCAATATCGTAATTTGTTTTTTATTGCTCAAGGCATCAATCTACTAGAAATATTTTAAAGGAAAAATACATGGCGAAAACTCACGGCGAGGTTTGAAGTCTCGTCTCCGGATCAGGACTCTGGTGCCCTTATAACTAGGCTGCGCGAGCTCCCAGTGATAATTTTAGAAGATTTAATTGTACTTTAAAATATTTCTAACCACTTTTTACGCGATTTAGGACGCGCACGCTAAGTCAGGTCGGGTCAGCTTGGCCATACCAAGGGGAAATATTGCCAGCCTTATCTGCAGACTGCACTAGGCATCGTCCCCCTTGACTACATATTTTACTTGTAGTGAACATTGTAAGCGCAAAAAAAACAATTTGTGATTTATTTTTGTGTGATTTGTGATTTATTTTTTTATTCCAAAGTATTTTTCTAAATATATGAACCTAGTTTTTAGTTTTTATTGTAATAAAGATGTTTTATCACATAATATGTAGATGAGCACTTCAAGTTGTTAGTCTATGGTTTCTCTAAACCATTAACCACAATGTCTAGGGTTGGACATAAAAATCAATGATACTATTTAGGCAGCCTTCAAACCTAAGGAAAACATAATTTAACTTACTAGTACTCATACGTACCCACGTACGTATCTACGTACGACATCCTTAACATTTATGTCTTTTATATGAATGTATTAAATGCGCCCCACGGTTTCTTTCTACGTACCTAACTAACACAAATATTTGGGAATGCTACTAATATTATAAACGCGAAAGTTTGTATGTATGTATGTATATGACCTGGTTACTA
Source organism: Idaea dimidiata (assembly GCA_949358125.1). Classification (NCBI taxonomy): domain Eukaryota; kingdom Metazoa; phylum Arthropoda; class Insecta; order Lepidoptera; family Geometridae; genus Idaea; species Idaea dimidiata. The sequence goes on from OX442330.1 coordinate 22,313,032, forward strand.
TTTCACGTAAAAACTACTGAACCGATTGCGATGAAACTTGGAATATAGGTAACTGGATACCGATCCCCATTTCACTATCGAGGGAATATCAGGATCAAAGTAGTCTATGTCCTTGACAATGTACCTTTCTATTGGTGAAAGAATTTTTAAAATTTAAGCTTCAATAGTTTCAAAGCTTCGTGTCCCCAATATACAATACATACATGTAATCAACGTTACCTCTTTATAATTTAGTATAGATAGAGTATCCTATAATTTTTTGTCAGTTATTTATTTTTCTGCGTTTTCATTTACACTGCTTTGTTGACACTAGTACCATTAACAGTTCTATGATGGAACTACTGATGTTTTTGTAATCACTAGCTTTTAAAATTAAGTTGAACTAATGTTGAATTTTGTTATCACTGGTTTCATCATAGCTCTAAGCTTTCCATGACTCTTCGATCCGCAGTCAGTCTGAAGTCACAAGTCTCTCACACGTCTTCATACAAAGGATGTTTGAATATGACACATGACACGTCACTTAATCCAAGGGATTCTGTAACGGAACTTTACAAACAAACCTAACACTTTAATACATTTACCATGTATTTTAGTCTCAAGGGCAACATTATACTTGCAGAAGTGTTCATAAACTAAACGACTCTATGCGTATACGTGGCTTGATGTTTTGTTTTGCTCTTGTAAAAAAAAAGGCGACGAATTGAGAACCTTCTCCTTTTTTTGAAGTCAGTCAATGACAATCAATGTCAGAGAAAAAGTGACAAAACCTAAGTCCACGCATTTAGACACCCGGTAGGAACGCGGCTTTTAACTTTATATTCATCTGCAAAAAATATACATGGAAAATAAAATATAATTCAAAATTGCTTCATCTGTTAAGGAGCTACGATGCCACAGACTCTCAGACACCTCAAACTTATAAGACCCGTTTTTTCCTTCACTTACTTACGCGTATGAGCCGCTGCTAGGTGGCATGCAATATATATCAATTTTCACAAAAAAAGTACTATATTTACTTATTTGATAAAATGGCTTCGTGTAACTGCTACGGGAATGCTTTTATAGAATTGACTTTCTAAGGTAGGTACACTAGTTTTATTAAATTTAAGTATTTAGTTGCACCCTGAAAGTGATTAGTTTTATACGTCTCAATCCAACCAAAGGAAATATTTGGTTACACGCCACAGCTATGATTTATATCGCCCTTGAATTTATGACAATGTCACGGTTAACGTTGTTTTGGCTACGAAAATGTAAGCATATCTTAACAAAACAAGTAATGAATATACATAGACTTGAATTAATTATGTATTTGGGCCTCGTCACTTTTCATATTCGTTAGATTAGATTATATTTTATTCCGCATTGATAGACGTTTTAATAATAGGGTGTTAGGCTCATAGGCTCAAAATGTATCTAATACAAGGAGCCATTTAAAAAAATAAAGTATTTCTTCAATGATATGCGAGGAAATGGAATCAGTTGCTTTAGTACGTCTTCCCTGATGTCTACAACTTGGGGGTCTTCAAGTCACGAGTGAACAGGTATCACCTAAATAAGCGTGCAACATCTTAGACCACATCGTCGCTTTCTATCAGGTGAGATAGTGGTCAAACGCTTCCCTATCAATTATAAAAAATAATTTATTTCTTTTATTTATTGCTCAAGGCGTTTAAATACTATTAATATTTTAAAAGAGAAATGCAACATCAATAATTCTCCTGTTACAGGATTTGAACCTGTTATCATCATCATCATCATCATCAGCCTGTTGCAGTCCACTGCTGGACATAGGCCTCTCCAATTGCATGCCACCTAGATCTATTTTCGGCTTCTCGCATCCAGTTTGTACCAGCCGTCTTTGAACCTGTGCCCCTGAATATTAATACGCTCTAGTTTTGAGTTCTTAATGTACGTCATAAACTTGTTCCTTCTATTTATATCTATATAAAAATCAAGGTCCTGACTGACTGACTGACCAATATATCAACGCAGAGCTCAAACAGCTGGTCCGATGTACATTAAATTTGGACAGTTTGTTCTTCATGATATAGACATAGTTTAAAATTTTCCCAGGTTAAGCGTGATTTTTTATTTTCTTACCTCGACGTCTCGATCATGTTACATTGATCTTGTTCTCGAAGGGACTGTTCCAATCGAGCTAGTTTAAAGTTATAGTTTTTTTTAACTGTGTGTTTCGGCAATTAACCCTACTAAGAATAATCCTAATCCTATACTAATCCTGTTTCATTGTAGAGGGCAGAAGCTAGTGCCTTATGTTTTTCCCAAAGTGTAACTACGTCATAAACTTGTTCCTTCTATGTTTAATAAATAATAAAAAAAGATCACGATTAACGATAGGCAATAGCTGTTCACATAAATTGTGCCTCTATTATTATTATATTTCAATTCATCAGTAATTTTCTAATTAAGATAGCAGTTGGTACCGTTATCATTTCACGATAGCGTGATTTTTACTTGTTCAGATTTGTGATAAGGTGATTAGATTGCGCTCTGATACCGTGGAGTGCTAATCATTTGCAAATACGAAAATAATTCTACGTACATTTACCTATAGGTATGGCTTTATTAAAGATACCAAGAATTGTATTATTTAGGGTGTTGGAGGTTGTGAGCGATCTGCTCATATTATGTTGTTCTACACATTTAGGCGAACTACTTTTTACATTAAAAAATGATGAGGTTATCTTATAGTGAAGAACAGCTGTTTTTGCAAATAATTTCAATGAATAGACTGCAGTTGTCTAAACTAAATAAAAGGACAATTTAGGGTCAACGCCCTCTTACTCTTAGAATCAGCTGATTTATTTAAGTAAAAATTTAACTCAAATTTTTCAGTCCCTACTTCAAGTTTCCAAAAGCAGTTGAACTAAAAGTTGTTCGCCTAGACATGTAGAAAAACGTGTATAAGCAGCTGCTCCATAAACTCCAACACCCTATATAATAGGTAAGTAAGTAGGTAGGTACTTACGTTTAAATTTTCATTGAAATTGGTCAGCGGCACAGTGTAATTTCTTAAGCTGGTTAATTAACGTTTTCGTACGAATTTCACTCGCACAAAGATAATGTAATATAGATTATCTATTACCTGAAGCCATTGTTGACGGCCTCTGTAATGCTTCGGGTGAAATCCCGGTTACGACGCAGAAGGCATAGGTAGGTACTTAGATTATTTTCTAAGGAAATTTCATTTAATGGAAGCCCGCCTTTTGGTGGCTTATGATAGCCTAGTACTTCAGATCATTTTGCTACTACCAAAGATTTTTTGATTGAATGATGAATGATTGCCAAACAAAGCCACCAACCGATATATCTGCTTTTATTACTGAAATGTGACGTATAGGATCTATCGACTTCACCCTGAAATTCGGAGTAGCCGATTAAACCCATTGGGATTTGACGCTATGAGATCAATCGACCACATAATCATATAATTATACACCAAACATTATAATATTACTAGCAGCGCCCCGTGGTTTCATCCGCGTAGGTCCCGATCCCGCGGGAATATCAGGGTTAAAAGCTTACGTGTTATTCCGGTAACTATATAACCCCAGCTACCTATTTTCCAAGTTTCATCGTAATCGATTGAGTAGTTTTTACATACAACTTACATACAAACTTTCGCGTTTATAATATGTATTAATTATGATATGAATGTCATGCAAAGCTTGACATAATTTTTTTATATAATTATTCTTTTAATATTATGATCCCCGTGTATGTGTATAATATAATAGAATACATTGCTTAGCTAAGTTTCAATTAAAAAGATAACCCCAATCGGTATTGCTTAATCTTTTTAAAACGAGGCCATTGCCCTGCAATGAGACATACTCGTATTAATAGAGTAGCATAATTTTATATGACCAACTCTATAAAGTAAATCAAATTGCAGTAGCAAATAGATCAAATTAATCCGAGAACATTAAAACAATGAGCATCATTTGTAACCTTGTTAATGGCGGTGAATAATCTCTTTCATTACTTTTATTGCAGTTTTGATGTTGTTGACCGGCTTCATTCATCTATCTATCCCTTTATTCGTAGCACGCAAGAATGTCTTCAAATACTAAACTCAGCTGAGAAGCATTTCTATTGTGCATTTCCCACAATAAAGACAATTTATTGATGCGTTTTAAGATTTATTTGTAAAAAAATTATAACTGCTATTAATATTGTAAAATAAATAATAGATAATTAAACCTTTGGATATAATAGATAGTGGGTAGGTATTATAACAACCACGTTGAACCACGTTTGAATTTGCGTCCGAATTATTTAAAGATGTGTGAGTAATTCCCCGAACAGTTTGACTTGGAACTGATGAAGTTCGGCCGTCTGACATTCCGTTTCTACACTTTGGATTATGTACGGAATGATCAATCTGACCTAGAAAATGCACACCTTAAAAACAACATTGCACTGAAAGAAAACATCGTGAGATGTTTACACATGATGTTGATGTTGTTGAGATGTTTATTTTACTTTTACATAAACATCGTAAATGGTCAAAGTCTGTCTGTCAAATAGACAGACAGACCTTGACCATTTTTGTAGTTATGCATTTTTGTTTTTTTTTTATATCTATACTTATTATTTTTTAACCATAATGTAAAGTCCCAAAAATAAGTTGTTTTGTATTAAAATTGTCTAAGTGCTGTGTTGTCTTCCTTGTTAAAAAAATAATCATACCAATGCATTGGATAAATTAATACGAACAAATCCACTAATACCACTATGAGAGCTTGAATATATATTATTGTTCTTCAGTGGAACGTCATATTTCATCCTTACCGCATCTCTGCAAGATTCAGGAAACTAACTCGATTACGTTGTATGGATAATATAGTCATCCATTGTAAAAGCATTTCAGCGAAGCGAAGATAAGTTCCATTGGAATTTAATAATTTATTTTACAGGCACTTCAAGTAGCTCTTCTAGAGACTGGGTTATATATCTACCCATAAGTTTGCACTTATCGTCACGAAATTGTAGTGTGTTTTGCGACGATGTTCATAATAACAAATTATATCATATCATAAGACAGCAATTTTATTTTAGATTTTTCATTAGTTTAGGCTTATTTTTAGGCTGGCACTTTATACATACGTATGTAGGTGAAATTTCATTTTAACCGACTTCAACGGAAACGGAAGGAGGAGGTTCTCAATACGTCACTACTTTTATATTTACACTTGCAGCGTCTATGGTTTCACCTGCGCAAGTCCCAATCCCGCGGAAATATCGGGATCATAACCTTTCTCATTAAATGGACTATCAAACACAAAAATAATTTTTCAGTTTGGACCAGAAGTTCCTGAGATTAGCGCGTTCAACCAAACAAATAAACTATTCAGCTTTATAATATTAGTACTAGCGTATATTTACGCCACGGATCCACCCGCGTAAATCTCGGTTCCGCAGGATTTTCCAAAAACCCTTTCTTAGTGAATAGAATGCCTATTCATCACAGATAACCCACTCACCAAATTTCATGTCTCTGGAAGCGGTTTGGGCTCTGGGTTGATATTTAGGTCAGTCAGTATTTATTTGGGAAGTAGTAGCCCAAACTTTGTCATTTAAAAAACTAGGTATAGGATCGATGGAGCACCTGGAACCTTCATTTTATCGAAGCAGCAGCAGTTTATGCAGTTTTGAATGTTTACCATAAAGACTGGTGGTCATGAATGGAGCACCTGGACAGTGATGGAGCCACTTTCCCATCACAAAACTTCACGATAGGTATACCGGTTGAAATTGAGAGAATTTGGTAGCAACTACCTTATACTTTTTGTTTAATACCGATATTTAGTAGTAATCACCCACTCTACACTCCTATTCCAGTTTATGATATAGCGTCCTAACTGTTCGACCGATATTCGAGAAGGGTCCGCTAGAACCTTAATATTTAGTGTCAATAGAAAATGCACTAAACGTGATGTAGTAAAAAACAGTGAAATATAAAAAGTCTTTGAAAACCTTTGAAGTCTGAAGTCGGGAAGTGATTTACAAACATAAGCTATACCTACCTAAAACTGCGCGACTGTTGCAAGTTATGTTTTTCTATTCTGAAGTCGGTTTGATTTAATAAAAAAAAGCATATCTATAACTATTAGGTAAACAAGTGTTATCAGTGTTTGACACTTGAAAAATTAATACGTAAGTGATGCGTGAGTGTATAATTTTTGAAGTGTCAAAAGCGATAAACAAACCACATCCCAACGAAAAAGTTTAACTACTGTTTTTAATAAATAATGGTTTTATTCTGTTTTCGAGGAAGGCAGCTAAATCGGATCGTCTCAGTTTGATATAGTGTTATTCCTTCCGACATACCGTTTTACTCGCTTACCTACCGTTCGTAAAAATTTATACCGTCCTAAGGATTTACCTATACTTTCTGACCATACCCTTACTAGGTATTTTCATGACTAACTTTACATGCCTAGAACCAAGAATTTTTCAACTAAAATAATAATAATAAAATAATAATTCCTGTGACGAACACACAGCGCCATCTAGCCCCGTGGTAAGCTGCTAAGCTTGTGTTACGGTGACTAGACAACGGATATACTACTTATATTTATTTTTCTTTTGTAAATACATACATATTATACATAGAAATACGCCCAGACCAGATACAAATATTTATTTTTAAGCATAAATATTTGCACCCAGCGGGAACCGAACCCGCAACCTTCTGTATTGCAGCCAAGCGTTCGCCCGACGCGCCACAGAGGTCGTCAAATCAACCAGTCTTTAGACCCTCGAAATACGCGTTTGGGGTGAGGGCCGTGCTTTAAGTGTTTTGTTTTGTTTTCGATCGTCTTTGTTTCAAATTCAAATATATTTTGTTTTTATTTCGATCGTGTGCCCAGTTGATTACCAACAAGTGCGTAGAGGTGGATTTGATATCAGAATCAACGTGGGCCTAATTGGCCACTATCAAGTATGGTTCTACTTTCAAGAGGACTCCTAACCCTGTTCCTATATTTCCGTCTGTCAGTTTGACCGTTTCATACGTGGTTTCCTTTCAGTGAAATGTCGATTATCTCAAAAACGGCCGAGCCGATTTTCGATAAACGTATTTCGTTACGATACGGAGCATGTTGTTGGTCATGAATGTCATGTTGTTGTTGCATGTTTTAACCTTTGAAACCGCTACAATAGACATTGTTTTACCAAAAAAATTTGTGTTCTTTTTATTAAACTTGACATTGACAAAACAGATTATTTCAAGTTCGAATTGTAGTAAGATTTAGAGACTGGTGATAAATTACGATTATCATCTGATTCTGTCGTTATTGTGAAATATCAACGGTAGGTCTATCAGCGGTATAAGATAAGATATTTATATGATAAAAATATGTTACGAAAACATAAAGTAGGTAAGTGTTTTTTATCAATGAAAAATATTCTTGTAGAATTATGTACTTACTTGCGGGGTACTTGTACATGTACTTACCGCCGCCCAACCGCCCAAGCCCCGACCCAAGTCTTATTCAGCTGTTGTTTCAAGTTTTATCGCAATCGGTTCAGTAGTTTTTGTGTGTTTGAACACACATACTTACATACGTATACAATAATAGCTTTATAATATTAGTAGGATTAGAGTAATAATCAAGTTTTTTTAGGTTTTCGTGATTACAATTCCAGATTTGTATAGTTGTCTTTATTTTTTTGATGTGAAAACAAACGTCGAAATGAGTATATTATATAATTATATAAATAAAATATAACACTTCCTTAGCAGTAAGGTAAAAAGCATTTTTTTTGTATTAAAATCAAACCGTGATATTATAACTTTTAACTTTAGACTTCTTTACTTAATACTTCTTTACTTAGGTATATCTAGGTAATTGTTAACAAAGTACCCAATAAAGTTATAATTCATTAAATCGTTTTAATAACATTAAATAATTCGTTAACTTAAATAAAATGTATTACATTCGTCCTTATTAAAATTATAAATGTGAAAGTGACTCTGTCGGTCTGTTGCGATTTAACGCCTAAACCGCTGAACCGATTTTAATAAATTTTAGGATAAAGATAGATGGGACCTTAAAGGACATAGGATATTTTAGATGCATTATTCCGATAATTGGAGTTCACATGGTTGAAACCGCAGGGCACATCTAGTTACTTAGAATAACAAACTTTAATTTTAAAATTGAAATATACATCTCCAGATTAACCGAATTCGTCCCCGGCTTCCAGTTCCCGAGAACAAAGGATCTAAAATGCTGGAGGTTCTAGCATTTTTGGTTCCAAAGCAGTAACCTCTGAAATAACAAAAACCCAAAAAAACAACGAACCCGAGCGGCTGTCTAAACAACAATCTCCCGGTTAGGTAATTATGAGTTCATAATATTTTTCTTTTCAAAATCGATTCAAGTTTTTTTTTTGTTATATTTTGTTCAAAACAGTTTTGCTAGTTTATTCTAATAAGACAAAATCTTTTGTTAAATTACTTTGTGGTGCGAGATGAAATGAAATGTCTCTAATGCTCCTCTCATTTCAAGAAATGATTATTTGTAAAGGTGGTTAGTTTATGAAATGGTCATTTGTAGACGTAGTCATGTGTCAGTTATAAAATCGTGTTACAAATAGGTGCAAAATTGAACTTTCTAAATGATTAAACATATTAGGTACTGCATACAGCAATCGAATCTAAAACATAAACAAAATTACATTTAACCCATTTTTGTTCCGTTCTTTTTTCTCGATCGTCATTTCTCGATATATTTTCATAACATCGGAAATATAACAGTTGACGATCGAAAATATAAAAAAAAACGTGTGGCACTCGGGGACTGCCGCGGTAAAGCTAATTAATGCATAGCATTTTTGGCACCCCCCAGGGTTATAGGTTTATTTTCGTTACGGAATTTCTTGATTCAGTCGCCGCGCTCAAAGCCCGCGATAAAAGCTATGGAATAGCTTAACTAAAAAAAATACACCGTCACCTGTATGTGAATTCACATAGTAAATGTAACGTTTACTGAAACTAAATATAAAGTACGTCCTTATTTTAAAAAGACTGATAGTAGGGCCATTCGTTGTTTGAAACGTGGAGTTACGATCAGAAAGGGCCCTCACTCATAGAAATGACTTTTTTGTCCCTATCCTTAGATTTATGGGGTTTTTCGGTAGAGTATTAAGGGATACCTGGGTTTTAGAGAATATTTTTGTTATTAGAATACGATTACTAAGTTTATTCTTGTACATAAAACACTAGAGCTGTGCATGTATGACGCGGTGAAATATGTATTACGTTTATAAATGTTTCGGATATAATATTTCAAAATAAACGTAGCCTGAAACTGTTTTGTATCTAGTTATATCCGTTTTATATACTTACTATAACATTTCAGCTATGAAAGACAGATTGCTGATATCCAATTTCGACCACGGCGCGGCCTTCGTCAATGATCTTTATACATTAGCCCCTTATTTATAAACGCTAATTAATGTGCAGCATAACTATGCATCGTTAGTCTTTTACTGTCACATGAAGCTTAAAAGTTGAAACAGAGACAAACGTCGCAGAACTTAGTTATGTGTAAAAAATATTTTAGAAATAAGGGAGTAGGTAAAGGGGAGTTACTGACAACCGTTGAGGTAAACGAGTTCTAGAGTGGAGACCGCGTCTAGCGTAGTGTAGGACGTCCTCAGGCGCGTTGGAGCGACGATTTGCGCAAGACGGCTGGTACAAACTGGATGCGAGAAACTGAAAATAGATCTAGGTGGCGTGCAATTGGAGAGGTCTATGTCCAGCAGTAGACTGCTACAGGCTGATGATGATGATAATGATGAGGGAGAAGGTGGCTGCAGCCACAAAGGAAGATGGGTCGATACTCCACTGCTAGTTTACCACTTACGAACACTTTACTGTTGACGCATAATTGTGCAATTGTTATTTTCAGTTCTTGCACCTAATTTAGTATAAATATTTATCAGGAGCTCCCATATAACAAACGTGAAAATAGTATGGAACCCTTTGTGCGCGAGTCCGTCTCGCACGTGTTTTTTCATTCATTGATTCATATTTATAAATTTGTTTGGAGTCATCATAACGTACATAATGTACGAGTAAAATTCTTCTATCAAATGTGTGTTTACTGTTTAGTCTACATCAGTCGTTTATCGTCGACACAATCGATCGTTCACTCATTCCATTCACTCGCTGTGAAAGAGTGCGCGTTTACCAATCAGTGGAAATCAATCAACATGTTCATTCGGTATGTATTCCAATATTGAATAGCTATATCTAATCTACCCTCGCATTTTGTTAAATGAATACAAATTTGACACAAATTTTTCAATAATTATTTATTTCTATGTGTTTTATTTGATTGAGCAGTTGCCAAATATGCAAAATATCAACTTATTTTAGTTTAAAGTTAGCCAAAAGGTTTGGCTCAATATACATCGGCGCTATGTATATCTGACCTTTGCAAAGGTTAAATTATCAATGTATCATAATGTCCAGAATATAATGCCAAATGGTCAAAACGGCCGGCGAAATAACCGCCAGTTGTTATGTTGGCGGCCTCAGTGACGCGGCAGGCGTACGCCTGACTGCAATGCAGAAGGTTAGGGGTTCGATTCCCGTCTGGTGCAAAAATTTATGCTCAAAAATAAATATTTGTATCTGGTCTGAGTGTCCATCTATGTATAATATGTATGTATTTAGGTACAAAAACAAGTATAATATGTAGTATATCGTTTGTCTAGTACTTATAGTACAAGCCTAGTGCTTAGTTTGGGGCTAGATAGCGCTTTGTGTAATGTTGTGCAATATTTATTTATATTACCTTGCCATTAGTTAGTTTTATCCCGAATACGATACATTATACTTTTATAGTGACTATACTACACTTTCGTAAATATTTTTCAAAATAATAATACAATAATACCGACGACATATAAAACAAGAAAATAAAATTCGAATAATAATACTCCAAGCTCGTAATTAAGAGTAGAGTACGCATCGATGTTTTCGATTCAAGTAATTCCAATGAAACGCTGAAGGGCTCTCAAGGTCCTCTGGTCCTATGATGGTGTAGGTACGTAGAGGTACCTACCTCTAGAGTGCAGCTTAGCTTTAGAACATTTACAATCGATTCTGTAGGGCTATCAGCGTTCCCGATATATCGGGATTATATGAACGATAACGAAAACGAAAATTATTAATGTGTCATGCATATTAAAGTATATTTTATAGATTTTATAATTTGCTCCTTTGAATAATATTAAATTGCTTGCAGTAACTACTTTGCAGTTACTGGAAGCAATTTTATCAAATAGATTAATAGTACTGCTGTGTCTACGCAATATTTTAATAAGAATGACCATAAATTGCATATCACTAGTTTCGTGATGTAAATTCCACTTATCATTTTTGAACTCTGCCCCGGCAAAGACTAAAATGTCCTGATTGAAACTCGCACAATAGAAATTAATTTCTTATAATGTCAGTCTAGTGAATGAACAATATTGAATACTCTTAATGCCATATTGGAATCAATTTTACAGCGCCTTCACTATTATTGCAATATGACTTGGACAGTCATGTAAATGCCGCAAGTGCCTATACATCAAAATACACTAAGTAAGTACTCCAAATAATTCAAAGTTTTTATCCGAGTGTGGTCAATTATTGTGACTTTTCATTCTATATGGGTACATACCTGATATAAAGTTTTTATTTTTATTTTTTATTTATGATGTCGGTTATCAGCCGGTGTCACTTTTTTTGTCTTTTTCGAGCTTAGACTGACAGTTATATCAAATGCACTGGGCACTGGGTCATGTAGAAAAATCTAGATAGTTTAAAAAACAGTTAAGTATTTAGTCATTCTACCCTTAAATAATGGTTCCGATTAGACCCTAGGCGAATATGGCAACCCTATTGCTACCCCGCCATCGACAAATCGGATAGATGGGTACTCGATATTAAGATGGAGATAAGTAAAAGATTATTTTTTATTTTAGTAATTCAGTTTCTAACATTAATTATATTTATTTACGTACTTAGTATAAAACAAAGATAAATTGTCTTTTTACTCCTACCTATTTTTAATTTGTCAAAACGTTTTTTTAAGACTAATACCAGAATATACGTTAAGAGTTAAAAATACCTCATTACTAAATACCTATCTAATAATAAGTGCTTTTGTATTTTGATACTTCACAACTTAAAGTTTTTTACGATTACCGGTTTAATACTTATTTTTTAGTATTATTACCTTCAGCGAGCGCTGATTCCCATGATACAGGGCTACCCCTAGTCTAAAAATCAGACCTATAATTCAATCTGTAATATAGTTATGTGTCTCGTCAAATTTATTTATGAATAAATTACTTATTTACTGATACCCACCTTAGGTTTTATGTAAAACGGGGTTTAAAATACAAAACATTTTAGAGTATTTTATTCCAAAAAAAAGTTTCTGAAACAGCGGTACTATCTTTGTGATAAAGTTGCTTCAGGTAACTACGAGACTGCTACTCTCAAATTGACCATAATACTAGTTTCATAACGTAATTGTAAACTCCGCTTAAGGTAGGTTCGTAGTTTAATTTCTTTACGCCTAAAGTAATTTGTGTAAATAACATCAAAACGTCACTTCCATGGACATTTCAAACGATTGCGGAGGTAATCATTACTTTAAGTTGTTCTATATTTCGTTACAATTTTCAAAAAGTGTAATATTTACGAATGAGTATTAAAAAAAAGTGTACGGCCATTTTAATTCCTAGGGAGTTGTAGAACAAAAGTTGTTCGCTTAGACGTCTAGAACAACCCCCTTTCGGCGTAAAAGGGCATACCCGTTACACCTTGTATAAGGCTCAATATTAATAAAAACCTAAACCTATGCCGACAGCCGACATAATCCTATCTCCCACAACGTAAGGATTTACCTAGATACTGTTTTACAAAAACAGTAAAATAACCCTGCGGGGTCAAACGAGGGGCCACTCAAAACTTTGGGGCGCAGGGTTATTTTACTCTGTTTCTCACTTCTTCTTCTTCTTCAACAGCATGTATTGGCCCACTGCAGGGCATATGCCTCTTCCATGTCTCTCCACATCTTTCTATCACAGGTCCTTCTGGACCAGGTTGCCTCGGCATGTGCCTTGATATCGTCGGACCATCTGGCTTGTGGCTGCCCACGCTTCTTTTCCAAATCCGAGGTCGCCATTCAAGTACAGATCTGCTCCACCTGCCATCCTCCCTTAGCTTCGGTAGGTACACATGTCCGGCCCACGCCCACTTTAGGTTAGCGACTCGAAACCCAACGTCTACCACTTTACTCCGTTTAGGACGTTTAAAAACGTGGATTTCTGAATTTTTGAATCTCTTACCTAGGCTTATGTTTAAAAAGTTTTATTAGTACGTACTTACTACAAACAACACGACAGACAATGTGATATATATATATATGGCCTGCATTATGTGTTTTAAGTTTGTTTTAATTTCCAATAAACGATTAAACAAGAATCCCTTTGTAAATAAGTACGTATTCAATTCGTTAAAAAATGAAGAAAATTAATGGTTTCAAAATACATTTCACAATACATCAATTGAGTTTAGAAATAATTTCTAACCTAATTAATTACTTAAAAAACATGGTACCTTTAAATCAATTAAAGTTAACTGAGCTTAGTATTTCTACCTATTTTTTTTTTAATTTATTTTATCAATGATCCGAAACTTATTAAAAAACATTCATAACACCATAAATCACTAAAATTTGTCTGATGTTTAAGTAAGCACCAGTGGCCAGGCAGTATTTGAACTTGGCACTGTAGTAGTTACTATCAGGGATATGAGAAACTCATTTTATTCAATATGTTAAAAATAATATTTATTAAACACTCCGCTGCGTATCTACTTATGAGCCCGATAGTACCTTCTTACGTTTATTTCTTCGACGAGGGTTAACTTCTTTTAAACCTACAAAAAGGAAAAATAAAATACAAACGAGATAACGCAAGATAAGAGAGCAAGAATCATAAAATCATAATACAAAATCAAAGATCAGAATCAGAATATAAAATAAAGTAAGTAATACAGAAAGATTTTAAGAAAATCTTTTTCCAACAGTAATAGGATGTCTTTACAGGCAATACGGCTCCTTTGTTTCAGCTATTTAACTTATTTCAATATTGGTTTGAGTGAAACATGGTAAGTAAGTTCTTTTAGGATACTGTAGTCAAGAAAGAAACTTAATGTTCCTCTGTCTGTCTGTCTGTATGCGGTTTATCTCAAAGACTTTTATTGTAAAAATTTCACATGGATTTACAATACATTTGTGTACTTACAAGTATTCGTTAACTATAACATAAATTTTCTATGCCTAAAAACCTAAATATTAATTTTTAAAATAGTTGTTATGGAATTACGAAAAGTAACGCCTAATTCAATCAATTATCTATCCCATTAAGTACAACTATTGCCACGTTAGTGTTTACTTTTTATTCTTAAGTCCAGCTGTTTATTTTATTTCCATTTGGCTCGTATTGCATCTGAAAAAGTTTCCGGAGCGACATTTACAAAAGCCAAATGCAATTTTTAAAACTTGGAATTGAATTTTTCGGTTTATTTTTGTATAGTTTTTGTTAGGCAGCATGATATGCGCGCATTCGAGGTAAAACGGAATGCTTGTGTTAAAATTGAAAATGTTAAAATAACATGACCACGGGATATAAACGGTAAGGGAAGATAACATTAAATTATTATTATTGACCACGATTGACTAGCTCGATGGCCTATATATTATGTAATAATTGGTCTTTTGAATCTAATTATAGATTATTTATACACCGCAAGCAATTTACCTATGATTTTTATGGCGCTGTAATGCCCGGGACATTGTTAAGTGGAATAGGATTAAATAATAATATAAAAATATTAATGAAATAATAATAAATATAATAATGTAAATAGCTACGCTCGAAGTTAGAAACGCTCCGTTCTTACTTTACGCATAGAATACGTGCTTTGACAAAAAATAAAATTAAAAATTAACCAAGTGTGCTAAACGGGCTTGTGCGGTAAAGCATTTTCTCAAGCTTTAGTAGGCACATATTAAACGACTTTGCTAAAAGGAAACGTGTGAAAACACAATTGCTTTCTTTTCTTGTTTTATTCTAAAAAGTCTTCCACCAATGACGGATTATTTTATACAAAATGCAGAACACAGACCAATTTGTACAAAAGTAGTGTGCCTTTTTTATTTCTTTGTTGCCATCGAGTTGGCCGAACTTAACATACCGTACCTTTTATGTAGTTAGTTCATTTTATTACTAGTTTCAACTTTTTTATTTGAAAAATGTCTCTATGGGGAAGATAGTTCTTGTATATCTGCCTGCAGATACAGTAAAGGAGTCCGCTTAGCTGCATGAATTTCGTGCAATGTCAATGTGTAGTATTAGTAGCCAATATATTTACACGTTGTCTTTTATAGAACCGATTGACTTAAAGCCGATGATCAAAAGACAGTAAAATAAATGCAAAATGGCTGGTTTTTATACCCTGTAAAAGGGTATTACCAGCCAGCAATCACACCGGTCTAAGTCGTATCATATTCCGATATTATTTGATCCACCAAGAAAGATGGGTCAAAACTTATTCCACTGCAGATTTCTATGTTCTACGCGTGCTTCAGCTTCGACCATATTGTCAGATGAGATAAATGAGAGAAAGAACAGGGACACAAAGAAGTTAAAGTACGGAATTTTTTCTCCACAGTGACCGCACTTTATAAATTTTTTTTTTCTTGTTATTCAGAAATCTTCCGGCACAGTCATCAAAAATAATGTTGATTGTATTCTTACTGCCGTATCTATAGACGAGTCTAGTAATTACTTTTCTTAGAAAACATGTCTTCCTGACGTCGATAATTCTTTATAAGAACGAGACGAGCTATTACTTAGCCAAAGTAATAACTTAGACACGTCTATAAATACGGGTGTTACTGTTATAGAATAGATATGTCGGTCAGCATAGTTTCTCATTTACTACCAAACTTTTTATCGCCGATAGAGATTGTATATAGGTTGGTAGTATGATAACTTGCTGAAACTTTTCTATTTTCCAGGATCAAAAATTATATGGCTCCTATAGGTTCGTTTTTAACATTATATGGCTCCTATAGGTTTATACAGGTCCACGAAAACTAAAATTAATGTAATCTGAAATCTAAGTTTTATTCACTAACTTTTAAGCTCAATATATTTTAACGATAGACGCAACAATATTGTCAGCGCGGCAGCATTTCACCGACAAATATATTTTAGACATCATCTACAAGTACTTACGCAAGATTATACCAATCACTAGAACATTTGGTAGACGAAGAAGACGTTATCATTCAAGAACCAGGTCATGATGATACACCGGTTATTAAAGACAGCGATCCACCGTTGATGGAAGTACCTACATGATATCTCATGAGTAACTACCTATTAGATACAATTGAAGCTTTATAGTTCAATAAGAGAAATTTTTTTCTCTTATTAAACAAAAGAAGCACAAAGGAATAACAGGAGGTTCTCGCCCGAGGCTACACCTGTATCGCGGGTAACCAATTGCAAAACAAGATTACACATGCAAAAATTAACGCAACATATGAGTAACACACATTTTTTACAAATTATAATTGTAAGTAGATACTTAACATGTGTACTTACACGACATTAAACTGATTTTTAGGTTTTAGTCGATTTTATTATAGAAAGCAATTTTCAAAGCCCGATGTTTCAACAACAACATGCGAAAACTGAAGAAAAATCTATACTTATTCACATATTCACAACCGGAAGATATGCTTACAAGATAACTTAACAAAGCATTATCATAGGAAAATGCTTTGTCTTGCTCTTGTAAGTTAAGCAAACAGTTGATTAGAAATATTTTAAAGTAAAAATACATCTTTAAAAATCCACTTGCGTCGTAGTTTGAACCAGCACCTCCAGATCTTCTTAAATTCAGCGCTCTGGGTATTCATATTTACGCAACAGAATAAATAATAGTACTAGGTACGCCTAGTTATTACGTATAATGTATTATGTATGACAGTGAAATTGGCGTAAACAATATGTTATGTTGGGACATACCATGGTACACGTACTATGGTATGTCCCAACATAACATATTGTTTACGCCAATTTCACTGTCACTTGCATGCAAGTGACATTAAGATTGGCGTTAACAAAGTGAACGGGAGTGAGAACCAGAAGAAGAATTGGATAAATTACTGTTTCAGTCCGTTCAGTCCTTTCGTTCTTTGAAAACCATACTACGCTCGTTTTTATGACGAGAAAATATTATATCAAAACAATCGATGTAGGTGTCAATCGATGTTTAAAAAAGTGAGCAGAGTGATTTCCCTTTGACGAAAGTTGTAATATTATATAGGAAGGTGATACAGCCTTTTGTAAAAATGTGAAATTTATCTAACCAGTGCAGTGTCACGTTCCTTAATCAATTTCGGACAGTCTTATTTTTCTTTTTTTAATGTAGGTGGTACTTAACTACATTACTGATATGTAAATACTGATATGTAAATTATTTATTAGGCAGGTTCCGACTTCTTCAGCCAGCCAAATCAGAAGCAACATAATAAATCAATAGTGTTTTAGCGTTTATTAATGATCATTTGTCTCAACTGAACTCAGTATGCCATTCATCAACTCTACTCTAGCTATACCTACCTCAATTTGGCTAAATGCCACATGAAATATTGCAAACGAAATTCGTACTTTATTTTCATTATGCTAAGATATAATTTTGCGTACCGTTAGGATACACTTTGTAGGAACGGCATTTAAAGACAAGATACGGTACATTTAATTTTACTGTTGTTATAATCTGTTGCTTATTTAAGAAATTACGTAGGTAGATGTTTTAATGAAATGGGCTTTCGACATGCAGAGATGGTTTCGTGATTTTTCTTAAAGAAATACGGAGGAAAATAGGTATTTTATTAGAATGATGGACGTTTAATACAAAAGGCAAACAGTTCGTTCGGGATATTGCGTAGGTATCTTAAGGTTTAGAGTTACCTACTCGGCGGGAGTCTGTCTGTCTATTGTTACTGTTTTTGGCTAAGAGACAGATTGCCCTTGGCGAAGGATTTGGGGCAGTTTAACTTATATAAGTTACCCTACGAGGTATAATAAGTACATGAAAAATAAATATAAGTAGTATATCCGTTGTCTAGCCACCGTAACACAAGCTTAGCAGCTTACCACGGGGCTAGATGACGCTGTGTGTTCGTCACAGGATTTATTTATTTTATTTGATTTTATTTATGAAAAATGGAAGTTTTCAAGTTTGAACGCCATTTTAATTGTACTGGCTCGGGTAGCGTTTATTTAAAAACATACTGCTATTATTCGCCATATTATGTCATTGGAGTCAATACAACTATAAATCGCGTCTATTTCGAAGCCCCCTTAAGACGATTGTTCACCACCATCTACACTATGTTTTTTTTTTAAGTTTAATGGCTTTATGTAATCACAAATTCTGCCAATGACACGTAGTAAAGAAAGTACATAAGATTTTAGGATCTTTCCATCTACACAATGTCATAGTTAAGCTTAGTTCACTAGTTTTTCAAACAAATGTTATGCTCATTTGTAGGCATAGTTTGCGAGAATGCACATGGATATGAAAAACTGTCTCAACTATTCGGAGCTAAACTAAACTAACCTAGTTTAGTTGTATATGAACGACCGTCTTTTAAGTGCAAATTGAAATTAAACTCATCTTACCGATTTCAATATTTCCTTTAAAGTCAAAGTAGGAAGGTACCTACATGAAAAAAATATAGAGTATTTTTAAAATAATTAATTTAAATTAGATCACAGTGAAACGCCGTTATTGTAAATAAATAATCTATAATTTCCAAATTAAAAAGTAGGTGAGGGAAACCTTTCCTGTAATTTACTGGAAGGTTTTAGACCCTCTGACATGTTTTATTATTTAATGCCATATTACCTTTTAGGTAAAAATAGCAATTAATTAACTTTTCATGTTAAGAATACCTAATTAACCTCTTGAGTTTCACCTACTAAAAAAAACTTACTGACTTACCGAGGCAGGCCAAACAAAATGGCAATTTTAGGTTTTTTACGTGTGTTTTTATGCCATTTTGGTCTAAAATGAGTTTTATATTCAGTTCGATCGCATTTCAATCAATTCTCTGCAAATTTAAATTTTAATCAGCTTTGCTGAACAATTAGCCAATTGGCGCATCATTTCTTTATTCATTTAACCATGTATTTTGTACGATGTATTTTCAGACAACAGCACAAAATTAGTATAATTTGGCTATATTTATCAAAAAAAATGATGTTATTATCTTATGAACGAAGTATATTTATATATATAAATGATTTCATGTAGGTGGGTTCAAACATTTTTTTTGAAGTTTTAAGTTTGCACTGTGTCGTCTAAATAGCTCACCACAAAAAATTAAAACAGTAAATACACGAGTAAAATTGGGAACAATGGGAATTTAAAAAGCATACAACAATTTTTTCCATTGGTCTCACGCATGTATTCATAAAAAATCTTCATCGAATATTGCTCCGAATTTTTTGAAGATGTTGAGTAATTTCACAAACAATTTGACTTTGGAACTGATGAAGGTCGAGTTTGAAATACTTCACTAATCAAGTGACCATTCACTTTCTAGTATCTTATAACATAAGGAAAATGTTAAAATTCTTTGTACTTACAGTATATCTCATCCATGAAACATTAATGGACGAGAAATCTGTATCTACAGTCATAAGTCAAGTACTCAACACAACTACAAAGACCTAGAATTTCACAGTACAATTTATCTTTACTAAATACCTACAATGCTTAAGATTTCAATACATATAGCAGCCCATTCAAACGTTTAATCTTCTCAGATTATTCCAAAGCAAATACCACTTTGCTTCTAAGAAAATAAAGTGTATTTTCCTTTGAAATTAGCGTGTAAAAGGCTTCAACAGCAGTCGATACGACTACCTAAGCACTTGATGGAGCAAATTAAACAACAATAGCTATGACGTCATTGATAGTGAGATACGATATCTCCTACCTAGCTCTTATCAAAATATTTTCACGCTTTATTTTCGTAGGTTTACATTAAATTATTTGTATACAGATTTAAGTTGCCTGTGTTTTAATTAAGGCGTTTTCAGGGTTATTGAAACTAATTAGTTGATTTTCTTATTCTTTTCTCATTATTGGTGTGGCACACCAAGTGTTAGTTTTCAGATCCTGTAATTTGTCCTAACGACTGCTATCAGATATAACAACCGGGATCAACTACTTTACGTGCCTTCCGAAGCACGAAGGAGCTCGAGATAAAATTTTCTGCCACACAAATTATCGGTCACCCTTCCAAGTAATGACAATAATTAGTCGGTAGTTTTCGTTTATACTAATATTAATGTTCCGCCAAAAAATAAAAGGTTTCAGGAAATAAATAAAAAATAAAAGGTTTCACAATGACCTGCAGAGCGGTTTCGGAGTATAAAAAATAACTGCCGAGAAATGACACTTTTGATTATGACAGCCAACGGTTTTGTCTATGAGAATTATTATTTAATCTTAATCATCCAAGTTTTGATCAAGTGCTAGTCGGCCCGCTTACGGTGCGTTGCCAGTACCCGTGAACAACTCTGAAGTACGCGACGTATAGTTGCCGAACGCCAATGGGTTAAGGACGCGACTCATGTGAAATCCCTTCCGATTTAATGTTTTCTTCATAACCGGTATCGAATAGATCTTTAAACAATGTTTTATGTTATTATACATGATACAAGAAGTGTCCCCTTCATTTCAAAAACAATAAAAAATAACTTTAAATACCACTATTATAGGTACAGGCAAAGTTACCCCTGTTTTACAAAATAAATCAATTTTTCTTCTAAATCCTTAACCGCTATATTTTCTTATAGGCATCATAATATTAGAAAATACAATACCTAGAACCCCTTCATCGCATTTTATAAAAATATTTTTTTAATCTTCGTTAATGATTGATTTTACGATAAATTGTAGATTTTTTCACGCAATTCCATCTCGCTCATTTATATGCAATCGGACAAGGACCGATGATTATCATCTATCGCCGTCTTAAGGAAATATTTGTTTGTTTTGATTTAAATCCCAATATTCTCACGGAATCGGGACTTACGCACGTGAGAGTACTAATAGTGAAGTGATAGTGTAGGTACCCACGTACTTTGTTGGGTTTATAATTCTTTATTAGCAGTGAAAAACCTATGGACTGATTTAGACGACTCCGATTTCACCATATCGCAACACAAGCATCGTTGGACAATTTTTATTACTACCGTCATTTTATTGACTTCAACTTTCAAGCCAATGGGTCGGTTATCGGCTTTGTGTGAATGATCGTATAATGTGAAGGTTAAGTGAGATCATCCTATACGCAAAATCGACTAAACCGATTGCAATCGAAACTAAGTGTAAATTAAATGGAAATCTGAATTTACAAATAAGTTAATTTTTATTATAGGATGGGACTTACTCAGGTGAGTTCGCGGGGCGCAGCTACTGGTCACAAAGCATTCACAGTCACAAATAAAAATTTGATATAGAAAGGGCACCTGGGATCGTAGTACCTATCTCACCTTTTTTTTTGGTAGACTGGTTCTCATAAAGGAGAGTAGCCACGTGCCCAAGGACACAACCTGGTTACCAGTCTCGCATTGGGGGCTAGATCAGTCTTTAACTTGATCCCCGACACCTCCTTTTGGGGTATAATATTCGCTCGGGTATAGCGGACCCCGCACGGAATGCTTGCATTTGGCTGTCGGTAGGGACACTGTAACACCTATATAAATAGTAGTTTATTTCACAGAACGGCACGAAGTAATACTTTAACTCTAGACCCGTCTGCGTGGATGCACAGGTCTCATGGTCGGCAAGCGCACCCAAGGCGCAAATTGTTCTCAGCAAATCTTAGTACAGCACGTCAATAAATAGTCAAGTAGAGAGTGGTGTGTTACCTTTTTTTTTGAGGAGAAATTCTCCTTATGAACCTTCCTACCCCTCCGAGGGGAGCGGGGATGTGTGGGGCTCCCACCACCCACCACGATGATGGACTGCCCACCTTCGTAGGTCACGATGCCCACGACGGCGGGCAGTTACAAGTTTACCCACTATAACCTTTCAGTATCCTCTCCCAGCCGTGAGTGACAGCACCTGACATACGTCATTTACTGCTCCAGAGCTGCTTGATCTTATCAGTGGGA
Organism: Idaea dimidiata; assembly: GCA_949358125.1. Lineage (NCBI taxonomy): Eukaryota > Metazoa > Arthropoda > Insecta > Lepidoptera > Geometridae > Idaea > Idaea dimidiata. The sequence continues at coordinate 22,335,355 of OX442330.1, forward strand.
GCATATCAGAGAGATTCGGTCCGAATCCGAGGTGAGGAATGATAACTCCATTTCGTTCAGCGCGATTCAATAAGACAGGAGCAAGTCAAATCAATCTTCGGTTTCAGACCGAAGTTCTCTGGATAGCCCCACTGATCCGGTCTCAAAACACGCTATGCGGGACAAAAAACCTTCTAGAGGGGTCTGGCACCTATGTCCATTGAACTATAACAGTTACAGGCGAACAAACAACTGCGTCCTTACCGCGCTATATTTATTACTTAACAACTCATACTCGTATTACTCAGCCGTTAGGTATCCGCGACCTAACAGTGATCAATCATTCTAGCTAAAATAATAACATTTTATAATTATGTCTAGAAAATATTTCTGAGTAACAAACTAATACGTATTATAAATACGAAAGTCTGTGAGTGACAGTGTATGTGCGTGCATTTATTGTAGAAATATAAACTAGTCAACGAAGACGATGACTGACTAAACAATAATTATGGAATTAAAAGTTATAATAGTCGTTTTTAATGTAAATTCTGAGCTTTTATTTTTGATTGGTTTCGGGAGTAAAGTACTAGGTATCTCATTCAATAATTATTATTACACAAATCTTAGTTTTATACTAAGTATGCTACTAATTATATAAAGGTGAGTGTGTGATGTCTGTCATGGTCATTTACGCAAAAAAACTACTGAAGTGAATGCAATGGAACTGGAAACATAGCTCCTGGAATAACATATAGGCTACTTTTTATCCTGACATTCTCGGAATCGGGACTTACGCGGGTGACACCACGAGGCGTTGCTAGTTTCTTTTGACCTTGACATGGGTGCTTTTCTTTCCGAATCCAGTCTAGTAGGTAAACCTACTACGGGTGACACCGGAGACGGCAGCTAAACCTATAATACTGATTTCAGTGAAATATTGTGTATTTCTAAGTAAGAATATAAGTAAATACCTGTAGATCTGGATTAACATTATGGTTAATGTCGTAATTGGAGGAGTCACAGGACAATCATGGCGTGTTTTATGACTTATATTATAGATACATTGATTATGAAACTACACCACTATGGTATTAAAGGTAGCGCTCTGGATCTTATATCCTCTTAGGTAAGACACACTGAATCCTATTGCTCACCTGAGCAATAGGATTCAGTGTGTCAATGTCAATGGAAAACAGCCTTCCGGCTCTATTGTAACAATTTGGGTTCCTCAAGGATCCATATTAGGCCCATTTTTGTTTATTTATTTAATTTATTCAGTACCAAGTGAAATACATTAAAAACAGATGTTATACAAATATAAATATATACTAAGGTGAGTCTAACCTTGTGAGAGACCTTAAGTGAAAGGAAATAATATAGTTTAAGGTTTCTTATTTCTTTCTGTTTCTTGTTTGTATACCTACTAGCTGCGCCCCGCGGTTTCACCCGCGTAAGTCCCGTTCCCGCGGGACTATCGGGATAAAAAGTATGTTTTAAACCAGGTCCCCAGCGACCCATATTCCAAGTTTCATCGAAATCGGTTCAGTAATTTTTGCGTGAAAGTAACAACCTCACATACATACATACAAACTTTCGCGTTTATAATATTAGTAAGATAAATGACCTTACCTAGTAAGAGTAGAAAACCACGAGATTGTATTTTTCGTAGACTATACCTCATTGGAAGTGGCGTTCCGCGTAGACACGATAGTTTACTTGACGTTTCAAAAAGATAATGTATAAAAGAATAAAAATATTCTGAATTTGACATTTGGGTTACTTTTTATCCCCATATTCCCACGGAATAAGGACTTAAGCAAGTAATATCGCGGAGCACGGTCGGTCATTCATAAAACATTATTATTATAATAATTGTTGAAGGTTCATATTCACACGAAAAGAAGAAAAACTTTATATTTTTAACCAAACACTTTGTCAAAAGTCTTGTCTTGATGGTTACTAAATGATTGTAGTAGGAAACGTGGGTGCTTAAAATAATTTTCTCGTACTCTCTGTGTATTAATATTGTTGGTGACATAGTTGAGACAACTGTTCTTAAGTGACATGTGTTGGGAGCTGAAAATTAATCTGTTTTACGTATGATACTCTTATTATTCTAACGGTGAAGCAAAACAGCTTATTTTTTAACTGCCATATCTATAGACGAGTCTTGTAATTACTCGTCTTAAAAAATATGTCTATCTCATTTTCTCTGACGTTGAAAATTCTTTATAAGAACGAGACAAGGCATTACTTAGCCAAAGTAATTACTTCGACACGTCTATAAATACGGCTGTAAGTCTTCAGTCTAACTTCTTGAAGAAATTCTATATTAAATAATTAATGTTCTAAATATAAACTCACTAAATAACTACTCCGACAGGTAATCGTATCACAATATCTCTGCCAAATGAAATAAAATGTTTGTATTCTTACTAGACATTTCGTTAGGTTAAAATTATTACCATATAAATTGTTATAATAAAATTATTATAATATTAAGTTAAAATCTTGTAAGTTTAAAAAGTTTATTAGCCTTATTAATAAAAGGGGAACAAAGTCGAAGTAGTGGCTTTGACTTTTTTCGTGACAAAACTTTCAAAGATGATAGACAGAAACAAAAATCGGAAAAACTACTCCGACTCCCATTCCCCTTTCATTAATAAGGCTATACAATGTGTAACGGATAAGCCTTTTAAGCCGAACGGCTTAAAAGGGCATGCCCGTTACATCTTGTATAAGAATTAAGATGTATGTAATGTTCAGATGTTTATACAAAAGATTAACTGGTACCTACATTTACAAAATATCTTCTGCATCTCTTACTAAGTAATTTCTCTGTGCCTTTGATACGTTATTCAACGCTGAAAGAATTTCTTTTTCCCGTTTTATTATAATTTTTCGGCTCCCTCAAAGAGTTGTTTAACTTTCAAACGCTCTTTTTTGATATAGGTAGCCGCCTTGTCGGCAGAAACGGACACACTTAGCATAACCAAATAAGAAATGAATACTACGATAGGCTACAGATATGTTTCTTTAGCATATGGTAATAAAAATATACCAACGTTTTCAAAGTTAAAGAATAAGTGTATAAGTTTTGGCTTTTTCTAAAATTTTCGAATGCAAATAAAAATATCACTTCTAACTCTTCCTTGATATTGACTCATTTTCTGTATTATGTTATGTAATCTACGAATATTTTTGTTCCAATTTATACTTATTACCTATAAAGAGGAAGAGAGGTTAAAAAGTCTGTACTTTAAAGTAAATTTAAAAAAAAGTGGTCTAGGGGACTTAGAATAAGTAGTAGAACAAAACTATATAACCTTTAAAATTCATGTCTGTCTGTCTGTCTGTTTCTCTGTCTGTTCCTTATACAAATTAAAACTACTGATCCGATTGAAATCTGGTTTTCAATATTGGATAGTTCTATTTTCGAGGAACGTGGTGGTAACCGCGGGGCGCAGTTAGTTATTAATAAATCCACGAATATTCCAAACTGTTTAAGTTTTGGTCTAAATAGCATCACAGCGCCATTAAGCCTGAAACCTTTGCAATTAGACAATAAGCGTTGAATGGGTACTAGACAAAAAAACATACCTACAAACACAAACACTCAAAACCGAATTCAAAATATTGTTATATTTTAAATATTATCACATATTATTTAGAATCTTCAAGTAAACTTCGTGTTTTCCCGACCTCCAATGAGGAAAAGACACAAGTTTTTGTTGTTGAAATAATCAGGTCATTCACAGTGTCGCATTTTAGAACTTTTAGAACTTTAATGGAACTGGACCAACTATCTGTACTATAATTTTTACAAAAGAATAGAAGTTCATTTATTAGTCACTAGCTGCACCCCGCGGTTTCACCCGCAGAAGTGAAAAACGGGTTGTCATTGTCTCGGCCGCAGAGGGCCGAGCGGTTCTCGAGCGGTTACACTTTTTCGTTCATCACTCGGGTTCTGCTGATGCGGGATTTCGATGCAAAGTATACCACGACCTTCCTCAAAAATAGAACTATCCAATATTGAAAACCAGATTTCAATTGGATTAGTAGTTTTCAATTGTATAAGGAACAGACAGAGAAACAGACAGACATGAATTTTAAAAATTATATAATTTTGTTCTACTACTTATCCAAAGTCCCCTAGACCACTTTTTTTTTAATTTAATTCCAAGTACAGACTTTTTGTCTTCTCTTCCTTTATTATAAGTAATAGAAAATAGATATTAAATATAGATTTCTCTACCCCAATAATAGTTATCTGTGATAAGTAGTATGTACCTAGTATATATTCGTTCGGATTATCTCGGCACCTCGCTGGTTGCGGTTACCACACGAAGGAATAATAATATGGTTACTTCTACCAACTCACCTCACAAAACGGTGTGACGTCATCGACCCAGGTGCCAAGATATTCTGACCCTGTTATACTTTAAGATGTCGCAAAGAAGGGTTATTACCATAACTAGATCTGAGATATTTGAATGGAAGCTATTTCCATCTAATATTGGCTTTCCTTGTCGAATGCATCCGTGGAGTTCAATGAGGAAATAGGCTGCACTTCCTGGGTAGAGTACACGGTGGTGATGGAATGATTTGTTTGATAACGAATTAACGTAATAGACGTGGTATGTACTACTCAATGTTGGCGAAAATTAGACTGAAAATCCGGTCGAGTGCGAGTCGAACTCGCGTGCCGAGAGTTCCGTAATTTTTTTTTTTTTTTCATTTACGTTACGCAGTTATTCCTTTCTTTGCACTATAATACCAATGTTATTTCCTAATTTTACAATTTTAGGGCAAACGGAGTATACTTGTACATGACTTAAATAAAACAGTTAAGTTTTGTGTTAACTTATTAATAGTGTGGTATTGAAACCCTTTTGTTATGTTCTTTAAAAGAAACGGTAACCAAAATAACCTACTAGCTAGCTAGCAACAGCAACCTAACCTGAACTCAGTTTTCAACGACTTTCTATTGAAAATATGGCTGTATATGAGACCGCCTTACATTTTGTCGATTTGAAGACGGGAAATGGAAGCGATTTAGTCCCATTCACACACTGAACAGTGCTACTGGGAGGTCTATTCAGTCTAAGTGTCCGTCGTTAGTAAGAAACGCGAACTTTTAGAAGTTTCATTTGTAAGCTTTTGTAAAGTAACTTTAATTAGAAACTAGTCGTTTACCGCAGTTTCACATATATAAATTCCAAACCCAATGATATTTGCAAAAATCCATTCTAACAAGAGTACCTACCCATTCGTAGGTGCCCAAGCGTCTCTGTTTGAAGTTTGGCAAAATATTCTTTTGTCTGTCAGTAGGTACGTTACTTCACGTGTTCGTAAAATTATTCACGTCATGAAGCTCCTTCGTGAAGGAGCTGATAAGGAACTACTTTTGACTGTGTATAACGCGTTGTGCCAGTCAATAATCACTTACTGCATCTCTGTATGGGGCGGTTCAGCAAAAACTTTTATGTTGAAACTGGAGAGAGCTCAGCGCTCGGTTTTAAAGGTTATGTTTCGGAAGCCCTTCAGATTCCCCACCGCAGAACTTCATAAGGAAACCAACACTCTCTCTGTGAGACAGATACTTCTCTTTTCAATTTATCTACAGGCGAATTATAGCTAAGTGCGATATATCATCTTGTTCACTATTTAGTGCTAAAGTCAAAATAAGAAACTGGCTTCTCTCGCTTGACTACGACGCGACGGAGTCCATTTTGGAAAAACCTGTGTGACTGCCACGCTCACGCTATTGCACTGCATTTTGTGTTCTTTTAGAACTCACCCAATACATAACCTCAACCTAACCTAACCATACTAACGGCCCTCCTCCTCCACACTTACTGAGATCGAGATGGGTCTTACCGACACCGTCTCGCTCTCGTATCCTCTAGGGTTTTTTTTTTCTTTTTCTTTTTACTTACATTTGCCTTACTTCATAGAATTATTAACACGTGATCTTGTCCATATAGTCAACCTATTATTTGTCCTCAGACCTCAGAGTACATACATATACCTATATTATCCTCGTACACAATAATGCTTTCCGAACTAGTAATTATTATTTTTTGTTATTCTGGTAAAAGGAGACTCGCGTCACAGGCTAGTAGACCTAGTGCGAGCTCCACTGCTATTTCTAATTTTTATATGTATCATTTTTTGGAAAAATAAACATATTTGTATTTTTGTACCTTTATAGAAGTTATTGTACTAAAATATATAGAAACACTAGCTACGCCCCGCCGTTTCACCCGCGTATGCTCCATACCCACGGGAATGTCGGGATTGCCTATGTGTTATTCCCGGTATCCAGCTAACTATACTATATTCCAAGTTTCATCGCAATCGAAATTTGCATGTATACTTGTATTGAATTTTTACATAAATATTTAGTTTACACAGATAATGTTTTATGTTGTATTACTGTTATTTGATTGTGACGAAATTATTTGGAAATTATGATGAATTTGCGATATGTTTGAGGTTTTGAATATCAACCGTTGAGTACCCAGAATAAGTTGTGAATGTAATAAACTCATTGTATTCATGGATTCCACGATACAGGCTTAGCCTAGTGTGGAACCATTAGCGTTGCAATTAGTGTATTTCTATTGGTAAAATAAATTTTATTATTATTATATTATTTTTATTAATCGGTTCAGCCGTTTTTACGTGATTGAGTAACAAACACAGAAACATACATACACACATACTCACAAACTTTCAGCTTTATAATATTAGTAGGATGAGGTTTATATTTAACCTTCTGCAGAGGATACGGTGAAGAATTTAATAAACACGCGCTACTGGACCAAATTGCTCTATATTGCTGGCAAAGGCTGTAACTAAGAAACCGATTACTAACTTAGTAGATAGTTAGATTAGTACTTTATTTGCACAAATTATCAATACAATTGCAAACAATACACTCAAAATGAAGTTATAACGTGCATCAGGACTGCAATCAAAACTTAATTGACTCAAAGATGTATGGAAAACATCATTCTTCAAAGAAAAGTTTAACATAAAATGCAACCGAATTTCATATTGGAAATTGACTGCGATAATATTGAAATGATGTTGAAATGAAATTTTTGTTAATTAAAAAGAGTACGGGCTCAGTATGCTTCGGATTAGAGGGCAAACATTAACTTATTTCCATTTTGACAACTAACTCCAGGCCCTAAAACAATCTAAAAGCCGTAGATCAAAAGTGGTTCTCCCCTAAAAAGAAAATCCAATAACCCTGTATAAATTACGATTAGGCAGCAATAATAGATCAATTTTGTTTTGTTTATATTTGATCAGGTATTTTCGTCGACGTAATACAAACCGTTGTTTCCTCAAACAATTTATAAGAAAACTTTGCAAAGTGAGAGCCGACGACGAGATTTGAATAAAAAGTACAATTTTAAATCATGATTTTCACCCTCCTTTTTTTAATTTAGACTCTAACTAACACCTTCCTTCGTTCTATTATTTGTCTCTCCTTCTTTTACTTTTGGAACTGACAAATTGGATTGTCGTTAAAACACGGTAGAAGAGTAAAAAGTTCGGTGCAGCGAAAATACGAAAAAGCAAATTTAAAAGTCGGAAACAACTTTAAAGTCATCTACTAACGCAGAGCGTTCATCTAGATCGCACGGAAATTGCGTTCATTTCCTGAAAATTACGCGACTGATGCTTTATTCAATATTTTTCGCATTTTATTTCTCACTTCAGTGATTTCAGCCATATTTCAGGTTTCTTAAGATTACATTCCTGCTTGCCTTCAATTGTTAGTTTTTCTATTTTTCTTTAGGATTTTTTTGTAAACAAGCAACCCTTGAAGTTAATTGTCTTTGCATTAGTATAATATACATGTTACCGATAGAACATAATAATATTATCAAATTAAGAAAAGCATATCGTGTTTTAAAGTTCCTCCTCCCAACATGCAAAAGGTTGTTTTTTTCTCTCGTCTATCCATCGTGTGAGGTATGGTTAGATAGCTCTTTTAAAATTGCTGTGGGTTGTGATTTTTTTTTTCATTTTAGAGTTCTATTTTCGAAATTATGAACTTTTCTGTAGTTCGATTTGCCAGTTTTCAGAGTTATTTGTTCTCTGAAGAACATTCAAAAAGTTCAATTTTTACCAACCCCAATATTAATCGTGGTTCGTATCGTTCCGTTTCTGATTCTTATATGAATCAATGACTTTCTTACAAAATAAACAAAATATTTTGTATTTATGCTACTGTACAAGAGGTCAAGACAAACCTATGTCTTGATCTTTTGTACAGTATTTTGTTTTAATAAAGTATTTGTATTTTTGTTTTATAAAGAACAATTTACTACATCAAAAACAACAACTAAATATATCTACCATATAAAAGCAATGAGAAGTGACTTTTATGTACGATACGACAAATTTTCCTGTTACAATATATCAACATTTCTTTCCCAAATTACAAACGTCAAGCACATGAGTATTTTATAAACCCGGTAACCGTGAATAGGAGTCATTTAAATTTTTTGTTAAAGAATTTTCGGGATACGAGCACAACCTCTTTGTTGTGGCCTCATTTAATACTTAGTTGGTTTCGTTTGTCTGTGGCTCGCTCGTTTTTCTGAAGCAAGTTAAGATATTAATGTTCTGAACAATGTTTTACAATAGGATTTGCTTTTATTTAACAGTGGCAGTCTGTGGCAGGCTACAGAAGTTTAATTTAATTATGTGAATGGGTTTTCTATGTTAGAATTGTATTCAGTGTAGTACGAGTATGGGTACAGTGCTTGATCCAATAGGGTTTCTATTTTTTTTTCTGATATGGTAATACTGCCGTGCAATATTACATTTTTATATTTCAACTAGCTGCGCCCCGCGGTTTCACCCGCCTAAGTCCCGTTTCCGCGGGAAAATCGGGATAATAATCCTATGTCCTTTTTCTGGTTCTAAGCTACCTCCCCACCAATTTTCAGCTAAATCGGTTCAGCTGTTCTTGAGTTATAAATGGTGTAACTAACACGACTTTCTTTTATATATATAGATATATTGTTTTTAGCAACAAATGTATGAAAGTATGTGAGTATGTACAGAATTAGTTGTAAATAAAAACGAGACGGCTTTTAGGAAAAATTATAAAAATTCAAGAATTACCTACATAATTGAAATAATTTTTAATATAGCTATGATGTACTCAAACTCACGTAGAACAAGATGGTGGTAATATAAACTTTTAACCTTTTTAATAACTTCTTCTTCTGATTCGAACTTGAAATATTTCTAAGTTTAAAAATGCCTTGAGCAAAGAACAAAAAGAAATACGAATCCATTATGTTTATCTTTTTCATTAATACTGTTCAGATTCCTTATCCCATGCAGACTCTTTCTAGACTAGTATCGTGGGTGTATCGTCCTGCACTATAAATATAATATCATTCGCTCACTATGTAACATGAGTAAGTGTATTTTCAGATTCACGTCCACTCTACCTCAACGTCGCGTCGCTAGTTTAAGTGAGCTAATATTTGTAACTACAGGGAGGCCGTGCCCTATCTCACTAGTATTACTTACTTATATCATGCATCAGTCTCGCAATATTAGAATACTGCATTAACCTAATTTGTACTTGACGCTTGGCGCGGTCATTACTTGGACTGATAATTTGTGTGGCAAAAATCACTTTTCTTCTCCGTGCTTCGGAAGGCAAGTTAAGCAATTGGTGCGGGTTGTTATCTTTGATAGCAATCGTTAAGTCAGGTTAGAGGCCTTAAAACTCTAACACTAGGTAAGTCGTACCATTATGCGAAAAGAAGAACACTAGGATTTAGTAATGAACTGATGACAGAATTATGTATTTTTTATGTATATTATCTAAATATTTTTATTGCTAGCAAATTAAAGAAACTGAAATAAACTTACGTTACAATTAGTGTTAGCGCAATAGCTAATACTTTAATAATATAATTAATATTTGTAGTAAGCCGAATACCCTTACCCTAAAGTCTCGCGGGTTTTCGTCGCTGCTGTCCTGTCATTGTCAGTTGCCAGCACTATCTTTGCGGTCACCGCGAGAAACATATTTTACCGCGTAAAACGGACGTCGCATCTCTTCGAGACTTTTTACATAGCCGACGCGTGTGCTCTTGTCAAAACTTTACTTTTCACTTTTAACTATTATACTTTGCCTAACTAACCTGTAAGTATACCCTGAGAAAACACATAAATTCTATTTTGTTTACTTAAACCTTGTATTTGTTATTTCTAAAAAACAACTAGCTAGCCGGAATAATCTTACTAGACGTTGTATTTATTAATTGGGTTAACGTGAAAAACAGTCCTATAATTAATACTGTGTTTTTAAAGAAAGAAACAACAAAAAATACGGACTAATTAGTCCGTTTTTTTTTAATGTAAATACGGGCTAATTAGTCCGAATTTTTTTTGTTTCTTGTTTTTGTTGTATTTATTAGGTATAGGTACCTACAACAAATTTCTAATCCGTACCTATCATAAATACTTACTTATATTATCTAGGTGTGAATAGAGCCATAATACTTATAAATTATGAGCACGTGTAGAACAGTCAACACGTAACGTAGCTAACTTCATTTCATACTAATTTAAGAGTAACGTCTGAATTGAGTGTTGTACTGAATTCCCTAATCAGGCATAACCAGACCAACTGTCATGGCAATTGAGTAATTAAGTTCAAATATTGAGGCTTCCTTTAAGTGCATTAGTAGGTAACTAACACACAAATTGAAAAAGTAGGACCAAGTCTGGATAAAGAAATCGTTTCTTCTAACAACGACGCGGACGTTAAAATTTTGCTTCAGCTTTTTAAATGGTGTGACTTTAAAGTAATTTCCTGAACAGTTTGTCTTTGGAACTGGCGATGTTTGGCCATCAGGGTCGAGTTTGAAATGTATTACTATAAGGCGATCTTTCTCTTTCTAGGACAGTTCCAAGACACAAGCACAATAGAGTCCAGTTCTATGCGTATTAACACTTGGAAACTGTTTTAGACTGGTATTTTAAAAGCTTTAAGTACACAGCTACTGTTATCAGAAACAATAGGAGCTAGCTTAAAATTAATAGAAGCAAATCCCGGTGTTTCAAGTTTATAATTAGTTCTTTGAGAATCGACAGCTAATTTTCTAATAACGGACTAAAACATAGGTGCTTACCACAATCGTGTCTCCTTTGTTCATCGTCCATTTATAGCGCGAGAACAGACCTTATAACAAAATAATTTATACCTGTTAAAAATTTCCTGACTACTTTTAAAACCACAAATTTTGTTTTTGAAGATGTTTTCTATATTTTATTTTTAATTTTTGTGTTGTTTTTTTTTCATTCATTTTTTTGTTATTAGCCAGACGATTTTGGTCCTGCAATAAGCAGATCATGGTAAGGCCCATTGTGTAACTAGTTATAAACTGAGTTCTGTAGCTGGAGTCTTATTTTTGAATCGATCGTGCCACTTCGGACGATTTAAATAGCCCGATTTCTGCCCCTGTATCACCTTCGCTTCTGGTAATATAATCCTCTAAGCCCAATGACTATAAAAACCGGTTTTTTTATTCGAATCTATAAATATATATTTAGCCAAACATTATATACAGCGCCGTCGAGCTACAACAAGCCACTTTTATTATTTTGCAATTTTGCAATACAATCGTAAACAAATATGAATAGCATAGATTTTTAAGAAAACGTTGAACTATGACGCTTCCCGTTGGGCCTTACTTTAAGTGAACTCTCATCTGAGTGATGAGAGTTCACTTAATCCCAGTTGCATATCTCTCAGGAGCCCGGGTCTGCTAAAACCTCTTTTTATTTGAGGGTCCGCATAGTACAATAGGAAAGGAAATCATTGTTCACACCTACTGCAAAAAGATAAGGCATTGTTTTTCCGAAGAAGAAAAATCTAAAAGTAAAAAATATAAACAAAACTATGTAACATCCTATCCTACTCCTACAAATATTATAAAGCTGAAAGTATGTGTTTAATGTGTGTTGGTTACTCAATCACACAACAACTACTGAACCGATTGCGATGAAACTTGGAATATAGGTAGCTGGATACCGGACATACATAGGCTACTTTTTATCCAGATATTCCCGCGGGAACGGGACTTACGCGGATGAAACCGCGGGGCGCAGCTAGTTATATATAAGTTCAAGCAGGTACTTAATATTAATGCAAGGACTATAAATTGTTTTATTTTTTGCTGCATCTTTTTAGTCTACAAGTATCCATACCTATATACCTAACACGATCCCCTCAACAACTTTTCCTTATAAAATAACGTCGTAACATAAAAACGGGTTGGTCGGTGCCATGTATCAGTCGCGGTTGGACGCCGGTAATTCATCTCTGTACTCTAATCACAAGGGACAAGATTGATGTTTCAGACCCATAGAGTTACGAACATTAATTTAGTTTCAGCTTTTATTACCTATTAGCAATTACTACGTTTGTTTAAAACTAGCCCTAACTAACATGATAAACGAAAAAGTTTGAAAGGATTTTTGCTAAACCTTCACGTATAAAATTCCAAACCGATAACAATAAAAATAATATAGCCTTATTCGCAAACCGCCCCAGCCATAGTCACAAACGATATCGACTCCATGAATGAACGCAGCCTTTGTTACATTTTCGCTGCCGTTGATCATCACACACAAAAGCAAGATGAAGAATTAAGCCACTCATATGGTCGATTGTTAAATACTTCTGTTAGACTTTAGGCTAATAGCGAGAGTACTGAGAAATTAATGGGTTACTTTTTATTCTCACATATTAAATAAATATCGTAAACTGGATAAATGTTATATGGTCATCCAGAGCGGTGTTGGTTTAATGGTAGATTTTCAACTTTCATTACTATGTCGTGGTTCCAAATCCCGAAGGACCACACAAATTTATTTTTCTATCAGAAACATTTATGTGTGCTACTAACATCGCTCTTACGATAAAGGAAAACATCGACAGGAAAGCCGCGTTTAAAAGTCACGATTTTTAAAAATCATCCAGATAAAATATATCGTTCAAGTTCAATCGACTGAAATCGATTTCCACGAAAGGTGCCTCGGAGTGACATAAATAACTCGTTTGAAATCATGGCGACGTCGACACAGTCAGTTTCAGTAATAAAATAAAGCATAACTTTTCAATGCAATATAAATGTTTACAGTATTTTTAGTAGGTATTTACTCGTTGAATTCTTATTAGCTAGTGTGGCATTAACTAATATTTCAAATAAAACTTCGACTTTAAGGTCAGACGAATAATATAACGTTACCAACTTTATGAATACCATGTTTATGAATGTGTTTGATGGTATATGTGAGTATGTATAAGATGTGGCATAAGCTGTGAGTATTGTGTTTACTCACAGCTTATGCCACATCTTACGTTTATGTAATAGTTGGTCCTTCTCGCAGCGCTACTATGGTCTACCATAATGTGAACGAGTGAATATCAGTTTTACCTACGGATGAAATTCGCATTTTAAACTCACACGATTTGAACTCATGATTATTGAAACTATAATACGCTAATACTATAATACGTTATTTAAACTTATAATACGCAAATAAGACCCGGGAAAAATAATTATGGGATGAAATTCGGTATATGAAGAAACAGCTACAAAATAAGTTATTATTAATTTTATACTAATTTAATTCTTAACGTAAATTTAGGTTATTATAAAAATAAACTAAATACAAAACATATAGGTCATTCCTTTATAAAACCTAAAAACAAAAAAAATGTACAGGTCCTATATATAATGTATAAATTATTAATTTTGTTATTAGTACCGAATTCCATGATTAGATTATATACCCTTTTATATATTATATCACAAAATACAAATAATTACAAGACAAATTTTATTGGCGCTGAAATTGTAACAAATATTTACAGATCGTCGGTGTACGATTGGAAGGATGTTGTACATCCCCCAAACACGTTCCCCACCCTCTAGGAACGAAAAAAAATTATCTTAAATTTACTATGAGGAGCACCCAGACTAGGATAGGTTTGGTTAGTGTTTAACATGATTACACGCGCTTTGGTGAGCGCTGCCGCGGCACGCTCGCTCCGCTTGCTCGCCAAATCACCTGATATTATGTATGAATATTAAAAAGGTAATGAATAGAAATCAAACTTTATATGAAATATACAGCTCAATAGCAACTTCTTTTTTTTATTTATAGTATTAGGCGCTTCGGCGAAAGCTATTCTGAACAACGACTAGTTGAAGTATGTTCTTAGTTACAACATTATTAATGAAACCAATATGATCATTGAATGTTATGAAGAAAAATTACCTGAAAATAAATCTATAATTTTAAATTGTTTATCGGTAGTAACAGTATTGTTAAAAAAATATGATCACTAACTGTGATGATCTCCGTTGTTAGTAATAAAAATATATAATATATGAATAAAAACTTATGAAAAAAAAAGAATTGATAAAAAAGACCAAAATAACCTCTACATACAGCGCCACCGACTAATTAATCTGCTTTATCATCTGACGTCGGGCAGCCAAACTAAGTACAATATGGAACCATACAGCCAGTAAAACTGCCCGACTTCAGATGATAAAGCAGATTAATTAGTCGGTGGCGCTGTATGTAGAGGTTATTTTGGTCTTTTTTATCAATTCTTTTTTTTTTGTGGTTTGTTAATTATTAAATTATTTTTTGTTCTTTTTTTAAGTCGGTTTTTTAATTTTTAAATTATTTTTTTATTTCACCCTTTTTAGTACCTACCTACCTACTTTCGACTGCCAAATAAATTAACAATACCTATTGTTACCGTAATTTTAATTATTGAGGAGTTTGCTGATGAGAAGGTGGTTTTAGGTGGCCCATCAATCTGTGCTCAGTTCTTTAGGGGTCTATTCTTTTTGGTAGAAGTCCAAAAACGAGTAATTTATTACATTCTGGGAAGCTATCCTGTCCATAATTCCGAAGATACTCATCAGATCCTGACCAAATTTTTATGGGACCACCTCGGGGCTTCCACCTTTCTATTACAAAAAGAATCATCTTAAACGGTCAAGCCACCTTCGAGTAATCGGTGAACAAGTGAATTGAATACAGGTTTTTAAGAAGCATTCCCGGTCCTCACTTCGAAGATCCTCATCAGATCCTCACCAAATTTTTATCGGACCACCTCGGGGCTTCCACCTTTCTATTACAAAAAGAACCATCTTAATCGGTCAAGCCACCTTCGAGTAATCGGTGAACAAGTGAATTGAATCCAGGTTTTTGAGAAGCATTCCCGGTCCTCACTTCGAAGATCCTCATCAGATCCTCACCAAATTTTTATGGGACCACCTCGGGGCTTCCACCTTTCCATTAAAAAAACAACCATCTTAATCGGTCAAGCCACCTTCGAGTAATCGGTGAACAAACATAAAAAATATATATATATATATACGCGACGAATTGAGAACCTCCTCCTTTTTTGAAGTCGGTTAAAAATAATTATCTAGTCTTAATAACAGGATAGGATAAATAGGATTTAGAATTTTATGTAAGCCAATATGGCCCAAAAATAATACTTAACAGGCTAAAAATCACAAAGATTTGTATGACGATGACGTACTGAATAAGTACGTTACTTACTCATATTTACTCGGTCATTATCGAGTGAATCCGCGGGCGCAACAAGTTTAAACCACATTTTTGTAAGGTCTATAAGTTCTAAGTACGTAGATTTTATATGTCCCATTCGCGGACGTTCTGGAACATTTGTACGGTGGGAGATAGCTAGCGAATTTCTATTATTTCTATGGATACGAAAATCCAACAAAATAAATGTGTTTGTATGTTGTTTAATCATGGCTTGATAGATTACCGACTTTACAAAAGAGACATTTTGTTTTGTTTTGAAAAAGCTTCCGAAAGTTAATTTGGATGAGTTTGATATTTCCGTGCCTATCAAGTTTCATGAAAAATTATTTATTTTTCACTTATCTCTACCTTTGATAAAGAGAGAGACAGCAAAGTCTGTCTGATTGAAATCTGTACACCTTGAGAAAAATAGTGAAACACGTAGGTATTCTCAATATTTACTCCGTTACGTAGGTACGGCAAAAAAGAGCGTTTTAATTTTTACTATGATATACTTAAGGTATACATAATGTGAGTGAGGTTATACATCTATCTATGTTATTTTTTTAAATCAAGTCTTCCTTGTAAGGCCACGTCTGCACAGACCGGGGGCTAGCTCGTAGTTAAGCCTAGCGAGTCACCTGGCGAGAATCCAAATAAAATCAATGGTCTAGAATGTTTTTAGAATTAAATACTTTTTAGCTAAGCACTTTTAAAATTTCAACACGCCTGTGGGCGCAGCTAGTTGAAAACGATCAACTCTGGTTTAAGTATGTGATGTAGGTCACAGTCGTCGAGTCGTTGAGTTATATAAACCCCTACTTTTGCCAAAGCTTGTTTTTTAAGCTTTTTATTTCTACGTGAGCATTCTAGTTATAGTAATGTCACTTTGGTTTTGTCTAGTTCTTGTGAATGACATAATATTATAATGTCAGTTAAAACGTGACAGACCTGTGATTAACTAAAGTTTTACTTAACTTTAAAGTGAAGACCACTGTTTTGTTTAATCGTTAGACTTATTTATAAAAGGGGAATAAGGTCGGAATAGTGAGAACATGGGGTAAACGAGCTCTAGAGAGGAGACCGCGTCTTGGCAAACGTAGCGTAGGACGTCTTCAGGCGCGTTGGAGCGACGATTTGCTCATGACGGCTGGCACAAACTGGATGCGAGAAGCCGAAAATAGATCTAGGTGGCGTGCAATTGGAGAGGCCTATGTCCAGCAATGGACTGCAACAGGCTGATGATGATGATGAGTGAGAACATGCTCTATCTTTTCCCGTGACAAAAACTTTAAAAGTTGACAGACAGAAAAAAAACCACAATAACTACTCCGACCATATTGCCCTTTTATTAATAAGGCTTTTGTCATCTCTGCTAACATGTCTTTTAAAAAATGCTTTACAAAACAAGTTATACCTGTCTTAACATTTTTTTTAACAGATTTTCTAGTTTAGGAAAATAAAATCATGCTGGTTATTGTTCAACAAGTTTGATAAACCAAGTCACAATTTTCAGATTAGTTTTTTTTTATTAGCCTAAGTTGTCCCACTGCTGGACAAAGGTCTCAATAACATCCTTCCAAGCAGTCCGGTCCTAGGCTAGATTTGCCTAGTTTTCGGGGTCTGCCATTTCCACTGTCTGTCTGTCATAAGATTCGTAAAAACATAAATTTAATTAAACTCAACTAGGCTAACTAGGTTTCTGATGAAATACATAAACACAATTTTCGAAACATGTAACTTTCATGGTGGAACCAACGTTTTACGTCAAATGTGGGTGTTGTCTCGCCCACATGGCCACAGAGGTCAGACAAGACATTGGTAAGCCATCATGTTTATAAAAAAAAAGAATTCATTTATTCGAAATTGTACTCGTATTCTCGATTGATCTTATATTCAGATACTTTTCACAGATATTGAAATTCTCTTCCGTTTGAAATTCTTGCGGAAAACCGTTTGAATATTTGATATGATGTTATGAACTTATATTCTTGAGTTTCTGTTATTTGAAACGATCTTATTGCGGTACTGGAAGCTGTACCAATGTTGGTCTAAATATATTTACGTTTAGGTTAGCCTGGTTGTGAGTTGAGAGAAACGTCTTACCGTCCAATAATCATCTGATATTGGATGTTGTCTTACGATATGACTTCAGACAGGTAATATCTCAGGCCACACGAGTACTTATTGCCGTGAGTGTATGTATTTTACATAATTCTACTATCCCAGTATAAAAGCGAAAGTTTAGATGTTTGTTTGTTGGAGTGTTTTTGTTTCAATCACATAAAAACTACAGAATCAATTGCGATGAAGTTTGGTACGCAGATAGCTGAAGATTTAGATTAACATACAGGTTACTTTATCCCGATACTCTTGCGGGATCGGGATTTTTATATGGAGTAAAAGTTAATGTTAAAGTTTTAACTGTGTTTCCGTAATTAGCCCTACTATTGGGCCTATGTGCGTGATTTTAAGACATGGGTTACCTTACGATGTTTTTATTTACTGTAAGAGCGATGTTAATAGCGCACATAAATTTTTCGCAAAGATTAGGTGATTGGTGCGCGGCCGGGATTCGAAACCACGTCACGACCTTCGGAACGAAAGCCGGGATAGATATGTAGAGAATAAAGAGTAACAGACAATCTGTCACAGTATCAAACTAAGTATTTGTTGGCTGTATAGAATAACTGCATCTTTCAAACTTATAATATATTTGAATAAGTAATTTACTTTATTTTATAATATAAATATTATGATGATAGTTTTCAACAAAGTTACGGTAACTAAGTAAACGTAAGCAGCGTTCGCATTAATCATGCTGTCAAATTAAGATGTCGACTCAAAATATAAAATGAAAATGTACAATTTATGATTTATGCCGCTTCTTGTTGTTGTGATTTATTATTTAGCTTTACGTTAGTTAAATGTAGGTATTTTATTTGTTTTTAGGTAATGTGTATCTTTGGCTTACCTACGTTTTACCTGCAGGCCTAATATAAAATGATTCGCTTTCAATTATTCTGCATCCTGTGTATTAAATAAACTGTGTTTAGTTAAATTTCCATGGTTTAAGTATTGGAAGTTATTTAGAACATCCCGTTCTATAATCTCTGCTAGAGGCAATTCCAGCCGGTGGCGCGGCGAGGCGGCAGGGGCTTGCGAATGCTTGGATGCCTAAGATTGTTGATTATTACGATCAAAAATGTTATTTACTCGCAGCATAATTAGGTCCTATAAGTATTCTCATGAAAAGGCATTATTTTCCAAGTTCCTGATACAACAATAAAGACAGAACGGTCACCTCTAAGTACCCGCTGAACCTCTCTGGACCTTAACTCTTATAATATCAAGTTACATCAATTATCCGACCAGTAGGTTTTGTTGTCCCGTCAATCTTTCTCGGTATTACTATTACTACCTCATATTATGTTACGATACATAATTGCTATAGCGTCTACCCATTTTGTTTGATCCAATTGATGGGTGCTACGGCTTCTTTGTTGCCTATGTACCCAGCTTCTTCGTTCTTTTAAATATTCTTCAAAGATGAGGAGGTTCTCAATTCGGCGTCTAGGTAGATAGTACGTTTTGTTTTTATTTAGTTTATCTACTACGAATAATATGTATGGTTTTTTTTTCAATTGTCGTGGATACAATAAATAATTTGTTTTGCTTGTTTTCTCTTTCTTTTATTTATTCATTTAGGTCAATAAGTAGGTAAGTGGCAATCGAATGTCGGCAAACGGGTACCTAAATAGCTGGAGCAACATCGACGATGGGAACTAGAGTTGATGAGTAACGATAATACAATTGATAGTAAATCTATTTATAAACAATATACAATTTCAGAAAGCTAAATTAAGGGTACGTATTTTAAAAAACTAAAAAAAATTGAAACTAATTGCGTTGCTCTATTTATTATCGGCATTGTTGCAATGCCGTTCCTACGCTTCGAAGCATTTACAAAGTGGTCGCGCGGGCCAAGTGCGCTTAGTTTTTTAGGGATCTTGCGGGGCGTCTCAATGTGGCGTCGGGAGATCGTAGAGCTGGCTTCTTTTTTTTTTTTCAAAGTTTGAGCTTAGCAATACAGGAGGGAATGTAGCCAGCCTTTTGGGGACGATGCCGCGGGACGCCCTTGTAAGATGTTTTTTTTTGAAGTTTTTAGTTTTTGAATTCATTTGTAATTTTGTTGTAATTGTGTTTTAATTTTATGTTTTTTTGTGGTGTGTAATTTAATTTCAATAAACATTTACCTTTTTAAATGTTTATTGAAACCTTTTCTCCTCTTCTACCTCTTCTACCCTGAGAACAAAACGGGCAAATGAGTTACATTTCAATTCAACATCGCGAAAACAAAAGATAAATCTATATTGTAAACTATCCTGTACGTATAACTTACTGACTTTCGGTCCAATCCTTAAAAGCAAACAGTAGTAACTACCACAAAGCTGAACAATAATCCAACCCTAATAAATATATTCGAATGTGTTCACATCATAAATTAGCAGATCAAAGCATTGTAGGAATATAATTAGAAACAACAATAGGGCCTGATTTAAATTTACTACAGACCCTTTGAGACATATCCTCTATTTGAGATTGTATTATCACCTCTGAAAACAGTTCCGGTCAATTTATTTAGATCTGCTTCGTTCACGACAAACAGGAAATGTCCGCCCTTTCATATACAATTATCGTTTGCTTGTTATCTTTTAAAGAAGAGCATTCCTTTTATGAACGAGACGATATATGGTGTAAATATATTGATTCCAAGAATCACCTACTCAAAGACTACGTTTATTGCTTATCTCCATTTTTCTAAGAAAACGAGACACACGCGAGTGAAACGTTGGAGAGCATCCGGTACTACACGTTACGTTGATCTTTTATTTTGTTAGTCATGAAATTGTATGTTTGAAACGTTTATTAAGGCTATGAAATGAAAAGGTAGAGTCATCAAAGACACAGTAAGTATTTGAATGAGGTTTAGAAGGAATAAAATGTTATTTTCCATAGAAGAAGTTATTGTTGGCACAATTTTCTCTCACAAAGGCAGATATTGAAAGACGAGTAGACGGTAGTGTGCCGCATATTGTTTATAGTTTTGCTTAGTTCGGGCCCAGACGTTGAAATTGTTTTTGTATTTTTTTCGTAACGTGGCTGGTAATCACCTGTTTTTATCTAAGAGCAGTAATGTACTGCATGCATGGTGCCCATGGTGACTATGGTATACTGCTAAAATCAGTTATCAACGAGGTAAATATGGGTTCTACTTCTGTCCAAGAATATGAGCCTTTCATGTCTGTCAATATCAGTAACACTTCGACCACTATAATGCTGACATTTTAGTGGTCGGCGCGTTATGGTAAGTACATTAATATTTTATAGACCGACCCATAGTCATTGTTCCCATGTGTATATAACTATTACTTTATGTTACCAGCTATAAAATGAGGACAGAATTTTGTCACTTTAAGATCTGTAGATCGGTCTTTTATGGGTTCATAAAAATTGTGTCTACTGAAAATTTTACACAACAAGTAATATTTCATGATGTATGTAGGTTTATTTTATTAACATAATTATACTAACTTAAATTAAATAATTAAAAAAAGAACTTAAATTTATACATAGTGTGTTATAAGATAATTATAAGATGTAGTAAGCCGGACACCCTTACCCTAAAGTCTCGCGGGTTTTCGTCGCTGCTGTCAATGTCAGTTGGCAGCACTATCTTTGCGGTCGCCGCGAGAACTATTTTTACCGCGCAAATCGCGCGTCGCGTCTCTGGAGACTTTTTACATGGCCGACGCTTGTGCTCTCGTTATACTTTTCTTTTCAACTTTGTATCACTAACCATTGATCTTTGCCTAATAGTATCTTGTGAAATCCAACTAAACTATACCCTGAGACAATAAATTTATTCTTTTTCTACATAACTTCGTATTTCTTGTTTTCTCAAACTAGCTAGCCGGAACAATCTTAGTAGAAAGATTATTTTATGAGCAATTTATCATAATATAATAATATATTTCACTTCACTGTATATTATGGTTCTCTATAATAATCTCGTCGCTTCAACTTTAAACATCCTCAAAAATTGAACGAAATTATTTATTTTTCATTTTCAAACAAAAAAAAGGTTCTATAAAAATGTGTTTTTCTTTAAATCAATACCGTGAAAAACTAAGAAATATCTATGATTTATTAATAAACCTGTAGAACACATGTAGGCGTAGATTTACTAGACTCGTATTGCCCTACCCATCAGCTTCGTATTTCTTCTGCGCGCCGAAAGTGAACTTCAACTAGAATCACATATCTTATGCGTTGACATTTACTTATTCTATCACCAAAGACTTACAAATACTACTGAAAATAGACAGGACAAAAAATAACTTACGAAAGCTATAACTTTTAAGTAATATATATATACATACTCATATATCTAAATATGATATATTACTATATAACTCGATTAGAGCATAACGTGCTTTCGAGTATAGGAAAAATTCGATACAAGCTCCTGCTTAGTGTGATTTCTAATGTAATTTCATAACTGTCTAGTAATATTCATATTATAATAAGGGTTTCTTGTCAAATAGTTTTAAAAGTATTGTAAAAGTATATGATAAAAGTATATGTAAAAGTATAAAAGTATATGATACCTATTATCCCCCGATCCCGCTGGATTTTTCAAAAACATTCTTAGTCAAATCACAATCACCAGTAAAACTGCCCGACTTCAGATAACATAACAGATATGCGATGGCACTGTATGTAATAGGTGAGATTATTTTGTCTATTTTGAAGTCGGTTTTTAATTATTTTTTTATTTCATTCTTTTTAGAGTAGGTAGTTTTGGGCGCCACTAAAAATCATCAAAATTGGAACCATAATTTTAATGATTGAGAAGTTTTCTGATTAGAAGTCGGTTTGAGGTGCTTCATCAATCTGTACTTAGTTCTTTAAGGGCTGATACCGTGCAATCACTGCAAGGAAAATTGAGCCTAATCAAATCGGACTACTCTCTTTTGCCTTGCCTTTTTATCAGAAAGACACGAAATGAGATGGGCACAAACAGTAAAATGTAGGCAGTCTAGGAAAGCTCTAACTAGACCAAAGCCAAAACTATGCAGATCGTAGCTACATCTTAAAAAAGCTCGACCTCGCACCATGAACATACTGACTTGTAATCCAGTACCCTGGCCCACGGCTACGTTCGATGGTATTAAACACATCCTGTTTCTAAATAATACAACAAGGACTCTCTTTGTTCCAAAGTTCCGATAAGAATTAATGTTGTTAATGTAAACATTTCGACTCCAACGTGTAATGTAAACAATCACCGGTTTTTACTTAGGTACTTAATATACCTCGCGCCGACATATATATGTCGGAGTTGAGTCTGATATTCAAACTCCTTATTCAAAGAATCGGATCGCCAGTGTTATTTATGACACTTGACAGAGTCTACAGCAGCGACGTGATGACTTGTTGGTTACCAAGCAACGAACAATATCTTTTGAATATCTTCATGATGGTTTTTCTCTTATGGTGTTAGTCGTAAAGGTTGTAGAAACTGTCCCGCGTTCCATATTCTGTGATATTGTGGATACCAGCCTTGTAATTGAGCGTTCATTATACTACCCTGTTTGTCTACCTAGAAATTGTTATTGAACCGACATAGGTACCCCAGTACGCCCACTAGCAGGTCCTTAGAGTAGATCATGGATGTCTATAGCAAAGAAATTGATGATAAACCCCCTCTGACGTCATATATATATAATTATATTTAAGGTAGATTATATATGGTGTCTTTTAATTATTTATTATATTTAAGTAGGTATCCCATTTATCACAACGTGACCTACCAGTATAACTAAATAGTCCCTTTTCCATGCCAATGAGGTTGCCTGGAAGAAATCGCTTTAAGCAATAAGGCCGCCTATTTGTTCAACATTTATTTAGTTTTAAATGTTATTTTTAAATGTGTTGTTTTTGTAATATTTTTAGGATTGATCAAATAAAGTATTATCTATCTATCTATCTAAAAAGGTGATAATAACGGGTAATTGTACAGTGAATAAACACTTCAATGTCCTGGGTATCACGGACAGAATGCTGTGGAAAACGTGCCTGTTAAAAGAAGAAACCTTAGCTTACGCAATCTTAGAGTGCGAGTACCTGGTAACACATCAGGTCAACCTGCTTGGCAATCCCGCTACACTCCGGGAAGCGTGTGAAGATCCCAAGAAGATCCTGCGCTTCTGGCCGGAGCTGGGTTGGCTGCCATAACATCACAGCCAACAATCACGTACAATGGGTCCACTGGAGCTACTGGAGGACTTAACTGCGAAAAATAGGAGCTGAGGAAAACTGAAGACTAGGGGCCGATACCATTGGTAGATATTCAAAAAGTTGTAATTTAGTCCATTCTTGGATGCTCTACTGCTCATTATTGCGAAGGTTCTCATCAGATCTTCACTAAATTGAAACGGTACCAACTGGAAACTAATATAGCATTGTCTGAGCTTGCTCCTTTTGCCGTTTGCGTTTACCTAGTTCTAAATAGTTTAAGTTGTTTATTTTTTCTTTGGCAATAAATACTATTATTTTTATTATTATTTGTTGTTACCGTTTTCGATTCTCGGGGCTATGGAGCACCCGGACCTTTGGAAGGCGTGCGTGGGGCCGAAGCCAATACGTAGAGACCCGTTTTAGTAACATTTTAATTTCAAAATATGTGATGGACACCAAACCGGCAATTATCCCTGTCTGCACTATAAAATGCAGCCAAAGACAACCCCCGGGTCGGATAGAACTATGTATAAACTACGGGTGAAAATTACTTGGGCTATGGAAATGGGTTGGTAGTGGATCGGGTACTGGGGGGAACTATGGGGAATATGGCGCCTGCCGTAACAATGTTCAACAAACACGTAAAATGGCAGACGGAGACTCGCCAACTCACAAACTGGGCCACCCTAATTAAGCCGAGCAAATTACAGCCAGGGGGCAACAGGGGCGTGAGAGGCTGAAGGATGGAGGGACCTCACTGGATTTTAAACCATCCTAGGTCGGGATCCTGTGGAGCGGGCCAACTCATCACTGACGTGAGGCGTCCATCCTCCGAGCATTTCTGCTCTCGCGACTCCACTCTGACCAGCCGGTGAAGGCAAGCCAAAGGCGGGGGACCGCTTCCTCGTCAGTGTTTACTCCGACCAGCCAACTAAGGCAAGCCGGAGGTGAGGAACGGTGACTTCCCCCTGGAGCACTTGGGAACCCGCGGGGTCGCTACTCCCCGACACCTCGCCTCAAGGTGCCCTGCGGGCTTATTATTATTATTATTATTATAAAAAAACCATCACTATCATACCTTAGACGGCGGAGAAATCCGATAACACAAAAAAACAACCTCCTCCTTTTGGGGAAAGTCTGTTAAAAATGTACCACACTGCCAGTTTAGTTTTTAAATCTTGTCTTGATTAAGAAGTTTATCTTTTTGTCTATAATCCGTTCTAAGAGTAACCTGTCCCCGAGGATGCTATTAGCTAATCCGGCAGGGAACAAGTTAGGTACCCGCCTTTGTATACAGTGGAATAGTACAAGTAGGTACCTTTCATTTGGTACATGTATTTTTGTTAAACCTGCAAAGATATTAAGGCCTGATTTCACCAAACATTGTTTGTTAACTCTTAATGTGGCATTAGCTAATGGTTGTTTAAAATTAACAATGCTGTTAAAATGATTTACGTCCTATGGAGAATATTTAACATACCATTAGTAAATCCAACGTTAAACGAATGAATCGCAAATCATTCACTCTCGTTGTAATACGACTTCATTGAAACGTTGTATTTCACGTTGCATTATTTATACAAATAGACAACTTTTTTAATTAGTCGTATAATACTTCATTTGCTTGCTACGCTACCAAATTTAGGTAACAGACGCTATGTGGGATAATAATGAAACCGGGTTGCTTTTTATTTTATACTGGTTATAATGTCAAAATTGACGAAATAGTACCATACCAGTAGGTAAAGTCCATGTAATGTCATTTCTAACAGTCTGTTATTGTTTTAACGGACCTCTAGAGCAGTGATTAAAATTAACGTCTTGTTAAGATAATTAAACACCCATTAGCGCGTGGTGAGACAAACAATAACTTTAACATTCCGTTATTGGATTTAACAAGGCGTTATTTTTTTAACATTGTATGGTAAAACTAGACCTAAGCCTTACTTTGTTAAAATATAACGTTGTTAAATTGTATCAATAATCAATCCTAATTTTTTCCACACCTTGATCTAAACTCCCTGAGGATCCGCGGCGCAGTCTCTGTTAGGGCTCCGCGAAAATACAAAAAAAAACTATGGAAAAAATGGTTTAGCTTGATTTTAGTACTTTCACAGGGATAGTTTTTTGAGATCTTTCTGTACTAATACCACTGTAGGTCAATCTGTAATTAATAACCAGTTTTATGGGTACTCATTCGAACCAGAGAGCTTCTGACAATGGTTTAAAGTTATGTAAGAGCCCTTTAATTTTCAGCTTTTTCCATTTTTTGAACTTTTCCTTTATTTATGACACAAGGCCCTGCTTTTGGCTAAATTTTGTAATTCCAGGTCAACGATGTACCATTTTGGTTTTCGACCCAAAAAATATTGAGTACTTCAAGTTGACCTAGCTTTGTAAATTTTGGTGAAAAGCGAGGTCTTACAGCACAAGTAAAGAGAAAAGTCTGAAAAAAATATGACAGAAAGTACATTTTTGTACTTGCAAGTCTTCGCGAAAGTGCATATGTGCCCATATCTTTTCATCATGTGGACTCAGAATCTTGATTTTATACACCTAATAGCGACCATAGACCTCAGTATAGGGTTTTAATTTTAAATCGATACCAATGTTGCTTTGTGTGTTGCCAAGGAATCTCGCGTTCCCGAGTTAAAGGGTCTTGATAGACGGACGAACAACAAAATGATCTTATGAAGGTTCTCGGCTCGCTGCCAAAATATAACGGATTTTAGTTACTTTTATTTTAAGTATAGTTTAATTAATTTGAGAAATGTTTAATAAGTTTCATAACACAAATAAAATATATAATACATTACATTAATTTAAGTAATGTAATTTTTTACTACATTATTGTATGCTCGAAATGAGTAGACTGTGCACTAATATAGTACATATTATTTAATTGCTTCTATTGAATTTCAAGCTAATCATAAAAATGATATATATCTTCTCTTATAAAAAAGTATTTTAATCTCTCCTATTCGGAAAGTTTGATTTTCATGGACAATAAGCCGCGTGGAAAGTTGCACGTTTCATCCCTAGGGTGAAACGTAAATATATTTATATTTTTTATCTTTTGTAAATAATTGAGTAACTCTTCTATTCAGCCACTCACTATAACGCCACGATTGCCACTTTTTCTTTTCACGTGTCGACTAAATGCACTTCGTAACCAATGCGATTATATTGTAGCCAATCAGAGAGTGGCACGACAATGGTCAAGTCTGTCATAGGTCAAATTGGTAATTCGTCAAGTCCACTTTTCAACAAGTAGTAGCCAACAGATAAGTTTTACCATTATTATTTTATTTCACTTTCAATTCGAAATGAATCCAATTATCTACCTGCAGCAAAAATAAACACGATTATTGACGTTACAAAGTTTACATTTTCATTAAGCACTTCCACTGGATTAATTATGTATTTTTAACTCTATTATTGAGTAGCACGACAATGGTCAAGTCTGTCAAGACTTATAACTGCCTAGTTACTTAGTTTTAAATTTAACTACATATATACCTACGGAACAACTAATAAGTGCCATATATACTTAACTAAACTTTATTTGCTTAACTCGATTATAAAACAAATATGGTTAATTTTTAAAGAAATGCTTTCCAAAACTTGTACATTTGACCCGCGTGCAATTTTTGAAAAGTTTTTTTTACAATAAATTTTATAAATTAGTCATCTAAGTGTAGGAAACATTTTAAAATATAATTCAAAATATAAAGCCCAAAAATTCATAATATTCTTACATTGTAGGTATGAAGTAGTACTCGCATGAAAATCGATGGAGATAAGTGTGTAGGTTTTCGCACTTACACGTTTATGAAATTACTCGTCGGCACAGAATGTCACCCCGGTAATATGAAGATAAAACAATTTACAATGTAATAAAAATATAATAGATAAAATTTACATTTTCATGTTAAAGAAAATTGCTTCCAATTTGGCAATTCTCCTCTTCAAGCTGTAGGCATATTCTACAGTTATTTAGCGAGTTTATGTTTGGTTTCAGATTTATTTGACATAGGAATTGTGATCGATGTTACTCGTAAACGTTTACTGATTTTCTGTGATCAAATTAGATTAGAAAATTGTGTGATCCTTCTCGTGAAATGGCTTCCTTTGTTCTCGATATGAGGCTTCAAAATATCGTCTGTTATTAAGGATGATTTGGGTGTGAACTATTGAAGATAGAATAACATTCCTACCGTTGTCGCTGTATTTTACCCACGTACTTAAATCTACAATGCACTTAGCTTACCTAATCTGAGTTATTTCTCTCAGCGGAGGTGTTAACCGTGCATGAACATCAGCCTGCTTCCGCTGTTTTTGACGACACGGATAATAAAACCACTTTATATTTTATTTAAAAGAAAATAATCAGTTTTACCAGCAACTGCTGTAAATCAGAGTAGGCACCTAGTTTGCTTTAACAAGGCGGGCGCAGTTTTTGTGCCGATGCGAGATTGCATACTTAATGCAGCTAAGTTATTAAGACCTAAGTGAAATGAAGTATAACTAGTTATAATGTGATCTCGTGTTTAAACTGATGATTAACAACACTACGGGTTGATTAACTGCACCCCGCGGTTTCACGCAGTATTATTGGAATAAAAATTACACATATTCCTTCCTTCTATCTTTACTTGTTGGAATAGACGAAACAATACGTCCCATTTCATATTCTGTATCATCAATGAAATGGAACCTAAAGGAACGGAAGTGTGCAATAGTAGTACGTGAGTCGATATTACAGATTACATCGAGCTCGGATCGGATAAGCCCGCATGTGCCGGCCTGGGTATGTCCGACGGTCATAATTCCCTGCATTGCAGACGGCCCAGCCGTCTGTCGGGTCGTGTGGGATAAGGTATGAAATTGATGACAAAAGAGCTCTTTAAAGTACCATTTTGCCGGACCATTTGCTCGCTTTCGGAATTGGGACACAAATTGACCACTCCTTACAAATTATACAGAGATTTTCCCACTTTCCGAAATCCAGTACTTTTTGTTTGACGGCTCTGTAGCGTGGCGCGGCGATCACCTGACTGCGATACGGAGGGTTGTTTGACAAGTACGTAGATAAAGAGTGCTTCATTGGGTTAATACATTGGGACAAGTTACTTTCGCTATCTATTCTCTTTTTCAAAATCAAAAGGTATGTTCAAAATCAGCATCTCGAACTATCGAAAGGATAACATGCAATAGCATGCCCGCGTCTGTGGCGTGTCGGGTGAAGACTGCGAAGCTGAAAGTTGCGGGTTCGATTCCCAAAGGGTACAAGTATTTATGCTTAAAAATAAATATTTGTATCTGGTCTGGGTGTTTTCTATGCATCATATGTATGAAATTCCAAAAAAATATATATAATATCCGGCGGTATATCCGTTGTCTAGTAACCCATAGTACAAGCCTAGTGCTTAGTTTGGGCTAGATTGCGCTGTGTCCAAAATTAATTAATTTATGTATTTGAGTAGCTAAATTTGGTAAGACACATTATTAAGGTTACATTACGTAATTTAAAAACGTTCCATCTTTTATACTCGTGTTTAGGAACAGACGAAACGCTATTTATCTTGTTTAAAAATATCTGAAGAAGACGTTAAGGAAGAACCTCCAACTTAAGATTTTAAGACACACACCTTTCTCTTTCCTTTTGTTTACAAAAGGATGCCGACAAAGCAAAATAAATTGCCGTTTATCAAACAAAAGCCACTGAAATAACGGGGTATATGATAGGTATAGCTAGTAAATAATAATTGTCATTGACTTGTATTTACCGCTACAGCCTATATTTTCATACGTTATAGAATAGTGAGCGGCGTTGGTTTGATTACCGTTTTCCGTGCACCCTCAGCGATCGACTGTTGTAATTTACTTGCTATCATAAAACCGAGCGCGCTTATTTACCACACGGCAACTTACGCGATAAGTGCCCACCTTTATTTCGAACAGCAGATAAGCAAGTTGTACACAAATCTCTTTAAAATGTTTTCGTTTGAAGTGCCTTAAATGTCTTTTTCTTTCAAGCTATCCAAATAACGATGTGCTTGTAACTTTTAAGCCCAATTTACTAGTGTTATGCATTATAGAGTCAATTTCACAGAAACCGACTCGCAGCTGTTATTGGAAGCAATTTTATAATAAATAAAAATAGTATCTACGCATTTATTTTGTAAAAATGACACTAAATTGCAAGCCGCTAGTTTCATAATGTAAATTCCGCTTTAAAGTAGTAGTTCTGTGGACAGTAGTCTTGCTAGTAGCCTCACAGCTTTAACACCAAATAGGGGCCTACGATCTAATTACTTAAACGACTACGAATTTTACTGTTACCCAATGAAGAGTGTAATTTGATAAAAAGGTGGTTCCAGGTGCACAAAGACTATAAAACCAATTGACTGATCATACCGCGATTTTACTACAAAATACAACTCATAGTTGCGGGAATGGGTGAAGTAATAATCAAACTTTGTTATTGGCCATTGCGTTACTGATCTATACTTAGACTCCATGTGATTAGCCGATGCGTTACCTATCTTTACCTAGACCAGGGGTTCCCAAGCTTATTGGAGACAAGCCCCCTTTCGACCATCACAAAAAATCCGCGCCTCCCCATCCTCTAGTCTATATTTTCAAATCAGAATAAAAATGTATTAAAATAAGTAGTTTCACTGCTTATTGTCATACAAAAGATATTTGGTAAGTAGTAGGTACTTACCAAATATCTTTTGTATAGATTTGACAAGGTTTACCAGTCTTTGCTTATCCATGGAAAAACTGGGTTGGCTGGAATAACATCACAGCCAACACTCACGTACAATGGGTCCACACTGAAGGACCTAAGTCAGGAAAATGTGACTGTCCCATGATGACTGAAGACTGAACCATAGAATTCACATTCAGTGGCTCAATTCTCGTAATGCAGTTAAGGAAAATTTCATTTCAGCATCATTTCAGTTGCAAGAATGACACATTTTTGACACATTTTCAATTAAAAAAGTGTCAAAAAAAAATGTGTTATTCTTGCTTATTCATTCTTCATTCAGGTTTTATACTCAACTCAACAACATAGGTGCCCGCGCTCTCCTGAAAAGGTATCTGCGTCCCCCACTTTGGGAAACGCTGACCTAGACCTTTTATGATTGGCGGTTCTTGCACGTGAGTGCTACTAAAAAGACGAACTAATTTCGTATGGTGGGATTACTTATGACCAGTCAACTGGTTTTATCGTTTTTGCAGGTGCACCAGCAATCTAATACCTTGTAGTAAAATGGCTTGCTCTATTAAAAATTCTAAAAGTGAGCAATTTATTTCATATTGATTTGCATTTCTCTTCACCACTCCGATGATACTGATCAGATCTTCAACAACATGTTATGAGACTAATATCTGTGAAATAAGTAAAATAGGAATAATTGAAATCCGATTTTATACTTAGATCTATTACTAGATATTTAGCCTTTGTGGAAAAAATGCCCCATCAATCTAAAGCAGCATACTCGCTGGTTGGTGTAGTCTAAAATATATCCCAGTTATGGTTTTTTAGGTTTAAAAACAGAGGGAGAGTATTAAAGGTGTCGTGATCAAAACAGTAAACTTATACGTTCGATACTAAATATTGAAATAGTGAGACGTGCCTTTGTTTATAATCTAGTTTGGATTTTCCAAGTTTTCATTCGATTTTTATTTCAAAGAGTTCAATCGAGGTTTTGTATTGTTAGTTGGTTCGGTTCATATTTTTTTGTTGCATGATTAATTGACGTGATAAAAATGGTCGGGTACGAAAAGTAGGTTACCTAGATTCTTATAGACATTATTTCGGGATTCATAGTATAAGTATAAGTAAGTATAGCTGGTATCGAACCTCTAGAAATAAGATTGTTTGGGAGTTTCTTGCTAAATAAAGGTGACCATTTTGGTGGGTTTTCACTTTAGACTTAATATAGAGAGCTCCACAATTATTTCTTTAAAAGTGCCATAATTTTCGACAAAAGGCTATTTTGAAATATTTGTTGTTCTGTTTTAACGACGCGTCGTAAAATTATTTTCCCTCAACATTTAGGCCGGTATTTAATCTTATCGACATTTAACGTCAGGTGATATGAATGTCTAACTTTAGCCGCTTCAATAAACTCAATAACACAGAACACTATTACTCCTAGCTCAATAAACACGAAATGAGGAGACACCATGCGTCACAGATTTTAACGCAGATTATATATTAAATGTGCTTGAAAACGTCTGACCTAATTGTTCGAAATAAGTCACAGTAACTGTGCTTTTATAGTAACTGTAGTTTTTCACTCGTTGCACACACACTAGGTCGTAGAGGAGCTGTTTAGATATTATTTCGCTTTTTCGCTTTCGGTGATATGGACGGGGGGAGTTCTGCGCATTATTGTTATATATAAGCTGTATAGTATATATAGTAAAGTATACTAAAATTACTTAATAACGGGGTATTTACCATGTTTAATAATTTATTCGCGGAGCTCGATATTTCGCTAGTAATTCTAACCAGCTTGTTCACGAGACTGGAGAATGCGGGTAGGTGATGACAGTTAGAGGCGTCCATATCGGACTACCTGCTTTCTGACACGAGTTGAACGTCTGGTTATCGGTCCCCTACTATTGTCACTAACTTCATACCATATATGTATGCAGGTGCAGGACCGTACCGTATGCAGGACCGAGTAAATAATGAAGTTAGTGACAATAGTAGGGGACCGATAACCAGACGTTCAACTCGTGTCAGAAAGCAGGTAGTCCGATATGGACGCCTCTAACTGTCATCACCTACCCGCATTCTCCAGTCTCGTGAACAAGCTGGTTGGAATTACTAGCGAAATATCGAGCTCCGCGAATAAATTATTAAACATGGTAAATACCCCGTTATTAAGTAATTTTAGTAGTGAAAATAACCATGTTAGTTTAAAATCGTATATAGTATAGTATAGTATTTATATTGCAACATGCTTACCTCTCTAAAATGACTATGATTTATGACCGGTGTGCAATTAGTGGTGGGTAAAGTTATATTATAGCTCAACTTACAAGAAATTTCTATATAATTTTGACACAATACCACAGTTTACCTAGTAGGTGACGCTTTTTCTTTTTAGCTCAAGTTGGTGCAAATTCAGCTTCAAAGATATTTTGGACTAAAACTAAGCTAACTAAAATGCGACGTGGAGTAAACCACATCCCTCCGAGTTGTTGTTGTAGCTCAATTATAAGGTTAAGCAATCAAATGAAAGTACACAAAACACTAAATATCTAAGAATTAAATATTGGTTCTGGTTATGATTATATAATTATTATGATCCATTAGAGGTCAAAACTTCTTGCTTTGTTGCCAGTTCTACCATGCTAAAGATTACAAGAATTACCGTGATTACCTAACTTAATTATAAAACTACTGTTTTATTGGTATAATTTTGACTATATTAGGGTAAATAAGTACTTACTATTTAATTAAGAAACATAAAGGTTTAAAAATACCATTTTCCTATAGTTCTTGGGAAATATTTTCATGGAATTATGGTTAATAATTGGTTGTTATACTTTTATTACGTTTAAGTATGGTATTGGTTAACTGCCTGCTGCCGTGTATTCACGAACGAACCTCGAAAGGTATCAGCTGTTGTGACTGTGGTCGAGAACAACTATTTACTTGTTCTCGACCGGGACGGGTCAGTGAATAAACGACGTGATATTCGCCGAGAGCCCTGATATTTCCCGGAGGGAAACACAGTCACAACAATGCATACAAATGTATGCATTGTTTTGCATTTACAACATTAGATTGTTTTAGTACCAGTTTGTTTGAGCTGTATCGACTCGGACTAGTTCAGGATTTGTAGGATGATATTTCTATTCTAATGACTCCACTCTGTTCAGTCGGTAAAGGCAAGTCTGAGGTGAGGAACGGTCATTTTTTCTTGAAGCACTTGAAATACCGCGGAGTTGTTATTTCCCGACACTTTACCTTATGCGGACTCTGCGCCCTGCGGACATATTTTATTATTTATTCGTATATAATGAATAAAACACGTGATTTTTATCGCGTCTAGAATACAAACAAAGGGCGCAGTCTTCCGTCCACGGCATTCATGATACGGATACGGTGATCAGATCCGGCAATTGATATATATCAGGACCGCCATAAGTTGCAGAATTGCTATCCTAGTTTCACTAGTTCGCTCTGAGCTGGCTATTGGCTTTCGGAAACAATCAATAGGTGGTTTCTTAATTACATAAATAACCCAGTACAAATCAAGTGCTGCAGCATGGCTCCCACATACCTGAATTTATCCAGGCATGTGGGGAGTGTCGGTGTCCTTATAAAAAACAGTAGTTGTATCTAGGTTAATAGGAATGAGTTCGTATATACTACAATAGATATTTTCAATTTCATTCGTTGGAACAATAGCCGAACAAACATTTATTTTGCAAAGGAAATCCATTACGAAGAATATATACATCATAATATAAAGTTACTGTGTAAAACATTAATAATTCAGTAAAATAATGTAAAGTAAGTATGGACCTAATGAAAAATGAAAAAAGGTTGACGTGGTTCGAAATCTTTAAATATAAGTATAGTATTTCTAAAATAAATTGAAATCCATTCGTCGGGGTTCGGTTTCAGTCTTAAGCACATTGACATGGAAAAATAAAATTATTTGGAATAAAATTCGCGATATTGGCTTTTGGGTCTTGCAAACGAGAAGTATGTATAAGTAGGTAGAGTCAGCATCAAAAGTCGAATACCACATTCAGATTTTCAAAAGCGCATACTTGTGGGGTGTCAAAACAAAATTAACATCCTAAAAATAACGGTCTATCTTGTGTCTATCGTCTTTTTTTATTTCCAGAATGTTTGTACTGTTTTGACACCCCCCAATTATAATATACTATTAGATTATAATTATGTGAATGTGAAATGTGGTCATCGAATTTTGATGGTGATTTATAGTGTTTTTTACAAAAGATAGTTTAAATGGTTACTTATCCAAAAATCAATTATGGTTATAGATATCATGCACCTACTTTTGTATTAAAGATTAAATACCTATTTCATACTACATATTACTGTCTATATATCTAAATCAGCCTCTATTCTATCTAACTTTGGACGTAGGTCTCCTTCATTCTCACTATTGCTATATTAAAAATGTGAAACACATGTGAGAAAGAAACTGTGTCTGTTTGTCTGTTACGCTTTCACGTCTAAACCGCTGAACCGATTTTAATGAATTTCGGTTTGGAGGTAGACGGGACCTTGGAGAAGGATTTGCAAATTTTGATCCCGATATTCCCGCAGGAATGGGACTTACGCGGGTGACACGCGCGGAAGTCCCATTCGCATTCGGGACTTACGCGCGTTCGGGGCGTTCGGCGCGCCCCGTTCGGGGCGCAGCTAACAGATAGAAATAAATACTTTTTAATAATTGATTATACGGCCTCTGTAGCGCGCCGGGTTTCTGCAAAGCAGAAGGTTGCGGAATCAATTCCCGCCGGGAACAAATATTTCTGCTAACCATAAATGTTTATTTCTGGTTCTCATTTTATGTAACATACCTGTGTATTTATTTGATTATGTGAATATGTGATTAGTTCGGGGCTACGCTGTATGTAATGTTGTGTAATACCTAATTATTTAGTTTGTAGTCTGCAGAGCACCAGCTAATGATTTTCAAAGGACAGTCTTTAACGAAATGTATTTATTTACGGTTGACGTATTAAGTAAATAAACAACGCTGATTTCCGCTTAAAATGTAAACAACTTTTTTGTTAGATGGAATTTTCCTATATTTAAAAAAAATCCTGCTTTTAATTAAACCTATTTCGTAAATTAAATGTGTTTTTTTATACCAATTTGTTTAATTTAAAAAAAAGGTTTATTGAACCTTGAACCCAGATTTCATTTCCTACATACGGATCTTGAAGTATTAACATAACATACCAGTGGTAATTTTGCCTAAGGTTTTCGCGATTTTACATAAAAAAAGCACAATATTTAGGTACCGGGTTTCACTCGCGTTTTATTCAATAATAACGGCTTTATTACAAAAGTACCAAGCTTTCGCTAACTTTACAGTTAGCTCGAAAAATCCAACCAAGTGTCAACTTTGAAAAAGCTAACTGTAAAGTTAGGGAAAGCTCGGTACCTACTTATGTAATAATGCCGTATTAAATAAAACGCAAGTAAAAACCGGTAAATATTAGGTATGTTTTATTTATACCTGTGGTATTGCCTGGGCCTGGCGTTATTTGCCTAGACGTCTAGAACAATCTTCTTTTGGCTTAAATTGGTATCCTGTGACACCATTATCTATATTATTAAAAAAAAAAGTTTAAGCCCAAACCGCTGGTCCAACAGACATGACAGAACATTCGAAGAGTGAGTATGTGTATATATCGACGAAGACTTGATTTTTCGAAATTCCAACGGGATCCGAACTTACGCTTGCATTAGACGTTGGAATGCAGCACCAAGATGTGCCCAGTCACAAGCTGAAAAATAACCAATAAAAACAAATTAAGCAAAGACAATTTTAGTACGACTTTCCAGACCTAAAGAGATCGATAAGATTAAAATCAAAACATAGCAAGCAATTAACAATCTTTTCAATAATTTAGTCCGAATCAGAGAGACCCTTGTCAAAGTATTGCGCCGTTAAATATAGATATAGGTAAGTAAAGTAGGTATTTGCCAGATTTATGTTTTGGTGATCTAGAGCACACTCGATTTGATGTTGGTAATGGGGTCAGGTATTGTGGCTTACGCCCACTATGATGGAATGGGATTAGGTGGGTTTAGGCTACGTCCGCATAGGCTGGAGGCTGGCTTAGCGGCTAGAGCCTAGCGAGTCACTTAACTTCTCGCCCGCACTGAGCGTTTGGCGCCTAGCTGTGTGTCTTGTCAGAATGCAAGTCACTAGAAGCTAGGCGCCGTAGAACGTGTTTTGTTTTTTATAAGACAATATTATCTACATCTGTGATTATTACGATATGTTCCCTCTTGTCGGGTCCCGCTACGTCGCGTTTTATTAAAATGCTTTGGTACTCTCACGGCTCAAGTGTCGATGGCTGATTGATAAGTAAGTATAGTCAGTCACGCCATTAGTACTCTTCTCTAGTTTTGATACGTTGTTCACCCATATTTTATATTAAAGTATCAAGATGGTATAATCTGATTAACCGACAGTGCCCGAGGGTTGCTCCAACTCCAAATAAAAATACCCAATTTGTAATCAGATTCTGGTACACCTATACCGTCGTAATTTAGGTCAGTTCTAGATATTGAGCAGTTAGGGCGGTATCGTGTCCATTCTCATGGAGGTATCGAGTGTAGGTGACCTGGCACCATCGACATACCGCTGAGTACTGAATAGGGTTGAGATCATTGTTTCATTCTTTTGAAATATTTTATAAAAGATAGCGTCTTTAATAGCCTTTTTTTAAGACAGACTTTTTGTATTAGCAATGTAAATTCAAAAAGTTTCACCACAAGGCGTTGAACATTTTAACTCCTTAATGAACCGAGTTAAAAACGTCTTGTGGTGCATACATATAGTAGCTAAATAACTTTATACAGGTGTGTCTTTCATAAAGATGGCACGAATACACATTCACACGTAGAGCTTGAGTAATGTTGCATGCTTATTCACAGACACTCATTTACTACAAAAGCAAACTGTGTAAACGAGTGTTTGGAAACCTAAGAAAGTTAATAGCAAAGACAGTCCACAGGTTTCTTTTTAACAACTGGTGGAGGGCAGAAGCAAAGCGAGATCAAAATGCTTGTGATCTTCTACTTCTTTTCGTGTAGTGGTGTGGGTCACCTAGCATTACACTTTTTAGGTCGCTCTATATAAGTCTTTTAACTTGACCTAATGACGCAATCAAAGATAACAACCGCGACCAACTACTTACATTTCGGGTTCACTTCCAGGTCTGTACCGCTGACTTAAGTTTATCTTTAGAAACTAAGTAATTACAGGCCATGAAAGTACGTACTCAGCTAGGTACTCACGGAGGCCTCACATATAAGTTTTCAATCGGCTAATAGCTCGACAAACGTTCAATTTGAAGGCAAACAAGAAAAGACCACAAATTTATAAAATGAAGTGAGGCTTTATTATAATTATTCAACTAATATTGTAAATGGAAATGTTATTATGAAAAATTCTAGTGGTTGTTACAGAATTTGTCAAACTACTAAAATATGCGATAAATTTTGTTATGATTTAACTTTCTTATGAAATAGTTTCAGGACTTTTTAGTAGACAAATAACGAACGAAATGATATACATTGATTTAATTGTGGCATCTATCAAAACTTCTAGTAACCTTTTTCTTTTTACTATTTCATAAGAACGTGTCTAACGGACTGCGGGCGAGCCGATACAAAGTGGTAGTATTAAAAAAAACCAAACTAAGTACAATATGGAACCAACCAGTAAAACTGCCCGACTTCAGATGATAAAACAGATAAATTAGTCGGTGGCACTGTACCTATGTAGAGGTTATTTTGGTCTTTTTTATCAATTCTTTTTTTTTGGTTGTTTTTTAAATTATTTTTTGTTTCTTTTTTGAAGTCGGTTTTTTAATTTTTAAATTATTTTTTTATTTGACCCTTTTTAGTATACCTACTTACCTAAAAATCAACAATATTGTTATTGTAATTTTAATTATTGAGGAGTTTGCTGTATGAGAAGGTGGTTTCAGGTGCCCAATCAATCTCTACTTAGTTCTTTAGGGGTCTATTCTTTTGGTAGAAGTCCAAAAATGAGTAATTTATTGAATTCTGGGATGCTATCCTGTCCATCATTCCGAAGATACTCATCAGATCCTTACCAAACTTACGAGGACCACCTCGGAGCTCCCATCTATCCATTAAAAAAAGAATCATCTTAATCGGTCAATCCGTCTTCGAGTAATCGGCGAACATACAAAAAAAAAATTATACATACAGACGAATTGATAACCTCCTCCTTTTATTTGAAGTCGGTTAAAAATGGCGTGTAAAACGGAGTTTTTAATAAACTATTGCATTGAAGAAACCTAATAAAATATACACATATAACTAAATACACACATTACACTATTATTTATTTATTTACACAAGGGGAATATTATAGGGTAGGTACTATTAGTTGAGCTAGATATAGAAAAAATAAGAAAGATGAAACTTGAGCTATAATTTGGGACTTAGTTTTAACGAAAATTCAAATTTGCTTATATCATTTGTTGTGTTACCTGAGAATAACTTGTAAATTTTTAATAGGCATAGTAATTATTCGCCTAACTTTCGAGAACCTTGATTTTATTACATGTGTGGGCCTTTAAACTCCAGTGTATGGTTTTAATTTCAACTTGATATCCCCACGAGTTTCCAATACAGCGTCTTTGACAGACAGGGGAACGGACGGACGGAAAACAAAATTACCCAATAAGGGTTTTTTTTTGGTAAAATTTCTCAAAAGGAATTTTGAGGTACGGAACCGTAAAAATGAATGAAATATAATAACTTCAAAGAACATATTTGAAATAAGATAACGGTTACTTACTTCCACTTAAGTTTTACTTGAGCTAATTATTTAGTCACCTCAT
This sequence comes from Idaea dimidiata, assembly GCA_949358125.1. Classification (NCBI taxonomy): domain Eukaryota; kingdom Metazoa; phylum Arthropoda; class Insecta; order Lepidoptera; family Geometridae; genus Idaea; species Idaea dimidiata. The sequence continues at coordinate 22,374,913 of OX442330.1, forward strand.
TATTTTGATTTATCAAATGTGGCTAAAGTCGCCCCCAAAACAACCGAACCACCGAAAAACACCTACGTTATAATATTTTGTTGTAATATTGCGAGAGACCTTAAAGTGACATACTCACGATATTGGCGGCACGGATCTTAATATTTCTCAGTAATTACAAAATATTAGGAAATATTCTTTTGACATTTTATTTTTCACTCTCTTATCTTCAGTTTGGTAGTTTGCTTTGCACGATTAGTTAACTTTTATAACAGAATTAGTTTTTTATCTAAAACAACTTGTTTAAAACCAAAATTTTCATTTTACAGCTAAACGTGACGTACCTATTTATGCCCGGTTTCTGAAGTCTGTTTGTCGGTGCAGTGGTTTATCTATTCGCTATCGGTATTGGTTCGATAACTAGCGTCAATGCGTTTCCGAACAGCGGAGTGACAGTGACGGCTTGTCACATGCATAGAAAAACGGTTACAGATAACTGGAGTTTATCTCAAGGATATCTTTATTGAATCAATAGGTAGTAAGATGGAATAGGTATTTATGTCAGATGTTTAGAAACCGGGCATTAAACCTCTATTTTTTCTGTATTAAAGCATAATAATAACAATCAATTGAAATTTACTTTACTAATTGTTTACTACTTTACTAATTGTTTTGAGTTCTACTAAATTAGCAATAGTATTTTGTCATTAGGAATTGTTTCTGTTACTCACTAAAATATTGCATAGTCGCATCTTGCGTCCTTCTTTTACACATATGAAATTTGTTAGTCCTATCCCTGTCACGTCATTGGGTGAGAATGAGACCTTAAGCAAATCCAATTGTCAATAATGGCATTCCAATGCAAAATAACGGGATAAGGAAAGGAAGAAGAAGAAGTTTATTATATTTATGTAAAACTTTAACAATCTGCCGACTGAAAAGTAACCAGTCAGCTGTCGCCCACGCGCTTACCTACCTACATAAGCTGTGGAGAAACAGTTAAAACTTTTAATGAGTTTCTATTCTATAGAAATAAGTTTATCCGATGAGAAGATAATAGCAGCTTTACCTCAGGTTCCCGCTTCTAAAAGTTTAATACTTTCTCTACAAATAAGGGTAACGCAAACCAGATACCGATATGTACGGATCAACCCAGGTTACAGACTAACAATGAACCATATACGATGACCGTAATGATGAATATAAGCCAATTGGCTGCGGCAGATTAGGAAGATCCAAGAAATGCTGGTTTGACATCGTAAGGGCGAATGGTCTTATTGTTATTATTTATTAATGATTGAGTAAGTTCTTAAGATGCCGCATCGACCAGTTGCGTTCTATTGTGGTAACCCTAAAGGTATATCAATTACTATTTCCCGTTGAGTCTAGAAACTTCTTGATTCTTTGGGCCTGTAATGTGGCCTTTCTCCAAGATCCTAGGAAATTGGACCCCGAGTTTGGGTGATGGTGATAAGTATGTGTTATATCCTACTAATATTTTTTTTTTCCGACCTCTGTGGCGCGTCGGGCGAACGCTTGGCTGCAATTCAGAAGGTTGCAGGTTTGATTCCCGCTGGGTGCAAATATTTATGCTTAAAATAAATATTTGTATCTGGTCTGGGCGTATTTCTATGTATAATATGTATGTATTTACAAAGGAAAAATAAATATAAGTAGTATATCCGTTGTCTAGTCACCGTAAAACAAGCTTAACAGCTTACCATGGGGATAGATGGCGCTGTGTGTTCGTCACAGGATTTATTTATTATTATTTATTATAAAACCGAAAGAGCTTCTACATATTATTAAATAAAAAAGTATTAATTTCATAATGCATAGATTAATGCTAGAAAGTACTTTATGAACTTGGTCTCTCACGCAGTTGAATTCGCGGCTAAAAGCTAGTCACAAACCTATTCGTACCCTGAAATGATTGATTACCTTCAAGTTCATTACTTAAGCTGAATAGTTAAGCATCATTCATTACTCATTCATTACTAATAAATGAGCTAAATATTTACTATACTAAGTACCTACTTTGAACCAATTAAGCTCGCTACACATTGTATAACATACATCATCATTATCATCTCATACCTTTTCCTCCACTGCTGAACATAGGCCTCTTCCATACGATGCCACAAATAGCGATCGCGAGCTACCTCCACCAAACGACTCCCCGTGACCGCCACAATGTCGTCGATCCACCGAGTAAGTGGTCGCCACAACACTCTGTTTCGCATTAAATCGTGGTCGCCAGACTTTTACTTCCCAGCGGTTATCTGTCCTTCGAGCTATATTGCCTACCTTTTGCCAATTAATTCAATTAAAATTAGTAAATTTTGAGAGCTATTTCGGAGACATACGGTATAACTTACGCGGTCGCACCAAAATAAATCATAGGTCCAAGAGCTCATTTTGATGTATAATAAAAGTTCCGCGAGCACGGGTTAAAATCTTAATAAAGCCTTTCTTTATCTTGGGCGCTTGAATTCTACGCTTCACTCAGGACTCTAGGTAAGTACCTAGAGACAGGCTTTATTACCAAACTTCACACATCTACTGCGAGACAATAAAAAGGGTACAATAATAAGCATTTAATAAACAACAAAACAATAAATTAACGCTACGTGTATGAAATATATTACTTTTATTAATTAAATTTATCATTGTTACACCAAAATGACGAAACCCTTAGCCGATGAAAAAAAAAGTTAGGGCTTTTATTAACTAAAACTTTTTGCCTTACCCTTCCATCGCAATAAAAACAGAAGAAAAATAGCCCAGTTTTTATTTTGTTATGTGTTATGTCTAGGTGACCAGTTCGAAATGGCCGTGTGCTACCAGAACCTTAGTTCAAAGCCCAAACTTTTTTCTAAATCGGTTAAGGCCAATGTTTGGTTTCGTCATTTTGATGTGACATTGTTAGGCATACTTCCTACGACACAATAAAGTGCAACTTAGATAGACCCAGCTAGATATATTCCCCTAAATTTAGGCTCCTATTGTGACGTAGCTCACGTATTTACCGTTAGAATGAATACCCGGGGTACTTGTAGCTTCATACCTTACATCCGGAGTGGGATAGGCCTGCGAAGTAAGGTTGGAAACCTAATTATATATGGCATCAAGGTAAACAAGGTTCAGCTAGAAATACAAGGGTTCTTCCTTCATTATGTCCAAATTCTTAATGTTTAACATGGAATGAAATTGTAAAATATTGGAAAATGGTATTTTCTTTGAGTTCACTTGAAAATCAGTCGATATTACTTATTAACTGACTTCACAAAAACCGCAAGTAGGTTCACTATAGTCCCTATAGTTTTTTAAACTTACCAATAATTCCTAGTTATATTATTTTGTAGACTGCGACTTTTCATGGGAAATCTAATGTTATCGACTTGCAATGCCCCACGGATTCACCTGCGTAAGTTAATCCCACGTCAAGGTCGAAGACATCATCATCATCATCAGCCTTTTGTAGTCCACTGCGGAACATAGGCCTCTCTTGCATCCAGTTTTACACCAAGATTCATCAAAAGCGGTTCAGAAGTTTTTGGGTGATCGAAACACAAACATCTAAATTTCGCCTTTATATTATTAGTGTGGTTTATGAGATAACCCTGTACATCTACGTACTTCAAACTATATTATTAATTATTTACAAGACTCTTTGCTCGAGAAGGTACACGTCTTAACATCCATCGGAAAACTCAAAGGAACAAAATCCTGACGAAAATTGATTCCTTCATCAATTGAACTTGAGAGAATAATTAATGAGAATTAAAATTTATTCTGCTTTAATTGTGTTACAGGACATCTCTACTAAAACTTACTGATTTTATTAATCTTGAGCCATCTTTTAACATTTTTCTCATTAAGTATTTGATTATTTAAATTGTAAAGATTTACGCATAATGTACAGGCGGTATTCCCTTAAGAATAGGTTCCTGTCGTGTTTTTTTGGCTATTTTTTTATTTGGATTTATATTATATTATATACTAGCTGCGTCCCGCTCCCACGGGAATATCGGGATAAAAGTATCCTGTGTTATTCCCGGTATCCAACTACCTAGATTCCAAGTTTCATCGCAATCGGTTCAGTAGTTTTTTGCGTGATTGAGTAACAAACACTTGTGTGTTTGTAACTCAATCACGCAAAAAACAATATGTATGTATGGATGTGTGTATGTACACACATGCATACACACATATTCACAAACTTTCAGCTTTATAATATTAGTAGGATAGGATATATACATTTACACACCTACTGCTCTACAAAGTTACTTTATTTGACCAAAAAGGTCAACATAAAGCGACTCTTTATTCCCTAGGTGCATAAAGTGCACATTATGCACCTAGGGCATAAAGTAACATAAATTTGGAACTAAGGTTCTGGTAGCATACGGCCATTTCGAACTGGCCACCTAGACATACATACATAAAAAAATAAAAACTGGGCAAATTTTTTCTATTTTTATGGACGGAAGGGTAAAGCAAAAAGTTTTGGTTAGTATAAAGCCCCAACTTTTTTTTTTCATCAGCTAAGGCCGATGTGTGGTTTCGTCATTTTGATGTAACATTGTTAAATTTAATTAATATAAAGCTGTCAATATATTTCATATACGTTGTATTAATCTATTTTTTTGTTGTTAGTTAAATGCTTATTTTTGTAGCCCTTTTATTGTCTCGCAGTAGATGTGTAAAGTAGAATATTCACCTCGGTACTAAAGTCTGTCTTTATCTTGGGCGCTTGAATCCCACGCTTCACTCAGGACTCTAGGTACATAACTCCTTCGCTTCGCTCAGGAGTTAAGTTTTTAACACCCTCGCTGCGCTCGGGAGTTAACCCTCTAGAGTCCTTCGTACGCTTTGGATTCAATATGACGCCCGCTATATAAGACAGGACTTTAGTACCTCGGTGCATAAACTACTATTATAGCATCAACCTTTAGATTCTCTAATATCATTAATAGTTGGTATTCGAACAACATAATTTGAATATTGTTAAGACTTTATTTGCAGTAATTTCCCGAGCAATGTCACTTTAGAATAGGTGAAGCTCGTCCGTCAGAGTCGAGTTGGTTTTTTTTACTGTCAAGCAAACATTAACCGTTTAGTCTCTAACAAAAGACCTAAGTCTTTTGGATCAACCTTTTCAAATTTTCAGTTAAAATATACCTGTCGAATCTTACTCTTACTAATATTATAAACGCGAAAGTTTGTATGTATGTATGTAGGTATGTGAGGCTGTTACTCTTTCACGCCAAAACTGCTGAACCGATTGCGATAAAACTTGGAATATAGGTAGCTGGGGACCTGGATTAACACATAGGCTTCTTTTTATCCCGATATTCCCGCGGGAACGGGACTTAGCGGGTGAAGCCGCGGGCGCAGCTAGTAATATTATAAGTGCGAAATTTTGTATGTATCTGTATGTGAATTTGTTACTTTTTTACGCATCGCAATCGTTTCAGTTGCAAAGTAGAAGCGATTGCGATGAAACTTGGAATATAGGTAGCTGGTGACCTGGATTAACACATAGACTTTTTATTCCTAATTCCCACGGGAACACGACTTAAAACCGCGGAGCGCAGCTGGTACTATCTAATTTATATTTTAAAATGTTTTTTAAAGTTGATTAGTTGAAATTAGATTTTATGAGTTAGGCGACTAATATTATGTCTATATTGAAAAATGACGTGGTATAAAAAATGTCGAGTAATAATAAGGAGTAATAAAATTGAAAAATTACGAAGTTACGTATAACATTCCACAGACATTTTAATCCAGACATTGAAAAGTCAAGCTTAAGTGAGTTAAACTAATGTGGGCGGGGTGTCAGTCTGTAATATAAAAAAATGAGTTGCAAGATTCCACCGAACAAACAATAAAGTTACATATATTGCAATCACGCAAAGCTATTATTAAACCCCCAAAAAAGAAGAAATATGTATGTTTAATGGAAGTGATCCCGACACCCATCACCATACCGAAGGTGCGAAAACGGCTCTACCTTGACCATTTTTGTAGCTATCCATTTCTAGATTTTTAGAATAGAATAGAAATAGAAATCGTTTATTGTTCATAACTATGTACATCAGCAGATAATAGTGCTATAAATTAAGTAGTCACAATAGTTTACCACATAGGGCAAACAATATAATAATAATTAATTACCATTAAATTATTACAAAAACAAACAATATAAAAATGTCAAACTATACAACAAATATCAATTAATCTATGTTAAAATAATGAAAATAATAATAGTCAGACATCAAACATACACATTATTTAAATTTAAAATATTCGTCAAGATTTTAAAATGTTCTGTCAATGAGCCAATTCTTTAATTTAATTTTAAATTTAGGACCATTTAGATGTGTTGTTAGGTAGTATTTTTTATAATAATGTGTGTTTTTTTTTTCATGTAATGTCATACTGTTATTGTATTATTGACAGTGTAGACGGGCCTGGCGCTTGTATCTTTGTAACTTTGTATCTTTGGATCTTTGTATGTTTGTTCGACGATAACTTGAGTATCGTAGCTCTGATCTTCATGAATTTTGGTATGCGCGTAGTTTAGGTCAATAGAATTTATGAGTTCGAAGATGAGTCGGATCGCTAGGGGGTTGGGGAGATAGGGGATCGTGAGGTCTCAGTTCAGGGCGAACTCCTAGTTTAATACTTTTCCGTTTCCCGAAAAACGGTTCAGTAGTAAGGCTGCCAAAACTATTGCACTTCATTTTACCTTCGGTATTTCTACGCAGACGAAGTTGCGAGTAACAGTTAATATGATATTGATACATAATTATTTGTAATGTGCTCGCGAAGACTTTTCTGTTGATTACAAACACGTGATGATTATCTCAGTTTTATTTTTTAGAGGTTATATGAGGTTATAAGGTTTATTATACCGTCATATTAGATGTTGATAAAGTTTATATAGCCCGGCTAGTTTTTACGAATCTATTGACACCCCATTTATTAAAACATTTTAGAAATTTAGGCGCTACGGTGGGACATACAAACACATATAGATTGAACACCCTTCCTTTTGGTTACGCAGTAGTCGGGTAATAAGTCGAAACGTAATTCGAACGCTGTTCATGATTTGCTTTTATTGCTCAAGGCATATCTACAGGAAATATTTTAAAGAAAATATGATATAATTATGATATAAATATATATATACTAGCTGCGCCCCCGCGGTTTCACCCATTGAAGTACTGTTGAAGCCAGGCGCTGCCGCGCCTGGCATCATCAGTACTTCCCTGGTCGTCCGTTTAAGTGTGGAGTTTTGCACTGCGGTAGGTAGGTGAAGTAAAGTAAAGTTTGTTTTTCATCAGTAAGTGACGATAACGATGACGAAGGATGACGATGCCGATGGATGACGATGACGATGATGATGATGCCACTCTACATCACTTACCCTACCCCTGTGTCGATTTTCATTCATTGAATAGTTATCACCCGCGTAAGGCCCGATCCTCCGGGATTTTCGGGATTAAAGGTATCCTATGTTACTCTCCATCATTTAAACTATCCCTATGCAAATTTTCATCCAATAAATAGTTATCACCCGCGTAAATCCCGATCTCGCGGGATTTTCGGGATCATAAGTATTCTATATTACTCTCCATCATATAAACTATCCCTATGCGAATTTTCATTTAAAAAATAGTTATCACCCGCGTAATTCCCGATCCCGCAGGATTTTCGGGATATAAAGTATCCTATGTTACTCTCCATCGTTTAAACTATCCCTATGCAATTTTCATCCAAATCGGTCGAGCCGTTTGACCGTGAAGTGGGAACAAACAAACAAACAAACAGATTTTCGGATTTATAATATTAGTAGGATTTTGCCTCAGGGAAAAAGGAAAAAGAGCCCCGACCGGGGGCTCCAGTGCAGGCGCCAGTGTGATGGGCACTTTTGGACGCAATGGTCATTCACCTTAGTTATAAGGCGTGAAACTTATTGTAACTTGTATGTAATTAGTACTAGTATTTGAAAAATAAGGAAACAAATATCTTCAAAAATTCATTCGCGACGCGATTTGTACCCGCGTCTCTGCGTGTCTGTGCGAATTTTTGAAGATGAGTTTTTCTCAAAATATTTCTAGTGGAACGTTGTTGTTAGAACTCTTAGATGGTCATACATATTATCAAATATTATTGTTCGATAGATACGAGTATCTGTCATGTGGTTTCACTTATCTAGTGTCAACTTCTAGTCGATACCTAACTTAAATATCTCATCTATGATAACATGGTAGCATCCATTGATAGCATCATAGAATCACAACATACTCGTATATAGCCTACAAATATAACAGAATATACAGTTTTCTTAGCCGCACGCTATTATTAGAATATTCAATCTATGATAGATAATGTAAGCCCGTAAACATACATATAAACATTCTATTGTAGGTACCTATACAACCTACATTCGATTCCCACAATAGGATCTCATCAGATGTTTTTAAATTGTTGTAAATCCGGACCGCATTGTTCACTCCACGGTTTCTTGAAGGTTATCGTATCGGCAGGTAATATTGAATGTTTTTGTTAGAAAAATAGAACGTAAAAAGAAAATACGTGAAATATAAACGTAATGGATTTTATAACAAGCTAAAATGTTTTTGTATTTTTTTAATAATGTTTTTAAGTAAGGCTCTAGGTATCTACTTATATAATTGTAGTCGACATTGTACTGTACTGTAAATTAAACAGAAATTATTATGTCACCCTACTCTCACTTTAATAACCCTTCTTCGACGGTCGGGTAAAAACATGTGACTTATAAATTGACGATTATTTTAAGTGCGGACTATAGGTACTTAAATAAACAGGTGGTACTATATAATATATAGTACCACCTATTGCACTACTATATAATATATAGTACCACCTATTGCACTACTATATAATATACAATTTGTAACGGGTATGCCCTTTTAATCCGAAAGGGGGCTGTTCTAGACGTCTAGGCTAACACCTTTTGTTCTACGACTTTTAAAAAATCAATCATTTGGTACTATTGCACTACTATATAATATATAGTACCACCTATTGCACTACTATATAATATATAGTACCACCTATGTTATATATGTTTAGTTTGTTATAGTTCTAGACTCGAATCTCTACCAACAATGAAGAGCAATTTCATTCAGTTTAAAATTAAAATTAGTTATTATATATTTCTTATATGACACATCACTGTTGAAAACATACAAACTTTAACTTTTGTATTATTAGATGGATTCTAACTAATTGAATAAGTTATTAAATGTCATTGCACTATCTCAGAGTACTTACTTTGGTTTTTATCAAAGAGAAAAAACCTCTAGACTGGGTATTAAGACCCAAACTATTTAATGCGATTGGTCGCTAATGTCATGTCTGTTGTATGTGACCATGTTATGGATACTGTAAAAATTTTAAAACACTTTTGTTAAAAATTAGATCTATTTCATTTTTAGCGCTAAGGTTACTAAACAATTTTAGGAAAAAAAAAGTCGTAAAACAAAAGTAACTCGTAACAACCGAGCTATATATAGCTCGTCGAAAAACTTTTGTCTTTTGACTTTGGCTATAATAGACATTTTGAGGCCAACTACTTCTAGTTGGCAGGTAAAGTCCGGTTTATTTTCTACTAATACATGAAAGTCTTTGGTTTTTGTTTAACTTTTAATTAGACGAGACTAGAAAATTAAAGTGTGGTGAAAGCATTTTAGTAGTTCCATAATATGATTAGTTGAAAACTGTTTTCGAGTGCAGAAATATACGCTAATTTAATTTTTGACGACCTCTGTGGCGTGTAGTAATATTCAAGTCCCACGATCAATTCTTGTCATAATTAAATATAAATAGGATAGAATATTTAAAAACCTTAGTGGTTTACAATACTAGGTTAGGTATTGATTGTTTTTTTTGAGTTTCTTAAATTGGTACTAATAAAGAGAAAAAAAAAAGATAATGTTTTTTTTTTAAATGCGTTACCTAAAATTCTTCCGTGACAAGGATCGAACGCGTGCCCCTCGGTTACCGGGCGTGTACGCTAACTATTACGCCACACGGGGCGTGTGTGCGTGTGTGTTCGTTAGTCGACCTTAACTGAAAAACAATGAAGTCCTACAAATACTATAATTGTGAAATTTAAGTAATTTACAAATCGACTATTATTGGTTAATACGTTATGATCACCGATCGACGTTACTGCCGCTATAATATCAATCATCCTAAAATTGATGTAAAGGCTCACATTATTTTAATATCAGTCAAGCAAATACTTTTCAATAAAACTTCCATCCATCTCACGAAAGCTGCCTTTTAGCTTTAATCCGGCAAAAAGTTCCATGTTTTCACGTTCAATTACGTTGCGTTAAAAGAAAAGTTTTTAAGTACATAATATATTAGAGTTCGTAATTTTCTTTGGTAGATTGTAGGTAAGTGTGTGTGTGTGTGTAGGTAATATGAGAAAGACACAAAAATTATCTATTTTGTTGTTTGGCTCACATGTTTGACTATTTATTTGGATTCCCTACGCTATCCAAACACTATCCATCGAAACATAATGCAAAAGACTGCGGGTTCCATTCCCATCAGGTGCAAATATTTATGCGTCAAAATAAATATTTGTATCTGGTCTGGGTGTCCTTCTAAGTATAACATGTATGTATTTCCAAAAAAAAGTATAATATGTACCTAGAATATCTGTTGTCTAGTACCCATTGTACAAGCTTAGTGCTTAGATTGGGGCTAGATTGCGCTGTGTGTGATGTAGTGAAATATTTATTTATTTACTTAAACACCATTATAGATTTATTAGACCGATAGATTTATTTGGGCGTTTATTACCCGACTACGGCAAAGTCGAAAGGAATGTTAATATTTTTTTTCAATACTGCAACACTCCGGTATGTAATTTTTTTTTTAAATAGCTACATTTTTTATATTTGTAAAATCAATTTTTGAGATGTTGGCTGAAAAACATTTACCTAGGTATATCCTGCAATAGAAAATCTACAAAAATAATGCGTAAGTTGTGTTGCCCGAAGCCTACATGGCTTCTATTTATTTATTTATAACAATTTTAAAACTTTAATAATATTCTAAACACCAAAAATAACGAATATTTGTCTGGTGTATGAATAAATGTAGTGACTGAATGCAATTGTCTACAATAAAATCCAGCATATGTCCAGCAGTGGACTGCAACAGGCTGATGATGATGATGACTTCTTAAACTGGGTAAAACTGCACCCTTGGTCTATGGGCTATAACAAATCAATTTGCCACCAGGCAAAACTTTTAACGTGGGTGAAATTACGAAGGACTTTTTGCGACTTATATTTTCGACGTTTTGGCTATTTCTCCGTATGAAGCTCCAAATACTCGGTAAACAGTTGTATAGCATTCAATTATTTAAGGAGCAATTGTTTTTCCCCGAAACAACTACGACTAGATGTTTTTCAACGTAAACTGTTTTACACAAGGGAGAAAGAATTGATTGTTTTTCCTATTTGTACTTTTTGTTGGCAACTTTTGTCAGACGTGAAACAGTTTTTTATACATATATTTAATTCATAGTTACAGAAAGTACGAGTAGCTTAATGACCTTTCTAATTAAGAAAAAAAGAACCCAGAACATTTCTTCGTTTTCTATAAACTTTCAAAGTTTATTCAACAAAAAACGTTCTAGTTCAAGTAGGAAAGTAACATAAAAAAATAATTGAAGCTCTCCGCAGGCGTCTGTCTAAACAAACAGAGTGTTTGAGGACCTCTCAAGCACCGCCATATCTTTCAATGCAGTAGCAATTTAGTACAGAAACTAGAATAGACTGAATTCTGTTACCGCTGTGGATGTCGGTTATAAAATTATTAAAGACAAATATTATCTTATATGGGTTGATTACATTATCCACCAGAAACAATATTTCACAAAGAAATGTAAGTGACTGTAAAATCTTAATCTATGATTAAATTTATACAGCTTAAGTGCGTTTGTACACAAAAACCACTGAAATGATTGCGATGAAACGCTGTATGTAGAAAGCTTAACACCTGGAATTACAAATAGGATATTCTTTATATCGATATTTCCGCGGTATCAGGACTTAAGCGAGTGAAACCGAAGGTCGTTACTAGTAAAATATGAAATGCATAAACAGAAACAATACCAAATCCCATCCTATTCCTTTTATGATTATCTATTATTTATATTTATTTACTTTGATTCTTGATTGTGAAAGCAGTGCACTATTTTCTTAGTGAATTCATTTCTGAAGGAAGAGTGGAACCTCTTTATATCGTTGGTAGAGTTCTCAAGCACCATTATAGTGGGTGCCTCCTTCAGTTTATACTGTTCATCGATTTCGTGCTCTAGAATTGTTTAAGTTGGTTAGAATGAGTTTCTTGGCAGGTGTACTTTACTTACTGTAAATAAGTAAAGCTAATAAGTTCTTTTAATTGATTGCTGAGCGGTGACTGTTTTTTTTTTATTTATTTACACACTATCGAGAAACGCTCATCGAGAGATGGGCGTTTTCTTTTTGGTAACGTTAACTTAATAACTATGATTGAAGCGTGGTTTCGGAATGCACCCTGCCATAAGAAGATACCACAAGAAACTCATGGGGCTTTTCTATTTAGTGATCATGTGTTAAATTTCAAATATAATACAGATATATCAATAATTTGAATAGGAATAATTAATAATCAAATCCATGGATTATTTTTATTAAAATATGACGACGTATTTACGCCACACGGTAAGTGATGATATAGTCTAAGAAGTAACACCATAATCTAGAAGAAAAAAGACGGCAGTGGAATAAGATCCGACACCTCTTCTTTAGTGGTTGTTCGGAACACGGACGAGTCTACTTGGGGCTAATACTTGCCTAGAAGAAACTTACTCACTCTTGACTTGCAGACTCCAAGTTTGTACTTAAGGGGGAATTTCTGTAATTTGTATAGTTTTTTTGGGGAAGTATCCTGCTTGTCACACCAAAGCTCCTTTTCGGATTCCTATCATTATTTTATTTCGCTATCCTTTTTCTAACAATAAAAAACATCACAATCGCCCGAATAAATTCTGTGACCAACACACAGCGCCATCTAGCCCCATGGTAAGCTGGTAAGCTTGTTTTACGGTGACTAGACAACGGATATACTACTTATATTTATTTTTCTTTTGTAAATACATACATATTATACATAAAAGGACACCCAGACCAGAAACAAATTTATTTTTAAGCTTAATAATTACAACCGGCGGGAATCGAAGCCTTCTGCATTGCAGCCAAGCGTTCGCCCGACGCACCACAGAGGTCGTCGACTCACTGTTCCAAACTAAAATAAGATGCCAGCAAGATTGTGGCCATAGGTTCCGTCATCAGAAGCAGATTAGGTGTAAATTTAAATCAAAATATCAAAAACCTGCGGAGTATACACGCTGTTACTTCTTACCCCTGTTACTATTAGCCCTCCGTTCCCCTAATCGGTGAACATTCATAAGAAAAGAAGCTCCAACCGAATTGAGAACCTCCATTTTTGAAGTCGGCTAAAAGCATATCAAGTTACGCTGCCTAACTGAAATCCTAACAACAATAAATTTAATTAAATAGAAAGGTAAACGTTGTAATTAGGCGTGTTAATTTGCAAACTGTTCCACATAAAGAGCATTGAAGTTTTAGTTTGTAAACAGTAGGCATTTGAGAACTATACCAAACAGTTGTGCAATTAGATTGTGGGTTTTGCTTCGGGAGTGTGAGCAGTGGACTAACGTCTACGTGTAAGGCGGAATGTTGTACGTTAGATTCTCGCCGTGAAATAATTTTCTTTATACCAAGTACTTTAAATCTTTTTACTTAATCTATCCTTGGGCGTTTCTGTACACACACAAATATCAATATTATTTCAAAAAAGATACAGCAGTCTGAATATTGTAGTTATTAAAAAATGGAAAACTTGGATTATTCAATGTCACCATCATAAACAAGCTTGCAAAAAATCACAGCTACCTACCGGATTTAAAGCATACGATCCTATACATGCAGACGACAATTTTACTGGACTATAAGATGTGAAGGGATGAGAAGAGGGAGGGTTAGTCTGGATGGCTAGATCGTATTAATTGTGAGATTATAATGTCAGCTCATACTATAAAAGCATGCACCACACACATAGCTGAAACGGCCCACTTCGTATCGTCATCGGCCGTATTGAATAAAAAAAACTCCACACTGACATAGGTATTAAAATAAAATTCTTTGCACCCGTTTTTCCAATGTTAGAAAACGAAACCCACTCTCCTTTTTCGAAAAGTGAAAGAAAAACTTACCTCAAAAAACAATAATCTGTTTACGACAAAGTGTGTAAAAATTAACCTCAATATTATTCATTTTTTACTTGCGGAAAAAATAAATGCGGCTCGGCGCACGGTCACGTTTATATAGTGATTATAGGGATTTAAATGTTTAGATATGTATGTATAATTATTATATAGAGATAGAAACAGGGAGTAGGTACTATACACTGTACGTAGGACCATAACCAGCGGACCTACATCGTATAACGTCCTGTCCAATTCTCTGTTTAATTTAGGCCGTATGTCGAGTTCTGAGCGATTACATACATCCACTTCCCCAGGGAGTGTGAATTGTCGCGTCAAAATTGACAATTTTAATGAATGTTTGTCGCATAATAATATTATCGTAGTTACTCAATTTGTATTGCTTTATTTAGCTAATGTATCCATTGGCTACAACATTTCAACTTTTATTCATAACTGCGCCCCGCGGTGAAACCGCGGGGCGCAGTAAGTTACGTTCCCGCGGGAATATCGGGATAAAATGTAGCCTTTATGTTATTCCCGGTATCCAGCTACCTATATTACAAGTTTCATCGCAATCGGTTCAGTAGTTTTTGCGTGAAAGAGTAACAAACTCACATACATACACACAAACTTTCGCGTTTATAATATTAGTAAGATAGTTAGATATAAAAAACTTTAGTCTTCGCGCGTGTTATTCCGTGGCATATCAGTCTACGGATATGCCACGGCACAAAAAGCAGTTATAAAAGTCATAAGGTCATTGGAGCGTAGATACTTTGCTCAAACTTAGCTTAGCAAGCTTAAAAACTTAGCGAAGCTTATGCTAGGCATAATTTTTGAATTGGCAAGCTTAAACACTTGGCAAAGTTACTAAGCATAACTTTTGAATTGGAAGTTATAGTCGTTTGGAAATACAATACAAATAAAGTAAAAAGATCTTAATATACTGTAAAGATCTATTGCTTCTCTGTTAAGGTGATTATTTTTTATTGGTTTACATTCTAAATTTGAAAAACTTCAAAATTTGCTAAGCAAAAACTTTGGATAGTTGCGAAGATCGCTTTATAAATACCAAAATCGTCTTGAGTCAAAGTTCTATATAGCTTTATAGATTTCAGCCTAAGCCAGCCACATCGCTACACAAAAAAGAAGAAAAGAGAACGAACATAAACAACATTTAATATTTAAGGAAACATTATAAATAAATACAATGTTTACCATTGTTAATCGGCTCAGATCGGGTCCAACAATACTTTAACAAGGGTCCGCCATTACAATCCCGAATCTCTGATTTATGGCCCCGAGATAATAACTGTAATTACATTTCATTCATACGTACCTAATTGGTTATTATTTTGGTTTATACAAGTATGTTGGGTACCAGTTTTTGTTCCAACTAAAGACTACCTACCCAAAAGTTATTTGACTAAAATAAGTTCCGCTAGCCCTTTGACTACTGAAAATACTGTTTGCTATGTTAAATAAGCGATATTTCGCTATTGGTTTTGATATTGATACATACATGAACGTATAGAGAATCATAATATATTATATGAATATACACCTAACTATTATTGCTATGTTATTTGAATATTTTTTTGTTAAAATAAGGTTAAGTTAGCGTAAGGAACGGAGGAGCGGACACTCCTGGCACAGGCATCCTAAATGCTTCGAAGGAGTGCCCAACATATTGAAATTGTTAAAATACCTTTTTGTTACGAAATAAATATAATATTTTAGATTTTTTAAAATTTTGATTGAGATTTGAGATTTAAACGTCAGCAGTCAAAGATCTTGGCGATTTCTGTACTTAAACTTATGCTTGGGCCATTGTCTGTACATGGTTTTAAATTAAATTAGTGGAGTGTGCTTCTCGCAGTAGAGACTAAAGGAAAATCTTATGTAGGTATATTCGTGCCCGCCGTAAACTTCATAACAACAGTTTTGTTAAAATTGTACCTGAGGCCATGGGATTCAGCATATTCCTCACAATTTTTTCACGAATTTTTATGCCATGACTTCCTTAACTGCAATATTTTTATTTAGGATATTGGTGCGCGCGATATTGGTACCTCCTTGTCTAATTTGTTATTAACACTTTGATTTGCTTAGAGTTAGTTGGCGCTCTCTAATCATTTATTAAGTACTTGTAGTATTATTTATATTTCTCATCATTCCACTTCCTATCACCCGTTTGTACCCACATCTAAAGTTTTTTTAAATGTAGTTTGTTTTGTATTTTTTTGGTACAATAATGTAATTTACTTCAATGGTTGAATAGGTTAAAAACAAGGCCTTTTATTTTTTCTTAGTTTTTTCAACGAAATTAATGAGTTTTAGCCGGTTTCATACAGTTATCAGTTTCCCGAAGCATAGCTTCGAATTATGTCGGAAATCTCAGATAGGTACCATTCTCTAGTTTCCTTCGAGGGCCTAAGTAAACAACTATGTGTTTGCCTTTAATTTGTTCACTTTCGAACCTTCCTGCTAAGTGCAAAGGGATTTAATATCAAACTAGGATAGATAGAACAACTTTATATGGTTAACTTGCTGTCTTTTTGATGGTTAGACAACATAGTCGTCATTTGTTTTATTATTATCCAGTTGCTCATTAGTAAATTAGAGAAGGGAGCAATTAGTTTCTGATGCCTGTTTTGAAGCGGCCAGTTTACCTCCAAACCTGATTTCCTAGGAACACGACAAACGGGACGTAGTGCGACGAGACGCGACGCCTTGTCCATTGAGTTATCGCTTTGACCCAAGCAACGTAAGCTCCGAACTAGTTGGAATATCTAGATCGGAGTATAGAACTTATGTGTTGATTCAGACTTCCAGTTATTTGCATACTAAAGATTCATCCCAATCGGTTCAGTTGTTTTTTCGTAAAGGAAAGTTACAAACATCTTACTATTATTATAAACGCGAAAGTATGTATGTGAGGTTGTTACTCTTTCACACAAAAACTACTGAACCGATTGCGATGAAACTTGGAATATAGGTAGCTGGGGACCTGGATTAACACATAGGCTACTTTTTATCCCGATATTCCCGCGGGAACGGGACTTACGCGGGTAAAACCACAGGGCGCAGCTAGTTCATATATAAATATCTTTTATCATTAATAATTTTCACATTTATGTTTAAATTGAACTCGATTTTTATTAGATGTATGTACTCGTCACTGACAGATGAGCTTCAGCCAATGTCAATCTGTTTAGGAGATTACTTACACACCTTCAAAAAATATGAATTAAAATTCGAACACCGTTGTTAGAATATTCACGATCTAAGTAATCCGAAGTTAAGGTGTTCGCTCTAGTTTTTCTTGAAAGTTAATTTAAAGTGATGAATTAATCAACCTTTAGCAGTAATTCATAACAAAGTATAGTTATGCTTTTAAAGGAGAGTTATTTTAAATTGAATTGGATAATTTACATACTGAGTACCTCTCTACATGTTAAAATACATTTGGGGAATGTATTTTAATGGAATGGGATCAGCAGTAGCCTATGTTAGTCATCGATTTTTTAATTTTGGCAATCGGTTCAGTATTTTCGAAGTCTATACATTATAAACAAAGAAACACATAAATATTTTCCCTTATTATATATTATTGGCTGCGCCCTGCGGTTTCACCCTAGTAAGTCCCGTTCCCGCAAGAATACCGGGATGAAAAGTAAATGAAAAGTAGTCTATGTGTTTTTCTAGTTCTTCAGCTATATTCCAAGTCTCATCGCAATCGGTTCAGCTGTTTTTGCGTGAAAGAGTAACAAAGCCACATACATACAATATACATACAAACTTTCGAGTTTCTATTATTATTAGTAAGATGGTAATGATTAGATATTCAACTAGTTGCGCCCCGCGGTTTTACCCGCCTAAGTCGCGATCCCGCGTTGTTCTTACACCTACCTACTGCAATGCAAAAATCCACACTTAAACGGACGACCAGGGAAGTATTGATAGTACTTAAGTAAGGCAAAATTTGTATGTCAGTAAGTGATGATGACGATGGATGCCGATGGTGCCAAAACAACGAAATTTCGCAAGTTTTATATTTTATCCGGTTATCCGGATATCCGGACTTGATATTTGAATAAAAAGTAGCCTATATGTTAATCGAAGTCTTAAGCTATCTGCATACCAAATTTTATTGAAATCGGTTAAGCCGTTTCCGAGATTAGCGCGCACAAACGCACAGACAAACAGACAAACGGACGAACATCCAAACGGACAAACATCCAAACGGACCAACAGACAAAAAGTTAAACACGGAAATGGGGTCTGTTGCGTCAGTACGTGCCCCTAAAAATAGTTTTTTCAAAATATCTTTCAAAAACAGACACCGCTAAGTTAAGATTTTATTATAAGTATAGATAAATAGATTTGTGTGCCAAGACTAAATTCGTAGTAATGTCTACGAATAGTTCGTAGTATTGCAAACTCCATCTAGCCGCTAATCGAGGATCTAAGCTTTTCTTATTCGCTTCTAGTTATTCGCATAAAATTGTAAAGAGCTGTTGAGGATCTTCGGAATGAAGAGCTGAAAACATTTTCAGAATGTGGGAAAGTGCTCACTTTTAGACTTTGACCAGTAGGACAACTAGATGCGATTCTATGATGCACCTAAATTACTCATGGGACCGATCAATCCTGCCGAAGGAAATTCCTGGTTTATAATTGGTCCCAACACCAATAATCTTACCGCCGTCATGCAGCTGCACTATCTGTAGCGTAACATAACACTTGAACGGCCCCTAATTGTCCTGACTAGACTAATTCGCTAGGCAATTAGACCCATAGTAATAGTAGTTTGCTAAATTGCTACCAAATATTAGCAACCGACATCACTAAAACCTTCCATAATATCAGTAACCGAAGCGCATTCAATCTATTGCAATGCTAGTCCAACCAATTACTAACTATTATGTTTGGTTGAGTTCATATTTATCCGCCTATTTATTTCGCTTTAGCTATAGGGTCGCTCATTGTACCTCTTTTATCTTGTTTGTTTATTTGTGGTGGTCAGCAAAAAAACATGTTCCAACCTTTTGGTAACGCATATGCTGATAAGTTGCTGGTTTGCATTGTTATTTCATGACTGAATTGTTTGATTAAAATTTCCTGTTTTACAACAAGATTAGAGTGTTGCTCAGTATTTTAGTACTGGCGCGACAATGCGTTTGTAATTCAATTTCTTAAATATCAAACACTGAATTGTGTAATTGTACGCTTTGATAAAGAGCGCCGGTTTTCAAAACGAACTCTGAATCGAAAGTATGACCACAGCTTACCTTAACACTTGGTGCGCCGCTCGACACTCTTATGGTCATTATGTCGTGTCGCATCGCTCATGTCGTGTTCCCTTTTTCCTAGATCAACGGGTGACCAATCATACCAATAAAGCTAATTCCAAGTGTAAAATATTTAAAAGTGAAAATAACTTTTTGAAGCTTAATGGATAAGAGCGAGCTTTAAAGTTCAGTCCAATTCGAAACTACGTAGTGAGTGACCAACTCCATAATGCAGCAGAACTTTGTTCGAAAATGAAAGATTAAATTTTTAATTATCTACCTAGCTCATTCTTTTGTTTCATAAGATTGAAATTCAAAGTTCAACACATAAAACAAACTTTAACCTCTATGGATTAGAATTCTTTAAATGTTCTTTTTTCAATTATGGCTTTTATACTCGTACTACATCGACAGCGAGTAAAATTAATGTTTTATTAATTACAAGCTGAGCACTGTGGTTTGACTCGCTTTAGATCTAATCCGATAAAGAAATAAAGAAAAATTGTATAATTTATCCCTTGAAGTTACCTCCTATTTTTTATCCATAATTTGTTTAAATTTCTAAATGTAACAAGAACAATATGACAGATAAAATACCTACTTTGCATACACATAAATATAAATGCTGCTGACCACCGGTGAGCGAATATTACAAAATACTAATCATTGAATGTTCAATTATTTTTCGCTAAAATAATCGTAGTTTATTATTACAATGAGATGAACGTAAATTGGGCAATTCCGCTGTTGTGGCGTGGTTGTCGTTTGAGATTCAGTAAATCAGTTTCGTATTCATACGGTTTTTGTCCCCATTTTCGGCAGTCTGATGGTTTGTTAATGTTCGTACGAGGGAACTGTGGTATTTTATAAAGTGGTTGTAGGAAATTAAGGTTTTTTCAACTGAAACTGGACTACATGATACACTAGAGGGCAATCAAACCATTTTTTAAAGAGAAGAATATGGGGTCTAAATCAAAGTCGAAATAATGTATCTTAGATTATTCACGTACGATGCAGAAGGTTAAAACCAGTTGAATACATACATACAGTCACACCCTGTCTAAACAAAACCATTCTTCGCATTGTATAAAAAAACAAATCAAGTCCTTCAGGTCAAATTAATTAAAACGGGTCCAAGTAAAGTAAAAAAGGCTGTCCAGTGAATTATAAGGGTGAAAACAGACTGGTGGTTGAACTTTTTTCCATATAATAAATACTTTTAGCTGAATCTACTTACTAGGTGTACTTACTAGGTCTTTCCTCTTATGTGTCTTTGACGTGATAAAATATACCGCAGCTCGCCTTGCTAGTCTCCTAAGTCCTTCGTAATAATTCCCGCGGGAATATAGGGATTAAAATTAAGCGATGTTAGTCCTCAATAATCAATTGGTATTGGTCAAAGGTCCAAGAAGTATTTTGAAATCGGTTTAGTAGTTTCGGAGCCTATTCTTTACAAACAAACAAATAAATAAATCTTGTTGTAATATTAGTAAAAATAGCTGCGTCCCGCGGTATTACCCGCGTAAATCTCGATCCCGCGGGAATATTGGGAAACAAACAAACAAACAAACAAATAAATATTTCTTGTAATATTAGTAAAGATAGCTGCGTCCCGCGGTTTCACCCGCGTAAATCTCGATAGGGATCAAAAATAGCCTGTTACTCCTTGATAATGTAGCTTTCTATTGGTGAAAGAATTTTAAAAATCGGCACAGTAGTTCTTGAGTTTAATCATTACAAACATACACACAGACACACACATCAAAACAAATCTTTTCTCATAGAAATATTTTAGCAAGGAAATATATTTCCAAAAAATCCCCATGACAGGATTCGAACCTGCGTCCTTTCG
This sequence comes from Idaea dimidiata, assembly GCA_949358125.1. NCBI lineage: Eukaryota > Metazoa > Arthropoda > Insecta > Lepidoptera > Geometridae > Idaea > Idaea dimidiata. The sequence goes on from OX442330.1 coordinate 22,396,394, forward strand.
CTAACCAGGCGACTGCTCTAACCACTGAGCTACACAGGAATACCTGGAAATATATTTCCTTGCTAAAATATTTCTATGTTTAAAATGCCTTGAGCAATAAAAACAATAAAGAAATATTAAATCTTTTCTCTTTATAATATTAGTATAGATAGATAGATATATCTATTCTCAGTTTGAAATAACTTCAAGCCGACTGAACGCATCTCAGTATCGGGATAATAGGTCAAATACATAAATCACGTATATTCCAAGTTTCATCGCAATTAGTCCAGTAGATTTTGTGTGATTTAGTAACAAACTTTTGTTCAGTCAAGCATACGAGTTGTTTACATAACTGTACCAGTTTAAATTAGTATGTAGAATACAATCTAAGAAGTGAACATAGTATTATTTAAGAGGATTAAATTATTTATCAAGTATTAAAAAATACAAGTCGTTTTTTTTTCAATAACTAGTTGTTTACAATTCTTAAAGAGTTTTGGCGGGAGCGCGTTCTAGAGATGTGTTGCTAAATTTTATTTTTTGTAAAACCTACTTAGATTCGTGTAAATCGTTTTATTCATCATTTTTAAACGACCGTTCTTTCACCAACTTTACAGTTGGCTTTTTCAAGGTTAACCTTATAAATCTTTTAGCTGCAATTATAAAAGCGTTTACTGTAACATATAATCCGCTTCCCGTTGTTCAAAATTCCATAAGGGATTCCAGCCCTTATGGAAGATAGGGTGTCTTCACCCTAACCTGCACAAAAGCCTGTCTGGGCGAGTGTGAGTGAATTCAGAACCTGTATTGTGAGGATTATACGAAAATGAACTTGTGTTGTCGCTGATAGATATCTCAGTTTTACGATTCTAATAGACAGGGTTTTATAAGATGCCTAGTTTCTTTGCGTGTAAACCAAAAATTGCGATCTGTTTTTCTGACTGTACTTCAAGAAAATTCCAGAACCCGATTTCTACGGAATGCGGCTTCGACATGTTCTGCTTGGAAGGAAGTCACTATGAAACCGATTACGATGTTAAAAAACGCGACGTTGAAGCTTAATCGATGAAACAATGCTCACTATACTAACACTTCGACGTTCTAAGAATCACAGGAAACGGAACCACTCGTTTTAAAATAGCAATTTATAAAACAACGTTCTATATAAAATAAATAAAGCACCACATTGTACAACAGCGCAATCTAGCCCCAAACTAAGCACCAGGCTTGTACTTTGGGTACTAGACAACGGATATGCTACATTATACTACTTTTTTTGTAAATACATACATATTATACATAGATAGACACCCAGACCTGATACAAATATTTATTTTTAAACATAAATATTTGCACCCGACAGGAATCGAACTCGCAGCCTTGCATAGCAGTCGAGCGTCCGCCCGACGCGCCACAGAGGCCGTCAATGATAATGATATGAGCGTTCAAAATCTTTTTTGGGTTCCGTACACAAAGAGTAAAATCGGGACCTGAAAAAAAAACTTACCTACCTAATCTAATCCTAAAATCTGAGATTCCGATGTCTCTCTGTCCGTTTGTTTGTATCCCATATGCGCCCATGAACCGTGATAGCAAGACAGTCGAAATTTTCACAGATAATGTATTTCTGATGCGAGTGAGCTCGCGCATGAAGGGATCCACCATCCGTACCATTATTGCAAAAAAAAAACGGCAAAAAATACACGTTTGTTGTATGGAAACCCCCCTTAAATATTCGTTAAATTTTGTTTTTAGTTATTATGGCGGCAAAAGAAATACATCATCAGTGAAATTTTCAACTTTCTAGCTATTACGGTTCATGAGATACAGACAGATGGACGGATGGACGGACAGCGAAGTCTTAGTAATGAGGTCCCATTTTTATCCTTTTAGTACGGAACCCTAAATATAAAAACAAAATAAAACATTTGTTTAACGGCTGCTCCTTTACCTACAACAAACGTGATTTTTAAAATACCGATTTGCCGCCGGTTTTTTTTTTTTCGAAATATGTGAAATGACGTTTCTGGGATGTTAAACAAACTTTGTTTAAAAAACTGAATCAACATGAAATCCAAAATGGTGTAAAAAAAACTGTTGGCCAATACAACAATATCGTACACCTACATTATCCCGTCTATTAAAAAAAATGTCTATAATTATACCAATCAGGATATCCACAGGCGCAAATATAAACTGACTTTTTAATTCCTATCGGTTTAACCGAGGTTTAACAATGTAATTCCGGAAGGACAGCTCGTCGTTTAGTTACTCGACTATGGCAAAAGGAGGATTATGATTTTGACCGCACAAAAAAAGTTAAAAGCTAACAGTTGACATTTTCACAAATTATGTTATTTGTGTTGCCGCTAATGACAAATACTAAACATAAAAATAAACAAATATTTAAGCATCAAACATGATTGTTTAAATATGAAACGCAACAATACCGCGATGTATTTTTACCACTGCCTCCATCTAGTGATAAATTAGCGTAAGTTCGGCTTAGGGTTTTCGCTTGATCCAGTGTTTTTTTAGGGTTCGGCACGAAATTGTAATAATAGTCAGAACCCTTCGTGCGGGATGCTCGGGTCTCGGGTCTACTCGTGAGCAAGAGGTCTAGAAAAACCTCGAAACGTAGGGCATTGAGAAAATGCTATCGAACTAAAATTCAACCCATCATTGCTAACAAACGTCAATGCGGAAGAAAAATCTATAAATTGATTACAGTAATATTCATGAATCGATAACTCTTACTTACTAGTAATTCTATTATGCCCAGTGATTAAGAACTTATTGTTAGTTACCTTCATTAGATAACAGCGTCAAAATCAATACTATTGTATGTATGTTAAAGCCCTTTCATTGTGACGAAGTTGTGTAGGGTGTATCCGCTGCTTATTCCATACTGGACAAATAATATATGCGAAGTCTGTTCGATCCTTATCGGTCCATAATAGACTGATTTGAATATAGAATGCGTTCAAGATTGGTGCTACAATAAAATTAGTATTAGAATATCGAATGACACTAATAATTGTGCCAATAATAAGGATAAGTGTTCGCATAATCGATAATTATGTTCACATAAATAGTACGATTCGGACTCGTGCACGAAAGGTCCGGGACGTTTCGTGGGCGAGCCAGAATCGTACTATTTACATTTGGAAGTCTTTAATTTTATTTGACAGACATCTTTTACTACCTGCGTCCCGCATTTTAACTCCCGTTAGTCCCAATTCCGTAGGAATATCGAGACCGTGTCACTCCTAGATAATGTAGATTTTTATTGGTGAAAGAAGTCTTTAAATCGGACCAAAAATTTCGGAGATTACCCGAAATATACATAGCTACTTACATAAATTGTTACCGACGTTTCCTCTTTATAATATTAGAAATAATAACAGTAATAGCAAATAGAAGTATAGATGTGAAAATTGAAAAATCAACCCTGAAGTTGCTCTCTTACAGGAAGCATTCGTATGTTATGTAACGTTACAGATTCGAGCATTACATGAGTGAGGGAGGAAACCTGGCTATTTAGTACGCAGCTTGTAATGATACAAATAGAGTACAGGTACTTCAGTGAAGAGGGAGAACCGAGTATTACAATGCGCACCTTGTTATGATACAATGTGTATGTATAATATCAAATACAAGGTGTAACGGGTAAGCCCTTTTAAGCCGAAAGAGAGTTGTTCTAGACGTCTAGGCGAACAACTTTTGTTCTACAACTTTTGGAAATTCGAAGTAGTTTTCGAAAATTTTAAGTTTAAAGTTTACTTGAATACAATCGAAACTACAATTACGTTTATTTTCAAAAGCAGCTGTTTTTTCAGTGAACCATAACCTCAAAATTAACAAAAAAAAAGATCAAATTTTCAAAAGTCGTAGAACAAAAGTTGTTCGCCTAGATATCTAGAACAACCCCCTTTCGGCTTAAAAGGGCATGCCCGTTACATCATCGTGCTTTACTTGTAATTAAATGTTTCATTACACGCGAGTGCTCACCAGTCAGGGAGGTAGAATTATTTGTTTATTAGGAAGTTCAACAGCTATACATATACACTAAAACATATGGTAACAATAGGAAGCCAATTACATAACTTCACGAACAGGAACCGATTTAAACAGAAGAACCTTAAGTGCAACAAAAAAAAACAATTTAACACTTCACATCAAGAAAAAAAAATTAAGCCCTAAACAAATCCAGAATCAAAGAAAATATTACTAGCCGCCGCCGTCTTGCCGATGCTACGCTAGTACAAAATAGGTCTAAATCAGCAATTCCACATAAATTATTATAATATAATATTCAAAAATTAATCTATAATGTTATATAACACGTGAATGCCCCAGGTGAGGGAGCAACATTAAAAATAAATAAGGCGTCTTCGTTTTTATATTTTTACGAGTATACAACAAATTACAAACGCACAATTTTGTGGCTTATTAATCTTCAATAATGTGTATTGTTATATTAATTCCGAACGTCCGTATTTTGATTGCGATTATGGATCGTATTTTGCCCTCGAGCTACTTATTATTAAAGTTTGAGAGAAATCTAGTAAAACATCTTACGTAGGTTGTTAAGATATAAGATATCCATTAGGAATCCTAAGAAAATTTCTCGTGTTTAGGTGGGTACTTCTTAAATTACTTTTAATTAAATACGTAAGTTCTTAGAAAATTCAACGGTTTATTCTCAACTTTATGGAACCACACATGTGGTTTCGCAATGTGTTTCGGTAACAGTAGGTAATGTTAACCGAAAGTGGGTGAGACGTCTCGGTGAGCAATTTGTGTTTTATGTTTTTAACTAATTTCAAAAGGGTTTTTTTGTTTCTAAAATTGAATCTACATTTTCGGCAATTACTTACCAAAACTCGTAGAATAGAAATTGCTCGCCCAGAAGTACAGAACAAGCCTTTTTGGGTTTGCATTAAAGTTCCATAACCACACAATATCCTACTATACGATGAACTTTATTTGCGGCCTCTATTATATTGTATAACTCATAAAATTAATTTAAGTTTACAATTTTAAGTTTACAAATTAACCAATAAAATTAATAAGAAATATATGGTTAATTAACAATATTCTATTGTATTATCAACATATCTATATTTAACAATTTTATAAGCGAAACAATGATAAATAATGAAAATTTTATTTTCAATAAATCATAATTACAATACATAGGCCAATACTTATTCAAACAACAAGTCTTCATCTTGGACTTTCATCATCAAACAACTTGGTAGCGAGCCCAAAATGCTGGCCGCATTGCCACGCTGAATGGCAATGCTTATTCTTTGTGCCAAGTAAACTCCAGCATTTTGGTCTCGCGTTGTCTCCACCAGGCGTTCGGACAAAAATAGAATATCCATTTACATGCATTGAATTATCCACATACATGTATTCCATCACCTGATTAAATTCACACGATTTTCAACATTCTTTATTTTTAAGAAAATAAATAATAATACGATTAAGACCCGGTAAAATGTAACTATGTAAAAGTTGATTGGGGTACCCTTAACTAAAATTTCCACCGAAGTTTCTAAATTCGAAATGAACAATGGAACAGAGATATCCACCCGTTATCTTATAAATGGGTTTCAATCTATTCTCCCAACGATCCTGATTGGTAATAACGAGGAAGGTGATAAAAAATGTCTGCAATCCAGTCCCGAGATAATGTCTCGAGTGTCGGGGTGATCGCTCTTTCTAGCCCAAAGACAATAAAACCAGTTGACTACTCATATAGTATACCAATCTCGCGAAAGTAGTACCTACGTTTAAAAATAAATCGAAATTCAAAATTTCTTTATTTAATTGGATGTATTCGATCATGATTCGATCACTTTAACTACGTCGAGTGTTCATACAACTATGACTCTAGTGTGGCTTCGCGTTTCTTCGATGAGAAGAAGCCACAAAAAACTTATGGGGGTAAAAATTCAAAATTGCTTTATTTAATTGGATGTATTCGATCACTTTAACTACGTCTAAGTGTTCATACAACTATTACTCTAGTGTGGCTTCGCGATTCTTCGATGAGAAGAAGCCACAAGAAACTCATGGGGGTAAAAATTCAAAATTGCTTTATTTAATTGGATGTATTCGATCACTTTAAATACGTCGAGTGTTCATACAACTATTACTCTAGTGTGGCTTCGCGATTCTTCGATGAGAAGAAACCACAAGCAACTCATGGGGGTAACTCACGTCAATTTAGTAGCACTCTCGTACAAGAACGGCAAATCACAATGCGTCTAGGTGTAGGTAGATATGTAACGCATTGGCCAAACACAAAATTTGATTATTACCTCACCCCCTCACAAAACACAACTCGCCATGCTTGCCACGGTGAGTTGTGGTTTGTAGAAAACATTCACGGTATGATCAGTCGATTGGCTTTATTGTCTTTGTTCTAGCGTGTACCTATCAAAGAAATAAATCTTTAAATTTGAACATTTAGTTTCAATGTTTTTTTTCTGTTCTCGCGATATTGAATTCTCTACCCTAAAAAGGGTGTCTGTAGAGGGTCCGTAACTTAGGAACTGCATTGTAACATTGCTGAAAATAAAAAAAAATACTATTTGAACCGAAAAATGATTTTAATTTCATTTAGTTTCAGCTGGCTAATTAGTACTTTAAAATTAAGAAATAGCGTATATTCCCATCGGTCATCGGCTGAATGAACAATAAAATATTGGCCCGTCCATTTGTTCCCATCGGCCAACACCATCATCAAATGATGGTCTATTCTAATAACGTAGGTACCTACTCAACTTTATCGACCTCGCTACTTACTCAATATAAGAGTTCTACATAAACAATAAGCAGCTTCCCAACTCAAAAACAATACTAATTCAAATTTAGAAGCTGTTTAAGTATGTATAACTATACTTTTTAAAGAGTTCTATATTCGGCTGTTAATGAAAAAGGTAATCGAAACTGAAACAAAAGACGATTACAATATAAAAGCCGGTCGGTGGACTGTCAGTCACGGTCATGTCACGGCTAAATACGTGAATACAACCAGACGGAGAGTCTTGGCGGGAACTCGTTGAGGAGATGTGGTGCTAAATTTTCATTTTTGTGAAACCTAGTTCATATGCGTGCAAATTGTTTAATTTCGGGGGCATATTAATCAATTTAGTTTCGTGAAGGTGTACAAGTGGAATGAAAGTGAAAATCGGTGCAAAACATTGACTTAGTGTTGTCTCCAAGGCTCCGTGAAGATTGTTTGTAAATGGCCGCCGTGTTTACAAATGATTCCCTAGACTTGACTTTAACTATAACGACTTGACTGTTTCGATGCAAATAAATTGCATAATATATTAAAATACATGACACTGGCTAATTTCCTAATGGCCATAATCGGTTCACAACCGATAAGAAATAAAATAAAAAAAACCAGACGGAAAATCTGGACAACAATCCGACTACAACCGAGTTTTTGTTACTTTTCCGCGCACGTCCTAATCAGTGTCCGCAGTTAAACTGTGAGACCAAGAATACAAGACATGTGCTACTATGAACTCAAATGGTAAACTAAAACAATACCTTTCTAATCCTATCGCAATGATTTTATTCTTAATTTCTTCTATGGTTTTCGCGATTTTGCATAATAAAACACTTTATTTATCGGGTTTAATCGCGTTTTATTCATGGTTTTTAACGAACCGAGCTTTCGCCTACTTTATAGTTGGCTTAGGCAGTTGGCTTTTGCAGTTGGCAGTCAACCTTGAAAAAGCCAACTGTAAAGTTGACGAAAGCTCGATTCGTTAAAAACTATGAATAAAACGCGATTAAACCCTATAAATAAAGTGTTTTATGATTTTATTCTTACTAATATTATAAACGCGAAAGTTTGCAAGTATGCATGAATGAATGTGTCTACTCTTTCACGCAAAACTACTGAACCGATTGCAATGAAACTTAAAAAATAGGTAATTAGAGACCTGGATTAACACATAAGCTAATTTTTATCCTGATATTCCTGCGGGAACGGGACTTACGTGGTTGAAACCGCGGGTGGCAGCTAGTTATAAATATAATCATTGCGATCGGACCTCAGACGACGGAGATATTAGGGGACAAACACACAAAATACATACATCCGAATTTAGGAAGTCGGTCGGTTAATCATCATGCCTTCACCCAAAATTTAAGTATGTGTGTGTGTGTGTGTTTAACTGTGTGTTTCCGCAATAAGCCCTATAACTGGGCCTTTGTGCGTGACTTTAAGCCGTGTGTTTCCTCACGATGTTTTCCTTCACCGTAAGAGCGATGTTTGTAGTACACAACATTTTTTCTTAAAGAAAAAGAAATCGGTGCGCGGCCGGAATTTAAAACTGCAATCTTCTGAATGAAATTCTAGGGATCTACTACGAGACCAACACCGCTCTATATACCTAATATCTCATATGCCTTCACCTATCTAGGTACTTCATGCAACTTGTTGCACCGAGATTTTCACACATTACGAGTATGTACAAGACTTCAGCTACTTGTAGTAATATACTCTAAGGACTTCAGTAAACGGAGAAAGTTCCAGAATTTTCCAAATCCTACGCGCGTTGGACGTTTATTTTGTATACGGAGCGCCCACATAATTATTATTGTGTAATAATAATTATGTGGGGGCGCTGTACTGTTACTTGTCCGTGATAGATTTTTGTTTCTTTGACGTTTTAAAAAGAAACTTATACTTTCGCAGTAAGACCCTAAACAATATGGAGGAGAAGCCGAAACCATTACGGAGTTTTTGCACGTTAATAAAGGCAGACCCCAGACTTCATGAGAGGCTCTCCCAACTAGCAGTATATTTATAGTATGCTACTTAGAGTCCGTAGTACATTATCAAACACTTATGACTGACTTGTTGTCCGTTTCACTATACATTACAGCCAGTCTTCATTTTCAGCAAATTATCATGGTTATTTTGATAATTAAAAACACACAGTTTAGTAATTTTAAAAACACATTAGCTGACCTAGCGCCACATCGTATAATAAGAAAATATTATAAAGACTACAAAGATAAGTTCGTTAGTTACTAAATGTTTGAAAAACATACTTTTTCGACAATTCCAACAATTATCCTTACGTTTTAACCGATTTGCATGGAAACCTTGCCAAATAATATACCTATACCTTTCCCTTGAAAGTCAAAGTCAAAGTAATTTTTTATTTATTTAATTGGATGTATTGATCATTTTAAATACGTCGAGTGTTCTTACAACTATGACTCTAGTGTGGCTTCGAAACGTGCCCTCCGATGAGAAGAAGCCACAAAAACTCATGGAAGTTTTTTTTTGTAATCATGTTTTTTTTTACAATCGTCAAAATATATATATTTTTTTACAATGATCATAATATGATTCACATTGTCGCATATTTATGGCTCTAGTGGAACCGGAGCAATATTCTACTATAAATGAACCACTAGATATATTTATTGGTGAAAATACATATTTTGTTGTCTTATCTATCTTCTATCTATACCAGCGTTTCCCAAAGTGGGGGGCGCGTCCCCCAGGGGGGACGCAGTGACTTTTTCGGGGGGGGCGTGGGCACTTTTGTTGTTGAGTTAAGTATAAAACACGTGGCTATAGAGCCACGTGTTTTAAGAATAGTCTTGTAATGCAGTTAAGGAAAATTTCATTTCAGCATAATTTCAGTTGCAAGAATGACACATTTTTGACACATTTTCAATAAGAAATGTGTCAAATCAATATGAGTTATTCTTAGCAATAAAATTACTTATTTGAAGACATTTTTATTCTGATTTGAAAATATGGACTATCTTCCAGTCTATATTGACGCGTCTATATTGACAGTCTATATTGTCTATATATAGGAGGGGCGCGGATTTTTTGTTATAGTCGAAAGGGGGCGTGTCTCCAATAAGCTTGGGAACCCCTGATCTATACCTATATACTATAATCCTAAGTCCCGTAGACCACTTTTTTTTATTTGAAGGTAAGTCTGTACCTACTTGGAAGTAAATAAAAAAAAAAGTGGTCCTGGGAACTTAGGATAAGTAGTAGGTAGAACAAAATTATATAGTTTTTAAAATTCATGTCTCTTTGTCTGTTTGTCTGTTTCTCTGTATGTTCCTTATGCAATTAAAAACTACTAATCCGATTGAAATCTGGTTTTCAATATTGGATAGCTCTATTTTCGAGAAACGTCGTGGTATATCGCGTTTTTCACTTCTGCGAGTGAAACCGCGGAGCGCAGCTAGTAATAAACTAAAATGAAAAATGTAATGGAGGTCGCCATTAATTAAATAAATCCATCGAATGGTTTGGAAAAAACGATCTGAGTAAGAATATAATATACATTTTTTAAACTTACACGATTTCCGTTCATTATTATTAAATATTAGATTATTTGAGTCTTCCCGGGACCACGGCCGGTGTAATCCGTTTGCCGAAACGTCGGGGTAATTTTAAATTTATTTACTAAATTTAAAATAATTTAGTTGATATAACGCGATCTAGACCCGAAAATCTAATAATTAAGAATATAATATACACAATCGTTTAAGATAGAATATCGAACAGATGTGACCTAAACATTGCAATTTGACATTTAATGAAGTTAGCATACTAATGTCGATTTTCGAAAAATTACGAGGTATAAAAATGACGCTTTTCAAAATGGTATTCTACTTGTACAGCAGTTTTATGTCGACGGTGAATGTGGCGCGTTAGGCTAGCCCCCACCTGCAACGGAGAAGATTGCGAGTTCGATCCCCGCCGCGACAAGTATTTTTGGTTGGCTTAGATATTTGTTACTCGGCCTGGGAGTAGTCTATACTTATACATCACGTGCATTTGTGTTAGTAGAGTTTCCAATTCCTTTTTTCTAATATACTACCTATTTGGAGCTAAATAATAAAGCACGCCCCAAAAATATGAAGGTATATACAAAAACGAAGGTACAATATGTTGTTTATCCTTAGTCTAGTATCTATAGTACAAGCCTAGATGATTAATATGTAGTATATCCGTTGTCTAGTACCCATAGTACAAGCCTAGTGCTTAGTTTGGGGCTAGATATCGCTGTGTATAATGTCGTGCAATATTTAATCCAGGTCCCCAGCTACCTATATTCTAAGTTTCATCGCAATCGGTTCAGTAATTTTTGAGTGAAAGAGTAACAACCTCACATACATACAAACTTTCGCGTTTATAATATTAGTAAGAAGTAAGATTAGTTTGGGTCTTTATGTTTGAAATTGGGAGTCAATTCGCGTTGAGTTTTTCCAAGGCAACGTGCGTAGTGCGTACCCAGAGTGTGCTTTAATAGCAACTTAGCCTCGGATACTCAACCCTTTTGAATGAGTCCTCTATAGCATACCTTCATTATTTTGTAGTAGCATATTCTGTAGTGTCACTCTTTGAGTTAACAAACCGTTTAGCGCTCGAGAGTCGTTGAAACATTAAAATATAAGTAGTGCGGGTGCTCGTTAGGTTAGGACTGTTGCACTCCTATATTACTAGCAGTGTACGGAATTATAATACGAGTAGGTCAAAATTCAAAAGGTTTAAGGTTAAAGTTAATTTACATTTGACTAAAGTATGTAGGTGTCATTTTTTTGGATGTATATCTTTATATATAAAAATGAATCCCCATTTCGTAGTACTCATGTGAGTAGTGTGAGAAGGTTCTTATGAAAAAAAATTGCTAAATATAGGTACTAACGTGGGTGAAACCGCGGGGCGCAGCTAGTATTTTATAGTTATAAATAGATAATAGATTAATATTTCGTTAAAATAGATCAAAGCGACGTGCACCTTTGATATCAAAAATTCCGGATAAAAATGCTTAAACTAAACCTAAGTAACTTAGATTTATTTTTTTATATAAACTTTGCGAAGGTTCTCTTTTTCTTTATAATAAATTAGCTGCGCCCTGCGTTTTGACCCGCGTAAGTTCCGTTCCCGCGAGAATATCGAGATAAAAAGTAGCCTATGTGTTATTCCAGGTACCTATATTCTAAGTTTCATCGCATCGGTATCGAAATCCCACTGTGCAAAGGAATAATCTGCGCAGTTCAAACCATAGCGGTAATTTGCATGCATTTGAAGGCGACCCGTCGAGTTCAACTGTCATTGAAACCGGCAGCTCAAGAGACCTCGCATTCAATGACAGCTTAACTATTCTTCTTAGTTATTGGCTTCTGCTTGGCCACAAGGTTGCAATTGTGCCAATAGTGGTGAGGTGAATAATATAAGTCCAGCATCAACGGATTATTGTACAGTAAAGAGGCCTCAAGATTGAACTTGTACAGTGCTGTGGAGATATAGGGATTCCATTTTAAAAATCTGTCTTGTGTTCAGTTGATGAGCAAAGAGTTGGCTTTAAACTTCATCAGTATGGACGACTAGATGTGATAATTAGCTAATCTACTAACAACACAAAATAAATATACAAATAATATTTCGACGGCTTCAAATGCATGCAAATCAACGCTGTCATTTACACCGCGCAGATTTTTCCTGTGCGCTGTGGGATTTCGATGCTGATTACGACTTCGCAACTTCGCAGGTTGGACTTGGAACTGGTTAAGCTCGTCCGTCAGAGATGATTTGGAAATGCATCATTTTCAGGCGATCTTTCTCTTTCTGGTCTCTAATAGATACCATCCTAGTTCAGTTTTATGTGTATACCTTTAAAAAGCCGTGGGCGAACATCGAAAAACCAAGTACAAGTACTGGGCGAACAAAAGCGTGGGTGCGTATCCCTAAGAAAACATACAAATTTGGAAACTTGCGCCTTTCCCCAACTTGATTCGATCCCATTTATTATTACTGCTTATTTAATGTAATTGAAACGCCATTACCAATTTACGGAAACAAATCATTCGTATAATTTACAGCGGGAAATCTCCCTAAATTGTTTGTACCGAACGAAAATGAGAATTTAACATGATCCCGGAAATATTGTTATTGTTTGATGTTTATTAATGTTCTCTGTGGCAATTCATTTGAATAGGTTATTGATTAATCTAATCATTCATCACATTAATTTTCAATCAAATTTTGAATTTTACACCGATACGTTTTGCTTTGTTGATTCAACCTTTGACTGCTAAAAACTCACACATTGTGTTGTGCGATTTTTAACCGAATTCAAAAAAAAGGAGCAGGTACTCAATTCGTCGCGTATATACAAGATGTAATGTAATGTCTACTACTATGTCTACTACAATCAAACCTTCAATTACCTTTATTTTTAAAAGCAGCTGTTTTATCAGTGAAACACAACCTCGAAATTTTCAAAAAAAAAAAGATTGAGTATTCAAAAATTGTTGAACAAAAGTTGTTCGCCGAGACGTCTAGAACAACCGCCTTTCGGCTTAAAAGGGCTTACCCGTTACACCTTGTATTTGATATTATACATACACATTGTATCATAACAAGGTGCGCATTGTAATACTCGGTTCTCCCTCTTCACTGAAGTACCTGTACTCTATTTGTATCATTACAAGCTGCGTACTAAATAGCCAGGTTTCCTCCCTCACTCATGTAATGCTCGAATCTGTAACGTTACATAACATACGAATGCTTCCTGTAAGAGAGCAACTTCAGGGTTGATTTTTCAATTTTCACATCTATACTTCTATTTGCTATTACTGTTATTATTTCTAATATTATAAAGAGGAAACGTCGGTAACAATTTATGTAAGTAGCTATGTATATTTCGGGTAATCTCCGAAATTTTTGGTCCGATTTAAAGACTTCTTTCACCAATAAAAATCTACATTATCTAGGAGTGACACGGTCTCGATATTCCTACGGAATTGGGACTAACGGGAGTTAAAATGCGGGACGCAGGTAGTAAAAGATGTCTGTCAAATAAAATTAAAGACTTCCAAATGTAAATAGTACGATTCTGGCTCGCCCACGAAACGTCCCGGACCTTTCGTGCACGAGTCCGAATCGTACTATTTATGTGAACATAATTATCGATTATGCGAACACTTATCCTTATTATTGGCACAATTATTAGTGTCATTCGATATTCTAATACTAATTTTATTGTAGCACCAATCTTGAACGCATTCTATATTCAAATCAGTCTATTATGGACCGATAAGGATCGAACAGACTTCGCATATATTATTTGTCCAGTATGGAATAAGCAGCGGATACACCCTACACAACTTCGTCACAATGAAAGGGCTTTAACATACATACAATAGTATTGATTTTGACGCTGTTATCTAATGAAGGTAACTAACAATAAGTCCCAACTTGATTCGATCCCATTTATTATTACTGCTTATTTAATGTAATTGAAACGCCATTACCAATTTACGGAAACAAATCATTCGTATAATTTACAGCGGGAAATCTCCCTAAATTGTTTGTACCGAACGAAAATGAGAATTTAACATGATCCCGGAAATATTGTTATTGTTTGATGTTTATTAATGTTCTCTGTGGCAATTCATTTGAATAGGTTATTGATTAATCTAATCATTCATCACATTAATTTTCAATCAAATTTTGAATTTTACACCGATACGTTTTGCTTTGTTGATTCAACCTTTGACTGCTAAAAACTCACACATTGTGTTGTGCGATTTTTAACCGAATTCAAAAAAAAGGAGCAGGTACTCAATTCGTCGCGTATATACAAGATGTAATGTAATGTCTACTACTATGTCTACTACAATCAAACCTTCAATTACCTTTATTTTTAAAAGCAGCTGTTTTATCAGTGAAACACAACCTCGAAATTTTCAAAAAAAAAAAGATTGAGTATTCAAAAATTGTTGAACAAAAGTTGTTCGCCGAGACGTCTAGAACAACCGCCTTTCGGCTTAAAAGGGCTTACCCGTTACACCTTATATATAATATTGTATATTTATGTTTGTTTACCGATTACTCGAAGATGGTTTGACCGACTGAAATGGTTCTTTTTTTAATGGAAAAGTAGGAGTCCCTAGGTGTTTCCATACAAACGTTGTATTCAATTCAATTGTTCATCGATTACTCGAAGATGGCTTGACCGATTAAGATGGTACTTTTTTAATGGCTCCAATGTGGTCCCATAAAAACGTCTTTTTCCTATAGGAACGTCATTTTCCTATAGGAAAAATACGGCACAAAAATTAACTATGTTTATTTTAGTTTCTTTATTATTTTTTAATTTTACCGATGCCGATAAAACGCTAGTCAAACCCGGTAAATATTGTGGTTTATTAATTAAAAGTTGTTAAAAATGGGAAAGATTCCCTTATCCCGTTTGATGTGTAACCGCATAAATTCCGTTAACGAAGTGAAAATCCCGTGTCGCCACACTCCCCGGGCGGCACATTGTTTACGCAACCATATTTGGCGAGCGATACGCTCTGCTTAATTACGACACAAAAGTCTTGACGAACTTCCGAAGACGACACGGGTGAAACAGACTACAAACTATTTGCTCGCTCCCTCTTATACGGTTCACTACCCAAAGGGAACGAGACCCTATTATAGAGACTTCGCTGTCCGTCCGTCCGTCTGTCTGTCACCAGGCTGTATCTCATGAACAAGTGATACCTAGACAGTTGAAATTTTCATAGATGATGTATTTCTGTTGCCGCTACAACAACAAACACTAAACATGAATATGGGGAGCTCCCATACATCAAACGTGATTGATCAAATATGAAACACAACATTACCGCGATGTAATTTTAACACTGCCGCCATCATAATAGTACAACGGAACCCTTCGTGCGCGATGTTCGGGGCTACCCGTGAGCAAGAGGTCTTTGAGGTGTTTGAGTACGGGACCGGGATTTACGCGGATAAAACCGCGGGACGCAGCTAGTGATAAACAAAAAGCACACAAAATAAAGAGTCATAATATCTGTTCATAAGTTCGCGAAAACATAAGTTCGCGAAAAGTCACGCTCATTTTTCGCGAGCTTATGTCAATTTCATACAAAAAAATCTGTCGATTGGCGATTTCGTTATTCGATAAGAATGTTGGCTAGGGCCGCTGTACAGCCAATAGGGAAGACGGGTCGGATAATGTTCCAATGCAAACGGCATTTCTAGGTAAGCGTGCTGTCTTAGACCATATCATTACTTACTATCAGGTGAGTAGTGGTCAAACGCTCATCTACGTAAAAATTAGTATTCGTTGTTATAGCGGCAAAAATACATCTCTATTAAAATTTCTAGCTATCATGATTCATGAGTTACCTACATCCAGGTGACTGACAGACGGACATGGAATCTTAGTATAAGGATTCCGTATTTAAAGTAAAAAGTAGACGTTTTCCTCGGCGGAAAATGTTTCCCAACCTAGCTCCTGTAGCACTAAAGCGGGATATACATAACAAAAAATTACAAAGTGGCATCATGCAATTTATAGACATTTTCACCAAAAAAATGCGTAAACACATCGGGACTATTTATCTAAATTTGATAAAATTGTCGTCCAGAAACTGCTGTGAAACTGCTAATGACACTAGTTTGTACTAATGTAAATTCGGCTTAACTTTGAGCAAAAGTAAATAAAAAACATAAACGTTTTGTGTGATCGGATTGCGCACGAGCGTAACACTCGACCCCACACAACACAAATAGAAAATTCCATATTTTGTTACCAATTTAACTCAGTTTACAAAACTGACAATCAACTGTCTGTACGGGAATAAACTACACCTATAGGTACGAAAATCAGCTATCTACATGAAAAATTCACCGATAAAATCGATTGTGTCAATCTTCTAGTAAATTAGTAACGTGAGCTCGACGAAGTTGTTCCATTTACTCCTGTGAGTGATGAGACCTGAAACTCTGTCCTACACACGAAAAAATTCAATCTCATATTATAGTACCTATAGTACATTTTTTAAATTTCAGACTATAATCTGACATTTTGGTTCCTTGTATTTCTATTTCTTATCGGTTGTGAACCGATTATGGCCATTAGGAAATTAGCCAGTGTCATGTATTTCAATATATTATGCAAGTTATTTGCATCGAAACAGTCAAGTCGTCATAGTTAAAGTCAAGTCTAGAGAATCATTTGTAAACACGGCGGCCATTTACAAACAATCTTCACGGAGCCTTGGAGACAACACTAAGTCAATGTTTTGCACCGATTTTCACTTTCATTCCACTTGTACACCTTCACGAAACTAAATTGATTAATATGCCCCCGAAATTAAACAATTTGCACGCATATGAACTAGGTTTCACAAAAATGAAAATTTAGCACCACATCTCCTCAACGAGTTCCCGCCAAGACTCCTCCTTGTATTTGTCATTTTTTCTATAGAAATAATTGTCAATACTTAGGCTGTAATCTATAGTCCGTATTTTGTCTTAGCTCAGACTTACCTAAGCTTGAACTAAGCAAAAACTTTGACTCAAATCAATTTTAGTACTTATAACAC
The DNA here is from genome assembly GCA_949358125.1 of Idaea dimidiata. NCBI lineage: Eukaryota > Metazoa > Arthropoda > Insecta > Lepidoptera > Geometridae > Idaea > Idaea dimidiata. The sequence continues at coordinate 22,413,803 of OX442330.1, forward strand.
GATCTTTGCAACTTGCTTAGCTCAAGCTTAGCAAAGTCTCAGAAAATATAAACCTATTAAGTAGCCAATATTTCCCATTTCTACCACACTTAAAATTTGGGAGCAACTTATTTATTTAAGCCCTCAAGTTTTAAGTGGCCTCAAATTTCAAGTGACGATTTAAAATTTGACTACATGAGATCGTATTACAAGTACCAAAATTGTCTTAAGTCAAAGTTTTTGCTTAGCTTAAGCTTAGGTAAGTCTGAACTAAGACAAAGTACGGACTATAGATTTCAGCGTTAGTCTAAAATTTAAAAAAAATGTAAGCCGTCAGAGGACGCCTGACAGATTTGAAACATTTGACAATGGCAGCATTTAATGTTTTTTCATAGTGTGGCCGGACCTCGCCACACCAACAATCAGGTTTACCCCCGCCTATAGATGTCTCACATCAAAAACGAAGTATACCCAGCTATAATTGGAAAGACAAATGAAGTTTTTGACTAAAATACTGCTTCACGCTTAAAATATAATTTTAATACTTGGTGCGCCACGTGGCTCTCCACTCCACTCTCGTAAGTCCCGTTCCCGTGGGAATATTGGGATAATAAGTACCCTATGTGTTATTTCCGGTATGCAATCGCAATTACAATTCTGTAGTTTTAGCGTGAAAGAGTAACAAAGTCACATACAGACATACATTACAAACTTTTGCGTTTATAATATTAGTAAGAATATTGTCTGCTAAGCCCGCTACCGGCACAGACTAACTATCATGTAATCATGCTTATTTATAAATATAAAATAGGTAATTTGCAGATTACTGATACGATCCTTTACAGTGCGGAATTTATGTTCGCAGTTTACTTAACTTTGTTTCGTTGTGACTTTATCTTGTGATAATAATTCATTAATATAAATCAAATAATACATCCAGATAAAAAACATTTATTTACTACTAACTGCGCCCCGCGGTTTCACCCGCGTAAGTCCCGTTCCCGCGGGAATATTGGTATAAAATGTAGCATATGTGTTATTCCAGGTATCCAACTACTTATATTCTAAGTTTCATCGCAATCGGTTCAGTAGTTTTTGCGTGATTTAGTAACAAACATCCAAATATCCAAACGTCCAACACACACACACTTTCACATTTATAATATTAGTAGGATCATCCACACTAAATCAGTTAATTGGTTTGAGAGCAATTACGATTTGCGATTAAACTTATAAACAGGTTAATACATCACATTTTACGAAAATATCCCCACATCATTACATGACATCATCACGTGAAAACTAGCTCACTAACATCTCACATATGACCAGATAATAGTAGATAATATATCTAACTAAGTATATTTGTTTGCGAATCTTTTCACGACTCATCTCAGGCCTGTAAAACGAGCCCTTTTGTCAAAGAAGACATATTTTGTCTGCATCGGACAGTATAAGTAGCCATCTAGATTTATTGACTTGTATCAGGTTACTACCTCTACCAGGCGACCGGGATCGGCAGATCACTGACTCTGGCGGAACTATCGGTCGATAGTTTGGTCGAACTCAAGGGACGTGAGCGATTGCTGTTTCCTACTTCCTAAATAGAGTTTCGATGAAATAACGACTGCAGACTAATTAGTAAGTAGTGTGCGAGAACAGGCCCTGTAAATTGGTTTTGTGTCTTACTTACTTACTTAGTAATAATAGATGGGGTAAAGTGCTTTGGTTTTAGGAAGGTTGCTTTAAAAGCTGTTTGTCGGTTTTTTTAAGTTATAGCCGTTAAACTGTCCGGTAGTGGAAATAGTGATGTGGTTAATTCTCAACCCATATCCGCAATTTATTTATGTACTAGCTGCGCCGCGCGGTTTTACCCGCGTAAGATTTAACAAAATCGGTTCAGCATTTTTAACCAACTTCAAAAAAAGGAGGAGGTTATCAATTCGTCTGTATGTATAATTTTTTTTTTTTTTGTATGTTTACCGATTACTCGAAGATGGCTTGACCGATTAAGATGATTCTTTTTTTAATGGATAGGTGGGAGCTCCAAGATGGTCCCATAAAAATTTGAAGTGGATCTGATGAGGGTCTTCGGAGTGATGAACGGAAATGCTCCTCAAAACGCATTAATCAATCCAGTTGTTTATCGATTACTCGAAGATGGCTTGACCGATTGAAATGATTCTTTTTTTAATGGAAAGGTGGGAGCTCCGAGATAATCTCATAAAAATTTGATTAGGATCTAATGAGGATATTCGAAGTGAGGACCGGGAATGCTCCTCAAAACGCTGTATTCAATTCAATTGTTCATCGATTACACGAAGATGGCTTGACCGATTGATATAGTTCTTTTTTTAATAGAAAGGTGGAAGCTGCGAGGTGGTTCCATGAAAGTTTGGTAAGGATCTGATGAGTATCTTCGGAATGATGGACAGGATAGCATCCCAGAATTCAATAAAATACTCATTTTGGACTTCTACCAAAAATAATAGACCCCTAAAGAACTAAGTACAGATTGATGGGGCACCTGAAACCACCTTCTCATCAGCAAACTCCTCAATAATTAAAATTACGGTAACAATATTGTTGATTATTAGGTAGGTAGGTATACTAAAAAGGGTAAAATAAAAAAATAATTTAAAAATTAAAAAACCGACTTCAAAAAGAAACAAAAAATAATTTAAAAAACAACCAAAAACAAAAAGAATTGACAAAAATTACCAAAATAACCTCTACATAGGTACAGTGCCACCGACTAATTAATCTGTTTTATCATCTGAAGTAGGGCAGTTTTACTGGTTGGTTCCATATTGTACTTAGTTTGGCTGCCCGACTTCAGATGATAAAACAGATTAATTAGTCGGTGGCACTGTACCTATGTAGAGGTTATTTTGGTCATTTTTATCAATTCTTTTTGTTTTTGGTTGTTTTTTAAATTACTACGCGAAATAGGATTCATTTTCATATTATTAGTCTTCTATACGTATTTCCAGAATTTCCACGAGTTAGGTGAAACTTCTTAGTGCAACAGATTTATTTGTCTCCATTGTTCGTGACTTGTTTGTGTTTTCTTTTTTTAGTGTAAATTTATTATTTTTTATCTTTTCAATTTTTGAGACAAATAACCGTTTGTTTTCACTTCAACGTCTCGGTTCAACTTTTTTATTGCAGGTTTAAATAATGTATCTTTCATAAAACTTCTTTTGTAATACGAACTTTGTTGGCGTTGTAATCTACAGGTTGTTTAATTTTCTAAACCAGTATCGGCCGGTTCGACAACCGCAGGTGCATAACGCAATAACGTAGGTAGTATGTGGAGGAGGTTTTATTTTTCAAAAGTAACACTTATATTCACGATTTGTCTTGAAATATCTGCCGCATATATAATACTAGTTGCGCCCCGCGGTTATAACGGGCCTGCGTAAGGCCCGTTCCCGCGGAATTATTGGGATAAAAAGAGTTATTCCAGGTTTCCGTGTTTTATTCCAGGTTTCATGCTACCTATATACATGCTAAGTTTTATAGCAACCGGTTCAGTAGTTTTTGCGTAGGTAATTGAGTTACAAAGTCACAGACATAATGTACATACATACTTACAAACTTTCGCGTTTATCATATTAGTAAGAAGTAAGGTTACCTATAAACTATAACCAATAGTTAAAAGGGAAAACATTTTATTTTGTGGAGCATAACAATACAAGGTTATAATAGTCTCATTGCACCTTAATTGTACTACTAATTACATTTTTGCAGGTATTCCAAATTCAAGAATTTAAAAAAATCCTACGTCAAAAACTATAGTTTTTTTTTTTATTATTTCTTCTTCTTCTTTAAAATGGCTTTTCCATTCGGACATTTGCCAGTGTCAAGTATTATGAATATATACAGGTTATTTGCATCGAACGAAACAGTCAAGTCGTTATAGTTAAAGTCAAGTCGAGGGAATCATTGTAAAAAGGGGGCCATTTTTAACCATGTTTGTTCACGGAGCTTTGGAGACAACACTAAGCTAAAGTCCATGTTTTGCACCGATTTTCACTTTTATTTACACTTGTACACGTTCACGAAACTAAATTGATTAATATGCCCCCGAAATGAAACAATTTACACGGATTTGAACTAAGTTTCACAAAAATGAAAATTTAGCAACACATCTCCTCAACGCATTCCCGCCAAAACTCCATTTTTATTATTTAAAGTTTTTTGCAGGTTTTCCAAATTCAAAAATTAAAAAAAATCTTATGTCGAAAAATTACTTAGTTATTTTTATTATTTGATGTTTTTTTAAAACTCATAATTATTTTTAGAATTTCGGGTCTAGATCGCGTAAGTACACATTTTATTTTATTAAAATTACCCCGATGTTCCGGCAAACGGATTACACCGGTTGTGTTCGGGGAAGACTGGAGTGGCGAGTTTCGTTACCGTCGACTGGGTAGGTATTTTTACAACTACCCTCAATCTCACAAAAAGTTATTAGGGCCGCGGCACTCTACACACGGCGTTCTCACACGATGCTTACAAACATTTGTCAGGATTCCACACAGATGGGAGTTTAAAACCACTTTCTCGGTTGAAATTCTTGTGTTTCAACCGCTTCACATACAATACGGGAATAATAATGACGTTCCGTAGAAAGTACTTTTGGGACATGTAACTCTATACAGTGGTTTGGTCTTAATTATAATGAATGCTCGGCTATTGCTGATTTTTCACCTGACGATTCTTCACCGCTACGAAATGTTTCTTCGCTCTTTCTGCAATTAATTGTCTGCTTAGTTTGTTCAATATAAGAACATAGCAGCTGCACTCAATTTTATAGACGCCAGGAAACTGATTGGAAATGATGTATTTCGGCGATCCCAGCTGTTGCCCTACTTTTTTGAACGGGGTAAACAAAAACCAGAATTTTTAAAACTAATAATGAACAGAAAATGTGTGTTTTTGAAAGTAGTCTGATTTTTTCTATTATAATTAATTTGATTACCAGCGCGATTTAGATCCTTATTATGTATAATATGTATGTATTTTCAAAAAAAAAAGTATCATATGTAGTATATCAGTGGTCTAGTACCCGTACTACAAACCAAGTGCTTAGTTTGGGGCTAGATTGCGCTGTGTGCAATGTAGTGTAATATTTATTTATTTATTCCTATGACAATTATTATTTCCATAATAAAGGACGTCCGCTCTTTATTTCTCAAAATACAGTGTATCAGAATACGCAATAATGAAACATATTTCGTTGAGCACATTCCTGTTATTGAATTGCTCGGAATCTCATTTCAGCATAATTAAAAAGCAATATACCCAAGCTATGATGGGCAACTGGACTGCTATCGAAATTTTATTGGTCTAAAATATTTGGTTTTAAAACGGTAATCTTCAATTACAAAAAGCATTAAACCGAAAAATGTTGATTGCTGACTGTATTTAATATATTTTAATAGTAAGTATAGAATACAATGAAACATCCTGTATTATGGGTACGTCTACTGTTGTATGCGTAAACTTTAGTTGAAAGAGTAAACAATAGGTGAGTTTTGTGTTAATTTAATTAAAACTTTTAATTGTTTATTAGAATATAATTATAACGTTAATAATTGTAATTGAACAAAGTCAACTTTACTTACGAACAAGATAGTACAAAGTTTATGAGCTCGTACACTTTGATTATGGATATAACAAAATTATTTAGATATTCCGCGCTATACCTACCATGATTGTTTGTCGTTGCTATGTCGTCCTTTTACTGCTTTAAAAAATTAAGTAAATTTAAAATAAAAAATACCCTGACTATTTTTAAAAACACACATTTTAAACTTACACGTTTCTGTTCAGAATTAGTTTTAAATTTTCGGGTGTGTGTTTACCCCGTTCAAAAAAGTTCGATAATTTAAAAATCTTGCTTTTTTTAAAGTTTGTTTCTTTGTTATATTTTATGTATTTTTTTAGCTGAACGACAACGCGGCGACTACGCGACGACTTATAAGACACCATTATATAAACAAATTTTAGCCTGTCAGTTTATTCGCTATCTCTTACTATTGCAACTTACTTATAAACCGTCACCTATTTTGTTAAAAACTATATCTAAATCGGTCAAGCTGTATTTATGATAAATGGGAACACTCGATTGCGCACAGAAAACATACGAAAAACGTCTCGCCATTATTCTAAATGCATATTTACACTCGTAGGTAAAAATCTAAGGAAAGTTTTATTAATAAAAAGATAAAATACATAAACAGCTTAAAATTAGATGAAACAATGGGCGGCCCCTTTACCAGCAGGAGTTATGGCGTTATAGTAGTAATCGCTTACCTATAGGTACGCTATAAAAAACTTTCCTTTTTTGGGCGGAAATCGCACGCTTCACTTAGGAGTAAAATAAAATAAATGAGAAAACACACGCCAACTGAGTTGGCGAAAGCTCGGTTCAAATAATGAATAAAAACGCGATAAAACCGGATAAATAAAGTGTTTTATTATGCAAAATCGCGAAAACCATAGAAGAAATTAAGATAAATGAGTTCACTCAGTGACACTTACCACTGATAGATACAGTTTTAGGTTAATTGTGGTGTGGTGCAATTCATAATTAATCTATCTTTCTATCTATCTGTGGTAAGTGTCACTCAGTGAACTCATTTATCTCATTTTACTCCTAAGTGAAGCATGGGATTTCAACCCCAAACTAAGACAGGCTCTATGATCGAGTTGAAGACTGCTGCGAGACACATCAGTTCCCTGGCGACTTTTGAAAATAGCAATGTTCTGTAAAGCTATTTCCATGGCTCACCCATTACGACGATTTACCTACTTTCGCAACTGCGTGAACTAATAGATACCTATTAAGTAAATCCAGTCTCCGTGACTGTTACCGAACTAAATAAATTTAGTACAACGATACGTAAACGATGTTTTACAGTTTAGACGACCCTAAATAGAGTTGAGTGAGAAGCCCCCGAACTCGGACCCCAGATGTTCTAAATCGTCCAATTATTACTCTATTACTGAAGTCTCGAGTGGAAAATAAGTACTTTACTTGATAAAAAGTAAAAGACTTTCCTTCTTAAAACAAACTTTCCATACAAATGTTTTAGTTGACTTTTTAATTGTTATTGTTGGATAAAAATATTGTTGTGTAATTTACACCTGACAGTTATCACAATTAAGTTATTAAATTGCTCAGAACGCCATCTGGTTCTAAAGTAAACAACTAAGCTTGTGATATGAGTAAAATGCAACGGATATACTTTGTGGAATATTCTGTTCCTGCAAACTCATATAGATGACTGATATAGAATCAAGGCACAAACATTTATAGACATCATAAATACTTGTTCTCGATGGGAATTTACCCCTCAATATTTCGCGTCGAAGTTGATGTTCGCTTGACGCGCCACATCATATACTTCATTATAGACAACCTAGAATGCTCACATAGAACTAAAAAATGTTCCGCAATATAGAGATTGCTATCCCTTTCAAATAATACGTAATTCTAGTGCATTCTAGTTCTACTAATATAACTTCTTTGTAAACAAAACACTTCTAAATACTACTAAATATTAATCCCCCGTTTATCTTCTATCTACAACGTGTAACAGGCTAGCCCAGTAGTACTCGCCAGGCTTTCGTTTTGTGCTCGGAAGGTCACGGCTTTAGAACAATAATATAGAAAAGCTTATGTAAATATTTTCATACAAAAAAAGTAATTCAAGAATCCGTTGCATGACGTGACAACCCTAGGAAGATACGTATAACTACATGCGCTGCGCAATCTCATATATGTACCTATTCTGAGGCGTTGAGTGACACCGGTTCGGTGCTCCCGCCGCGCGTCGTGCGCCGGATACCTACCTAGCTACCTTACCTACCACATGTGGACATAGGTACAAATTAATAACCAGGCTCAGGGGCGCCGAGTCCGTGGGTGCTCGGGTGCTCCAGCACCCACGAGAGGTAAATAGTAGGTACCGAGCACCTTTCCATTAAAAAAATAATCATCTCAATCGGTTGAGCTATCTTCTAGTACCTAATTGAAAAACAATTGAATTGAATACATCGTTTTTCCGTTCATCACTTCGAATATCTTCGTCAGAGCCTCACCATATTTTTATGAGACCACCTCGGGGCTTTCCATTAAAAAAATAACCATCTCAATCGGTCAAGTCATTATCGAGTAATCGGTGAACAAACATTAAAAAAAATATGTACACGACGAATAGAGAATCCCGTCCTTTTTTTGAACTCGGTTAAAAAAGCTGGAGCACCCACGGGTATTATAAAAACCCGGCGCCCCTGACCAGGCTAGAAAACTGCTGCTACAGACATTGAGCGGTCAATTGTTGATTCACGAGTTCAAAAAAGAAGTAGGTACTACTCACTCGCGTAGTTTATTCCACTTCATCCATTTTAAGTAATCCATATTTCACATTGGTTTCACAAACACTAAATTAGCACAGCAAAACATTCTCACATTATCGCTCGTTGCGATATGGTTCGATGTCAGACTTGCTAATGCAAAGAATGCCGCGTGACCCAACGCCCGACACTATGTTTTTCATGGCGCTGTTTGTGACAGTATCGTTATTGGAATACGTACGTATTACCACGGGTATCACTCATTTTAGTTACGAAAGCGGCTACACTACGCACGAGACCTTATTTCGCAACTTCTAGCACGAGACTGACCGATGGAAGCTATAGGTAAGTAGTCAGGCCGCCTACATTAAGGGATGCTAATAAAATAATATCGACCGATGGTATCGATTTTTTTCTCCGTTTTATCGACGTATAGCCGATCACCGTGTAGGCGGTCGGCTAATATGTATTTGCTAGGAACCTACTTCTTTTTCCTATATTCGTGTATAGTGGTGTGGCTCACCTAGTGTTAAGGTTTCAGGTCGCCCTAAGGCCGCTAACTTGATGTTTCGACTTTTATCAGAGATAACAATGGGGACCTACTGCTTGACCGCTTGGTGCGGTCAATTCTAATTAATGACCGCACCAAACGTTGCTTAACCCGCACGATCATTCGAGACCGGCAGGTGTAACTAGACCAATAGCACAGTACATAGAGGGAATAGGCTCCTCAATAAGTAGCTACTAAAACTAACATACTACTAGTCCAAAAGTAAGGTAAATACTATGGTAAGTACTTACAAATCTTAGTAATTACGTTACTTGCATCATTTTAAGGAACTATTCTGTTCATCACTCTAAACTTTTTCATCAAATCACCATTTATTTATGTTGATTTCTTTTAAGTAAATAAAATAGACTTAGGTATTGAATTTCATACAACGATAAAAGGTATTTAAGTTTTTTTGTCCCTTAGAGCCACACCTTTCGATCAAAGTTGCCCTAGTTCGGTCAACCGGACTAACAACCGGACTATAGCTACATGACCGTAGAACTGCATTCAGTTTAAAAATGCGACCTGTAGACATCACCCGCAAGCCCTGGACTTCGGATTAAAGGGGTCTCCCTGTTACAAATTGTATACTTATAATAATTGAAGAGAGGACAAAAAGTATCTGCTGGGAAGTTAATTAAAAACAAAGTTGTCTAGAGGGCTTAGAAAAAGTAGTAGAACAAATTTATGTAATTTTTAAAATTCATGTCTGTCTGTCTGTTTCTCTGTTTATCTGTCGGTTCCTTATACGATTAAAAACCACTTATCCGATTGAAATCTGGCTTTCAATATTGGATAGTTTTATTTTTGAGGAAGGTCGTGGTATACTTTGCATCGAAATCTAATTAGTAGAACCCGAGTAATGAACGAAAAAGTGCAACTGCTCGAGAACCGCTCGGCCCGTGATAACGCGTTTTCACTTCTGTGGGTGAAACCGCGGGGCGCAGCTAGTATTGAATAAGTTTAGTTGCATTCTAAAGACTCAATCACAACATACAATAACACACTAAACTGTTCACTCATACACAATAATAGTCCCCAACAATCAATAATTTTGTAAAGAATAACTTTTTACAAAACAAACCAATAAGAATATGAACAACTCCACTTATAAAAGTAATCACCTCTTTACTTCACGAGCTTATTTATAAAAAATGTTAACGTAAATATTTCAATTTCTCCAACATTTTATGATCTTGAAGTATTTTGTCTGAATGTCTCTCTATTGAATGGAATTCCTTACATTGGCATGTTCTGAACAGCATTTCGGTAGCTCTGTAGCAAAAACAATAAAGCCAATTGATTGATCATACCACGAATTTTTCTACAAAATACAACGAACCGGGGGTGAAGTAATAATGAAGTTTGTGATTGATCGTTGCTTTACCTATCTATACTTCATCTATATATATATATCATCTTATATATACAAGATGTAACGGGCAAGCCCTTTTAAGCCGAAAGTGGGTTGTTCTAGACATCTAGGCGAACAACTTTTGTTCGACGATTTTTGAAAATTCGAACTTTTTTTTTGAAAATTTTGAGGTTATGGTTCACTGAAAAAACAGCTGCTTTTGAAAATAAACGTAATTGTAGTTTCGATTGTTGTCGACTAATCTAAATGAAAGGACTACATAAGGTCAATGACCTCGAACTTTAAGAAACAGCTGATTTTCAAGTAAAATTTAAACTTAAAATTTTTGGAAACTACTGCGAATTTCCAAAAGTTTTTGAACAAAAGTTGTTCGCCTAGACGTCTAGAACGACCCTCTTTCGGCTTAAAATGGCTTACCCGTTACACTTTGTATATATTATCATCTTAGACTTTCTGTGATTGACCAATGCTTTATCTATCTATACCTAGACTCTTTTTGATTGGCCGTTATTGCACAAAAGTGCCACTAAATGGACGTATTATCTTCATGAGCGGGAATACTCATGACCAGTCAACTGGTTTTATCGTCTTTGCACTGTATGTATGTATGTACGTAGGTAGAGACTTGAATTAATATTTCGAAGAGTTTATTGTTGAAGTATTTTGCTTGAGGCTTAAGTGTAAATACCAATTTATATAAAATTAATCTACTACGTAATAAGGTTTTTCGTAATTATGTAGGTGAGTAGAATAAGCTTTACAACTAAGGTTGTATTTTTTAACACAGGGCTTTTTTGAAGTTTCTTTTGGAGATCTATAGCTGCTTGTATATTACCAGCCCAACGCGCCGCTCAACCGATCTACGTGGTTTCAAGTCACTAAACCAGAAGATCAAACATAAACTTTGGGTTTTTTTTTCGAAGCGCGTGCGCGACGTTTGTAGCGGTGTTTGGTAGTCCTTTAAACAACTAATCCAATAGCGATGAAACTAATTTTATACACAACAAAATGCAATACGACATGCTGCATCTTATACCGATACTTCCACTGGATCGGTAATTGGACGCAACTAACTACTACCTACCGTACCTAAAGAGTAAAGTAGTGAATTGTTCCCATGATGCCGATTGAAAATTCCGATCGGGATTGAGTTAGTCAGTAAAAGTTTTAACTGTGTGTTTTACGTAATTAGGCCTACAACTGGGCATATTTGCGTGACTTTAAGCCGTCGCCGTCGCCTCACGATGTTTTCCTTAACCGTAAGAGCGATGTTAATGACGCACATTTTTTTCTTAAAGAAAGACATTAGTGTGCGGTCAGCCGAGATTCAAAACCATGACCTTCGGAATGAAATTCGGAGTAACTACTAGACGAACACCGCTCAGTTGAGTTTGTCGCAATGCACTGTAAATATTTTACAAAGAGAAATGCATCATTTAAAATTATTTCGTGACAGACAATTGCCACTGGGCGCTGTGGTTAGCACACTCCCCTGGCAAGCGAGGGGCACAGGTTCAAATCCTGTCACGGGAGAATTTTTGGTAATGCCTTGAGCAATAAACATAACTAAATTAAATAATAGACTGCGCTTTGCGTTTAAGAAATTCCGGAAAGCTAGGAAGAGTTTCAAAATTAAAAGCATCATATTAATATAGTCATCACAATAGTGGTTTGTAATTTGAAACGGCAACCAAAAACGCTTTAACCGACGACACGCTACTATCCATTTAGAAACTCACCATTTTGGGAATTAAACATTTTAGGAATTCAACATTTTGGCACTATAGGTTATCTAACTCTATCCCAATCCAGGCACAATAAACTTCGATGACCAGGCTTTTAATTATGTGGTACGTACCTACTTCCCTTAATACCACATAACACACTATATTAGAACTATAGGTATTGAACTATAGAAACTTGCCTATAATAGATGGTATATGTGTTGTGTATATACCTACCTAAGGTTATATAACTGACGACATGCTACTGTCCATGACGATGCCGACAAATTGAGGTGTTGAGTTATGGTGCTAAATGCCGACTTTCGTCACTATGCCATCTTTTCCAAATTACCAAACAATAATTCCTCTCTAGATTAGTTATTAATAGCTAATATTAAATATATCTTAGTGCAGTCAGTGGCAGTAATAAATAAGATGTAACAGTGAATTGTTGCTTTCACTTAATATATCCCTTCAAAATGAGCCCAGTGGGCTTTCTCAAATACAAATTCGCAAAAGCCCTAATCGAACTCTAACCAGTCGGAGCACAATTAACTTCGACGACTAGGATCCTAATTAGGTGGTACTTCCTTTAATACCACATAACTCACTATAGAACTATAGGTAGGTACTTACCTATGGATGGTATACATGTGTTGTGTATATACCTACCTAAGGTTGTATAACAAGCAACGTCTTACTGAAGATTTATACGCCACTTTTATTTGACGTCAGCTTTATTGGCTGTAGTGCTGCCATAAATTGTATTGTTTGTTGGTTTTTATATACTTTGGTAACGGTATATACTACAGTCGTGGGGTTTTAGGAGATTTTTTAAAATAACTAACGACGTGTTTTCACACGGTATAGTGGCATTAAGCAGGCTAGACAGAACTTTATTTTTACTGCGCAGTTTTAAATGTACAGTTTTATCTTACGATATTTCAATTAAATTGTCAGTTCAAACTTTAACAGTACAGGGCCCTGATTCTCTAACAACATAGCAAAAAAAAAATAGCAACAAACAGGCTAGGCGGGATGTATGAGCATTACAGAAGTCGATTTGTTGCAGGAGTAAAAATAATAGCTATTCCATAACTTCTTTTAATGCTGCTTGGCTGAGGAACAAGGGGAGCTATTTAAATAATTAAGTAGCCTTTAATTTTGTTGGCTAACTAATTAAGTAATAATTAAGTAAAATGACACTTACAGAATACGAATTTACTCACATCTCCTGCACGTCACCGGCATTTCGCATGCCATATACTTACCGAATCGAGCCCTAGTTCTTAGTTTTGCGTACACACGTACGATTTGTCTGTACAGATAAACTGTACAGTTAGAACTGCGCAGTTAATTCTAATAGTCTACTGCCTGATTTATCGTCATAAAAGAATTAAAATAGTTCTCTTATACATATAAGAGACTAGAAGGTTAACGGTTGCTTGACAGTAAAGCATTTTAAACTAGGCTCAGACCACATTCTCAGACGTACAGGCTTTAACACACACCTTTAAAAAAAGTCGAAATTAAATCCGAACGTTGCTGTAATTACCTTCCTTTGCGTCGCGCAGTCGGGTAAAAATACCCACTGTCTTTGATAATCTTACTAATATTATAACGCGAAAGTTTGTATGTATGTATGTGAGGTTGTTACTCTTTCACGCAAAAACCACTAAACCGATTGAGATGAAACTTGAATTTATAGGTAGCTGGGGACCTGGATTAACACATAGCCTACTTTTTATCCCGAATTTCCCGCGGGAACGGGACTTACGCTGGAGAAACTGCGGGACGCAGCTAGTTATAATATAAATATAGAAGGCTTTTCCTGTTCTAAGATATAAAGGTTACCTACTCCTTATAGATGACCTAAATAGTGGGTAATAGAACAAGCACGATCGAATTTTGATTTATCATCAAAATACTTATACCTAAAGTGCACATTTCCGAACAGTTTATCTATGGAATGTATGAAACTCGGCCGTCAGGTTCAAAAGCTTGACTATCAGGCGACCTTTCTCCTTCTGGTCTCTAATAGAGACCATACAGTCCACTTCCATGGGTTAGGAATGAATAATATTAGACCGTCACGAGCACAAGTTTCGTTGTCCGTTGCTCGGCGAGCAGTCGATCGGTCTGTTGCAACCGAGTGGCGGCCAAGCAATGTACAATAAAACTCGTGCCCGGCCCTTATTCGTTAAATGCGTGTAGAAACTTTAACAAATCTGAATAACCAAAGTTCTCAATACTAGATGGAAGTTCAGTTGTTCCGGCAATAAAATTCAAAAACGATTGTCCAAGACTATGTTGTCTAAAACGGGCAATTTTCAACCTTATACATTTCCAAAAAAACCCATATTTTTAGAAACGAACGTTTTAACGACAAAGAACAAGGTTTGAAAACTGTCAGACCCCCATTGAAAGCTACAATAAACAAGTCGTGAATCAGCGCAGTAACCAAACAAAGTGTTAAGCTGCCAACCTAAATGTTGGCAGAGGAATTTAACAAGAACTAAAGTAATTCTAAGAATCCACGTAGACAGTAGCGCCGCGGCGAAATACCAAAGCAGCAGAAACAAAGTAGAGTCCCACAAACTTATGTTTTAAAGCGGATGTTTCCAGAACTAAAAGTTGTGTTAGAAATTACGTTGATAGTAGCGCCGTCGCTGAGTTCTAAATTTAATTTGTGTTGACGAAAAATCCAACAAAATTCGAGTGTATCCGCTTTACAAAGCGAGGCCTAAAAATTGTTATTCGATAACTTTAATACGAATGTAGATACGAGACCAAAAAATCTGACGATTGTTCATTGATTACTGGTGTACAATGTTGTCTATTTATTTACTAAGGTATTCATTATAAATCTTAACTAATAGATAGCTGTGACCATCTGGCTGAAAGGGATGCGACAGACAGACACAATCTAATGGACATGCCGAGACCAAACTTTTTCTTATATTTCAATTCGTATTTACAATATTTGTTAAGATAAACTTTACTTATATTATAAACACGAATGTATGTATGTATGTGAGTTTGTTACTCAATCATGCAAAAAGTACTGAACCAATTCCAATGAAACTTGCAATATAGGTAGCTGGAAACCAGGAGTACTTACAACAGAGGCTACTTTTGATTCCGATATTCCCGCAAGAACGAGACTTACACAGGTGAGAGCTCTGTGTGCAGCTAATATTTATATAATTATAACTCGGTTCTCTTAAACTACTAACTAATTAACCAACTTAATTATCTATCACAAAGAACGAAGAAGAAAATGGTCATCACTTCATGACCACTATTGGCCGATTAAAAGTTTTTAATCTAAGTTAACCTTCAGTGAGTACAAAAGTTTGTCACGTGATGTGTTGAGAACATCCTATTCAAACCTTTTCAAACTGTTTTGATGGCTTAGTTAGAGGCTCACGAATATTTATTACTAACTGAGCCCCGCGATTATGTCCGTGTATACCCCGAACCCGCATGAATATCAGACTAAAAAGTAGCCTATGCGTTAATCCGGCTGCAACTATCTGCATACCAAGTTTCATCAATTAAAACATTCCCATACTTAAGTTACTATGTATATGTGTATATCTGTGTCTTTGTTACTCAATCACGCAAAAACTACTAAACCGATTGCGATAAAACTTGGAACATAAGTATCCGGAGACAATTACGCAGGTTAAACCGTGGGGCACAGCTAGTTTATAATATGACTAGCTGCTCCCCGCGGTTTCACCCGTGTAAGTTCCGTTCCCGCGGGATTATCGGGATAAAAAAATAATAATTTATAAAAAACAAAAAACCCGACTGCGTAAATAATTAAAAAATTACTCACAGTCGGGACCCATTCATTTGACCAATCTAATTTTTCCAATGGGTCCCGACTGTGAGTAATTTTTTACTCATTTATTATGTGTTCTGTGTGTATCGATTACAAAACTATTATTACTTAGCGTAATTTCAAATTACTGGGTTGTTTTTTTCTTTTTGGTTTTTTTGTTGTTTCTATGCGTATTTTTACACGACTGCCAAAGGAAGTGTTATGTTTTTTCCGTGAGTGTATGTATGTATGTATGTGACCCATTTTTGTGCCGTCGTAGGGCCTAAACGGCTGGGCCGATTTAGATAAACGATACGTCGTTAGATTCGTCATGACCGTGAGAGTGACATAGGGTACATTAAAATAATAAATAAATAAAAATAAAGATTTAAAACGCTATAAAGCAAGATTTGTCTTGACCATAAAAACCGAGCAAAGACAACGGACCGTTTCTTAAAAACTTTTCGATTTGACTTTGACGCCGAGTTTCAACGTTTGAAGGAATTTGAATGTTTAATTTGTCAGTTTGTCAGAGATAACATAAATAACAATTACTATGTTTACAATAAGTAATTAACTAAAAATTTGAAATGTCGCGCTATGGATAATGGATAGCAAGGCTAATCCGCTAGGACAAGAAACCGCCAGCCTTTGTATCACCAGTCGCGACGAAGTTTTCGGATTTGGTAATTATATTTTAAGATGAATACCTGCCTACTTCATAGCTATCTCAGCAAAACTCAAAAAGAATAGCTATTATAATATTGAAGGCTTTTAGATAGCCTATCTTTAACCGATTTCGAGTCCTCGCTACTGGAGTATACACATCCAGAGTTAATGAGTTTCTCTGGTGTGATTGTATCTAATCTCTAATAACTAAAAAGCGTTAAATAAAAAAAATATATAAAAAAAATAAAAAACCCGACTGCCGTTAAAACTGAAAAGTAAAAAACAAGACGATACCTAAAGGTAAAGAAACCTTAAAAATCGTTCGACGCATCTAGAAGCCTTAAAAAATTGTGGATGCAGTCGGGTGGGACTCCTTTTAAAGGAAAAGTATAATGACACCAAATTGTGTTGAAGTCCCACCCGACTGCATCCACAATTTTTTAAGGCTTCTAGATGCGTCGAACGATTTTTAAGGTTTCTTTACCTTTAGGTATCGTCTTGTTTTTTACTTTTCAGTTTTAACGGCAGTCGGGTTTTTTATTTTTTTTATATATTTTTTTTTTAATCGAGTTTTTACGCAGTCGGGTTTTTTGTTTTTTATAAATTATTTTTTTTATTTTACGCTTTTTAGTTATTTTCATTTATTGATGGTAGGTAAGTCTCGTAATCTATTCATTTCATCAGGAGGTTATAATGTACTAGCTGCGCCCCGCGGTTTCACCCGCGTAAGTTCCGTTCCCGCGGGAATAGAAGGTAGCCTATGTGTTAATCCAGGTCCCCCCGCTACCTATATTCCAAGTTTCATCGCAATCGGTTCAGTAGTTTTTGCGTGAAAGAGTAACAACCTCACATACATACATACATACTTACATACAAACTTTCGCGTTTATAATATTAGTAAGATTCTATTTCAGTTAGGGTTTAGTTATTTATTGTTTAAATTTATTATTATTCTTTTGACGTTTTTAGGTACCTAAGTGTTATTATGCTTTTATTCAGTAGGTAGGTACAATTTATGTAAATATTTTTTTAGTTTATATCAATCTATTCCTGTCACCTGTACCATCACGGCTTAAACTTTGATAGTTCCAAGCGTAACTTCGTAACAAAATAAAAACTTGTTTGTTAGTAATAAAAAGCATGAATACCTAATTGTAAATTAACTTTAAACCGTTATATTTCCTAAATGGTTCTTTAAAATAAAAAATGGTGAAAGAAACCTAATATTTATTTTTAAAAACCTATTCAACGATACCCATTTTGACATACTTTGACGATTTTGGATTTTTTAATTTTGACAATATGGCGTCTGGTGGTGACATAAATTACTTTGGATTACTGTCATGTCTTTAGTCACACTTGCCAGATTAAGACGAATCGATTGACGTAAGAATCATCGAAATCGGCCCACGCTTTTGGCCTCTAGAACGCCACATAGAAACATCTATACATACATACATACATGCATACATAGACCTTTAAACACATTACCCTCCTTTGCGTCGCGCAGTCGGGTAAAAATAGCCTATGTGTTATTCCCGGTATCCAGCTACCTATATTCTAAGTTTTATCGCAATCGGTTTAGTAGTTTTTACGTGATTAAGTAACAAACACAAATACACTCATACTCACAAACTTTCAGCTTTATAATGTTACTAGCTGCGCCCCGCGGTTTCACCCGCGTAAGTCTCGTTCCCGCGGGAATTTCGGGATAAAAAGTAGCCTATGTGTTAATCCAGGTCCCCAGTTACCTATATTCCATTTTCATCGCAATCGGTTCAGTAGTTTTTGCGTGAAAGAGTAACAACCTCACTTACATACATACATGCATACAAACATTCGCGTTTATAATATTAGTAAGATATAAGTATAAGTAAGAAGTAGGATAGAATTAGGATGGTCTACAAAGAAGCCTAGACCATATTTTTTTCAAGTTGCAGGCCATTCCTGCATTATTTTATTTCTGAGCTAACCTAATATTTTTTCGTTCATATTTTTTTGTTTCTAAACCATTTACTGTAAAATAATGAATTCAATCTCCGGCTGGTTTTCGTCGCTAAATCATTAGATTTCTTGGGACTATTTCGAACCATTTTGGGAAATTCAAAATTATGGGGTGAATCCCCTAATATTCATCAATCAGTAAAACATTAACCAGTACTATAGAAATTCAAATTGGTCCTTCTTACTTTACATTACGAAACTAGTGTCAAGAATTATAAAGTCAATTTCATAGATACAGTCTCGCAGCAGTTATTGGAAGGCATGTTCTATTTTTGGGAAATACCTATAAATTGCTTACCACTAGTTTTGTAATGTAAATCCCGCTTTAGGCAAGGTTTTGCTTTAAAGACTTCTCATCATCATCATCAGCCTGTTACAGTCCACTGCTGGACATACATAGGCCTCTCCAATTGCACGTTACCTGGGGCTCAATTCGGTAAGGACATAGCATGCGGAATGCCGGCGGAATGCAGGCGACGTGCAGGATGTGTACGTTAATTCATATTCTGTATAAATGTTGTTTTATTTAATTACTACTCAAATATTTAAGTAGCCTTCAAATTTAAGGGCTACTTAATTATTTAAATAACTCCCCTTGTTTCTCAGCCAATCAGTATTAAAAGAAACTATAGAATAGCTTTTATTTTTACTCATGCAACAAATCGACTTATGCAATGCTCGTGCATCCCGCCTGCTTGTCGCATGCTACGTTTTTACATCGGGAACCTGGATCTATGAATGAATAAATTCTTTATTGTACACACAATATAAAATTAGGTACAAGATAAATAGATAGAAACAATAAATACAGCTTAAATTTAGGAGGCACAATGGGCGGCATTTTCTAATCTATTTTATTTTATTTTCATCTAATATAATCTATTTTAGGGTTCTCGCATCCAGTTTGTGTAAGAACTTGTAATGTACATTAATGCAATCTTTCTATATATTTATTGTATGTATGTCTCACTATGTACGGTTAAGTGAAAGCCCGTCTAGGTAGGTTGTTCGTTACGTTCGCCACACCTCATTGACATTGTTGTGACAACGTGCTGCGCCGATATTGGGGCCCTATTCTTTAACATTAGCGATTTCAACTTGAATTGGGTTTTTTTTCAATTTTTTGAACTGTTTAAAAAAGGAACCATTGTAAGATGTCTGTCTGTCTTGTCTGTTTGTCTATGGGCCACCAACGAATTTCTCAGGAACAGGGGCTTTAACTTTTAAACTTATACCAACTTGTACAAGATACTAAGAGCTTTGCTTAGATTTAAAATCAAGGTTCCGATAACATCATTAAAAGATATAATTATATATATAGGTATAATATAAAAAATTTAATTTGCGAAAACTTGTATTTAGTGTACCAAAATCGTACTTTAATTTTTAAATATTTTATTTTTAGAAGTTTCCTTTTACTTGTGCTTGCTAGAAGATCTTGTTTATCTGCAAAAGCCATGTGACCCTCCTTCAAATTACTACGAAATCTTGCTACGAATTCGTAGCAGAAGGTCCGTAGCAATCGTAGCTGTAGACATAATTACATGAACGTCCTAGCCGAAGCCGAAGCTACTCGATCGACAACGATCGAATTCTGTGAATAACTTCATTTGCGGGATTCTCGATTACATTCCAAATCAGTAAACAGTTAAACAATGTTACGAAATAAAAGTAAAATTTAACGTCAAAACAGTTGGTATCTACAGAATAAGTACGCGGCAACCACTTTGTGTGTTCGTACCTGTCACCGTCAGCCACGGTATGGGTTACCTTTTACATTTAATCCGGGCTCTACTGTTTATTAACCGACTTGCGAAAAAGGAGTTACCTAACAGTCTTTATTTTAATTGAGTTTATCCGCAATTAGCCCTACAACTTTGCTTTTGGGCTTGACTTTAAACCGTGGGTTTCCTCACTATATTTTTCTTCACCGTAGGAACGAATGCACGACTGCAGTGCAGAAGGTTGCAGCTTCGATTCCCTCCGGTTGAATCATTAAGCTTAAAATTAAAATTTGTATCTGATCTGGGTGTCCTTCTATATATAATATGTATGTATTTACAAAAGAAAAATAAACATAAGTAGTATATCCGTTGTCTAGTCACCGTAACACAAGCTTAGCAGCTTACCATGGTGCTAGATGGCGTTGTGTGTTGATCACAGAATTAAAAAATAATTTAAGAAAATGACTGGATTGCCGTGATGATGATGATGTAATGCGAAAACTACTATAGCAACTTGCAAAAATAAAAACTTTAAATCAGGCGTCATCAGTCAGACGTCTTGGTGAATGCACTTACTTTAGCTAAATGATTGATGCGCGCTTCAAAATAGGTAACCTACCATCGCGTCGGGGATTCGTATACTTTGATAAATTGTTCACAATCTTTCGTTATTTTTACACGACTGCCAAAGGAAGTGTTATGTTTTTGCCGTGAGTGTATGTATGTATGTATGTATGTGACCTATTTTTGTGCCGTCGTAGGGCCTAAACGGCTGGGCCGATTTAGATAAACGATACGTCGTTAGATTCGTCATGACCGTGAGAGTGACATAGGGTACATTAAAATAATAAATAAATAAAAATAATGATGTAAAACGCTATTAACCAAGATTTGTAAGGCCATAAAAAACAGAGAAAACGCGTAACATTGTTCACTCAAACGATATGTTTTATTCTTTCGTAAATTTACATTTGAAAAGTATTGCTTGTAAAGTTTTACAATTAAATTTTAAAATAATTAATTATAAAATTATCGGAAGTCGTTTAAGTAGGTTGTCTTTATTAATATGTCACTTGCCTTCGGTTCGGTTGTCTTGTCTTTAATGACGTTTATATATTCTTTTTACTTACTTCAATTTATGGCTTAGCACTACCTCTGGATTTCAATATTCGCATGCGAAAACAATCCGCGTGTGAATAATGTATTCTAATAGTAATTCTAATGGTTAACTTCGAAAGTTATGTTGCTACTACATGACATTATGATTACGCAGGTAATTTTCGCAAGAACAACGGAACGTTAATTAAAAACTTTTCGATTTGATTCGTATAAATATTTATCTCATCTATGGATTTAACTTTGACGCCGAGTTTGAAGGAATTGGCAGAGATGACATGACATAAAATACTTAAGCAAAGAGAAGAGAGAGAGAGAGAGAGTAGTAGGTAGTTATTGTTCTTTCTGGACCAATAGGTAACTCTGAAAAAACTCTATTCTTTCAAATTTTGGTCAGCCCCCGCGC
This sequence comes from Idaea dimidiata, assembly GCA_949358125.1. NCBI lineage: Eukaryota > Metazoa > Arthropoda > Insecta > Lepidoptera > Geometridae > Idaea > Idaea dimidiata. Next base: position 22,435,552 of record OX442330.1, read on the forward strand.
CCTCGCTGCCCAAAATTTGAAAGAATAGAGTTTTTTCAGAGTTACCTATTGGTCCAAAAAGAACAATAACTAAAAATGTGAAACAAAACTACAAGTTTCCAACGAGTGCCAGGACACTCTTCGCATCGGGGGTTCTAACCCAAAGATCAAAGAATATATTTTGGATTATTGGTCTACAACGTACAATACCTAGAATGTGAAACAAAACTTTATTTAATATTTTAGTGCTAACCATTAGGGTTTATTAATTACAGTTATTATAGATCTTTAGTCATTTCGTTAGGTGCACTGTTAGAATGAAGTTCGTTAAGCAACCAGTATCTTTACAATTTGAAAATATCAACTTTTCGTCTGATCAACAAAATTTTCGTCATGGAAAACTATTACCAAATACAGTTCGCGGTATAATATGCGGTCCATCGAACTGTGGAAAAACGAATTTGGTTATAGGTCTACTTTTGCATGAAAATGGTTTAGAATATCGTAACGTTTATGTATATTCAAAAACTCTTTATCAACCGAAGTACAAGTACTTAGAGCAGGTATTACAAAGGGTTCCTGGTGTTACTTTCTCAAAGTTTTATGAAAATCCAAAAGTAATCACTCCAGAAGTAGCAAAATGTAATTCAGTAATTATTTTTGATGATGTCTCTTGTGAAAATCAAAACAGTATGCGTAATTTTTTTGCAATGGGCAGACACAAATACATAGACTGTTTTTATTTAAACCAGACATATAGCAAAATACCAAAACAGTTAATAAGAGACAATGCAAATTTAATAGTATTGTTCAAGCAAGATGATATAAACATGAGACACATTTATGATGAGCACGTTAATACTGATATGACATGGCAAGAATTCAGAGAAATGTGTGCTCAGATATGGAAAGAACCTTATAGTTATGTTGTAATAAACAAGGACTGTGAAAAAAACAAAGGTTGTTATCGAAAGAAATTTGATACGTTTGTTTTATTTCATTAGCGGACTTATGAAACTGAATAGCATAGCTATTATTTAAATCATTGTTCGTCGATCCGTGGTTCAAAATACATGTTTTGTCAGTGTTTTTAATAATGTCCTACATTCCCTTTTTTCGTCGGTTCGCTGATGAAGAGGAACGTTTACGCAGTTTTGAAACTTGGCCGATAGGTTTGAAACAGAAACCAAAAGAAATGGCTGAAGCAGGATTTTTTTATACCGAAAGAGGTGACAGAGTCATCTGTTTTTACTGCGGCGGAAGAATGAAAGATTGGGGCCCCCACGATATACCATGGGAAGAGCATGCACGCTGGTTTGACAAATGTCCGTATGTATTGGTAATGAAAGGAGAAGACTATGTAAAAAATGTACAAAATGGAGGATATGAAGAATTCGAAGAAGAATGCAGTCAAATTGAACCTGAAACTCTGCAAATAAAAGTCGACGCAATACCATCGTCAATTATATGTAAAATTTGTGTGCAAGAAGAATTAAATACGTGTTTCATACCTTGTGGTCATGCTGTGGCGTGTGCAAAGTGTTCTCTATCTGTCGGAGTTAAATGTCCGATTTGTAGAAAAGTATTCGAAAAAATTATTAGATTGTTTTTATAAATAAAGAAAAAAGTAATTTTTTTAATAAGTCTATCTTTTTTATACCTTATAAATAGCGGAGAATATTACTCGTACTATCATTTTGTGAGGTTACTTACAACCAGCAAAGTCCAATATGATGAAACAAAAATTAAAAAAACGATTTATAAACGCTGTTAAAGGAAAGGGTGAATGCATAATTCATTGCTTATGGTCATGCTGTGGCTCTCTAGGCGATTTTTATTCGATTGTATTTCTATGTAAATAATATTATGTTATTAAATTTAGAAATTGACTATAAATAGCTAAATACATAAACTACGCTATCATTTCACATGAATACTGTTAATAGTTCAATCGACTCTGATGCAATGGAAAAAAATCTAAAAAAACAAATTGTTGAAGCTGCGGAAGCTGTTAAAAAGAAGGTTCGAAAAATGCGAAATATTGAAATGGAAAGAAGTAATATTTTGGAATCGGTTTTTAAACCAATCACAGAACCGCTTAATAAAATGGTAGACAGTTCTTTATTAATAGAGTCTCCGGTCAAAAGAAAATCATTTAATTTTTCCAAAGCCTTAAAAAATGATGTTAAATTCAATACTTCAAGTCCATTAGGTAGCGATAAAACTCTAAAGAGACAATCTAACGTTGGATTAAATAGTATTGCGTCTATAAGCCCAAAAGAATATAGTGAGTCACAGGATAGTGACAATGACGATTACGATGGTGATACAATCAAAATGGATAAAGAAGAAGACGAATCTTTTAAAACAGTGTCTTCGGGTTCAACCGATGCAAATTTAGATATTTCTTCGTGGTCCCTTACTCCGGATGCTTCAGATAGTTTAGATAGTGTTCCGTTTGGTGTTAGAAATGATCGCGGAAATAAACTCATGATGGGATCTTCGCGTGTGGTGTTGACCGATGGTTATATTCAAGTTGGCACAAAGAAGTACAAATTTACGAATGGAATAAAAGAATTACTTTTTAAAAAAGTCCCTAACTTGGACGTAATAAATAATGAAGATTTGACTCATTATAAGTTAATGTTACAAGAAACAAATGCTCATCGAAGAAATTTTAGTCCAAATCAACCGATCAAGAGTAATAAAGGTCGGAAATACTTGACTATTATAAAACCACTTTTCAAATTACGTAAAGTTTCAGTAAGCACTGATAGTAGTCAACCTGATACAACACATCAAGGAAAAGGTTTACCACTTATGAAAACTTGGAAGAAAAATGCTGACTACGTTTACTGGGACGATCCTAATGAATTAGTAGATAGATTAAAGCTTTTGATTGCTTCAAAAGATGCTGGTAACACTGGGTTGGATAATGAAATAATTTCTATTATAGAAGAATTGCGTGAAAGCGGGATTATACCATAATAAATAGCATGACTTTAAAAAGTTATTTCATTTCAACTTTATCGATGACACCTGTCAGTTCACCATGATGGACAAGTTTGGACATCACATTCATAAACGATTGCGTTTACCAGATTTTATAGAAAGTTTTGATAAAATCTTAATGAAAACCGAAAGCGGAGAATTTGATTTACATAATACAAGATTAACCGGTATTATAATTCCACTGAAAAATTCTGATGCTGTCAACAAGGAGTACGTAGATACACAAAATGAATTGTATATAAAGAAGGAAGAGATCACAACAATAGTAAATAATTTAAAAACAGTTGTAAAAGAACATTTCGATAATATTATTGCAGATTATTGTACAAAAGCTGATTTACTTAGAACTAAAAAATGAGTAAACTTCAAATTGTGAATGAAATTCATAAAGCTGTTCGCAAGAATTTTAATCGACGATCAGTATTATTAAAGGGCATCGATGACTTATGGCAAGCAGATCTAATTGATTTTCAAAGTTTAAAAAGATATAACCGTGACTATAGATATATTTTGGTGATAATAGATTGTTTTTCTAAGTTTTCTTGGGCTATCCCCGTTAAAACTAAAACAAAAACTGAAATCGCAAATGCGTTTCAAAGTGTATTAGATAAAAACCACCGAAAACCCATTAATTTACAAACTGATATGGGCACCGAATTTTACAACGATGAATTTAAAAAAGTAACAGCAAAGTACAACATTAATCATTACTCTACATATTCTGTTAAAAAAGCTTCTATAGTTGAAAGACTAATACGGACATTGAAAAATAAGTTATTTAAAGTTTTTAGTTTTAATGGTAACTATGAATGGATTGGAGAGTCATTGACAAGTGTCATATCAAAATATAACAACACAATACATCGAACAATAAATTATAAACCTAAAGATGTTAACCATTCAAATCAAAATGCTGTAATGAAAAATATTATGAAATTCCAGAACTCTAATAATAAGCATACAAAATCCAATAAACTAAAAATCGGAGATCATGTTCGTATAAGTAAATATAAAAGCTGCTTCGAAAAAGGATATACCCCTAACTGGTCTACAGAATTGTTTTTAGTTAAAAATGTTTATCTTTCTGTACCAGTTACGTATTCTATAGAAGATCTGTACCACCATCCAATATTAGGACGTTTTTATGAACAAGAACTGCTGAAAACCAACTGTCCGAACGTATACCTTATTGAAAAAGTTTTAAGAAAAAAGAATAATAAACTCTTTGTCAAGTGGTTGGGTCTTTCTAAAAGTGAAAACAGTTGGATTGATAAACAAGCTATATTATAATTCTGTTTTATTAGATTTATAAAAATATAAAATTGCGAATGACAATAGAAATTACTTCATTTATAATTCAGCTATGCGCGGTAGAGGTCTCGTAAATAGTATTATAAATAAATTACCATTTGAATTGCATTTACCTGGTTATAATTATTGTGGACCCGGTACACGATTAAAGAAACGATTACTAAGAGGGGATAAAGGAGTTAATGAGCTTGATAACGCATGTATGAGACACGATATTGCTTATAATAATTCAAACAGTTTGAAAGATCGACACAAAGCAGATTTAGATCTCATAAATATTGCAAAACAGAGAATGAAATCAAAAAACGCTGGAACAGGTGAGAAATTGGCTTCGTGGCTTGTGAACAAAACGATGAAAACTAAGGTCAAGTACGGTGCAGGCGGGAGATCATTCAAGTCGTTGGTTTCAAAAATACATAAAAAATTGAAAAGGTCAAAACCGAAAAGTGATGCTGCAGCAATAAAGGAAGCTTATTCTGCAGCTAAAAAACTCATTAAAAATAAGAAAAAAGTTCATGTGCCTCGTGTTATACCGTTACCGAAAATAGGAGGTATTTTACCGCTCATTCCAATATTCGCTGGACTATCCGCATTGGGCGCAATGGCTGGAGGCGCAGCAGGAATAACGAAAGCTGTAAACGATCATAAATCAGCTAAAAAGAACTTGGAAGAAGCTCAACGTCATAATAGAATGATAGAATCAATTGCTCTTGGGAAAGGCCTCTATATAAAACCCTATAAGACAGGAAATGGTATTTTTATAAATAAATCAAAAAACTAGTTAAAAGGTTACCCAGACGCGCACTTACTGATCTTGACATTTTAGATTATGCTAATCAACATGTTCCATACTTTAGGGGTGTTTTTATGAGAAATAAACTTCCGTCAAAATCGAAGGATATTGAGTGTGGGATTGTTAATTTAGATAGTTCAGAAAATGATGGAACTCATTGGGTAGCCTATGTAAAACTATTCGAAAATTGTGCATATTTTGATAGCTTTGGTGATTTAAAGCCACCGTTAGAGTTGGCTAAATATTTGAAATATCGCATCACATATAATTATTGTAGATATCAAGACTTTAATACATCTAATTGCGGTCATTTATGTTTAAAGTTTCTACAAACGTTTTGGAAAGAAGAGTTAGGTGATAAGTACGCTATTGTAAATCTAACAAACAAGAATTTTATATGTTAAGTGTGTGGTTCTTTAACTTACGAGTGTTTTTTTGTTTTTTTTTTTTTTTTGTTTTAGTGATAGATTATTAATCATTATATTGACTATATAATTATAAAATTGTTTTAATTACGTTCATTTGTAAAATGTCTTTCACGTTGTCTATAACTGGTAATACCTCGATTTTATCTTCTACTTTTTATCCACCATTGCAATTTGACGGTGAATTCGAGTGTGCCCTTCTGTATTTGTCAACATTCAATTCGATCCCTAACATTGATAAACGAAATAATAAATTTTATTATGACAACAATGAAGTCTTAGAAATACCCGAAGGTGCTTATGAACTCCAAGATATTTCGGACTATTTAAAATCAAACGTAAAAAATGGTACAAACATAAATTTATTTTGTAACAATAACACGTTGAAAACTTTTCTTTTTTGTTCTAAAAACATACGATTCGACAAAAATGATTCTCTTGGAAAATTATTAGGGTTTGATAAACAAACTCTTAAAGCCAATATAATACACGAGTCGCAGCTTCCAGTTAACATTTTATCTACAACAGTGGTAAGAATCGAATGTGACATAGTGAGCGGATCATATATTAATGGAAAATCAAGCCATATAATTCATGAATTTGCTCCAAACGTTCCACCAGGGTATCGAATAATAGAAGTACCAAAAAATATAATTTATTTTCCTATTAATCAAAATAACATAAGTACTATAAATATCAGATTGTTAGACATAAATAATAATTTGATAAATCTACGAGGTGAAGAAGTTCAATTGTATATGCACATCAGAAAAAATGATAGACTTTAATAAATACGGTAATAAGAAAATAAAACACATCAGTACTCATCGATCAATCCGTAAAGGAACAACTAAGAAAAATAATAATAATAATATTACAAAAGAAAATAAACAGTTCTTAAAATTAATCGGACTACTAAAATGAACATCTTAGATATAACGAGTTCACCGGCATACGATAATACCATAGATGGTATAGAATATCATTCATATAAGCCCTACATAACAAGTTTCAACAGAAATGACGAAATTCGCATCCCTATTAACCAACAGGATTTATACATATTACCATCAGCAAGTACTCTCTATATCGAAGGAACGGTAAACATTGTAAAAGGTGTTGGAAAAGAAAAAGTTAATACTATCGAGTTCACGAATAATCCAATTCTTTTTATGTTCCAAGATGTTCGTTATGAACTCAATGGAGTAGAAATCGATAGAATAAAAAATGCAGGAATGACAACAACAATGAAAAATTTGCTATCTTTAAATGAAAATGAGGCTAAAATGGCTAAAGCTTGGGGTTGGGATGTAAACGGGACAAAGACAACTCATGGTGAACACTTTTCTTGTTCAATACCCTTGAAAAACATTTTAGGCTTTGCTGAAGATTATAAGAAAATTATTATGAACTGCAAACATGAACTAATATTATTACGCAGCAATACAGATTTAAATTCTTTGAAAATTCCAACTGGCGAATCACTCGAAGACATTACAATTCAAAAATTAGTTTGGCGCGTCCCACACATTAAAGTGTCTGACAAAGAAAAAGTATATTTATTAAAAATATTAGAAAAAGATCGTCCCCTCCATTTAGCTTTTAGGAATTGGGATTTATATGAGTATCCATTAGTACCAAAAACAACTAAGCATACTTGGGCAATCAAAACATCGTCGCAGATTGAAAAACCGAGATATGTAGTATTAGGCTTACAAACAAATAGAAAAAACTCGTCAGATAAAGATATATCACGATTCGATCATTGTAATTTGAGAGATGTAAAAGTGTATCTTAATTCTGTCTATTTTCCATATGAAAATTTAAATATAAGTTTTAAAGATCAGAAATTTGCGTTATTATATGAACAATATATCAAATTCCAAGAATCCTATTACGGACGTAGAAGTGAACCACTGCTAAGTCCAAAAGAATTTAATGAAAAAACTCCACTGTTTGTCATCGATTGCTCTAGACAATGTGAAAACCTAAAGTCCGGTCCAGTAGTCAGTGTACGTATTGAGCTTGAATGCGATTCAGAGATACCTGATCACACCGCTGCATATTGTCTCATTTTAAACGATTCCATCATTGAATACAGACCGTTGAGTAACATAGTGAAAAAGATAACATAAATATGAATTCCAACACAAGTGAATTTGTGATTGTGGACTTACAAGGATTTAAGGATAAAGATAATAAATTTATTATAAAAGAATTTGCCGTTATAAGAAACGAATGTACGCAAACTTTTCTTGTGAAACCTCCTTTCCATTTTAAACACTTATCGGTGGAAGAAAAGAAACAGGTACGATGGATAGAAGCTAATCGCGGAATTTATTGGAGTGAAGGTTTTATCGACTACAGTGAATTCAAACGTAATGTTAAACCGTATCTGAATTGTCAAAATGTTTTAATTAAAGGAACTGAAAAGATCAAATGGATTAAAGATCTTTGTGAGAACTGTGAAGTAATTGACATTGGAGAAAAGCTAGGCTGTCCTAATCTTTTAAAATTATATAGTCAATATGAGGAGTCTAATGTAAATTTAAATTGTGTTCATCATAAGAAAATGTGTGCTCTAAAAAATGTTATGTGTATAAAAAAATGGTATATTGATAACCATACTAAATTTAATTTATGTAAATATTTTAACTCTGTATCTTGTACTTAATATTTTTACTGAAATATATTTCTATCAATCATTACTTTTGTATTATTATTGTTTCGTCTATGCAAATAAGGTACCTATTTCATAAATAAAATACATTATTTGAACAAATCAGATAAGCAAGGATTTATTTCAAAATAATCTATGACTAATACATTTTTAAATAAAATTAACTAAAAACAGATTATCTTTATTAATTTAAACAATACTTACTAACTAAAATATACATTAATTAATTATCGATTATAGTTTCTGATATATTTTTGATCACTCTCTCCGTTTGGTCTAATATATTGTCCACAAAATCTTTTACTACATATTGAGCCGAAACAACAACGTCGCTTTCATTTTCACAGTTTTCATCACTAATGTCAATTATTTTAATCTGTATTAACCGCCTCCCTTTACAGGGCTCGCGGTTCAAAACAAATGAAGACTTTCGTTGGATGCTACTGTAATTATTCTTAGTCGTCTTCTTTAATTTTCGTTTTAGCTGCTTTGGTGGTGTTTTCTTTAAACTTTTTACAGGCAAGTTTTCCTCATAATCCGAATCTGGAAATTTTTGCGCACATTGAAAGAATAGATCTTGGGTGTCGAGTCCTAAGAGTCCCTCTTGTATTTCCACATCATTTCTTAGTACCATGTCCGACATTATCTGAAACAATAAAAATAACACATTAAGATACGTAAATAGGTAGTATTTCGAATTGAAAACAGAAAAGTCAAAATTTGAAACTTACCAACGTGCAATATTTATTTATTTAATTAGCTCAAAAGGTCTTGCCTCTGTAACGTACAAGTAAAGAATAATCCACTAACATTATAAACACTTAATGGAAGTTAGTGTTTACTCGACAAAATCATGCATTGATGCAATGATACTTGATATTGCTATTTTTACAAAGAAACAGCGCAGGTGTCTGTTCTCGAGTTTCATTCCTTTAAAGCAAACAAACGTGTTGCAACATGCTGGTCGGTATCATCAAACTGCTTTGTTTATAATATTAGTGGATAGGTACCTAAATAATTATTTCATTTCGAAAGAGATAAATAAAATGCAGCTTTTATAATATAATAATATAATTCTTATTTAACTTAAACTATAATTACTTATAGCTATAACATCGTGTATTGTTCTAAAAGCTGGCTCTCTAGCAAAAAAGTAGTTACCATTTGATTTTTACAAAAATAACTTATAGGTTTAACATCGCGTTTAGTTTACCGCAGGTAGTTTATGCGTGGTATAGGTATACCTTGTATTTTTATTTTCACAAAATAGTAGGTATTTTTACAAAATAGTATTCATAATTTTGAATTTATGACGTTGATTTGGAAAGGGTTCAGAATGAATACTTAAGAGCCACTCATAACTCATGGCATTGTTTTGCCTACATTATTATAACTAGAGTTACAATAATAATTATGTCAACTCGATAATAAGCTACAAAATAATGTTTTACACTCCTAGAAAAGCAACATGACCCAGTGCTTTTGTAGATATCTTATCTGATGATATTAGACGTTTATCATCTTTACTGGATAAAGCGACTTTGTCAACGCATTGAGTGAAAACTTGATGTTTTATTGATTTAAACAATTTATTTTTTTTCCTTAAAATTGATTGAGAAAATAAAGTTTTTCTATAGTCAGACACTTCTAAATCGCGAACGACACATGATTTGACACCTTTAGCTTTTTTTATTTCAGTTTCGACAGTTTTTAAACAATAAAGTTTTGACCGTAATCCTATAAATTCCAAAATAATTTTACCACCCATTTCATCCTTAAATAACCCTGGTACTTTTTTATTAATCAAAGATAAACCATACCCGTTGTCTATTGGAAAGTTACTAGTGTCAAAATAATTAACAAAATGTTCTTTTAAATCTTTATAGAAGTCATTTGTTTTAATATGATAGATAAAACTATCTGTATCGGTATAACACATTTGCAATCGATCACCATAATGTGGTTTCATTACTGAATAATGAAAATCATACATGTGAGCTTTAGAAAGTTCAAGTACCGAAAACCCAATGTAAATTGGTTTATCTAATGCTATTTGTGTTGGCTTCAGTTGAATAGCTGCTAGGTTTTCGCTAAAAATAATGCTACTGTGGTAATAAGGACTGGATATTAATTTCCTTGCAGAATTTTTCTTTTTAGTTAAATTTAGACTATCGTCCCATGTATTAACCAACTTCACATCCACTTTATTTGCGTTGTTTTCTAATGTTTTACCAAATATACTGTTATTAAGTAATTTAAAAAAATCTTGTTCAAACGTCGATTTAGCTTGTTGTCTCAAACGCGTATTTAATTCAATATACTGTTTTAAATAATCATTTTGACGGAATGTAATGACTCTATGAACTTTTTTTAATATTAAACCATGTTTCAAACATGTTTTTAAATGAACGTAATGAATAACGTAATAGAATTTATCATATAGATTTGGGATTAGTTTAACAGTTTTTGAACCTGGTGCAATGAATCGCTGTGAAGCTAGAGGGTAATCTGAATGGGTTAAATGCAATGATTTTGGATAGCTTAAGTCAACCTCAAGAATAAAACCATATTCTGCGTTATCCTTTAGATAGAAATTTAAATTCAGATAACGGCAAAGTTAAACTTAAACTATGACCATACAGGTTATTGCAATCTATATATATGAGGTAAGATTGTGGAATCGAATGATCATAATCCAACATATATTTATTATTCGCTCTGGCATATCTATGTGAAACTAAACAAATACCGCCTCTAATTCCTGATTGTATCATATTATAAATAGATTCATCATTTATCAATTCTAACTCGACTTGTGTTTTGTATAACATCGCATCGAAAGATAAACTCGGAGCGGTAATATAAAACGCTGGGTCCAATTGATAAAAGCTTTTACATGTGATACGGAACTGTTCGAAGACGTCAGTTAACAATAAAACGTCCGTTTTTAAATATAAGTCTGTATATTGACCCATATTATTTAATCTAAATTGTCTCCAAATTAATTGCGCATGAGCATAATCTTTTTTAGATATATGCACATTCGTAAGAGAATTATAAAAATCTTTTTTATTTGGGAGTGATGTTTCATTGTAACGATGTAAATTATTCATATAATCGTAAGGATACACTCCTTTTCGAGTAAGAAGGTGAAACTGTGCATCATTCGAAAAATGTTTTTTTAAGTGCACAAATTTTTCATTATGCATTGTTTTCGCCAATTTATCAATACTCGTATTTAGAAATTTGAAGGAATCAACGAAACGCAACAATATTAATTTTCCATCAGGAAAAGACATGTACTTAGTAAATGATACATAATTCTCTTTAGTTTTTGGGATAATTTTTATAGACCCTGGAGCTTCACCTAATTTTGTGATAAATAAATGACAGTCGTAACCAGATAAATTATGGAAAAAAATTGGTACAAAATTTGGAATTTTGTATTGTAGATTGCAATAATTATGGGCAGCTCCTCTAAATTTTCCAGTTATATGACAATGGTCTCTAACTTTATCACCATATAAAAAATTGTTACATATGTGACACCTCGATGCGTTTTTAAAATTATGCTCATCAAGATCAGTAAAAATTATAGGCACATTTCGACACAATATATCATGAATTTCGCGAACGTCGTTAAATATGTTAGATACGAATATGTCTACACAGTCCATGCCTCGATATGTTACAAATTTATTGTACTCTGAATTCTCCGAACAAACAATGTAATAAGCAAATGCAATAGGTACATGTCGATGGGTTGTAGAAGTATGTAAACCTCTAATTTCTTCATTACAACTCGCTTCAAGCAAGCTCTCAAAGTCCGCATAGATAACAAACGGAACGTTTTGTTTTCTGTCATAATGTCTAAACTTTATTTTGGAACCCTTTTCGGGCAAAACAGTAGCTAAGCCGCTGCAAGTGTGCAAGTCTACTAGTTCGGCACTTTTAAAAAACACTAAACAAGTATCACATAGAAACAGTTTTTTATGATTTGCAGTAATTTGATTTCGTAATAAACGCGACAAGTTTTTAATTAAACAATAATGGGACTTTTTATCATTTTCTAAATAAAGTAAATGAATAATTCGTCGATTAACAGTGTTATCAGATTTATATAGAGGACCAATAACAGTGTTCTTTTTACTCAATCCGTAAATTATAAAACCTAAACCAGGATTATTATTTTCAAATATAGATATATCAGAAAAAGTCGCTGGAAATGACATGTTTTGTAAGTTCAACACATCACGAAAATTCGGATAGGATGAAACTCTATCAACATGTTTTTTTGTAGGATATAAATATGCTAAAATACTATACAAAAAGCAATACTTATCGGTATTACGAACGTTTATACAAGCCTTTTTGCTTTTTATTTGATTAGGTAATTCAATGTACGTTGAACCACCGATCGGTTCGTATTTATTTACGTTAATCTCCAGGTGAATACAATTTAAAAATGACCAGCCGCTGTCATGACCTTCAAATTCCTCCACTTGGTTTTTCAAAGTTTGAAGCAGTGAAGAAAATAACATATCGAATTTATAATTACTGTAAATAGGTGTATTTTTCGTACAAAATGATTTAATATCTACGTGATCATCCTTAAACGTTATAAAACCTGCGTAAAGTTCAAAATTAACTTTTATGCAAATATGTAACTTTATGCAATCATTTAAAAGACGTTGTAATTTACCACGAATCGATTTTAAAAATAATTCAATACTAGATTGATTCGTCTCCTGAGCCAAAATTCTATAAGATATAATTCTACATTTAAATGCAGATTCAATGGTTTCAATCCCCTCGCTAACCAAAAGACTTGAAATTTTTTGTTTGTGAACCCTGCTTCTTAAATGACCTACCCAGGATTGATTATTAATTACTAAGTCACACGTCTTACAGAAAGGCATGGTAATAGAGTAAATGATCAAGGACGTAAAATAATTATTTATTTATTATCTTATGTAAATCTTATAAATTTTACAAGATGAAAAAGATAAGTGATTAAAATCTGGAAAATTGCATAGAGAGCCTAGCTAGCTTACAGTGTTACAATATTAAACTTATAATCTTATATATATAACATCGCTCTTACGGTGAAGGCAAACATCGTGAGGAAACCGACATGTCCTACGCCCTTGCCCTGCAGTGGGACAAATTAACGGGCTGGTGATGATAAATCTTTAAAATTTAAAAGATAAGTCATAAAGATGTAATAAAAAAGCCTCAAGTGTTACAAAATTATAATAATTATTTTTAAATCTTTAAAAAGAATCTAATTTAATTAGAATCTTTAAAAATTTTTGCCTCTGATGCTTTAAAAACATCAAAAGATGTGACTAAAAGTTTTTGGAGTGGATCCCAACTCGGGTGCCCCTCATCCAAAATCAGTTTTAAAGACGATAAAGCTTTTTTATACCGTATCTCAGGTTTTTCGTTAATAATGTCGGCCTTATTATAAAGCCTGAGCTCTAGATAATAATCACCGCTGGAGTCAGCAGTACGATACACTTGCCATTTGCGACTCGTGTCGCAAAAGCAGAGATCAGGGGTTTAGCTCCGCCGGCCTTTGTTTTTCCTTTTTCACTGAAGGTTGCTTTATCTCCATCAATTATAGAAAATATATTGGATTTTCTGTAAACAAAAATAAAAATAATTAGTTAGATGAAATTGGACTTCGCAAAGCTATCGGGAACCGTATAAAACGATTGGTATCGACTGACTACCTGAGGGGATACATCTGGACGTTTTAAGTTGTACAACAATGAAATTACGTTACGATACGTTCAGTCTCAATGATAAAACAGAAACTAAGCAGGAACTTACTTCGAACAAACGGCTTCAGAAGTTTCTTTGCTGGCTTTCCTCTTAGTCGCCTTTTTGACGCTGGCCTGCTTCTTATTTTTCTCAGGTACTGCAGCGATCCAACTGTCTGTGACCTCAGAACTGCTTTCGTAATCAGACCTAAAAAAACAAAAAACAAAAATTACATTATATCACATATCAAATAAAACTTTTTGAATCGTGAAAAATAAAGAAAGATCGTATGTACTCACTTACATGATTGTTTTTAGCTTTGAAAAAAAATGTGATCTTCAAAGTAGACAAGTGGCTGGATTCAGCTGCTTTGTTCCTTGCTTAGAGGTCAGCTTCAGCTTGAAGAGTAAGAAGTACTTCTTATCGACCGTAACTAGGGTAAATAACGGTAAGTAAGCTGCAGGCTCTCGGTGTAGTTTTCCAGATTTTAATGACTATTTCATGACATAAAAGCGTATTTATATCGTAAAAAAACAAATTGTCAGCAAATAATTATTTTACAACCAAAAACTTTTAGTCGACCGACAAAATCATGTAATAAAATCAATAATAATAAATTACGTTAAACGTGGAATGTTGATCGATTTATTAGTTTTCCGTCGGTATAAACAAAGAAAATTATTTAAAATACTATTACTTACTTTATTTTAAAGCCATTAAGAATCATTTTCTAAAAGACAAAACAATATTATAAAAATGATAACGTTGCGAAAATTTTATTTTATAAATATCGTAGAGATAGAGGTAAAAGATTGTTTGGATTCCTACCAAATCCGTTCGATGTAATGTCTACTCTATTAGTTAAAAAATGAATATCTTTTTTTAGTCGATGGCTTAAATGGTATAGTGGTAGATATAGCAATTTCCATTCCGAAGCCGTGGGTTCAATTATTTTATAGGTAATATTATAAAGTTAGTATGCCTGTTTGTTACTCTTAACTTAACTTAAAACTACATAACCAATTGAGATTAAACTTACTTATTTTATTCTTTTGTTTTATTTTTACAATGATTAAAATGTATTTCTATTCGATAGAATGTAAATGTTTTACGGGATAACCTAAGAGAAAAGGTATCAAATTAATTTTGGATCGAGACTTATGCGAGTGAAACCGCTTGATGCAGTTAGTATAGAATAAAAAACAATATGAATTTAACATTCGATAAAACGCCTAATAAAATTTTCAGAGAATCAAAAACTAAGTTTATAAAATTTTTTGTTTCTCTTTATAACAGAACATCAAATTAAGATGTGTAGTCAATTTACTTACTATTAATTTTACGATAGTTAAAATAACTGGGGCAATTAGTTGATACGTTTCGTATTTTTATGAAATTAAAGAAATTTATGTTTAAGCCTAAAAGAAAAATGATAGCAACGCCCAGAGAATGACGTGCTAATATTAATATTTGCTTAAATGTTTAAAATATTTCCGCGGAATCTGGACTTACACAGTTGTCCTGCGGGACACAGCAAGTACTTCGATTAGCAGTTCTATGTTTACATTTTTTGGTCTAAAAACGCCGAAGGCTGTGAATATTTATGCGCAAAAACTAAATATTTGTACCTATCTGGTCTAAGTTTCTTTCTATGCATAATATTATAATATCAAATTAATTTTGGATCGAGACTTATGCGAGTGAAACAGCAATTTCCATTCCGAAGCCGTGGGTTCAATTATTTTATAGGTAATATTATAAAGTTAGTATGCCTGTTTGTTACTCTTAACTTAACTTAAAACTACATAACCAATTGAGATTAAACTTACTTATTTTATTCTTTTGTTTTATTTTTACAATGATTAAAATGTATTTCTATTCGATAGAATGTAAATGTTTTACGGGATAACCTAAGAGAAAAGGTATCAAATTAATTTTGGATCGAGACTTATGCGAGTGAAACCGCTTGATGCAGTTAGTATAGAATAAAAAACAATATGAATTTAACATTCGATAAAACGCCTAATAAAATTTTCAGAGAATCAAAAACTAAGTTTATAAAATTTTTTGTTTCTCTTTATAACAGAACATCAAATTAAGATGTGTAGTCAATTTACTTACTATTAATTTTACGATAGTTAAAATAACTGGGGCAATTAGTTGATACGTTTCGTATTTTTATGAAATTAAAGAAATTTATGTTTAAGCCTAAAAGAAAAATGATAGCAACGCCCAGAGAATGACGTGCTAATATTAATATTTGCTTAAATGTTTAAAATATTTCCGCGGAATCTGGACTTACACAGTTGTCCTGCGGGACACAGCAAGTACTTCGATTAGCAGTTCTATGTTTACATTTTTTGGTCTAAAAACGCCGAAGGCTGTGAATATTTATGCGCAAAAACTAAATATTTGTACCTATCTGGTCTAAGTTTCTTTCTATGCATAATATTATAAGTAGTATACCCGTGGTCTAGTACCCATAGTACAAGTCTAGAGCTTAGTTTGAGGCTAGATTGTGCTGTGTGTAATGTCATGCAATATTTTGTTTATTTATCTAGATATTGGTATGAGTTCGGGATTTCTAAAAAGCAAATACCTACTTCTTTTTTCTAAATCGGTTAAGAATATTATTCGATTTCGTAATAAAGTTCCCAAGATAATATGATACAGGTAGGTAAGTTTTCATAACAACAAGAATGAACTTGTTTTATAAATGATGAGTCGACATTGAGTGCTTACTTAATGCTAAAAGTGCATATCCACCGTATTTTATCGTAGGGTTATTAATTTATAATTTTGCATGTGTCAAGTACCGTAGTGTTCCTTGTCTAAACACCCTAACTTTCATATCACTTTAAGCGATAAGGTCACCCATTGTGTTACCTACATTTTAGTTATTTTGTATGTATTCAATTGTGGTGTGTTGCAATAAATAAATTAATCTATCTATCTATCTCTTCCTTGGAATAGCATGACTTCATTACCAGAACAAATATTTTTGGAAATTGAAAACCTCCTAAGTCGGTTAAAAGTGTTTCTGGACATTTGCTCATGACTTTACAACTGTTAAGTTTTCAGTTCGCTTAGGTGTACAAAATTATACACCGCCTGATTCCTCGTGGGAAATAACACCCAGTTTTCATTATGTTTTTGTGCAATACTGTTTTAGTGGTGGTTTTTTAAGTTTTAGTGTTTATATTCTTCTAGGAAAAAATAAAAAAATGTAAGTACGAAATTTAGATAGATATTGATTTTGTATCGTACTTATCAATTTCTATTTAAATATTAGTTCAATGCTGAAAGTACAACCAACAGTTGTATATAGTCAGATATAATTTATTTCTGTTTTATTAATTTCAAGTTAACAAGAAAAGTACGCGGTGGATTTGTGTTATTTAAGAATATAAGTAATTAATTCTTCCGACTGATTGTTTTAAAACGAAATGTGGTTTACACACATAGGCAGTGTTTACCAACAGAATATTATATGAAATATATTTTTTAATCGGTACTCATTATTATAAATTCATAATATTGGCTAAAACGATCTTACCATGGCACAGTGTGTTTTGAGACCCGATTTTGTTGCATGGTTCGGTTTCTTTTATAAATTTATAATTTAGATCATTCCTAGCACTACTGTGTGACTCCGACATCGATACGACTTGTAGTTACGTAGAAAATTAGAGTCAAAGTTTGCATATTTTGTGTCATGAAAATCCCTAAAAAAAATATTAAAAAAAAACTGTGCCACGTATTTTAGTTTTAATTTCATTTATAAGTAACATGTATAACACTCTACCTTTTCACAAATTTTTGGGTATCTACAATCAATAATTAAAGAATTATTAACAATTTTGTTAATTTTCTTCTTCAACTTATAACTTCACTTTAACGCCGAATTATGGAGTTTTTTCTGGACTAAATCATTATTTTTACATGCCTTTATCGATCATATTAAAACCATAACATAATTCAGCGTTATTCAAAAGTTATAACATAATTTAATCTTAACCGGGTTTTCCGACTCTAGGGTTATCACTTCAACTAAAATAAAACAAAATCCGGATATTTCGATTTATATCCATCATTTGTGAATAATAAACAAAATTTCGATGAAGTGCTACATATGATATGGGAAGGAGTCCACCCTCGTTAGGCACACGCTAAAACCCCACGTCTATATATGTAGTATGGAGAAACAGACCTAATCATTAATTTATTTGTAAATAAAAGTAAATTAATAAATAGGTAGTAAATAAATTAAATGGTAAATACATTTTCTTACACTTTTAATAATTCATTCAATTCCTTAAGTATTTGTGTATAGATATTTGTTTCTTGTCTGGGTGTTGTATGTATTATAATTAGTAGGTATGCATTTACAAAAAAAAGAGTAGTATATGTATTATATCAGTTGTCTGGCCACCGTAACACAAGCCTAGTTGCTTAGCTTGGGGCTAGATGGCAATGTGTAATTTGTCCAGCAATATTTATGTATTATGTTATTATATCTATTTATAATTTATAAAATTCTTTATCCTAACTGATTGACATATCAACGCACAGCCTAAACCGCAGATCCTAAAGACATGAAATTTAGAGGGTATTGGGTTTTGTGATGTGTAGGTACTAAGAAAGGATTTTTCAAAATTCTATCTTCAAGAAGCTGAAATGGGGGATTGAGATCACTGACTAATTCATCATAAAATCTCAGAAACTACAATTAAGTGCTAGAATTTTAAACTAACATGGTTATTTTCACTACTAAAACAACTGTCTCGTGAACAAGCTGGTTGGAATTACTAGCGAAATATCGAGCTCCGCGAATAAATTATTAAACATGGTAAACACCCTGTTAATAAGTAATTTTAGTAAGTGCTAGGAGTCTCAAATTTTGCATGGGAATTTCTTTTAGAACAATAACACTAAGAAATATTTTTTTGAAATACTAAAAAAACGGACCAAAGACGTTACGGGAATGCGAAATTACGGGAATGCAGCGTTTCAAGAAACCCGTGTTCCCGTAAGTTTTAATGTCCCTGTGGACATTACGGGAAACACAATACGACAAAACGACTTTACGGGAAATCGATGTTACGGCGACGCTTGATTTATTGATTTAATATGATTATATGTTTAAATATTTAAAAAGGTACATAATAATATTAGTACTTACAAATTTTATAAGATTTTAATTTAATAATATGAATTTAATTTAAATTAATTAATAATTAACTACCTACACCTACTTAAGTAGCTATAATGACATGTAACTTGAGTTATCAATAAAATATCTGTATCTGTATATAGGTAGATAGATTTACATTTGTTTCTTGTAAGCCACGCGGGCGAAGCCACGGGCAGAAGCTAATATGTGATAATTTGACTAAGTTTTCCTCAGATCGCTTGTGACCACGAAGAACTGAAAAGTCCTCAATACAAAAAAGAAACATTATTAATAAGTTAAACTTTTTCTTTCAAAAATAATTTAGAAAATAATTAGTGATTTTCTTTCATTTCTGTGGAAAATAAAAACAAAAATAAAGTATCATATTTAATAATATTTATTGTATAAGTTTTAGAGACCACAATATAAATTTGGATACTTATCCGGTTATGTGGGTGACAGCCCTGAAGAAAAACATTAAAATAAGTGTAACTTTTGAATAACGCTGAATTATGTTAAGGTTTTAATATGGTCGATAGAAGCATGTAAAAACAACAGTTAAGTCTGAAAAAAAAGCTATAATTCGGCGTTAAAGTGAAGTTATAAATTAAAGAAGAAAATTGAGAAATTCGTCAATAATTCGTAAACTATTGATTGTAGAAACTCAAAAATTTGTGACAATGTGGATTAATATACATACCATTTATAAATGAAACTAAAACTGAAATTTGTGGGAGAGTTTTTTCTAAATATTTTTTTTAAGATTTTCATGACCCGGATAACCGGCAAACTTTGACTCTAATTTTCTACGTAACTACAAGTCGTATCGATGTCGGAGTCACACAGTAGTGCTAGGAATGATCTAAATTTTATATTTATAAAAAAAACCGAACCATGCAACAAAATCGGGTCTCAAAACACACTGTGCATGGGCGAAAAGTATTCATATGGACGGAATACATTTGGTCGAATATTATATGAATTTTATTTTTAATCGGTGCTCGATTGTTCCGATTGATTGTTTTAAAACGAAATGTACTTCTTAATATCGGTTTAAAGCGGTCTTACACCCATAGGAGGTGTTTACCGACCGAATATTATATGGAATATATTTTTTAATCGGTACTGGAATCTTTCGGCTGATTGTTATAATTCATGAATATCGGTTAAAACGATCTTACCATGGGCGAAAATAACACATACAGACGGTGTTTATTTGACTGAAATATCATGAATTATATTGTTAATCGGTCCTCGTTTGTTTTAAAACTATTGAAATCTGTAAAAAGTTGCACGTATAAAATTGAAATACTTAATTAAATAACAGAAATACTACCGCAATGGAAGTTGACATGACTATAAACAACAGGAGGTTAAAAAATTTAAATAAACCTATGATAACAATACATGATCATACAAAAGCGTGGTTTTAGCCTGGAACAAGCAATGAAGTTTTTGTTTTACATTCTAGGTAGTGTATACCAATAATCCAAAAAATATATTCTTCGATCTTTGGGTTAGAACCCCCGATGCGAAGAGTGCCCTGGCACTCGTTGGAAACTTGTAGTTTTGTTTCACATTTTTAGTTATAGTTCGTTCTAGACCAATAGGTAACTCTGAAAAAACTCTATTCTTTCAAATTTTGGGCAGCGAGGGCGCGGGGGCTGACCAAAATTTGAAAGAATAGAGTTTTTTCAGAGTTACCTATTGGTCGAGAACGAACAATAACTACCTACTTATAATCACTACGTTTTATACTTAAGAATCTTCTTACTAGTTTGTAGACTTAAATAACCATTTTATATTTCAAAGAAAACAATACCTACGTAATAATCTAAAAGAAGTTGTCACCAACAACAACCCGAGGCATTGCGCCCAAGATGCTGGCGGCGTTCCCGCGCTGGATAGGAAACCGCCAGCTCTTGTACTTATCACCCTGAGTAAGCAAAAACAAGCAATGCACGTCCTCGCTACAGGAGTATATACATCTAGAATTAATAAATTTCTTCTGGTGTAATTAAATCTGATCTCTAAAAACTAAAAAGCGATCAATAAAAAAATATTTAAAAAAATAAAAAACCCGACTGCTGTTTTAACAGAAAAGAGAAAAACAAGATGCTTCTAGTAGCTTTAGGAATGGTGGATGCAGTCGGGTGGGACTCCAAATAAAAGGTGAATAAGTTTAATAACACCAAATACTTAGTGTTATATAATTAGGTATACTATCTTTATGTTATTTGGAGTCCCACCCGACTGCATCCACCATTCCTAAAGCTACTAGAAGCATCTTGTTTTTCACTTTTCTGTTAAAACAGCAGTCGGGTTTTTTTTTTTTTTTAAATATTTTTTTATTTTAAGAGATTCTTTTATATATTTCGTAAATTCGTTTTTATTGCTCAAGGCATATTTACTAGAAATATTTTAAAGGAAAAATTCATCTTCAAAAATTCACTTGCGGCGAGATTTGAACTCGCGTCCCTGGATCAATATTCCAGTGCCTATACCGCTCGGCCACGCAAGTTCCCATCTCGAGCAGCGAATTTAAGAATATGAATGTTTCCCTGTCTACTATTTTTTTTACTTTTAAGTGAATTTTTGAAGATGAATTTTTCCTTTAAAATATTTCTAGATTCTTTTATAGATAGTGTTCTCAAGATTTATAGTATTTACGCAAGGCAAATGTGACTCACCCAAAAAAAACTTTAGTTTATTCCCACCAGGATCCCGACAGTTGTTAATTTTGCGTGAAATTACTAACACATCGGAATTTTTAGTGATATCAAGCAGATTATAATATGTATTTTTTTTTCATCTTCTCTGATACCTGTATACCTTTTTGTTTAGTTGTGTGCTTGTCTGAATAAACTTATTTTCTTTCTTTCTTCTTCCTTTCAGATTAACAAATAGTTAAAACACTTTATTTATCCGGTTTTATCGCGTTTTTATTCATTATTTGAACCGAGCTTGAGATTTGAAAACCTTTATTATGCAAAATTGCGAAAACCATAGAATAAATTATAACAAATAGTTACCAAAACATTATCGAAAGTAATAAAACTTTAAAATAACACCTGGTATCCTTAGTCCTATTCTGCCTGTACGACGATACGTTGCAAGGCATATGCCGCGATCGGTGCGTCACGCATCAATCTATCAGGACATATTATGCGCCTCATGAGGTCGTTGCGAATGCCCCCCTCATTCAGAGACCGTCTCTACGAGCGTTAGAATCGCGGCGATATTACGTTCAAAAAAAAAGTAAATTTTAAA
This sequence comes from Idaea dimidiata, assembly GCA_949358125.1. Lineage (NCBI taxonomy): Eukaryota > Metazoa > Arthropoda > Insecta > Lepidoptera > Geometridae > Idaea > Idaea dimidiata. The sequence continues at coordinate 22,457,961 of OX442330.1, forward strand.
TAAAAAAATTCCCGACTACTTTTAAAAACCACAGACAATTTAGAAAAATCTTGTTTTTTTTATGTTTGTTTTTCTTTTGTTTTAATTATTTGATGTATGTTTTTTTTTTTAGCTGAACGACAACGCGACGACTTCGCGACGATTTATAAGGCATCATGGTAGGGCCCATTATCTTATTGCTATACAACGCACCGCCGCGTGGAGACACGTTAATAGAGATTGTATAAAAATAAGTGGCTCGCCGAGATTCTAACGATCGTGGAGACGGTCCCTCAGCGCGAAGGGGCGTTTCGCAAGCGTGCTCAAACTGTGCATGTCTCTCAGAACGCATGCCGAGGCATGTGTTGAAGTATCACAAAGTGTTAATTTAATATTGATTACATAAATATTTACTTACTATCGGGAAACGAACGCGTAATCAACCCTGCATTTCAAACATGCTCGTTTACTTACATAAGTTAAATTTAAAATCTTACTAATATTATAAACGCGAAAGTTAGTATGTGACTTTGTTACGTATGTGACCGTGTCTTTCACGCAAATACTACAAAATTACGATTGCGATAAAACTTAGAACAAAGATAGTTAAAAACCTATCTTTGTTCTGAATAACACATGCTTTTAATATGCTACTTTTTATCCCGATATTCCCGCGGGAACGGGACTTCCGCGGGTGTACCGCAGGGTGCAGCTATTGTATAATATTTTTTTGTTTGCTTATTTTGTACTTTATATTTTAATATTAATAGGATTAGAAAGCAATACCAATAAAAATAGCATTCTATTACATTTTCGATGTAGACATAAAATCACCTGGGTTAAAAGCCTGTCTTTTCACGCTTAGGTATGTAAGAATCTAATCTATTATTAGAACACAGTGAGCTATTGAAACCTCTAGGCTACGACTCGAAGACTACCACAAAAGGAATGCACATTCTTATTCGATGGCGACGGTAGAGCGCGGGGAAAATGTTTTTAAACCTCACTGCGTCCGGTAACGGGCAAGTCCTTTTAATCCGAAAGGGGGTTGTTCTAGACGTCTAGGCGAACACTTTTTGTTCTACGACTTTTGAAAATTCGAACTTTTTTTTTTAATTTTCAGATAATTTTTCACTGAAAAAACAGCTGTTTTTGAAAATAAAAATAATTGAAGTTTTGATTAAAACCATCAAACTACATAAAAGAACAACATAAGGTCAATGACCACGAAATCTCAGAAACAGCTGATTTTCAAGTAAACTTTACACCTAAATTTTTCGAAAAGTATTGTAGTAAGTACACCTTGTACATATATAGATATAGATTCTGTTGTTTGTCACTTGTAAGTCACAAGTGAAGGTGAAAGTGAAAGTGTGTGTTTCCACTCGGTGGACATCCTTAGTGACTGTCGGTCTAAATCGAAATACATACACATGCTATAAACTTGATTAAGTATTTTAGCGACGTGTTTTCTATCAGTGTTGATCTGAAGTGTACTAACACGAAAATCCCCAGTTTAGTATAGTGTGAGTGAACTCGAAAGCGAAATCGGTTTTTTTGTTTGTACCCACCCGTCCCGCCAGCCAACTGCTAGCGTGAAGATCTATATTTCTAGATAGATATAGAGAGGGGCACAGCTTATTCGGTCACACAATACCAAACTGCATAAACAATTCAAACGAGATTGGTGTGGGACCTCAGACGCAGCGGTAAACTTTGCTTTTTTATGAATAAACAAAAGTCCTTTTATACTCGAAGGATTGGGAATGCTTCGGTATTTTATGAATATTCTATTTGTTGATTATTAGTCCTGCGGAATAGCTCTAGGTAAGTACCTTTCTACGTATTTTTGGTAAAAGGATATTGAACGACTCAGTACGGAGTTCGTTCATTTTATTTGGGTTGCCAGTGTATTAATTAATATTCTATTTTGCCATGTCGTGTGTAGCGGGTGGGTCACCCTGGCTACTACTACATAGGCAAGTGGCTTGCTTCGCGCCTAGCGGCTTGCATTCTGACAAGATACACAGCTAGGCGCCAAGCTCTCAGTGCGGCTGGTCGCAAACTTTCTAGACCATTGGCTTTAGTTAGGTGACTCGCTAGCCTCTAGGCGCTAAGACAGCCTCCTACCTATGCGGACGTAGCCTAATAACTCTTCTGTGAGTTCTCTTTCTCCTTGCAGTTGTGGTGTACCGACATTAAACATGTTGTTCCTAAATCTTATTTATTTTATTTCACACCAACACCAAACACCATTTAGACCATTGGGATTAGTATACTTGCTTATACTAAACCCAGCAAGGTTGTCAGCAAGGTCAGCAAGCAAGAAGTGTGGTTACTAAGAGCCCAGCACTGTTACTGCGAAGAATTCGGAAGGAACAGGTGCAAAAATACAGATAATCATTTAGATATTCTTGTAATTAAAACTCAACGCTAGGATAAGGAATTTTTAAAATCAAATTTAAATACAAAATATCCTGCCAACTTTATATTAGCTACTTTGTGAATCCCCGATGACAATAAGACTTCGATTCTATTTACAATTGCATTTTTTTTAATTAACCTGAATTCGAAACAATCTATCGACAAAAACATAAAACGTACTAACCGAGGAAGTCAATAGGACTTATTAAAGTGTAGAATAGAATAGAATCAGTGACACTGTTTTATTTCTTAACAATCCCTAGCTACAATGCTGCTTTGAAGAGCGCTTTCATAGAGTAGGACGTTGTACAATTTCACATTTTTTTCTCGTCGATGTTGGCGATAAATATGCAATTCTCGTAGAACTTTAGGATTGTAAAATTGAAAGTTTTTGTTTCCTATTAATTAATGCCAACGGTCTATACCCATGACTTCACGCAAACCCCCTTAAGCTACGTCCACATAGGCAGAAGGCTCGCTTAGCGCCTAGATGCTAGCTAGTTGCCTAACTAAAATAAACGGTATATTTAGTCAGAACGCAAGCTACACTAGGCGCTAGTCGCTAAACAGGCAGGCGGCTTGTTTAGCGACTAGCGCCTAGTGTAGGTTGCGTTCTGACTAATGGCAGCGCTAAATCTGATGATTTCAGGTATCTTTACATAATATACTCATTCTTATCTATACCCTTTTTATAAAATATTATTAACAAATGACTAAGTTATGTAACGTTTCTTCCTGTCTGTCAACTTTAGAACTTTATGTCAAAGTAAAGGACAAACGATAGGTCATAGTTTATGTACCTAGTTGGTAATCATGGTTCGTAAGTGGAAGTAATAACATTTATTAGACGATACACAGAGAAACTGATTGATTAAAAGGCCGGAAGGGATTTTTCAATTTTATAGAAATCTGAGATAAAAAGTTGCTGTCCGTCCATGCAGTCTCAGAGCACTTCTGGTTCATAATTCTTTGAAGGTCATAAAATGAACCGTACCTGTTACATTAGATTTTGGCGTAAAATATAAGTTTTTATAAGATTAAATTTCCCATAACGAAACATACAGTGAAGTATTAAACCTTGGTAAGATAATTATTACTTGCGTGGCCGAGCGGTATAGGCACTGGAATATTGATCCAGGGACGCGAGTTCAAATCTCGCCGCAAGTGAATTTTTGAAGATGAATTTTTCCTTTAAAATATTTCTAAGATAATTATTATTAAAAACTAAACGCATTCCAAATGTCTGACTAACTACATAGTTTTTTTTCCTATATATTATTTAAGTATTTTCCTATATGCAGCTTCCCAGTCTCGTTTCGTCGCCAACCGCGAGCGAAACCTACAAAAACAAAATAAAAAGTGCTTTATTTTACCCTCCTCTGTACGTACAATGTTTTATTTCTTTGAAGAGAAAGTTTTACCTTTTGTTGTTGTTTTGTTGCAGAAAACAATGTTCTGAGAAAATATTAGAGGAAAGTTTAAAAATATAATTGAAATACAAGGGGCTCTGAGCAGAATGTCCCTTTCACATTTAGTCCCGAACGCATATGGTACAAGTGTATGAATATTATATGAAATTAAGATGATGAATTAAAGAATTTGTAAATTTGGATTTCAATACATCTAAGTAATTACAAAACTTATTGTACCAAATTGTTTTACAGAATTTTTACATTTAGAAAACACAAAAAATAATGAAGCCAACTCGCTACGAACATTGATTTTCATTTGACAACGAACCGATTGACTTTATCAATTTGATTAAGGGCTAATTTTTAAATCCCTAGATAGAGATATCTGACAAATAAAATGTAACACCACCGAACGAAAAAGTCACTATGATATTTAAAAACAAAATAGGTAAATCTAAACTTAGAAGATAACAATTTTAAGGCTTTTAAATTTGGTTGGGTCCGAACTTATTCGACAGATACATGATACAGATACCTACAGATATTTGACAGCCTCTGTGGCGCGTCGGGCGGACGCTCGACTGCAATGCAGAAGGCTGGGGGTTCGATTCCCGTCGGATGCAAAAATTTATGCGTAAAAATAACTATTTGTATCTGGTCTGGATGCCTTTTTACGTATAACATGTATGTATTTACAAAAAATAGTATAATATGTAGTATATCCGTTATCTAGTACCCATAGTACAGGCCTAGTGCTTAGTTTGGGGCTAGATTACGCTGTGTGAAATGTACTGAAATATATATATTTTACATCTTTTTCCGTGGAATGCAAAGTCAGGCCTAAGTAGAGTAACTTGTTTTTCAACTTCGTTATACAATTTTAAAAATTATTTTAAATAATAAGCAACATAAATATATAATTAATTCATATTAAACGAGAAATACTGTTTAGGCGCTTACGAAGTCGCAACTCGAGCTATCTAGCTTTACTTTGGCTTTGGTACATCAATGCTTCAAAAATGCAAAGTTTGCGAATTTAATTAGACATCGTCAGGGTTCAATTGTACGGTTTCGCAAATTTCGTTCAAAATATTACTTGAGTAACAGCTGAATACTGAAACGTTAATCGAAATCTTGAGGCCTGCTAAACTGAAAATTCATGTCGTGTTTATCGAAAATTGTTGATAATTTCATAACGGCCATACCGTTGACATTTTTTTGTTCATAGATTGTAGGTTATATTGATTCCTACATTTTAGTACAGGTTCAAGATAAATATCATCAAAATCTCATCTTTATTTGCTGTTCCGCAAAAATATCTCAACTTGGCTTAATACACCGTTTACGGTGTAAATGACTGAAAAATACCATTGTAAGTACCTAAGCAAACGTGAAAATCCAAGTCACAAGAGAAAACAAATCCTTCTGTCTGTTCAAATCTCTCTTTGACCAACTGCAGATTACAAACTTTTCAGCCACGTGGCAACCAAAATTATGTTTTCCTATGCAGCGTTTGTAAGTAAACAAAAAAACTCTACATAATAAAAATTAATGGGTTAAGTTAAAATTACTGTTATTTCATAGATCTTATACCTATTCTATCTATCGTAGCACAGCCGCTGTAATGTGATCCGATTAGTTGTAGGTTAGGGTTAGATTTTTTTATTATGTGTGTGATAACCTGTTGTAAAAATCGGAAAATGAGTTCGTTTTCTACGTTGTACGTACAAGTGCGATCGGCAGACAAACAGTCTTTATTCTGAGTCTGATTTGAGTAGATATTCCGTAACAATATTATGTTGTGTTTGTGGGTTTTATTATTTACTTATTCCACTTTACTGAGCTAAGCTCAGCTTTATTTTCTGGTGTTTTTTTTTCGTTTATTGTTTTGACATTTGCCTTCGATATAAGTATGAGAAATTCGAAATGTTATTAGATAAACGTATAAAATTCAATGTCATGATGACTGATAGACTGACTCTATACTGTACATTAACGCCTTTAGACGCATAAAGTCCATTATATCGAAATGTTCACTGTGTCAAAAAGTCCATACTATGTCCACTGTATCATAATGTCCACAGTATTATTATACCTACAACCACAGCTACAACGCTGGTTCAAAAGAGGGTGTGTTCTTCGTTATATGTAGACAGGAGTACTTATATAAAGGAAGATAAATCTAATTATAAGAAAGGATTCTTCGAAAATCCCACAAGATTGGAAATAACGGGAATGAAACCGCAGGACGCTGCTTCTTTTATATTTGTTTAATTAAGAATGTTAAAAACCGGTTCGTTACCTGAAAATCACCTATAAAAACATCCAAATATCGATACAACGAAACGTTACCGAATTATGTAATTATAATTATTCGAATAAATTCATCAAGTACCAGTTATCTAATTCAAAAACCGAGTAAACCACGGGTTAATGAGATACGAAGGTCAACCCCGATTTAGTTCGTGTGTTTCGGTTGTAAACTGGGTCATGCACATTAACTGGAATATTAATCATCTCAACACAAGAGGGCGCGACTTAAATGTATTATGGTAGGAAAATAACTTTTGTAGCGCGTGTTTAGTAAGCTCTAAGGCGATTATTTTACCTATTCAAGAGCCTTTATTGATCTCTGTTTGTATACGAAATGTGATTCAGTTTGGTAATCGTTAGGTGCCAACCAAACCTAGCTTAGCTTAGCTTCCCTCAAAAACTCAATATATTTTAAAGGCTTTGTATTGACTTACTGTCTAATGTTTTAACGAACAGCCTAATTCGCTGAAATTAGGAGATTGTGCTCTTTATGTGATGTGTAGGCATCCGATAATAAAGGATTTTTGAATATTCCCGAAGTAAAAATGATTTTTATTGAATTGTTTAATGCGGGGTAGGTACTTACCCACTCGTAGATTACTTATTCAAGATTTAGCCTTTATTGAGCTAAAGCCTCGATGTGCTATGAAAAATGTTATAAAGGCTAATGGTATGGAATAAGGAGCTATCGGATCGTTGAAAACCTTGTAATAATATGCTGGCAATTTCAAGCGAAATTAGGATATTCTTTTTCATGTTCCCAGTGTTTTATGTTTTACTCCACCCCTCGGGACTATTATGGTAAAAATAACAGGTCCATTACTTCAACATATTTGCGTGAAACATAGGACAAGCAGCCACTAAGTAAAACTAGTTAAAATCTGTTTCTATACCCTTTTCTTATCTCCTAAATTCCTACTTTTAGGCTACGTCCGCATAGGCTTGCTTAACGCGCCTGGAGGCTAGCGATTAAAGTCTTGTTTTAATTAGATTTAATTAATTAGATGACTCGCGGCCAGCCGCACTGAGCGCTTGGCGCCTGTGTATCTTTTTAGAATGCAAGCCACTAGGTGTTAGGCGCTAATTAAGTCGCCTGCCTATGCGACCGTACCCTTACGGTATCCCTCACTTGTAGCTAGAGGACCGGAAATTGCCGAAAAAACATTTTTTTTACGATTTATTGTTATTATTTTTTATTTTGAATACGGAGAACGAGGTCTCCAGGAGTAAATATATAACAGACCCAGCCTTCAAATAAAAATGTTATACGGGACCGGTCTCTTATTTGTAGAAAACGTGACGTCATATAGTCACATAAGTTGAAGGAAAATGTAGGTAACAAAAACCATGCAAAAACAGGCAAGTTTGCATATTATTACTTCTTTCTTCTATGCTAATCTTAATGTATAAAAATGAATCCCTTTTTCTCTTGGTCACGGCATCACGCCTGAACAGCTAGACCGATTCCGATAATTCTTTTTTTGTTGTCTTCCTTATGATCAGGAGAAGGTTCTTATGAAAGAAAAAATGCTGGACCGATTATGATAAGTCTTACGCGGATGAAACCGCGGGGCGCAGCTAGTACTTAATAGTAATAACACCTTAATAAAAATTGACAGAAATGTTATCATTTCCTCCATATCTGCTTATCGTATATACGTTATACATTTTTGTGTCTGCTAAACTATAAAGGAAATATAGTTTTCACATCTGATACCTACTTGGCCGACCTTCTTAACTACTAAAGCTACTCAATAGGAAGTTTCTAGATTGTTGGCTTTGAAAATAACAAAGTGTAGACAATTTATCACGATCACACTATAGGGCTCGTGGCTCGTGTAAGGCCTGTTAAATTATGTTTACAAGTGTGGTGTAACCTTCAGAATTTTGTTGCGTAATAACTGAAATAACAACTAAAACAATCTTACTTCTTATGTAATGTATATGTATGTAATGGATGTATGTGACTTTATTACTCAATCACGCAAAAACTACTAAACCAATTGGGATGAAACTTGGCATACAGGTAGCTGGGGACCTGAAATAACACAAAGGCTACTTTTTATCCCGATATTCCTGCGGGATCGGGACCTACGTGGGTAAAACCGCGGGGCGCAGCAAGTTATTCATAATTTCTATAAACGTTTGTTTTAGTTGCCTTCGGTTGTTTGTTTGAATATTGGGGGTTATTCCTTTAATCCCCATTGATAATTCCCATCAATGGGGATTTGATATTGAAAATGTCTATGGGCTGGTTGATGTGTGTCAGTGAGTCGGCGAAACGATGCATAATTAATAAATGAAAAGACGAATGCATGTTGAAATTTCTGTCGGCGAAACGACTATTTGGAGTTTTTACAATCGGAAAAACACGGTCGGAATTATGATGTAGGCTCCCACTTAATAATAAAATTGCGAACTAGAGAAATGTATTAACAAAGCTTTTTTACGCTTTAATCTTTCAGAAACAGTTAACAACGATGCAATGAAGAGCTAATCACGAGATCTAAATAACTTAGAACCTCCTAGTATCTACAACCAATCTTCGGTGAAGTATATACTTTTCCGTTGGTAGCTTACCTACACCATTAAACATTCCACGCTGTATTATTTGTACCTAGGTACCTCGACACAACACACTAAGCCCCAACATAACAATGTCAAAAGTTATAAAGGACCTTACCTCAGCCTCAAATTACAGTAGGTACCTACTAAGCGCTCAATCAGAAAACACCAAAACCCTAAGTAAGTAACTTGTTTAAGCACGTACTTGTGTACAGCAAAGCGTTCTTGTAATGCGTGTCGTTGACGGGTACATTTCTCCTAAACTTTTATTTTACGAGCACATTCCATTTTGAACTTTACTGTTACGGGACAAGTTTTAAAGTTATTTGACTTGAGATTTTACAAAATAGCTGGTACAGTCACCGCTAAAATTATCTACTCAAAAACATTTAAGTACACTGAACTTAGGTAGGTATACAAAATTGATATCATTAAAAAGCAAAATTACAAAATGTATATTTATTTACACACTAACTGCTGCAGCGAAGTGCTTCGCTGTTTCAGCCGCAATACTCAAAAAAATTTAAAAAAAAATGTATTGAGTTTTAAATAAAATAGCAAGTAAAATTTCACAGCATTTTACAACAAAATTTAACGTCTCTAAATAATTAAGTATTAAAGGCGTATTTACGATGTTTTTGATTTATTTTAAATGGGGCTCGATAATTCGCTAGTAATTTCAACTGGCTCGTTCACGAGACTTGAGAGTGCGTGTTTAATTAGTTGAAGTGAAAACAACCATGTATAATTTAATACCGTATATCTCCTTCGGTTTCAACTGGAACTGCGACCGAAGCCGAAGATTTCGGTTTCGGCTGAAAGTCGTGTAATACATTTTTTAAACTTACACGATTTCCATTTATTATTATTAAATATTAGATTTTTGGGTCTAGATCGCGTTATATCAACAAAATTATTTTAAATTTAGTAAATAAATTTAAAATTACCCCGACGTTTCGGCAAACGGATTACACCGGCCGTGGTCCCGCGATCTAGACCCGAAAATCTAATATTTAATAATAATGAAAGTCGTGTTTCGATCGGTCACTAGAAATGATACTTTAGTCGACAACTGTACCTACCTACGTTACTACGTTAAGGATGCAAGGCTAATGGCGCAGAGACGACAGTCGATTGGATGATATTTATCAGTGGTACATTACCAAGATTAAAGCTGACAGTGCCAAATGGAAAGTAAAGCTGGATTTCCAAGCTGTTTTCTTACTTTCGTGGGAACTGTTGAAATTATACACGTGCTCTGAAGTTTCCAGAGTGGCTTTTGAAGATTTAATTTTTAGGTTAGTATTACCACAGACATAGAAAGGTTGGGGTCTGGGGCACAGCAGCATTATAATATTAATAAACAAATATTAAACTACATTACACACAGCGCAATCTAGCCCCAAACTAAGCACTAGGCTTGTACTATGGGTACTAGACAACGGATATACTACATACTATATTATACTCTTTTTTTTGTAAATACTTACATATTATACACAGAACGACACCCAGACCAGATAAAAATATTTATTTTTAAGCATAAATATTTGCACCAGACGGGAATCGAACCCGCAGCCTTCTGCATTGCAGTCGAGCATCCGCCCGACACGATACAGAGGCCGTCAAATAGTATAGTATAGAAACAGAATAATCGTCGTCACGTCTGTATGGGCAGTTTCCATATTGTGTACAGTTTCCGTACTGCTCCCTTTATGTACTGTGGTATCACTGACCTTTATTTCGAGTACATAACCAGCTTTAGAAAATAAATATATACCTTTTCAAGTGCAAACTAGTGATCCGATGGGATAAAACTTAGAACCTATGTAGGTTTCTGGAGTAATCGGAATCTAAGTGAAAAATAATCTATGTGAATCCAAAATCAAGTAGCAAATTGATACAAAATCCTATATACTATTAAGACGTACTATGATTGTATTTTTGCCTCCATCATGAAAAAATCGGTAGATATGTGTAGATTATACAAAAGCTATAGTTTTTATTAACCCATATATTCTTGCGAAGACTTACGAGGGTAAAACCGCGGGGCCCAATAAAAATAACGTCAGTTGTATGTATATTCGTCCACATATTATTATGTGTATACGTATGTTTACCTACTATGTACTTAAGTTTATTATGAGTATGTCGAGTGTGATAAGTATACAAGGTACTTATATTAGTAAGTAAGTAACTAAGTACTTATCAACTTAATACAAACGCTCGAGACTTTAAGCTCAAGTTTTAAGTTCGGTAATTTGTTCAAAAGTTCGGTAGATCAGTATTTCTCACGGGGACAATTAAGAATTTATTTCGATATTCTAACTTCCAACAGTCGAAAGTTAGACTTCCTAATAGACTTCCATTAATTACCAACATCGTACACGTGGGACAATCTCCTTCCATTCTTCTTTACTAATTGCTAAATGCAGCGACGACGTGGCAGCGACCATTTCACTTGTATAATTTTACTAACTGCGGGCCACAGTTTTTCTCGTGTAAGTCCCGAAGCCGTGGGAATATAGGGATCAAAAGTAATCTATGTTACTTCTGGATATTGTAGCTTTCTATTGGTGAAAGAATTTTTGAAATCAGTTCAGTAATTTTCGAAGATTACACTCAATATACAAATACATACATTGTTACCACCGTTTCCTCTTTAAAATCTTACTAATATTATAAACGCGAAAGTTTGTATGAGTGTAAGTAAGTATGTATGTATGTATGTGTGTTTGTTACTCTTTCACGCAACACCTACTGAACTGATAGCCATGAAACTTGGAATATAGGTAGCTGGATACCGGGAATAACACATAGGCTACTTTAACCCGATATTCCTGCGGGAACAGGGCGCAGCTAGTATCTCCAAAGCTCGCGTGAACCGTCATTGTAAAAAGCCACCATTTACTTCCTTGACTTGACTATTACTACGAGCGACCGACGACTCGACTATTTTGGTTCAAATTGCAAATTACTTGCAAAAATTAATAATACTTGACGCTGACTACTTTCCAAATCGCCAAAATCGGTTCACAACCGATAATAAATAATAAAAACTGCATTCCGTGTCTTCTAAAGCACGGAATAGTTCGAGTTAATTTTTGGCACACACTTCATCGGTCACTCATCAAAAGGTATCAACTGATGCGGTGCTAAGCGTTGCTTAACTTGTACAAGTATATAAAGATCGGCGGACGTAACAAAGGCCATCGAGCTCCTCGATGAATCAAGAAAGAAAAATAAAAAAAATGAGCTATTTAAGCAAATAATACCTTATTAGTCCTATATTATGCTCCTGAAAATTTATACTCTATGTTATAACCATTAAGATATAAATTTCAAGGAGCCTTACCCAAATACCACAGAGAACGATACTCTCACAAAATATGAGCAGTCAAAGGGAACTATTGTAACAAAACTTATAATCAAGTGTCATTACTTGAAGTGGTAAAGTTCGAATTGAAAGGCTGCTCAGTAGAGCAGTAAAGCTACAGCGATCGTAAGCACTGGATAGGTAGGTATGTTGGTATCTATTCTATATTTTCAAACGGTATTCTTTTTGTTTTAAGTTTAGTATAATTCTATACTGATCCTGAAACAAAATGTAGCCTTTTTATTGTCTCGTAGTTGATGTGTAAAGTAGAGTATTCACCTCGGTAATAAAGCCTGTCTTTATCTTGAGCGCTTGAATTCCACGCTTTACTCAAAACTCCAGGTACATAACTCCTTCGCTTTGCTAAAGAGTTAAGTTTTTAACACCCACGCTGCGCTCGGGAGTTAACTCTAAGGTCCTTCGTACGCTTAAGATTCAATATGACGCCCGCTAAATAAGATAGGGCTTTAATACCTCGGTGCATAAACTACTATTAAATAAAACCATTTCCCGTCTCAATAAATAAAATCAAAAGATCGGTAATTCTATCTTCACTCCGCTGAGTGAGAGCATTTCGCTGTTTCATTTGGTATTTATTGGATCATTTCGTGATTTATTTTCTAAAAGCAAATGTTAAACAAGAAACCTTTTGATCGACCGACAACAACTTAGTGGCATCTCGAAATCTATAATGTTAATATTATACAGAGTAAAGATTTATTTGATTGTTTGTGGAAAATAGTCTCCGAAAGTAGAAGACCGAATTCGAAAATGCTTTGCATCAGCAGTAGGAAATGGACATGGATGCACTCCGGCGGTAATAAGCATAAGATAGACTATATCATGACGACGCATATAATGTCTTGATCACAGGATGAAAACCGGATGTTGAGAGTGTCATTTAATATCAACATTAGCCTTAAGCGATCCAATCCGATATGATCTATCCTACGTCTACGACTTTCAGATATTAGTGTGTGTTACCTGCCATCACTTACGACCAGCCATCCATCCATCCGAGCCATCCCAGACGTGGTCGCTAACTATAAGTCTAGTTAAAATACTTAAAGTCGCACAGCGGGCTATGGAGAGAACTATGCTTGGAGTTTCCCTGCGTGATAGAATCCGAAATACTGAAATCCGTAGGAGAACCAAAGTCAGCGACACAGTTTTCAAAATTAGTACACTAAAGTGGCAATGAGCAGGCCATATATCTCGAAGGACAGAAAACCGCTGAGATGTGAAAGTACTCGAGTGGCGACCACGATGTAATGCGAAACGGATTGTTAGAAGACCACCTACTCGGTGGACCAACGGCATTGTAGCGCGGGGAGTAGTTGGATAGAGGTGGCTCGCGATCGCTATTTGTGGCATCGTATGGAGGCCTATGTTCAGCAGTGGACGGTTAAGACCTGAGATGATGATGATTATAAAAACTTCTTCACATTGTACATAAAAAAGCGAATGGGTAGTTTATATACATACCTAGTTAGCTATAGGAAAATAGCTATAGGCTAGGTTTATCCACATTTATCGCTATGCTCAAATATCAAATCCAGCGTTCTAATTACCCTCGACAGGAAAAAGAGAGGTGTTGTAAGTTTGAGGTGTCTTTGTATGCCTTTGAGGCCTCGTAGCACACGAACGGATGAACCGATTTTGAAATAGTTTTCATTATTTGATAGATTTTCTCTTCCATTCCAACGATCGTCCGATAGAAAAGCGTTCAATCTGCGTTCAATCACAGTTGTTACGTTTTATTTCGGAAATATACGTTTGGATTTTATAAGGGGAAGGATTTCCGGAGTACTTATAAATAATCATGGGTTGATCTAAGCCTTCTACTATAGATATATCTACGAGTATACCTACGTATGTAAATTGAATCACACCTACAATATCCTTGTATAGGTAGCTATCTAATAAACAGTGAAAAAACAGAGAGACCCCAGTTTGTTTTGTATTGAGGACATGCTTTTAGGTGTCTAGACAGACTTATTTTTTCCTGAACGTCCCGGTTGAGTTACATCGTCGCTTATTATTTCCATGCAACCCCAGACTATTGTTGTTTCAAATGTCGAGGTGAGTTAATTAAAAAAAAAACACAATTATTATAAGAACAACAATAACCTGATTGTACCAATCGTATTAGTTTAAAAAGAATATTGTAAATTATTCCGGTTCCTACTTAATAATATTATGAAGGTAAAAGTTTGCGTGTAAGTATGTTTGTTACTCCTTCACGCAAAAACTACTGAATAGAATGCGATCATACTTGGTATACCGTAAACTGGAACCTAACGCATAGGCTACCTTTTATCCCGATATTCTCACCAAACCGGGAGTTACACGGGTGCCCTCTCGCAGCCAGTTGATAAATATAAATGCACATGACACTAGCTAGACCAAGTTATATCTACGTACCTGAAATTCCTTTACAAATTCTAAGTAGGCGTCTAATCTGTAGGTAGGTAGGTACGCCTAAATCGGCCAAGGTTTCTTCGAACGATACATTCCTGTAAGTCAACATTAGGTATTCTAAGCTTGTTCTCACAATATACCAAAGTTAATGCACGGTACGATAAACCATAAACCTTATTACTCATATCAGACTTTGTTATATAGGTAGGTTACGTATCGTGTTCCTGATGTAGTAGGTTGAGACTATAAGCAACGGCGATTGATGCGATCATGACGCGGACGCCTAGTATGGTCCTTTTCATCTAATTTCAAATAATTCATACAACGCAAGCAAGTATTGCTGTAGTGCCCGGGACACCCCGGCACTACACTTACTTTTTTTTTTCTTAAAAGTTTAGCAATTAATAAATTTGAAAAAGCTTGTGTGTTTAGGCACAGCTTACCTAATATCGGCTTTCTAATTTAGGTACCTACCTAGTAAGGTAAGGCTGAAACAATAGGCCTTGCATTGCCTTTCCCCTAGTATAAAAAAGTGAACCAACTGAAAAAAAAACAAGAGTCAAAGAAGTTTACACAGGTACAGTTTATCGCCCTCTCTTTCAAATACAAAAGTCTACCCCAAAGTTGGATTCAAAATCCCTTCGAAAATGTAGGTACTAAGCCTTTTGAACGCGAGCCTCTGCCAAGCTTTATTAAATGTTTACTTATGTACGATGTTCAGCTGGATGTTTCATAAAACAGAAAATGTGTACCGGTCTTAGCTTTCGCGTAGAAATGTCTACGTGTTGTAATATTGAGTTTAATCTGTCCCCTACATTGTAGGATAAAGGGAAATATAATTTGGCCGTACAATGTCTAACAGAGGGGTAAATTGTTTAACTACTATGTAAGTACGTTGGTAGGTAGGTGCTTCTGTAGATGAAATTCCTGTAATTTAAGTTTGGATTGTAATGAATAAGCGGGGAGTGTAGGGGTATCAAATAAGTAAGTACTACTAATTGTAATAGATTCAGTTTTCCAGTTATACCGATTTTTTTAACGATGTAGAACGGGATCGATTAGTTTATCTACATGTAGGATGACTCATCTAAATTTTAAATAAAAATTTCTGAATATATTGTTATGTAGGTACATATTGCTGTTCTTCTTGAATTGAACCTGACTGTTGTTACCTACTTTTTATTACATCTATATTATTTATCTATAGGTGCTATAATACTATAAAGAGTAAAGATATATTTGTCTGTAGTAATCAATAGGCTCCGAAACTACTGACTACTACTAACTATCGAGGACTAACATAATGTTTATTCCGATACACTAGCGGGATCGAGACTAGGGGGTGAAACCGTAGAAAGCTGCTAGTAGACAATAAAATATAGGAGGAGAAAATTTTCTTAGAGTACTCGGATACAAAGTGAAAAAACTGTCTAAATAAAATATACTTAGAGCTCGAAATCCCCACTGTTGACTATTGATTAATTAAGAGAAACCGCTTCACCGTTACAAAGTTACCGCTTTGAGTTACCGCTTAAATTCTCAGCTTCAGTAATTTTTTACTCTGGCAACTGAGGGAGAGCTTCGGATTTAGACGAATTATTCAGACGTTCCTTGGTAGGTAATCCCAGAGCTTAGGTCGGGAAGGAATTCTCGAATGGAAACCGTGATATAGTGGAAGAATTCCTTTGAAACTGAGACCCTAATGTATTTTTCATTTTTCTTTAAAATAATATTGAATTGAATTGAAATTGATTCCTTTTTCCTTAGTAATTGGATGGTAATGGACTGTGTTAAAATGTCCTGAAGTACTTACATCCTACAAATATCTATATCTTACTAATATTATAAACGCGGAAGCATGTATGTATGTATGTGACTTTGTCACTCTTTCACACAAAAACTACTGAACCGATTGAGATAATTTGGAATATAGGTATTAGCTGGAAACCTGAATTAATACATAGGCTACTTTTTATCCCGATATTCCCGCGGCAATGGGAAGGAGGTTTAGAGGTTTTGTTATTCGTGGTGGCGTGCATGCGTTGACGTGATATTCGTGGTGACATGCATTCGTTGACATGATATTTGTGGCGGCGGGCATTCGTTGACGTGATATTCAATGTCACACTTTTCAAAGTCACGTATCGCACCCTGACTTACGTATATAAATAAAAGCCTTTGCCGAGTCGTTTGGTCGTTGACATGGATAATCATAGTGATCGTATACGACTAGACTAAACTATAAAACCTCTAACATAAAGTTACGATATTTGCAAGCCGTTTTCACGCCTATCTAATATGATAACATTGTTAGCAGACTATGACAATAAAGTCACCCTTATACGCCTTATATTAGCTGAGAAGACGACCTATAAACGTACGACACAAAGTCGTTAAATACAAGGAAATCTTGTATACTTATCCAGCTTAAATACCTATTAAAGACGGCATATTTTATTATGAGGTCATATAATAGGGTTGATATTCTGGGATGTTCGTTCAAAATTAAGCATATAACGATGTCTGTATTTTAACTAAAGTTAGACAATTGTTTTGTCGTAAATGTTTTATTTTATTTGTTAAGTGATTTCTAGATAATTTTGGATTTTCAGGTAGGGATAATGCCTGAAAACTTGCTTTTTATGTAGGTAGGTGTGTATTTTATAACCTTCTTATCCTGTATCTACGGGTAGATAATTTAATTATAGGTAAGTATTTATTTGTTAAGGGATGAATCATATTAGACCGTTATCCGGCCGCGCCGGGTCCGAGCTTCGTTGTCAATTGATCGGCGAGCAGCCAATCGGTCTGTTGCAACAGAGTGGTGGGTTCCCTTATGGTGGGTATGTTAGGTATCTACATATTATGTATGACCTATACTAAAACCCATCGGTGGTGCTCCAGCATTTGCAACCTTAGCGTCCATTACGAACGCCGCCACTTCATCTTCGGTACAATTCGAGCAATTTGTGCTACGTACCTAACAATTAGAAAAACCGGTCAAGTGCGAATCGGACTAGGGCACGAAGGGTTCTGTACCTTAATCATAAATCAGTGATCAAGAATCACTGATGTAATCAGCGGTTCTTTGATATATTTTTTTTCTGTCTTTAGTATATTTGTAGTTAGGTATAGCGGCAACAGAAAGTACATCGGTAAAAATTTCAACTGTCTAGCTATCACGGTCCATGAGATGCAGCCATGACAGGCAGGTGACAGACGGACGAACAGTAAAGTCTAAGTAATAGGGTCCCATTTTTACCTTTGAAAACAAGAAACTAACTACCAAAAACAGTCATAATCCATGAACGTAACAATCTTTAGAGAATTAAGCAAGATTAGATAACATCGTAACAACACAAAATACCCGCTTAGACATGCTTTAGCTTAAAGTTTAATGGATAAGCAAAAAAGCGGGATTATCCCCCCGGTAGAGTACATTTCGTAAAAGAAATCCCGTAATGGGTTTACTTACCTAGTGTCAAATTATATTTGTATACGTGTCGTGTTAGTATTGCCACAGAATTGCAACATAACAGCCTAGAAATACCACCGAAAATCCAGTTTTCTATACCGTAGGCGACAGGTAAGTAGGTAAATAACTCTTATCCTATCCTACTAATACGTATTATAAACGCGAAAGTTTCTGTGTTTACACTGGGTTACTTGATCACGCAAAAACTACTGAGCAGATTGCAATGAAATTTGGAATATAAATTTAGTAATATAATTAGAATTTAGATGAAACATCAGTAAGCCCAAACATGTCGTTGAGTACGTATGTGGTACCCAGTGGCACCAAACGTCGCGTCGGGGGTACGGGAATGTGTCACAAAAGTTGATGGTAACCTTAACGTTCTTATGGTAAGTCTGTAAGTACTTAACTTACCCAATGTTCTACCGTCCCCCAACGCGACAACGTTAGGCACCACATACCTACTCAAAGACATAAAATTTGGCTTAGGCTTATAAGTACCTGCTCCATTTTTTTACCTTTTTAAAGTTTGGTTTTGTTTTAACTATTGATACCTAAGTACATTTTATAAGTCGGAGGGGTTGTTAAATTTCTAATTTAACTTTTCTAATCCACACTTTTTATAAGAGCTACTTGATAGTATGTTATAATCATTGCTATAGAACCCATCATAAAATATCAGCTGATTCTGCAATATCTAGAACATCTGCTCATCAAGATGATTTCATTGAGCTCAATACGTTGTCTATAAAATATCTACTCATGAAGACGATTTTAATCATTTCAATAACTATTAAAATCCAAGGTTGAAATATTAGTTCTACTTAGGCTTCATCAAACCATAAATATGATCAATTTCAATCTCTACTATTTAAAATGATTTTAAAAAATCCAGATACAGCAAGTTATTTTATCTAAATGATGAGGTCCTGGTAATTTCTTCCTGTGTCATCATCAAATCAGTTTCATGATAGCATATTGTTTTCACAAAAGTTTAGCTATTTTATTTAATACCTCACTCGAGCATATTTAAAAATATGTCACAACAAATATTTTGAATGATCCGATTTCGATCTAACGTAGTCACAAAAGTTATGCTCTATAATTTGATACTCCATTAGGGTATGTTTAGAAACAATTAGTTTTTCACCCTCGCGCATTTTTACCCCATAATTTTTAAATAGCTCAAATCGGTTGAGCTTTTAACAAAGCCTTTACACATAGCTAAGAACACACTCGATTAGATCACGTTTCATACAAAAAATTGCTTCATCTGTTCAGGAAATACGGTGCCACAGACACACAGACAGACAGACATGTCAAACTTATAACACCCCTCTTTTTCCGCCAGAGGTTAAAACCGCGAGACTTTTTTGTGTAATGGAATGTAACCACCACCGTCGACAGCCTGGAACCTATAATTCCAGGCAATGGAGCTGAAATTGCAAATGAATAGAGCGCGACTACTGGCTGGTGGAAAACGCAATAAAAAACTTGAGAATTTTTTATTCATATTTCTAGGGAAAACAGGTGGAAATCTTGAGTTTGTTATTCTTGGTACTAAGTATTGCGTGTTTCACCCAGTTGTCGTTGTTTTTTTAACCTATTACCTACCTTACCTATATTAGGGCGTACCTCATCGAAAATTGTAGATTATTTTCTAACGCAATGTTTTAGAATATTTTCGTTTGTAGCGTTTGTAAATGTAATTGGTTTATTATTATCATAGCCTATTTACATTCACTACTGAAACAATCAACAATTTTCGATGATCCTGACAGGGATTTTAAAATTAAGCTTGGAAGGTACCTAACCTTAGAGTAATAATTACCTATACTAGGTATGGATACTAATAAAAAGTATAGGTATTTTGATTTATGGATTTTACACAAGTACACACAAAATAAAAGAATTTCATTATGAGATAGCTGGAGTACCTAATATTCTTCGGTAGATAGCTGTGTCCTGCGGTTTCACCCACGAAAGTCCAGTAGGTAAAGTTAAAAATTCAAAGTTTTAACTGTGTGTTTCCGCAATTAGCCCCACTACTGAACCTTTGTGCGTCATTTTAAGCCGTGGGTTTCCTCACGATGTTTTCCTTCATCGTAAGAGCGATGTTAATAGCGCACATATTTTTTTCTTAAAGAACAAGACAGTGGGGCACGGCCGGGATTCGAAACCTCGACCTTCGGAATGAAAGTCGGGGTATCTACCACTAGACCAACACCGCTCTCTCTCTCGTCCCGTGGGTAATTCGAAAAACACTTTCTTATTGGATGCCACTTCAAATTTGAGCAGAGTCCAAATTTCTCCGTGTCTCGGCAAACGTAGTGTAGGCACGTTGGAGTGTCGATTTGCGCAAGATGGCACAAACTGGATGCGAGAAGCCGAAAATAGATCTGGTGATCAGAAATAGATAGGTGGCGTGTAATTGGAGAGGCCTATGTCCAGCAGTGGACTGCAACAGGCTGATGATGATGATGACTCCAAATTTCGCCCTCTAAGCGCGGGCGAGAAGCGCCCGCGGTTCACACTACAGTAGGTACAAGGTACAAGGCATTTTATAGATATAGATTATGGTCTTCTAATATTATCAGCATACATCAACTATGTTATCCGCCATTTCATAGTGATTTTAATACATTGCTAAATCGGAGCGGAAACGGAGTGTTGGAAGACCACCTACTCGGTGGACCGACGACATTGTAGTGGTCGTGGGGAGTCGTTGAATGGAGATAGCTCGCTATCGCTATTTATGACGTTGAATGGTTGAGGCCTGTGTTCAGCTGTGGACGGATAAGGGCTGAGATGATGATGATGATGATAATATATGATGGCTCTAAATAAATTTAGCTATTTAAATAAAACACAAAACATTTATTCATACTTATTGTTTATTGTAATCTAATCAAATCAATCATAGACAATGAATTTTCATACCCTTAGATATGTGGTCGTCTAGTACTAAGCGTCTCAAAGTACTAGTTGTATGTCGTCTAGTATATAAAACCAATTTAAATATTCAGTCGGATACCTCGAAAAATGCGCGATAAAAACTGAAAAATGAGTTGTACTTAAATATTTTATTTTTATCTTTCAAGATGTGCCGACAAACTTCCAATCTCATGAATTGCAAAATTGACAAAATATTGAGATCGTTGAGAATAACAATAATTTATTTTAAGTACTTACACAATTTTAGCAAAAAGATCCAAGTTAATTTTAAATCCTTTGGCAGTTTATTATAGTAAAATGATCAATGAACACTTTATTATTATTAGAAAAAATTATATGGAGTCTCGATCACTGCGGAACCCTGCGTAAATGGATGACTCTATAGTAGTCTATAGTTTTATACACATGTTTTTTTTCCGGCAACCAGTAGATACAAGAAACCCTATTTATTAAGACCTCTTATGTTGTAGGGTTCCATACCTTATAATGTAATTTACATTAACATCTACATTCAGATGTTTTTCTATTTTTGAGTAAAAAAATCGTTTAACATAAATAAATAAATTGATTGATTTTGAAAAGAGAAGGTCTCCTATAATGATTTCTCATAGCTCATAGTGGTAACAATATACCTCTTTAGATTACGGCCCCATAGACAGTCGGCTTGCGCCTAGTGGCTTGCATTCTGACAAGATACACAGATAGGCGCTCAGTGTGGCCGTTCACAAACTTTCTAGACTGTTCGTTTTAGTTAGGTGACTAGCTAGCCTCCAGGTAGCGCCTGGAGGCTAGCCTCCTGCCTATGAGGACGTAGCCTTACTGTTTGCCTGAAAAAAGTACCTTGTATACTTGTATTTACACAAACAATGAAAATTTTAGTCTGTTTAATTTATGAAAATATAAGTTTGTATGATTTTAATGTAAGGCTTACAAATCTATGAAAATATTCCATGAACTACAATAGGTTAGTATTAAAAAGACACTATTAATTATTGCAATAGAAGTACTCTGTTCTTATCGACCCTAACATTTGGTGCACTTTTTAATTTCTTAATAAACTTATCAGCGATTCTATCATCAATATCTTGGCCTGTAATTTCTGAGTACTCAGCTAAAACTTTCTTCTGCAGTCTTTTGAATGGCAACTCATTGCCTTTCTTCTGTAAAACTGACATGATTACTGCATGCCAGTTGAACTTCTCATTTACATTTAATTCTCCGATCTTAGCAACATTTTGATCATGAAGGCACATGCTTTCCTCCTCGTTTTCTTCTTCTCCTGCATCTTTTTTAGCCTTTTTCTTCTGTTTGGTTACACCATTTTCAACAGCAGCCGTGTTATTTTCCAGTTGTTCTTGATTACTATTGACACTGTTGGCTGTGTCTTGTCTTTTTCGCTTATTTTTCTTCCCTTCCTTTTTTGTTATGTCGTTTTCTGATTCACTCTTTGTTTTTTTCTTACCTTTTTTACTTTCATCCACCTCCTCATCCTCAGGTTGTTCAACTGCGCTCTGAAGCTCTGCCTCGTATTTGAGACGCTTCTTCTGTTCTTTTTTTTCTTTTTTGGACAATTTTTTTCCTTTCTGTACAGTTTCTATGTTGGAATCCTTGTCGTCATCATTTTCGCCATCTTCAATATTGTTTTCCTCATTTTCATTTTTTGTCGTGTCAGCTTCAGTGATTTCTGTTTTGTCAGTATCTTTGTCAGTTTGTTTAGAATCTTTTTCATTGTCACTATGAACGTCATTATTTTTGTTGTTTTGTTGATTAGCGTTAGATAAAGCTGCCAACTTAACTGAAATTAAGTCCCATGCCTGGTCAATGTCTTTTGGGTTGGTTTTGTGTCCACAAACATTTTTGACAAAGTTAACGAATTTTGGCTTCTTGCGAGGAGTATTATTATGCTTACTAATGGTTTCAATAATTCTAAGTACGTTTTTAGGAGCACCTTGCTGTTCGTCTAGTACAGATTGCAGCATTTCAATCCAAGTGTTCTGTTTTTTCTCACCTTTCTTTTCCTTCGCCACAAAGCCCTTGCCAGAGTAACGTTCCTCTTCAGTTATACATTTTGTATGTTCTTCATATGAATTGCCACTGAAAAAAAAAATTAAACCCAACATAAATAAATAAAGTCTGTGAACACAGCGCCATCTAGTCCCATTGTAAGCTACTGAGCTTGTGTTATGGTGACTAGAGAAAACATTTTTTTTTTGTCAATACTGAGGTATATTATTTTTTTCTCTCTCATCTGATAATGTTATTTATTGTATGAAAACAAAATTATGAGACACCCATGAGAGGAATATTTATTTTTTATTCCTATCTATTTAGTTAGGCTTAGAAACCAAACCCGAAACCTTCTACATTGCAGTCAAGTCTTTGCCCGATGTACCACTGAGGTTGTCAAAATTGTGTAACCATATCAATTTAAGTTATATTTAGTAGTAAAAAGATTGATGTAATCAAATTCAACCACTTCAAATAATGCTAAAATACAATGTATGTATCGTACTAGGTATCTACAAAATAACTGTACACCAGATACATGTACTTTTACAGTAAAGAGTTATTGAGAATGAATGGGCCCTTGTTTTTTGCCACCCTAATTTAGGTCACCCATCCAAGTTATGACCGCGCCAAGCGTTGCTTAACCTGCACAACCATTCAAGATCGGCTGGTACAGCTAGGCCAATGAGCTCCTCCTAATAATCTATTAAAAAACTAATCTTATATGATGCCAACTAACCTATTTGTGCAATGTACATAACATTGCCAAAATAAATTAATAACTAGCAAAATTGTTAATTGGATGCTATACTTACCTCTAAAATGACCTAATCCAATTTGGCTATAAAGCACATCAACTTGCAGTTGCATGGAAAATTATTATAGTCCAATCTAGCTGCATGTTGATAAATCACAAGTCACGTTTTTGCATGTAAGTACGTAATTTAAAAAAGGTAGTATTGGCATCTTTGTTACCCTCTGTTTTTCCAAGTACTTAATTATACCTTATTTCATGCCCAGTATTACCTAGGTACTTGTATTCTATTCATTTGTGCATGTGTGAAAGACAAGCATCCATATTTCTGAAGAATACTAATTATGATGTTGTTGTAAAAAGCCGGTTACGGCCTCCGAAAAAACTAAAATACTCACAGAAAATCCTTGAAACAGTCCATGCATGATAAGTTGGGATTCTTGTTTCTACATTTCGTCAAATAATGCTTCTCTACCTTCGGCTTTTGCAAGGATTCCCCGCAGTGACCACATGTAAATACAACCATTGCGGAAATCAATTCAATGCACGTGCAATTTGTTTTTGTAAATAAAATGTAACCTAAAATCTGGAACAAAACGCGACGCGTAAAAAAATTAATTAAATAATTATGAAGCAATTATTGTTAGAATGTAAATAGTTACCTACCAGATTCCTGTTTTATCTTAATGGAAGAGGAATTCAATCGTCGAAAAGCAAAATGATAGAACTTCGAAGGAAAAAAAATCTTATTTAAAAACGTCAAAAAGGTGACACTGGAATTAAAGCGGGAACAATAAAATTGAGTCGCGTTTTATTTTGTTTCTTATATTACTGAGGCTAGGGGGTTAAGTTAGGATAATCTAGTATTATAGTAAGATATTAATATCCGTCTTCTACCAAATATAAATTTAGATTTTTAATTAAAGCCCCTTGACTGTTATGATGACGATAATTTTGTCAAACTGGAATTATTTGGAATAGGTTTAAATAAAAATAAAATTGATTTGTGGTACATTTTGAAGAACCGGAAGTGCTCACACTTTTTATTTTGATTTTTCTACTCAACGGTAGGTGGCAGTGGCAGGAAGTCATTATATTTGACAACTTCCATCGCCGGAAATCACAACTTTTGTTTTAGTTATAATTGAAAAACCGTTAAAACTTGCGTTTAACTTTGACATTGACAGATCTTTGCATCCATTGGCGTTGGCGTTCGGTCGGCCGTTTCGGGTTTCGGTAGATTGTTTTGGGTGGGTGTGTCAACAAACGTTTTTCTTCGGAAATAATTATTGTTGAATAAAAACAAAAAGGAAATGCTGTAAATTAGGTTTTGGAAATATTATTCAACATGTTAATCCTACCACTGACACTTTTGCCTCTATTCTTCTGTAAGTATCTTTCTATTTTTAAATCGTAGATGCTCGTTCAATACCATTAGTCATACGGTCAAAAACCTTTGACAAAACTTACAGGAATCTGTAATAAAATGTAGCAAACATGCGTACAACTCAGTATATAAATGTGGCGGAAAAAACACAACGAAATTATGTCTAATTATATAGAACCAAAGCACTATCGAATCTGCCCTGTCTGCGACCATTTTAGAAGTTTTGTGTTGAGAATGTGACCGCGATGGTGCTTATGACTTCAATTTAATGTTCGTCAAGTAATTAATTACGTAACCAATCAAACCGCGAGTGAACTCCAGCATGCCTGATGAACATTTTTACATAAACTTGAGCCCACTAGCTACAAAGTTATATATACGCCCTATAATATTTGCTATAGCAACCTACCCCATAGTGCTGCTGTACTACTAAATGCGATAGTGTAATACCCCACCAATCTACTGTGCCAGGTTTTATTATCTTATGTTCTAAGTTCTAATTGACAGCACATTAGATACTGCATTTTGTCAATATTATCACTAGGCTGGTGGCCTTTAGCATCTGGCTGCTCTGGCTTGTCAATTTCAGTATTTACTACTGACATTTTTTTACCCAGATACAATGTTGTGTACTTATGACCTGTGGCTGCTATTATCCAGGTATAGGGGAAATGTTGGTGACATTATTGATGACCTCTGTGGCACGTCAGGCGAACGCTTGGCTGCAATGCAGAAGGTTGCGGGTTCTATTCCCGCTGGGTGCAAATATTTATGCTTAAAAATAAATATTTGTATCTGGTCTGGGCGTATTTCTATGTAATAATATGTATGTATTTACAAAAGAAAAATAAATATAAGTAGTATATCCGTTGTCAAGTCACCGTAACACAAGCTTAGCAGCTTACCACGGGGCTAGATAGCGCTGTGTGTTCATCACAGGATTTATTTATTTATTTATAAAGATCAGTAGCCATATTTGGGTTATCAGCAGAGATCGGAATTAGGTGAGTGAAAATACCTAAAGTTTGCGGGACATATGGAGCTGTTACAACCAGTTAAACCGGTTTTGGATTTTACCTATTTAGTTTCGGTTTTTTTTTTACATTTACGTTCTTTACCTTTGAAAAACAGATTGATGCAAGGAAAACGAACATTTTCGCGTCTTTACATAGTTTTGAAGTCGGTTTTTTTTAAATTATTAAACCTGCACTGCATCAAAAAATTTATTATAAACATTTATTTCAATTGCAAGAACGTTGTGCGTAAACTACATTCCACATTCAGAGTTCGGAACATGCAATAATATTAGTTTTTTCCTAGAAATGATAAATATTCTTCTAATGTTAAAAAAGGCTTTGTGTTCTTCGCAGTACAAAAGCCCACGCTAATCCATTGTTTAACAGGTAAAAAAAATTCATAGTAAACCCCTGAATACAGATTGATGCACGAAGGACGAACACTGTCACAGAATACCTAATAGTAACAAGTCGGAATTTAACTACGTTGAGGTCAAGTAAGCAGGGCAAGTAAAAACGGAGCGACGTCATTAAAGTGAACGCCGCGCTTACATGCGCGAAAATGTTCGTTTTCCTTGCATCAATCTGTAGCAAAACTTTTTAACTTAAGATATGAATCAAAAATTAAAACCACATGAGCATTTTGCAGATTTGTAAAATTCTGTGTTTGGCCGACAAGAACAATTGGGACTAAAAAACCGAATTTTAACTGCAAAAGTACAAAACAAAAATTTATTTAGAACTGTATTAGCAGCTTGTAAATGTTTATAGTTCGGTATTTCAAAGGTAAGGAACATGCAAAACAAAAAAAAACAAAACCGGTTTAACTTAAGTGGTTGTAGCAGCTCCATATTATGTCACGCTGCAAACTTTAGGTATTTTCACTCACCTAATTCCGATCTCTGGTTATCAGTCAGCCATGTCTTGACCTGAAAAAAAGTAGTATTTAAAACTTGAGCCTAATTTACTTTACAAAGCCAGTGTTATGCATTATAAAGTCAATTTTACGACAGCAGTCTTGCAGCAGTAACTGGAAGCAAATTCATCAAATAGATAAATAGTACTGCTGTGCCTATACATTTTTTGTGGCTATAAACCACATGCCACAAGTATCGTAATAGTTTTAGGTATTAGGTAGCCACAGTAATCCAGCTTATTTACCAATGATATGCTTGATTTTCAGCTACCTCAACAAGTGAGAGCATAGTAGAAGGTACCAATGTGCTGACATGGTGCACCACCTCAGTTCTTGAACAGCTCAAGTGTGAGAAGCTAGCTAACACAACTCAGCTGGACAAGGGACTTTTTCAGAAGGACTACATTGCATTCCAATGTAAAAGAGTAAGATTTTGTTACTATTTCGGAGTTTTTTAAAAGTGTTATAGGAAAATGGTTAGCATTCAGCTAAATGCTGCTTTTGAACATCTAAACAAGCAACTTTTATTTTACAAGTTTTTTAAAAATTGAGTAAAGAAAGTTCAATATTTTGAGTGTTTTTTTTCTTCTTATTTGGCCCCAAGATGATTGTTATGTGTATTGCTCAAGACATTCTATATTTTTTTATTAATCTTCTTTTCATTTAATTTTTCGATTCGTTTTTTGATAATAAAACACTTTATTTATCCAGTTTAATCACGTTTTTATTGATGGTTTTTGTAGTCATTTTTTGATGATGAATTTCTACTTGTAAAATAATTCAAGTTCTATTGTATTACAAAAACAGCCAATTTCCTATAACCTTATATTCAAGACAAGTAGTTGTGATAGTGAATAATATTATATATTATCATACAGGCATTTGATGTAGAAGAATGTATGACCTGGTTGGACAGAGGAGAGGCTTCTCTCGTGGCATTAGATGCGGGGGAGGTGTATGTAGCTGGGAGGTATCATTCACTTGTACCTATAATGCAGGAGGTAAGTTTAAAGGTTCTATTATTAATATAAGCAACAAAACCCAAAAAATCTTTGCATGACATTTTACCGCAAAGTAGCTGCGCTCCAAATCAGGCAAGAACTACTGAACCGTTTGCGATGTAACTTGGAATATAGGTAACTGGAGACATGAAACAGCACTTAGGCAGTAGCCTATAAAGTATTTTATCCCGATATTCACTCGGGGTCGGGACTGTGGGATAGGGAATTTAAGCAGGTGAAACCGTGGAGTGCAGCTATAAATCCTTTGACAAAAGTTTTGAAAAATTTTACCTATTCACATTTTTTTTTGTTTTTCTTTCTTACCTCTAATTTACAAATACAAGGCCTGCTTCGGACTAGTACATACTTAAACAATTTCATAATTATTATAGCTGTATGGTCGTTCAGAGCCCTACCAGTATGCAGTAGCGGTGATTCACAAAAGAGGCCTACCGGAGCTGTACCCTGGAGCGGGATTGCACGCGCTTAGAGGGGTCAAGGCTTGTTTCCCAGGCGTCGGAGCCCTAGCAGGCTGGGTTATGCCTATACATGTGGTGAGTCCTAAAATCACCTTTTTTAAAATAAAAGTAAACAATCTTCTATACAAGTAAAATTGCACATCTTGGTCAATATGCGAAAGTCGTATCCTGTGTTTTCTATTAACATTGCAATATAAATGCATAGCTAGACAATCCTCGTCTAAAAAGTACATACTCTAAGAATAAACAGAGGTTGTTACTTTTGTTACACCAAAGCCCCTACTATTATTAAAACGAAGAAAGGCAGGAGTAGTGAGAACATGCTTCGTCTTTTTTCGTGACACAAAGTTGACAGACAGAAACAAATGCTGAATAACTGCTCTGACCTTACTCTCCTTTTATAAGGCTTTAACTGTATAATACCACTGTTTGCCTAGTAGTCAGTGCCAAAGGCGCTTCAAATTCTCATACTAGCAATTATAATCCCATATTCCTTCAATATTATTCTTATAAGAATAAGAAAGCTTGCGAATTATCCATAGGGCGCACTTGCGACTTATGTTATGTTATAGAGAAATTGATAATTAGATATAATTCCTACAGATATAAGGCGATGCGCGGCGTTGCGAGTGATATACTTGATAATTAGAGATATTACTCCTATAGATATAAGGCGGGCGGCGTTGCGACTGATGTACCAAATCCATATTAATTCTGATTTATAAAACACCAGTTGCAGTAGTGTTTGGCATACTTTCCAGATAGAGTCTTACCCAATACCTTTTCTACAAGGAATGCTGAGAGTTAGGCTTGCCCTGACCAATGAAAGAAAGAATCTATATGCGCATATATTAATTATATTAAATTAGATTAACTCTTTATTATACCAAATTAAAACAAACAAAAATAAAAATTACAAAATAAACAAATACATTAAAAATTACAATATAACCATTTAAGAGACATATAAACTACAAACTATTTTTTATTATGAATATACTTAAAACTATATTAAAAACCAATTAGGTACAATGGGTGGCCTTATCGCTAAAAGCGATCTCTTCCAGGCAACCTTTGTTGCGTTGTTAGTTGCTGGCGCCTCTATAAATGGTCGAGAATAAATAGAAATGTCAATGTACTTATAGATGTATCCTGCTAGTTACCTATTATTATAGCATAGCGAGTGCAATGTTCTATTGTATACTAAACAAACTAATAAATGCGGGAGTAACATCAAATTTTAGTACATCTTTTACTAACTAACTCGAAGTTGAACCTTTGTTTCGCTACGTCGTGTTTTTCAGTTTTCTATTATTCCTAGACCTATTTTAATTATTTCTAGTAAGTCATGAAGTGGCCTATTTCAATTCAATTCAAATTATTTATTTGAGCAACATGGCCATAGTGTTAGTATACATAAATCCTATAAACTATTGTTAGTAAAAAACAATTTATTTTCTTATATTGTGCGAGTCCTGACCCATTATATAATATATCCAGATGAGGCTGTCCAGTCCATCTTAAAATATTTTCAACTTGTTTCAACTAAGTTTTCATCTCCTGCTCGGAAAGTTTTTTTTAAATAGTATTAAAACCATTATTGTTGCATTAGGTTTACTTGTTGTTCTACTTTAATTTGCTACAAAAATAAAATGTAAATGCTAATGCGAATTTCTACTCAAATATACCTATCTATTGGGGCGAAATTTTCATGTACATTTTCGGGTTGTACTTAAATAGTATAGTTATTGGCCCTTACCATAATCTTCTTATCTGCAAGACCTAAATCGGGCCTAAGTCGTTCAGATACAATAAAATATTGCAAAATACATCAAAAAATAATTAAAACCCAACTGTTTTTTTTTATGGTTTTTTAAACTAGTAGGGGTATTTTGTATTTCCTTAAATTGTATTTTATTTTTTGGGCGACAATGAACGATAAAACAACGAGAAACGATTATGGTAGGGCGGACTGTCTGAGTCCAGATCTGGTATGTTTTTGTTACGAATCGGATAGTAGGTATAGGGCATATTATTGACTACAAAACGATACTCAAACGTTGTAAAATTTTACTTAAGTTTTAAAATATTCCATATTTTTATTTCTCAAGGGAATGCATAGTCAATAATTCACCGTGACGCGTCGGATCCCGTGTTAATATAATGGTTAGCGCATCCGCCCGGCAAGCGAGGGGCACGGGTTCGGATCCTGTCAGGGGTAAATTTTTGACGATGCATTTCTCCTTTTAA
This sequence comes from Idaea dimidiata, assembly GCA_949358125.1. Classification (NCBI taxonomy): domain Eukaryota; kingdom Metazoa; phylum Arthropoda; class Insecta; order Lepidoptera; family Geometridae; genus Idaea; species Idaea dimidiata. Next base: position 22,488,691 of record OX442330.1, read on the forward strand.
AATATATATTTATAGATAGACTTAGATTTGGATTTATTATTGTTTTTCAGCTGATGCAAGAAGGCGGTTTGAAGATAACTGATTGCAATAATCACGTTAAATCTGCTATCGAATTTTTCGGTGACTCCTGCGCACCCAACTCGTTGAAGGACATGTACAATCCTATTGGCGATAATTCTGATCAGTAAGTATACTGTCTTTCTGTCAGTTATTGGCAAGATTTTTTGACTGCCAGTCTGCCACCAAGTTTAAGAAATGATAAGTTTCATTTTGGCACCAGCAGCGCTGAGTGGTTTCACTCGCTTATGTCTTTTTCCTGCAGGAATATCGCGATAAAGAAACCTATCTGCTTACCAAGTGTTATCGCAATCGGTTATGTATTATTTTGTTTTTGTGAAACAAACAAAATTATACTCTTTTACTTGCTTACCCACAAACTTTCACTTCATAATATTTGCAGGATTCCTTTCAATTAATTTTCGGAATCCAAAACCTTAAATAGTCCCCAACAATAACAACCAACAGCTCAGCAACATCTTTTTCTTTAATAGTTAATTATGTCCGCTATTAACATCACTCTTACGGGTGATAGATAATCGGGGTTACGGTGAAAGATGATCGGGTGAAAACCCACTGCTTAAAATCATGCAAAAAGACCCAGCTGTAGCTGTAGGGCTAGTTGCGTTACAAAACTTACAGTAGAAACTTTTAAAGTTTACTTTTCTTCTTTATTTCCTCTTCTTCTTTAAAATGGCTTTTCCATTCGGACATTTGCCAGTGTCAAGTATTTATCAATATTTGCAAGTTATTTACATCGAACGAAACAGTGAAGTCGTCATAGTTAAAGTCAAGTCCAGGGTATCATTGTAAAAAGGGGGCCATTTTTACAATGTTTGTTCACGGAGCTTTGGAGACAACACTAAGCTAAAGTCCATGTTTTGCACCGAAACTAAATTGATTAATATGCCCCCGAAATTAAACAATTTAAAAATTAAAATTTAGCAATACATCTCAACGCATTCCCGCCTTAAAAAAAACTCTCTTTATTTCCTTTTATATAATCCGAAATTATTCCACAGATTATGTAAGCTATGCACGGGCGGTGCTGGTGTGCGATGCACTTTAGCGGACCCTTACGCTGGGTACGAAGGTGCACTAAAGTGTCTTATAGCCAATAACAGCGGACAAATCGCTTTCGTTAGAGACACTACTATACAACATGCTCTGTTGTCGCACAAGATATTAGGTGAGTTTGAAGTAATAGTTGATTGTTAACCGAGGGTGAAAGTGATCTACTTTTGTCCGATATATTAATGGTTCGAGGAAAAATATATTTTACCTGTATTATGGTAGCTTCGCCACGCGATTTTACCCGCGTTAGTCCCTTTCCCGCGGGAATATCGAAATAAAAAGTTACCAATGTTACTCATCGAAAATGTTATATATTATAATAAATTTCTATAACATTTTTTGAAATCGGTCCAATAGTTTTGGAGTCTGTTTAATTACAAACAAACAAATAAATATTTCCTCTAAATAATACTAGTTGCGTTCCGCAGTTTCACCCGCGTAAGTCTATCCAAAATTTTAAAAATTCTGGCTTAGGATCCAATTTGATAGATTGCTCAAAGCTAATTCGTTTTTTGCAAACAACAAAAACCGAATTAGCTAAATCGGTCCAGCCGTTCAAGTGTGATGCCGTGACCAAGCGAAGTAGGGATTCATTTTTATATATAAGATTCTCTGGGACTCGTGGGAATTTCCAAATATCTTTTCTTATCGGATGCTTACGTCATATATGTATAAAGAAGACATTATACATTTCGAGTGAAACCGCGGGATGCAGATATTGATTAAATTACATGTTATTTTCCCAGGTGGCGTATCGGAGGATCAATTCGAGCTGGTCTGTCGCGACGGTTCGCGCGCGGGAGTGACGGAGTGGGAGCGATGTAACTGGGGCAAGGTGCCGGCAGACGCCGTCGTCACCAGCAGCGCTTATACTATAGAACAGCGGAAACGGTCAGTGGTACCTTTTCTAATAATAAAATCATTTCTACATCATTTCATTATTATCGCAGACTTCTTCTTCTTTTGGTGTAGTGGTGTGGCTCTCCTTGTGTTAGTTCTCTAAGGTCGCCCTAAGACCTGTAACTTGACTTAACGACTGCTATCAGAAATAAACAACCGGGACCAACTGCTAAAGGTGCCTTCCGAAGCACGGAGGAGCTTGAGGAAATATGTTTTTGCCACACAATTCCCACCCACCCAAGTAAAACCCGCGCCAAGCGTTGCTTAACCCGCGATTGTTGAAGATCGGCAGATGCAATCAGGCCATTGAGCTCCTCATTGCAGACTCATTGACTACTAATGTTGAAATAGCGAAGTAAAACCCGAAACTGAAAAATCACAAAAATAGCTAAATTGAAACCGCATATATTCAAGTCTACTTGTTATTTTAAAATTATCATTTGTTATTTTTCGTTAATAGTTTGCTTTGGAGAATATGTTTTCTTTACTTACGTTTATGAGTCGATAAAGTTTTGAATGCAGTCCAGTTGCAAATAATACTTTTGTTTTGAGTGTATTTACAATTGCAATGATGTTGAAAAGAAATTTTCGACAATTTTATTACAGGCGGTCCCTTTGGCCGGGTGTATTTTTGTACTCTAGACCAACATAGGCTGAAGTATCAGAAACTTCACAAATCTTAAAAACTTTTCCCATACATTATGTACTGTAAGGCATACGGCCCGAAAAAACTGAAAATATCAGTACTCGTTTAAGTTTAAAAAGTATATTTTTGTTCCAGTTTCCAAAACTTCATACAACGCCTCGTCCAATTGTACGGCGAACCAAATCCCTACAATAACAACGCAAACAGGACCACAGAGTACAAAGACCCATTCAACAGATACACGTCCACAACAGAACCATCGAGATACTTTGATCCTTATAGAAACAGATTCTTTGACGACAACAGGATTGATGAAGTTGATAACAAGTTAGTATGAAAAACCTTGTATTTTGCGAAAACTGTACTAAAACAAAAGCAATAATCTTAGCACTAAATATGTTTATACCATCCCCACTCTAAAAGCTTATTTTATTTAGAGAAAACAGTGAATAAGAAGAATTATTAATCACTATTTCGATGTATGAATTTAGAACACAACAATATAATTATAATTCCCATTTTAATGCTTATACAAGCTCCAAGGAATTTGTATAGAGTATTGCGCAAAAAATACTCTATACAAATTCCTTGAGCACATAGAATACTTTCTTTTTATTGTATTTTTTGTGTGTTGCAATAAAGAGTTAATAAATCAATCAAATCAATACTCGACATATAAACTGATTGTGCAAATTTAATAACTCCTCGAGATATGACTGGCCGATATTTGCGACGAGGAGATAAGCATATATGAATGCAAAATATTTAGTGTGCTTTACTGCCATTACAGAATAAAAACGAAAATTACTCTTATTTAATCTGTTCCAATTTTAATGTGCAACTTAATTACTTTAATCTTTTTTTTATTTATTAAATGTCTCACTTTTATTTCTTTTTTCTTATGAATTATTTCTTTTTCTCGTAGTCATGGTATAAAGTATAGTATGCAAATCTTGAACAAAGTAAGGATTTACAGTGAGGAGCATGAATCACTCGCACCACTCAGGATTCTAACACTTGAATCCTTGACTTGCTTGTAATTTATCTATGGTTTAAATCCATCTTTTATTCATTAATTGCATATACAATTTGTAACGGGTAAGTCCTTTTAATCCGAAAGGGGGTTGTTCTAGACGTCTAGGCAAACAACTTTTGTTCTACAACTTTTGAAAATTAAAACTTTTTTTGAAAATTTTGAGATTATGTTTCACTGAAAAAACAGCCGCTTTTGAAAATAAAGTTATTGAAGTTTTGATTGTAAACCATCAAACTAAATAAAGGACAACATAAGGTCAGTGACCTCGAACTCCCAGAAACAGCTGATTTTCAAGTAAACTTTACACCTAAATTTTTCGAAAAGTACTTCGAATTTCCAAAAATCGTAGAACAAAAGTTGTTCGCCTAGACGTCTAGAACAACCCCCTTTCGGATTAAAAGGACTTACCCGTTACACCTTGTATACTATTGTTTTTTTTTTCCACGATAAAACTACTAAAACCTATTGTAAATGCAGCTGATAAAATATAATAATTTAATAGGATAAAGCTATACGTTCCAGATAATTTTATCCGGTCAGGAGATAGGAGAAAACATCGGTTGTTTGCCAATCGTTCAAGTCGTACCTGGCATTCAAGCAATGCCCCGACGAACAGAGCATTGGCCTTGATTAATGCGTTTTTGCAAGACTTCCAACAGATCGACATATTTGATGATAAACTGTTTTTAGTTAATAGAAATCTTAGATTATACCTTAGTTGTAATTTAAAATAGTGGGCGTGTTGGTGTATACTGTAAACTACTATTTGTCTTAAATAAATAAATAAAGAAATAAATAAATAAATAATGTTACAGCAAAGTGAGCACCGAGCCTCCCTATCAACAACGCTTGGATCTCTCCGGTCGGCCCATTGAGTTGCCATTCCACTTGTTCAGATCCGATGACACTACTGATTTGTTGATGCAAGTTAGTATACATCTATCTACCTAACTATACCTTGTACAAACATAACGCTTAAGTGTGATAGTTATATTTCTGCATATTTAAGGTTTTAACTGTGTGTTTCCGCAGTTAGCCCTACTATTGGGCCTTTGTGCGTGATTTTAAGCCGTGGGTTTCCTCACGATGTTTCCCTTCACAGTGAGAGCGATGTTAATAGTGCACATAATTTATTTTTAAAGAAAAAGTTATTGGTGCGCCGCCGGAATATACAATCATCACATTCTGCATAGTTATTTATCCCATTATATTAAAATGCGATGTTCGTTTGTTTCGCAATAACGCAAAAACTACTAAATAAATTACCATGAAACTTGGTATTGAGTACACATAGGCTACTTTTGATATCGATATTCGGGTGGGATCGGGACTTACACGAGTGAAACTGCGGGGCGCAACTCGTACTTACTAATTCTAGTAGTATTATTAATTATTTTGCTTAATATTCTATTTCCGCGCTTCATGAAAAACGTAGACTACTTATAGTTCCGATATAAAAATCTTATCTTATTACAGACGCGAAAATTTGTATGTATGCGACTTTGTTACTCTTTCACGCAAAAACTACTGAACCAATTGCGATGAAACTTGGAATATAGGTAGCTGGATACGGGGAATAACACACAGCTACTTTTTATCCCAATAATCCCTCGAGTGAAACCGCGGGGCGCAGCTAGTGTTCATATAAAAATTAGATATGTAATATGTTGTATTCAGGACGCAACAATAAACTTCCGCGTGATAAAAGAAGACGATCAAGCGGCTAAGCACATTCTGAACAATCAATACGTCGGCGATCAAGCCGAGAAAGCAGTAGTGGGGATCAGAGATTGTCCGGTGAAGAGAGCTGTGCTTTGCGTCACCAGCGATGCTGAGATGGATAAATGTACTAAGATGAGGGTAAGTTAACAAATCTCCAAGCTAAGCATATATTTTTTTGTATAAAATATACATAATATTAGGGGTTAAAGTATGAAATTGCCGATTTGTACTGAAAATCTTAATTGTTTATTTTTTAAATTTTTAACAAATTTATTTAATCAAAATAGTTGCCATTATTATTTATACATTGCTGCCATCTAATGGGAAGGTTATTAATGCCTTTGCGATAGAACTCCGACGATCTAGACTGCACAAACTGTGTGAAAGCATTTTGTACTGCCTCCTGGGAAGAAAACTTCTTGTCACGTAGATAATTGTCCAAATCACGAAAAAAATGGTAGTCCGTTGGAGCAAGGTCTGGTGAATACGGAGGATGACGAATGGTTTCTAAGTGCAGTTCCTGAAGGTTCAAAATGGTTTCTCGTGCTTTGTGAGGTCTCGCGTTGTCGTGGAGCAATAATGGTGAAGATCGATTCATGAGTCGGGGCTGTTTTACTGCTAGTTTTGTCAACATGGTTCGGAGTTCGGCACAATAGACATCTGCCGTAATTGCTTGACCAGATCGAAGAAAACTATAGTGAATAACACCATGCTGAGACCACCAAACAGTTACCATTACCTTTTTATTGGTAAGTTTTGCTTTAGGACACTGTTGTGGCATTTGACCTGGGGTCAGCCATTGCATTTTTCTTTTCCGGTTATCATAAAGAATCCACTTTTCATCACATGTTACAATTCGATCCAATATTCCTTCATTTCTGTACCGGTTCAACAAGGCAACACAAGTTTCAACACGCGTTTCTTTCTGCAGATCAGTCAAATCATGAGGCACCCATTTTTCGTATTTTTTTATTTTATTGATTTGACGCAAGTGAGTCAATAAAGTGGGTAAGGTAACGTTAAACCATGCCGCTAATTCCTGGGTAGTTTGACTAGGATCGGCTTCCACTATCTCTCTTAATTCATCGTTATTCACCTGTGTGGGCGGTCTTCCTCGTGGCTCGTTCTTTAAGTCGAAATTTCCATCACGAAAGCGTTTAAACCAAAATCGCACGGTGCGTTCATTAGTAGACCCCTCTCCAAACGCAACATTGATATTGCGGGCTGTTTCTGCCGCGTTAGTTCCGCGTCGGAACTCGTATTCAAAAATCACTCGAATTTTCGCAGTATCCATCTTTCTTGTCTAAATTGAATAACAAAAACAATTGAAAGTCGATATTCAAATGTTTCACATTTTTTAAAAAAAGAACATCACAGAAACCATTTGAAAAAGTTTCATTCGAAAACCTCAAACCATGAAGATTCTATGTCAATTCAAAGAACCTATTGCAATAAAACGGCAATTTCATACTTTAACCCCTATTATTATTATACACAGAAAACACTCAGAACAGAAAAAAATATTTTTTACTTTTACTTGAACTCGGCGGGAATCGAAAATGTAACGGGCTAAGGTCCGACTGCAATGCAGAAGGTCCGACCGCGACGCGAAATAAAAGCCAGTGGAGAAGCAGTGGAAGATAAATGATATTTTAACAACATTCGAAACTAGTTCCTACTTTTTAAAATGTGGGACTAACGAACTGATGAAAGTTAGGTTAAGATAAGGGTGTTTTATATGTATAATATGTATGTATTTACAAACAAAAAACTGTAATATGTAGTAATAAATCCGTTGTCTAGTACCCATAGTACAAGCCTAGTGCTTAGTTTGGGGCTAGATAGCGCTGTGTGTAATGTCGTGCAATATTTATTTATTTAACTATTAGAACCGAGTTTGGCATGCTTCATGTCAAAGCGACCAATAAATAACCTTTAACTTAGTATCTAACAAGAGACCTACTTAAATTACTTATTAACGGGATATTTACCATGTTTAATAATTTATTCGCGGAGCTCGATAATTCACTGGTAATTTCAACCAGCTTGTTCACGAGACTGGAGAATGTGGGTAGGTGATGACAGTTAGAGGCGTCCATATCGGACTACCTGCTTCCTGACACGAGTTGAACGTCCGGTTATCGGTCCCTTACTATTGTCACTAACTTCATTATTTACTCGGTCCTGCATTCGACAGAACACTACAAACTTTTTGTAGTGTTCTTCGTGGGTTTGCATAATTTAACTACCAGATTCCAGGTTTTCGACAATTGAAACCCATCTTCCATGTTGAAATTACTATACTTAGTAATTTCAATGGCTTCACGTACCCACATTCTCCAGTCTCGTGAACAAGCTGGTTGAAATTACCAGCGAAATATCGAGCTCCGCGAATAAATTATTAAACATGGTAAATATCCCGTTAATAAGTAATTTAAGTAGGTCTCTTGTTAGATACTAAATCAAAGGTTATTTATTGATCGCTTTGACATGAAGCATGCCAAACTCGGCTCTGATGGTTTAATAAATATTGCACGACATTACACACAGCGCTATCTAGCCCCAAAGTAAGCACTAGGCTTGTAATAAGTAATTTTAATTTATTCTATGGTTTTCGCGATTTTGCATAATAAAATACTTTATTTATCCGGTTGAATCGCGTTTTTATTCATTGTTTTAAACGAACCGGATAAATTTTTATTATAAGTATTTTTAGTGAAAATAACCATGTAAGTTTAAAATCGTATAACACGATACCTGTCTAAATTATTTGTTTGTTGTATAATATCGCAGGTAGCGCTGAAAGCGGCGTTTCTATCGCCAACACTGGTATGTTGGCGCGGTCACAGCGCGCGGCACTGCGCTCGCGGCGTCTCCTCCGGCTCAGCGGATATCGTCGCACTCGATGCCGCGGACATGTTGCATGCGGCACAGCACGAGCGGCTAGTGCCATTCATGCAAGAGGTAACATAAACCAGCGCGGTTTTAGCCAAGTAAGTCCCGATCCAGGATATCGGGAAAAAAACGTATGGATGTAATCCTACTAAAATTATAAAGCTGAAAATGTGTATTAATCAATTACCAAACCGCTTATGATGATACTTGGATTATAGATAGGTCAGAGACCTGGAATATATAAATCAAAGCTATTAACTCGATATTCTCGTGGGAACGAAACTTACACGGGAGAAACGCAGCTAACAATAAAATAAAAAGTCTAAATGTTAATACAGTATTTTTTATACATAATAAGCTAGCATTTGACCTCATCTCACCTGATGGGAAGCGACGATGAGGTCCACGATGTAACATGCGTTTGCGTAATAGATACCTATTCACTCTAGACTTGAAGACTTCGATCTCTACCTATTTGCATACCAATTGATATCTGTAGTTTTAGCATTATTGCAAACAAATAAACTAACAAAAATCTAATGTGGCATCTATACTTATAATAAACAAAGAGAGGGCAAAAAGTCTGTACTTGGAAGTTTAAAAAAAAAATTGTCTAGGGGGCAGGAAAAGTAGTAGAACAATAATATATAATTTTTAAAATTCATGTGTCTGTCTGTTTCTCTGTTTGTTCCTTATACAATTAAAAACTACTTATCCGATTGAAATCTGGTTTTCCATATTGGATACATAGTTCCATATAATATGCAACTCCTTTATATTTTTTATGTCTTTAGGTATACTCAAGCGGCGACAACTGGTACTACGCAGTGGCAGTGGCGAAGGAACAAGACCCAGACACGGAGTTAACCTACCTCCGAACAAAGAATACTTGCCACACCGGCATCGGAACCGCGGCCGGGTGGGTCTTCCCGCTGGCTTACCTCATATCTAACGGGTGGATCAGGTTAGTACGAGTATAGCGCTTAGGCTGAAATCAATAGTGCGTACTTTGACTTTGCTCAGACTGAACTAAGTATATACTTTGAATTCGAATATATAGTTGAAATTCATTTGGTTATCCTATTAATATTATAAAGCCGAAAGTTTGTGAGCATTATGTTTGTTACTCAATCACGCAAAAACTACTGAACCGATTGCGATGAAACTTAGAATATAGGTACCTAAGTAGTCGAAATTATTGGTGACGTAACAAATTTTCAAGAAGTCGCATCTTGTGGCAAAATTTATGGAAGAGCTAGGCTGGTTCTCCCACTAACGTAATGAACCATCACGCAAAAAGGACCCAAATATTAGCCCGTAAACAATTACAATTAGGTAGCTAGGAACCTGGATTAACACATAGGCTACTTTTTATCTTGATATTCCCGCGGGAACAGGACTTACGCGGGTGAAACCGCGGGGCGCAGTTAGTATACAAATGAAATAAAAAGACCTTAATATTTTTCATGTTTTTTTTTTTTGCTCAAGGGATATTTAAACTTAGAAATAGCGAGAGGGCACAGTTTCGAATCCTATCATGAGAAATTGAAAAATCCTATCATGTATTTCCTGGCGAAAAATATTTCTAAGTTTAAGAACTGCATAGTCAAAATAAAGAAGCAAAGTTTAGGTCATTGTTTTTTATTGGTTTACATTCTAAATATGAACAACTTGGACTTTACTAAGCAAAAACTATGGATAGTTGCGAAGATCGCTTTATAAATACCAAAAATTATCGTCAATGTTCCTCAGCTTAGTCAAAGTGATAGATTTTACCCTTAGACTCTCTGAATAGCCATTTTTGTAAAGTTATTATCCAAATGTCTGGTCCATAGAACTAGACTGCTCGGAAAAGTACATAGCTTTTAAAAAGTTAACTCAATATTCGAAAGTTGTTCTATTACCTACTAATCCAAGTAATCTTAGGTGTGGCTCTAAAAGTTTGTTTATAATTAGGCGTTGTGATCTTCATTAAGGCCCTCTTGCAGTACCGAGTAAAATTCCTTTGCCTTGGGCGACGCCATATAGCAGAATGCAAGAATATTTGATACAAAGGTTACCGACCAAAAAAATTAGTTCACGACTATTTACCAATACCATTGAATCAAACGAACTCGCCTTAACTATTTCTCTTTCCTTAGACCATACGGCTGCGACGGAGCTCATGCGGCTGCGGAATATTTCACGAAGTCCTGCGCTCCCGGGGCTCTCAGTTCGGAGTATGTAGACTCTGGCACAGTCCCTCATGATAACCTCTGCCACTTGTGTCACGGAGCTTCATTTAGGTCAGTATTGTATTCATCTATGTATCTTCTTCTATATACATATAAAAGAAAGTCGTGTTAGTTACACTATTTATAACTCAAGATTTGGCTGAAAATTGGGGAGGTAGCTTAGAACCAGGAGAAGGACAGGATACTTTTTATCCCAATATTCTCGCGGGATGCAGCTAGTCGTATATATGAAATTGAATCCCTATTTCGCGTGGTTTTTTAAACATATGGTCACAATATTTACAATTGTATAACCAGGTATAGTACGGCCAGATAAATCACACCCCCGATAATGTACGATCTGTTCATTGGAGTCCAGGGTTTTCTTTCCATACTAAAAAGTTTAATCGCCGGTAATAACCACGTTAAGTCAAATCAGCTATGCAATGCAAAGTGCCTGTCAATTTATACTATTGTCTGATGTACAATAGATAGATAATAGGGGAGCAGATAATGTGCGATCTGAAACAACATGGCGTAAAATATAGGGTCGTGCTATATCTGGTTGTATAATAATAATGGTCGCTGCAACCATCTGACGTCACATCCTCGTCAATGGTTTTTTAGATGTTTTATTGTTATCTTTTACTATTTCGAGCTCAAAATAAAAAAATACAGTATCTTATTAAAATAACTCCAAATGGTTTTTTCCGGAAATCTTTATTTATTCATTAATCATTTAATTAACCATAAAAGACATTAGATAGATGGTTGGAATGGTTTTTTTTATTTTCACACCTTTAAGGGCCTATATAACCCTAATAGCGTGACAGGGATACAGCTAGCGAATTTCAAATTTGTAAGTAAAGGACGTCAGATGCGACTATGCAAAATTTTATTGCGTAAAATCAAACAATTGCTAGTTTCAAGATAGCTAAACGTTAATCTTGGAATTCAAAACATTCACTGACTGTATTGAGCTAAATTCAGTTGTTATACAAAGTTTTAATAGTTTTCGTACAATATTGACTGAGTAATATCACTTATTAGTAGGTAAAATTTGGAATATTTTCTATACAGAAAATTTTCAGGAATCGTGTTTTCACGACATTCACGTGTTAGTAAATATCCTCGACTTTGATATATATGGTTTCAAATAACTTTTGTAGTAATTCACCCTAGAAACATCAGTTCTGGCCTACTACGGCCCCTTAAAAAAATGTTACATACCCAATTGCTCGTATATAAAACAGACGTTGCCGCCGCGACGCGTCCGAGCCTTACTACGGAGCTCAAGGCGCGGTGCGATGTTTGGTCGAAGGTGGCGGTCACGCGGCGTTCGTACGTCACACCGCGCCGGCTGAGGTGTCCGCGGGCAGACGGCGAGAGTGGTGGGCGCGAGACCTGCTGCCAGACGACTTGCAACTCTTGTGCCCTGATGGTAAGCTGCTTTTTACATTGACGTAGCAGCGGTCTCGTGTGGCCGACCAGCAGTGACGCGTCGTGCGAACAACCGGGTGCAATTATTTATGCTTAAAAATAAATATCTGGCTTTCTTTGTATCATATTATTATGTATGTATTTACAAAAAAAGTATAATATTATGTAGTATATCCGTTGTCTAGCTACCCGTAGTACAATCCTAGTGCTTAGTTTAGGGCTAGATTGCGCTGTATGTAATGTCGTGCAATATTTATTTATTTCAATATAAACTTAGGAGGAACTAGCAACTTCACCTGCATGATTCTCGATCGCGCTAGAAATTCGAAAAGCTTTTCTTAATGGATACCATCACCCTCTTCAATCAAACGAATTAATGTTTGATATCTATACCATAAACATTAAAACTAACACAATTGGAGTTTTTACACTTTTTTATATTTTTAATCTAGTATAGATATGAAGTTCACATTGGGGGATTGTAATGTATATTGTATTAATGGATTATGGTGTATGAAATTCAAAGTCCTGGTTAATTGATTGACTGACTGAACCATAGATCAATGCACAGCTTAACGGATTAAGCTGTGCGTTGATCTATATAATACTGTATAATAGCTGTATATTGCGGTTGACGACCTCTGTGGCGCGTCGGGCGAACGCTTGACTGCAATACAGAAGGTTGTGGGTTCGATTTCCGCTATATGCAAATATTTATGCTTAAAAATAAATATTTGTATCTGGTCTGTGTGTATTTCTATGTATAATATGTATGTATTTACAAGAGAAAACTAAGTCACCGTAACACAAGCTTAGCAGCTTACCATGGGGCTAGATGGCGCTGTGTGTTCGTCACAGGATTTATTTATTTATGTCTTAAATGGAGCATAATAATATGTTTTTGGTGATGTGTACTCCCGCAAGATCAACTTACGCGGGTGCAACAGCGGAACGCTCATACTATTATTATTTATTTCCGTTATCCTACTAATATTATAAACGCTAAAGTTTGAATGTGTGTACGTCTGTATGTGACTTTGTTACTCTTTCACGCTAAAACTACTAAACCAATTGCGATGAAACTTGGAAATAGGCAACTGGGGTCCTGGAATAACACATAGGCTACTTTTTATCCCGATATTCAAACGGGATCGGGACCTGCGCGGGTGAAACCGCCAGGGCGCAGCTAGTAATTATATAATTTACTATTTGGTATCGAAGACACGGTAGATGTTTGACGATATTCAACGATTTTGTGATACTGGATCTTGTGAAATAAAAATATTTTGACTTTGACTTTGGTTATGTTTCCTAGGTACCCGTGCTAAAGCCCACGAGTATGCGTCGTGCAACTTGGGCCGCGTCCCGGGCTCCGTTCTCATGGGGCGTGCGAACCACACGGAACTCGATACATTCTCCAATCTCATGGTCTACGCGCAGCAGCTCTATGGCAGCGCTAAATCTGATGACTTCAGGTATCTTTACATAACATACTCATTCTTATCTACACCATTTTTTGGAAACTTAGATAATAAATGTACATCAAAAGAACAAACAATTAAATCAGTAATATTTGTGTGTAAACACTTGTCATTTATTTACACATTTATTTACACAAACTTTACAGATAACATTAAAAGAAAAGTAATCGTAAAAACTGCGTTGCAGTGAGAGCGCCCTCCTCAGGGACTAGACTATGGATACAAAAAGTTATATAATATTAACATCTTACTTCTTATCTTACTAATATTATAAACGCGAAAGTTTGTATGTGAGGTTGTTACTCTTTCACGCAAAAACTACTGAACCGATTGCGATGAAACTTGGAATATAGGTAGCTGGGGACCTGGATTAACACAGGTTACTTTTTATCCCGTTATTCCCGCGGGAACGGGACTTACGCGGGTGAAACCGCGGGGCGCAGCTAGTTCATAAATATGGAGTTGAGTGTTTGTGTGACACCCCTGTAATAGACTGAGCGTTTGCCTTAAATCTGTCCCAAATATTACATTTGTACTTGCGTCTTCATTAGTGGCTGCACTGATGCCTCATACGCACACCTCTCTGACGAAACACGAATTAAAAAATAATAAATACAATAAAATAATCCCATATGCATTTTAAACACACCTACGTACGACAAACATGTGTGCAACGTACGCACCATAAGAGTTATGCTAAATGACATACTTAGTACATGTACATGTACGTACATACACATAACAAAACAAAATTTTCAAAATAACTAACCACTACAATTATTCTCAGTTTCAGCATGTTCTACTCCCAGCCACCGTATTCGGATCTGATATTCAGTGACGTAACGGTACGTCTCAAGCCAATACCACACAGCGAACGTTCAGCCGAAATCATCGCCGGCCCTGCTCTAATCCGAGCCGCAAGAATTGTGTCGTGCGACGCGCCGAAGAGTGCTTATTACGTTGCGTCCGACCCTAATTTCTTGTCCCATGCGTGTAAAATAGAAATAGGTTACTTGATGGTCATTGTAATGATTGCAATGGCAGTTTATTGATGATCGACCGGTGTCGTTTTCGACTGTATGTGTTTGAACTTGTATTGGAGTGTGGTTGCATGTCAATATTATGTAGTTTTTTTTTTAATTTCTTCTATGGTTTTCGCGATTTTGCATAAAAAAACAACTTTACTTATCCTTTATCGGTTCGTTTAAAACCATTAATAAAAACGCGATTCAACCGGATAAATAAAGTGTTTCATTATTATTATTTTTAAAGAAGTAAGGTGCAATCGTTGTAAACCGACTGTGCAAAAGGGGTGATTATTATTTTGAAACCGATGTTTCTGTTTGTATTATTTTTTTAATAAATAGATTACGCATTTACGGTGTAGATACTGTGTAAAGGTAAGGCTAACTTGTCCTATACTTAATCCAAACATAGCACGCGTTGTAAACAAAGACTGTATCTCAGTCTCACACCCTGTGTTAGCTGTATCTATATAAGCTTTACGCACACGTACAACCACGCGCCAACGCGCGTAAGAATATGTATATTTTACTTTCGTAATTAAATGTATATGAATTAACATATTTTTCATAAAGTTTTACACATCATGGATTTTATCATATTGATATTGTTTTTTAAGTATATTATTATATTCAGTAAAATTTCTTTCCATTTTTCTTCAAGCGTTTCTATTTGAGCATCTCTTTGTGTAACATATAGACTGAATTTAGTTTACTATTTACTCATTTATCTCATTTTAATGATCTGCTTTTTGTTAAGAAACATTATATTCTTCTGGTTTTTTATGTCATTGTATTTTTTCTTTATAATTTAATATCTTTATTTATAAGTATACATGATTGATTATGTACACCTACTATTGTAAGTTTACGTGTTGTATTTCACTTTTGTAACTACCTAGTTGATTAATTAGTATCGAAGATGACAAACAGATCTTATATTTTTAGTATAATTTAAGGTTTTTTTTGCTAAGTGCAGTTTTTATAGATCCGTCCAGTGTTTTATGATAATTTCGTGCCTTAAACTGTTAAGATTTTCTCACATAGCTAGGATTTTTCCCGCATATAGGTACACAATGCTGTGTATTTTTTTTGAGATCTATCAAGATTGCATCTAAATAATTTATTAGTATGATGTAAATTACATACTAAATGTTCAGTGAAAAGTGATCAATCACCGCTATGTGGGCAAACCTTTACGGTATTTTTTAACTGTAGCAATTTCCGTCCAAAAGTAAATTTAAGCTTTAATCTAAATAAAACAATTTTACAACAATTATTTGATTTTATTTACACCTCTCTTATGATTAAAACATTCCATTTTCCTTGGTAGTTCTAAACGTTTAACAAATGCTCTAAAATCACTCCTTCTACATATGACTTGGTTTGCTGAACGTAAGGTCTCTCCATTCGAAGATACACAACAAGCATGCTCTCTCAATTTTCCAAAAACACAGTTTGTTCTTGCCACTTCAACATTTATTGAAGGTATTAATATACTGCACTTTGAAGTATATTTCGCACATAGATATAAAGCTTGCCAAGATAAATGCTGAAAATGGTTTATGCAAAATATAAACTGAAAATCTGCTGGTTTAGTTCGCATCAAAGTGTTGATCATGGAATTAGTTAATTTTACAACTACCTTTTTTTTATAGATAGATAAATAATGGCACATTTCGTCCTCATTCATTAAAATAGCCAGTGTAGTGCAGAATTTATTAGCTGACATGCAATAGGTAGTAAAAATATGATTCCAAATCAACTTTTCAGAATTGTAGAGAAAGTTAAATAAATGTCTGTTAATAGGATTTGCTGATTGTCCAATTCGATTTTCTAAAAATTTCACTAAATCTGTTATATTATTTGAAAATAATATTTTGTAACACATTTGTCCAGCATAATTATTAGATGCTCTGCTAACTTCCAAAGTTTTCGTATTGTACTGGTAACCCAAGAATGTTATTTCATCACTAAACTGAATATTTGAATGTTCAAAATTAACATAGGTTTTTGAATAATTTACGTTTCTGTAATTAGATAGTGCTTTTAGAAATGCTTGAGCATCATCTAAAGAACTTGTCACATATAAATAATCATCGACAACTCTTCTGAAAAGTTTGATTTGATTTTGTGTCTCTTTTAAATGTTCTGAGAAATATATTTCATCTAAGTGTCTGTAATATAGTTCTGATAGGGCTGGAGAATACTTATATCCTTGAACAAGACCTTCCTTCCATTCAAAGACAGTGGAACCAGCTCTAACAAAAAGTGGCTTACGATATTCTGCAACTATTTCTTTAAACTGTACCCCAATTTTTTTCCTCAGCTCTGCATTTTTCTCAGTATTTTGAAGCCCATTGTGCCTTTCATGGAGTATTTTAAATAGCTTTTCTTTATTAACACATCCAAAAGCATTACTGAGATCGCTTTTGATAAAATATAACTTTGGTTTGTTTAATTTTTTCCAATTTTTATACAAATCATTGAATTTTTCTTCAAATTTTTTTGGTGTAGGTCCAGTTAATGTCCTTAAAACCTTTAATCGTTCTTTTACTTTATATTTTTCTTTGGTAATTTGAGAGTTACTCCTGTACCTGACAATGGGTCTGTAATCATTATTATTTTTCAAAACAAAGTGTAGTTTAGGTATCTCCTTTTTCAAACTTCTTAACTTCGACCGCTCGTTCGATCTAATTTTGCTCTTAATTTTCTTTCCCATGCTATACAGATCATTTTTCATTAGAACTCTGGTAAAAACCATTTCTGACAACTTTTTGTCATAGAAACTTTGCCACTGATTTTTCCAAAAATAATGCAGTTTATTTTCATCACCATCCATTTTGGAAGTAGATACAAAAAAGTTAAGACTTATCATAGCGGAGATAATATTTTTAAAAATCCAAATTAATATCTTAAAAAGTATTTGCTTGGATACAAAGTCAGGCGGTTTCCACAAGGATGATGAAAAATCCCACTTATCTATTAATTTCGTTAGAATAAAATGCTGCCGTCGCATGCTGTATACAATTTCTCTGATTATACGCTGGAATATTTTGGTGTTCTTACCATTAAATAACTTATTCGGGATAATGTCTTTTACAGCAACCCAGACACTTTGATACACAAAATCTTTATCTACAGAATGAAGTTCTGTACTTAGATCATCTTTTGAAAAATATTGCTTAAAATCTTTCTTACCTTTCAATCTTAAATTCAATTTCAATGTAGACAGCAATAGTTTTAGGTCAGTGGTTAGTTCTGTTATTAAATATTCTTCGTCTTCAAAAAGCTGCTGTAGAAAATTCGTTTTCAATGACCTCCAGTTGATTAAATTTCCAAAAGATCTTACATTTTGTTTATTTGTAAAATACTGTGACACACAGATTGTTGACATCGTTAACACTTTTATTAGTGGTACATCACAATTAAACTGTAGATTCCCCTAAATTGTAATTTTAAACAAAATAAAAGCGATTATTTTCGACTTTCTACGTTGCAAAATCGTCAATGTTTGAATTTTGCGGCGACTTGTCATAACTTGTTCGAAATGAAATCTCGTTCCTTTACGCCAATTAATTTAAAATCGCCTACCTTATTTGAGTGGAGTTAATTTGTGGTAGTTATCATTTCTTATTAAACTATGATAAGAACCATTTTGAATACCTTGGCAATATTGACTATGTCAAGTTGGTATAGAATAAATTAATATTTTTATCTAAAAATAATTATCAAAACCTATTAAAACTTTGTGTAATGGAACGCAACTGAAATAGACTGCGACTTACAGCGAGATGTTACAACCAATCACGTAGCGTCATTTGTGCGGGAAAGTACACAGAAGAACAAACGAGAAGGTCATTTCTTCACGATCTACGCCCATTTACCACATGTCTATCCTAGGAGTAATAGTGTTCTGTGTGTCTATCTACGTAAAATAAAAGCATTTTTGTCAGCAGGTAGGTACTATGCTTTTTCATGGCTAATTTTTAGAACTTACTTACATAACATCATATTATATAATTACATTACCATTTATTTAATTAAATTTATCAATTTTACAACCTAACCTATTAGGTACAGCTATTTTATTTTTATCACTTCTTTATCTTATTTATTTATTACTTATGGCTACGCTACGGAAGACTGCAATAAGTACATGATTTCATGTAAAAGTGTATCTGCGCCATGCCGTAGGGCGCAGAGTGAATATATTATGCGCTTAGATTTATTTAATTTCACGCAGTGCAGCTCTATGAGTGATGTACCTAGATATAAGTAGGTAAGTATACTATAGCATTACTTTACCTATAATGAATTGTTTCTATATTCAGCAGGAAATCGACGTTTTTTGAGGATTACTTCGAATAATGGCGAGAACAATAGCATCCGATTTGATACAAATATACAAAGCCGGTGTTAACGCAGTTATACCTCACCACCTTATAAGGAACTGTGTTAAATACAACTCCAGCAATGAATGTCTTACAATCAACGGAGATGATTTTAACCTTAAAAATAAAAGACTTTACGTAGTCGGCGCAGGCAAAGCTGTCCAATATATGGCACAAGAAGTAGATCTAATATTGGGTAATAAAATTAAGAAAGGTATTATTAGTATCCCTTTGGGCAGTGGCAGTGCACAACCAAATAACTCTAGCATAAATTATTGTGAAGGAGCAAGGAACAATTTGCCCGATGATAAAGCCATGTCAACAGCCCAGCAGATTAAAGAACTTGCTACTAGTTTGACTATTGATGATGTACTTTTAGTTCTGATTAGCGGAGGAGGATCTGCTTTACTGCCTTTGCCAAAATCTCCAATAACTCTCAAAGAAAAAACAGAACTAATAAAGAAGTTAGCTAACTCTGGTGCTGATATAAAAGAGCTTAACACAGTCAGGAAAGGAATATCAGATATTAAAGGAGGAAAACTAGCTATTTATGCAAAACCAGCTTTGACAGTTTCTCTCATACTTTCGGATATTGTAGGAGACCCTTTGGAATTAATTGGTAGTGGCCCGACAATACAAGATACAGACGATCCAGAAAAAGCGCTAAAAATAATAAAAAAGTTTAACCTCTACAATGATACGCCTCAATCTATAAAAGATGTTTTAAAAATTAAAAAGACACAAGAATTTCCTTCGGATTTGACCCGTAATTATCTGATTGGATCTAATAAAATAAGTGTTTTAGCAGCGAGAAAAGAAGCTGAACATTTCAACTATTTACCACTAGAACTTTCCAATTCAGTAACTGGGAACATAGCTATTATTGCTAAAGAATACGCGAAAATAGCTAAAGCTTTTTGTCAATACACCAATGGGAAGATTGATACAAAAGAATTGAAAACCGAAATTGAGAGTTTACAAATACCGGGACTTAACTTGGATAATATACACAGTTTTAAAGATATAAAGTCAGAAAAAGATATTATATTGATACTTGGAGGAGAACCAACAGTAGAAGTCAAAGGCACAGGTTTAGGAGGAAGAAATCAACAACTAGCTTTGGAATTTTCCTATGCTATTAATGACATTAAGGATTCTTTTGACAATCACAACGTTTTCTTCCTTAGTGCAGGAACAGATGGCATAGACGGACCAACAGACGCTGCTGGGGCTATCGGTTATCTGGATCTTATTGGAGAATGTAAGAGCAAAAATATTAATACTTATAAATATTTGGATAACAATGATTCTTACAACTTTTATAAGGATTTTGAAAACGGAAAGTATCATGTTGTGATTGGACATACTCATACAAATGTTATGGATCTACATTTGATGGTCATTCAGCCAAAATGTAAATAATTATTTTATATTTACTTTTTTCAAGGTTCTTTTTGTAAAAGTTACTCAGGGTAAATTAAGTAAAGAAACGTTTTAATGATATCAACAAATTTTAATCACTTAAGAATTAATTAATATGTCAGGTATTTGAAGATGGCCTAAGAAATAAATTAAGTTTATTTTCATTCACTTTTTCTTCTTTTAATTTAACTGAAGCTAAAACAGCTTTTTGACATAATCCTGCATACTTATCCTTTTTCCTTTTATTATTTTTAATAACTTTAGGGGGTTCTTGTACTGTAGATTTTAATGTATTCTTTTCATTGTTTAATGAAAATACATCAAATGCATTGGTGTATAGGTTAGTTTTGTTATTTTCTCTTGCTATAGTCTTATTTTTTACAGATTTATCTTTAATTTTGTCTTTCATTGTGTGTTTGGATACATTTTTCTCTTTCTCTTTAACACTAGTATTAAGTGTTTGAGGCTCTTTTTCTATTTTCACAGGATCCATTTTTGGCTTATCAAAATGAGTTACAGCTTTATGTTGGCAGAAGGTACAAGTATGTTCCTGTAACAAAAAAATATAGGTTAATTTTATAACTTGACATTATAACTTAATTCAGAACTTATGAGAGTAAAACCAAATAAATATTACACACAGAGTGTGCATTATATTATACTTTTTTTGTAAATACATACATAATATGATACATAGAAACCGCCCAGACCAGAGACGAATATATAAATACTTTTACCTGGCAGGGATCGATCCCGCAACCTTCTGCATTGCAGTTGGGCCTTCGCCCGATCCGCCACAGAGACCACAGAGAGCAATGTGAGGGGCCTCGAAATATTATTGATCCGATAGAAGGTTTACATAATTAAAACCGAGTGTTAATTTATTTTTTACCTATTTTTATATAGCAGAAATAACTTACCAATTTATTTCCATGTAATATTCTCATCCTATATTCCAACTTGGTTTTGCTCATTTTGCTTTTTCTGCTATTTAATCTCTTACGTTGCTTTCTACTGAGCTTATTGGGTTGCAGCTAAAGAAAATAATTAAATTTTAGTATAATTAAAACTTATTACTAGTGGAAGAAACCATCTCACAATATATGAAGCTGCCCAAAATACTGAGATTATTACAAAATACCAAAATACTGAGTATATAGTATTTCTAGTAGGGGACACCAGTGCAAGCAACAGACGGGTGATTGGGTCTCTCATGTTGGGACCATTTTACCCAGTTACCCAAGACCCTTTTAGTGTTTAAATAGTAAGATACAAATGGCCAAATATAGAAATGCTGCTTAAAACTAGAGAGCTACTTAAACAAATAAGCAGCTCCTGAGCCAAAAAATATACCAATTTTGAATCAGAACTTTAGGCCTAGTACACTAAGGGCAAACTTATGGATGTGATAAGTAAATTAAATCATGACTATATGCAGAACAAGTAACTGTGATTCTCATAAACGTAAGGATGATCTTGCAAAATCTGAACCGATTGCAATACAACTGAATATTACAGATAACATAATGAATCTGATAGGGATTCAAACTCACAATGGCCTAATGAGGCTAAGCACAGAATAGCCCAGCAAAACTATAAATATCTAATATTGTCAATTAATTTTTGTCCTGTGATTTTTAATGGATCAAAACTGTATGTAGTAGTCTCATAACATTAGCTATATTCTTTCCTAAACTGCTAATGAAGATGTGTTATGGTTTTCTTACTGCAACTGGAGTCTCCTTGGTCCTTTCGAGACAACATTTTGGACATCGGGCGGCTGTTGAAAACTTATTAGCAGGTAGACCATAACCCCCAGTTGTAGATTTACATATCATTCTGAAAAAACACAATGAATCAATGAATAATTTGTATACGTAAGTAAAATAAACATTTATAAACGTTTATGTGAATACTTACAAATAGTGACTTCGCAATATATTATGAGCAGTATTATCGACCTGGTTGATATTGGACGCAATTTTACACCAAAATTTTACATAGGCTTCAGTCATTTTAGTAAATAAATTGCAGAAACTAATGTTTTCAATTTTCATGTGTTTGTTGATTTCATTTTTAGGTTACGTTTTTTTATTTTTTCTTCTTTCGGGTCAAGTGCAAGGCAATTCGATTATTTTGCACGAAGCCTTCTTTTGAGTTGCGTACATTCAATGAACTCCAGTATTTCCGGATCCGATTTAAAACTCTTTTCAGATGTGGTGTCATCTATATATGAGTAGCTGAACTTAGGGTGTATTCTTCTTCTTCTTCGTATATGGCTTATTCCATTTGGACATGAGCCAGTGTCAAGTATTATTAATATTTTCAGGTTTTTGCATTGCATCGAAACCGTCAAATCGTCATAGTTAAAGTCAAGTCGAGGGATTCATTGTAAAACGGAAGCCATTTTTTACAACGTTTGTTCACGGAGCTTTGGAGATAACGCTAAAGTCCATGTTTTGCACCGATTTTCACTTTCATTTAAACTTTATCATTAATCAGTTAAGTTTCGTGAAAGTGTACTTTCACGAAACTTAACTGATTAATATGCCCCCGAAATTTAACAATTTACATGCATTTGAACTAGGTTAATCAAAAATGAAAATTTAGCAACACATCTCCTAACCGCGTTCCCGCCAAAACTCCAAGGTGTATTCAGATTTCAAATATTTCCAGCTGTCAGACATAAGTTAACGCGGGGAGAGTCTTGGCGGGAACTCGTTGAGGAGATGTGGTGCTAAATTTTCATTTTTTAACCGACTTCAAAAAAGGAGGAGGTTCTCAATTCGTCGCGTATATTTTTTTTTTTTTATGTTTGTTCATGTGAAACCTAGTTCATATGCGTGCAAATTGTTTAATTTCGGGGGCATATTAATCAATTTAGTTTCGTGAAGGTGTACAAGTGGAATGAAAGTGAAAATCGGTGCAAAACATTGACTTAGTGTTGTCTCCAAGGCTCCGTGAAAATTGTTTGTAAATGGCCGCCGTGTTTACAAATGATTCCCTAGACTTGACTTTAACTATGACGACTTGACTGTTTCGATGCAAATAACTTGCATAATATATTAAAATACATGACACTGGCTAATTTCCTAATGGCCATAATCGGTTCACAACCGATAAGAAATAGAAGTTAACGCGGGGGAGTCTTGGCGGGAACTCGTTGAGGAGATGTGGTGCTAAATTTTCATTTTTGTGAAACCTAGTTCATATGCGTGCAAATTGTTTAATTTCGGGGGCATATTAATCAATTTAGTTTCGTGAAGGTGTACAAGTGGAATGAAAGTGAAAATCGGTGCAAAACATTAACTTAGTGTTGTCTCCAAGGCTCCGTGAAGATTATTTGTAAATGGCCGCCGTGTTTACAAATGATTCCCTAGACTTGACTTTTTTTTTATTTCTTATCGGTTGTGAACCGATTATGGCCATTAGGAAATTAGCCAGTGTCATGTATTTTAATATATTATGCAAGTTATTTGCATCGAAACAGTCAAGTCGTCATAGTTAAAGTCAAGTCTAGGGAATCATTTGTAAACACGGCGGCCATTTACAAACAATCTTCACGGAGCCTTGGAGACAACACTAAGTCAATGTTTTGCACCGATTTTCACTTTCATTCCACTTGTACACCTTCACGAAACTAAATTGATTAATATGCCACCGAAATTAAACAATTTGCACGCATATGAACTAGGTTTTACAAAAATGAAAATTTAGCACCACATCTCCTCAACGAGTTCCCGCCAAGACTCCGACTTGACTTTAACTATGACAACTTGACTGTTTCGATGCAAATAACTTGCATAATATATATTAGAATACATGACACTGGCCCACTAGACCACTTTTTTTTTAATTTACTTCCAAGAACCGACTTTTTGTCATCTCTTCCTATGGAGGTAGGATTAAATAACTGGAGGGAACACTGTCAGAATAAAAACGAGCTGAGCGAGATGGTTGTAGCAAAGGACTTGTGTCACTTTCTAATAGGGTGACAATAAGATTTTTTTTATGTGACTGATGTTAGATTTAATAATGCAAGCGCAATAGTATTATTTACTAGCTGCGCCCCGCGGTTTCACCCACGTAAGTACCGTTACCGCGAAATTATCGGGATAGCCTATGTGTTATTATAGGTTTTCAGCTACCTATATTCCAAATTTTAATTGCAATTGGTTTAGTAGTTTTTGCGTGATTGAGTAACAAAGTCACAGACATACATACAAACTTTTGCGTTTATAATATTACTGAGATGTAACTGTTGGCAAATTGAAGATTAGAATTAGCAATAGACGCTCTTTAAGGATTAATGAAATAATACAAAAGGACACGGTATAAAACAGTTTTATTAATTGTTATAGTATGCTTATTAATTTTTGAACACTTTGATTAATAAGTATAAATATTTTACAAAAAGAAATGTATCATCAAAAATCACCGTATCACGACGGGTTTCCGTGAGGCAAAGATTAGCGCTCTCGCCCGTCATGCGAGAGGCACAAGTTCGAAGAAAGAAGAAGAAATTAAATTAATTTTCTTTGGTGTGAAGCAGCAGCAGAAGAAGCAGCAAAATACATACACACAAAGACACATACTACATACTGACTGACGAAAGCAAATTTTAACAGACGGCCAATTACGTTAAATATAATATCGATACCGGAAATTTCAATTGTCGTAAAGGACATTTTGGCCAAAATGAGTTTTTTATATATTTGGAATCAGGATCGCGAGCTCTATCGATTGGTATATTCAAAGTAATCGTATCTTTAAAAATAAACATTTTGGAAGCATTTTACGACCTGAATTTTATAGACATTTTGCTTATTTGTTTCACGATTTGGGGTGTATAGAATAAATATTTTTTATAAGCGAGTGTAAAGGCAAATTTTTGTTATGTATGATGTCGTAAATCTTATTTTCCAACAAATTGTTTTTTACGACATTGTCATTAATATTATTACAATAAATTTAATGGTCGTAAAGACAACTCTTGTCAATAATAATCTTGTTCAGCCTTTCAGTAGTAGGATTTACGACCTTTTGTTTAAGTAAAATTTCAAGCACCAACAAATAAATTAAACAAAAAAATATGGTTAATTAATATCTTTTTTTATTTTATTTTAGTTTACTTTTCGCCAAGTTTCTTATAATTAAAATCAAAACATTAATAATACATTTCTTTAACATAAAATGATTTTTTTCTTCTTTTTATTGCTCAAAGCATTCTAGTATTTTGATGCACGCTATTTTTTTATTATACGCTAACTATGCTTCTGCTACAATAATGTATAATTATTATAATAATAAGACATACATGAGGTTATTACAATATTATCCTTATATTTGGCCTATGGTGTCCCACTTTTGGGCACACAGTAATACATTTATCAGTCAATTATGAAGCTACTTATTATTTCTTATTCGTGCTCTATATATATTTTTTTTATTAAACCCAAGACAATATTGATTAATATTCTAAAGTGTCAGTGATAATTATCAAAATCTATTTAGTAGATTAGTTTTAAGCAGTTAAATCGCATTCACGTTCAATAAATTCATATCTTTTGTTGAGAAGATATTCAGAATACTGATCAAATGAAGAATATCATATTCTAGATCCAGAATCGGGTAAAAATGATCTAGGTGAGACAGTCTAATCACATTTGACCTTAACGAAATCATCTATATCGAAAAAATATATTATTAAAGCTAACCCCAAATATTACCTAATTTTGCACCGCTAATTTTACTGGTACCTGACAGAAGGAGACTACTGGAATGCAATATCGACATAAGACAGTCATAATCACATTTAGATTTAACGAAATCATCTTTATGAGTAGATATTCTCATTATACTAAAGATTCAGGCGATTTTTAAGGTGCCAGAGACGGCTACAAGTGCTTATTATCTAGATAGGACAGTTCTATTGCATTTGGACTTAACGAAATAATCTTTACGAGTAAATTTTATACTGGATACTAAGAAATAGGTAGAAAATAACATGCCAGAATGAAGCCACAGGCAGTCATTATCTATACAATAAAGTAATTAAAAAAATTTAGACATCACCAATATTTTGTTCCCCTAAAACTTAAACAAGAGTTTTGAGGGACAAAGATGTTGTTATTTCAATTTAATTATTGCAATTACTATTAAAATACTTATTGTATAAGTTTTATTTATAATTCTTTTAAAATAGATTATATTTTTGTCTGATAATTCAAAAATTTAGTTAATATTTACTATTGCAATGATTTAGTACTGTTAAAATGTTTCAAATCAACACATATTTCGACTCATTCATACCTTCTAATATAATAAAAGGGAAAAAAACATTTGTTTGTTTGTTTATAACGAATAGACTCCTGATGAATGATAATTAATAATAAAAAACACTTTATTTCGGGTCGATTTACTGCCTAATGCAATTATTTTAACTAGATTCTATTGGTTTTTAGGCCCTTTACCCCCTTAAACTCAAATTTAATTGCCTTGTACATCCCATTGCTGATCATATTTGGTCCTTTACGACACTATGACCCGTTTATAACAATTTTTTTGTGGCTGTAAAGTACTTAAGTTTATTTTTTGTTGGCTGTAAAGGAATCCTATTTTCTTCAATAATTAACTTAAGCTTATATTATTATTTTTTAATGATAGAGCAAGAAAAAATAACTAGGGTTGCCCTTAACGTTATTAATGTAGCAGTTTATTTGACAAAAATATAAGACATCAAAATTTTTAATTTTTGTTTTTTAGCTCTCCTGAACAATCGTGTTTTGTCCTTTACGACAATTGAAATTTCCGGTATCGATATAGTACTTCCCTCTAAATTCATCAAATGTAAAGCTAGAGGAAATTTCAAATATAAAACTTTTTGACTAATTACTTATTATAACTCATGTTCAGCAGGTAAGTAGTTAAATATCTAACAGTATTCGTACCACCGGCGGAATTGTTGGTATTGCATCGGCTTTCAATAATCGACGGGAGTAAAAGCAGGAAAGATCGAAGTGACGACTGCATACGACTGACTTTTTTGTAATTTTCTACTTCACATCCATACCGCTGAGCCATTTTTGTCGTATTTGTTCATTTTTCGGAAAGCTGAAATAATAAAATTATAGTAAAAAAATCTTACTCGAACTCAATACAAAAATCCAAAAATCATAGTCACCATAAATTCTTGTAAAGAACAAAACAGTGGTAGAATACAACAATAAACATATTTTGGCTTACCTATGAAAAGATATATTGCAACCACCATATGATTTACTTGTACAAGTAAAAACACAACACGTTTTCACCATTTTATGCAATTTAACGCAGAAATTTTATAAATTAAATAACTAATATTTTACCGCCATGATGCCACCATGACACTGACGCTTGGGTTACCATTAAAATAATAAAAAGGAAATGGGAGCCAATAATGTACTTGACAACCACTTTATTACACGACCCGATAATTTACGACCTGATAAATGGAAGTCAGGATATTATTCGTGTAACATCTTAAACAATTTATACGGAGTGTTAAAAGGAGACCCTGGCGTCCAATTAACAGGTCGTGTATTATAGGGACATTATCGGGTCGTGCTTTATCTGGCCGTACAATAACTGCAACCTCTTTTAATGTTTTTTTTTATCTATACTTCTATACTAATATTATAAAGCTGAAGAGTTTGTTTGATTGTTTGTTTGTTTGTTTGAACGCGCTAATCTCAGGAACTGCTGGTCCGATTTGAAAAATTCTTTTTGTGTTTGATAGTCCATTCATCGAGGAAGGTTATAGGCTATATTACATCACGCTACGACTGATAGGAGCGGAGCATCCATGAAATATGTTACAAAAACCGGAAAAAAATCCCCCTTTTCCGACATCCTATCGCGTGCGCTGAGTAAACGGTCAAAGTTACATAAAAACCATTTATGAGAGAATTCTTCCTCTAAATAGGATCTAATAAATAGTCCGCGACAGCATATTATGTCTTACTCTTATGGTTGACTCAATATAACATCTTTTAGAGTAATAAAATTTATTGTAGAACAATGCATTGTTTCCGAAGGTAATTTTGTAAATATGATATTAATCCTTATCCAAATAAATACGTTATTCATTAAAAGTATTTAATTTTAAACATAATTGTCCTTAACATCACTTGATTTCAATGAATATCTCACGAGATATTACAGTTTTAAAATAACTCCACAATAAATAATTAATAAGTACCAAGCGTGCATATACATATACACGTAGCAGGCGACGATGATGAGGGTGGCTAGCCAGCTCTGTGAGGCATCATGCCGCGCGGCTCAATCGGTCGGCTCCATGCGAGACGGTAGTGTCACCAAACTGCAGTGCTTTTTAATAATTATTTTGCAATATCTCATTGTACTTTTGATTCCTAATATTTTGTTTTATGTTGGTAATTAATATTTTAAAGAGGTTACGTTGTTGGTAACATGTATGTATGTATGTATTTTGGGGGTCATCTCAGAAACTTCTAGATCTATTTCAAAAATTCTTTCACTAATAGAAAACTACATTATCCAGATATGACATAGGCTACTTTTGATCCCGATATTCCCTCGGGATCGGGACTTACGCAAGTGAAACTGCGGGACGGCAGCTCTGAAAAATAAAGTCGTGTATTTCTATTTTTAACTCAACAACCCGTAAACCGATATGAATGAAATTTGGTACAGGGTAGAAATAATATATAGGGTACTTTGAATGATCGTACGGGTTAAGCAACACTTGGTACAACATACGTGATGGGTGAAAAAGAGCAGGTGACCCGATATTCATAAACTTGGTACAGGGTTGGTTTAGAGGTAGAAATATTATATAGTACTTTGAATGATCGTTAAGCAACACCTGGTATGACATACGTGAGGGATCATTAACGTTACGGGATAGGAAGTTACGCGGGAGAAACCGCGGGGCGCAGCTAGTATATGACAATTTTTGTAGGCTGGCAAGATGAAAGAACGAGACACACTACATCGTCGATTGCTATCTCATTCGGCTCGGATTAGCCTCTGTCTATTGTAAGGCAAAATGTTCAACTAATCAGTCCAGTATAGTTCCTAAGTCCATTTCTCTTCCTTTATTTATGGATACTTGACTGGAATAAAGTCATATATAAAAGAAGATAGACGAATGTGCACTTGACAACTTTATTGTAATATCGATTTTTATCATGTTCTCTAAAGTTAATGGTAATTCCAAATTGTTCGGGACATTACACACAAACATTAAAAAAAATCAGATCAAAATCAAACGTTGTTGTTAGAAGACCTCTATATGAATAAAAATATTTCTTGTCGAATTGTCGTAGGTGTACAAAATAAAAACCCACAAATATTTAACATTTTTTAATAATCAAGTTACTCTTACTTACGAAGTTTTTTAATTAGTTCAATGAAACCTCAGATAAAAACACTAGGTAACGACAAAATAGTAACATTAAAGTTGTATGTCATCTAAACTATTCAAGAGTGCTACACTGCTGCAAACACGGTTACATTATATTAAATGAAACTTACCAACAGAGTAGTGCCCTCAAAGGTAAAACAAATCAACAAAAACTTTCAAATCATACAGTTTTTCGGTCAAACACTGAAACGCTACTGAAAATTTAAGGACTACTTAAACAATCAAGCAAGTCCTATACTAAAAATTCACGTACTAGTTGAATTTCGAAGCTAGAATAATTGATAATTTAAAGTAGCTCAAATTGTAAGTATCATTTCAGTATTTATCCGTTCATCATTATTACGTTATGTTAATCATTATGTGGCACATCAAAAAGGAATTATTTATCAAAAATACATTTGCAACATGTCTCAAACAAGGAACTTATATGTAAGATTGTTAGTATCTAATTTACTTCACTAGTATTAACTAATCAGAATAATCATCAGTCAGTTTGTCTTATACTGTAAGGTTTGTCAGAATTAACAAAAAATAAAAAATAAAGTACTGATACTAAAAGTACCTAATTTAAAAGAATTTAAAAAGAGACCTTTTTTAACCTGCACGTTTCTAGATTAAAATTGAAGACATAGTACTTAAGTAGATATAATCAAAAATGGTTTCTTTGAATAACTTTAACAAAATGGCACAAATATAGATCTATCTTCTATCTATAGAGATATCTTATCGAAGAAATCAAAAAATCAAAACGATATAACAAATACCCTAATAAAAATCTTTTATTTATTAAAAAATATATATTTTTTCAAATAATATAAAGTCTATAAAAAGTAAAGACTCTTAAGTATATGATATGCAAGTTAAAAGGATAGTTTTATCATCCGCTAGCATATGCTTTTTATCAGTATCACAATAACTGGCCCGCACTAGTTTTATATGCAGCGCCTTGCACGGTTAGTACTTCAATGGTCCACCGCTTAAGTGTGGAATGTTGCACAGTGGGAGGGAAAGAACACTTATCTATTGATACTTATATAAGTATATAGATTATGGCAGCGTGTATTAATAATAATATTACGTACATGCATACTGTACTATAGTATACATACATGTATGTATATATAGTAAACAATATGTACTTAATACCCAGTAGGTGATCCACTACCATAACATCACTATAGCCCATGTTGTTTTCATCCGTAGAATTATCAATATTACGGTATGTACTACTAAAGTAGACTATTTTTAATAACTACTGTATTTTACTTTATTGTTAAAAGTGCCATCTATGATTTGATAGCGCAAAAGCAATTTCATAAATTTACACAGAAGTTATTAAGAATAGTCGAAATTTCCTAAAGTCGTTATTGACCCGCTAGACCTTAATAGTATAGTACATACAGTAATTTTGTGTCAATAGTATACTTCGGTGGTTGTACTTAGCCGATTTTTTTTATAGTACAGACAGGGATAATCGCCGGCTTGGGGTCCATTTAGTTACTTAGTATAGTTTGCGAGTAAAATTGTTATTGAAAAGGACCTCTCTCACTCGCTGGCTTCGGCTTCGGCTCCCTGTTAAACTGGACGTATTACATACTAATAAAAAGAGGTAATTTCGAGCTACCTATAACAGGTGCAAAGATATTGTGAACTTATCGAGAAGCAATTTTGCTAAAACTATCCCTTTTCGACCGGCAGGTGTTGTAATTAGTAGAAGACTTTAGTCGTCCCACGTATCGACGCTAGGAGTACAGGGCGGTGCGGGTCTCATACGAGATAAACCTAAAACAAACAAAATTTGACAGTCAGTTTATCCGCTAAATAGCTAGCTAAATTCGGTTAAAACCATTCATTAAAAAATCGACCTATCTATGCTAAGTTTCAGAATCATGGACCAATAGTCAATATAGTTTATTTCATTAAAGGGCTGATTTTTCATTCTACGGATAAAAGATATCTATCGAATAAGTTCGAACCCAACCAAATTTAAAGCCTTCGAATTTCGATCTTCTACATTTAGATTTATTTTCTTTTTGAATATCAAAGTGACGTTTTTTGTTTGGTGGTGTTACATTTTATTTGTCAGTTATCTCTATCTAGGGATTTGAAAAATCAGCCCTAAAAGCAAGCTTTTAGGACTCATACGGCTCTGCGGCTTTTGACGATGGGGGTTCACCTTCTTTTTTGTGTGTTAAATTATAATTTGAACTAGAGTAAATATTCAAAACTGTAATCAAATACATTTTTGTTTACATTTCTAATCTAAGTTTTGAAAACAGGGTGTAAATGTGTTTCTTTTAAATTTGGATCTTTTTTATAAGTAGAAGTTGTGCTATTATTTAGTCACTCTTTGACAGTTTTTGATATTTTGACATTTTTAATATCTTTGGGTAGTTTTCATTTTTGAGAAACCTAGTTCAAATGCATATGCATGTAAATTGTTTAATTTCGGCCCATATTAATCAATTTAGTTTCGTCAAGGTCTACAAGTGTAACATGGGCTTTAGCGTTGTCTCCAAAACTCCGTGAACAATCTTTGTAAAACGTATCCCCGTTTTGCAATGATTTCTCGACTTGACTTTTACTATGACGACTTGACTGTTTCGATGCAAATAATTAATAATACTCGACACTGGCAAAAGTCCAAATGGAACAGCCACATTAAAGAAGAACAAGATATATCTCTTTGGGTGTGAAATCAAAGAGATTAAAACCCTAAAAAAGCTTACCTCTCCCACGTCCCCTCATTATCCCCCTAAATCCATTTTCAGTAACTGGGGGCGGAAGTCTGAAGCCATAATTATCTGGAAAAATTAACAAACGCTTACAAACACTACCTTTGACAGAATTTAAGCGATTTAACACTACCCTTAAATCTTTCAAATTTTGTTGGGTGCAGAATTTTGTAAAACATTTTTTCACAACAATAAAGTTCCACCAATCTATAAGCTTTCAGCAGAATTAATCTTTTCATTACATAAGACTAGCTGCGCCCCGGGGTTTTACCCTCGAAAGTACCGATCCCGCAGGATTATCGAGATGAAACTTTATGTTACTCTCCATCACTTAAACTATTCCTATGCAAATTTTCATCAAAATCGGTCGAACCGTTTGGCCGTGAAGAGGGAACAAAACAAACAGACACACTTTCAGATTTATAATATTAGTAAGGATTAGTAAGAGTTTTGGCGTGAACGCGTTGAGGAGATGTGTTGCTAAATTTTCATTTTTGTGAAACCTAGTTCAAATGCGTATAAATTGTTTAATTTCAGAGGCATATTAATCAATTCAATTCGTGGAGGTATACAAGTATAATAGAAGTGAAAATAGGTGCAAAATAAGGACTTTAGCGTTATCTCCAAATCTAACGTGAACCGTCATTGTTATGAGCCACCATTTACAATGACCTTCTTGACTTGACTTTTATTAGGACGACTTGACTGTTTTAATAATAATACTTGACACTGGCTACTTTCCAAATGGCCATAATCGGTTGACAACCGATAAGAAATAAATAAAACTACCATACTTACTTCTTACCGGAGCGAACGATGAGCCGAATTTTTGAGGGTAATCAACGTGTCCTCCAGTCTGCAAATAGATTGCAAAAAATATAAGTACTATAACTTCTGCTGCGGCTTTGCCCACATGTCCAAAGAAAGCATAGATTAGGATCGAAATGGGATTCCTTATACCAATTTATCTTAACAACTACAGGATAGGATAGTTCCAATTATCATGCCTGATTCAGAGGATATAGTTTCATACAAAATTGGAACCCCTTTAGGGGTGGAATTTCAAAAACCCTTTTAAAGTTCATACCCACAAAAACAGACTCTCCAAATATCATGGAAAGGTTTATGTTTTTAGCGCCCATCTTTTCATAATATACGAATTAGTCATCATCATCATCATCATCCGAGCGATGTTTCCGGTTGCATCCCTCTCGGGAGCCCCGGGGTCATAATATACGAATTAGTATTTAAATAATAAATAAATAAATATTGCACGACATTACACACAACGCAATCTAGCCCCAAACTAGCACTAGGCTTGTACTATGGGTACTAGACAACGGATATACTACATATTATACTTCTTTTTTTTGTAAATACATACGTATTATACATAGAAAGACACCCAGACCAGATACAAATATTTATTTTTAATATTCTTATTTTATTGTCCAAAGCATTCTTTCTACATTAAAATATTTCTTGACAACCTATGTCATAGGAGGATTTTTAATAATGCATTTCTTCTTGTCATATATTTCTAAACAGATTATTCTTAATATTTTTATCTTTTTATTTATTAAGGCATATTTTTAAACATACGATATATTTTCGAAAAACTCCCATGGATTAGAACCTGTGCCCTCTCCCCTATCTCCTTGAGAAAATATTTCGAATTAGTCTTGTCATAGTCCAAAGTTTTAAGTCTAAATTTAGAGTTACCGAATTAAAATTCGACTCCGAGCGTGCCCCAGCCAATTCACTCAAGAGCGTGCTATCATCGTCTCCTAAGACCGAAGCAGATTCGCTCATTGCAACCTCGCTGTACGTCGATGGTAACTGAAATCAAATAAAATAAAAGCTGTGTTAGGAGGGCAGTACCTACATTGAACTAACTATCTGGATTAACCAGCACGGATAAGCGAGATCATGGCATTTTGTATTGACAAATGTCCTACATGATTTAAACAATATATCAATACACAATACATGATTATAATCAATATGTCAATACACAATACACGATTACAATCAATATGTCTATACACTATACACAATTGCAATGAATATTCAATACACAATACACGATTATAATCGATATGTCTATCCACAATACACGATTACAATCAATATATCAATACACAATTATAATCAATATATCAATACACAATTATAATCAATATGTCTATACAAAATACACGATTACAATCAATATATCAATACACAATATACGATTATAATCAATATGTCTATACACAATACACGATTACAATCAATATATATCAATACACAATACACGGTTACAATCAATATATATCAATACACAATACACGATTATAATCGATATGTCTATACACAATACACGATTACAATCAATATATCAATACACAATACATGATTAGCTAGCACGTAAATGCAAATGCGAAATGAAAACCCATTAGTCTTTTTAATCCATGGAGTAGTTTTGGAGTACTTTTGCCACTTTTGTTTCTTACTGTCAACAGTACTGTATTTTCTTACTGTCGCAGCGATATCAAAAGTCTACAATTTTAACTGTTTTCACGAGATTTGTTAGTTAGCCAGCCGGATTAGATGTTATTCCACAAGCCAGGGATTTAAGGATGATTTATATTAGACCGTATCCCGGCCGTGCCAGGTCCGAGCTTTGTTGTCTGTTACTCGGCCGCCACTCGGTTGCAACAGACCGATCGACTGCTTGCTCAGCAATGGACAACGAAGCTCGGCCGGGTGACGGTCTAATATAGATCATCCCTTAGCCTATTAAAATAATTCTAGCTAGTATAGTTTTTAATTTGAGACTAAATCTGACGTTTTGAAATTTTTTGCTTTAGAAAGATGTGTCAAATCGAAGTGTATAATTAGAAAACCGATTTCAATTGCAGACTACGATTTGACTCATTTTTTAAGAAAACAAATACAATAAACCAAAACGTCAGATTATAGTATGTAAATAAAAATACGTTCTAAACGCGTGTATATTGTTAGCTTGCTAAAATATTAATAGCCCTTTTGTGGGTAAAGTTCGTGATGTGTATAATATAAAAGAGGATTTATTCACTGTTTTGAAAGAAGCCTCGGAACATGGTCTCGTCTCGCTCACTTGCGTGCTTCCGACCGTAGCACAGAGGGAGATAGCGTCACTTGCAACGCTATTGTTGTCTGAAAACATTGGCTGGAAAAAGAAACAACTTATTGTAGGAGGTGAGTACTTTCAGGCAACCTGTTAGACGAACGAAGTATCAGAGCCCTTTAGTATGAGTCTTGATAGTTTATCGTCTCGATGAAACTGGCAGTTTACTTCATACATTTTCCATCAGCGCCCCTAGCGGTAACTATTATGAACTAAAATAATGTATGAAAGTAAACTGACAGTTTCATTGAGGCGATAAACTATCAAAACTCGTACTAAGGGCTCAGGAGGTACCCGAGCGTGAATGTTTCGTTTAAATTTTATTCAAAGGTACCCTCACTTGATATTGTATTATTTTTGTTAACTAGCTTTATTTATCGATATGTGTTTATTACTTTTATTGTTTCGTTTTAGTACTACTTGTCATTTATTAGTTGTAATACCTATGTATTATATGATATTAAGGGAGAGCGGGATCGCCTAAAACAGGCATTTCTTTGCCTAAAAGGTGGTCTTAATCACTAAATAGCGAAGTTCATATTGATGGTGACGGAAATAATGGTGATGGAAATCAAATTTTATTTATTTATTATTATTTGTTTATCTGTAAGAGCAGGTCTTTGACCCGGCGCGGGCGTAACGGAAAGGTACATAAGGAAGTAAACCTCCACGTTAAAAATGGATCTTTCTTTCCAATTCAAAATTGTGAAGGGAAATATTTACTAAATCAAAACGAACAACTTTTTGATGTAGGAAAGTATACTCCCTGCACGGTTTTGAATTAAAAAGAAATAACCCTGTATCATAAATATTTATATAAATTACTATCTTAATAATATTATAAACGCGAAGGTTTGTATGTATTTAAGTGACTTTGTTACTCTTTCACGCAAAAACTACTGAACTGATTGCGATGAAACTTGGAATATAGATAGCTGGACACAGGGAATAACACATAGGCAACTTTTTATTCCGATATTCCCGCAGAAACGGGACGAACGGGCGCAGCAAGTGTTGCATATAATATAAATGACTTACCTCTGTAATATCGAGCCCTTTCATTCTGTCTTTCAACGTTTTCCATGAAGCTTCGATGTGAGCGATTGAACTTGACTTATGTACTGACTGTGAGGATACCGACTTTGTGTCCTATGAAATTTTAAGCAAACATTGATTCTCAACTTTGGAAGGGCCTAGCGAGGCCCTAATTAAAACAAACGTTCTACAATGTCCGCGACCGGCCTCATTGCCGGCTTCATTCTTACCTCATAATTATAACTAACTAGCTGCGACCCGCGGTTTTACCCGCGAAAGTGAAAAACGCGTTATCACGGGCGCGGGCGGCTGAGCGTTTCTCTCGAGCGGTTGAACTTTTTTGTTCATTACTCGGGTTCTACTAATTGGATTTCGATGCAAAGTATACCACGTCCTACTAATTGGATTTCGATGCAAAGTATACCACGTCCTACTAATTGGATTTCGATGCAAAGGATTTCTATTTTCGAGGAAAGTCGTATACCACGACGTTTCTCGAAAATAGAACTATTCAATATTGAAAACCAGATTTCAATCGGATTTGTAGTTTTTAATTGTATAAGGAACAGACAGAGAAACAGACAGACAGATATGAATTTTCAAAATTATGTAATTTTGTTACTATTTATTCTAAGTCTAGACCTCTTTTTTTAAATTTACTTCCAAGAACAGACTTTTTGTCCTCTCTTCCTTTATTATAAGTATTTATAATTAATTAATATAAATAATTTTATACAATGTATCGATTCTTCTTACCTGGTTTTAATTGTCAAAATTATACCTATAGTTTTATTTATTTTTCTAGCGATTGTCGCTCAAAAGGTTTGCACTGGAAACCAGCGATGTGGTGTATTTACATCACAGCATTATGCTGAGTGCAACCCTTTTTGTCTAGTCTAGTTTAGTTAAGTTGCTTTGTTATTCATATTTTTCATGTATTAGTGAATTAAAAAAAAAATATTTTCTATTCTATTCTATTCATTGTGCGCTTGGCACCTAGTTTGGCACCTAACTATATTTTGACGTTTCTTGTATTTATAAAACACTTTATTTATCCGATTGAATCGCGTTTTTATTCATGGTTTTAAACGAACCGAGCTTTCGCCAAATTTACAGTTGGCTTTTTCAAGGTTGACTGAGATGTAATTTGTCAATTTTAACATTCTAAAAAGTTTTAAACTTTTAACCATGAAGAAAAACGCGATTCAACCGGATACATAAAGTGTTTTATTATACAAAATCGCGAAAACCATAAAATAAATTATTCCTTGTATTTGACATTTTTTTCTCCATATAAAGGGGTCGAACGGGCGCAGCAAGTGTTACATATAATATAAATGACTTACCTCTGTAATATCGAGCCCTTTCATTCTGTCTTTCAACATTTTCCATGAAGCTTCGATGTGAGCGGTCGAACTTGACTTCTGTACTGACTGTGAGGATACCGACTTTGTGTCCTATGAAATTTTAAACAAACATTAATCTCAACCTTGAAATAGTCTAGTGAGATACCTAGCGAGACCATAATTAAAACGAACGTTCTAGAATGTCCGCGACCGGCCTCATTGAGCGCTTAGTACCTTTAGTTTATTAAATTTCAGACTATCATTTGACGTTCCTTGTGTTTGACATTTTATTCTCCAGAAAAGTCTTTATGATTTCCTCTCTTACTTATAAAATATTATTTACACATGGCTAAGTGATGTGACGTTTGTCTCTGTCAGTCAACTTTGAAACTTCATGAGACAGTAAAAGACAAACGATGCAGCGCATTAATTAGCCTTTATAAGGGGCGGTTCATCTTTAGCAGTCATCATACATAACACTTACCACAGAGTCTTCTTTTACTGGCGTAGCTTCTTTTTTCTTTGCTTTAACGTCACGGATGAATGCCTGAAACTATCAACAACAATCATTTATGTTTTAAAGTTGTTGTGGTTTCTTCCAAAACCACAAAGTATGCCGAGGCGTATCCTAGTTGGCAGCAGGCACACAGCTCCCTAGACACTTTTGATTGGACCATGTTTATATTTTTTGTTATTGTTCTTATTTTTTTTAATTTATGGTTTTATTTTTTGGTACCTTTTTTTTGTTTGTACTTCTGTGTGTGGTTTGTAGCCAATAAATGTTTTTTCTATTCTATTCTTTTACTTTAAATACACAGTCAAAATTTAATGTTTCTATGACCAGTGGTTTGGTCTCTGAGTTGCTATTCATTCATAAGGTTGTTATTATAATTCAGTGAAGACGTAAAAGCCTTATACCCCAGCCATAGAACTGGACTAGAAGGAGAAATACCGCTTGATAGTGATGTTTTAAGTCGGCCCAGACGGTCGAGTTTCATATGTTCCGAAGTTAACTTGTTCAGAAATATACTTACATATCAAAAAAGTTGACTCAAAAGACCGCGTAAGTCCCGATCCCGCGGGAGTATGGGGATAAAAGTAGCGTATGTTTTATTTCAGATCTTCAACTATCTGCATACCAAGTTTCATCGTCATCGGTACAGTACATTTTGCGTGATTGAAAAACAAACATCCAAACAAACTTCGAATTAGAAATATTTTTAAAGGAAAAATTCTTTTTCAAAAATTCACTTGCGGCGAGATTTGAACTCGCGTCCCTGGATCAATATTCCAGTGCCTATACCGCTCGGCGGCCACGCAAGTTCCCAAACTAACCAGCTCCCAGTTAAACTTCGAATTTCCAAAAATTATGGAACAAAATATGTTCATGTAGACGTCTTGGACAATCCCCTTTCAGCTTAATTGGTCATGGTCGAACCACACTGTACACTTACGTCGTCAAGGTCCGCTTGGTGCGGTACATGTTGCCCCAACACGGGTTCTATGCCGGCCACGAGACAGCTACGTTCCAACATCCTGAACGCCCAACGATGCACGCGTGAACTAGTACATTCGAGAGCCTTTCTATTCTCTAGGTCTGGATTGTCGTGATTCTGTAACAATTATTACAAAATATATTATACTAGGAGTTCGCCCCGAACTGAGATCTGAGGAGGATTTGGGGAGTGAGGGGGATTTGGGGAGACAGGGGGGTCGTGCCCCCTATCTCCCCTAATCCCCCTACCGATCCAGCTCATCTTCGAACTCATAAATTCTATTGATTTTCGCGATTTTGCATAATGACCTCAAGGTTTCACTTTAGTGTTCGTCAACCTTGAGAAAGCCATGGTTTTAAACGAACCGAAAGCTCGGTTCGTTTAAAACCATGAATAAAACGCGATTCAACCCGATAAATAGTGTTTTAAATTCTATTGACCTAAACTACGCGCATACCAAAATTCATGAAGATCGGAGCTACGATACTCAAGTTATCGTCGAACAAACATACAAAGACACCAGCGCCAGGCCCGTCTACACTGGACCTCACATGCTTCGCCCGTTCGGTCAACTAGCAGCGCCCTGCTATTTCACCCGCCTAAGTCCTGTTCCCGCAGGAATATCGGGATAAAAAGTAGCCTATGTATTCCAGGTACCTGGACATAGACATTAGTCCTAGAGACGTATTTTGGAAGCATGTTCTTAGCGGTATATATGTACGGATTGCGGATAAAACCGCGGCTCTAAAATAATCAATTTCACACGCACAGCATGGAGATTTAGCGGGAACGCGTTGAGGAGATGTGTTGCTAAATTTTTATTTTTGTGAACCCTAGTTCAAATGCGTGCAAATTGTTTAATTTCGGGGGCATAATATATTAATCAATTTAGTTTCATAAAGATGTACAAGTGTAGTGAAAGTGAAAAACATGCAACATGCACGGTGCAAAACATGGACTTTAGCGTTGTCTCCAAAGCTCTGTAAACAATCATTGTAAATGGCCTCCGATTTACAATGATTCCCTCGACTTAACTTTAACTATGACGACTTGACTGTTTCAATGCAAATAACTTGCAAATATTAATAACTAGCTGCGCCCCGCGGTTTCACCCGCGCAAGTTGCGAACCCGCGTTGTTCGAACACCTACCTACCGCAATGCAAAAATCCACACCTAAACGGTCGCCCATTGAAGTACTGTTGAAGCCAGGCGCTGCCGCGCCTGGCATCATCAGTACTTCCCTGGTCGTCCGTTTAAGTGTGGATTTTTGCACTGCGGTTGGTAGGTGAAGTAAAGTAAAGTTTGTATTTCATTAGTAAGTGACGATGACGATGACGAAGGATGACGATGATCATGATGCCACTCTACATAACTTACCCTACCCCTGTGTCGATTTTCATTTATTGAATAGTTATCACCCGCGTAAGTCCCGATCATGCGGGATTTTCGGGATCAAAAGTATCCTATGTCACTCTCTATCATTTAAACTATCGATGTGCAAATTTTCATCCAATAAATAGTTTTCACCCGCGTAGATCC
The DNA here is from genome assembly GCA_949358125.1 of Idaea dimidiata. Taxonomy (NCBI): domain Eukaryota; kingdom Metazoa; phylum Arthropoda; class Insecta; order Lepidoptera; family Geometridae; genus Idaea; species Idaea dimidiata. Next base: position 22,529,744 of record OX442330.1, read on the forward strand.
CGATCCCGCGGGATTTTCGGGATCAAAAGTATTCTATGTTACTCTCCATCATTTAAACTATCCCTATGCAAATTTTCATCTATTAGATAGTTATCACCCGCGTAAGTCCCGATCCCGCGGGATTTTCGGGATCAAAAGTATCCTATGTTACTCTCCATCATTTAAACTATCCCTATGCAAATTTTCATCCAAATCGGTTGAGCCGTTTGACCGTGAAGAGGGAACAAACAAACAAACAAACAGACTTTCGGATTTATAATATTAGTAGGAAGTAGGATACTTGACACTGGCTAATATCCAAATGGAATATAGCCATATAAAAGAAGAAAAAGAACAAAACTCACCGCACATCCCAAACCACTGTAAATGTACCAAAAGTTGTCTTTGGTGAGCATCTTCTTGGCCACCTCTACTCTAGCAATTTTATCGTATTTGAGTAATCTAATCTCATTGTTCAAGTAGAAGAAAAGTGGTGATAACTTGAACACACTGAATCTTGAAGGATCTTCATCTGTTGTAAAAGAAATACGTATAGCTTAGAGACTTGCAGACAGACCTATTTCTTTACATTTACTACTTTCATTGTATTATTATTAATTAACTAGATGCGTCCCGCGACCGTGAAACCCGTGGAACCGCGGGGCGCAGCTAGTTGTTGTATATATACGTACTATCAGCAGCACACATCTGTAAGATGAAGCTTTCAACTTCTGGTATCTTTTCCTCATTGGCGTACAGATGAGGGAGTCCTCCATCCTTTCCTTTCATATACATGATTATATAGTGTAGCAGTGCCTTTAGGTTAGTAGCAGGTTGGTCTTCATCCGGTTTCTCAAGGCCAAACTCCTTACAACTCCATTTCACATCTGATCCATACCCCATTGGAATTACACCTAAAATAAAAATGGATAATGAAGCTATTGTTACGGTTAACTTTGAACTTTACTATTTGTTGTTAAAGCCAAAACAGAAATACTTCATCTGTGAAAATTTTAAATGTCTAATAATATACAAAATAAATGAATCCTGTGACCAACACACAGCGCTATCTAGCCACATAGTAAGCTGCTAAGCTGTATGATGGTGACTAGACAAACGGATATACTACTTATATTTATTTTTCTTTTGTAAATACATACATATTATACATAGAAATACATCCAGACCAGATACAAATATTTATTTTTAAGCATAAATATTTGCACCCAGCGGGAATCAAACCCGCAACCTTCTGCATTGCAGCCAAGCGTTCGCCCGACGCGCCACAGAGGTCGTCTATAGAGGAAAAAGCCATGCTAGTCCCATTGTTACAAACAGAAATTAACCCTCTTACTTAAAAACGTATTCACAGCTGCATAACTATGTAAAGTTTGTCTTTTACTATGACATAAAGTTGAGAGACAGAGACGACCGACACATGACTTAGTCATCTGTTAATCATCGTTTATAAGTAAGGGGGTAAGTCATAAGTTTGTACAACAAAATAGCCACATCACTAATGGGCTCGCCTAGAACTTGAGTCTGTATCACACACAATATCACAGTACATAGAAAAGCTGGGGTTTGGAGCACAGCAGTATGGAAACATTTACAAATGGTCGGAAATGGCTTCATCACACACACGTGCACGTCGCGCCGTCGTTGGGGATTGGGGTCTCCTCGCCATTTTTGTGTGATTAAGTAAGGAGGAGGTTTTTCGGTGAAGTCAGTACGCCGCGTCACGACGAAGTGTGTGTGCAGTTTTCATACTACTCCTTCTATGTACTGTGTCTGTATCCTGGTAAGATAAATAGATCAATTCTATATTTGCACAACCAACAATTTCTGTAGTAAATTGTTGGCATTCAGTATATCAAAACTAAGACAAATACATAAAATAAAGGGTGCCATGTCCAGAGTTTAATCTTAAAATTCACACTTATCCGTGTAACAGGAGTAACCACTACTCAAACGTTTGTGACTGTGTCACGTTGGATCGTACAAACACTATAAAATATTCAGGTGTGTTGGTGGACAAACATCTAAATTGGAGCCAGCATATAAAAACATATGTGCTCGCGAGTGAGAAAACTTATTTATGTCTTTAAAAACTTAAGAACTGTAGCCGATACGACATTGCTCATTCAGACGTATAAATCTTTGTGTGAATGTATTATCCGATATGGCATCTGCACATGGGGATCCGCTGCCAAAACTCACTTGATTGATTTAGAAAGATCCCAAAGAGCAGTTATCAAAACTCTTCTTAAATTACCTTTTAGACATCCTACAGTGAAAATATATTCTCAAGCCCAGGTTCTGTCTGTTCGACAATTATTTCTTTTTGACAGCCTTAGACGCTATCATAGTAAAACCGTACCCTACCTTCCAAATAATGATACGAGAAGAATAGATAATTGTCCAGTTCCGTTTATGAAATCAGCATTTGGTCAACAACATTATACATTATACTATATCTACATATATTTACAATAAAATTATGAAGGACTTATCTGAACGTAACAGCAATTTTAGTATTAAAAAACTTAACGCTAACAGTTTCAAGATTTTAGTTTTAGAATAGATACGTAAATTCGATTATGACAGTATGGAATCTTACATCTTTACTTAAAATACACAGTTTAATACTACATAGGTAGTCACAACTGTCTCAATAAAAGGTATTTATTGAGACAGGAAGCTGAACAACATAGGCATCGAAAGTAATAGCCTTAAATGGTTCCAAACCTACTTGAGGGGTAGAGATCAACGTGTAAGGATCAATAAAAATCTCAGTAATAGGTCAGATATTGACTTTGGCGTGCCACAGGGCAGTGTACTGGGCCCAATACTATTTAATATCTACTTGAACGACTTCAGTGCCACCATGAAAGACTGCGAAGTCATCTGTTTTGCTGACGATACCGTCCTCTTATTTTCTGCCAGGAATTGGACTGATACTTTCATTAAAGCTGAATTGGGTATTAGTAGAGCTATAAATTGGTTTAGCGATAACTTGCTGACTGTTAATGACAATAAGACGACCTATATATGCTTTGCACCCACTAAAGCTGGAATTCCTTCATTGGAATATACTTTAAAAATACACAAATTATGTCAAGATGGATCCATTCGATGTAATTGTAAAACTCTAAAACGAACAACTAGTGCAACTTATCTAGGAATAGTAATTGATCAACATTTGAGGTGGGATGAACATATCGAAGGTCTATCGGCGAGAATAAGGAGATTAGGATATGTTTTCGTGGACCTAAATCGGATCCTAAATAATCGTTTATTGATAACAGTTTATTATGCACTAGTACAGTCCCTTCTCATATATGGAGTAATAGCTTGAGGAGCGTGTTCTGACTCCTTAAGGTAAGCCACGACGTTACCCCACTGACTTACTATATGGTGAATGTAAGGTTCTAACTCCTAGGCAACTATATGCTAAACAAATTATAATCCATATAAAAAGGAATGAGGCAAATTATCTCAATGTCAATGCCAATAGACCTCGGCGAAGAGTAAGACAAGACATAACTGACATTCCAATATCAGCTCTTGATTTTACTCGTAGGCACTATTCAGCAATCGCGCCAAGAATTTTTAATAGTTACTATGAAGATTTGATACGAGACAGTACTTGCAGTAACATAAAAGGAAGGGCCACTAATATTGTCACTTTGTACAAGGGCAAGGGAGATCGTGGGGACTGCAATTGTTACCGAGGTATCTCATTGCTGAGTATTGTTGGCAAAGTCTTTTGTAAGGTTGGTCTTGCGAGGCTTCAACTTCTTGCCAGTCGCGTCTATCCCGAGGCTCAATGCGGATTCCGTGCCCAGCGCTCAACGATAGATATGGTGTTTACGCTGCGTCAGATTCAGGAGAAGTGCAGGGAGCAGAGATCTCCCCTGTTCGTTGCATTTGTAGACCTGAACAAAGCTTTCGATACTGTCAGCAGGGAGGGTCTTTATATGGCGCTGGAATTGATAGGATGCCCGCCAAAACTTCTAGCTTTCATAAGATCTTTCCATGACGGGATGAAAGGAGCCGTGGTTTTCGACGGAAATACCTCCGAACCATTTGAAATGTGCAGAGGTGTAAAGCAGGGCTGCGTTTTGGCGCCTACCTTATTTGGTATTTACTTTTCCCTACTTATGAAGGCGGCGTTCGGTGACAATAATCAAGGTATCCACCTACACACAAAAGCTGATGGTAAGTTATTTAACTTGTCTCTCTTGAAATCAAAACGTCACCGTGAAGACCTGTACGTGGATAGCCTTATGTACGCCGATGATGCAGCTTTTGTTGCCTCTTCCCCGGAGGATTTGCAAGTCATGCTTGACAAATTCTCCCGCGCATGTACCCTGTTCTCCATGTCCATTAACGCCAAAAAAACTGTTGTGCTGTGTCAGGGCTGTGAAAGCACACCAACGATCTTTTTAGATGGGGCCGCGCTTGGGGTAGTCGACAAGTTTACGTACTTAGGGTCGACCGTGTCGAGCAATCTCTCACTCGATGTGGAGATCGATACTCGCATTGGCAAAGCGGCGACCACGTTTGGGAGGCTCCGTGAGAGAGTTTGGGACAATAAGCATCTTACTGCTAAAACCAAAATTTTGGTATTCCAAGCGTGTGTTCTTAGCGTTCTCTCTTACGGGGCTGAAACTTGGACGTCTTACGCTAAGCAGGAGCGGAGATTAAACGCTTTCTATATGCGTTGCCTACGTAATATCCTGGGGATCAGTTGGCGGGACAAGATCACGAACGAGAAGGTTCTTGAATTGGCCGGGTTACCCAGTTTTATAGCTTGGCTAAAACAGAGGCGTTTGCGCTGGTTGCGGCATATGCATCGCATGGATCCCACCCGTCTACCAAGACGTGTCCTTCTTGGCGAGGTTGCGTATGCAAAGCGAGCCGTTGGGAGACCTTTGCTTCGCTTTAAGGATTGTGTCAGGAGGGATATGCTTGCGTTCGGGATTCCACATGACAACTGGGAAGGACTAGCGGGGGACAGAAATCAATGGAGGGATCGTGTGTTCCGAGGCCGCTCCAGGCACGATCGGATGTGGCTTGACACTCTGGCTGTGAGGCGACGTAAGAGACGTGACGGCACAAACACTGCCCAAGGTGACTTATTTCCTTGTGCAAAATGCGGACGCATTTGTCGTTCGCGGATTGGCCTACATAGCCACGAAAGAGCATGTAGACGCTAAGACGTAAATCGTCTGAAATAGACGCAGAGGCCAGAGAGAGGAGGTATACGGAAGGATAACTCAGTTATATTAATTAGCATCAGATTATATTTTATATGTTATTCCAAATTTTAATTATATATAATATTTAATTATGTTTATATATTGTAATATTTATTTTTATTAGTTTATAAAGTAGGTAGGTATGTGTTTTCATTTTTATACATTTATATTATATAATATATACCATATAATATACTAACAAGCATGTGCATGCGGTGAGCTTTTTCGCGTCAAACACTATTATTATAAAACGAGGTCAATATTTCAGAGGTCTAGGCCTATATGGGTTGTTAAAAGTCGCAGACCGAAAATACATTATATTTAGCTCACAGCTCCTCAAGCATAAATTTGGTGTAACTTAGTCATATCAATAATGATGAAATAAATAAATAAAATAAATAAATAAATATTACTACTTTTACTTTTATTTCTGCACAAACACGCACGGACTTTACTTACACACACGAATACTCATGAAGCCAGAGAAATCATGTGTACGCAGCGTCAGATGACGCTTGAACATGACTCTTGCCTGGCTTATATTATATATCACTTTTATTGGTCATATTCGTCCTTTCCCATACTATTTCGTACCTTATTACTTGTTCCCTTCTACCTAAGTTTACTCACGCTGTTTGCATATTTTCTCTTTTTATTATATACTAGCTGCGCCCCGCGGTTGCACCCGCGTAAGTCCCGTTCCCGTTTCTGTTCCCGCGGGATTAAAAGTATCCTATGTCCTTCTCCTGGTTCTAAGCTACCTCCCTACCAATTTTCAGCCAAATCGGTTCAGCCGTTCTTGAGTTATAAATGGTGTAACTAACACGACTTTCTTTTATATTAGGGGTTAAAGTATGAAATTGCCGATTTGTAAAGTAAATCTATATATAATAGGGGTTAAAGTATGAAATTGCCGTTTTATTGCAATAGGTTCTTTGAATTGACATAGAATCTTCATGGTTTGAGGTTTTCGAATGAAACTTTTTTCAAATGGTTTCATTGATGTTCTTTTTTTAAAAAATGTGAAACATTTGAATATCGACTTTCAATTGTTTTTGTTATTCAATTTAGACAAGAAAGATGGATACTGCGAAAATTCGAGTGATTTTTGAATACGAGTTCCGACGCGGAACTAACGCGGCAGAAACAGCCCGCAATATCAATGCTGCGTTTGGAGAGGGGTCTACTAATGAACGCACCGTGCGATTTTGGTTTAAACGCTTTCGTGATGGAAATTTCGACTTAAAGAACGAGCCACAAGGAAGACCGCCCACATAGGTGAATAACGATGAATTAAGAGAGATAGTGGAAGCCGATCCTAGTCAAACTACCCAGGAATTAGCGGCATGGTTTAACGTTACCTTACCCACTTTATTGACTCACTTGCGTCAAATCAATAAAATAAAAAAATACGAAAAATGGGTGCCTCATGATTTGACTGATCTGCAGAAAGAAACGCGTGTTGAAACTTGTGTTGCCTTGTTGAACCGGTACAGAAATGAAGGAATATTGGATCGAATTGTAACATGTGATGAAAAGTGGATTCTTTATGATAACCGGAAAAGAAAAATGCAATGGCTGACCCCAGGTCAAATGCCACAACAGTGTCCTAAAGCAAAACTTACCAATAAAAAGGTAATGGTAACTGTTTGGTGGTCTCAGCATGGTGTTATTCACTATAGTTTTCTTCGATCTGGTCAAGCAATTACGGCAGATGTCTATTGTGCCGAACTCCGAACCATGTTGACAAAACTAGCAGTAAAACAGCCCCGACTCATGAATCGATCTTCACCATTATTGCTCTACGACAACGCGAGACCTCACACAGCACGAGAAACCATTTTGACCCTTCAGGAACTGCACTTAGAAACCATTCGTCATCCTCCGTATTCACCAGACCTTGCTCCAACGGACTACCATTTTTTTCGTGATTTGGACAATTATCTACGTGACAAGAAGTTTTCTTCCCAGGAGGCAGTACAAAATGCTTTCACACAGTTTGTGCAGTCTAGATCGTCGGAGTTCTATCGCAAAGGCATTAATAACCTTCCCATTAGATGGCAGCAATGTATAGATAATAATGGCAATTATTTTGATTAAATAAATTTAATCTCGTGAACAAGCTGGTTGGAATTACTAGCGAAATATCCAGCTCCGCGAATAAATTATTAAACATGGTAAATACCCCGTTATTAAGTAATTTTAGTAGTGAAAATAACCATGTTAGTTTAAAATCGTAAATAAATTTGTTAAAAATTTAAAAAATAAACAATTAAGATTTTCAGTACAAATCGGCAATTTCATACTTTAACCCCTAATATTAAATATTATTATATTAAAGCTTTAAAAAAAACATTGACCTCATCGCTAAATGTAATTTATTCCAGGCAACCTTTGGATTGAGAGGGTCAGTAAAGTTGGTGTGGTAGGCAGAGATAAGGTGTGATTTAGATTATCATTACATAAATACAGGGGTAACAATTACAGTTATTTAGGGATAGTCAAATCTCGAGTTACAAGTATTATCTAAAACAGTTAGGTACCAAATCTTACCAATATTAATAGCCTTATGGATGTGGTCCTTGACTCCATCCTGCACACTGAATCTGAGTATAGAAAACTCCGCTATCAGAAACCGACGCAAGAAGTTGCAGTAGCAGTAGCTATTTACATCAATTATGAAGAAATCTTGTGTTAACAGATCTGAAAATAAGATGTTAAAAACATGCATTTTAGTTGTCATACACTGGCACTTGTATAGGGATGATTTGTATTAGACCGTCACCTGAGCTTCTTTGTCCATTGCTCGGCGAGCAGTTGATAGGTCTGTTGCAACCGAGGGGCGGCTGAGCAACGGACAACAAAGCTCAGATCGGATCCGGCACGGCCAGTTAATGGTCTAATATAAATTATTCCTAAGGTTTTTACATGGTTGGAAAACCTTGCATATTATCAGATGAACCTAAAAGCAAAATGCCCTACATATTAAAGACACAAGATCTAAAAGACCTATACCCATATTATCTATCTGTGGACGTCTGAAAACAGTGGAAAATGAAAATATTGTATACAAAGTTTCTTTAAGTCTAAATATCACCTGTATAAATATGAGACGGAATTGGGATTTATGCAGGTGAAACCCTGGGGCGAAGGTAGTACTAAATATATTACACTGTACAGGGTATAATATTACCATTAGTCTTGGCCTTCTCTTTCATAAAATTCTTAATTATTTGTTGTTCAGCTTCATCAGCCATTTCCCGTTCTTTCTCTTCGTCAACTATGACTTTCTTAGGGCCCTTTTTCGCTCTTGTCATTTCAACATATTTCGCTTTTTGTGCTGTTGTAAGATTCTGTGGGAGTAGAAGTGTCTATTTATATAGTTATTTTTGAATCAAATGCAATATTAAAATACCTACTTGAATAGGCTTAGGATAATATATTTTTGTTGGCATATTGGGCAAATGCTAAAGATTGCCAGTTTGTCAGTTTATTTATTTTATAGTATGTAAATTCAGTCCCCTCGAGACCAAGATCATTGTAACATGATCGAAACGTCGAGGTAAGGAAAAGTTGAATTTCACGTGATTAAGACCCGGGATAAGTGTAAATATGAGTTCCAATCGTGTTAGTTTAAAATGTTTACTAGTATCATAGATAAATTATTATTAATGGTCTTTGCTAGTATGTAAATTGTTCGGAAAGCTGCATATAATGTGTATAATGTAAATTAGTGTAGCTTAGTGATGGGACTCGAATGACTTTTTGGATTGAGTCACTCGCTTCTGATTTACAAGTAAGTCAAGTTCCACTAAAGTGAAAGATACACTCGAGTCAAACGAAAATCCCTCGCAACTTGGGCAAGTTTTATCAACTCGAGTCACTTGTTTCTAAAATAAAATATAAAGTAACTAAAATATGAATCATGCAAACAAAAGTCACTCTCGCGGCGTTTCTATCGAAAAATGCCAACTCTGAAGGTGTTTTACTATCAATTTTCAGTATATTGTCAAAATTTGTGTTTAAAACTCAAGTGTCCACGAGTCACTCGTAAATGGAGTCGAGATTTTTTTATTCGAGTATGAGTTGAACGAAACCATTCGAGTCACTCGAGTAAAATACCACTCGAGCTTGATACCACTCGAGTCAGCTCTGTCTGAGTGGCGTGTCAGTATTCGGCCGTTGTGTACGAATTACGACATAGCAGAAACAATTCTAGTAGTATTTCCTTATTGTGATTCTAGTTTTAATTAAAAATAGGTATGAGAAAGTTCAACTCACCCTCCAAGAAGAATCCGCCGCTTTCTGAACTTCAGTCATGTTCGAATAGGTTATCCCCTTTTCACTTTGTTGTTTTCGAAATTCTAACATGTAGTAATAATAAGGACTTGTAGCTTTTTTATTCGGCATTTTAACCCCTCCGCTAAATCGAAAACACACAACCAATAAGATTTTATTTTATGTAAGATCTTTATTGGCTTCTGCTTGCCATACCAATAGTTGGTGAGGTACAATATAAACGTGTCCAAATTCAACTGATTCTGTACAGTGGAGTGCCGGTTCGCGAACGTTTATAAACAAGCACGAGCGAGATACAATTTTATTAAGTATGAAACTATGAGGAAAACTAAAAAGGAATATTGGCACAAAATACTAACGAAGCAATAGATTTATCTCGAGTAGGAGCAGGTAACTATAATTATATCAAAGAAAGATCTAGCCAGTCAAAGAGAATACCACGGAAATACAATTAGCCGGTAGGCAGTAGCCACTATGTTTCTGTAAATATTATTATTTCTTATCGGTTGTGAACCGATTATGGCCATTAGGAAATTAGCCAGTGTCATGTATTTTAATATATTATGCAAGTTATTTGCATCGAAACAGTCAAGTCGTCATAGTTAAAGTCAAGTCTAGGGAATCATTTGTAAACACGGCGGCCATTTACAAACAATCTTCACGGAGCCTTGGAGACAACACTATGTCAATGTTTTGCACCGATTTTCACTTTCATTCCACTTGTACACCTTCACGAAACTAAATTGATTAATATGCCCCCGAAATTAAACAATTTGCACGCATATGAACTAGGTTTCACAAAAATGAAAATTTAGCACCACATCTCCTCAATGAGTTCCCGCCAAGACTCCTTCTGTAAATATATTTTTGATCAAAAATTGAGATCAAAACAAAACCATAGACAGAATAACAAAAATTATTCATCTGCTAAACCTGCTAAATTGTCTCTGATTGCTTTCAATTAGTAGTTTTTCTACTCGCCGCTAGGGAGCAGTGTGTTTGTAAAGAGTTTCAAACCGGAACATCCGTTTTAAAAAGTAAACAACGATTTTTTTTTTATAATATGGACTCATTATGGACTAGACTTTAACTTAAAAAACATGAAACGGATGATGTCTATGGCTTAGGTAATATCCATATCCCTAAACCCTAATTGACCTTGACATAGCTTTTTACCAAAAAAAATTACATTGGTTATTTTCATTTCCTATTTGGTGGCGTCCGTGTAAATAAATAATAAAAATTCAATTTTTAACCATTATGAGACGGGCATTTGTTTATGTTGATAAAGACGAACAAGACGGCAAAGTCTTAGTTGTTGAAGACTCGATTGAAATCTTCAAAAACGAAATCAAAAAACATTTTTGTGTCGCAGACCACGAAAACATCGATATTTATTTGTATTTAGATAATGACTGTGAAATTCACGACACTAGGGTCATAATGAACAACGAAAAGATCTATTTGACTCGCAGTCAAGATAGTGTCCGGAAATTGACAAGTAAATTGACTGAAAACTGTACTTTATCTGATGCCAAAAATAACGCTGTTTCTGACTGGATAACCCTAAATGTCGGGGGGAAACACTTTACAATGTCTCGATCTACACTCCTGGCTAAGGAACCCCTTTCTATGTTGGCTAGAATGTTTGCTGAAGATACTAATATGTTGATGACGCCAAGTGCTACCGATTCCACGGGTGCCTACCTAATTGACAGGAGTCCTAGGTATTTCGAACCTATATTGAACTATCTGAGACATGGTGAAGTTATTTTGGATGCCAATGTAAATCCGAGGGGAGTTCTTGAGGAGGCTGTATTTTATGGTAAGTCTATACCAACTTACCGAACTGTAACTATTATGTAGGTATATTTTATATTTATTATCAGAACTGTTTAGTAGTTACAGTGTTGGTAACCAATCAATCAAGTTAGTCTTTCGTACACAAATGGGTTTTCTAACAGTTCAAAAATACCACTCCTGATCACCATGTCTCATGCTAAGTAAGCCATTGATTTTCTCATGATATTTTTCTTCACTGTAAGTTATAAGATCCTGGGCACTACAGCATCATAAATAGCAAGAATTTATAAATTTCCTAGCACTGTATAGATCATCCAAAATTATATTAAAAGTCCAACTAATAATCTCAATAATTGTAATTTTTTCAGGCATAGACTCTATGATACCTCAATTAAATCAGTTAATAGAAGAATGGAAACAAAATTCAGTGACAAATCACCCTTTATCTAGAATGGATGTAATCCGGTCCTTAATAACCACATCTATATCCTCTAAGTTGAGGTTTCAAGGGGTCAATTTAGCAGGAGCTGACCTGAGTAGGCTTGATTTACAATGTATTAATTTTAAGGTGAGAATTAATCTTCTAAAGTTTGTTCTAAATAAATAAGTTTTCTAGTTATGTTAAAGAAAGACATCAATAAGTCTTGGGTGACAATGGTATCTATAAATCTTATAGTGTTGAATATTCCCTTGTAACTTTGAGATAAACAGATTTACAGCTATATCCACAACCATATGCATTAAACAAAAAAGTTATATCACTAGTATTAGAAAGGGACAGCATGCTTCAATGCTTCAATGTAGCATTCTGTCCCTTTTTAATAGTGTTATTGGAAAGAGACAGCATGCTTAATGTAGCGGAACACTATTTGGCTCGATGTGAGCATTCTAGTTTTAGTAATTTAACTTCTTTGGTGTGGACTCAAATTTTGCCACATTTTCGCTGACGTTGATTATTGGTATTACTCACAAGGGCAAGACAAAGCATTAAGAATTAAGCCACACATAGGGTCTTTGCAAATATGACCGTCATTTAAGTGATTCCATTACCTCGCCGCTGGTGATGATGATAGTAATTATACTGTTATTATTACAGTATGCTTGCCTCTCAAAATGTAACCTGTCCGGCGCCAATCTATCGCACTGCTGCCTGGAGCGTGCTGATTTGTCGCATGCAAACCTTGAGGGCGCTCAACTATTGGGTGTCAAAGCTCTTTGCGCTAATATGGAAGGTAAGATACTGCAGTATTCTGGCTAGCATACAAATGAAAAAGATATTGTTGAACAAAAATCTTCCTTGTCTCTTTTTCTCAAATGACAAAAATAAGAGACGGAACATTTTAGTTAATCAACAAAATGTTTCTCATGCTTATTTGATTTTGTAGTCTTATAAAATTCAAATTTCATACCAAAACAGCTGATAATCAATACTCTGGCAAAACTAGACACACAAAATTAAAAAAAGGACATCACACTGGACATGGACCACTTAAGTATTCAATAAGAAAGATTTATGCAAATTCTCTCAGGTTACCAATATCCACATTTAAGGTTGACTTGCATGGCTATACTTAGCCAGGGCTAACTAAATAAATAGCTAGCTAACTCTTGTGATTGGTTGTGCACTGACACAAATTGGTTGATTGGTTGTGTACGTTAGTACAGTGCAATTCAACCTAAATCAGGTACTAATTCCCTAGAAAGACTTCCATCTTAGTTTATAATAATTAAGAACTTTTCCTAACACATGTAGATACGAATATTTCACTGTAAAAATTAAATCAGTTAACTAAGAGTCTATATTATTATTGTAATGGATCTTCATTTCTATGCTTTGTTTTGTAATCAATTATTTTGAAACAGGTGCTAATCTTAAAGGATGCAATATGGAGGACCCGGCTGGATCTCGAGCTGTATTCGAAAGTGTCAATCTTAAAGGCAAGTATAAAACACATTTAGTACTGTTACCTATGTTAATATCACTTTATGTGCAAGAAGCAAACAAAGCTAATTTATTGAAAAATAATTATGATAGACAATATACTGCGCCCGGTAGGATTTAAACCACCAAGCTTTACAAATATGTTGTAATATGTAGTATAATTAATTTTCCAAAGATTTTGAGACAATACTCGATTCAAAATCGACATATCTCGTGAATACGCGTGCTAAGCTTGCAGATGACAGATAGATGCAATAAAACTAATATGGCAAAAAGGAGTTTTATTTAATGTCTTTGAAACAAATTTTGTACATTATTAGCAATTTAAATAAACAAACAAATACAAAAACAAACACTTAACTAAAAAAGAAGAAGCCATCGTCGACGCCTTCACGAGGCATAGTTCCCAAGATGCTGGCAGCATTTCCTCTCTGTATAGCGAGACTAACTCGCTGAGAAAGGAACCCGCCAGCCCTGGGATCACCGGTCGCCTCGATCAGACGTCGCGACAAGTCCCTCAAAAATCTGATGGCACTGGAACCCCAACAACCCAAAGTCTCAAAACCCACTGGGGTGAAAGAGTAACAGCCGGGAATGTCCACATATTTCCTAGCCTTCAAAGTCTCCGCACCAGTCGCCGCCGCACCCGCCAGCACTCGGGTAGCCTGGAGATGGGAAAAAGCCAAAGTATCCACGCAGGTGGCGTCCCATACCAGACACCTTCCATGCTCCCAAGGAAACTAATAAAACTAATACATATATTTTTTTGTAATTTAAAAATAACCTTTTATTATTTCACTCGCGCATAAGTCCCGATTCCTTGGGAATATCGGGATTTACGCGGATTGTCAAATTGTCCAGACCTTTGTTACTCCTGCGCAATGTAGCTTTCTATTAATGAAAGAGTTTTTGAAATCGGTTCAGTAGTCTCGGAGCAAATTTATTACAAAAAAATCCCTTTTTATAATATTTATTATTTATTTACGATTGTAGGTGCGAATCTAGAAGGCAGCAACATGGCCGGGGTCAATCTTCGCGTGGCGACGCTCAAAAACGCAAACTTACAAAACTGTGATCTCAGAACTGCTGTGTTAGCCGGAGCTGATTTAGAGGTAAGCATTATCTACTTATTGGTCAAGTCGGTACTCCCGGATTGAGTAGACATGTGTTTGAACCAACAGGTTCGAATCCCGCTAAGCGTCCACCGTACGTTGCGTTTTTGTAGATGTATTTTGAAAAATTGTATGACCGTCCAGTGCAGGTTTAAGCACTTAAATTTATATATCTTTGTGGACAGAATCCTTAAGAGAGCCACACCGTAGGTTTGCGGAAAGGATATGTCTATAAAACCGAATTAACGGTAAGACAGAGTCGATTTCACAAAAGCAGTCTCGCAACAGCTAATGGGTGCAATTTTATCATATAGATAAATAATACTACTGTACATGTCACAATGATCTTGGCCGCGAGGGGACCCAACGCGCGACCAACATCATTGTAATGATCGAAACGTCGAGGTTAGAGCATTTAAAAGTAACAATACGCGAATAAGACCCGGGTAAAATATTACTATGGATGTGGGGTTGTTGAAAATTTATTGTATTGGAATAGTTAAGTTGGTTGTTAACTAAGTTGTTTCATATCAATGTTGCAGTGGTGTGATCTGTCAGGCAGTGATCTACATGAAGCTAATCTACGCGGAGCCAATCTCAAGGATGCTGCCTTCGCACTCATGCAAACACCCTTACATATGTCTCAAACTATTAGATAAACTGTCTCTTTGGCACGCCTGATGAAAACCTGAATGTTACCGGTTTGGTTCCAGCCTGGAACAAAATTTTTGCCGACTATAAATGTTTGTTTCTGGTTCTGAGTGTGTTTATCTATGTATGTACAAAAAGAAGTAACATATCTGTAGGATAACTGTGTTTTTGGGCCAGATAGTGATGTGTGCAACATGATTTTTGATTTGGTTTTTGTCTTTATAACGTTTTATTCCGATTGACGGATTAAAATATCATCGCCTAAGCCGCTTATAACAGAAAGCTGAAATTTTGAAAGTATGTTCTTTATATGATAGTGTCATCCGATAAGAAAATATTAATAAAAATTCCACCCCTTTAAAAGAGATGGCGAAGATTGTATGGAACATGTTTCCTTGGTCTAATCAACTTCAAAATTTAAACAAATATTCTTCTTGATGGTTAAACACGTTGGAAAGATATATTTTAGCTGATATGGAGGTGATTTCCTGGTCTATTCCAGTTAGTTAAATTAATGTTTAATTAACTAGTGGGACATTTTCCATCCAAGTAGTTACATTATTTGCTTCTACTTCCCCAATATCTGTAGTAGAAGTTTTTTTCACACCAGCTTTTTCATTTGTTCTTTTGTATATAGCAGATTTTGTTTGAAAGATGGGACCGGCATTATGATAGCGATAATCGTACCTTGCTCATGTTTACTTCCACTTCCCCAAAATTTGTTGTTGAAGTTTTTTCTTACCTCCTTTTTTGTTCCTTCGTTTGTAAATAGCAAATTTTATTTTGTTTGAAAGATGGGGCCGGCATTATGATAACGATATCGTTACCTTGCTCATGTTTACTTCCACTTCTCCAATATTTGTTATTGAAGTTTTTTCTTCCCTGCTTTTTCGTTCCTTTCAAAATTCCAGAAAAACCAGCTAAACGTTTTAAAGCTATATTGTTAACTAAGTTAAATAAAAATAGGTATCCAAAGTATTGTTTTATAAAATTAAAAAATAGTATGGTATAGAGACCAGTACGTGCTGTCGGCAACAAAGGCTATATGTTTCAAAGTTGTTCAGCAACCAACATTAATCCACTTGAGAATAGTCTGGTTATTAGTTATTTTGTGCCAACAGTTGTAAAATGGTTGAATTCTACCCGCATGTACCTGTGTTAACTTCGTGGAGGAGCTCGGGGTCTGGTGCTCGTCCTCGACTGGCTCGATGTGTTCGACGCGGGAGGTGCTCGATGACTCGTTCGTTTGTAACCTACTCGTGCACCCCGGTTCGACTGATAGCGAGAAGGTCCTCCTACGTTTCCCTGGAAACTAGTCCGAGCGGTCATCATCATCACATCATCATCATCTGCCTTTTGCAGTCCACTGCTTGGCCTCTCCAATTGCACGCCACCTAGATCTATTTTCGGCTTCTCGCATCCAGTTTGTGCCGTCTTGCGCAAATCGTTGCTCCAACGTGCCTGAGGACGTCCGTTGTTGGCGAGCTTGAAGTGGAGGGACGTGGAGCAACCGATGTCTTCCGTAGTATTTGTTGCCCTTGTTCAGTTATTGTTTGTAAAGATCTTATCTTTTCGGATAAGTTATTACCAAATAGGGTATTGTCTCGTTTCGTTATTTCAACAAATTGTAAAAATGATTGGTCTAAAGACGGTATTACGAATTTTTTTTTCGACTATCCGTTGATTGTTGGATCAGGTCGGTTAGCACCCGAACCCCGTTACCTCATCAGTAACGGGGTTCGGGTGCTAACCGACCTGATTCTACTGTTAGGTTATTATTTGGGTTGACGTTAGTTAAAAGTAGGTAAGTCGAGACCTTTCGAGATGGCGGTAATGCCGGCGCCTCACTGCTGCTGGGAAGCCGCCATCTTTTTATCTCTAAATTTCCCGGAATCGGGGAGGGCCATAGGTAATAATCTCGGGATTTAGTTTCGGAGCTTGCAACAATGTGCAGTTCTCAGAAATACGGTATTTTTTAATAACGTTTCCCTGTTATCCTTTGTTAGCCCCTTTTTTAATAAGGGCATATATCTTGGCCAGGTTTTCGTTAATTTTTGCACCATATTCGGGAACTTCTTCGTTTATTTCGCCCAACGCGGCTAATATACTGGGGTCGATATCGAGCGTGAACGTCGTCGCCGGCACCTCTGGGGTAGGCGCCTGCGTTATATTATTCTCAGGTGCTTGCACGCATGGCGTTATTTTGTCAGGTATGGCGGTTTGCGCGTTTCCTGGTAACTATATTTAACTTTGAAAACTAAATTTTTGAGGGTAGGAATTTTCGGTTATTTTTTTTTTATTTTATAGAACTGCGTGACGTGAGAATTTAATTTCTGAAATCCCGTTTGTTCTCTAATAACCATCTTGTTATCATCTCGGATTACCTCCCGGCATGTTTTAACCTTCGTGATGCACATCCTCCCGGTCTTGTTTAGGTAGGTATGTGTACCTACGTAAAATTCACTTTTGAGAATCACTTCACTTTAGACATGGCAAAGTACTGGATTCTGCTTCTAAATCCGATGACGAATTGAGTTTTATTCGACGAAATGTTCTTCTTTCCAATATTCTAACTTTCTTGCGGTATGTTTCCAACTTTTCCTCGTCGGTCTTCCTTTTCGGCATTTTAGACGTCCTGGTACGTTTAAGCGCGCGAAAACGAATGAGAGCGATCAAATGCAAATAGAAGGTGAAAAAGAAAAACTGTAAACGTTCGGTGTTGCTAGCGCAAGTAGACGAAACTACCAATATAAATGATTATATCTGAGAATGAAATGCAGACATATATTCTGCATTTTCCCCTTTTAGGTGTCATAATTCACACATATAGTGTGCAATCTATGGCTCCAATCGCTCTAGGAATTTGGCAATTTTATTAAAACTTGTTATCAGACTACACAGGTCTTCTTCTGAACTTGTAAATTGTATGTACATAGATCTTAGACTTGCACACGATAAACAATTCTACAAGCCGAATACTCAGAAACTCTGATCATATCGCCACATGTGATTAATTGGCTACCTGTTGCATAAAAGCGCAAGGTACATAGCAATTGGTTCATTGGAGTTACAGCAGTAACACTAAAACAAAATCAAACATTACAAAATTACATATTCAACGACTGCTATCAGAGATAACAAAATGATGATAAAGATAACGTGCGAACTATGTGCAGATATTGTGACCACTATTCATAATTATGTAGGTAAATAAATATGAGATAACTACCTGTGTATTATAGAAATAATGCCCTTCTCTATTTACATAGTTTTGAACAGCATTTCCACCCACTATTCTTATTTTAATGTGGGTGCCTTCATTGGCCTCAACTATTTGAGAAAGACCATAAACTCCTTAGATTTTTGTATTGTCCTAACATGGTCAGTTACAGTTGTAGGCAACTTTATAATTTTATAAAGGATACTTTGCGGCTAAAGCTCTTCCTACTTTTTTTTTTACGATATGTTGGCTGATACCTTGGATGTCTGCACAGTTTTCTCGGACCTGTAAGAAATATAGACATAAAAGATCAGTCTCTTTCTTTCAAATGACGAGTAAAAGAGACTGAACATTTTTGTCAATCGATGTACTATTGGATTTACCTGTTATATTTGTCTAACTGCAATATTACTTAGTGAGGTCATAACTTTGAACATCCAGTAAAGTTTATGAGGGCATTGCTAAAATCTTGCCTAGAAACCTTTCTATAAAGTGCTTGATATTATTTTTATATAAAAAACTAGGGTGTAAGGGTCTTTAAAAGAATCTATATTATCTGTAATACATTGATAGTAGATCTATGAACGTACCTAGTAGTAGGAACCCACCTACTGTTTGTAAATTTAAAATAATCTATTGCATTATTGTACATTAATTATTAATTACCTAATATTTGCTATTATATAATTTATCGCTTGTTTACTCAAGTACCTAATTTCAAAGGTATGTAGATACTAGATAAGTAGGTAATTTATTTTAGCATACATATTAAAAGTTATTTTATTGTAGAATGTTAGTGAGTTTTGTTTTATTTAACACACCCTCGTCCTTCTATACCTACCTGCAGTGGTAACATAAGCGCACGAGAAACATGTTGAATCGATCTCTCCCAAATGACGAGAAAAAGAAAACATTTCTGTCAAACGAGAAAAAGTTTCTCGTGAATTCAAACTCTACTACTGCTGAATAGTAAGAAATATTAATCCGGCTTCAGTGACTTTACTTACTACTAGCAAGCATTTGTAGCCTCTGGCATTTCATTTCCATCTGTAGGTTGGTAGGTACTTGGTACCACTTAGTAAGTAAATGCACGTGCCTGTCAGTAATCAACAATTTTGCATTTTACGAAAAAACCTAACTAGACCGATTTCTTCTTCTTCTTTAAAATGGCTTTTCCTTTCGGATATTTGCCAGTGTCAAGTATTATCAATATTGGCAGGTTATTTGCATCAAACGAAACAGTCAAGTCGTCATAGTTAAAGTCAAGTCGAGGGAATCATTGTAAAAAGGGGGCCATTTTTTACAATGTTTGTTCACGGAGCTTTGGAGAGAACACTAAGCTAAAGTCCATGTTTTGCACCGATTTTCACTTTTATTTCCACTTGTACACCTTCACGAAACTAAATTGATTAATATGCCCCCGAAATTAAACAATTTACACGCATTTGAACTAAGTTTCACAAAAATGAAAATTTAGCAACACATCTCCTCAACGCATTCCCGCTAAAACTCCAACTAGACCGATTTAAATTTAGCCGCTATTTATTAATTAGTCGCTGATAGTTGGCACCACTGTTGCTTATCGATTCTGTCTGAGTTTGTTGTGTAGATAAAAATAAGCTCTCGACTATCAACTTTTCATAATCTGTGAATTTTAGATAATTAGTAGCTGTGCCCCGCGGTTTTATGGGCGTACCTAGGTCCCGTTCCCGCGACAATATCGGGATAAAAAGTAACTTATAAGTTATTCCAGGTTTTCAGCTACTTATACAATCGGTTCAGCGGTTTTTACGTGATTGAGTAATAAAGTCACAGACATACGTAGAAACTTTCGCGTTTTAAATAATATTGGTAAGTTAAGATTCCTAGTCTAAGTTAAGATTTTTAATCGTAAAATTCTCTGATGGTTATAAAAAAAAACTTTTTATAACCATCAGAGAATTTTACGATTTTTAAATAATTAGGTTATTAATTACAATTTAAATCCACAATACAATAGGATTTCTAGTCTGAGCCGTACTCGCATATTTACGCTAGTATAAAAAAATGTATTCTGGATGGATGGTTTGGTTTTATAGTCATAAGCATAAATATTTTTGGTAGACTAGAAAATTAATAACCCCTGTCTGTCTATCAAATCGACCGATTCCAAGTACCTAGGTTTTGTTGGCTTGAAAACTACTTGAAAACCTAACTAAAATCGGTCTATTTGAACCACAGATCGATTATTCATTTTCGCCGTTAGTCGATCGACATCATTTGAACATCACTAAACTTTAGAAATATTTTTATAAAGTTGGTAATATTATTTTAGAATCGCGTTCTATTTTTGTGTGTGACGGTTCCGTCCGGCGAAAAAGGATTTTATTCCGATTAATTTTGATAGATTCCAAAAAGATCATCTAAATTATCTGAAAACATCTCCAGATTGCGGTAAACATCCAAAATGCAGAACGGAGAAAAGGCTCCCGCACCAGCGGAAAACAGTAAGTTTCTTTTGTTGTCAACCAAAGCACTCAATTATTATTTTTGTGTTGTAATTTAGATTTTTCTGTATATTTTACGTTGAAATTAGCTAAAAAACGTTATTTGAAGCATTTTAGTTCATAACCACATGTTTTTAAAACTACCCGCATCAGAATCTGAAGAAAAATGTGATCTGCAACGGGATCATAGTTGGAAAATTATTAGAATTCATTCGACTAAACATTTTCACTTGCGTTTGGCTGTTTCGTGCATCGTTTGCTACGAATTAGGTTGTTACCTCGAGTCGTAATTATTGATACTAGTGGGTAGAATAATTGGAGTGTGAAAAATGTGAGTCATATATTGCTGGCCACCACTTTTTAAAAATGCAACTGATTTATTAGGCTGCGGTGTGAGTTGCTTGCGCATTAAAACGCATTTCAAGTTATGAAAGTTAGTTCATGATTTTTACGCCTACCTTCATTGCTTGGTTGTGATGTCATCAGAATTAATCTCTGAATCATCTTATGAAGGTCTCCAGTTTCTTGGAGCTGTCTATGATTGAATTACATTGCATAAGTTATCCACACATACCTACTTATAACATTACTTACTTTAGTTTCCTAGCACAAGAACTTGCCCTTATCTTGAACTCGGGTTTCAGACATAGTAACTAAATAGAATTCTGTAGTTATCAATACATTCATCTTGTACAAAGGTATGTAATAGAAAAAAAGAGATGTGCCTTCATATTTTGATTCAGGTAGGTAGTTAAAAAATGTCCTGATAAACTAAAAATCTGCAATCTGATGTTTTTTGGTAGGTAACTTACAAATCTTACTTCTTACTAATATTATAAATGCGAAAGTTTGTATGTCTAAATGTGAGTTTGTTACTCTTTCACGCAAAAACTGATTGGGATGAAATTTGTAATGTAGGTAGCTGAAAACTTGGAATAACACATAGGCTACTTTTTATCTCGATATTCCCATGAGAACAGGTCATATGCTGGTGAAACCTCGAGGCACAGTTCATGTCACATAAAAAGGACAATTTTAATGTATCTGTCATGTTTTTGGGCTCAGTACATGGTTTTATACCATATTTAGGTGTACTGTTTGGGATATATTAGGGTTAGAAAATAATAGGGCTTCTAAATTAAAAATAGTTATTTCAAGCTTCATTAATTAACTTAGTCTTCAAATAGATGTCTTAATCAAATGGACTTAGGGCATCACAACGGGGAACATCGCTCGGATATTTTCATAATAGAAACTGGGAACCGGCTTGGGTCATGTAAAAATAGAATTTAGAGCCAAAAATACTTCTCTCTTTTGTTCCCCATTTATAGTAATTGTCTAGCCTCAAAGGTTAGTTCATTGAGTACTAGCTGCGCCGTAAGACTCGCGTAAGTTCCGATCCCGCGGGAGTAATAAAAATATGTTTATGTCTATGTTTTAATCCAGATCTAGAACTGTCTGCATACCAAGTTTCATCGCAATCAGTTCAGTAGTTTTTGCATGATTGAAGCACACACAAACACCTAAACTTTCGCGTATAATATTAGCAGGATTGGGGCAGGTCAGTTGTTACATGTCTTTGTGCTATTATTAGAATGTTCTTTTTGTGGGAATAGAACTCGGTAGAAAGGGGGGTTGATTTTATAAATGTAGATATTTCTTTTTTTTTTTAACTTAAGTCATTTATTCCAATAAAAAAATAATATCAAAATACAAGCAACTAAGTTAATATAAAACTTAAACAAATACAAAATTAATTAAAACTCAAAAAACAAAATCTACTAAAACTAAACTCAGTCAAATAATCCAAAGAGCAAGCATATATTTCTAAGATATTTCTTTCAATTAAATATTACTGTATCATAATGTGACAATCATTGCACTAACTTTATTTATATTAAACTAGCTGCAGCTTACGGGAATATTGTTAGCGAAAATATCCTATGTTACTCTTCATTACTTAAACTATCCCTGTGCAAATCTTTATCAAAATTGGCCAAATGGTTTGACTATGAAGACAGAACACACAAACTTTTTAGAAACACTATTGTTCCATAATTAGAAGAATCACCAATTTGCTTAAAAATAAAACTGACAATATAAATAAATATTTTCAACATCTAAGTATATACTTAAATTTTATCAATATGATAGGTACCCATGTTAGTTTTATAACACGGTGATTCATTTACTTATATTAATGGTTTATGTTATGAAGTAAGTAGATAATACATCTTTATTTACTCATTTCTTATAGTTATTTGGTGCAGATAATTTCAGCATGCACTATCTGGCCTTGTATGTACTAGGACTAAGCTTCGGTATGGTGACCAAACCACAACATAGTAGAAAAATACATTTGTATTTTCAGCCGTCAAACAGTTAGCGTTGCAGGCGGAACGCTGCTTGACACCGTGATGTGCGCTACAGAGGACGTCTTTGATAACATATAAGCAGGGCCAAGCGTTATTAGTCCATAATGTTGCTGCATTTTTCAGCCACGAAACTAGTACCAGAGGAGGCGACCAAACAATCCTATCGTCTGAAAATATGGCGCCACCTCGAGTCCTCCGGGTTGGCAATGTTCCCGCGCCCCGTCTTCAACCGGATCCCGAACTTCAAGGGAGCCCAGGAAGCAGCCGCCAAGCTTGCTGAACTTGACATCTTCAAAAACGCCAATACTGTCAAGGTTAACCCTGATAAGCCGCAAGAACCTGTCAGGTAAGTTTAACTATCCTGATGATAAAGCCTAATAATTCTGATGAGTCTGATGATTCAGCTTCATTCTTCGCCATGAGTCTCTTCCGTGTTCCTAATATATTTAAAAAATACAGCTGAAGAAATAACCTCCTTTTGTGGGAATAAATAAATATTGCTTTTCGTTACACACCCCAATCTAGCCCCAAACCAAGCACTAGGCTTGTACCATTGGTACTAGACAATAGATATCTTACTAATATTATAAACGCGAAAGTTTGTATGTATGTAAGTATGTATGTAAATATGCATGTAAGTATGAATGTAAGTATGTATGTATGTAAGTATGTATGTAAATATGCATGTAAGTATGAATGTAAGTATGTATGTATGTATATATGTGAGGTAGTTACTCTTTCACGCAAAAACTACTGAACCGATTGTGATGAAACTTGGAATATAGGTAGCTGGATACCGGGAATAACACAGGCTACTTTTTATCCCGAATTTCCCGCGGGAACGGGACCTACGCAGGTAAAACCGCGGGGCGCAGGTAGTACTACATATTATACCCACAATCTTCAAGAATGTATAGGTGCAACTCTTAAACTTGCCGCTAACTGATCGAAGGACACCATGTGAAGAAAAATACTTTAGATCTAACTAGAAGAAACATTGTCAAGATTGAATAAACGACAGGGACATGTTATTGTAGCTTGTTTTAAATAAATACATATTTAAATTCACTAAGAAACATTGAAGGTGTTCCTATTTCATAGAATATTTTAAAAATAAACAAATTGATGAATAAACTATGTAAAAGATCTGTCTGTTAGAAATACAATAACTATTATAGGTACCAGCCAGCAAAAGACTTTGCGGGTACCAGGTACATATTTTAGAGTTTTAATTTTTATAATCAGAAACAGTCAGGAAAAGACTGAGGGTGCCACTGCCAACCCTTTTCTGACAGTACTAGTTATGTAGGCTTACATATTGAGTTAAGTCGCGTGATTTTTTTAAAAAGGATAATTTTACTTAATGACTGTAAATAGCACAAGCTATTTTAAAGCTAGCTATTACAAATAAAAATTTAAAAACCACAAAAAAAAAAAAAGAATTGATAAAAAAGACCAAAATAACCTCTACATACAGCGCCACCGACTAATTAATCTGTTTTATCATCTGAAGTCGGGCAGCCAAACTAAGTACAATATGGAACCATACAGCCAGTAAAATTGCCCGACTAAAGATGATAAAACAGATTAATTAGTCGGTGGCGCTGTATGTAGAGGTTATTTTGGTCTTTTTTATCAATTCTTTTTTTTTGTGGTTTTTAAATTTTTAAATTATTTTTTGTTCTTTTTTTAAGTCGGTTTTTTAATTTTTAAATTTTTTTTTATTTCACCCTTTTTAGTACCTACCTACCTACTTCCGACTGCCAAATAAATTAACAATACCTATTGTTACCGTAATTTTAATTATTGAGGAGTTTGCTGATGAGAAGGTGGTTTTAGGTGGCCCATCAATCTGTTCTTAGTTCTTTAGGGGTCTATTCTTTTTGGTAGAAGTCCAAAAACGAGTAATTTATTACATTCTGGGAAGCTATCCTGTCCATCATTCCGAAGATACTCATCAGATCCTGACCAAATTTTTATGGGACCACCACGGGGCTTCCACCTTTCCATTAAAAAAAGAACCATCTCAATCGGTCAAGCCACCTTTGAGTAATCGGTGAACAAGTGAATTGAATACAGGTTTTTGAGGAGCATTCCCGGTCCTTACTTCGAAGATCCTCATCAGATCCTCACTAAATTTTTATGGGACCACCTCGGGGCTTCCACCTTTCCATTAAAAAAAGAACCATCATAATCGGTCAAGCCACCTTCGAGTAATCGGTGAACAAACATATAAAAAAAAAAAAAAAAAAAAAATATACGCGACGAATTGAGAACCTCCTCCTTTATTGAAGTCGGTTAAAAATATATATACGGTTCTCTATAAGATATTGACAGTGAAACATTTCAAACTCTTCTGCTCTGACGGCCGAGCTTCATCAGTTCCAAAGTCAATTGTTCGGGAAATTACTCACACACGAAAAAGTCAGATCAAAATGTGAATGTCGCGTTGTTGTTAGAATACCCACTATCTAAATAAATAATAAATAAATCCTGTGACGAACACACAGCGCCATCTAGCCCCGTGGTAAGCTGCTAAGCTT
This sequence comes from Idaea dimidiata, assembly GCA_949358125.1. Lineage (NCBI taxonomy): Eukaryota > Metazoa > Arthropoda > Insecta > Lepidoptera > Geometridae > Idaea > Idaea dimidiata. Next base: position 22,555,418 of record OX442330.1, read on the forward strand.
GTGTTACGGTGGCTAGACAACGGATATACTACTTATATTAATTTTACTTTTGTAAATACATACATATTATACATAGAAATACGCCCAGACCAGATACAAATATTTATTTTTAAGCATAAATATTTGCACCCAGCGGGAATCGAACCCGCAACCTTCTGTATTGCAGCCAAGCGTTCGCCTGACGCGCCACAGAGGTCGTCATCTATGATAGATAATGTAAACTTTATCCATCTCTGATCTTAATACAACAATTATAGTTTATTTATACATTTCTAGCTCATCATCAAGTTGTATCTAGAGTACGTAATAGTAGAAACAAAATGTTTATTTAATCTAGGTAAATATTGGCACGATTATTGAATGTATTTTTGTCCCAACACATCGTTGCGGCCATTGAACTCTAGAATCCCGCTTTTACTTTTTTAAAGGAATGTGTTATCGTGCCGATGTTATTAAAGCAGAATCGACTCTTTGGACCCGACATTTTCACGCAATCAGGACTTACGGACCTAAAACCCGTAAATCATATGATCACTGCAAAAAACCCATAACTTTATTGTGTCTTCTTCTCATTGGAGGTCTCGCTAATTTCGAAAACATGGTTGTTTGCTGACGTATTAAAATGATGCATGATGTGATCTTATTGGTTTTTTTTTAAGTTTTTTTTTTCGAGTTTGAAACTTTTTCTAATGTAAAATAGAATGCATCTCACTCAAATTGGCCCTGGTTTAACTAGTCGTTAAGATAACACATTATTAGAGTCATAATTGAAAATAAATATTATGTCAAACGTATCAATATGATACAACTGTGATACAAATTATATTTAAATTGTGTGTTTGCATGATAAATGTCAAATGGTCAAGGACCATAGTGCAAATATAAATGCTTGCGATCTCAAATAGTTTGTTTTTGATACATAACTATTACTAAGTGTTTCAAACTTTAATCAATAATCCTTATTCTTTTTATCCCGATATTCCCGCGGGAACGGGACTTACGCGGGTGAAGCCGCGGGGCGCAGCTAGTAACAAGTAATACCTAAATCAAAATTGAAAACTACAATAATTTAAAACAATTATTTACATCCGATATTGATTAGACAGAAGCGTTTAAGTAATTTACTAATGAGTCAGTTATCTACAGGACATAATATGTACCTACGCATCTATATATAAGTTTAACATTAGTAGAAAATATACTTATACCTATTTACCCGGCTGCAAGGAAAGGGTTATGTTTTTAGCGCCTTTCTTGTATACATGTATGTACGTATGATACGAGTACTTCAGCTTGATCTTTCAAACCACTCAATGGATTTCTTCAATTGAGGTATCGTTAGATTCGTCTCATTACTCCAATGGTTTCTTAGATATGTGACATAAAATTAAAAACAAAATGGCGAGCACCAGGCGCGTTATTGAAAAAATAAAGTGTAGTATGTCGAGTGGGGTATCGTCACTATTTAGTTTTCTTCAATCATTTTTTTATTTAATGATACCATTTAGGATCTACAACGATTTAAAGTTGGTTAACAGTCGGCAGCCGTTCTTAAAAAGACCGCAACCTACTAAATAATAAATATACAATTGAAATAATGAAACGTCTTATATACATATCTAATGCTGGCTAAAGAGTGTAAAATATAAATAAAAAAACCCGCCTGGTTAAAACCTAAAAAAAAAAACATAAAACAAGTCCATGCCCAGCAGTGCGATTTTTTTACAATTGATGTGAAGAATATTTTAATATTAGAAAAGACAACTTTATTATTAAACTCTTTCTTCGGTTTTAATCGCGCGAAAGAGTAACAAAATTAAAATTGTTCACAATCTCGAGCAGATCCATGAGAGTAATAATATCAAATTTCTAGGGATTCAACTTGACAGTAACTGTTCATGGAAGCTTCACTTACAATATGTGAATGGTAGGCTAAACAGTTTTGTATTTGCTTTGTGGAAATTGGCACGAATAACTGACCATAGGACAGCTCTCTTGGCATATCATGGCCATGTAGCGTCGCTACTGCGCTATGGTGTAGTATTATGGGGTAACGCTGTCGATGTTGATGAAATCTTTATTACACAAAAGAAATGTATACGGGCTATTTTCAATGAGCTACCTTGGGCTTCTTGTACACCATATTTTAAGAAATATAGACTCCTTACACTGCCATGCATATACATATTGGAAATTTGCAAATTTGTAAAAAATCACATGCATCTGTTTGTAAGGTTTGAGGATTATTATAAACACAGTGAAAGACATATTAATAAATTAGTAATACCAAAATATGTAAAATCGGCTTTGCAGAATCGTAATTCCTTTATAACAGCTACTAATGTTTATAACAAGTTACCAAAGACTATTAGAGATCTAAATGGTAATCTTTTCAATAAAAAACTGAATGACATGTTGCTTGACAAATGTTTTTATTCTCTCCGGGAGTTTTTAGAATATAAGTTTTGACACATCATAAATAAATGACATTATATTAAACAAACGATGACACTGTATTAAGGAATAGGAATAACAAATAATAGACATGATAAATAATGCACAAATTGAAAATTTATTCTAGTAATTACAATTTTGTTTTTTATTTAAAAATTTGCATACCAATTGTTTGGTGAAATATGTGTGACCAATATTAATATTAAGACTTACCCTGTATACCATGTTTCTAAGCAAATAAATCATTTCATTTCATTTCATTTTCATTTGGTGAATGTTTTAATGCTCATCGTTGCGAGACCTTTGCAGGTCTCTTTTTGAGGATAGACCCGAAGTCCCGGTGGTTGCCTGGTGTATATCCTGAAGGAATACGATGTTGTATTAATATTAAAGTTATTTGTCGGTTTGAATCGCTCAGTGTTTATTACTTAATCAAACGATAGGCATGTAGGTACAAAAGTGCCAATTGCAGATTTCAATGTTTACTGCAACTAAAAGATAAATAAGTCTGTTAGGTCAAATGTTAGCCTATACGGATAAGAGTTATCCATCTCCAGATCAAAAATTATGTAAAGAAATAATCGGTGACTTTGTTGTTACTTGAGCGAAAATTATCCACACATTCACATCTTAATTACCCATGCAAGATTAACGGCCGAATCTAGAAACGCTACTATTTTCATTTCTACTTAAACAACTAAGCAGCTCTCAGAATCCCTACTAATTCAGAATTAGAAGCTGCTCAATTAATTACACTGAACTACTTTAATTTTAAGAGGCGGTTCATTATTTGGCTGTTTGTGTTTTTAACTTGACAAGCGATTATAATAGGTAAGTCATACATAAGGCACCGGCTAGCACTGGACGGGCATCAGTGGAAAGAATGCATTTTTTTTCGTAATTCTTCAATCGGGACTTACGCAAGTGAAATATTCTGTCTCACATACTCTTAAGTGCTTATGTTCTCGCAAAGTTGAATGTAAAAAATCGTACTTTCATTCAAATGAGTCCTGATAGTAGCTTCGCCGGCGCGTTTTACGTATGCGTGCAAGCATTAAGTTGTTCTTTTCTTCTTCTTAATGTTCATGCTTATGACTTTTACTACCAGTCACTTAGACTACAAAAATACATAGGAATAAATTGTAACCACAATATGGAAGTCAGTATGGATGTAATGGTTATAAAACGTTCAATAAACATACTTATGTATTACTCGTAGCATGTACCAATTACAAAATCTCAACTTTGCGTAATGCATGGCCAATCATCGCACCTAGTCGTGTATAAAGTAAAAAATATTATGTGAAGTTTTTTTCTTGCAATTTCAACTTCATTATCTTGTTAATTTTTTGTAAGTCAAATTTTTTCTTAACTAGAATTTGTGAAGAAAACATGAAAATTGTTTTTAAATATTATAAAGGTGTTTATGTGAAAATATGTTTGTCTTCTACTTCATGTGGTGTGACTTGGAATATAACATATTTTATCCCGATATTCCCGAGGTATTCGAGACTTACGCGGGTGAAATGACGGGGTGCTGCTAGTACGGAATAACACCGGATATAAACACGGCGCTATTTTGCCTCATGATAAGCTTGTAACCTTGTATTTATAGTATACATAAATTATTCTAATACATACGGGAATACTAAGATTGAAGTAAATATCTGCTTCACACACGACGATGGTACACAGTTCCAATGTTTAAAATATAGTTTACTTTGTTTAAACATTGCAATTATACTGTTTGACTGTTCCCCAACAAATTTTAGAAGTCTACTAAAAACTAAACCAATCACAACTGAAGAAACCAAAAACTTGAAGATTACCTCTAAAGACCTCGCTTGTCTTGTTGATTTATTTAGTTCTAATGTTGAAACAACATTAATGCGCTAATGTAAGATTACCCCCTTAATTGATATAGAAACTTCCAAAAGCTTTATGCCGAAGAAGCCAATTTCTTTAACTCTACCCCACAATTCCAGGGTGACATGCCTAGAACTACAAAAGACGTTGTACGTGCCCGTACCTCGCTTGGAGACCGGTTTCGTGAACAAACTTGAGTTGCCCGAAGGGGAAACTGGCCAGGCAGCCATCAGGAGAGCTGTCTCCAGGAACGGAATGGAAACCTATGGAAAACCTATTGGTAAAAATAGTTTTTTTTTTATTAAATTTATTTATCAAAAAAAATACGATGCGAATAAAAAAACAAAGGTATTTTAACATCTAAAAAACCACGGAGGTTTGAATTGATGTTAGGTATGAAGTTTACATCAGTCACTTACTAGTCTGTGTATTTACTTATTCATATTTACATTATAATTTCTATATTACTAAAAAGTACTCAAAAGGCTGGCATTGCCTCTTTGAATAGACATAGCGGCATTACCCATTCTTTGGCCAAAATAGCAACCCACCCTTTGATGCTAGAAGCTGAAACTAATAATTGGTAAAATAAAACATAGCAGAATTATTCATTCTTCCTTTTTCAAATAAGCGTGTTGCATCTTGGACTATACATCATTAATTCATCAGTTCAGGTGAGATGGCAGTCCAACGCTCATCTATCGGATGTCAAAAATATGACGACTCCGCGCAGCCTGTAAACGATAAATTGTAACCTATTGTGACAATTTACAGGCATAGAAGACTCCGTGTCTCTAGATTTGGTGGTGATGGGATCTGTGGCCGTGTCCAAGGAAGGTTACCGCATCGGCAAGGGTAGAGGTAAGCAATTTTTTTTTAAACCTAAACAAGGCCTAAAATGTTTCTGAAAATTGGTGATCAATTCTGTGACTCTGTGGCGTGACGGGCGAAGCTCGGACTGCAACGCAGAAGATTGCGGGTTCGATTCCCGCCGGAAACAAATATTTCTGCTGACCATAAATGTTTGTTTCTGGTTCTGGCTGTTTTCTATGTATCATAATTATGTATTTACAAAAAAAAGTATTAAATGAAGTATATTCGTTATCTATTAATTTAATTATCTTGTATAGTTTTGACATCCATCCATGTAGCTTGGTAATATGAACGTATTTGTGATTTTCCCCCTTTCTTTTAGGTTATGGAGATCTGGAGTTCGGCCTGATGATGCACATGAAATCGATCAAGCCCAGCACTCTGGTGGTTACAACCGTGCACGATTGTCAGGTAAAATTTAATCAAAACAACCTACAATCCAACTAACTAGTTCCACTAGTTTTATAAATGCGAACTACTAGTTTAATAAAGACAATATCACTTGTCTTCTTTAGTGAGTAAAACTTTGAGAGTCAAACGGCCAAATACAGAAAAAAAATAAAAACAAATAGAAACGCCACTTAAAATTCGAGGGGTACTTAAACAATTGAACAGGTTCTAAATTTAAAATTAGTATGGGATTTTTTTTCATTTTATTTATTTTTATAAGTAGAACTTAAATTTTGAGTCGCGTTTCTGTTTTCGACCGTTAGTGGTTTATTATCATAGTAGGGCGCGTTTTGAACTAAAATAGTACTAGTGCTGCTACTAAACTAGTGTTTAAGACTGCGAATTGATCCATGCGAATTTATCGGTTTGAAATAAATTATCTTGATGTTAAATAGTAATATTAATTTCTGTCCTACTATTATTACGTAAGTGAAAGTTTGTGTGTGTTGCAATCGGTTCAGCGGTTTTCCGTGAAGGAGCAACAACCTTCACGGAAAACTGGTGTACCGGTTGCAATAAACCTCTGTATGTAAATAGCTGGAGACCTTGAATACTACTTATATCCCAATATCGATATATTCCAGCGGGAACGGGACTAACGCAGTTGAAACCGCAGGGCGCAGCTAGTAATAATTATAATTACTTAATCCGACCAATAAGAGCTGTGCGTTTTTAAAATACTCTGCAGCCGTATTCACAAACAACCCTTTGCGTGGGGTTCAACTTTTGTCATGTTTTTGCGAACGTTGATTAATAAGGACAGAATGGATCCAACTGGGTTCAACAGGACCATTTAGCATATATCAAAGCAAAAACTACCTTAACCTTAGAGAACATGATTGAAATTGATATTTCAAAAGTTGTCAAGTGCACAGTCTTCTAGGAGCGAAGACGTACATCGTCGTCTTCTTCTTCTTTAAAATAGCTTTTCCAATCGGACATTGCCAGTGTCAAGTATTATCTAGTCTATGGCCCCGAATGAATTTGCTGAATCCGAAGTTATTTCGTACTAGGTCAATAATCGAAACTTCGGACGGCTTTCGTTCGAAACCGAACATTCGGAAGGTACATTTCGTAATAGCCCTCCAGGCCTTTGATTCTCAATTTAAAATTGCCCTAAATTTTATTTCGACATCAATATAATTGCAAACAATACGCTCAAAATGAAACTTGCAACTGAACTGCAATCGAAACAAAATTGAAGATTGACTGCGATGATATTGGAATGTAGTTTTATAAAATTTTAATACTTTAGAGCGGTTTGGGCTGTGCGTGCATTGTCTATACATGAGTCATACACTGGCGTTTTATTAAGTACCAGTCTAGAACATATAAATTCTACTTCCTATCTTATTTCCTACTATCCAACCTTACTAATATTATAAACGTTTGTATGTAAGTATGTGAATGTGTTGTTTTTTCCCAAATAAATACTAAACCGATTGCAATGAAAGGACATCATTCAAATTGTACCCAAAAATTAAAGTGCCGGCCAATGAAAAAAAATATTTTTATCTTATGGAAAATGGTGTTTTAAATATTTTTTATCAAGACGGTAAATGTCTACGACCAACTTTTGAACCCTATAGGCGACATCAAAAATCATAAATGAGCATATCAATATATCATCAATATAGATAATTGTAATAAACTATAAACAACGCTAGATCGCCTTCGTATGCTTGGAACTACCTGTTTGCTCCCGTTACTCAATAAGGTCGGCCATAAACTCCATCTCTTTCCTTCTCGTTATTGTTATTAGTAGTTACCTGCTTTGTTTATCCCGTTCTAGGTAAGGATTCGGTAGTTGACGATATACTTTGTAGTTATCCATGCGACTTTAGTTACATCGGACGACTACTTACTTGCGAATAATTATTGTTTTTTTGCTTTTTTAACATTAAAATGGCGGAACGATTGTGTATACGGTGTCGTGAATCTGTGGAAAATAGAAGAAGCTATTCCTGGATATCTCGAGAGGAGAATCATATTGAAGTAGCTCAGATTATTATTCAAGAGCTACTAGATCAGCAGGTATGTGGTTTTATATTGTATGTATTATTTAATAGTAATATGCATATTGTATAGCAACAAACGCGCATTAGGCGTGAGTGTGAGTTTCTTGTCACTTGAAAAGAGATTTTCAAAACATGGTATGAACTTTTTTCGTTCATTTATACATAATGCCACTATCATAGATATCATAATAAAATATGGTAGGTATATATGAGTTCAGTGAGATCTCTTGAGTTCAGTAGAAGTATTCAGAGAGCTTCGGTCCGAAGCCGATGTCGGAAAGGTTATCCCCGTCTCGCTCAACGCGACTCAGTAAGACAGTGACAGGCATATCAAGATGATCGTCGGCTTCAGACCGAAGCTCTCTGAATACCCCTACAGTTCTCTTGAGATTCGTTAGAGTTTACACTGCACCTAACGTAGTAAGTCTAACTACACTTGCTTATTGTAGTTTTTGTAAAGATATAGAATGTATTCAATTATGGGCTTATGCATATGAAGTTTCCGATATAGTAGCCACTGAACTCATATATACCTACCATATTTTATTATGATATCTATGATAGTGGCATTATGTATAAATGAACGAAAAAAGTTCATACCATGTTTTGAAAATCTCTTTTCAAGTGACAAGAAACTCACACTCACGCCTAATGCGCGTTTGTTGCTATACAATATGCATATTACTATTAAATAATACATACAATATAAAACCACATACCTGCTGATCTAGTAGCTCTTGAATAATAATCTGAGCTACTTCAATATGATTCTCCTCTCGAGATATCCAGGAATAGCTTCTTCTATTTTCCACAGATTCACGACACCGTATACACAATCGTTCCGCCATTTTAATGTTAAAAAAGCAAAAAAACAATAATTATTCGCAAGTAAGTAGTCGTCCGATGTAACTAAAGTCGCATGGATAACTACAAAGTATATCGTCAACTACCGAATCCTTACCTAGAACGGGATAAACAAAGCAGGTAACTACTAATAACAATAACGAGAAGGAAAGAGATGGAGTTTATGGCCGACCTTATTGAGTAACGGGAGCAAACAGGTAGTTCCAAGCATACGAAGGCGATCTAGCGTTGTTTATAGTTTATTACAATTATCTATATTGATGATATATTGATATGCTCATTTATGATTTTTGATGTCGCCTATAGGGTTCAAAAGTTGGTCGTAGACATTTACCGTCTTGATAAAAAATATTTAAAACATCATTTTCCATAAGATAAAAATATTTTTTTTCATTGGCCGGCACTTTAATTTTTGGGTACTTTTTGTATGCAACTTGAATGATCTCCTTTGGAATATAACAGACAGACAGACGCAGAAAACGACTTTGTCTCTATTTATGCTAAGGATTGCAGAAGATCCTATTAGTATTATAAACGCGAAAGTGTGTATGTATGTGACTTTGTTAGTCTTTCACGCAAAAACCACTGAACCGATTATCCCGATTTATTCCCGCAGGGACGGGACTCAGGTAAATCAGCTGGGCGCCGCTAGTAATATATAATTGCGTTTATAAATATATTAAATTAAATTTAGAAAGCTGAGCTATAGTAGTTATTATTTTAAAAGTGTAATGTTCTTCTTAATTTATATATTTATTTCAAATCTACACCCAGCCGTTTAGGCTGTACGGTGTCCATCAGTCAGTCAGTTTGTCAGTCTGTCAATTACACTTGCGTTTTATTAGGTACTAGCTGTGCCCCGCGGTTTCACCCGCAAAAATTCCTATCCCGTAACGTATGTGACGCATCACATATGTCATACCAAGCGTTGCTTAACCCGTATGATTATACAAACCCTATGTATTATTTCAACCACTAAACTATCCCTGTACCAAATTTCATTCAAATCTGTTTAACCAAAACAAAAAATCAAAAGTAGCCTCCTTGTTATACAAAAAAATATTTTTTCAGATCGGTCCAGCAGTACCTGAGATTAGCGCGTTCAAACAATCAAACTCTTCAGCTTTATAATATTAGTATAGATGATTTGCGATTGTTATAATAAAGTTTTTAACACACTATTTTATTTAGTGGGCAATTCTTGTGCTATTTTATTTAACAGTTATAATGTGTAGTAATACATTTTGTCTGTTTGCAGGTGTTTGACACACTTCCAGCTGAGCTGTTCGGGCCCCACGATGTACCGATCGATATTATTATCACTCCAACCCAGGTATGTTTAGGATCGTCGCGTTTCAGGTTTATAGTTGTCATCAGAAATTAAAAAGTTTGTCTTCAGTTTGTTACGACATTGTTGTGACAAAAAAACAAGAGTTTTTTAGTAATTTATTAATTGAGGTTGAAACAAGCACACTACTTACACAAAACATCCTCTTAACCTAAACGCAAAAAAAATAAAATAGTTTATTAGTTTATATGTCACTTAAATGGTTAAATTGTAATTTTTAATGTATTTGTTTATTTTGTAATTTTTATTTTTGTTTGTTTTAAATTAGTACAATAAAGAGTTAATCTAATCTAATCTAACGCATATACCCTGATCCGTTCCGTCGTGGGTAAAAAAGATATTTAATTTACAGTGCAAACAACTTTTATTTAATTACTGCTATTAATGGTATTGTTGGACATTGTCAATGGAGTAGGCTCGCCCAGCACCTATACCACTCTCCCAACCTAGTCATCCATGTACTCAGGAAAAAACGAGTCAATACGTCTGGAACTAACTAAGCCGTGGGTTTCCTCACGAGGTTCTCCTTCATCTCAAGAGCGATAATATGTTAATTGCGCATACATTTGTTTCTATAATAAAAATAAACTTAATTATATGTATTACTATCGTTAATATGTTGAACCATTTCAATGGGCTTTCGGAGGGGGATATCCTAAACTATTAGAGATAGCAGAAAATGCTGAAAGGAGTTGCGTCCTCGATTTAGACAACTACTAAAATGGCATTAGATTTTTGAAAATGTTATTACTCTGGCCAAGAATCGAACCTTGTCTTTTTGCAAAAAAAAATAACAACAAAAAAACCATCCTATATTATTGTACCGACCGATAGTGTTGCTGATAAAGATTAAATCCTGGAAGCAAATATTTTTTGTTCAATTAAGAGAAATGTCTTTAACAATGTATTCTTTAATATTACAGAAATTTTGAATTAATACACAGAAGAAAAAACATAACAAATAATAAAGATGATATACCTATTTCTTTTTAGTATAAAATAATTTATATATTTAATTAGACCATAAGAAGATTTTATAGGCATTCCTCCATTTTTAGCAACCATTCATAGTTTTTGATAAATAATGCTGTATATTGTTCCCGCGGCAGGTGATAGAGACTCAGCGCATGAGCCAGCGTCCAGTCGGCATCCTGTGGCACTTGCTGTCCAATCGTCGTATACAGCTCATGCCAATGTTGGGACAACTCAGGGACATTGAAATGCTGTAAGTACAAGCGCCGAGGCGCCAACTACTAAGTAAAGTCATCATTGCATACATCTTGCTTGCTCGCTTGACAAGTGTGACTCTGCTTCAGAATCTTAGATTAAAAATATTAACATAGATCTGGTAATTTAGGAGAAGTGTCACATTTAAAATTAAAGGATTAAAAGTAGTAAATAAATAAAAATGTATTCAATAAAATAAAAAATAACAAAGAAAACTATAGTACTTTAACAATTCAAAATACAATAAATTACACATATGCCTGGGCTAGGAACTAGGTCCTGTATTTCAGGAGAAAAAGGACAAACTTAATTTAAGTTAAATTAATAAACTAATAAAACTACCCACTCGCAAAATATCTTCAACTATTCTTGTAGATAAATAAAATAGCCAGGGAGTCGCGGAAAGCGACTTGGGTTTTCACTACTTAAAAACTTTGTTTGTAACCGGGAACTCGTGTTGCCGAGTGGTTGAGGCACTGGAGTATTAATCCAGGGAAGCGAATTCAAATCTCGCCGCTAGTGAATTTTTGGAGATGAATTTTTCCTTTAAAAAATTTCTAGTAACTAGGAGTTCGCCCCGAACTGAGACCTCACGACCCCTATCTCCCCAACCCCCCTACCGATCCGGCTCATCTTCAAACTCATAAATTCTATTGACCTAAACTACGCTCATACCAAAATTCATGGAGATCGGAGCTACGATACTCAAGTTATCGTCGAACACACATACAAACATACAAGCGCCAGGCTCGTCTACACTGGACCTCACTCGTTTCGCTCGTTCGGTCAAATATGCCTTGAGCAATAAAAACAAATTACGAAACTTTGTGTTATAGTGCTGGTCGAGTATGCACCCTGAAGGAAGTGGACACGGACGTGGAGGAGCGCGCGACGCAACGCCCGCGTCGTCTGCGTCGTCGCACCAGGAGCCACAAGAGTCAGAGCGAGGGAGAGGTAACATATAAATAAATAAATAAATAAAATATTGCAAGACATGTAGCTACCCAGCGCAATGTAGCCCTAAACTAAGCGCTAGGCTTGTACTATGGGTACTAGACAACGGAAATACTACATATTATACTTTTTTTTTTGTAAATACATACATATCATACATAGAAAGAAATAAATAAAATATATAGAAATAAATAAAATATTGCAAGACATGTAGCTACACAGTGCAATGTAGCCCTAAACTAAGCACTGGGTTTGTACTATGACTGTTACTAGACAACGGATATACTACATATTATAGTTTTTTTTTGGTAACTCGCCACAGAGGTCGTCAAACACTAGCCATAATACACGGAGAACACTCTGGTCGGCTGAATTATGTCGGTCGGTAATAATAATATACCTAAGGTCGTAGCCAAATGATCATGTGTATTTAATGTTGTACAAGAATCTAAAGGAAATAACTTTTTTTTTTGATAATGCCTTATCTACATGGATAGCCATCTAAACGGAATATATGTCTGTACGATATCAAATTTCTAGGGTAACACAACAGAGGGCGAAGAGAGCAAATCGAACAAGCCTCGTCGTCAACAGCGTCGTCGTAGCAACAAGTCTCTGAGCAAGGACGATAAGGAAGGCCAAGATGGAGACAAACCCGAGGGGAAACCCAAGCGTAATAAGAGACCGAGACCTGTCATTGACTTCTCACTCAAGGTTAGTAACGTACTATATGGTACCACACTAAATTTTGTGAATAAAGTTTGTGACTAAATTTTTCCATATTTCCGTAAATTAATTAAAATACAATTTTCATATGCCCAAAAAGGCAAACCATGGATGTACCTTTTATTAAGTATTTCGTAAGATCTATGTAAAACCCATGATTATGAAATAAACGAATTATGAATTATGAACTATAAAATAAGTTGAGTAATTTGAGGTTGCGGTCTTTTTATGAACGGCTGCTAACCAAATTTAAATCATTATAGATCCTAAAGAGTACTTCTAAATGAAAAATGATTAAAGAAACCTAAGATTTTTAAATACCTTTTCAACGATACCCCACTTGACACAGTCAGTCCACTTTCATTTATTTCTTTTAAACAATATGGCGCGTGGTGGTCGTCATTTTGTTATTAATTTTTATGTCACCTATCTAAGAACCATTGGAGAAATGAGACTAGACATCACAATTGAGTACGGAACCGTAAAATAAACACTGAACCATCAACCATTCCTGATAAGTACTAAAAGGCAAAAAATCGCCTCTTTACAGTTACAGGAACTTCTAGTAATAAAACATAATATCTCGAATGTTTCTAGTCAATTCTCTTCTATGGCAGAAAATTAGAGTGTTTTCATGACCTCTAACTTCTGGAATCGGAGTGCAGTGTGGTATTTTTGAACCGTTAGAAAACCCTTTCGTATGCGAAAGGCTAATGAATGGGTGCGTGGTCTCGCTCACACACGCCACAAGCGAGAGCAAGCATGCGAAATTCGAACTTTCGTATACGAATTTAATTCTAGTGGTTCAAAAATACGGCTTGCATTTTGATGCAAGCTGATGATATTTTATGTCTTGTTTCAGATATCCAACATAAGCCCCAATACAAGAGTGCGTGATTTGAAACAAGCCCTCTCCGAACGTGGTGTCAAGCCTCAAGTCATGGTGTGGAAGGTAAAGTTCTTACATTCAATAGTAATTTTAACCGCAGCGTTATTCAGCTCCAAAATTATCAACAAAGCTTCTCTGAACTTGTTCTACTCTAGATACCGCTGCTGCATTTAAGACATCTCATCACTTACCATCAGATAAGATAGTTGTAGATGGTACAAAGTTTATGAATATGTTTTAGCAACCTTCTAGTGTCGAGGTTGTTAATAAATAGACATGTCTTCGCTCGAAATTTGCCAAATAATCTTGTATTATGGTGACGAGATCACGGGAAAATAAATATTTTTCTCATTTTTGTCACCCAGAACCAAAATCAAACAAACATAAGCAGCATAAATTCTTGTACCAAAAGAGTACCGTACCCGTTACTGCATCCCAGGCGTATTTTCGCCTGTCGCGACATCAATGTTCTGTATGTTTGTGACTTCGTTTTGTCTTTGAGTGTTTATTTAATTATTTTTCTATTGTAGGGATACCGTGGCTTCTGCTATCTACACTTCTTCAAACCCAGCCCCCAGAAGGTAAGTTTAGTTTGTTCTTATATCCTATGTTTCGGTTACATATAGTTAATAGACACGATTTCTTGTTTAGACCAGTCACTGCAAGTTGGAGGCATGATCTGTATTAAAAACTATCTGTATATGGGGTTTCTCCTTGTGTCAGCTATCATTTGCGCCAGATAGGTTCCGGAGTGGTAGTCAAGCCCTCGACCTCTAAGATGGTGGATTTCCTTGCAATAGTCATTGTCTCACTATTTTACCGTCCACTGCTGAACGTAGGCCTCCCCTATATGACGCTACAAATAGTGATCGCTCGCTACCTCCATCCAACGACTCCCCGCGACCGCTACAATGTCGTCGGTACACCGAGTAGGTGGTCGCCACAACATTAAGTTTCCCATTACATCGTGGTCGCCACTCGAGGGCTTTTAACGAGGAACGGGTTGTATAACTGTATATATATACAAAGAAGTAAAGTATGTTTGCTACGGACTTTTACGAGTCATGTGTTAAATTTACTACTACTTTTGTGACCTTTTCTATTACTTCCGATCACAGTATGGATAGCTATATGTGAAATATTTATAGGGAAGATAAACTTGATTTTTGGTGGTCGTGGCGAAGATTCGCCACGCTATATGGAAAACACATCTGTCAATGACAAATGTTTCACATCTGTCGGGACACCCGTGTTTTTTTAATTGGAAAACCGACACCTATTACAGTTTAACGATAGTTTATAAGTAAATAGCTTATAAGTAAAAAAATGATTCATAGGAACCTCTAATTGGCTCTCCGTTTTTTAGATCTTTAAGTTAAATTGTTATGTAGCTGTTGGTTCTCCTTAAAAAAATAAAAAAGCCAATTACAGGTCTTCACGAATACGTATTGTATATGCAACTCTAACCTCTACGTACACCATCGCAATAGCCTCAATGATTGTTTAGTTTGTTCCTGTACAAACACAATATTTATCTTTCATTGTGAGCAGGGCGAAGGCGACACCGCGGCCGCTGTGAACATGGAGAGCGTGTTGACGTCACTCGCGCAGATGTCGCTCGGCGGTAGCGGCGGGACTCCCGGCACGGAGGAAGCTGAGGAGAAGCCGCGTCTGCTCTGCGTCGAACCCGCGCCGCCGCGCCAACATCGCCCAGAGGTAATCTATCTTACCGTAACGTCAGTGGAAAGGTTAAAAGTATCTACCACTAGACCAACACCGCTCATGTCGAGCTTTCTATTGTTTTTATTCCAACTGATTTGTACCATGATTATAGTGAATAAATGAATATGAAAATAATAAATGTATTGTGGACAAAGGCCGTTTTAAAACTACCTACCCTCATTTGAACAGAAAAAGTAAGTTCGGGTCGTTTAAATGGTCTTGGTCAAAAATAGGTTAAACCACTATACCTTTTATCAGAAACTTAGATCTAAAATGTAAACACTGAACTGTGGATCACTTTCAAATAATTATAAATAAATAAATCCTGTGACCAACACACAGCGCCATCTAGCCCTATGGTAAACTACTAAACTTGTGTTACAGTGACTAGACAACAGATATACTACTTATATTTATTTTTCTTGTAAATACACACATTGGATACATAGGACCAGATACAAATATTTATTTTTATGCATAAATATTTACACCCAGCGAGATTCGAACCCGCAACCTTCTGCATTGCAGCCAAGCGTAAGAGTATAATAGTAAAACCTGACGCAGCTAGTACTAAATAAGTTGTTTGATTTCAAGGAGGCTGATGACAACAAGTCAAGCCTTCTGCATGAAGAACCAGCCCCGCCGCAGCCACAGGCCGAGGTAACTTAATACTTCATTTTACTTATATTATAAAGAAAAAAAGATTTATTTGTTTGTTTGGTGTAATGAATAGGCTTCGAAACTAATAGACTGATTTCAAAAATGTCACCAAATATAAAGCTACATTATCGACGAATAAAGTTGGATTGATTTCCTTCATTGTATGGGATTGACATAGGCCACGTTTTGTCCTGATTATTTCAGTGGATCGTGCCTTTCACAGGCACAAAACCGCGGGCTGCTGCTAGCCTATTATATGTTGTGGTGTCTATTTTATCAAAATACCGTTTGTAGGAAAAGTCGTTTCTAATTAGCTGTCCACAACTTATATGCATAGTTCATCCTAGTTTAGAGGATATAAAGAACGTATTATTCAAACCGGCTCATACATGCCAGCACTAGAAGAGATTACGTCCGTTAGGGGCTCTCATCAATTTTCCATACAATTTAGGCTTTTACGCTAATGTGATAGTTACGTAGACCTAGTGCGAGCTCCACTGCTATTTCTAATTTTTATATGTATGATTTTTTGGAAAAATAAACATATTTGTATTTGTATTTTTGTACGTTGTTTATACGAGAGTCTCACTAAGCTCTCAGTATTCCTAACTGAAGCGATTGACAAAAGTTTTGTCGTCTTTTTCTCTCGCAAAGTTGACACAATCTCGAAAATAGCATGCTACCAATTGTAAAGACAAGTAGAAGGTTGGTTTGTGTTATTATTATATCATTGATTCGGTCCACTCACCATGATAATCATCCCCTACGACTGATTGAGCGCAGATTGATGACATACACTCAATTTACATGTTTCGTAATATAAATGAACAGTTGTTACTTTTCATTGGTTATTGTAACGACCGATCGTAAAAGTAAGATTATTGGCTTTGAAAATAAGAGTTGTATTGTTCTTTATGTATGGAAGTACAATTGTTTTTAAATTAATCCTATGAAATGAAAAAAATATTGATATTTCGTAGGTATTGGGTAGGTAGTTAGTAACTTTAAAATCAGTCAAAATATTTTATGCTAGTGTTGAAAATTTAAGAGGTTCACAGCCCAATACGGAAACGCTACTCAGACCTTGAGTGCAACTTAAACATAAATTAGGCTGCAACCAAACTTAAAACTTGCCATACCAATTTTAAATTTAGAAGCTACTCATTTATTTAAGTACTCTTCATATTTTAAGTGGAGTTTCTGTATTTGGGTGTTTAGGTCGCTACATATGGTCCGACACGATAACATATACGTGACGTATTTTATGTTTATAGCGTCTTTTCTTTTAGTACTGGCTTGACATTCACAGTTAGTTTACAAGCATTAATCATAGGTGTGATACTAGCATTTAGAATGACCTGTAGATTAAATAAGTCATTTGAGATAATGATTAGAAAGAAACATGGTATTTGTATAGAAATATTTGTATAGTAATTTTATACCCGAAATTCCCGGCGTATCTGCTGTTATTATTCACCATTGCCGGCTTAGAATATTATTACAATATTAAGGTTATTGTTTAACAGCTTTGAAACTTGTTTTTATGGCTACGACAGTAAACTATCTATTTGTGTGTATGTTACATTTTATCGTCCAAAGAATCTTTGCAAATTTTTATGAATTTTTGCAAAGAACTATAATGGTGCCTTGGGGAAGTCCCTCGCGGTTTCTCCCTGGTATAGGTGACTGAAACAGCGGGAGGTACTATATTTATAATAATACATGGTTATCATGTTTCCAGGTACATT
The DNA here is from genome assembly GCA_949358125.1 of Idaea dimidiata. Lineage (NCBI taxonomy): Eukaryota > Metazoa > Arthropoda > Insecta > Lepidoptera > Geometridae > Idaea > Idaea dimidiata. The sequence continues at coordinate 22,573,217 of OX442330.1, forward strand.
AATTATATTGAACAAACGAAGCGACCGATGCAGTAACTACGATACTAAAACGATAATTGTATTTTCAAAACACGCATACGATTTGCTTGGTTGCACGCGGACTGACGGGTTTCTCTGTCGCATTCCGAATCTTATATGTTTAGTTTTAAGGTTTATTTTTGTTTACGTCGATCCCGGTTCTGCTTCTGAGTTCTTGAGAATGTTCTTTATAGAAAAAAATGCATAATAATTTTGGTGTAATATAAACGCAGTTAGAAATATAGACAGACGCGTTTTGTATGAAAGTAAACGTCGAAGTAATAAACTGTTCTCTTTGAATAGAATAAAATCTCTTTTTACGACAATATTGAAGGCTTATGTTTATAGAAATTTCTGTTTTTAGCATGGCTATATTTAGCAACTATTTTGGAACTGTTGAAGATGCCTTTTACGCGATCTCAGATACATTCAACCCAGTGCATAGTTGACCAGCGCACTGGACTGGGTTTAATGACTAGTACTGTACTGGGTTCATTTTGACAAGCACTGGATATTGGGTTTAAAATAATCATCTACAGTGTAGATTCTATTATGATCTTTTTTTGCCTTGTTACATGTTAATTTTTATTCAGAGTTCATTTTATAAATTTACATTTTTTTTTCTTGAAGTACGCTTAAACTTAAATATACCTCTAATATTGTGTATTATATATAATACTGATCGAGCATGAAGGATCGATTTTTAAGTTCATTCGATGAATATTTAATCGTTTTATTCGTTGGGATCGACGTTAAGTTACGTAAATACTGGTCGAGTAAGTTAGTATATTTAACTTAAAAAAATATACGTATTTTTAAGAAATTTTCAGCTATGTAAGAATTTTACATAAGTTTTATTTAATATCAAGGTAGCTTGACCAGTGTGATTGTGGCTTGTTTTGGAAACTAAATTTGCATGGTACTCTGATTTACTTTGAATAACTTTTAAGTTATACCTATATTTATATTTTTTGACGTTATAGAATTATAAGGCATGCATATTACATTGTACAACTCCTCGGATTTTATTGGCATGATCTACAGGTACATGTAATTATTTATTTACTGGTATTGTATACGTTATCTTGTCGCCATACTATAAAAATCTAGAGGTCGCTTTTGTGTATCAATAACATCGTACCATGCAATTTTAGTTAACTAAAATAACAAATACATTTGAATCTTTATTTGTCGTCTAGTCTTAAAGTAGTCTTAAATAACTACTTATTAACTAGTAATTATTAACCTACCTTTCTCTTTAAACACTGTACATTTCTTATCTAATTACAGGCTTTTTTAAATATCCTGTGAATCCCCTTAGATTTCTATGCTTAACAGGGCTTCACCATTTAAGTTACTCCAAGTTTGTTTATTCGTAATCATTTCTGTACATTTGGATGGGACCTTATTTAGGTATCTATTATAGTTGTATCAATTTATGTACCTCCTAAATATAGTTGAATCTCTTTAGGTACCTACTTCACTTGGACCTAATCTAGAGTCCAGATTATTCTGGCAACACGACACATTCAAACAAGAAACATTTCTAAACTAGCTAAGTTGTAAGAGTGGTTTTGCTCTAGTGGGATACCCCGACTTTTATTACGAGGGTTAGGATTCCGCCCGAACGAACACTAACTTTTCTTTCTGATATAAATATGTCGAGAAAAACCGCGAGGATTTGTTTCTCTCAATTCTTGGAAAAAATAGAAAAATACTGAATAATGTAATATATCTTTTGATAGGTGTCCCTGTGGAATGACAAGGGGAAACACATGGTTTTTAACACACTGTAATATGTACTTTTAAAACGGATCATATCCTTTTAAAAGTACCAAGTATTCTAACTTCCTTGTTACTTAGCCAATGATTATCTGATGGACTTTTACAGTCATTTACAGAGGAGCATGATTTAACTAATACATAGCTATATTTACAATCGACATTGCTAAGTGACATCGATTTTCTATTAATAATTTGTAACTAAAGAAGCTATATTTTAGTATAACGTAGTACATAGAGAGAATACTAAAAAACCCTATTTTAATACTGTAAAAAAATTAAGGTGCTTTCGAAAACGGAGTCTCGAACTTTGTGTAGGATTTGACTAGCGTTAGGTGTTATAATTTTCATAAACGAATTTTGGGGCTCCGTTGTTCTGTTTTGTGCCAACTTTATTTAGAAACGTGTATCATTGTTTACGTCTTCAATTTTTCAAGTTTTTTATTTAAATGCGTTTGGGTCTTAATGCGGATGCGATCCGCACATGCGTTCTTATTCGCACCTGTATTTTATCTTCATTTAATCGGCATTGTTTTAAATTGTATTATTTTACAATACAATATCACTTTTAATGAGTCTTTAAACCTAAGGCGAAATTATGAGGGAAACACCACACAACCTTGTAATAGTAATTGCTATCCATATTCATAATATATCTGCATGTATATCCGAATCCGCATCAGTATCAACATTTTATCCGCATTCTTATTTTGTATCTTTATTAAGATTTGTATCCGTATCCACAGTGATATCATATCCGCACTCGTGTAGGACCCAAGACGCCTTCATAATGGACGGTAAATGATTTTTACATATCTGGGAAAGTTGGAACGATTTTCACTTGGTCTGTTACTTTTTTCAGTATTAGGTTACGTACGATTTGAGACTTGAAAAAGAAGTAATATATTAAAAAGATTTTTTTTCCTTTATCATATTAACATTATATTATAACTTATTTTGTAACTTAATACTAAACTTTGCTCCTATTTCATCGTATTTGTATAAAGAACTGTTAAACCTAGGTTAAGCGAGTGAATATAAAATTGGTAAATTTCTGTAAAGACAGCTAGTATTTTTTTGTTTATAGTTTTTGAGACAGCTATATATGTTATTTATGAACTTACTTCTTTTCGTGCTTCCCTGTTTACCATACTGGTTGTTACGCTGTTTCTTTGATTATAGAAACGGTGCAAATAGCTTTAGGGTTTCCAAATACAAGATAAATATCTAAGGATGTATTTAGAGTTTCAGAAGTTTCGTTACTTTTAGTTTAAAGCAACTTAGCTAAAATCTACAACACGGCCTTGTTTTAAAGCTTGTTTTTATTATTCACCGCGACCGCCCTAAGTTATATGAACTTTATTCGAATTTGGTGAAATAGGTCTTTATTCTTTAGTATGCGAATGAAATCGCGTTGCATTGGTCTCTTAGCGTTTAAAAATTATATATTTTATGTTAGATTAATATATGGTTGTTTTTTATTTTTTCGAAATTTTTGTTATACTTACCTAGGTATTTGTCAGCATAATAACGGCTTCTATATTTAGTATTAAGTGTTTTTTTTTTGAAGATTCCTTTTGCACGTGTTATTTTATGCTTAAAGTTTGGAAATGTAGCTTGATTTTGACGTGCCGATGAAAGGACAAGTTCGATTCCTCCGTCGGAACAATATTCCAACAAATAAAGAGGTTATAATGGTATCTGTTTACAAAAAAAACATGGTTTTTGGATATTCTATGACTTAAGGAAATTCAAACTCGAGGTTGTTTACTTTAAAAAAAAACTGACGTTACTTTTTGAATCTACGCCTTGCTGTATGATTATAATAATAGTCGAAACTAAAATAAACAGTAAAGTCTCAATGTTTATTTTGAGGTTTTAAACTTATACATAAAACACCTTATGTATAAGTTTTAAACCTCAAAATATTATGTAAAATTTGAATTTCGAAAAGTCGTAGAACAAAACCTGTTAGACCTAGACGGGTAGAACAACTGTTGTAAACTAAATTTTAATAACCATGTATATTGTAAAGCTTAGTTACCGTAGTACAAGGTATGGTTGTTTCCTTTTCAGCTATATGTCGCTGGGACAAAGTATTCTAACTGTATTTATACATTTGATTATTTTTAAAACGTACCTTTATGTACTAAATACATATCTGGTAACACAAATGAAGGGGTCCCGTTTATCCTTTGGGTACGCAACCCCAGTAACTTTTACCATACACGTAGTAGTCAATTCAAGTTACATTTCTGAACATCAAACCATTATAAAATTCTTGTTACGCAATACATAAAGGGGTTGCCAAGTGCATGGTTGAAAAGTTATGTTTATACTTTTTTTTTTTAAATAAATTATACGAAAATCGTTAGTGTTTGGTTTTAGTTTCCTCACAGCCGAATACAGAAACGCTGCTTAAAGTTTGAGGGCTACTTAAGTAATTGAGCAGCTTCTAAATTTAAAATTAGTAAGTATGAGATTTTTTGCGTTAGCTGCTTAGTTGTTGCAGTAGAACTCAAATGTTGAATAGCCTTTATGTATTCTAATTTTATTATTCATGTTAGTTCAGTAGGTAGAGGATAGCACCGTCGAATTGGCTTAGTTGGCGCAAACTACGAAATTGTAAACGAACTACTATTTCTTGTGCTAATTCTGATGATAATCGGTTGTTCTGTAAATTTTCTGTTAAAGAACAGTCTTTTTTTTTATTTATTTCGAAACTACAAATCATTTTGCGTATTGAAATTATAAATCAAATATATAATATATCAGATCTCACATTTTACATAATTTACCTAAAAATCAAATATATAATATATCAGATCTCACATTTTACATAATTTACCTAAAAATCTAATATTATAGTGTAAAACATACTAATATAAGGGCTACAGTTTCATATTAATTGGTATAAGGTCCAGCTGGACAATTTCGACTTCGGGAAATTTCGACTATTCTTTATAACTTCTACTTTTAAATTTAATATGCCATCTATGATCGCATAGCGCAAAAGCATTTTTTTTGACATATATGGCACTGTTTTATAAGTTTCACAGAAGTTATTAAGAATAGTCGAAATTTCCCGAACTCGAGATTGCCCCGCTGGACCTTAGCTGCAGTTTCATAGATGTTGCATTTTTAAACCTCTGCCGCACTCCAGCACCCTTATTATCTATCTAGTGGACAAAAAAGTTTCATAGACACTATGCAGTACATTGCTGCTTTGCGGTATCACTGTTGAATACAACTTACTCCATAGTGCCTATGAAACCAGTGACATATTACAGCGTTGCCTTCGCTCCTAGAAGACAGTGCAGTAGACAATTATTGAAACCCTAACGTTACGGTATTTTTGTCTTGATACACTTATATAAAACGGTCTGGCAGAGATACATGCACAATTGCACACCCTATGTTCTCTTCTAACAAACCGACGAACACTTAAGTGCAAAAAGGACAGAGTGCTCGACTCTCTTTTCCCTATCATCAAGGGACCGTTTCTTAGACGAAGTTAGATTGAGTTCTTCACAAGATAGACAAAAGTATGGTTTAGTCTTCCACTAGATAGATATTACGGATGCCGAACTAATTTTTCTCGGATGAATATTTATAAAACTTATTGGAAACAGCATGTTTTACAGTTAAGTTGTTAATATTTGTAAGATCATTTGATGTGAAAATAAGATTTCTAAGAATTTTCAAAAATAAAAAAAAATCACCTACTTCCCTCTAAATCTTACAGCAATAAATACCTAGCAACAGTTAATATTTTACCTATACCAATAAAACTTTGTTCCCATATGTAATTAAGCCTGAAATCTATATAGGTCGTCGGTAATCCGTACTTTGACTTTGCTGAGTAAAAACTTTACAATTTTTGTAGCTATTTATAAAGCGATCTATTTAAAGTTTTCGCTTAGCACAATCTAAGTTTTTTAAATTTAGAATGTTAAAACTAATCAAAAATAATGTCCTGAACTGTGCTTCTCTGTTTTAAGATGTAGATCTTAAAAACACTTGATTTACCGGGTTAAATCGCGTTTCATTCATGATTTTTAAACGATCGAGCTTGAAAAAGCCAACTGTAAGTTTGGCGAAAGCTCGGTCGTTTAAAACGCGATTAAACCCGGTAAATAAAGTGTTTTAATATGCGAAATCGCGAAAATTAAGGTCTTGATATTTTGTAATTAGGAATTGTCTGCGCTCTAAATAATCTAAATCAAATTTTCTTCGCTCTAAAATGTTTGCATTGTAGCATCTTGTGTCCTTATTTACACATCTGAAATTCACAAACGTTGTCCTAGTCACGCTATTATAGTTATATGGGCCCTTAAGTACGTTTATCGTAATTCTTCTTAAAACGTAATGAATTTAAATCTTAAGTCATTCATTACCATAGTGGTAAATATTGCGAAATTGAGTCTTTACTGAGATCATCTGAAAGCAATAGTTAATCTATTCCTGGCTGTATAACTATATGTACCTATTAGTTGTCGCAAACTATGATGATTCGTTGGCGTAATCATTCGCTTTCATATTTCTGTTTATTTGAATCGTTTGCCGAAAGACTCCTTTTATCTATAAGTAAATGTAGATACTATTTATAATTTGCTGACAAAAACTTTCATTACGCAACAGCACTGCTATTTTAATTTACTTATTTATACGTACCTACATAAAAGTAAAACTTACATATTAACATAATTGTAGTGGTTTATACTTTGAACTTAATGTTGTGATTGTAATTTAATATTTTTCGTCGTTTAGAGGTTGAGGGTAAAACATTAAATTCTATTTTTATAGAGAAATGATGTTTTATTTTATAAATTAGCATGGAGTTTGTCTTGTTGTAGATCTCTGATTGATGACAATCGTTAGGTCAGTTAGAAGCCTAAGGGTGACGCTGGGAACCTACCGCATACCCCCCCGTTACGCTGAATAATCTAACACACTAACTGTTGAGCGTGTAGTGGTGAATCACACCGCTACAAGAAAAAAGAAAAGAAAGAAGTTGTGTATACCTCGACTTTGAAGGGTCGTGGTTTCAAAGCCCGACAGACTGAACGCTTTTTCTTTAAGATAAAAATATACGCGCTCTTAACGTCGTTGTTACGATGAAGGAAAATATCGCGAGGAACCTCTCGTTTTAAAACCCACAATGGCCCACAATTATGAAGTTACCTTCCTTCCTTCCTTCGGCAAACCGTTTCAACCTTTTTAGGGTTTCGTAGTCAATCCGCGTATTTGAGTGAAAAATAATTGTAATTAAATATTATAATGAATGAAATTTCTATTATTCTTTTTTTGCGGACATTACATAATAATATGATTGATTTGATATTTATATAATTTTTGAACGAAAGCAAATTGACAAATTGATTGATAATGGAAATGTAATCTGTGACTGTTATGTATGACTTGTTATTTATATTTTCTATGTGGGTAGGTATTTGTTGTTAGTTGACATTTTTCGAATTTAATTTGGTTTAATTTTAATAATATGCTGTGTATGTTTGAATTACGGACTTATATAATTGACATGAAGTAAGTTGTTTTCAGAATCTTATGACTTCATATGCCGAACTGGCCAATATAGAGAAACTCATGTTACTGTAAACTCACCACCTGTAGACCTATATTTATGAATAAATGATTGAATTGAATTGAATTGAACAAGAAACCCTTTGTGGCACTGGCCACGCGCGCTTGAAAGGCCATTGGCATAAAGCACGTGCTTGCCTAATGTTAATTCAAAAGAAAAAGAAGAAGTCAAAAGGTCCGTCCATCGTGGGCAGGTTTAATATAAAAAAACTG